>OV702298.1:277523666-278811166 GCA_916181665.1 Avena sativa
GTCATACCTAGTTCAATCTCGTTCACAACAAGTACTTTACTCGTTCCGTAATCCGATATCACTTTGTGATTAACTCCTTAACCACATGCTTGCAAGCGGTGTTGATATCGATTACCGAGTGGGCCCGAAGCATATCTCTCCGACTTGGGAGGGACAAATCCCATCTCGATACATACAACCCAACAGATACTTTCTGATCACCTGAGAGACACCTTTATGATCACCCTTTCATAGGATGACGTTTGATGACCTCAAAGCTTTCTTCCGATACCAGGGAGTTGCATTATCTCATGGTCTAAGGAATACAATATTTGACATAAGAAAAGCTTCGCAAAGACGAACACGATGACACGATCTAATTGCTTCGCTTAGTTTGGGTCTGTCCACCATATCATTCTCCCAATGATATGATCTCATTATCAATTGACAACTCATGTCTATGGTTAGGAAACCTTAACCATCATTGATCAATGAGCTAGTCCATAGAGGCGTACTAGGGACACGGTGTTGTTCACAAACCACACAAGTATTAATGTTTCCGCTTAATACAATTCTAGCATGGAATATAAACTTTATCATGAACAAGAATTATAATAATAACATCTTTATTATTGCCTCTAGGGCATAATTCCAACAGATACCGCCAGCCTAACTGCGTTGGTGAAACTTCACCCGCGACGATAAGGAGGCTAGATGCTCACGAAGGAGAGTACGACGGGCACCCACCCCACCACCACTAGTCGAGGAAGATGAGCGGGGGAGGAGGAAGATGAGGACTATGGCAGACGCGTGGTGGATCTGGCCGACTTTGTCGACAACGACGCCGAGGGGGCCGCTACTCCGAGGTCAGAGCTGACATGCGAAGCAGCGGAGCGGCACGAGGCGATCATGGTAGTGGCGACGCAGCAGACCAGCGAGAAGGAGCTCGCGACACACCGCATCAAGCAGGAGATCATCAACATTGCGCTCGCGCCAGACTCTGAGTGACCGCCGATCGTGTCGCTGACGCAACTCGTGGGCTCCGGTGAGGATTCCAAGCGTCCTGTTTTGGTTAGGTTTGTGGATTCTTTTAGGATGATCCAATGTATATACGATCTACTGTATGTGATGATTCGAAGTTTGATCTGACTGTATTTGTGTTTAATTTTACCGCCTAGGCAGCGTTGTTTGGATTTTCAAATTCTGCAAACTGGAAAGGTGTTTAGATTCACACTTACATAATGCAACCCGCTCATGCTCATAATTCTGCAAACTGAAAAGGTGTTTAGATTCACACTTACATACTGCAACCCGTCCACGTGTTATGGGTGGATAACTTTTGAGTCCGAAAATTTTCGTCAAAACATATCAACATGTGATCTAGTTTCAAAGATCTTGCCATGACTAGACCAACAGTGAAAACGGATTTTAAATCGAACGAACGATTTGATCTACAATATATTTTCAATTTTTTAATTTGAATTTAGCTGACTATAATCGGTTTTCTCTGTAGTGCCGAATCCACTTGTACATGAGGCGGCTCTTTTTTTTTGTCCTAAACGTACGCTATTTTGACCGGCAACATGATACGGTAGACAATAGCAGTACGTCTATCGCTATGCGATCTGTTGGATTTGAAATTTTTTAGAACGGTCTCTAGCCGTGTCCATTATTTTTGTCTTCCAAACCCAAAATAATCCTATTTAATATTGTTCCATGTCTAAGACAACCCTTTTCCCCCACCCAAGCCCGACCTAAACTTAGTGTCACGGGGTTAAGACCATTTACCTATTTAATATAGAGTCAAGAACTATTTAGGCCTTTCACAATGGGCTATTTCTTAGCACGCAATTATAGGCACCGACATATTTTAAGAAATAGTTAGTACAACGGGTTGTTTCTTAAAGGTGTATCTAAAGGGTTCATACATTTAATAATTTGAGTCTCATGCATGCATAGGATTGGGCTAGCCAATTTTTCTACCTATGGTTGCGTGCAAGAGGTGTAGCTTAGCTAAGAGCAAGTACAATAAGTCCTAGTCAGCTGGCTATAAGAATTAAAATAGTATTCTTTTGCTTAGTTGGATGAGTATGAAGATGAGAGAGAATAGAAGCGGGCTGTTAACTAAGGCCTTTCACAATGGGCTGTATCTTAGCACGTTTTCATATAAGCAATTAAAACTTAAGAAACAACTAGTATAATGCATTGTTTCTTAAGTGGAGTCTCTACATTTAATAATTTAGATGACATGCATGCATGTGATTGGTCTAGGAATGTTTTTTGCCTATGGTTATATGCAATTGGTGTTTCTTAGCTAAGACTAGCCCCAATGGGGGTATCATAGGTGGTATCATGCATCACATGCATGCAAAATGCTTATGTTTTATAGCAATTAATGATGAAAAAGATTGTGTTGGTATCATATGTAGATACGGTATCATAACACATAAAACTAGAAAAATTAATCTCAAACAAATCTTGTCCATAATTTATATTGAGATTCTACAAAGTAATAAATACACCAAGACTATGATACTACTATATGATACTATACATTGTGGAGATGGTATCATATACTAGTATCATATGCATGATACTATTATATGATACTTCACATTGTGACTAGTCTAATAAGATACAACCTTAATCTCTTTCCCTCATTAACTATACTGCCACATATGCAAAGTGCCTACGATATGGAGCTAAGAAACCCCCATTGTGAAAGGCCTAATAGCCGGCTGTAGCACGTGCTCCTATGCACCTTGTGAGTATGTGAAGTGGGCCATGTATTAATAAAGTAGTACTATCTTGTATCTAGCTATTGTATGTGTTGGCTATTAGGTTGACTCCAAGTGACGTGACAACCTCATATAGCCAGCATCGGGCTTTACTGTTGAACCTGCTCTAAGATACAACACCACTTTCTTTCATCATTAACTAAGATGCCACATAAGCAAATTGCCTAGGATATAGAGCTAAGATACACCCATTGGCCTTTCACAATGGGTATATCTTAGCACATTATCTTAGGAAAAATAAATTGTTAAGAGACAATTTCTCCGATACATTGTTTCTTAAGTGGTGTATCTACATTTAATGATTTAGATGACATGCATGCATTTGATTGGTCTAACCATGCTTTTTTCTATAGTTTTGTGCAAGAAGTGTTTCTTAGCTAGTAAGATACAACCTCAATCTCTTTCCACATTAACTATGGTGCCATATAAGAAAAATGCTTAGGATACACCGCTAAAAACCACTCATTGTGAAAAGCCTTATACTATAAGCAGCAACCGTAGTATAAGAAGCAACACATAAATGAATAGCAGGTACTACTAGGAAGATCGGAGAAACATTATTTATTTTCTTACAAAATATCATAGAATCTATATAACCTTATAATTCTTAGTCATCATAGACGTTCAAATTATGTCGTATTTGCGAGGACGGCTTGTGATTACCCTTGCAAATTCGTTCAAACATAGCATTATAATGCCCGTGTAGGGTTGTATAGCAGTATAATTACAGTTATTATTATACCTATGTATCATAATTTCTTCGTCCTCACGTTTCTATCTTCCTTCTTGTTCACTTCTAGGAACGCCGAGCACTAAATCAAATTCCTGCCCCACGCCACGCCCATTTATGTTATGAGCAAAACGAATCCAGAGCTAGTTTTGAAGAAGACAATCGACCAGTTAGTGCGTGCAGCTCGACTAGGGGTGGCAATAGATACCCATTACACGTGTACCCGGCGAATAAAACCCATTAAGAGTACATATATGGGACAAATACCCATAGATATGTAAATAGGAAAATATCATACCCACCGTGTAGAGCGAAGACGATATCCATGTACTTGTCAAATTCATAATATACTAATTAAAGTACTCCCTCCGTCCCAAAATAGATGTCTCAAATTTATGAAAATTTGGATGAATCTAGACACTATTTAGTATATAGATTCATCCAAAATTTGAAAAACCTAAATATTGAACAATGATTATCAATTTCCAATCATCAAATTAGGGTTAACAAAAACTTTTCTTAATTCAAATCATATGAATGCATGTGTGTATGTGATGATTGCATAAATGAATGAATGGATTTGTGTGATTAATCTAAGTAGCAAGGAATGCTTTAAAGATGAATATAACATCATCTACAACATTTCCAAACAGAAACAAAACAAGAGAAAATCAAAACCAAACCAAATAAGGCAAATGGTTATTTTTGCCAATCTTGCTCACTAGGCCACTTTGAGTGTTTCTAGTCCAAGATTTCAAACAGAAACATCCCTTGTTAGACCAAGTAAAAGTGAATCAAAGCCCACCTTTCAAACTTACAGAAACATTTGGCAACCCCATTCAAATGACAATTTAAAATTGAATCTATAACATATGTGAAGATCACACATTTTCAAAACCTAACCAAACCAGTGCCCCTTGACCAATCCCACTAACCAGAGACTTCCTAGTATGTAACTAGAAAACCCACCAAGTTTGAATCCAAATTCAAATTTGAATTTCATTCGGCCATTTCATCAAACACCTTGTAATCAGCAAGCAAACAAACAAACATCAAACACTATTAGGAGCAGTAATTTTGGCCAACCTTATCCCCTTTCTAGCTCACTCTACACTCTCAGTAGATGATCAAACTAATCTAACTAGCCTTAGCACCACTGTGAGCATGCATAGCCATCAATGGTGACCATGCCGAGAGCACCCTTGCCACCCCCATGTCGCCAGCGAGCTAGGAGAAGCTCTAGCCTCGCCAACCTTGTCTGGGACACGCAGCACCGTCCACCGCCACCCCCTGTCTAAGCCCCGAGCCTTGCCAGCCACTGGACCACACGACAAGCTCGCGCCTAGTCTCTCTGCGTGCGAGCCGAGAGCACGCCAGTGCGCCGCACGCGACACCAGCCCCCAGACCGCGTGCCACCCTCGCCGCTTGCGTACGTGATCGCCAGCACCCCAGCAACCCACCATACAACCCCGTTCGCCGCCGCACAAACCATGGACGTTGTGCGCCATTAAAATCACCGTCAGGCCTGCCCAGAGCGCCGTGACGTTCCGACCGTTCCTCACCGCCCCACGCCTCGCCATCAAGTCGTTGAGCTTCGCCAGGAGGCAACGCACCGCCCCTATCGTCGCCCATGCCATTAGCATGTTGTGCCGACGACAACGACGAGCTCCACCCGCGCCTATCGGTCCCCTTCAGTCACTATAAAAGGAGGCCACCCACGTTCGATTTGAGCACACCATCTCACTCCCCACCTCTCACTGATCACACCCACTCACCCCGGAGCAAGGCGAGCACCAGGTGGCCAGAATTTCACCAGAGTTCGCCGTTGCAGAGGAGGAGAGGCGCTGTTGATTGGAGCCGTCCCAGGAGAAGCTGCCGGTACCAGGAGGATCACCGTCGTCGACTTATTCGTTTGCCCCCATCGCCGACCATCGTCGGAGCCCTGGTGAGCCCCCGTCGACCCCCACTGGCCGCGCTAGGGTTCTGCCTCACCGCGTCCTGTTCAGGCGTGGACGATGTGTAGGGGTTCATAGCATGGAAAACAAAAAAATTCTACCGCATGCAAACAAACAAGCCAAGATCTATCTACTAGATTATAGCAACGAGTCGATAGAGGAACTCACCCTCGAAGATTCCAAAGCGGTTAACGAGAGCAGATTCTCATGGGTGATGTAGTCGTACTCTTGCCGATCTCAAGATCGCGTAGACGATCCTTCCGGCGCTGCGTTCCGGCAGCGCTTCCGCAGTCGGTCACATGTTCGGTACTCGATGAAGACCTTCCTCTCCCTTGTTCCAGTAGGCAGCGGAGGTTGTAGCACTCTCCTCGCGATTCCGGCAGCACGACGGCGTGGTACCAGAAGTAGAGGGGAGATCTCGCAGGGCTTCGCCTTAAGCCGAAGCGAGTATGGTGGACTATGAGAGAGGCCTTGGTGATCTAGGGTTTAGAGGCACCAAGGGGAAGTGTAGACGGCGGCTAGGGTTTGGGGATCACCCCAACTCGCCGAGTTGGAGGTGCTCTAGGCGGCGGCACAAGGAGGTGGTGGCGCCGGCGACTTGGAGGAGAGGGCTAGGGTTTTGGGGTGTGAGGGGTAGGGGAGCCCTACCCCTCCTTATATAGGTGGAGGGTGGACGGTTGGGAGGAGGGAGTCCTCCCCCAACTCGGACTCCTTGGCCGGCGGGTGGAGGGAGGAGGACTTCCTCCCCAAGTAGGTTTCCTACTCTCCCTCCACCAAGCAAACTTGTCGTTTGACTTTTCAAATTGGCGTTTGACTTTCAAACTAGGATTTGATTTCTTCCTTTATTTTGCCCAGCCAAGTGACCTAGTACATGATGCAACCATTCCACATTGTCATGACACATTCATGTACCCTTCCCCTCCGGAGTGCCGGACCTTCCGGACCCTTCTAGAACATTCCTGGTGAAAACACCGAAATCATTCCCCAACTCCGAAACAGGACTTTCCTTATATGAATCTTATTCTCTAGACCATTCCGGATCTCCTCGTGATATCCCGGATCCCATCAGAGACTCCGAACAACATTCGGTCTCTTACTCATCATTCCATAACTACTAAACAACATCGAATCCTTAAGTGTGTCTCCCTGCGGTTCCTGAATTATGCGGACATGACCGAGACACTTCTCCGATCAATAACCAATAGAGGAATCTGGAAATTCATATGGCTCCCACATATTTCTACGATTACTTTGCGATCGAATGAACCACTTACATATGATACCAATTTCCCTTTGTCTCACGATAGCTTACTTATCCGAGGTTTTGATCGTCGGTATCTCTGCATACCTAGTTCAACCTCGTTACTGATAAGTACTCTTTTCTCGTTACCATGTATGTGATCCCTTGTGAGCCAGTCACATGCTTGCAAGACAATTGGATGACATTCCACCGAGAGGGCCTAGAGTATATCTATTTGTCATATGGATGGACAAATCCCACTCTTGATCCATTGCCTCAACCCATACTTTCCGAATACTCAATGCCACCTTTATAGCCACCCAGTTACGGTGTGGTGTTTGATGTCATCAAATCATCCTTCCGTGATGGTGCTTAGCATGATCTCATGGTCGAAGGAATTAGGTTACTATGTATCAGAAAGCTTATAGCAATTGAACTATTAAAATGACTTGATCTTTATGCTACGCTTATCTATAGGAGTATGTCCATCATACCATTCTCCTAATGATATGACCTTGTTATTAACAACATCTCAAATGTTCATGATCAAGAAACCATGATCATCTATTAATCAACAAGCTAGTATTATGAAGAGGCTTTACCAGGGACTCTAATTTAGTTTACAAATCACACAAGTATTAGTGTTTCTGGTTAATACTGTTATAGCATGAATGTAAACATTTATCATAAACACAAAGAAATAATAACTACATTTATTATTGCCTCTAGGGCATATCTCCAATAGTCTCCCACTTGCACTAGAGTCAACTAATCTAGATTACATGGCAATATACCGAACACCCATGGCAGTTTGGTGTTGGTCATGTTTTGCCCTCGGGAGAGGTTTAGTCAACGGATCTGCCACATTCAGATCTGTGTGTACTTTGCAAATCTTTATGTCCCCATCTTGGACATGTTCTCGAATAGCGTGAAAACGTAGCTTGATGTGCTTTAGCTTCTTGGGTGACCTTGGTTCTTGCGCATTGGCTATGGCGCCCATGTTATCATAGTAGATAGACATTGGGTCCAGCACACTTGGAACCACACCGAGCTCTGTAATGAACTCCTTCATCTATATTGCTTCTTGTGAAGCCTCCGAAGCAGCTATGTATTCTGATTCAGTTGAAGATCTCGCCACAACGCTTTCCTTTGCACTCCTCCAGCTAACTGCTGCACCATTAAAAATAAATAAGTATCCAGATTGAGATTTAGAATCATCCGGATCGGTGTTCCAACTAGAATCGGTGTAACCATTAACAATGAGTTGTTCATCACCTCCATAAGAAAGAACCATATCCTTAGTTCTTCTCAAGTACTTAAGGATGTTTTTGACCGCTGTCCAATGATCCACTCCTGGATCACTTTGATATCTGCTAGTCAAACTAACAACATATGCAATGTCGGGTCTAGTACATAGCATGGCATACATTAGAGATCCTATGGCTGAGGCATAGGGAGTCTTACTCATCCTTTATCTATATTCTGTCATTGCTGGACTTTGAGTTTTACTCAAGGTCGTATTGGGCAACATGGGAAAGAACCCTTTCTTGCTATCTTCCATTCCAAACCTCTTTAGAACTTTGTCCAAATATGTACTTTGTGACAATGATATTAGGCGTCTCGATCTATCTCTATAAATATTTATGCCTAATATGTAGGCTGCTTCGCCAAGATCTTTCATTGAAAAACTATTATTCAAATATTCTTTGACACTATTAAGAAGGTCTACATCATTCCCAATCAACAATATGTCATCTACATATAGTATTAAGAATGCTACATAGCTCCCACTCACTTTCTTGTAAATACAAGCTTCTCCATAAGTTTGTATAAAACCAAAACTTTTGATTACCTTATCAAAATGTTGATTCCAACTTTGGGATGCTTGCTTCAATCCATATATGGACCGTTGAAGTTTGCATACCTTGTTAGCATCTTTAGGGTCGACAAAACCTTTGGGTTGCATCATATACAACTCTTCATCAATGTCTCCATTGAGGAATGCCGTTTTGACATCCATCTGCCATATCTCATAATCGTAATATGCAGCGATTGCTAATATAATCCTCACAGACTTTAGCTTCTCTACTGGTGAGAAAGTCTCATCGTATTCAACTCCTTGAATTTGTCGAAACCCTTTTGCGACAAGTCGAGCTTTATAGACAGTAACATTACCATCAGCATCTGTTTTCTTCTTGAAAATCCATTTGTTATCGATAGCCTTCCGGCCATCCGGTAAGTCCACGAAAGTCCATACTTGGTTTTCGTACATGGATCCAATCTCGGGTTTCATGGCATCTTGCCATTTATTGGAATCTAGGCTCATCATCGCTTCCTCATATGTCGCAGGGTCATCGGTGTTGTCCACCAACATGACACTCATAATGGGATCATAGCAATCAGGAGTGGTACGAATTCTCGTTGACCTATGAGGTTCTGTAGCAACTTCAACTGAAGTTTCATGATCATCATCATTAGCTTCCTCTCATATTGGTGTGGGCGCCACATGAACTACTTCCGGTGTTGCGCTACTTGCAAGTTCGAGAGAAGGTTTAACAACCTCGTCGAGTTCTACTTTCCTTCCAGTCACTTCTTTCGAGAGAAGTTCCTTCTCTAGAAAGGATCTATTCTTAGCAACGAAGATTTTGCCTTCGGATCTATGATAGAAGGTATACCCAATAGTTTCCTTCGGGTATCCTATGAATACGCATTTTTCCGCTTTGGGTTCAAGCTTGTCCGGCTATAACTTCTTTACATAAGCTTCGCAACCCCAAACTTTAAGGAACGACAATTTAGGTTTCTTCACAAACCATAATTCATACGGTGTCGTTTCAATGGATTTAGATGGTGCCCTATTTAAAGTGAATGCGGCTGTTTCTAATGCATAACCCCAAAACGATAGCGGTAAATCTGTAAGTGACATCATAGAACGAACCATATCTAAGAGAGTTCGATTACGATGTTCGGACACACCATTGCACTGTGGTGTTCCCGGCGGTGTCAATTGTGAAAGTATTCCGCATTTCTTTAAATGCTCACCAAACTCGTAACTTAGATATTCACCTCCACGATCAGAACGTAGAAATTTAATCTTCTTGTTACGTTGATTCTCTACCTCACTTTGAAATTCATTAAACTTCTCAAAAGTTTCGGACTTATGTTTCATGAAATAGATATACCCATATCTACTCAAGTCATCCGTGAAGGTAAGAACATAACGATAACCACCGCGCGATGCTACACTCATTGGTCCACACACATCGGTATGTATGATTTCCAATAAGTCTGTAGCTCGCTCCATCATCCCAGAAAATGGAGTCTTAGTCATTTTACCCATCACACATGCTTCACATCTTTCAAGTGATTCAAAATCAAGTGATTCAAGAAGTCCATCGGAATGGAGTTTATTCATACGCTTCACTCCAATATGACCAAGACGACAGTGCCACATATAGGTCGAGTTATCGCTCAATTTCAAACGTTTAGCTTCAATGTTATTAATATGTGTATTTCCACTATCGATATTCAATAAGAATAGACCATCTATCAAAGGTGCATGTGCATAAAACACATTAGTCATATAAATCGAACAACCGTTATTCTCGGACTTAAACAAGTAACCGTCTCGCAACAAACATGATCCAGATATAATGTTCATGCTCAACGCAGGCACCAAATAACAATTATTTAAGTATAAAACTAATCCCGATGGTAGATGAAGAGGTAGCGTGCCGACCGCGATCACATCAACCTTTGATCCATTTCCAATGCGCATCGTCACCTCGTTCTTCACTAGCTTCCGTTTATTCTGCAGTACCTGTTTCGAGTTACAAATATGAGCAACCGAACCAGTATCAAATACCCAGGCACTACTACGAGTACTAGTGAGATACACATCAATAACATGTATGTCGGATATACCTTTCTTCTTGATGTTGCCGTTCTTCAAATCCGCCAAGTACTTTGGGCAATTCCGTTTCAAGTGACCTTCTCCCTTGTAGTAAAAGCACTCAGTATCAGGCTTAGGCCCAGCCTTGGTCTTCTTCATCGGTGCGGTAACTTTATTACCACCCTTCTTGAAGTTTCCCTTTTGCTTAGACTTGCCTTTCTTGAATTTGGTGGTCTTATTGACCAATAATAATTGATGCTCTTTCTTGATCTCCACTTCTGCAGATTTCAACATGGAGAAGAGTTCTGGCAACGTCTTGTTCATGTTTTGCATATTGTAGTTCATCACAAAGTTCTTGTAACTTGGTGGCAGTGATTGGAGGACACGGTAAATCCCCAAAGCATTAGGAATCACTATACCCAAACTTTGGAGTTTGTTTGCGTGCCCAGACATCTTAAGCAGATGCTCACTGACGGAGCTGCCCTCTTCCATCTTGCAGTTAAAGAACTTTTCAGAAGCCTCATAACTCTCAACTGCCGCATGAGTCTCAAAAATAATTTTGAGTTCACGGACAATATCATATGGGTCTTGGTTCTCAAACCTTTTCTGAAGCTCTGATTCCAAACCATACAAGATAGCACACTGAACTGTGGAGTACTGATTCTTCCGAGTGAGGTAAACATTCTTTACTTCATAGGTAGCAGTAGCTGCAGGTGGTTCACCCAGCGGTGCATCCAGCACATAGGTCAAATTACCAGCATTGAGGACAATCCTCAAATTGCGGAACCAATCCGAGAAGTTGCTTCCAATGTTTTTCAACTTCTCTTTCTCTAGGTACGCATTAAAATTGATGGTAGGGGCCGCCATTGATCTACAACATATTTGCAATAGTTTAGACTAAGTTTATGACAAATTGAGTTCTAATTAATAGTTAAATTAATCTAGGTGAACTCCCACTCAAAACAATATCCCTCACATTGTTTTAGTGATCACACGAACCAAATCCACCACATCAAAACCGATCATCATGAGAGTTGATGTAGCTTCAATGGCGAACAATCAACATGTTCATCATATCTACTATATGACTCGTGCTTTACCTTTCGTTGATCCGTGTTCCGAGACCATGTCTGTACATGCTAGGCTCGTCAAGATCAAACCTTAGCTTCCGCATGAGCAAATCTGGCTTGCTCACGTTGTATACACCTGCAAAATCTAACACACCTGATCATCACGTGGTGCTTCGAAACAACGAGCTTTAGCAACGGTGCTTACTAAGTATGAACACTTTGGAACTTGAAATTTGTGTGCATGAGGGATCATCTTATAATGCTACCGTCGTAAACTAAGCAATACAGGATGCATAAAGGATTAACATCACATGCAATTCATAATATGTGATATGATATGGCCTTTCTTCTTGTGCTTCCGATCTCCATCTTTAAGAACGGACATGATCTCCATCATCACCGGTATAGCGTCAAGGTCAATGGCGCTGTTTCATGGTTGTCATCCACCAGCTTCAACTATTACAACTACTTTGAATAGACACGTGGGTCTTAACAGAATTTAAAGACAACCATAGGGCTCCTGCCGGTTGCCAACTTACAATAAGGGATATTGCATACATCAAATTTAATCACAATCATGGCCATATCACATCACAGCACACCCCTGCAAAACAAAGTTAGATGCCTCTAATTTTCTTTGCATATTTTACGTGGTTTGGGGCTTTCAATAAGTGTCAATCTAACTTACGAATAAGAACCACAACGTTGATGTTTGAACTATCAAGTGCCCGTTGTAAATTGGATCTATACTATAATGGGAGAGACAGACACCCGCAAAGCCACTTATGCAATACAAGTTGCATGTTGAGCGTGGAGCAAGTCTCATGAACGATGTCATGTAAGGTTAGCCCGGGCCGCTTCATCCCATCATACCGCAAGATGCAAAGTACACAAAAAGCAATTGATAATAAAAGCACCACCGCCCACAATGACCATTGTGTTCTACTCGTGCAACAGATCTACATATAGACACGGATCTGATACCACTGTAGGGGTTCGTAGCATGGAAAACAAAAAATTTATACCGCATGCAAACAAACAAGCCAAGATCTATCTACTAGATTGTAGCAACGAGTCGATAGAGGAACTCACCCTCGAAGATTCCAAAGCAGTTAACCAGAGCAGATTCTCGTGGGTGATGTAGTCGTACTCTTGCCGATCTCAAGATCGCGTAGACGATCCTTTCGGCGCTGTGTTCCGGCAGCGCTTCCGCAGTCGTTCACACGTTCAGTACTCGATGAAGACCTTCCTCTCCCTTGTTCCAGTAGGCAGTGGAGGTTGTAGCACTCTCCTCGCGATTCCGGCATCACGACGGCGTGGTACCGGAAGTAGAGGGGAGATTGTTGGAATTATGCCCTAGAGGCAATAATAAAGATGTTATTATTATAATTCTTGTTCATGATAAAGTTTATATTCCATGCTAGAATTGTATTAAGCGGAAACTTTAATACTTGTGTGGTTTATGAACAACACCGTGTCCCTAGTATGCCTCTATGGACTAGCTCATTGATTAATGATGGTTAAGGTTTCCTAACCATAGACATGAGTTGTCGATTAATAATGAGATTATATCATTGGGAGAATGATATGATGGACAGACCCAAACTAAGCGAAGCAATTAGATCGTGTCATCGTGTTCATCTTTGCGAAGCTTTTCTTATGTCATATATTGTATTCCTTAGACCATGAGATAATACAACTCCCTGGTATCGGAAGAAAGCTTTGAGGTCATCAAACGTCATCCTATGAGAGGGTGATCATAAAGGTGTCTCTCGGGTGATCGGAAAGTACCTGTTGGGTTGTATGTATCGAGATGGGATTTGTCCCTCCCAAGTCGGAGAGATATACTTCGGGCCCACTCGGTAATCGATATCAACACCGCTTGCAAGCATGTGATTAAGGAGTTACTCACAAAGTGATATCGGATTACGGAATGAGTAAAGTACTTGCTGTGAATGAGATTGAACTAGGTATAACGGTACCGACGATCAAATCTCGGGCAAGTAAAATATCGCGAGACGAAGGGAATATATATATGGGATTGATTGAATCCTGGCATCGTGGTTCATCCGATATGATCATCGATGAATGTGTGGGAGTCAATATGGGTTTCCAGACCCCGCTGTTGATTATTGATATAAGATCATGTCTGCATGTTCTCGGACCCGAAGGGTCACACACTTAACGTGTCTCGACGCTAGGATAGATTGGATAATTGGTTTATGAGTTTTTGTTCGGAGTCTCGGATGGGATCTGGGACATCACGAGAGGTTCCGGAATGGTCCGGAGAATAAGATTCATATAAGGCAATGCAGTTTTTGGAGTTCGGAATTGTTTCGGGTTAATCGGTATTGTACCGGAAGCTTCTAGAACCTTCCGGAGGGGGACCAACGTGGCCCCACCTGCCGGGAGGGGGCATGGTCCTATGAGGGAGTGCCCTGGCAGCATTGGGCCAGGGGCACAAGGCCCCATAGGGCCCTGCCGGCCAAACCTAGGGGAAACCCTAGGGAAGCTTCTAGAAGGAGGGGGGAAACTTGCCCCCCACTCTTGCCTCCTTGGCCGCCGGCCTAGGCTTGGGGGAGGGGCTAGGGTTGGCACCCACCCCTCTATATAAAGAGGGATGGGGGCTCACCCACCCCCACACACCTCCTCCTCAAGCCCTAGCCGCCCTGCTGCCCTCCTCTCTCTCTCTCCCTCCCGACTGCACGTAGGCGAAGCCCTGCTGCAGAAACTCTCCACCACTTGCACCGCGCCATCGCGTTGTAGATCCAATCTGTCTCTCCACCATACTTGCTGGACCGAGGAAGGAGGAGACGTCGAGGTGCCGCACGTGTGCATCTCTTGGAGGCATCGCCACTTGTGGTGCTAGATCGGATCGGATCGCGAGGAGGAGAAGCGAGTACGACTACATCACCCATGTTCCGACGAACGTTCCGCTGTGTGAATCTTCAAGGGTACGAAGATCTCATATAATCCCCCTCGTTGTTTGCATCTCCTAGATTAGATCTTGGCTTTCCCGTTCGCATCCGTAGAATTTTTTTGATTTACTATGCTGCGAAACCCTTCAGAGATCTCGCAGGGCTTCGCCTTAAGCCGGAGCGAGTATGGTGGACTATGAGAGAGGCCTTGGTGATCTAGGGTTTAGAGGCACCAAGGGGAAGTGTAGCCAGCGGCTAGGGTTTGGGGATCACCCCAACTCGCCGAGTTGTAGGTGCTCTAGGCGGCAGCACAAGGAGGTGGTGGTGCCGGCGACTTGGAGGAGAGGGCTAGGGTTTTTGGGTGTGAGGGGTAGGGGAGCCCTACCCCTCCTTATATAGGTGTAGGGTGGCCGATTGGGAGGAGAGAGTCCTCCCCCAAGTCGGCCTCCTTGGACGGCGGGTGGAGGGAGGAGGACTTCCTCCCCAAGTAGGTTTCCTACTCTCCCTCCACCAAGCAAACTTGTCGTTTGACTTTTCAAATTGGCGTTTGACTTTCAAACTAGGATTTGATTTCTTCCTTTATTTTGCCCATACAAGTGACCTGGTACATGGTGCAACCATTCCACATTTTCATGACACATTCATGTACCCTTCCCCTCCGGAATGCCGGACCTTCCGGACCCTTCTAGAACATTCCTGGTGAAAACACCGGAATCATTCCCCAACTCCGAAACAGGACTTTCCTTATATGAATCTTATACTCCGGATCATTCCGGATCTCCTCGTGATATCCCGGATCCCATCTGAGACTACGAACAACATTCGGTATCTTACTCATCATTCCATAACTACTCAACAACATCGAATCCTTAAGTGTATCTCCCTACGGTTCGTGAATTATGCGGACATGACCGAGACACTTCTTCGATCAATAACCAATAGAAGAATCTAGAAATTCATATGGCTCCCACATATTTATACGATTACTTTGCGATCGAATGAACCACTTACATACGATACCAATTTCCCTTTATCTCATGATAACTTACTTATCCGAGGTTTTGATCGTCGGTATCTCTGCATACCTAGTTCAACCTCGTTACTGATAAGTACTCTTTTCTCATTCCCATGGTATGTGATCCCTTGTGATCCAGTCACATGCTTGCAAGCCAATTGGATGACATTCCACCGAGAGGGCCCAGAGTATATCTATCCGTCATATGGATGGACAAATCCAACTCTTGATCCATGTGCCTCAACCCATACTTTCCGAATACTCAATGCCACCTTTATAGCCACCCAGTTACAGTGTGGTGTTTGATTTCATCAAAGCATCCTTTCGGTGATGGTGATTAGCATGATCTCATGGTCGAAGGAATTAGGTTACTATGTATCAGAAAGCTTATAGCAATTGAACTATTAAAATGACTTGATCTTTATGCTACGCTTATCTATAGGAGTATGTCCATCATACCATTCTCCTAATGATATGACCTTGTTATTAACAACATCTCAAATGTTCATGATCAAGAAACCATGATCATCTATTAATCAACAAGCTAGTATTATGAAGAGGCTTTACCAGGGACTCTAATTCAGTTTACAAATCACACAAGTATTAGTGTTTTTGGTTAATACTGTTATAGCATGAATGTAAACATTTATCATAAACACAAAGATATAATAATAACTACATTTATTATTGCCTCTAGGGCATATCTCCAACACGATGAATCACAGCCGTAGGATTAGAGCTAGATCGCACGGTCCACATCCCCCCATATCGCTTCGCCACTTCCCGTCTCACTAACGAGTAGGGACATCCACTTAACCAACCCGCGCGTGTTGTGCATAGTGGGCTGGCCCAGTTAAACCCCCCGCGCGGCCCAGTAATACAAATTTAGGTTTTTCCATTTAGTTGTAAACTTAGTTCTGTACCCAGATGCAAAAATCAACCTAGCTCGATTCATTGAACCAAAATGCATGAAACCAATTTTGTTAGAAAGGTACTGGAGTGCTTAATCCAAGACCATTGGATTCAAACTAATTATATTTGTAGATCACCCATGGTAAAAATAACAAGGCAGAAGCTTTTCTGCATTCAAACATTTTTTAAAATTCAACCATAAAAGCTTTTGAGTTGATTCCAACTCTCAAAAATCACATTTAACCATACCTTTCTGAATATATAAAAATATATAGGCTTACTTGCAGAAATAATGGTTAAGTAATAAAAGAATGCCTCATAGGCCATTCTAGTCACTTTGATTAATTAAAACAAAAAGGTTAAACCTTATTAAATTGGGACACCACTTTAAATCACATTCCCATGTACTGAAATATGTGGTGATGACATGTGTCAACATGATCCCATGTTTGAGTTGGAGAATATTAGATCTTAAGTAGTTTTCAATGAGTAGAAATTACTTTTCTGAAATAAAATAAAGAAGACAAGTGCTTTAATCCTTGTGATAATAGTGATGATGCTAGATCATCTAGTGTGAACCTTTGTGTGCTAAATATAGTTAAGAATTGTGTGGTAATTGTGTACCTCGTATTTATTTATAGACGCTAGTACCGACAAAGGATACGAGGAGGAAGGAGAATACTACGAAGAGGAAGCCGATGATAACTTCAACCAGTGCTCTACACAAGGCAAGCCTTTACTAATATCTTAGCAAGCTAAGCTAAAACTATGCAAGCTAATCCTTGCAATCTTACCTCACTTGATACCCAATCCTAGTTTTACTTGCAAGCTTAAGTATTTTATTTCTTTATCAAAGCTTTATCTTAGGGTTTACTTAGTGATTTTAGATATTAGAAGGATAATGGAAGGTAGCATAAAGAGCATAAAACTTGACCTATGTTAGATAATCTTGATGTCATCCTGAGGCATGAGATTAAACTTAGATAAGATACACTTGCTTATCACCCCTCATTAGTATTTACCCCCACCTGTAGATGCTAGTGCTAAGCATAAAACTTGATCAACTTTAGATGGGAATACTTGGTGAAAATGGTTATGAAAACCTTAGAATGATGAGTCATTCTACTGAAATGTTTTGACATGTGTTCTTGAACACCAAATGATTTTGATGATGAAAATGTTAAGGCATGAGCCTTAGCCCTTTACAAAACTGATGGTTGTCTGGATGCGATACCATTCCAATTTTACCGTACAACCACAATACCCGAAATTTGGGTAGGGCTTGACTGGAAATTTATATACCTTAGTATGAGTTCCCTTGCGGCCAAGGTTTAAGATGAGGCTATCTTGTGAAGATTGTCCACCTGTGCAGTACCCAAGATGACAGTTGATCATGGTTGGGAGGCCAAACTCACAGGAGAGGTGCCTATACTAAGGCGTATAATTCAACGGTTAGGATTGATTATCCGCATACTGAGTATGGTGAATTCATGATTTGTTCCTTACGAATGTATCGAATATTATGGTGAAAGTGTACCACCTCTGCAGAGTGTCAAACTATTTGAATAGTCGTGTCCGTGGTTATGAACAGTTGGAGTGGCCATACTGTTCCGTCGTCAGATGTTTTCAAAATGACTTATGAAATGATTTATGAGTTTGACTTGACCACAACAGGGTTGTAATATAAAATTCAAGTTCCCACTTAGGTGTTATAAAACTTTCAACTAGATTTCTTTACTTCTGAACTCAGTAGAGATAAATCTGGCTTTTTGCAAAACAACCCTAGAGCTTAGTATATCCTACTCAAAACCACATCACTTGTTAGTACTAGTTTGCGAGTACTTAAAGAGTACTCATGGCTTTGTCCCTGTGTCGTGGTGGTGGCACGGCAGATGCCATGGGTAGGCTAAAGTTAGGGGCCAATGGATGCTAGTGGGCTCTGGGGAGGGAAGATGTAGTGGATTCTACATACAGAAAGCTAACGCAAAGATCTGTATTTCTCCTTACTTGAGTTACAAGTGCTCCTTGAGCTGTATACAAGGAGAAAGAGAGAACTTTTCCAGCCTAACGGTACCAAGAATCAGTCGATCCCCTCCTTAGGGTCCAAGCCTGCCCTTATAAAGGAGAGCCTTGGGTTCCTTTAGGGCTGATATGGCAAGCATATTCGAGGAATATGCTTGTCCCTATATAGTAGTTCGGCGCCCCCCTTTCCCTGTCGCTCCCCTAATGACGGCAAGGTTCCAGAGGGGCCCTCCTGTGTGCCTCGGGCTTCAGGACTGTCACCTCCGTGATGTCCTTCTGTCTCTCTGTCGCTCTGCACCTTTGTCCCTAGTGCTTGGCTTCGCTCAGATTCTCCCTAGCCTGCTACTAGAGTTTGACTTTAGGCTTCTCCTTCTCCTGCAAGCTTCGTATCATTCGGCCCTGCCTCGCGTAACTTCGGCTTGTCCTTCACCTGCATCAAGATTACTTGGGCTAACCCGGCCGACTTACGCAGTATCTCGGCCGGGTAATGCCTTGCCCTTACTATAAGGGTCCTGTCCTTTCCTATCTCGGCCGACCTCTACAGGGTTCGGCCGACTCAGAGTGTAACTCGGAAACTAGACGGGGAACACCCTTTCATCTTTCCCCGTCTTTACCCTATCCGGGGTTACCTCCCCAACATTAGTCCCCGAAGCTGGTACGGTCCCGCCGATAACCTCGGCCGGGTCGTATCAGTTTCACGACACTTGTTATGTATTGTTTCCGAGTTATATTGTCGTGGTGATAACACCGTATTTAGTAGTGCACGCCTCGTCCTACGTGTCATTCACATCATTGTTTCTCTAGTTTTTTGTTCCTCTACAGCGTTTACTGACAAGCTACAGTTACTGTCGCGCCTGTCGCGCCGTTGCTGCGACGCCTCGTGCGCCGCTCTCGTTGGGGATCGTGAGCTCCTTGGTCAATCGTATGGCCTTCGGTGCGGTTCCGCTCAGCGACGTGTGGTCGTGCTGCGCACACGATCCGTGCTGCCAACTGCCACACCCACGATCCCACTACCTTGCCTGCGGCTAGGTTATAAAGAGGGGCGTGGCGCCTGGGAGTTTCTTTTTCCCCTTCTCGCTCGCCCGCACCCTTCTTCTTCCTCGCGTTTTTGCGCTCGTTCGTAGTTCCACCGCCGCACGCTCAACTGGTTCTGCGACGAGGAGGACTCCGCCGCGCTGCTCCGTCTGTCTCGTCGTGGCTTACTTGTTCCGGCGTTGTCGCCGGTGAATTCTTTTTCGGTCTTGCCGCCTAGGCTTTCCTCTAGATCTCTTCGTTTCCTCTTTGTTCGTGCGCTGCGGTTCTGTCGTCGTTCCGCCGCCGTTTTCGCGTAGAATTGCGACGGGGCCTCGTAGCTCTAAGTTTTCCTCCGCCGCGAGTTGTTCCTCCGGCGATCTCTCCGGCGAAATCATGTCTAGTTCCTTTAGCGGTGCCCTGGTAGAGGATGATGATGCTGCCTCTGGGCCTGAGCGGGGCTCGTGGCAGGGCTCCTCAGTTACCCGGCGGGAGATCGAGTGGCTCATCCGAACCCGGAGGATTCCCGCCGAGGTCTCTTGTCGTTTACCCGGCAATGAGTTATCTCCGGAAATTAGTGAGGGCGAGTACGTAGTTTTTATGTCGCATTTCTAGCGTGGCTTCGGTCTCCCTCTCAGCGATTTTGCAAGAGAGTTTCTCGACTACTTCGGCCTTCAGCCGCATCATCTTCCTGCGAACGCCATCGCTTCTCTCTCTGCATTCATCTCCGCCTCGGAGGGATACTTCGGCCTATGGCCGTCCGTGCACGTCTGGGCGAAGTTCTTCCAGATCCGTTCTAACGTAGTCCCTGACAAGTCTCTGCACCCTTCCGAGAAACTGCTTACTCAGTGCGGGGCGGCGTCCATTACACCTCGGAGGAAGTCTGTATTTCCTCGCGTCACCGGGTTAGAGTCGTGCAAGAAGTGGCACAAATCCTTCTTTTACGTCAAGAACAAAGGAACAGAAGACAAGATTCGGCTCCCTGCCTTCTCCATTGGTCCGCCTTCCAAGGTGAATTGGACTTACAATCCGAGGAGGAGCCACGTCTTGGCCGAGCTTTTCGAGACTCGGCTCAAAGAACTGATCCAGGCCGGATTACGCGGCGATGACTTGATGGCTACCTTCATCAGCAGTCGAATCTGCCCATTCCAGAAAAGGACGCACAAACTTTGCTACATGAGTGGTCCACTCGATCCCAACCGAGTCTCTACCGTCGAACTGGACAACTACCTTGTCTTCGAGCGCGTCCGAGCTATATTTAAGACGGAGATGCCTGAAGATTGGACCTGGGGATTGAAACCGTTTACCCGTGAGCGTCCTCCTCCCGCAGTAAGTTTAACCATCAATGCTTTGATTTTCTATTGTTTTCATAGCTGTTTTCCCTAACCTTCCTTCTTTTTCACCTCACAGAGGTTCGCAGAGCAAAAGGACGAGGACGCCGAGGTTTTGTCGCTTCCGTGGACTGCGGATCGGAAATACCCCGGACGTTGGGGAGCCGGACTCCGAAGAATTCGTCCCTAAGTCGGATCCTGCTACGGCTCGCGCTCGTGGCAAAACTTCGGTCCATGAGGAGGAAGGTGATTCGGACGAGGTCCAAGCTCTTGAGGTAGTTGCCGCAATGCCTATTTCTTATGCATTTCCGGCTTCTACTTTCCCAGCTAATCCGGTCGGTCAGGTTCACGACACCGAGCCTATTGCATCCCGGCCCCCAGTTACCTCGGGCAAACGCGGGGCTCCTGCTAGTGCTTCAGAGGCGGCCGCCAAGAAACGAATGAAGAAGTCTGCTCCGAACCCTCCCAGGCGCAAGACCATGCCTGGGGTCGCAGGGTAAGTTCGTTTTGCTCGTATTTCTTGTTTCCTTGTTTCTGTTTTTCATCATGACACCCTTTTTTCTTTCTTATTTTTGCAGTGCTCCGCTTTCCGTTAAGCCTGGCGTTCCTAGCATGACTAGCCGCCCGATTCGGCAGCCGTCTCCTCCGCCCGTTGAAGATACTAGGATTCCTAGTCCTGCTCGTGCTACATCTCCTCCAGCTCCACATATGTCACCCCCTCGTCACGATGCGCCTGATATTCGCGTCTCCGAGATTTCTACTGAACCCGTTGCCCCTCCACTGAATCCGAGCATATCCACCGAGCCTCTTTCTACCTCGGTAGCTCCTACTGTAACCCCAGCCGCAGCCGTGGTCGTTAATACCCCGGCGCCCTCAGCGCCTGTGATCCCTGCTGCTTCTAAGGGCACTGTTCCCATTGCCGAGGTAACAGCTTCTGTTGGTGCCTCCACAGTAAGAAAAACTGTTGCCACTAAAACTTCCACTTCCCAAAAAGGTCTTGCCGGCTCTTCTCAGCCGAGTATTGCCGACGTGCTGCGCAAAGGAGCTGCGCCTACCAAAGCCTCTGCTACCTCGGCTGCCAGCACCCAGCTTGCTCTTCATACAAGCCCTGCGGCTGCAGTGGTTGCACAACATGTCCGAGGTAAAGTCTTAACCCGGACGGCTAGTGGGAACAACCTCGGCTCGCTGGTGGAATATGCTCATAACTGGAATGCTGCTGATCAGCTTGAGGGCAATCGAAACAGTCAGCCGTTTCAACTTTCCGACATTAGCAGCCGTTTGGATCAACCTGCCAAGATCATTTTGGATAGCAACAAGATGAACGAGGTAATTGCTACTTCTCAGGGTTTAGACTGATTCTCCGTATGTTATTATATATACATTAGTCCCCGAAACTTGCAAACGAGTAACTTGTTATTCGCTTGGAAGTTTTTATAGTGCTATACTTAGCTCTACTTAATTTAGGGTTCGAGCCTATAACCGAGTAGATCTATCTTAAACTTTTGCTTAAATTTTATCTAGCTGTTCTTTGAATGTCTAGCCACATAGGTCTGGGTTAAGCTTTCGCCTGATTCGAATCTACTTTTTTGCTTTTAATATCTAGCCACCTAGATCTGGGTTAAGTTTTCGCTTAACTCGGATCTGCTTTAGCTTCGAATATCCAGCCACCTAGATCTGGGTTAAGTTTTCGCTTAACTCGGATCTGCTTTAGCTTCGAATATCCAGCCACCTAGATCTGGGTTAAGTTTTCACTTAACTCGGATCTGCTTTAGCTTCGAATATCCAGCCACCTAGATCTGGGTTAAGTTTTCGCTTACCTCGGATCTGTTTTGGCTTTGAATATCCAGCCACCTAGATCTGGGTTAAGTTTTCGCTTAACTCGGATCTGTTTTGGCTTTGAATATCCAGCCACCTAGATCTGAGTTAAGTTTTCGCTTAACTCGGATCTGGTTTAGCTTCGAATATCCAGCCACCTAAATCTGGGTTAAGTTTTCGCTTAACTCGGATCTGTTTTGGCTTTGAATATCCAGCCACCTAGATCTGGATTAAGTTTTCGCTTAACTCGGATCTGCTTTAGCTTCGAATATCCAGCCACCTAGATCTGGGTTAAGTTTTCGCTTAACTCGGATCTGCTTTAGCTTCGAATATCCAGCCACCTAGATCTGGGTTAAGTTTTCGCTTAACTCGGATCTGGTTTGGCTTTGAATATCCAGCCACCTAGATATGGGTTAAGTTTTCGCTTAACTCGGATCTGGTTTGGCTTTGAATATCCAGCCACCTAGATATGGGTTAAGTTTTTGCTTAACTCGGATCTGTTTTGGCTTTGAATATCCAGCCACCTAGGTCCGGGTTAAGTTTTCGCTTAACTCGGATCTGTTTTGGCTTTGAATATCCATTCATTGTTTGTTCTATTGCTCAGGTTGCACATGACTGGCGGACTGCTGAATTTCAAAGACTGCTTTTCTCGCACAAGAAGTTGGAAGAAAAATATGAAAAAGTTATTCCTGTGGTGAAAAAAGCAGGTATGCCAATCATTTTCCTTGTCATCTCTAATATTGTCATTGTTTTGTCTGCGGGATGCCGGCTTACTTTGTGGGTTAACAGGTAACATCAATAATCTCAACATTCGTCTTGAGAAGAAAGTCAAGATCTTGGAAGGTTAGTTTTCCATCTACCTTGTACTTTTCCCTTTCTAAGACGTGTACTAAGTTTCTTTTACTTTGTTTGGCTTTGGTAAAGCCGAGATACGAACTTTTGCATCATCTCACCAAGATTGTACGCCCATGCCTGATGTAATGCTGCATTATTTAGAACAAGGCGCCACTCATTCGGCGCAGCTAAAAGAGAAGGATGACGAGATAGCTCGCCTAAGCGCCGAGGTGGAGGCCCTTAAGCTTTCTTAGAAATCCGAGCTAGAAAAGGTCGATCAGGAGTTCTCCGAGGAGAAGAATCGGCTGGCTTTGGAATTGCAAAAGAACAAAGAGCTCTTTGAGGCTGCCGAGCTGAAAACTCGAGGAATGAGCGAGGAAATTGCTCGCTTTGAGAAGAACAAGATTGACTGAGCGAAGGACCTTCAGCTGATGATGAGTTACATTCATCGTAAGCATCTTAACACAGCCGGATTATCTTTCTTCCTTCTGCTGCCCTCTGACGCCTCCCTTTTTTGCGCAGGTCATTTTCCTGAAGCTAAGCCCGTGAGCTCTAAAGCAGTCCTTGCTGCTCGCGCGCGCCGAGGTCTCCCTGTTGACGTGAATTTTGAATATTCAATAGAAGATTTCTTGGTTTCTGTCGGCACTGCCCTTGGTCCGATGAAAATCATGGGCAGGGACTTGGTGCTGGCAGCTGTTCGAGCCCACCGTGCTCTCTGGCCGAATACCTCTGGGACTCCTAACATCAGCGAGATCGAATTGCTGGTGACTAGATTGAATGCCTCTGAAAAACAACTAAGTCTTTGGAGGGAATCTGCTGGGCGAGCTGGTGCTGATATGGCCCTCACCGTTATCATGTCATGGTACGAAGACATTTCTCTTGATATCCTGAGGAATTTTCGCACAGGTTCCCGTTGGGTTGAGGATCCCACCTTTGTTGCTCTTCGGCAAGCTCGCGCCTTTCAACTCGTCGAGTATGCCGACGTGCACACCTGGAATGAAGGGCCAAGTTTCCTTTCAAACCCGGACGAGGAGGTCGTAGTCGAGGATGCATCAGATGATTCAGCTGAGCAAGGGGGAGATGAAGATGACTCGGCCACTTCTGGTGACTCCAGTTCGAGCTCGGATGACAATGGCGACGCGCGATCCTCCTCCAAGGGTACCGGGCATTCCACTGCACAAATTGATGCTCCTCAGCAGCCTCAGGCTTCGGCCGAGGTTGCACCTAGGTCTGCGGAGGGCGAGGTAACATCGGCCAAAGTTCCTCCTACCTCGGAGTCCCCAGTCCCTGACCAGGTTGCCGCCTCTCCGGTGAAAAACCTTTAAGTCATTTCCTATCCCTGGTATGCCGGGCGTACGATGTCCGTGGAATACTTGTTAATTTCCTGTATGACCTGAACCTCCTTTTGCCGTACATTGCTGCGACATATAAGTTTGCAGTTATTATAACTTTGCTTAAGTGGGTTCCCATCCGAATTCTTGCTTTGGTATCCTGCATATTTTGGTGTTAGGATGTATCTTTGTCTTTGTTTTCTCGTGTTTTAGTCGAGTAATCTGTGTGTGAGCTTCGAACATCATACGGGGTTGATCTGTTCTTATCTTGAGTGCCGGAGTGTGATACCCTTTCCGTATCAAAGATTGACTGCCACTTTGGAACAATACATGGCAGTCCCCGAGTGATTGCCTGTTCTGCTGAAGTCTAGTGTGTAAACTAAATCTCAGGAACAACATAAGACCACCGCCGAGGCGCTGCCCAGGGCGTCAAGGTTTGGTGCTCAACATAGCTCTAGGGCGGTATATGGTAGTTTTCTAGTTGCTGCTCTGACTGCCGAGGTTTAGTACATAAATCGAAACTTCAAATATCTATAGCAGTCCCCGAGTCACTGCTCTGGATGCCGAGGTTTAATACATAACATGAAATTGAAATAACATATGGCAGTCCCCGAGTCACTGCTCTGGATGCCGAGGTTTAATACATAACATGAAATTGAAATAACATATGGCAGTCCCCGAGTCACTGCTCTGGATGCCGAGGTTTAATACATAACATGAAATTGAAATAACATATGGCAGTCCCCGAGTCACTGCTCTGGATGCCGAGGTTTAATACACAACATGAAATTGAAATAACATATGGCAGTCCCCGAGTTACTGCTCTGGATGCCGAGGTTTAATACATAACATGAAATTGAAATAACATATGGCAGTCCCCGAGTCACTGCTTTGGATGCCGAGGTTTAATACATCATTGGTCCTTGACCTTGAAATACTATGCTATGAGTAGAATGGACGAAGCAGGGCTACGTTCCATGGCCGCTTCGTTTCTTCGCCAGCTTTGTCTGCCTTGTCCCTTCTGGGGGATTGAGCATCGATTAAATAATAGGCATCGTTATGTAATGCCTTGCTCACGATGAATGGTCCCTCCCATGGAGGTGACAGCTTGTGCATGCTGGCCGTGCGTTGCACCAGTCTGAGGACTAAATCTCCTTCTTTGAATACCCTTGGATTCACCTTTTTGCTGTGATATCGTCGCAGGTTCTGCTGATAAATAGCTGATCGTGATAGTGCCAGTTCTCTGGCTTCTTCTAGCAGGTCTACAGTATCTTGCCGAGCTATTTCGTTTACTTCCGAGGTTGTATACTGAGTAACTCTTGGCGAGTCATGTATTATGTCGGCTGGAAGCATGGCCTCTGCCCCGTACACTAGAAAGAATGGTGTGTATCCTGTTGACCTATTTGGAGTAGTTCTGAGGCTCCATAACACGGCTGGGAGTTCCTCAATCCAACATCCTGCCGACCTTTGCAGTGGTTCAACAAGTCGTGGTTTTATTCCTGACAATACTAGTCCATTCGACCTTTCCACTTGCCCATTAGACGCTGGGTGAGCCACAGAGGCAATATCTAACCTTATGTATTTTTCTCTACAGAATCTGGCAAAGGCTCCTTCTGCAAAATTTGTGCCATTATCTGTGATAATACTGTGTGGGTACCCATATCTTAAAATAATATCTTTGAGAAATTTTACTGCTGTGGGCCCATCGCACTTTTTTATTGGTTTCACTTCAATCCATTTTGTGAACTTGTCCACCATAACCAATATGTGGGTCATTCCCCCTCGGGCCGGCTTAAATGGTCCCACCATATCTAAGCCCCACACAGCAAATGGCCAAGTGATGGGTATTGTTTTTAACTCGGCCGATGGCATATGTATTTTGGTTGCGTATCTCTGGCAACCATTGCATTTTTCCACCAACTCTTTGGCTTCTTTCAACACCGTCGGCCAATAAAATCCATGCCTGAATGCTTTGGCTACCAATGCACGAGATGAGGCATGATGTCCACACTCTCCTTGATGTATATCTAGGAGGATCTCCCGGCCTTCTGCCGAACTTACACATTTTTGCAATACGCTTGTGACACTTCTTTTATATAGCTCATTGTTTATGATCGTATAAGCTTTCGCTCTCCTTACAGTTTGTCTTGCTAATACTTCATTGCTTGGTAATACCGCGTCTTTAAGGTAAGAGAATATGGGTTGCGCCCATAGCGGTGTGACTTTTTCTGGTGTGGTCTCACTGTCTATTTCCATGTTTTCTGCCGACATATCTGCCTCGGCCTTCTCCATAATTGTGCTTACTTCTGCTGTCCTCCTATTGGGGGATTCTGAGTTACATTGCTGGTCTACCTCCATCGGCACATTGTCTGCTGCCGAATTAGCCGGGATAAAGATAGATTCGGATTCTGGTGAAGGGATTATTGATGGTTTTCTGAGGTGTTCCAGGGCAATACCCGGTGGAATTGACTGCCGGGTTGATCCGAGCTTTGACAACGTATCTGCGGCATCATTTTCTGCCCGAGGTATGTGGCTAAATTCACATCCTTCAAAGTATCCACTGATCTTTTGCACATGAAATCTGTATAAAGCCATATTAGCATCTAATGCATCCCAATTTCCTGAGACTTGCTGTACTACTAGGTCCGAGTCCCCATAGCATAAGATTCGGCGTATGCCAATCTCTTTTGCTACTTTCAATCCATGAACCAGTGCTTCATATTCGGCTACGTTGTTGGATGCGGCAAAATGTATTTGTAGCACATATTTTAGCTGATCTCTTTTAGGCGAGGTTAACACTATTCCCGCCCCCAAACCATTTCTTAGTTTGGAACCATCGAAATGCATCGTCCAATAATTTGGATCTGGTAATGGTGGCTCGTATTGCACTTCGGCTCAATCTACGAAGAAGTCGGCGACTGCTTGAGATTTGATTGCATCTCTCCTGTCAAATTGTGGAGCGTATGGTGACAATTCGATTGCCCATTTAGCTATTCGGCCACTTGCATCTTTGTTGCTCAATATGTCGGATATGGGCGCTTCACATATCACTCTGATGGGATGCTCTTCGAAGTAATGTTTAAGCTTTTTTGCCGACATGTACACCCCATAAGCCATCTTCTGATAATGTGGGTAATTCTGTTTTGAAGTGGACAACACCTCACTTAAATAATATACCGGCCTCTGTACCAACTTATTATCTTCAAGTCGTTCTACTACGACTACAGCACTTACTACTCTATTGGTAGCCGCTATATAGAGTAACATAGGTTCTTTTGATAATGGAGAAGCCAAAATAGGTGTTGTGACCAACATTTTTTTCAACTCATGAAACGCGTTGTCCGCTTGTGGAGTCCAAACGAATTTATCTGATTTCTTCATCAGCTGATATAATGGTAGCGCCTTCTCTCCCAGCCGACATACAAATCGGCTGAGCGAGGCTAGACAACCCGTAAATTTTTGCACATCATTTAAGCATCTTGGCAATTCCATTCTTTCTACTGCCTTAATCTTTGTTGGGTTGGCCTCTATACCTCGTCTGGATACAAGAAAACCGAGTAATTTTCCTGCCGGCACGCCAAACGTGCACTTGTCCGGATTAAGCTTCATCCGGAACCTTCTCAAGTTCGCGAAGGTCTGCCGTATATCCTCCAGTAACGTTTTGCTTTCCTTGGTTTTAATGACTACGTCATCTACATATACTTGTACATTTTTTCCTATTTGATCGTGTAGACATTTTTGCATGCATCTCTGATATGTTGCTCCTGCATTCCGCAGGCCGAATGGCATTGTGCGATAGCAATAATCCCCGTACGGGGTAATAAATGCAGTCTTTATTTGATCGGCCGGATTTAACGGTATCTGGTGGAAACCAGAGTACGCGTCTACAAATGATAATAACTCACAACCAGCGGTCGAATCAATGACTTGGTCTATTCTAGGCAATGGAAAAGGATCTTTTGGACACGCCTTGTTCAGGTTCGTGTAATCGATACACATTCGCCATACAACGGCTACATTGGGATCGTCTTTCTTTTTTTCTACCAGCACCGGATTCGACAACCAATCCGGGTACAGCACCTCCATGATGAACCCGGCTGCGAGGAGCCGAGCTATTTCATCCCCTATTATTTTTCTCCTGTCTTCGGCGAAGCGGCGGAGAGGTTGCTTCACCGGCCTTGCTCCTGGCCTTACATTCAAAGAGTGCTCAGCCAACTCCCTCGGAACACCTTGCAGATCCTGAGTTGACCATGCAAATATGTCCCGATTCTCACAGAGGAAGTTGATGAGCTCGCTTTCCTATTTAGCGTCCAGGCCTGCACCAATAGTAACAGTACGCTCCGGGTGTTGCTCATCTATCTGAAACTTCTTCGTTTCTTTAGTCGGCTGAAAAGAGACACTGCCATGCGGGTTGGCGAGTGCCGGCATGTTCAGCTGTGCCGACTGAGCGAGGGCCGCTACCTCCTGAATCCTTCTTTTTTCTCTTGCTATAACCAATGATTCGGCCAAATTTGACCCGGCTGATGCACACTCCATTGATTTCTTGTAATCCGTTGTTATAGTTATCACTCCTTGTGGTCCAGGTAGCTTCATTTTCAGATAACTTATATGACAACTGCTCATGAATTTGGCCAACGCTGGTCGTCCGAGTAGAGCATGATAACAGCTCTCTAGATCCACCACTTCAAACTCTAAGTTCTCCGCTCTGCAGTTATCTCTTGTGCCGAATAACACATCTACTCGGACCTTACCAATGGGTTCACATGAAAGCCCTGGCACTATCCCATGGAAAGTGGTCCTCGTGGATTGCAACATGTTCTGCGATATTCCGAGTTTATGCATGGTATCTTTGTACATGATATTGATACTACTTCCATTGTCTATGAGTACTTTTGAAAATTTGACATTGATGCTCGGTCCAACAAATGTCGGATCCAACACAAGTGCATATGATCCGGGATTTGGCATTATCTTGGGATGATCCTTTATGCTCCAAGTTATCTCCTGATCCGACCAAGGCACATATCTCGGTACTGCCGGCATTACTGCATTTACTTCCATATGCCGGCGTTGCACACTTTGCTTGTCTTGTTGTTCCGTTGTGAACACACAATAGGACTGATGATGTTCTCTGTAATCATTGCGTCCGGTAGTCGCCGGATTTGTCCTTCCATCCTGGACTTGGTTCATCACTTGATGCACCGCGTCTCTCCGATCCGAGTTATCGTACCTCGGGGGAGCAGGCGGTAACATCAGTTGCTGTGCATTTGCTCCAGTCAACTGTGGCTGATGCTGCTGATGTACTTGATGGGGTGCCTGAACCCCTGCGGGGTTCCCCATTGCATTTTTCATCCATGCACATTGGCGGGTGGTATGGTTGGCTGGCCTGGATGGGTTTGACGTGTGAAATTTGCACGGCTGATCTAACATGGATTCGAACGTGTACTTCGGCCTCTCCTGCCACTGTTTCTTTTGTTCTGGGGTCCACTGCCTTTTTCCTTTATTTCTTGGTGTCCACTGTTGAGGACCATTCTTCTGTCGTTGAGTTGCTCCATGACCCGGTGGGTCCTGTGCTACCGCCGCCACTTGGGCCAAATTATATCTATAATCCGTCCTTTCTTCTCTTCTTCTTCCTCTGAAATCACCGCGCCTGGATGACCCGGCCAAATCTCTTGCATAATGGTCCTGTTGCTCGCGATGATCTGCCGATATTAATTCTGGTTGCGTTGGGTCTCCTAATGCGTAGGAGTCCGCTATTCTGATAGTTTCTGCCAATGTGGTCGGCATATCTCTCTGCAAACGTTGCCATAATACGCTGCCATAACGGCATCCTTGCGCGAACCAAGCTATTGCTTGCGATTTTATGACTCCTTCACATGAGTTTCTCAGGTTGCACCACCGAGTTAAAAATTCTCTATCTGTTTCATTCGGCCTCTGCTTGCACATGGCTAACTGTTATGGCCTGTTTGGCCTCTTGTACGTACTGGTAAAGTTGCTGGCAAACATTTCCTCAAAATCCAGCCAACAGTTGATACTGCCGGCTGGTAGATTATTCAGCCACACTCTAGCTGGTCCTTCCAGCATTTGTGGTACATACCGTACTGCCCATCGTAGGTTCCCACCCGCTATTTTTATAGCAGTGGCATAGTCAATTAACCAGTCTTGTGGTTTGGTACTTCCATTATATGTTTTCGCGCCTCTTGCCAGCTGAAAGTTCGGCACAGGAGGTTCGCCCATGATCCGTGGTCCAAAGCATGTCGGCCCCGGTGGACCCTGTTCTTCCAACAACTCGGACCTGTACAGCCGGTCCAGCTTCACTCTTGCATCATTTGATGGCAAATCTCTGTACAAAACTTTGTCCTGTATTCCATAATGGTTGTTTCCGCCATGGATTGCATATTTCATTTCGGAATAACCATCATTATATCTCTCATTAATTTGATTGTGGCGAGCTGGCCTTGTTTCTCTTTCCTGCCGGGTTTCATGCCTCGGTTGTGGGTTGAGTGGCAGTTCTCTCCTTACTTCGACCGGGGTATTGTTCTCATGATTGCCTCTCGCGGGCTCTCTTCTGCCGAGGTCTCCGTTGCCTCGGCTTCCGCCGTCTTTCTCCACACGGCCGTGGTTCCTCTCCCCACTGTTACCTCGGCTTGCATTGCCTCTGTTTTCATTTGCCTTTCCGGCCCTTGCCGGATCATATGGTACAATCTGCTTGTTCCTCTTCCCCGAGGTTACTGCTTTGTCTCTTCGAGCATTATTTCCGGGTGAAGATGCTGCTGCCACAGACAAGGCTGGTGCTGCTCCTGCCGAATGAACCATTCGCGAGGCCCCCGGCCTCGCCGGGTTTGCTCTGAGCATTTCCTCATTTTGCTGGTTCGCGATGCGCACCAGCTCGTTCACTCTTTCTTGTTGTTTCTGCCGGGCCTCACCGGTCAACCCCTCTAACTCTAATGCTGCGGCATTTGCCGCTCTTAGGTTTCTTCCCGGGGTATTGTACCTCGGCAAGCCCAAATCCTCTGATTCTGCTTTATGAGCTTCATGCTCTTTGTTGATGTCATCCATGAGGTTCTTCCCTCTCAATCTTAGTTCGTCCACCCGTTCGGGCGCGATGTCAAGCTTATTTGCTTTGGCATATTCTCGCAGAGTCCTGTTTAAGGACTCCCGCAAGGCCGACACCTTTTTTGCCTCTATCAGTACCTTTTGCCTGGTTTCCTCTAACTCTGCCTGAGCATTTGCCGGATTAAGTATCGGCGCTACAGGTGTAGTCAAGCTTTCTATGGTCGCCTGAAGAATATTCTCTGGCCTTTCCAGAGGTGGCCCTCTTACTCTTGGTGCCTTTGGGGTGGTGTTTTGCACCTCGGTCGGGTTGGTTGCTGGTGGGATTACCTCGGAGGACATTGGTGCTGTCTGCCTGTGTGCGCCCTGTACACCGGTGGCGGGTTCTCTGCCTGATCCGGCAGCTTCTACTCCAGTTTGCACCCCGGCCACGACCATTACCTCGACGCTACCTGCAGGATGCGCTCCGGGCGGACGGCCTGCAGCGTTAAGAGGTGGATCTCCTGCAACAACAACTTGGTGAGGATAAACGCCGGAGATGTCGACGCCGACGTAAACCTGGTGCCCGCCCAGGTTGATGAAGACACCATTACGCGGGGGGAGCTTTCCCCCTGAAGCTCCCTGCATTGTCGCTGACATAATCACAGAGACCAAATCTCTGGACTAAGCCAGAAACAACGCGCTCGCCGGTCTTGATGAAGTTTCACGTCCGGATCATAACTCCAGCTAGCACCGCTGCTGGCCCCACGGTGGGCGCCAACTGTCGTGGTGGTGGCACGGCAGATGCCACGGGTAGGCTAAAGTTAGGGGCCAATGGATGCTAGTGGGCTCTGGGGAGGGAAGATGTAGTGGATTCTACATACAGAAAGCTAACGCAAAGATCTGTATTTCTCCTTCCTTGAGTTACAAGTGCTCCTTGAGCTGTATACAAGGAGAAAGAGAGAACTTTTCCAGCCTAACGGTACCAAGAATCAGTCGATCCCCTCCTTAGGGTCCAAGCCTGCCCTTATAAAGGAGAGCCTTGGGTTCCTTTAGGGCTGATGTGGCAAGCATATTCGAGGAATATGCTTGTCCCTATATAGTAGTTCGGCGCCCCCCTTTCCCTGTCGCTCCCCTAATGACGGCAAGGTTCCAGAGGGGCCCTCCTGTGTGCCTCGGGCTTCAGCACTGTCACCTCCGTGACCTCCTTCTGTCTCTCTGTCGCTCTGCACCTTTGTCCCTAGTGCTTGGCTTCGCTCAGATTCTCCCTAGCCTGCTACTAGAGTTTGACTTTAGGCTTCTCCTTCTCCTGCAAGCTTCGTATCATTCAGCCCTGCCTCGCGTAACTTCGGCTTGTCCTTCACCTGCATCAAGATTACTTGGGCTAACCCGGCCGACTTACGCAGTATCTCGGCCGGGTAATGCCTTGCCCTTACTATAAGGGTCCTGTCCTTTCCTATCTCGACCGACCTCTACAGGGTTCGGCCGACTCAGAGTGTAACTCGGAAACTAGACGGGGAACACCCTTTCATCTTTCCCCGTCTTTACCCTATCCGGGGTTACCTCCCCAACATCCTGGATATTTCCGTAGCCAGACTATGAAAATGAGTATCAGAAAGACGGACATCAGGAAGGTTACGACAACTAGGATCATCTTCCATCGTCAGCATTGCCTGTGACCATGAAGATGGAGCCTCGCCCATGCTATCGTTATCATTACGTTATTTTCGCTGCTTGAATTGTATTAAGACTGGATCATGCGATCCTTATTTGTGTAAGACCTTATGTATGGTTTGTAATGGATGATGTATTGTGATATCCAATCTGTATGTCTCGCAAAAATGGTAATCCTGAAATTACGATGTATGGCATAACAGGCATCTGAGATTAAAAATCCGGGTGTTGACACCGAACCTCACGCTTGCCAGTCAAGATTAAATAAATACTGTCATGGGCTTGTTTTGCTAAGTTTATTTTGGTCAAACTTATTATGGTGTTGAAATTTTATTGTAATGCCTATTTTGTGGCCTTACCTCTGGCGAAATCACCTACTCCCTCCTTCCAGAAATAAGTGACTTGACTTTTTCAAAATTTACATGTATCTACACACTAAACATGTCTAGATACATGTAAATCTAGACAAAACCAATTCACTTATTTCTGGACTAAGGGAGTACATACTTTTTTGCCAATTTGTGAACTTAAAATGTATGACTGTGGTGTTGTTGTTTATGATTACGTGTTGCTCTTGTCCTTTTATGATAGATTGTTTTGTTATGACCAAGTACGGGTTACTGTTTATAATGCGTTGTTGTTTATAAATTATGGTTATATGTTGTTTATAATGCGTTGTTGTTTATAAATTATGGTTATATGTTGTTTACGTCTATTTTTCGCTCAATTTGATACGTTGTAAACACATGCATTTTTATCCCTAGGTACCCATTTACGACAACGACATCAAGTGTCGTTACCGGAGCCGCCACGGAGATGGAACCAGTGAATTAACTCGGTCGCCTCCGTTAGTTTGATTGTATAATTTAATTTCTCCATCTGCTACGTAGCGTTTATCAGTCTCCATATGCATCTATTTATCGAGATGTGATTCCATTCACGAAATAAGGACAAGTGGATGAAGGATACATGCATGGTTGCATATGTAGCATGCGTTGTACATACCCAAGATCGATTTTGAATCGATGAAGCTACTAACCAACTATATAAAACAAGTGCGGGTAAATTAGAGATAAGGTATGTACAAGAAGGACCATTGCATGAAACTTTCGTATTATTTCATTACGTGGTAAGATTTCCTTTCAAATACTATAAGATAATTCTTTTTATCCATATGCGCCTCTCTCCTAATAATTACTACCATTAGTCAGATGCCATTAGCGACAAGCTGCATACGACTTTTTTTTGATCTAAGTAGATTAAAAAACCATGGGTAATGATTTTCTAAAAATTACATAACTAGTATTACAAATTAATTGATAATATTTTATGGGTAAAATTAACTGATAATTTGTTCTCATATATATATGATGTACGGATTAGAAACTATACAAAAGAGATAATTGAAGAAACCACCACTACTAGTAAACAACTAATCAGTGACGCATATTTTTACAATTCTATGGCGCATATTGTATGAGCCACTGTTACCTTGCCCATTAAATTATTTTTCTGTGGTGCATATTGATATGGGCCACTTTTTTTTCGAATTTCAAAAAAAAAGCGGGCCAGATCTAGGCCGGAGGTGGGGGTCGCCCGAGGAGAGCTAGGCCGAAGGTGGGTGGAGGAGGAGGTCGCTCGTGGTGGTGGCCGAAGGAGGAGGAGGCCACCGGAGGTGGTGGCCGGGGGAGGAGAAGTAGGAGGCCGCCGATGGAGGAAGGGGTCGCCGGAGGTGGTGGAGGAGGAGGAGGTCGTCGTCGTCGTCGGAGGTCACCGGGGTGGTGGAGAAGGAAATGGCCGAAGGTGGAGAAGGTCACTTTGGTGGTGGAGGAGGTCACCGTGGTGGTGGAGGAGGAGGTCACCGGAGAGTGGAGAACGAGGAGGAAGGAGAAGGAGAGAAGAAGTGGATGAGAGGACAAGTGGAAGAGAGGAGAGAAGGAGAAAAGAGAGGGAGGACGCCCACGGGGATTCAAAATTCAAATCCGGTCCAACATTTTTGTGGCGCATATTTCCAAATGCGCCATAGAAATCTCTCCTCTTTTTTTTGCAGGAAAAATTCTTTTTTAAATAACTTTTTACTCTTTTTAAATTTAGACGGGAAATTTTGAGATCAGACGTTTCGATAGGTTAAATATTTTCTGCGAAGGTCGTATGCAAAATCTGGAGTTGTTTTATCGAGACATGATATTTTTCTAAAAATAAATCAAAATTCATGTTTTCCAATTTTTCCTACAACTATATCCTAAAATATAACTATATCTTAAAGAAATTATTTAACTGCCTGTTGTCCTATAAACCACACGTGCTAAATTAAATAAAAGTATATTTTTTAGATGAAACATAAAAAGTAGATGGTCGTATTCATGTCGGACATGATGTATATTAGACATTTTTTTAAGAAACACATTACAAATGCAGACACTCATAATGCGTCACACACTCACTCCTATAAACACACGCACGCACACCCTACCCCTATGAGCACCTTCGAGAGATTGAGCCGACGGGTCTTGAAATTGACTATACTATTACAACTTGATAGGCAAGCCTATACTAATATCTTAGCAAACTAAGCTAAAACTATGCAAGATAATCCTTGCAAACTTACCTCACTTGATACCCAATCCTAGTTTTACTTGCAAGCTTAATGTGAGACCCTGGCGTATGGCTCAATAGTATTGATAGGAAACCCATACCAACAAGTTGCAACTTCTTTTCCGGAAGCTCATTCGAAAAGAACTCTAAGGTTAAGCGTGCTTGACCTAGAGCAATTTTAGGATGGGTGACCGACCGGGAAGTGGGTACCGAGTGCACACGAGTGAGAACAAAGTGCGCAGAAAAGACTAGTGTTGGTCTGTGGGGTTAGTTTAGAGATTCTATTGAGCTGCCAGAAGTGACAGCCATCGGTCCGGAGTGACCGAGGGTGTTACAAGGTATCAGAGCCGACCCTCGCGGTTACATGGGCACGTGCGGGTTAGTGGTGGACATGTGGTGCATGGCGCGTGTGGCCCGGAGTGGACACGACATGGCACATGTGCTGGCACTGGACGCACAGACGTGTGTTAAGAGGGGACGTTCCTGGCTTGTGGTTGATCGACGAGGACGTCGATCTTCTAAGGGTGGGTGTATGTGAGACCCTGACGCATGGCTCAATAGGATTGATAGGAAACCCATACCAACAAGTTGCAACTTCTTTTCCGGAAGCTCATTCGAAAAGAGCTCTAAGGTTAAGCGTGCTTGGCCTAGAGCAATTCTAGGATGGGTGACCGACCGGGAAGTGGGTACCGGGTGCGCACGAGTGAGGACAAAGTGCGCAGAAAAGACTAGTGTTGGTCTGTGGGGTTAGTCTAGAGATCCTATTGAGCTGCCAGAAGTGACAGCCGTCGGTCCGGAGTGACCGAGGGTGTTACACTTAAGTATTTTATTTCTTTATCAAAGCTTTCTCTTAGAGTTTACTTAGTGATTTCTAGATATTAGAAGGATAATGGAAGGTAGCATAAAGAGCATAAAACTTGACCTAAGTTAGATAATCTTGATGTCATCCTGAGGCATGAGATTAAACTTAGATAAGATACACTTGCTTATCATCCCTCATTAGTATTTACCCTCGCTCACCTGTAGATGCTAGTGCTAAGCATAAAACTTGATAAACTTTAGATGGGAATACTTAGTGAAAATGGTTATGAAAACCTTAGAATGATGAGTCATTCTACTGAAATGTTTTGACATGTGTTCTTGAACACCAGATGATTTTGATGATGAAAATGTTAAGGCATGAGCCTTAGCCCTTTACAAAACTGATGGTTGTGTGGATGCGATACCATTCCAATTTTACCGTACAACCACAATATCCGAAATTTGGGTAGGGCTTGACTGAAAATTTATATACCTTAGTATGGGTTCCCTTGCGGCCAAGGTTTGAGATGAGGCTACCTTGTGAAGATTGTCCACTTGTGCAGTACCCAAGATGACAGTTGGTCATGGTTGGGAGGCCAAACTCACAGGAGAGGTGCCTATACTAGGGTATGTAATTGAAAGGTTAGGATTGATTATCCGCATACTGAGTATGGTGAATTTAGGATTTGTTCCTGACAGATGTATCGAATATTGTGGTGAAAGTGTACCACCTCTGCAGAGTGTCAAACTATTCGAATAGTCGCGTCCGCGGTTATGGACAGTTGGAGTGGCCATACTGTTCCGTCATCAAATGTTTTCAAAATGACTTATGAAATGATTTATGACTTTGACTTGACCACAACAGGGTTGTGATATGAAATTCAAGTTCCCACTTAGGTGTTATAAAACTTTCAACTAGATTTCTTTGCTTCTGAACTCAATAGATATAAATCTGGATTTTTGCAAAATAACCCTAGAGCTTAGTATATCCTACTCAAAACCACTTCACTTGTTAGTACTAGTTTGTGAGTACTTAAAGAGTACTCATGGCTTTGTACCTGGCTATTATCGTGGCCATACTATGAAGAGGAGTATCAGGAAGACGGATAGCAGGAAGGTTACGACAACTAGGATCATCTCACATCGTCAGCATTGCATGTGACCATGAAGATGGAGCCTCGATCACGCTATCGTTATCATTACGTTATTTCTGCTGATTGAATTGTATTAAGATTGGATCATGTGATCCTTATTTGTGTAAGACCTTATGTATGGTTTGTAATGGATGATGTACTGTGATATCCAATCTGTTATGTCTCGCAAAAATGGTAATACTGGGATTGCGATGTATGGCATAATAGGCATCTTGGATTAAAAATCCGGGTGTTGACAAGTTGGTATCAGAGCCCTCCTGACCATAGGAGACCCTAGTTAGAATGGACGTTTGAATCAAAAAACTTAGTTTCAAAACCAAGGAAGTGAGTATTTATAAAAACTTATTCTCATTCTTATCACTTATACTCTTTCATGAAAAATTCATGTTCCTCAAAAATTCTTGCAAACTTACCTAAAATTTGACACACTTGATCACTCTACTAACTTACTAATCCTATATTCTTATAGATGGACTTGAAGTCCATCAAGTTTTATCAGTTGGGGAATGGAGGAGTCCTCATCTTTGAGCGTGACTTGGACCAACTTTCGGAGATGCTGTAGCGTCTGCACCCCGAGTTCTTTGGAGCTTAGCTCAACGACCAGGAAGGAGCGGAGTTGCAATGGCTAATTGTTGCAAGTCTTAGAGGAAAGATTGAAATCCCCACCATAGAGGGAATTCAGTTCACCATTAGAGAGAACAACTGGCTCGATGGACTTGTCAGGGCCATGCAGGAAGCTCTTGCCCGTCTGTGTGGGCAGAGTATCAATCAGATCAAGGGTACCCGCTTTGAGTTCTGCCCAAGGCATGATACTATGGGACAGCCCCTGGAGGCACCATATCACCCTGAGCTGAAGAACCAAGTGGACCACCTCAGCTTCATGATGTATGACCATCAGAAGGAGTTGGACAATGCATGTTCCTACGCCAACCACGAGTCTGCCATCGCCATTTAGAAGGATCAGACCATCTCCATGCTAGTGAATGATCGCCAGTCTCGTCGCTGTCAACTCGACAAGAAGGAGCGCATCATTGCCTGTCTTCGCCATTGGATCACGAATTTAGAGGAGAACATCCACGAGAGATATATGTAGTTGGAGGAGAGGGAGAATGCAGGGGAAGACCTTCATGGATACCCCTACTCCTATCTCAGTGACGACGATGACTTTTTGGAAGATCAGGCCATGGACTTCTTCACCGATGAGGATGACTTCACCTTCATCGATGATGATGATGATGAGGATGATGAGGACACTGACTCCGAGGAGTAGTAGCACTTGAGCACTAGAGTTAGTGAGTTGTATTCGGCCCTACTGTATCGTAGTTTCCTAGAATGGTTCTTAAAACCATTTGTTTTCCTTTGTTGTGGTGTGTGTTGTATCATGTGCTATGAATGAATGAATGAAAAGCAAGTTGCTAGAAAAATCTAAGCCAAACTTTAAAAACTTTTCAAACACAAAACCTCTAAACCTTAGAAATTTCCCTCTTTTCTCACAATCTATCTCAATCTTCAGATGCCTCGCGGAGGAAGCAGTTCATCCCCGGACCCGGTGTTGCAGATCTTGCAAATGTTAGTTTCGAACCGTGAAGCTGAAAGAGTCGAGCGTCAAGCCAACTTAGCCACCCTTCAACACATCGCTCAGATGGCCAACAACAATCAGGGCCATGGAAATCAGGACAACCATGGATCCAAGCTCAAGAATTTCCAGAACACAAATCCACCCATTTTTAGTAAGTCTGAAGAGCCCCTAGATGCCGATGATTGGCTGCAAACCATGGAGAACAATCTGGAAGTTGCAGGAGTGGAAGTCAATGAGAAAGTTCTGTTTGCCACCCACTATCTGGCCGGAGATGCAAGAGCATGGTGGAACAGCGTTCACACCATGAATGGAGGACAAATGATGGCTTGGGATGAATTCAAACTCAAGTTTAGCAGAACCCATGTGCCACCCGGTTTGATTCTGCGGATGAGAGATGAATTCAAGGAGCTTAAACAAGGAAGAATGACTGTGGTAGAGTACCGTGACAGATTCCTATCTCTGTCAAGGTATGCCCCTGATGAGATCAACACTGAAGCCAAGAAGAAAGAGAGATTCCTGAATGGTATGCACGATGAGATGCAGACAGTGTTAGTCAATATCCCATTTGCTGATATTGAAGCCTTAGTTGACTCTGCCATTCAGATGGAAGGAAAGATCAACCAAGTTAATGAGAACCGCAAGCGTCTCGTGATGCATCAACCAGGAACCCACCATACACCAAAGTATCGCCCTAACCCATCTCCAGGATTTTCTCCAAGAAACAATAGACCCCCGATGAACCGTCCGACCTATCCCCACCGTGGAAACCCAAGGCCCGGAGGAAACCACAACAACCCCGGCAACCCCAGCAACTTCAACCGTGCACCGCCCAAGTTCAACAACAATGTCGCCACCAACACCAACACTGTCCCAAGGACTGGAAGCAATGTTGTGCCTGTTGCAGCGAAGGACAAGTCCCAAGTGACTTGTTATGAATGTGGAACCAAAGGTCACTATTCCAATGAGTGCCCCAAGAAGATTGCCGCAACCCCCAATGCAAATGCCCTAGCTCGGCAGCAGCATCGTGTTCAGCCCGAAAGGAGGTTTGCCCCAGGGATTTCGCTCAACCGCAACGACCGTCTCTTTCTCATGCATGATGAAGAAGCCCAAGAAGCGCCAGACGTCATGCTGGGTATGTTTTCTGTTAACTCAATACTTGCAAGAGTGTTGTTTGATTCTGGAGCATCGCACTCATTTGTTACCGAAGAATTTGCATGCACTAGTAAGATTCAACCCACCAAATTGAAGCATGTTATGATAGTTCAAATACCTGGTTCAACCACCAAAGCTAGACATATTTGCAAGGCCGTGCCTATCCGAATCCATGGCATAGATTTTTATGCTAATCTAATGGTACTTGGGACAAAAGGTTTGGAAGTAGTACTAGGAATGGATTGGATGTCGAAACATAAAGGATTAATCGACTGTGCCAAGAAGCCATAACCATGACCAGTATAGCCGGAATATCAGTAGAGCATGTATCGGAAACCTTACCATGTCAATTCAAGTGCAACAAGAGTCTAGCCTAGCCAACCATTGACCAAGTTCGGATAGTCTGTGAATACCCTGATGTATTTCCAGATATTTTGCCCGGTATGCCCCTAGATCGGGATATCGAGTTTATCATTGAACTAATATCTAGAACCGGCCCCATAGCCCAGAGACCATATAGTATGAACCCGTCTGAACTAATGGGGCTGAAGAAGCAACTGGATGCTATGCTGGAAATTGGATTGATCCAACCAAGTGCGTTGCCATGGAGATAGCCAGTCCTGTTTGTGGACAAGAAGAATGGAGGTAACCGTTTGTGTACGGATTATCGGAAGTTGAATGATGTCACCATCAAGAACAAGTACCCAATGCCTAAGATAGAAGATCTGTTTGACCAGTTGGCTGGTGCCAAAGTGTTTTCTAAAATTGATCTTAGAACTGGCTATCATCAACTCAAGATTCACGTAGAGGATATTCCAGACTGCCTTTACCACCAGATATGGATTATACGAGTATACGGTCCTGTCTTTTGGATTAACCAATGCCCCCACTTATTTCATGAACCTCATGAATAAGATTTTTATGGACTTCGTGGATAAGTTGTCGTTGTTTTCATCGATGACATTCTGATATATTCCAAATCATAAGAAGAACATGAGCTATACCTAAGGACCATCCTTGGAACCCTTAGGGAGCATCATCTGTATGCCAAGTTTAGCAAATGTGAATTCTTGTTACAGGAGGTAGGATTCCTCGGGCATATCGTATCAGCCGAAGGAATTGCGTTGACCCTGCAAAGGTGAAGGATGTTGAAGATTGGCAAGCCCCAACCACTCAAACCCAAGTTCGTGCATTTCTCGGATTAGCAGGATACTACCGCAAGTTCGTAGAAGGATTCTTGAGTATCATCAGACCCATGACCCAATTGTTGAAGAAGGATAAGAAGTTCAAATGGACGAACAAATGTGAAGCGAGTTTTCAGGAATTCAAAGGGAGACTGATTTCATCCCCAATCTTGATCATGCCAGATATCATGAAGCCCTTTGATGTATATTGTGACCCATCCTAGATTGGTCTCGGATGTGTGTTGATGCAAGAAGGAAAATTTATATCTTACCTATCCCGCCAACTAAAGCAACATGAACAGAACTATCCCACCCATGACCTGGAACTAGCAGCCGTAGTTCTAGCCCTGAAGACGTGGAGGCATTATTTGATGGGAAACCGTTGTGAGATTTATTCGGATCACAAGAGCCTGAAAAGTATATATTCACTCAGAAGGAGCTGAATATGAGGTAGAGAAGATGGATTGAGCTAATCAAGGACTATGATCTGGACATTCACTATCACCCCGGTAAAGCCAATGTGGTAGCAGATGCCCTTAGCAGATTTCCGTGCCGGTTGAACTCTGATGACCCACAAGTGTAGGGGATCGCAACAATCTTTGCAGTTAGTATTACCCAATTTATTGATTCGACACAAGGGGAGCCAAAGAATACTTGCAAGCCTTAACAATTGAGTTGTTAGTTCAGCTGCACCTGGAAATAGTTCTTGATCACAGAAGTTTATTAGTAGTAACAGTTTGGTAGTAGCAACAACCAAGCAACAACAACAGTAACAGCAACAGTGAAACAGTAGCAATAGTAACAGTAATGGTAACAGTAGGATTCGAGTGTGGTAGGCATAGGGATGGATGGTCGGGCGTTGCATGGATGAGTCTAAACATGTAACTTCAAGATCCAGGGCATTGCAGATAAATAATAACAAGCATCCAAGTACTAAACAATCCTAGGCATGTGCTCCAAATATAGTCATATGTGCTCGCAATGAGAACTTGCACAACATCTTCTGTCCAGCCAGCCCGTGGCAGCGGGGCCTCTAGGGAACTACTGGCAATTAAGGTTCCCCTTTTAATAGAGCACCGGAGCAAAGCATTAACACTCTGTGAACACATGTGATCCTCACACCATAGCCATCCCCTCCGGTTGTCCCAATTATTGTCACTTTGGGGCCTTTGGATCCAGACAATGATATGTGTACACAACTTGCAGATAAGATCACAAAAAATACTATCATAATGATTCAATAATAAGTTCAGATCTGAGATCATGGCACTCGGGCCCTAGTGACAAGCATTAAGAACAACAAGTTGCAACAAAGTCAAATAGCACTAATAGAGATACTAGGCACTATGCCCTAACAGATCTTATTCGATTACATGATAGAATTCATCTAATCCCTACCATCCCCAAGCCTACATCGGGGGATTACTCACTCATGGATGAGGGAAACATCGGTGGTTGATGGAGATGCGTTGGTGATGACGATGGCGATGATCCTCTCCAAATTCCCCGTCCCGGCAGGGTACCAGAATGGAGTTTCTGGATCCAAATCTTGGTTTATGGTGGTAGCGGCGGAGCGGAACTCTTTCTGGATAACTATCGAACCCCCTCGATTTTTAGGTCGAAAGGCAACTTCTAGGCGCAGAGGGAGGCCTAAGAGCTGCCTAGGGTGGCCGCACCCCCTCCAGGCGCGGGGTTAGGTGGGCCCGCGCCTAGGGTGGGTCTGGGCCCCCTAGGCCTCCTCTCTATCTCCCCTTCTCGCTCCGTGGATCTTCTGGTGAAAATAGTTTTGGGCATATTTTCTGGGATTTTTCCTGATAGTTGATTTTCTGCACAAAAACAAGACACCAAGGTAATTCTACTGAAAACAGCGTCAGTCCGTGTTAGTTGTATCCAAATCACACAAGTTTAGAGAAGAAACAATAGCAAAGTGTTCGAGAAAGTAGATACGTTTTGGACGTATCAAACTCCGTGATTTTGAAGGAGCGACCAAGTTTGCACAAAGAGATGGAAGATTTCATAATGGAATTAGTAAGCGAAGGATTTTTGGCTAGCATAGAACTTCAACCCACTTTGACCAGTCATATCAAGGAGGCGCATAAAGGAAATGCTAGTATCGACGGAATCAAACGTCGTATAGGTACATGCAAAGTACCTGGATTCACCGAGGATGAAGAAGGAGTTATGTGATACAAAGGACGTCTCTGTGTACCAGCAGATTCAGAATTGAAGCAGGATATTCTGAAGGAGGCTCATGATACTCTTTATTCTATCTATCACGGAGGAACGAAGATGTATCAGGACCTAAAGGAGCAATTTTGGTGGCATAAGATAAAGAGAGAAATCGGAAGCTATATCGCCAAGTGTGATATTTGTCAGAGAGTCAAGGCGGGACATCAGAGACACGCAGGACTATTGCAACCATTGCAGATTCCGGAATGGAAATGGGATTCTGTTGGACTGGACTTTATCACCAGATTGCCTACTTCTAGTAGGGGAAATGACTCTATTTGGGTCATAGTTGACAGATTGTCCAAGGTAGCCCATTTCTTACCAGTCAAGATCACCTACCAGAGTTCGAAGCTAGCGGAGTTGTACATCACTAGAATCGTCAGCTTGCACGGAGTTCCCAAGAACATCGTATCAAATCGAGGAACTCAATTTACCTCGAGATTCTAGAAGAAAGTCCAAGAAGGATTAGAAACCCGACTGGATTTCAGCACCGCGTATCACCCTCAAACCGATGGACAAACGGAGCGAGTAAATCAAATAATCGAAGATATGTTGAGAGCCTATGTGCTAGAGTATGGATCTAAATGGGAAAACTGTCTGCCTTTCGCAGAATTTTCTTACAACAATAGTTATCAAGCTAGTTTGCAAATGACCCCATTTGAGTTCATGTACGGAAGGAAGTGTCGTACCCCTTTGAATTGGTCGGAAGTAGGAGAGAGCAAGATTTTCGGACCCGACATCCTCCGAGAAGCAGAAGAGGAAGTTCACAAGATTCGTGAACACCTCAAGACCGCCCAGTCAAGACAGAAGAGTTATGCCGACAAGAGACATCGAGACCTCGCTTTCAATATCGGAGACTTTGTGTATCTCAAGGTGTCGCCTTTGAAGGGAATGCAGCATTTCCAGCTGAAAGGAAAGTTAGACCCCAGATATATCGGACCTTTCAAGATTCTGAATCGTCGAGGAGAAGTGTCATATCAACTGGAACTGCTGGAAGAGATGTCAGCAGTGTATAATGTGTTCCATATATCGTTACTTCGCAAATGCCTTGAAGTTCCGAAGAAGACTGAAGTTTTCAAGAACATTAATCACCGCACCATAGAGATCAACGATGACCTGACATATCCCGAAGTACCCATCCGTATTTTGGAGGAAGCTTTCAGGACCACCAGGACCCGGAGCATCAAGTTCTCAAGATTCAGTGGAGTAACCACACTGAAGAAGAAGCTACCTGGGAGCGAGAAGATCACATCAGGACGGAGTTTCTCGATCTCTTTAAATCCTAGGTAATTTTTTTCTTCTTTTTCAAATATCGGGTCAAGATTTTGTTTAAGGAGGGAAGGTTTGTAACATCCCAAAAATATTGAACAATGATTATCAATTTCCAATCACCAAAATTAGGGTTAACAAAAACTTTTGTTAATTCAAATCATATGAATGAATGTGTGTATGTGATGATTGCATGAATGAATGGACTTGTGTGATTAATCTAAGTATCAAGGAATGGTTTAAATATGAATATAACATCATCTAAAACATTTCCAAACAGAAACAAAACAAGAGAAAATAAAAAACAAACCAAATAAGGCAAATGTTATTTTTGCCAATCTTGCTCACTAGGCCACTTTGAGTGTTTCTAGTCCAAGATTTCAAGCAGAAACATTTCCATTTCTTTTCACCCCTTGCTAGATCAAGTAAAAGTGAATCAAAGCCCACCTTTCAAACTTGCAGAAACATTTGGCAACCCCATTCAAATGACAATTTAAAATTGAATCTATAACATATTTGAAGATCACACATTTTCAAAACCTAACCAAATCAGTGCCCCTTGACCAATCCCACTAACCAGAGACTCCCTAGTATGTAACTATCAAACCCACCAAGTTTGAATCCAAAATTCAAATTCAAACTTCTTTTGGCCATTTTATCAAACACCTTGTAATCAACAAACAAACAAACATCAAAAACTATTAGGAGCAGTAATTTTGGACAACCTTGTCCCTTTCTAGCTCACTCTACACTCTCAGTTAAGGATCTTTGTGAATCTTTATGTGCTAAATAATGTAGTTAAGGATTGTGTGGTGATTGTGTACCTCGTATTTATTTATAGACACTAGTACCGACCAAGGATACGAGGAGGAAGGAGAATACTACGAAGAGGAAGCCGAGGAGAACTTCAACCACTGCTCTGCACAAGGCAAGCCTATACTAATATCTTAGCAAACTAAGCTAAAACTATGCAAGATAATCCTTGCAAGCTTACCTCACTTGATACCCAATCCTAGTTTTACTTGCAAGCTTAATGTGAGACCCTGGCGCATGGCTCAATAGGATTGATAGGAAACCCATACCAACAAGTTGCAACTTCTTTTCCGGAAGCTCATTCGAAAAGAACTCTAAGGTTAAGCGTGCTTGGCCTAGAGCAATTCTAGGATGGGTGACCGACCGGGAAGTGGGTACCGGGTGCACACGAGTGAGAACAAAGTGCGCAGAAAAGACTAGTGTTGGTCTGTGGGGTTAGTCTACAGATGGTCTGTGGGGTTAGTCTACAGATCCTATTGAGCTGCCAGAAGTGACAGCCATCGGTCCGGAGTGACCGAGGGTGTTACAAGGTATCAGAGTCGACCCTCGCGGTTACATGGGCATGTGCGGGTCAGTGGCGGACATGTGGTGCATGGCGCGTGTGGCCCGGAGTGGACACGACATGGCACATGTGCTGGCACTGGACGCACAGACGTGTGCTAAGAGGGGACGTTCCTGGCTTGTGGTTGATCGACGAGGACGTCGATCTTCTAAGGGTGGGTGTATGTGAGACCCTGGCACATGGCTCAATAGGATTGATAGGAAACCCATACCAACAAGTTGCAACTTCTTTTCCGGAAGCTCATTCGAAAAGAGCTCTAAGGTTAAGCGTGCTTGGCCTAGAGCAATTCTAGGATGGGTGACCGACCGGGAAGTGGGTACCGGGTGCGCACGAGTGAGGACAAAGTGCGCAGAAAAGACTAGTGTTGGTCTGTGGGGTTAGTCTAGAGATCCTATTGAGCTGCCAGAAGTGACAGCCGTCGGTCCGGAGTGACTGAGGGTGTTACACTTAAGTATTTTATTTCTTTATCAAAGCTTTCTCTTAGTTTACTTAGTGATTTCTAGATATTAGAAGGATAATGGAAGGTAGCATAAAGAGCATAAAACTTGACCTAAGTTAGATAATCTTGATGTCATCCTGAGGCATGAGATTAAACTTAGATAATATACACTTGCTTATCATCCCTCATTAGTATTTACCCTCGCTCACCTGTAGATGCTAGTGCTAAGCATAAAACTTGATAAACTTTAGATGGGAATACTTGGTGAAAATGGTTATGAAAACCTTAGAATGATGAGTCATTCTACTGAAATGTTTTGACATGTGTTCTTGAACACCAGATGGTTTTGATGATGAAAATGTTAAGGCATGAGCCTTAGCCCTTTACAAAACTGATGGTTGTCTGGATGCGATACCATTTCAATTTTACTGTACAACCACAATACCCGAAATTTGGGTAGGGCTTGACTGGAAATTTATATACCTTAGTATGGGTTCCCTTGCGTCCAAGGTTTGAGATGAGGCTACCTTGTGAAGATTGTCCACCTGTGCAGTACCCAGATGACAGTTGGTCATGGTTGGGAGGCCAAACTCACAGGAGAGGTGCCTATACTAGGGCATGTAATTGAAAGGTTAGGATTGATTATCCGCATACTGAGTATGGTGAATTTAGGATTTGTTCCTGACGGATGTATCGAATATTATGGTGAAAGTGGACCACCTCTACAGAGTGTCAAACTATTCGAATAGTCGTGTCCGCGGTTATGGACAGTTGGAGCGGCCATACTGTTCCGTCGTCAGATGTTTTCAAAATGACTTATGAAATGATTTATGACTTTGACTTGACCACAACAGGGTTGTGATATAAAATTCAAGTTCCCACTTAGGTGTTATAAAACTTTCAACTAGATTTCTTTACTTCTGAACTCAGTAGAGATAAATCTGGCTTTTTGCAAAACAACCCTAGAGCTTAGTATATCCTACTCAAAACCACTTCACTTGTTAGTACTAGTTTGCGAGTACTTAAAGAGTACTCATGGCTTTGTCCCTGGCTATTTCCGTGGCCAGACTATGAAAATGAGTATCAGAAAGACGGACATCAGGAAGGTTACGACAACTAGGATCATCTTCCATCGTCAGCATTGCTTGTGACCATGAAGATGGAGCCTCGCCCATGCTATCGTTATCATTACGTTATTTCCGCTGCTTGAATTGTATTAAGACTGGATCATGTGATCCTTATTTGTGTAAGACCTTATGTATGATTTGTAATGGATGATGTATTGTGATATCCAATCTGTATGTCTCGCAAAAATGGTAATCCTGGGATTACGATGTATGGCATAACAGGCATCTGAGATTAAAAATCCGGGTGTTGACACCGAACCTCACGCTTGCCAGTCAAGATTAAATAAATACTGTCATGGGCTTGTTTTGCTAAGTTTATTTTGGTCAAACTTATTATGGTGTTGAAATTTTATTGTAATGCCTATTTTGTGGCCTTACCTCTGGAGAAATCACCTACTCCCTCCGTCCAGAAATAAGTGACTTGACTTTTTCAAAATCTACATGTATCTACACACTAAACATGTCTAGATACATGTAAATCTAGACAAAACCAATTCACTTATTTCTGGACTAAGGGAGTACATACTTTGTTGCCAATTTGTGAACTTAAAATGTATGACTGTGGTGTTGTTGTTTATGATTACGTGTTGCTCTTGTCCTTTTATGATAGATTGTTTTGTTATGACCAAGTACGTGTTACTGTTTATAATGCGCTGTTGTTTATAAATTATGGTTATATGTTGTTTATAATGCGTTGTTGTTTATAAATTATGGTTATATGTTGTTTATGTCTATTTTTCGCTCAATTTGATACGTTGTAAACACATGTATTTTTATCCCTAGGTACCCATTTACGACAACGACATCAAGTGTCGTTGCCGGAGCCGCCACCGAGATGGAACCAGTGAATTAACTCGGTCGCCTCCGTTAGTTTGATTGTATAATTTAATTTCTCCATCTGCTACGTAGCGTTTATCAGTCTCCATATGCATCTATTTATCGAGATGTGATTCTATTCACGAAATAAGGACAAGTGGATGAAGGATACATGCATGGTTGCATATGTAGCATGCGTTATACATACCCAAGATCGATTTTGAATCGATGAAGCTACTAACCAACTATATAAAACAAGTGCGGGTAAATTAGAGATAAGGTATGTACAAGAAGGACCATTGCATGAAACTTTCGTATTATTTCATTACGTGGTAAGATTTCCTTTCAAATACTATAAGATAATTCTTTTTATCCATATGCGCCTCTCTCCTAATAATTACTACCATTAGTCAGATGCCATTAGTGACAATCTGCATAAGACTTTTTTTTATCTAAGTAGATTAAAAAACCATGGGTAATGATTTTCTAAAAATTACATAACTAGTATTACAAATTAATTGGTAATATTTTATGGGTAAAATTAACTGATAATTTGTTCTCATATATATATATATATATATGATGTACGGATTAGAAACTATACAAAAGAGATAATTGAAGAAACCACCACTACCAGTAAACAACTAATCAGTGACGCATATTTTTACAATTCTATGGCGCATATTGTATGAGCCACTGTTACCTTGCCCATTAAATTATTTTTCTGTGGTGCATATTGATATGGCCACATTTTTTTTCGAATTTCAAAAAAAAGCGGGCCAGATCTAGGCCGGAGATGGGGGTCGCCCGAGGAGAGCTAGGCCGAAGGTGGGTGGAGGAGGAGGTCGCTCGTGGTGGTGGCCGAAGGAGGAGGAGGCCACCGGAGGTGGTGGCCGGGGGAGGAGAAGTAGGAGGCCGCCGATGGAGGAAGGGGTCGCCGGAGGTGGTGGAGGAGGAGGAGGTCGTCGTCGTCGTCGGAGGTCACCGGGGTGGTGGAGAAGGAAATGGCCGAAGGTGGAGAAGGTCACTTTGGTGATGGAGGAGGTCACCGGAGAGTGGAGAACGAGGAGGAAGGAGAAGGAGAGAAGAAGTGGAGGAGAGGAGAAGTGGAAGAGAGGAGAGAAGGAGAAAAGAGAGGGAGGACGCCCACGGGGATTCAAAATTCAAATCCGGCCCAACATTTTTGTGGCGCATATTTCCAAATGCGCCATAGAAATCTCTCCTCTTTTTTTTGCAGGAAAAATTCTTTTTTTAAATAACTTTTTACTCTTTTTAAATTTAGACGGGAAATTTTGAGATCAGACGTTTCGATAGGTTAAATATTTTCTGCGAAGGTCGTATGCAAAATCTGGAGTTGTTTTATCGAGACATGATATTTTTCTAAAAATAAATCAAAATTCATGTTTTCCAATTTTCCCTACAACTATATCCTAAAATATAACTATATCTTAAAGAAATTATTTAACTGCCTGTTGTCCTAGAAACCACACGTGCTAAATTAAATAAAAGTATATTTTTTAGATGAAACATAAAAAAATAGATGGTCGTAATCATGTCGGACATGATGTATATTAGACTTTTTTTAAGAAACACATTACAAATGCAGACACTCATAATGCGTCATACACTCACTCCTATAAACACACGCACGCACACCCTACCCTTATGAGCACCTTCGAGAGATTGAGCCGACGGGTCTTGAAATTGACGAAGTTACCACATGCGCTTCGCTATCGATGGAAACGTCGCCTCTCACTGAAAGAATATTCGGTCTTTATAAGAGGGGTTTGAACTCTGTTGGACTTGGGATACCACTGCCCTCATAACCATCCAACCGCGAGTTGGTTCTCAATGCATATTAGACATTGTGCCATAGCCATCCAGAATTACATAAGAGAGCAAATATGACATTGTGCCATAGTAATTTTGAGGTCTGGTAGAAACATCCTTTACCATAAGTTGAGCAAACATGGTTGAAAAAGAATACATCTATACGTGCTTCCTTTGATCCATATTAGTTGTCTCAAATTTGTCTAAATTTATAAATCTAGATATTATTTATTATATAGATTTATCTAAATTTTAATAAATTCAAGTTAACTAATACTCCTTTCGTCCCAAATTAATCTTCGTTTTAGGTTTGTTCAAAGTTAAACATGTTAAAACTTGACTAAACACTTTCAATGAAATAATAATATTTATAATATCAATTATATACAACATAAAAATATGTTTTATGACGAGTCTAACTATATTTATTACATATTTTAGATATTGATGTTTTTTCTTATATTCGTAGTCAAAGTTTATAAAGTTTGATTTTGATTAAACCTAAAACGCAGAGTAATTTGGGACAGAGGGAGTATGAGTAGAGGAAGTAATGATTTTGAACTGAATTTAGAATTGAATGGAATATGGAGAGCAATTAATTCTCGAATTGTCAACATTGCCCCCGCTCGCGATCCTGCGAAAGCAACCTCTAAAAGAAAAAGAAAAAAAAAAGCACGGCCGAACAGAGTCCCCCCGGCCGCCGCCGCCATGCCCCGCCACCGTTCGCCCATCCAGCTCCGCCGTCCCACCCCTCCTACGCCGCCGCTGACTCTCTTCCACGCAGCGCGTCGTTCTTCCTCTACTGCTCGCGCAACACGCCCGGCCCTTGCCATTCTTATCCTCGCCGGCGACCGTGTACCCCGACCTGCTGCTCCCAGGCGAGGCGACCGGCCGGATGAGTCGGTGCATCTGGGATGCGTGCGGACGCTTGGTATGCTTCCGCAAGTCCGGACACGCCATGGGATGCAGCTGGGATTGAGTGCTCCAGGCCGAGATGAAGCCGGCCGCCGTGCGCGCGCTCTTTGCCCTCTCCGCCGACACCAAGCGGGACATCATCCCCGGCGGAGGCTAAATCGCCCCCATCCCCGCCAGCCAGCTCGGCCTTCTGCGCTCGCCTGGACGCGCCGCCCCACGTCACGAGGTACTAATTGCACAGCACGAATCGTAGAAATGCGTTTCGAGAAGCTTTCTTGTGCAAATTGATTTGCGGTGTCTACCTAATTAATTTCTCGGATCGATACACTAGCTCAACATCTATTTTCGCCGATTCACTGGTGCAATTGATTTGGGGTGTCTACCTAATTTCGCCATGGGGTGCTTACGGTGGCAGTTTATCAAATCCACTTCTTGGCGGCTTTCCATGGTTAATCCCGGCTGATGTGGCGCTAATTAAATTTGTGATGAGGCTAAAGCAAATCCCATTTGTTCGTGCTTACAAAGAGTAAAACCATCGCCACATAGCTGGAGAATCTGAGTGTTAGAAACAAACTCATCCTCCCGGTATGTATGTTCGTTGTTCGCTGCTGCTTCCAAAGGTCCCTATGTGCAGGTCTTTTTTTAGAAAAGAGTATATATTAATATCAGGAGATACCAATTACACCCAGCCTCTGCAACAACGCAATGCCCTAGTGGCTTTACGGATGCACACAGTCTAGAAAAAGAAGAACAATGATAAAAAGAAAAGTAAATATGCTATGCTTTAGTTTCGTGCCACGCAATCGGACGCTTTGCTGCCTGCCATTACTTTCCTCTATTATTCGATTCTTTTGCTTTAGCTTCAAGCAACTCTAAAATATCTATATATCTTCCCTTCTACATGCCAAACAATGCTCACTACACGCACGCGCTACTACCTGCTAATTGCTTTTTTGCTTTGCAACGAGCTGCGCAATTGCTCAGCTTCAGATTTGCAGCGAACAGGGTTCGATTCATCACTTTGAAAGCAAATTTAGCCATTTTAGTTAACTCTCATGGGATTTGCTCTGAAGGTCCCTCATTAATAAGGTTCTCTCTAATTAACTGTATGTGCAATTGATTTTTCAGTGTGAGGATGGACTTCGCCATCAACGCGACACAGTGGGCGGTGGGCAAGGCGCTCGCCCCCGTCACGGATGGCTTGCTGGAGTCGTGGGCAGCCAGCACCGAGCTTGGTCACAACATGGACGCCCTCAAGATGGAGCTGCTGTACGTGCATGGTATGCTCGAGAACGCACAAGGCAGGGACGTTCGCAGCGTTGCGCTCAAGGAGCTGCTGCACAAGCTGCGAATTTTGGCATACAAGGCCGATGATGCACTTGACGAGGTGGAGTATTTCCGCATCCAGGATGCTCTCGACGGTACCTACCATGCCGCCGATGTGCATGCCAAGGGATGCCTCTGCAACCTAGCCCTCAATGCTCACCATGTCGCCAAAGGTATGGCCAACAAACTCAAGCCTACCTCATGCTCCTGTGCTAATAGCCGTGGCATGTTGGAGCATTCCGACATGCCAGGATGTGGAGGGCGATTCCTGTGCGGTGCTTGGCCGTCCAACGCACCACACAGAAACCGTGACATCCAGTTACCAAAACTGAAGTTTGATAGGGTGGAAATGTCCACAAGAATTGTGGAAATCATAGAGCAGTTGAAGCCTGTATGTGCTAAGGTTTCCACAATTCTTAACCTAGAGCTGTTGGGTTCCAGCCGTACTACTTCCCAAGAAATTGCTACCAATAGACCCAAAACCACCCCAGAGATTATAGAACCTAAATTATATGGGAGGGATGAACAAAAGAACAACATTGTAAATCGCATAGCCCATGGTAAATATTCTGCCAATGAACTTACCATGCTTCCAATTGTTGGCCCGGGGGGTATCGGGAAGACAACTTTTACCCAACACATATATGATGAAGTGAAAAGTCGTTTCCAGGTTCCGATTTGGATATGTGTCTCCCTCAATTTTAGTGCAAGTTCATTAGCACAAGAGATGTTAAAGAAGATCCCGGAAGTTGATGGTGAAAACAAAAATGCTAGTGATGGAGAACGTATTGAACAAAGACTAAAATCTAAGAGTTTCTTACTTGTCTTGGATGATGTGTGGACACATCCTGATGATGAGTGGCAGAAACTATTAGCACCATTCAAGAAAGCGGGGTCAAAAGGTAATGTGGTTATAGTCACAACTCGAATTCCGGAGGTAGCAAAGATGGTTGGGACAAAAGATTGTTTAGAACAATTGGGAAATCTAGATTCTAAAAGTAGTATGTCTTTCTTCGAAGCATGTGTATTTGGCAAGGAAATACCGTGGAAAAATCATCCTGGTTTTTTTGATATTGGCAAACAAATTGTGCCCCATTTGAAGGGTTCCCCTCTCGCCATTAAAACTGTAGGTAGACTACTAAGGAACAAACTTACTTTGGAACACTGGAATAGAGTTCTAGAAAGCAAAGAATGGGAACTAAAAACGAGTGACAATGATATTATGCCAGCTCTAAGACTTAGCTATGATCATCTCCCTTTCCATCTGCAAAAGTGTTTTTCCTATTGTGGTTTGTTCCCGGAGGATTATGAATTTGATAGCAAAGAGTTAGTTCGCTTGTGGATAGGACTAGGTATTTTGCATTCATGTGATCCGAACACCAGGATTGAAGATGTTGGACTGTGCTATTTAGACGAGTTGGTCAACCATGGTTTTTTCAAGAAGAGTGAAAAAGAAGATGGTAGTACCCGCTATGTTATCCATGATTTGTTGCACAACTTGGCTGTCAAGGTTTCTTCACAAGAATGTCTTAGCATAAATAGTTCTAATGTGAGGTCCGTACAAATTCCCCGATCTGTACGCCACTTGTCTATCTTTGTAGACGATAAAGATGTTAAGGACAGAATGACTTTTCTGGAGTACAGTAGGGATCTGCGTGCACTAGGTAAAATTTTGAATGTTGAAAGCCTACACACTTTGATGTTATTTGGACAATACCATGGAAGCTTTGCCAAGACATTTGGTGATTTGTTTAGTGAAGCTAAAGCCTTTCGTACCATTCTTTTGTTCGAAGCATCATGTTCTGTCGAGGATATTTTGCGCAATTTTTCAAAAACTATCCATCTTCGCTACCTTAGGATCAAGACAGTGCATTATAAATTCACTGACGTCCCTAGTATGTTGTCTAGACTTTATCATCTGGAGGTCATAGATTTAGGAACATGGCAAGGCCCTTTTGATACAATAAGAGATATGAGTAACCTTGTAAAATTGCGTTACTTTGTTGTGGGAAATGACAAACTACATTCTGAAATATCTGAGGTGGGAAAACTCAAATTACTATTGGAATTGAGGGGTTTTGAAGTTGGAAAACGTAGTGCCGGTTTTGAACTAAGTCAGCTAGATGAATTAACAGAGCTTGGAGGATCACTTAGCATTTGTAATCTTGAAAGGGGGCAAGAAAAAGATATAAATGGAACTAAACCAATACACAGAAACCACTTACAGAGGCTATCATTAGAATGGGCTGTTGACCGATCTGACAAGAATCCCACAAGAGAAGATAACGTTCTTGATTGTCTTTTACCACAAAGTAATCTTCGTCACCTGCGCATTAGAGGGCATGGAGGCACTAGTTGCCCAACATGGCTAGGTTCGGACCTTTTTTTGAAAAATTTGGAATCTCTTAGTTTGGATGATGTATCTTGGAGAACTTTCCCACCATTAGGGGAGCTGTGGTTAGTTGATGATCTCGGAATTGAGTGGCAGGGTTGCGTCGCAAGCCAAGGCTTTCACAATTTGAAAAGGTTGGAGTTAGTTAAGATACCAAAATTGACGAAGTGGGTTGGAACTAAAAGTTGTCAATTGTTCTGTCATTTAGAAGGTCTCATTATTATAGGCTGCCCTGAACTTATGGAGCTGCAGTTTTCATGTCCTACTTGCTATCAGCCAGAGCAAGGAGTAGGAAAGATGATTTGGCTCCCTAGACTAAGGAAGCTCATGATTGTAGATTGCCCAAAACTGGCGTCAATGCCGCCTGTTCCTTGGACCCGTGCTCTGCGCTCCATAGAGATAGCAAGAACGGGCTTAAGGTTCAAGGGGCTCGGTTATTCAGAAAGTCGAGAACAGGGATTAAGTTTGGTAATTAACGGTGTGGGTGGCATAGATAGCTTGTTTTGGAACGAGTTGGATTTCTGTAATTTGAGCGTTCTAAAATCTATGAGTATAGAGAATTGCCCCCCTTTAAGTTTGGATTGCATTCAAATGCTAACGTCTCTAACAACCCTGGACATACGTGGTGGTTCAAATGTTCTTGTGTCGCCAATTAGAGGCGAGAGCAATGGCACGTACAAATGTCCAATTGAACGCGTCAGCATTCAGAAAAATGGTGCTAGCGGGAAAGAATTGACTCAACTGCTTTCCTGTTGCACGAGGCTCACCCACCTGGCTATACGGAATTATGAGAAGGTAACAGAACTTGGTGTGGTAGAGCAAGAGATGACAAGAGGAGTGGAAGCAGAAGGACGGCTGCTCTTGCCTACCCAACTAGAGGAGTTGTACGTCTATGATTGCCCTGAGCTGAGCATAGCCCCCAGCCCCAGCCCCAGCTCAGGGTCAACAGGAGGAATTCTCCAGCGTCTCTACTCCCTCCGCAAGGTGGACATACGGTCTTGCCCCAAGTTTCTTTCCTCTTATGCGTGCTGCTCATACTTGTCTTGTTTCCCGACCTCACTTGAAAAACTCAATCTATGGAACCTGGAGGGCATGGAGACGTTGGAGACACTCTCGAACCTCACCTCTCTCACTGAATTAATGATATCGAATTGTGGAGATGTGAGAGGCGAGGGCGTCTGGCCCCTCACCGCCCAAGGTCATCTTACCGACCTATACGTCATCGGTACTCCCAAATTCTTCGTTGGCCAACCACCACAAGAGTCAGTTCATTCCTCAAAACTACAGTTCCTCCGCATCGCTGGCCCTGCAGCAGTTCTGCCGGTGCCCATCTGCCGCCTCCTCTCTTCCTCCCTCACTCGCTTGAGCATTATGGGCAGCAAAGAGGTGGAGCCCATCTCCGATGAGGCCCTCCAGCTCCTCACCTCTCTCCAAAAACTCCAATTTTCTCGCTGCGACAACTTGCAGTTCCTCCCAGCAACGCTACATACACTTTCCAGACTCGAGAAATTAGAGATCAGCCATTGTCCATCCATCCGGTCGCTGCCCAAGGACGGCTTCCCGAGTTCTCTGCAGGAATTAGAGATCTCCTATTGTCATGCCATCAAATCCCTGCCCAAGGCCAAGGGCGGCCTCCCGAGATCTCTGCACAAGTTAAACATCTCCGGCTGTCCTGCCATCAAATCTCTGCCCAAGGACGGCCTTCCGAGTTCTCTGCAGAAATTAGAGATCTCCGTTTGCCGTGCCATCAAATCGCTGCCCAAGGACTGCCTTCCCAGTTCTCTGCAGGAATTAGAGATCTCCGCTTGTCCTGCCATCAAATCGCTGCCCATGGACAGCCTCCCAAGTTCCCTGCGACTACTGGATGTCAGTCGTTGGAACAACAAGGAGCTAACAAGGCGCTGCCGCAAGTTAACTGGGACAATTCCAATAATCATAGCATGACGAATCCAAGGTAACAAACGCATCCTTGTTCTCTACTCATTCTCTGTTCTGTTCCTACTCACAAGTTTCCTTTTCTAATTTTCCAAACATCCCAAGCATCACGATCATTCTCCTATATTTTGTTTGGCTTGTAGAAATTGCATCTTTTTATATGACGACTGGCCCACTAATTTTAATTAATCTTCTGTGCAGAGCTATTTTTGTAAATCATTTTGATTGGTACATCAACGGCTTCATAGGATTCAATGTCTCAAGTGTAGTTCGTTATCTGGCTCCCAGTTGCCAGCAGCGAAAGCAGCTAGTCCACATTCTGTATATTACATCTCTAATATACATAATCTGGTTAGTACATGCATAACCCAACGATTTCAAGCTCGATTTAGAAATTTCAACTACAGTATGTTTATCCACATCCTGCTATTTTTTGGTTTCCTAGCCGCTTTTCCTCTCATGTGAACAAATAATTCAATATTATGCAATTTAACCTGTCCCGCTTTACTCTTTCCGGATCACACACAATCAGAACATTTATCTGCTTTCGATTACCTTGTTAATGTATAATCTGAATAGCTTTATGTTTCCATCTACTCTGCAGTATCTTCTTTTTACAGCCACAAGTTCAGAGGGACAATTTTAGTGGTGAAAATCTGACCAATCCAAGGTAACAAAACTCTTCTTTGTTCGCAAATACTCATTCCGAGTTCCTCTTAGCCTTTTTCTAACCTCATAAGCATCAAAACCATTCAACTTATTCTAACCACTTGTTATACAACTCTGTGCAGGGCTCGCTTTTTCCCCTTTGATTTATACATTTTCTAGCCTCGTTGATTTCTCTTTTTATCCAAGCACAGTCCTCATACTCTAGTTGCCACCGCAAGCATGAGTTGTATCTTACATCCTATGCATGATCTGGTTAGTACATGCCAAATCAACTTATAATCCAACAGTTCCACACACTGTCTAGAAATTTAATCTGCTGTATTTAAATCCACTTTTACCTTCATGCCAACAAATATATATTTTTTGTATCTTTCCCCAATTACCTTGTTTTTTTCTTCTGATTTATACATGTGAAAACAATTTTTTTAGTTTTGTTTGCCTCTTTACTATATAACGAGTTTTCTGTTTCCATCTACCCTGCAGGCTCCGTATTGGACCTGTACAGGTTTGTACCCTTGTATAACTCACACTGCCCCCCATCCTCCACAGTTCTCACAAGACATCCTATCCTCTGCCTGTAAATGAGTCTGGTCAGTATGTACATTTGACCTTTAGATCATTTTTTCTGTTTGGTTTGCCACATACTGCATATTCTGAAAGCTGTTCTGTTATTAATTGTGCAGGGCTATATCCACTTGTAGGATTCGCTCCATCCATGAGGGTCTTGTGTGGTGCAATCTTCCTGTACGTGGATCTGGTAAGTACATGTAAAATAAAACATTATGCCTGCTCTACCATATCGATACCTAGATGATTTCAGAAAATAAAAATGATAGTTTCCTGGATATGTTAAGCAAACTTTTTAAGGTTCACATTCAAGAGGTTAATGTCATATAAGTCATTCCCAAACTTGAAGAAGTTGGCGCATGTCTTATTCCTTTCTTTATTTCAAAAAATAGAAATATCTTAGTTTTCTAGGAAGCCAAAAGTTTCTACAACCAAGCTATATGTGGAAGCCTGTAAATTATCCTAAGACTTTTTTTTCCAGGAAAACGCAATGACATTGCGTTTCTTTTCATTGCAAAGAAGAGTTTAGGTTACAGATCCACCAAGCAGGTGTTGACAAGTTACAAGCATGCAACTAATTAATGTACATCCCAGTCTGTAGGGATCAGGACTCGGAGGCCAGTAGCTCCAGCTCTCGCCCAGAGCACCGCCTCTTCTCTGATCAACCTGTTCAGCTGCGGGATTGACGGGCGAGCCCCTTCAAAGACGCAGGCGTTCCGGTGTTTCCAGATTAGCCAGGCCACAAGCTGTGTCGCTGAGGCGAGGCCCTTGCGGAGAGGCTGAGGCGAGGCTTGGGTGTTGCTTGTCTGGCCGCCACCCACCAATCGTGGAGAGAGGGCTTGTTCTCCGGCGGTCTGCATGGAATCCTCAGCCACGCCAACGTGTCGTACCAGATTTGTCTCGAGAAGGGGCAGGCCAGTAGAAGGTGCTGCATGGACTCCGGCTCTTGGTTGCAAAGTAGGCAGCGCGCATGGTATGAAAGTCCGTGGCGCCGCCGTCGTTCCGCTGTCCAGCATTTGTCCTTGTTGGCGAGCCATAGAAAAAACATGACCCGCCGCGGCGCCCAGGTTTTCCAGATGAGCTTCCAGGCGTCGCATGCTTTGGATCCCTGGAAAGTGGCAAGGTAGCATGACTTCGCAGAGTAGGTGCCATTTGAGCTCCACTTCCAAATGAGTTGGTCTGGCTGGTTGCTGAGTGTGATGTTCTGAATTTTTCTCCACAGCATCAGATATTGGCCAATTTCCTGAATGCCCACGACCCCCTGGATGTCGCTTGCCCAGCTGTTGGCAAGTAGGCCGTCAGCGATGGTTCTGGTCTTGCACCGTTGCTTGGGGATACAAGCAAAAAGCTGCAGCGCGAGCTCGCTGATCGCTCGGCCATTGAGCCAGCGGTCCTCCCAGAATTTGCCGCTGCGCCCGTCGCCAACAATCAAGTATGTGGCCGCAAAGAACAGGTCCTTCTCATGTGCCGTGAATTGCATATCCAGTCCATGCCAAGGGCGTCCAGTGTTGGTCTTGCTCAGCCAAAGTCAGCGCAGGCGTAGGGCTAGGCCGGTGCGCTCGATGTCGTGGATGCCAAGACCACCATGGGACAGGGGCCGGCAGACCGTGCGCCAGTTCACGTGGCAGTGCCCACCATTGGCTTCGGCACGCCCCTCCCAGAGGAAGCCTCGCTCAATCTTCTCGAACATCCTGATGGTTTTCTTGTGTGGGGCAAGGACCATAAACTGATGGATTGGAATGGCGTTTAGGACTGATTTACTAGTGCCAGCCTGCCCGCCTTGTTCATCAGTCGAGATTTCCAAGTGGGTAGTTTGTTGGCTGCCCTGTTGATCACTGGCTGTAGCTGGCAGTGGTGGGTCGCCTGATCGCCAACGGATTATCCTAGGACTTTAGAAGATCTACATTGGAAAAGCTGAACGGTAATTTTTTATCTTCATACTAAGGTCTGGTTTTCTTTAGAACCAGATGCAAGCTTTGGAATATGATTTACATCAGCAATAGGAAGACTCGCGAATTCACCACCTGCCATTTTGAAGATGTTCTGAAGTTTCCTTAATACAGCTCTGATGTTTTATTGAACGACGAAAGGTTCTGAACCAGTCAGCAGTAAGTAACTTGTGCAAAAGAAAATTTATTTTTTATTGATGTCCATGAAACACTAGAGTAATTTTCCTTCTGATCAGCCAACATTAAATTGGGATGTCACTTGTCCAGATGGTTTACACATTGCAAAGCCTGCCTTTTACACGCAAACCTGCCTCACTAGTCACTACTGATACGTGATGCAATTGTAAGTGCCTTATTCTAGTTGATCTACTCCCTTTTTCAATTAGAAGTACAACCAGAAGCTAATGCCAATTACGACGCTACTCTGGTCTTTTTAGATTATTCTCCTCAGAAGTAAATGCATTTGATAAAAAGAGCAGTCGATTCAGTAAGATATGGTTCTCTTTGTAAGCAAGTTGTCATGACATGATAAAGTTCAATCCAACTGAAGAGACGCTAGTCCTGGAAACCTCAACTGTATCTTCCATCCTGTCCATAATCTGGTTAGTACATGCTTAATCATCCTGTACCTCGATAGTTAATCCACATCCACTTCTCCCTTCGTGTGGACCAATGCTTCCTTGCTTGTATCTGTCCCCACTTAACCTTGCTTTTTCCTGGTCCCACACACGTGTAACCATTTTTCAGGTTTAGTTTGCCTCAATGGTGCTTAATCTGAACAGTTGTCTATTTTCATACACTGTACAGGGTGCTCTATCTTGGAGTAGTACATTTTCCTGGTCCGTCCGTGCATTGTTCTCACATTACGGTCCTGTCTGGTATCTTCTTCCTGCACATAAATCTGGTAAATGCATTTGATTTGCAAGTTTAAACTCTTACTATTATTCTAACATCTTAGTCAGTTTGTTCCCAAGCATACGATCTTCCAATTAGAATATCAATTAACCTCCCGACATATCAGATATATGGTCTGAAACGAATTTTACATTCAGTTTTCCTTTTTTGGTTCTGAAGAAAAATATTTTTCGTAAAGCATTATCCAAGTTTTTCTCCACATGATTTATCTTAATACAAGTTGACAAATCAGTAAATGGCATTTCATTGTTTTTTTTTCTTTTTTGTGTTCCTAAGGTGTCCTCACCATTCTGTCTTCTGTGCAGGTAGTGCATAAAAATACTTTGCATTTAAAGCTTGGTGCTCACTCATCAAGACATGTTGGTGCACTCACTTGTTCAGAAATAAATGAGCTATCGTAGATTGTTTTTGGAATTCACTATGCTTCGACAACCTTTCTATACAGTGAACATTTTCAGGTTTGCACTTCATCATGACAAGTTGTTCTCCAAGCCGATCATTTGTTTATCTTTTGTTGCTAGCCTCATCCGTACATGGCATTGCATTTCCTACATTGGGATCTAGCATACTCCGCCAGTACATCCAAACCCCTTGTGGAGTTTCTCATTAGGAAAAGTGAGATGCGAGAGGTAAAAAACAAGGTTGATGAAACAGTTGAATCAATCGTGAGAGAAAAAAAAAGAACAAATTGCCTGAAAGCAAGATTGGCACAAAAATAAATAAAGAGAAACTCCTGAAAAGCCACTTGAGTTTTCCAATGAGTCCACCATATCTACCTATCATAGCACCTCATCTGCTATTCTAAGTAGTGGATTCTTTTGCCATGCACATTTATATTTTGCTTTGCGCATCTTCAAAGGAGGCATATTAGCCATTTCTAGTGCTGGATATGATGAAATTTTCCTGCCATTTAATGCCTCACTGGTATTTTCGTATATTAGAGTTTTTATCGGCATCTCTCGACCTTCTCTAGGACAGGAAAAAGACAAAAACAAAAAAGGAAAAAAAATAAGAAAAGAAAGAAAGAAAGGACGTAGAAAGAAATGAGTAAAGTAGAGTAAGGAGGTGCCATGTTTTCTCTGTATCAAGCTCTCAGCCGTCATTTATAGCGAGATAAGTCTAATTGCTTTGGCGGATGCTTTATCAATTTGCTTACTACCCATTTATTCATCATATAGAGCTTAGCGCTCATGGCTAGTTGCTTCATACTTGGCAAATATCCATTGTGCATACCTTAGCAAATCCCTACTTCCCATGTAGCATCGAAACCGAGGACATTGCTTGTGTCTTGGGGTCACTCTGCGTTACATGGGCCTATCTTTTCCTTGTCGAGTCCTCCCCCCTTTGACATTATTTGCTAATGATCGGAAATTCGAGACTTCTTGGTTTATGGTGGATGCTTACTTGACTATGTGATCCATGCTTCCCAAGACATCAAATGGTTTGTACTATTAAAAATTAACTCTTGGTTCTGCGATCATGATACGGACTTGTCAATTAATTGCGACGTTATTTGTGTTTGAGCAGGGAGCTCAAGGTTGGTTCAATCCTTGGAATGATCTGGCCAGAAAGACTTTGTATCATGTGATGAGGCTCCCTTTTAATAGAAGGTACTGGAGCTGGAGTTTTGAGTTGTCACGGGCCACTAAAGAGTCAACTTTCTCAATGTTAGTCAAACGCTATTTCAACTTTATTTTGGTTTCTACTGCTCTGTTTTTAACTTTATCTTGATTTCTACTGCTCTGTTTTTTTTTACTCGGAGAATTTCCATGTAACTATTATACCAAACTCGGTTCCAATAAGGAAATAAGTGTAGGCATATGGCCTGACTAAATTAGTGACGGTGTGCTTGTGCAAATGCAGGTGCACAAACCTCCGATGGACCAACCAAAAGCTTCGAGGAATCGGTTTGAGCAGAACCATCGATGATTTATTTACGCTATGATGTGACGACGATGCGGCCCTCAGTCGCTCGCTAATAACCAACCTGAGTTGCTGTTTCCTGGAGGGTCTGAAGCTTATGTGTTCTTTGTACCCCTGTTCATCAGAATATTTATTCCTGATACCAACAATTGGCCCTCCAATGTGACTATGCAATGCACCATGTCTATGAGAAATGTAATTATGCCCATGTGTATCTGCTGGCTTTGGTCTTCTGTTCAAAGAAGGTTTTCCTTTTGGCAATTCTATGTCTTATTCTCTTGTCAAAACTTCAAGTTTTTGGTTGGGTGATATATATGTATCTGATGGATGGGGGCAGGCAGGTTGGTTTCTATGAAACGCTGAAGTGGGCCTAAACTGAGACGGATGGCGTCGTTGCATGAATTTTCACTGTCTTGTTAAAATATGACCATTCGTTCTGCTTTTGTAAGACTAGTCAAAATTGCTGGCAACGTTCTACCCGCGATCCCCTCGCCATTGCCATTCCTGGTAAGGTTCTACCTGCAACGACCTCACCTCATCACGATTTGTTCCATCTTTGCCTTTACTTTCTTTTTTGCGGGCGAGCATATGCGTGTTTAATGAATTTGTGAGCTACACAATCGCTCCTATTTTAGCCAGCTACAGGATTTCATCTTCTAAAGATCATACCATAAACCTAGCTAGGATGACAGAATTTTTTTTTGATAAGAAGTGATTAATTGTACTACTACACAGATGTAGCTAGATATGGGATAATAGAGGTGTAGGATGGCAGAAAAAATTTTCCCAACCTTTGCGTGTCTTGTCGTCTTCCTCACCGAGACTACCGTCTGCCCAAAGCACGAGAGGAGCATCACATGTTTGGGGCATCTTGTTAGGGGATCAAGACCAGCCGAGTCGAACAGGTGTAGTGGTGCCAACATGTCAAAACAGGCCGCGTTCATCAGGTACCAAGAGAAATAGATCAGTCCTCCATCTCCTGGAAGTACGATGAACAATGTCCATTGCAAACAGATTGTTGGAAATATAAGCACCAAATTCCAACACAGATCACCACCACGCTGTCCACCTTCTCCGTTCTAATTTGATTCCAATGCAACTATGCAAGACAAATTGTGCTCAACTTGGACACTGAATACATGACTTAATTAAGGTGACTCTACTTGACTTGAGAAGCAGTCTAATTGGGCTCTACACACATCAGTAGCCAGCTCATTTCCGTTATTAACAAACGATCCCATGTATACAGGACAAAAGACCTGTAGAGTTAGTTGCCCTGACGTTGGCTCAACTTATTTATTGAAATAGACGTTTTTATTACTTTGAATAATGTTTATGCCTGACCTCTGCATAATTAGGATGCATACAACCGCTAACCAGAAAATTTTAGGAGAATTACAAAAACATGAATAAAAACAGCGGCTACAGACTATGGCTGATCAATCCGCAAATCACGCGGTCCTTCAATCACGTACACCCCTCCACAGACAAATCTCGAAACTCTATGCGTTAGAGAATAGTCCATGATCAAAGGATAGCCGTTGCCCGATATATAACCTGCAGGGTAGAAGACACAATGTTATTAAAGTCTTGTCATTTCTACGTAGCCATAGCGACCAAGATGATGGCAACGCTCCCACCCTAAACAAAGTCATGTATTTATCCTCTATCCCGTGCAACTAGTTACAAAAAAACATTGGTGACCGAACATGGGGGAGATAACCATATAGAGCAAGCAAATTTATAATGAAAGAATAAATGCCGATTGTTTCATTATGGTGACAAAAAAATGCATTGTGTACTTTCATACCAATTTCTCTTTACAAGATTATCTTTTATAAGAATTACTCTCTTACGGAGATACCAAGTGAATATCTTCGACTTTTGGGGTATTTTCATTTTCCAAATTTTACTATTATCATCGATTAGAATATCAGGTTGAATCAATGCTTTATAGAATGAAACAACAGAAAATTTACCACTTTCTAGTAATTTTCATTTGAACTCATCCACACCATCCGACAACTACAACTGTATCGTGGATAATCGTAATAAAAGATTATTTCAAGATGCTAGTCAAGGAACTATGAGACTTCTTCTGAAAAACACATTAGGAGGATTGGATTCCATCGCTGTGAAAAGTGTATTCCCTTTATGTCTAACAATCGAATATAGAGCTGGATATATTTTTTTTGGCCAAGCCACTTATCCTTCCAGAATATAATTTGTGATCCATCCTTATTATTGAAAGCGCCAAAATGGAAGAATATTTTTAAACGCCATTAGTCCGGCCCAAAAATGTGAGTTACCGGGTTTCTAAACCACTTGCGACACAGCTTTGGAGCCCACATATTTCCTCCATATAATGGTTTGCCAGACACCATCTTCGGTCAGTAGTTTGAAAATCCAATTTACCCAAGAGCGTGATATTTTTGACTTGCAAATCATGTATCCCAAGTACACCGTATTCTTTTGGTCGGCAAACTACAATCCCTCTGAATCCGATCAAATTCAACTGAATTCAAACCGAATTTGAAACCAACATATCTATTTAACATAATATATACATAGTACAACCAAAAGTCGGTCGAATTTGACTAAATTCAACCGGATTTGAACTAAACCTAACCTAATCCTCATCCCACTCGAAGGAGGAGTCGTTGTCGAGCTCGATTACCGCTGGCGCCGTCGACTGGCAAGCAGAGCTGCCGACGTCCTCCTCCCTCACCCTGGCCGGCACAAAGTAAAGAGAAAGGAAGTGAAGGACTCCCCTAGTGAAGACGTCCTTGGCCTCCCCGGCAACGGCGCCAGAAAACTTGTTGATGACTCCTTGATGGCGCCAGAAAACTTGGTGGCTGATGTGGAGTCTTGTTGGGAACCCCAAGGGCAAGGTGTGAAGAGTACAACAGCAAGTATTCTCTCAGTTGAGACCGAGGTTATCGAACCAGTAGGAGGAAGGAAACGCCACACAGGTGTTGCAAGCAACGCGGGGATCTGCACAACACAAACTCAAGACTTTGCCCCAACAAATCAGTGAGGTTGTCAAGCTCACCGGTTTGCTGTAACAAAGAATTAAACGTATGGTGTGGAAGGTAATGGTTTGCAGCAAGTAAACAAGTAACAGTGGAAGATGTATCAATGGTAAAGATTGGACCGGGGTTCATAGTTCACTAGAGGTGCTCTCCTTAAATAAACAACATGGCATGAAGGGTAAACAAATTACAGCGGGGCAATTGACAGGAACTAAGCAAGGCATAACAATGCAATTACTAGCCAGAAGGATCCTATGAAGTTGATTGGGCAATACAACATTATACATAGATCGTAATCCAACTGCATCTATGACTAGAAGTCCACCTTCAGGTTATCATCCGAACCCCCTCCAGTATTAAGTTGTAAACAACAGACAACTGCTTTAAGCAAAGTGTGTAAGGTAAACAATCCACATGTTCCATGAACAAGGGACCGTTGTTTTGTCCCTAGTAACAACAGCACATCTACAACCGAAGAGATTTATGTCACTTCCCTTGGAAACTAGAGGCATGAACCCACTATCGAGCATTAATACCCCCTCTTGGAGTCACTAGCAACTACTTGGCCAAGATAGCTACTAACAACGGAGATCATACAAGATCACAAACAACATAGACATGATAGAATCAAATAGACAAAACCATTAATCAATCTGACATAGTAATCTCAACATCCATCGGATCCCCGCAAACACAACATGCATGATTACAAATAGATTAGATCTTGATCATGAACGGAGCTCACAAGATCTATACATGAAAGCACAAAGGAGGAGATAAAACCATCTAGCTACTACATGGACACATAGTCCAAGGTGGAACTACTCACAAATCATACCGGAGAGAAGGCCTCCGGGATGATCTCCCCTCTGGCAGGGTGCCGGGAAGAGCTTCAGATCCCCCCGATCTAGGGAGGATGGTGGCGGCGGCTACAGACGGTTTCGTGGATTTCTGATCGGGTGCCGAGAGTTTCTGCATCGGGGGCTTCTTATAGGCGAAGGGGCGAGTCCGGGAGGCGACCAGAGTCGCCAAACCCTACCCAGGCGCGGGTCCACCTAACCCCGCGCCTGGGGTGGGTCTGCCCCCCTGGCCAGCCCCTCCGGCTCTCCTCTAGACTTCTTGTTCCCCACGGAAAGTTATTGACTTTGGCGTTCGTTCCGTCCAATTCCGAGAATATTTGTTTACTAACTTTTCTGAAACCAAAAACAGCAGAAAACAGGCATCTGGCACTGTTGCAACTTGTTAATAGGTTAGTACCAGAAAACATGTAAAAATCACCTCAAAGTGTAGACAAGTAAAGCAAAGTAGATACTAAACAAGCATGGAGCATCCAAAATTACAGATACGTTTCCAACATATCACGAATTCCTCGAGCCACTACTGCTCCTCCTCGACGAAATCTGGGTTGAGCCCGATGAGCGTTGTCGCCATCGCCGCGTCGCGGCGCTCTGCCTCGAGGAGCTTGAGGGCCTTCCTATCCTCCCGCCGCTTGCGGTTGGAGATGAGTCGGATGTCGACCGTGGCACCGTGCCGCACCCTAGCAGGAAGTTGAGCTCGCCATAGTCAGCGCCGTGGAGCTCGACGTTCTTCACGTTGTATGCCAGCACCGCCTGCTCCGCCAACTAGAAGCTGCCGATCCAGACCTTCCGGTGGGTGTTGCGGTCAGTGATTTTGGCAACCCACCACTCCCCCACCACCGCTGCCGCACGCTGCGGTAGACCGACGTCGGTGGCACCGGCAAGTCGGGGGTGCTGGCGGAGCGTCGGGGCTGCCTCCGACACTTGGGTGGTACCAATCACAGAGGAAAAGGAGTGGAACGGTGGCGGGAAGAGGAAGAGGCTTGAGCTTGTGGCGGGCGGGGGGTTGTGGTGCCGACGAGCGCTGGGGATTGGTGGCGGAGATGGTCGGCGAGAGGATCCGGCCATCGGGGGGCTCCGCCGGTGGCTGTGGTGGCGGAGGGGGTGTCGGTGGTTGCCCAAGATGGAGGAGGGCATGAGGCGAGTGGTGTGAACACAAGGGGAACAAGAGGAATCTTTTACTCATCGGTATGACCGACTCCTATATTTACTCATCGGCCGAACCGATGAGTAAAATGTTTACTCATCTAACGTTGTTTGGACATCGGTTAAGTGCGGTTCTTTTACTCCTCTAACCGATTTTTGGGGATCGGTTAGACATGCCCTAAGAGCATCTTCACTCGCCCCCAAAGTACTATAGGGGCGCCGACGCAAAAATGGGCATCCAGTCCCCCCACCACCATTTTGGTTTTGGCGCTGGCGCGGCCCAAGATTATATCCGGCACCCCTAGGCCAAACCTAATCCGCGGGGGGGATATCGGGGACGCCGGATGCGCGTGTTTTGGCGGGAACGCGGGCGCGTGAAGGATCCGGTCCTCGTGGGCCAACCATGTAAGTGGCAGTAGGGAAGACATACCGTCTTCCTCCTCGTCTCGCTTGACGCGTGTGATTAATGGTGCCTGCAGTAGCTGACTGGACGCGGCAGCGGTCGACTTCAATGTAAATTCGTTTCCTTGCCCTCCTCCTGGCATTCCGTGTCAGCATTAATGGCCGCTCGCCCACCTCCCCGGCTCCCTCCACGCTATAAAAAAACCTCGCCGCCCCTTCTCTCTCAATCCAACAACCCAGAATATTATGGAGAGGCTCCCCGGCTATGGCGCCGCCTCGAACGGTTGGGGGCGGCACTTCCTCACCATGCAGGAAGCGGCGTCCCTATTTGAGGCCGACTATACAGTCCCGCCAGAGGCCAGACCGCCGACTTCCGAACGGATGGGTCGTCAGCACCAGCGGGCTGGCGGTGCTGCCGGTGCCGGCGGCCAACCACGCATGGCAGCAGGACATGTGCAGCCATTACTACGGCGTGCTTACTCCCGAGGAGCGCGCCGACCCCGCATGGCCCTCAACAACCACCTGCCATGGGCGGCGTTCTTCGAACAAGAACGCCACGACAGGATTCACGCCTATGACGCCGATGCCCCCCGCCGGACAAAAAGAACCGGCTTCGCCATCTCCGATGGTGGAGCGCCCCAGGATGCTCCCTCCAAGAGGTCCTAGACTGTTGGGGCTGCCCTCCCGGCAGCCCCTGTTGTGGCGCTCTCTCTCTCTCGCTCGAACAAGGTGGAAGAAAAACGACACACAGATTTTTCCCGGACCGGCGCACAAACACCGCCATGGGCGCTCAGACGCCCTACTCTTATTCCTCTTCGGCTGGCTACATGGCTCACAACCTCAACCTTGTGAGCAGTACACATGAATAACGGTTTTATACCCGGGCACCCACACAGGCACACGCACGCACGCAGTCTGCTCACCTCGCTCACGATATGCCTGTTGGGAAACCGGGCCGGTAGAGGCCCATTCGGTGTGGCCTCTACCAGGCTAGGGTTGGCCCATGTGGGTATCGTATCCCCCCTTTTGTCTATAAATAGAGGAACAACCTTTGTACGTGAGTTACCGAGAAAGATATCAATAAAAGTTCCCTGTTTCATCTACTTGTACTGTGTCTGTCTTCTCCTAGTCTTCTCCTTCGACGTGGAACAGCCCCGGGACCGGTCAGTCGGCAGGGGGTGTTCCAACACGTTATCAGCACGAGTCTCCCCGTCGAGCCTCCGTCAAGCCACCGTCGAACCTGCATCACGCAGGCTTTCGTTGAAGGTAATCCGAAATTGACCGCAAAAATGGATTCGTCATTCGATTTCCTTTCAATTTTTGCGTTTAGATCGTAGATCAGATCCGATCTACTGTGTGGATTTCCCCTTGAGAGTCGAGCAGACACGCTGTCGCCGACCAATGTCGATACTCTCGAATCCGGGGACTTGTTGACTACACATTAGACAGACGGTACACACAGATCCCGCAGATCTGATTACCGCCGCGAGCATCCGCTGTGCAATCGCGTTTTCCTTTCTAGAGGATCGAAATAGTACATCGTTGTGTTTTTTTTTCTCCGTTGCTCGCCAAGGCACCACCATGGGAGCGCTGGCCAAGCACACACGCGAATACGCATGGCCCTGCTGGCCATGCCGGCCCCGCGCTGCCGCTCACATCTGACCGTGACCCGCAGTAAGCCACGCTGAGCCGTCCCGCCTGTGCGCATGCGCCCGTCGGCCGCCGCGGACCCTGCTGGCCGCGCCGTGCCGTGCGCCACGCCGCCGCCCGCCCCGCTGGCCACGTTCGCCGGCCGCCGCACGCACTGCCGGCCGCCGCGGACCCTGCTGGCCGCGCCGTGCCGTGCGCCACGCCGCCGCCCGCCCCGCTGGCCACGTTCGCCGGCCGCCGCACGCACTGCCGGCCGCGCCCGACGCTGCTGCCGCGCACGCCGTCGCTGCCGAGCGGCCCAGCTGGCCGCGCGTGCACAGCGGCCCGCACCGCCCGACCTGGCCCCGCTGGCCAGCCACGCCATCGCTGCGCCGTCGCGCGCCGCCAGCCCTGCGCCACCGCGAGCTGCGCGCTGCTAGCCCGCGTGCCCGCGCCGTCGCCCGTGCGCTGCCGCCGCAGAAGGTGGCCGCACGTCCGCGCCGCCTGCGAGCTCCGCCGGCTGCGCACATGTACCAGGCCGCGCGCGCCCGCACGGCTGGCCACTGGCCCACGTCCGTGCCGCCTGCGCGCTCGCCGGCCGCGCCACTCGCAACACGCGTTGACACCAACTGCTGCCGCTTGCTGTCCAACGACACCGGTGGCTCGGCCGAGCATGTCGCGAACGGCAGAGAAGAAAAAAAAAACTACCCCCTCGTCGTTCCACCACTAGTGGACAGGAACTGTGGGGGTGGGCCGTTGCATGCATGCAGCCTAGTTCGAGCAGGGATCGGCCCAGTTTATTTATTTTATTTTTCGACCGCGTTTGCGACCTTCGCTTGCTACGCCCACACGCTAATCGCGCCGCTGGTTCGGCCCGCTGCCGACACCGCCGCCCCAGTCGGGAGCTAGCTCTGCTAGCTCCGTTCCCCCGCTTAGCGGGCAGGGACGGTCTGGAGCGGGCCGGCCACGCAAAGGCGAGGGTAGCTTGGCCGTTTGGTAGCACGCGATCGCAGGCGGTTGGACCGTTTTTGGCTCTGTTTTCGGTCCGTTTTTACACAAGCTTTTGAACTATGTTTTACTACAGTTATTAATTACCGCATGTCTTTAATACTTTGTATCTCATAGATAGCTTGCACCGTTTTTTGAATTTTGGAACACCGTCATATTTGAATTATTGTATCGATTATCGCATTTATGCAACCGATTACCTGCTGTAATCTTACACACTTTGCATAAATTGCAGATGACCGGAATCGTCAGCCGCGAGTTCCCGGAGTTGACCCAGGATGGGCTTAACTACCTGACTTGGGCCTCGGACGTTGAGATCGTCCTTGAGGGCCGATGCATCAAGGATGCGTTGATTGTGGGGACCCCGACGGCCCCCAGCAAAACCATCCCGGCGGATAACGCCAAAGCCCTGCACTTCCTCCGCCATCACATGTGTGAGACCCTCAAGAATGAGTACATGGCAGAACGGAGTGCTTCTGCCCTTTGGACCGCCCTCAACAAGCGGTTCTCTAGGCTGAAGTACACCATTCAGTCACAGGCGGAGGCAGATTGGATACGTCTGAGGTTTGCGGACTTCAAGACGGTGGGAGAGTACAACTCCAGGTTGCACCGGATTTGTACTATTCTTCAGCTGTGTGGGACCAGTACCACTGATCAGCAGAAGATAGACAAAACCCTCTCCACATTCCATCCGGACAACATCCAGTCCTCGCGAAACTTTCGCCAGGAAGGATTCACGGAATATGCAGCGCTTATTGATGCTCTCCAGGTGGCCGAGGCGCAGGATAATGTTCTGAAAAAGAACTTCTCCGCGCAACCCTTCGCAGGGGGCCCAAGTCATGAGGCCAATGCTGGTGCCTACAAGGTGCGCAAGCCCATCCACAAGAAGAGAGGCAAGAAGGGCAAGAAGGGACCGAACTCCTCCAACCCGGCCAAGCAACGCAAGGCGGGCAAGGGGGAGGCGAGGCCCCAGGACTGCTTCCGCTGTGGCTCCAAGACTCACTTCTCCAGGCAGTGTTTGGCCCCTAAACACGTCGTCGACGCGTTCAAGGCCAACAAGAATGCGCGCGAGGCGCATCTTGTCCAGGTTGAGGCACCACTGGCGCCCGGAGCGGCGCCTGTGCAGAACGTCACGCACATAGTGGCGCAGGACGTAGCACAAGTGGCAGCACCCTCGGCGGTCCCCACGGACGCCGCTGTGCCCATGGAGGTTGAGCACATTGTGCCCCCGCCACCTCAGCCAGGCCCCTTGTCCATGATGATGGCCAACGCACAGCCGCCCACCGACCTTGAGATACTGGCTGAGCTTGGTGATTTCCTCGCAGAATCCACCTGAGCTCCTTTTGTTGTGATGATTCCTTTTTCCGTAATAATCAGATACATTTTTTCGATATGGTTGTAAGCTCTATGAGAGCATAACACTTATTTTCGGCGATTGGATGACATTCATTTTATCCATTTATTCCATTATTTGATTATGTGATGTTCTGAAATGTCTATGTGTTTTACTTACTTGATGTAGCAATTTCCTCGCTCCATTATATTAATTAGACACTATATTTTAGAACGCGTGTGGCGCCCAAATGGAGGAAACGTGCCTTGCTGATAGCGGCACCACCAATACCATCTTGAGAGAAACAAAGTATTTTGAGTGCATTACCAAAAATCCTGGTAACATAATGACGATCGCCGGCTGCGGTCCGAATGTAGTTGGCTCCGGAAGAGCAACTATCATACTCCCAAATGGAACAACTCTGATCATTGAAGAGGCATTGTTGTATCCGGAGTCGACTCGTACTCTCTTGAGTTTTAGAGACATCCGCGCAAATGGTTTCCATGTCGAAACCGATGATGATGAGAATGGAAAGGAGTTCCTACTCATTACCAAGCGCGACGAAAATGGTAAACATGTTGTCGAAAGACTCCCTTCATTAGCTACTGGGTTGTACTACACTAAGATAGTAGCACCACCTATTTACACTACCCTTAAGACTGTCTTTAGAAGCTCCGAACTATTCTGCCTTTGGCATGATAGGTTAGGCCACCCCGGTCTTAGGATGATGAGAAATATAATTAACAACTCGAACGGTCATAATGTTAATGTGAAAAATTTCCCGAATCCCGATGATTTCGTGTGCTCCGCATGCGCTACGGGGAAATTGATCATTAGACCGTCCCCCCTAAAGGTGAAGGATGAACTCCCCGCGTTCTTGGAACGCATTCAAGGGGATATATGTGGTCCAATTCAGCCCCCCTCAGGGCCGTTTCGGTACTTCATGGTGCTCATCGATGCTTCCTCTAAATGGTCCAATGTTTGCCTGCTGTCAACAAGGAACCATGCTTTTGCAAAGTTGATCTCCCAGATCATTCAAATAAGGAATAAATTCCCTGATTATCGTTTAAAGTCTATTCGAATGGACAATGCCGGAGAATTTACTTCAAAGGCATTCGATGATTATTGCATGGCAACTGGAATCAAACTTGAGCACTCTGTACCGCATGTCCACACTCAAAATGGACTCGCGGAGGCATTGATTAAAAGGATTAAATTCATTGCCAGACCACTCCTTCAGGGTTGTAATTTACCAACTACATGTTGGGGACACGCGGTGTTACACGCCGCTAATCTCATCAACTTTCGACCATCGGCCTACAACATCCACTCTCCCATCCAACTTGCGCAAGGGTCGGCACCGAAAATTTCCCACCTACGTAGGTTCGGCTGCCAGGTATATGTACCTATACCACCACCCCAGCGATCATCAATGGGACCGCTCCGTAAGTCGGGGATATACGTTGGTTATGAGACTGTGTCCATAATCAGGTTCTTGGACCCCTTGACAGGTGACTGTCACACGGCCCGTTTTGCTGACTGCATTTTTGACGAGGATCTTTTCCCGACTTTGGGGGGAGGTAATCAACCCCTGGATAACAAAAGTCGAGAAATCACGTGGAAAGCCACGGGGATCCATGCTCATGACCCGCGCACTGTTGACACTAATAGAGAAGTCCAAAAGATACTAGATTTGCACTCCATAGCGAATCAACTGCCCGATCATTTTAGTGATTTAAAGACTGTAACAAAGTCGCATGTGCATGCACGCAATGCACCGGAAAGGGTTGAAATACCAAAGAAAAATGATGGTATACCCGCTCCTGCTCCAAGGCCTAAGAGGACGCGGATTCCGGTTTCTCAAATCCCAAGTACCCGGGGACGCCCGAAGAAAAAGGATAAGAGAGATTTATTACAGACTACCCCTGTTGAGGGGAGCCAGTTGAGACCTGGCACGAGTACGGATATTTCAGTGCACGAAATTCCGGACTTGAACTTTCCTATATCAGAAATACCCAGCGAAGTTGTGTGCGCACACATCGGAGCAGGAAAGCTAAAGGACCTAGCTCCTGGATTGGGAAATCCGGTGGAGCAAGAGGATGTGCCTGATGCACTCCATGACGAAATGGCCATTAACTATGTTAATTCGGGCGAGTCATACAACCGAGCCATGGCAAATGTCGACGTTAATTTTGCCAAGAAAATTGCCTCAATCATAGATCTTGACCCTGAGCCTAACACGCTCGCTGATTGCAAGAAAAGGTCGGATTGGAAAGATTGGCAGAAGGCAATTACTGCTGAATTATTATCGTTAAACAAAAGAGAGGTATTTGGACCTGTTTGTCTAACTCCTCCCCACATTCGCCCCGTTGGCCATAAGTGGGTTTTTGTTCGAAAGAGAAACGAGAATAATGAATTAGTAAGGTACAAAGCAAGGCTCGTTGCTCAAGGTTTCACTCAGCGACCAGGTGTCGACTTTGAGGAAACTTACTCCCCAGTCATGGATGGAATTACCTTTAGATACTTGATCTCAATGGCAGTAAACATGGACTTAAAAATGAAACTAATGGATGTTGTCACCGCTTACCTATATGGTAACTTGGATTCGGACATATACATGAAAGTACCAGAAGGTATCCCTGTCCCGAACCAGGATAGAGCGAACAGGAGCTTATACAGTGTTCAGCTTAAGAAGTCATTGTATGGACTAAAACAGTCAGGTAGGATGTGGTATAATCGTTTAAGCGATTTCCTTCATGAGAAGGGCTACGCGAGCAATGAAGATTGCCCATGTGTTTTTATACGGAGATCCCAGGATGGTTTCTGTATTATCTCGGTGTACGTGGACGATTTGAATATAATCGGTACACCTGATGATATTGAGGAAGCGAGTTCCTACCTGATGTCGGAATTCGAGATGAAAGACTTAGGCAAAACCAAGTTCTGCCTCGGTCTGCAACTTGAGCATTCCCCTGCTGGGATTCTAGTTCACCAGTCGGCCTACACCCAGAAGGTGTTGGAACGATTTGGGTTTGAAAAGGCATATCCTTCTAAGACCCCGATGGTCGGAAGATCTTTGCAGCAAGACAAGGACCCGTTCAGGCCTAAAGAAGAGGGGGAGGAAATTCTGGGACCGGAATTCCCCTACTTAAGTGCAGTTGGCGCACTTATGTACCTCGCAAATTGTACACGGCCGGATATTGCATTCGCCGTCAATTTGCTTGCAAGGTACAGTTATGAGCCTACCAAGAGGCATTGGAAAGGCGTTAAAGACATCTTTAGGTACATACAAGGGACAAAGGACCTTGGCTTGTTTTACCAAAAGAACCAAGACCTATCTGTTGTAGGCTATGCAGATGCTGGGTACCTTTCGGACCCGCATACATCCAAGTCGCAGACTGGATATGTTTTCCTTTGTGGTGGAACAGCTATTTCCTGGAGATCGTCTAAGCAAACTCTTGTGTCGACTTCGACGAACCACTCGGAAATCATAGCATTATATGAAGCATCACGAGAATGTGTATGGCTTCGACGCGTAGTCAGTCACATCCAGATGTCATGTGGACTGAACACCATACAAACCCCAACAATTATCTATGAAGATAATGCCGCTTGTGTTGCACAAGTCCAGACGGGTTACGTGAAGAGCAATCTCACAAAGCATATAAACCCCAAGTTCTTCTATGCACATGAGTTGCAAAAGATGAACGAAGTGAAAGTCTTGCATACTAAGTCGTGTGAAAATCTCGCTGATTTGTTCACTAAATCATTGCCAGCGTCTTCTTTCGAGAGATGTGTCCGAGGGATCGGCATGATGAGACTTAGGGAGATGCAAGGTTCAGGGGGAGAATCTTCACAAAACTCATCGCTGAAATCTTGATCCCGATGATTGAGTACTTAACTTTAATAGTTAAGTGAATTGTACTCTTTTTCCCTTAGTGAGTTTTTATGAAGTTTCTCACATGAGGTTTTTAATGAGGCAATTCGTGCAACATAGCAAGAAGTATACCATGTGCATTTCTCCATATTTTTCCCACTGGGTTTTTCGGAGTTTTAAGCCATGGTTATACAGATAAGATACCCAGGGGGAGTGTTGGGAAACCGGGCCGGTAGAGGCCCATTCGGTGTGGCCTCTACCAGGCTAGGGTTGGCCCATGTGGGTATCGTATCCCCCCTTTTGTCTATAAATAGAGGAACAACCTTTGTACGTGAGTTACCGAGAAAGATATCAATAAAAGTTCCCTGTTTTATCTACTTGTACTGTGTCTGTCTTCTCCTAGTCTTCTCCTTCGACGTGGAACAACCCCGGGACCGGTCAGTCGGCATGGGGTGTTCCAACAATGCCCGCTGCCACGCGCACGACCCGACCAATGCGCATGCATGGCTAGCTAACGACTCCATACTCTAACAAACTCAGGCATCTACTAACCCGTAGGTAGCTAACTAACTAAACAAATCAAGATTAGTGCTAACAATTTCCCCTAATCTTGACTTGCCCCTTTGCCATTGCTGAATTTGTTGCAGCTTCCGTCGTCGTCCTCGTCGCCATGGCCGCCGCTACTCCCTCACGGATATGAGCACCGCTGCTTGCCTCATCTCTGCACGAAAAAGGCCACCTTCTTCTCATCTCCCCGTCGCCACAGCGCTGCACACCTCCACAGGCCGACACACGGTGCAGCTTCTCTTCCCCGCGCACAGACGCCTCTTCTTTCTTCCACCCGAGCTCAACCTCGTGGTGCTTCAATGGAGTTACAGGGGGTGGGAATTTATAGCCATGGCTCGCACATACGTCACCACGGCCATGTCCATGACACGCACTCATGCGTCAACGCACCCACTATGCCACGATCTGCATGCCCTCAGCTCACGCACATGTCGCGCACTAACGCGAGCAACGCGTCCGTCTCGAGCTGCACGACCTGGTCCTCCCCTCCTTGATCGTCCTGTGCACGTACGCGATGATACAGTCTTCTTCCTCGGCGACACACGCCGATTTTCTTCTCCACCGGTGACACACGGAACAACCAGAGCGCACACACACGTTGTTCGCCACCGTGCTCACACCGGTTGCTTCTTCCATGGCCGTCACATGGCGCCACTACGACCTCCGTGGCCACGCGGCACCTCCACGCTGCCGAGCCATGCCACGCCACCGCGGACTCTGCGCCCCTACGCAGGTCCGCCGCGGCCTCCACGCTCGCCGCACAAACGGCGTCACATCGCGCCGCCTCCGCGTTCGCCGTGCTCATCGCGGACCACGCGCCACAGCCTCGAACCATGAGGCTCTGATACCAAATGTTGGGGCTGCCGGAGGGCAGCCCCGGTTGTGGCACTCTCTCTCTCTCGCTCGAACAAGGTGGAAGAAAAATGACACAGATTTTTCTCGGACCGGCGCACGAACGCCGCCATGGGCGCTCTACTCTTATTCCTCTTCGGCTGGCTACATGGCTCACAACCTCAACCTTGTGAGCAGTACGTACATAGGAATAACGGTTTTATACCCGGGCACCCACACAGGCACACGCACGCACGCAGTCTGCCCACCTCGCTCACGATCTGCCCGCTGCCACGCGCACGACCCGACCAACGCGCATGCATGCCTAGCTAACGACTCCATACTCTAACAAACTCAGGCATCTACTAACCCGTAGGTAGCTAACTAACTAAACAAATCAAGATTAGTGCTAACATAGACCACATCACTGTGGGTAACAACCCGTGGCTAATGATTCCACCGCCCTCTTGACATGGCTCCTCCTCGGCGTCGCACTCGAGGTCGTCCTCGTCATAGGCGCCGTCCGCCCGGTGGCCCCCCTACGACACGCCTTCGCCTCGCCGTGGCGGCCACACACTGGCCCTCGTGAAGGAGGAGGATCAGTCGCGGCGTCCTCCGCACGGCCGTGGCCGCACTCAACCCCCTCCCTTGCTGAAGCGCGAGTGGACGCCGTCGCCTCGCGCTGAAGAAAAACGACGACCCGAAAGAATTTCCGGGTCAGCGCGAGGCCATGCGCGCCACGTTCAACGTCGTCCTGTCAGCGTTGGACGAGTTCGCCGAAGCGTGGAGCACAGCGGAGTACCTCCACGAGCAGGCCGAGCGAGCTCGCGCCCTCGGCCGCTAAGTCGACCTCGACGACAACGACGAGGAGCATCCGCCAAGGAGGCATGGCAGAGACCGGGCAAGGTAGCAGCAGGGGGCCACTGGTGAAGGAAGAAGACAAGGAGGAGGACTACGCCCAGGCCATGTACCGCCAACTAGGAATTGGCGGCCGTGGCCATTAGATTAGGTTTAAATTTAGCTAATTTTTTTTAAATAATACATTTTTATTGAATTTCATAAATAATACACAAAACAGGCAAATTGCAACTCTGACGGTCTGTCGTCCGTTGAAAACACGACCGGGATGCTTCGTCTTTTCAAAAGACGACGCATGGGTTCTTCTTTTGAGAGGACGACGCCCCAGACGGTCGTCTGCTGGAAAGACGAACATGCTTTTCGTCTGTTCGAAAGACGAAGGACTCTTTCGTCTGTCGAAATGAAGAAGGGTGCATTGATCATGCAAGGGTTCAAGGTTCCAAATACGTTTTAGGTTTTGGACTATTGTTTCGTGCTCTTTCTCCCGCCGTCTCTTCCCGCCGATTTTTCTCGCCACTCCTTCCCGCCGATTTTTCCCGCCAGTCCTTTCCACCGATTTTTCCCGGCGTACTTCCCGCCCTTTTTCCCGCCTATTCGGTTCGGTGCCTCTATAAATGCGGGCAACGAGATGTATATTTTCACCCAGTTCATCTCTTCCTTCTCTTACTCTCTAATTAATTTCCCTCCTCTCCTCTTGCTCTCGCATTTCCCTCCACTCCTCTCCACTATGACCGACGCGTTTCCCTGGCCGACAGAGATGTCCATTGGGCTTCTCCAAATATCCAGAAGTGTTATGATAGGCGATGAACCAGCCCACTGGGAGACGTTGGTAAGAAACTATGATGCTCTCGTTATGCTTGGTAAGGAACTTCATCGGAGAGGGTGGAAACTGAAGACCCCAAATCAGGTACGAGCAGAGCTTATCAGGATCCAAGCAAGATGGGACAAGCTCAACTTCAAGAGTGAAGCTCGCATGATGGAGCGGGCTGATGCACCTTGGTTCTGGATAGAAGAGAGTGAAGATGAGGATGATATCTTCATGCCGCCACCCGTTGGAAACAAGACAAGAGCTGAGTGTGACAAGAGGCAGGAGAAGAAGAAAGCACAGGCCAAGAAGAGTCAAGCTGACATGACGGAGCAGGTTGTGGCACCTAGGGCCTGGATAGAAGAGAGCGAAGATGAGGATGATATCTTCATGCCGCCACCCGTTCGAAGCAAGGCGAGAGCTGAGTGGGACAAGAGGCAGGAGAAGAAGAAAGCGCAGGCCAAGAAGAGCAAGTGCGAGGGATCGTCAAAGGGAAAGGGCGAGGCATCATCGAAGGGAAAGGGAAAGGCATCATGCTAGGGATAGATATGACTCTTATTTATGTACCGCAAGTTATGCTAAACTGTGTTGCAAGCTATGTTGAGTAGTTTGTCAAATAAAATCATGAAATAATAGAATGATGTATCATATATAGGTAGATATATGTCTCATACATAGATAGATAAATGTCTGATACATAAGTAGATATCACTGGTGTCTACGACGAGGTGGCGGAGGCCTCGGTGTACTCCATCCATATCTGTGGGGTGGCATCACATCACGACGAGGTGCAGTTGACCCTTCACCTTGATCCTGTGTATCTTGTGTGGGGATAGGTGGTGGAGTACCTGGCTGATACTGGCCAAACCAGTCTACCTGCTCGTGCTGTGTCTGCTGATCATGGTCGTCAGTAGTGTCCCATGTAACGGAGTCTCCTGCTAGTGTACAAGAAATTAAGTACTGAACAATGCCATACTGCATCTAACAATAGTAGGGGCACTGTTTCAGGATTCTGAAGCACTTTATCCATAAAATTAAACTCGCTCAAATCAACTCCGTGCTGGTTTGTTCTGACGAAACCAGGACCATAGAAGAACCTAAACACTACATTATTTGACATGATTTTCGACCTAAAAAAATACCAAAAATAGTCAAAAATAGGTACATTGACACATAATACTCTACAAATATCTTGCATCTAACAGACCCCATCAAAGGCTACCTATAAACATACACACATGACTGCAATTAGCAAGAAATTAGGGTTTACCCTTGAAGCGTGCGAAGTCCTGCCGTGCAGATGCCTCAGGACAACGGATCAGCACCTCCACCATGCACCTTCCTCAAGTCCCAGCACCAGCCTCCACCATGGCCATTGCTCAACAAGAACACCACCAGATCCCTCCACCAAAATGACTCAAATCACTACACCAGGCTATCCCATTAGTAGATCGGGACTCTCCTAGCTTGCTAATGTGTTAGAGCAACGAGTTTGGGTAGAAATCTGGGCTACAAATCGGTGCAGCAGCTAGGAAAATGATAGCAAGCGAGAGAGAGGAAGAACAGCCAGAGAGAGAGGAGGGGAGGACGACGACGGGCATGCGCGTGAGCGTGCCGCATGAGCTATATGTTGGGGCACGTAGTCCGTTCCAAGGACGAACCGTCCTTCGTCCGTTCAATGGACGACCCAGCGTACCCCCTGTCGCCCGACAACTCGACAGCCCTGTCGCCTCAAGCGTGTCGTCTTTTGAATAAAAGAAGGCATGTGTGTCGTCTTTTGAATAAAAGAAGACAAGTCTGTCGTCTTTTGAAAAGACGAAGCATCCCGGTCGTCTTTTCAACGGACGACGGACCGTCAGATTTGCAATTTGCCCGTTTTATGTATTATTTGTGAAATTTAATAAAAAATGTATATTTAAAAAAAATAGCTTAAATTTATGTTTTAAGTTTTTAAATTTATGTAAAAATTAATAAAATTCAAATGTTTAACATATTTTGTGTTAATTTAAATTTCAAATTTTTGGTATGGAGGGCACGGTTGGGAGCCGACAGCCCCCAAATTTTCATGTTATCCAGCGCCCCTCCATACGGCCCAAAAAAACGGCCGCACCGAACGGCGTATGGGAGCATGAGTAGGGATGCTCTAAGCATCCCATGCTTTGGGAAATCTACCAATAGCTCAACTTCACAGTTCGCACACTGGAAAAATCCTACAAGCTGATATTAGGGCATCGTATAATTTTATTATTCTTGATTATAGTCGAGCACATCCGTGCAATGCTGTTAAATAAGGAAAGAAGCATCACATGATACTTATGAACTAGCATAGTGGTCCGCATATTTGTGCAGCTTTTTTAGAGATTTTAGAAAAAATAATTTTAAAATAGGCATTGGTAACTTTGGATCTTGTAGCCAAATTCATTTTTTATGAAAAAAAAATGATCGTTATGCTTTCATTGTAATTGATCACTTTTCTTGAAGCATTTGAGAGCTCTATTTTAATGAATTTCCTTACAGAAAAATAAAACCTATTCATTTAAAAGTACAATTCATTTATATGGAAACCCATACTTTTATCACGTTACAGTTTTGTTTTTCATTTTTGGCGTGAACTTATTGTTATAAAATGGAAAGAAAACACATAATCAGACCTCAATGTTGGTACGATGAGCCAACAACTAGTACAAACTAGATGATATTATCACTACTAAGAAATTTGTAATACTTGCATATTGTTTGCAGCATGAAACTCTACCAGATGGTTCACACTCTTTATTACCTCTAGTCGATTTCAGCATTGTCGTTATATACCGGATATGACTCACACTCTTTATTGTTTCCACCGAGCCTTGTTAATTCATAATTTGGTAGCTCTATATGACTTTGATGCCTTTGAATCATTAATTTCACATTATTTCTAAACTGTATATCCCACAGCTACTGTAGATTATTTTCTGGGATATTTATCCATAAGTGTTTCCTTTTTTGAAAATCCTGACCTATCAACCTTTTCATTTGCTGCTGATTTAACTCAATATTTCTCTATTTGGTAATGCCATCAATTCTTTCAAACTTGTTGCCTCGTAACATGATCCTTGGCAAACTTGTTTAGAAAAGGAAGCATTCAAACCAATGTTATTTGAGAAGGAGTTTTGAATTCATATATAGCGTGACCACCACCCGTGCAAAGCATCTACGCATAGACCTATCTCTGATATCACCGTTGAGTTCGCAGAATAGAAAACAAAAAAATTCTATGATATAAACAACTGAGCACCAAGATCTATCTATCTAGATACAAGCAACGGGTGGATATACATCCATAGAGAATTTACCCTCTAAAACCGACAAAAAGTTACGAGATTTTTTTCTCGTTGATGATGTAGTCATTCACTTGCCGATCTCAAGATCGTGATGAAGTCCAACAGGTTCAGCATCAGCAAGTCCAACACCACAAAGCAGTGGTGCATCCGTGATCCCACACATGTTCGGTACCCGACAACCTCCAAATCCTCGCTCCAGCAAAGCAACGAAAGCAACAAATCCTTTCTCCATAAAAAGCCACCGAAAACATATATCTCTCTATGCCGGTATCATGGGGAATATTCTAGAGGAGAAGAGAGATCCTTTGCTAGGAGGCGTGAGATGAGAGGAGGGGGACTTTTATAGGGAGAGGGGAGGCAGCCAAAGGCCATGGCGTGGAGGCCACGGTGGCTGCTCCCATTCACATAAAAAACCACTCACATAAACATGCCTCCACTCAAAATTCCACTACCTTCATTACATTTTTACCAAATTTAATACAATCTCTCATTTAATTTGAGGTAAGGCCGTGCCAACGCTCTAACCATGCATGTGCTAAATACACACCGACACATCTCTCCCGTCGCAACGCAGAGACACGCTTCCTAGTTAAATATAAATCTTAAAATACCCGCGCACCTTATTCACCGGCATGGTAGATTGATAGTAATAGTACAATAGGCTCTGCATTCATGCATTCATTACACGAGTAAGTTCTTTTATTTTATTGGGAGTGAAGCAACCATACAAGTCATAGGTGTGTGTGTCGGGCGCATGCACCGTGATTCTTGGAGGGTAGAAACTAGGCGGAAGGTAGAACATCGACATCTTGTGCCCAGGGGTTGCCTCCCTCAGCGGCAACGTTGTCGTCGATCGTTCTGAGCGCCTCCCACACCGCGCTATTGCATTTGAATCCGGAGCCGAAGGCGATCTGCCAGACCCGGTCACCCTTCTTGACCCTGCCCTTTGCCTCGCAGTAGGCAAGCTCGTACCACAGCGAGCTGCTCGACGTGTTGCCGAACCTGTAGAGGGTCATCCTCGATGGCTCCATGTGCCAGGCGCTCAGGTTAAGGCTTCTCTCCAGCTCGTCCAGCACGCCTCGGCCCCCGGCGTGGATGCAGAAGTGCTGCAGAGCAAGCGTGAAGTCTGGGGAGTAGGGCTTCACGCTGATTCCGAACACCCGTCTGAGCACGAGGGTGCTGAGGAACCGAAGCTGCTGGGATAGCGGTAGCACCAGCGGTCCGAGAGCGGTGATGTTGGTGCGGAGCGCGTCGCCGGCCACCGATGTGAGCTGCTTAGAGAGGGACACGCCCAAGTGCCCCAGCTCGTCTTCCTCCTGCATCACGCACGCGTAGCTCTTGTTGTTGGCGCCACGGTGCGTGCGCACCGTGTGGAGCAGCCGGTACTTGGCTCGCTGCCGCTCGACGCGCTTGTTCGAGAGGAGAATGGCTGCGCCACCCATTCGGAAAAGCGTGTTCGGCACCAACATGGGACGGCTGTTGCCGAGGTACGAGTTTATTGTGATGTTCTCTGTGCTGACCACCAGTGCATACGTGTCAAGGTGCACCTGTAGTTTAACAGATACTACACGTTATACAATCAGCGCAGGAAAACGTGGATATCTATCTATGTACCTAGGAGAGCAAATATATAGCAGCACAGCTCTATTTCTACGTCATATCTTTGTGTACATGGAACAGATTCTTTATTTACCACTAGATTAAGAATGTTTATAGAACAGATTTTAGGTGAATCACACAAACCCAAAAAAATGGATCTGATTTCAGACCAGCTTTTTTCTATTGGAAATCTTATTTTGCACGCACTCAGAATCAGCCTCTTCTAGGATAGATTCCGAGCTTCTCCTCTTGAACCGATCGAATTGATATCCAGAGGTACCCTTTTTATTGCCTGTATTTATGGAAAAATGTCACCGCAGAAAAATTGAACAACAAAAAGAAAAAAAGAAAAACGAGCGCTGCGCTGCGGTTGGGCGCCACTGGTGATGCCTCGACCTGCTGGCCTCCGTATGTTGTCCTCCTAGCCAAGTATTCTGCTAGTAATTGCTAATGGTCTGCACGCACGGTGCATGCTAATTACATTTTGAGTATTTTTTTTTGCGGGGATTACATTTTGAGTATATGCTAATTACGTTTTAAGAATGTTACGGTTACGGTTAGTCAGATTTCAGAAATTATTCACACCCTCCTCATGTGAACCTATGAAATTTAGACCACATACGAATTTCAGACGTTTGATAACTCAAAGTATCTAGAATCCCAAATTCCAGAAGCAAAAAGAATAAAAAGAACCAGATTCTATGCACCCCACCGTAGCTTCTTTTCACAATCTTCTAAAAACTAGCTTCTCTAAAATCAGAAGCTAAAAAGAAGTGGCCATAAAATGTGCTTCTTAATTTGCCATGGAGAGAAAATGTTAGCTATTTGACACCCCGTCTATAAATAAGTTCATAATATGACATTCTCTCTCCCTCTCTATGAGTATAGACCTATGGTCAGGCATAAGATCGTCAGCATTCTCTCTCCCTCTCTACAAGGGTTATGTGTGTCAACTATGTGGTCACAAGGGTCCTTATTTTACGGCTCCACGTAATGCCAGCTGACTGAGAATTAATCTAACTAGGTGGGCGTGCAAGCTTCGCCTCACCTCCTATATCGTGTTAGATATTGCCGGCGAGCACCTGAATTTTTGGTCACACCGTTATTTCTCTTTTTTTCTAGTTCTTTCCATACACTAACCGTGCATACACGATTAATTGGTGAAGTGTTGTTAGCACTTGGGCCCAATCTGATTGTTAGAATATAAATGATTATTTCCAAGTTAAAAAAAATAAATGTTTATTTTTTTTCTCTAAGCACATGATTTCTCTAACCAATGAATTAACACATGAAGTATCGGTGATATAAAATTTAGAAATAATTATGCCCATCTGTAGTAAATTTTGCAAATTGAGAAGAAGAAGAAAAAAGGGAGTTGGGAAGAAGGAAATGTCAGCTCTACCTAGGGGCGGATTCTGCACTCACAATATCCACGAGAACGCCTACTCAGGACGTCTGCATGTTTCACAAAAGTTGAAGGAGAAGAGAGAGCTGTGAGTGGAGGAGAGGAGCAAATGAGGGGGGTGGTCGGCCTGACGAGGAAGCTCCTTTCGTCACCTCTAGGCAAAGACGGGCCAGAAGGTTTAGGCGGAGTCGACTCGTCAGGCGCCTCCCTCTCTCACGCAGTGCTGCCCCAGAGCTGACGTCCACAAGCCTCCTCTATAGGCTCAACTCCACGCCAAAGACCTTTTGTTGAAATGCGTGTTCAAGCCCCCCGCCTGACCAGAGCGTCCTGTAGGGCCTCATCACCATCGGCTCTTCCTCCTGCGTGACACCTCCGCCTGGAGCAATGCTTCCGTGCACCCCTCCTCGTGCATGGCCACACAGTGGTCGAGATGAGGCTGGGCGAGGCACCCTAAGAGTGGGCTTAGTGTGGTAGCAGTCGAATAATCATAGGCGGTAGCCGGAACCCTAGCCCGAAGCTCTCGAGGAAGACGAATAGAGAGACGAGGGAATGAGAGGGTCGGCTCCACGAAAAATCGCTTTAGAGCACGGGCTCCATGGAGCCCTTTTTGAATTTTTAAAATTCATCAAATATTTTTGAAAACAAATACCTACGTGTAACCAAAAATATGAAATACACGTCTGCAAAAAAATCAATGGAAAATACCTTATATTTCGGACACAACAAAAGAGACAAATATGACAAATTTTAGAAAAAGAGAGGCCATTCAAAATTGCACTCTTTACGTCCAGGTTTGATTTCTTTTTACTTTTTTCTGAAATCAGAATACAAAGTATTTTCACATAAGATTTTGTACGCATGTATTATAAATTGTTATATGTATCATGATATTTTTACTAAAAAAATAAATCTTTAAATTTTAAATTTTCAAAAAAATCCTCTATAGAGCTCGTCTGGACCCGCACTCCATAGACACGGGATGTACAAATGTCATTATTACTCATGCATGTAACCAAGGTTAAGCTATAGTACAATTTTCAGTCAGGTGTTTGTTACTTTGACCCCCCGTTTTCTCGCGACCAGATCGATTTGATTGATCGATCTGCTTAAGGCAAGCCCACGTATACGTGAACATGGCCTCTTCATGTTTCATTAACCTGTTGAGCCTTCTAGCCCATGGGCCTTTAATTTTTTCTAGGTATAGTGTTTGCCAAAATACAGAAACAAATCCCTAGAATAATAAAAATATGGGAACAATTTATTTTTTATTACTTCGCCTATAGCTTGAAGTGAGAGACCCGATGTTATTTCTCTCCTTCTCACTGTGTCATCTTGAATGTTTGCTGTTTATTTTCGCTTTGACATAGTGTTTTGATGGCTAACACAACATAAATGCTAAACGGAAAATACCAGTTGCAACCTACTTACAGCTGGAGAAAAACTTAATTCCAACCTCATTTGCAACAAAAAAAAGTTAGTTGTAAGCCCACTCGTAACTAAAAAAACTTAATTATAACTCACATGCAATATCAAAATCTTTGTTACAACCCCGCTTACAACCGAAGAAAACTCAGTTACAACCTATTTGCAATGAAAAAAAATTAGTTGCAACTCTACTTGCAACTAAAAAAACTTAGTTGCAGTGCGACTTGCAATTTAAAATTTTAGTTGTATCAGCACTTGCAATCGAAAAATATCGGTTGTGTCCGAGTTGCAACAGGAAAATCGCCTTCAACCCTACTTTTAAATGAAAAATCGTAGCTGCAACGCCACTTGCAACTGAAAAAATATCAGATACAACCCCATTTACAACTACAAAATCACAGTTGCAACCCACTTGCAACTGCAAAAAAATCCGGTTGCAACTGATTTGCAACTAAAAAAATATGGTTGCAATCCCACTTGCAACTAGGAAATTCTTAGTGAAGGAGCATGTCGAGCATGAAAAATCCACGGTTGCAACAACGTGCAATCAAAAAAATTACAATTGCACAAATCTCGAGCGACACGAATTACCACACAAATGCAATGTATGAGACTCGTCCGACTGAGAATTACGAAAATGGTCAAAAGGAGGTCAACTTGAAACAAAATTCAACACCAAGAAGATAAAACATTATTTATGTTCTATTACTTTGGTTATTCACAACATGAAAAGATGAAAGGAAAAAATGGGAAGAGTAATTGGATGTTTGTGAGGTGGTAGTATTAAAATTGTGACAAAGACTAAATACAACCCATCGCTCTCTAATCTCAAAAGAAAAATCATCGATCGCCTTGCTTGTAAGCACGATCAGGCGCAAATGTCCATAGTTGGATCACTATTCAAGACTCGTATTTTTTAGGGTGTCAAATGGGATCCCTCTAAAATCCTCCACTTTTATTTTGAGATTTCTAATGTAAAAGTTTGAAAATTTTGCACTAAAATTTAAATTAAACAAAAACTAGGATCTAGGTTGGTTCCTACTTGACACCTTAGTATTTTTCTTTTCGAGCCGGGACACCTTAGTATTTATTTTACCCTTTTCTTACGTTTGTGGGCCATATTCCTGGCCCAAGCCTGTTAATAGGCGGTGCAAAACAAGCAAAAGAAAATCAACATCCGGTTCAAAACAATCAGCGCGAATCTCCGAGTAAAATCCAACGGATACACAGTGGCCTGAGTGCTAAGCTCGTTGAGAATTAGCAATTCCCTTGCTTTACCCGGTGGAGTATACCTGAAGCAGACGTTTTGCGAGGTCAATAGCGATGACGCCGGCGCTGCAGCACATCCCGCTGAGGTTGTAGCTGACGACGTCTTCGGGCAAGCAGTACCTGTTCACAGCACGGAAATTTTACCGGAGTCGTTACCTATCGACATGAGATTTACCGTTGATTCGTGTCTGGGATGAAAGCATAATAAATCTAAAAATTCCTGAAAATAAAACCATAATGAACTAAAATTTTGATTATGATACAGATCTTACAGCGTGAATCTACGGTGGATCTTATGCCCGTAGGCAACGAACTCCTGTAAAAAAAAAAAGCATTCGCGTACCTGTTGATGATCAGCGAGGTGAAGGACGGCGTGGGGCTGTAAAGGCTGGAGTTGACGATGAGCACGCCGACGTCGGCCGGCCGCACGCGGGTGGCAGCCAGCAGCCGGTCGACCACGCCGAAGACGACGGCGCGAGACTCCTCCATCCCCGTCCGGAGGCATATGTCCATGGGCACCTTGATCAAGGACGCGGGCAGGTGCGTCGCGTCGCCGAGCCCTGACCGCTCCAGGATCCTCTTCTTGAACGCTAGGCTCTCCTCGCTGAACGCGCCGGTCAGCCTGTAGTGCTCGACGCTCTCCGCGCGCGTCCTCTCGTGTGCTCGCCCGGGCTTGTACCCGGCGTGGTCTACCAGGTACACCGGTCGTCGCGGCCACCGTGCGGCGTAGTAAGAGCACAGCGCTGCAGCAATTATGCATGCCGCTGCCGCCGCCGCCACCGACATGGCCACCTTTGCTGCTTGTGCCTCGTGCCAAAGGGCTTCGACGCCGTCGGGGGACAGTAGCATGGACATGACGAGGAGCAGCGTGTCGACGGGGGGAGATGTGATGTGGCACCTGGCCGACGAGAGGGTGCTGCAGGCGTTTGGCCTGGTTTACCGACGTCTTCAACTCATCCGGCCGGCCATGTTCGTTGCGGTTAATCGATTGATGGTTGTCTGTCCGCCTCCTCAAGAAAAGGAGGATTTGTACGGCGTCGTTAGAGGAGGCTGTATGGAGGACTAGCTCGATCGCTCAACGGGCTTCGCTGTGGTAGATTTTGCAGCATGCCGCGAGGGTATTTATAGGGCCGATCGATCACAGTGGGTACCCCTCCAGTACATCCTTTTGATTTGTTTGGTACTCCCTCCGTTTGGAAATATAAGATGTTCTAGGTTTGTGAATAAGACGTATCTAGACACCTTTTAGTGTCTATTTGAACCTATATACTAAAAGGTATCTAGATACATCTGTTTCACAAACCTAAAATATCTTATATTTCTAAACGGAGGGAGTAGCTTGTATGTATTTTGGGGGCTCGTTCGGGCTAGACTTTGGGAGCATGTCCCAGCAAAAATGGCCTTTGGGTATCATCGGCACTTTGTTTGGTTGTCTTCATAACATCGGCTATCGTTAACCTCTTCTCATAAGTGGTGAGATTATCATACACATGTCAATAGTTAATGAATTGAACAATAGAGAACGATATTAGCTAGTCACTTCAACAACAGTTACTTGAATAACTGATGCACCACGAGCTACACACAAAAACAACAGCTCATGATGCATCTTAAAAATTCATCACCGGAGGGGTTAACAATACCACCTCTCACAAGACTACAAATCAGGGTTCAGATTTCATCAAGCTTTAGCTAACGGAGGAATATGAGACCACCACCCAAAATTTACATGACTGCATCAACAGATCATGTGTACCATCGACAGCAGCAACGCAGTAGCCCTAATCTAAGTGGTTGCAAAGCCACGTCCTAAGTAAAGCCCTGTTCTCATCAACTAGACCCATGTTAGTATAGATGATTGCTTCTTAGTTTTTGTCCACGAGGAAGTCTATGGCTTTCACCATCAAATTTGGATCCCATAGTTTTCTAGGATCCCCAAACTTGTGCATGAAGATCGTCTTCATCTGAGCATAGTTCGCTATGTGAATGCACATCAATTTATAGGTTCAAACAAGTGAAACATAAGGTAGTGTCATACCATCTTAACACGAGCATCTGCTTCATCATTTCATCATCATCGACCATAAAGACCGTGCTGTCCGCACACCATTTGATGCCCTCCTGACGTCTAAGCTTGACTATCAGGTTTCATTTGGTTCTTCACTTCCTCATGTGGTTATCCAGCTGAAGAGTGGTCACTAAATCCCAGAACATCATTGGCAACCTTCCACATGTCCTTCTCTCTAAATCAGTTGGCATAGTTTATCCATTGTTCATGAGCTCAATCATCCTATTCATGACAAACTCTGATTAAAGGAGGCCAAGTAGCACAAATAAATGCAATGCTAAATTTTCTGATTTTTCTAGGACATAGATTAAAGTGGAACGGAGGTAGTAGATTATTTCTCCTTATTCTTCATAATTTGCAAGCTTACTACGGTTGGAATGAGGGAAGCTGATCTAGATGTAGATGATGATAGGATATTCTTTGTTATATTGCCAGAGACCTGTTGCCAACCGGTCGTTAGTTTGTACTCCCACTGTTTCATAATATAAGATGTTTTAATTTTTGTGAAACAAATATATCTGGACATCTTTTAATGTGTAGGTCCGAATCTACACATTAAAAGATGTCCAGATATATTTGTTTCACAAAAGCTAAAACATCTTATATTTTAAAATGGAGGGAGTAGTTACTAAAGTTTCGGGGTGCACGTGAAACATACCAGATGAAATTATGTTGAGGATATGGACAGGGTAGAGCAATATCATACCCATATCCGTTAGTCAATGGGTATAAAATTTTATCCATACCCATACTCGCGGGTATAAAACTTTATCCATACCCATACCTGCCAGTTACCCATACCCATTGGGTACTCAGTGGATAGATTCAATAATACATAAGTTATTCACAATTTTACGTTTATCAATAACATATTCGAGAAAAATATAATTAGCTCTACTTAATAATAGGCAGACGAGTACATAAAAGTATCGAAGTTTAGAATTCGCAATCATATACTTGTTCCTAGAGTTCTCGGACATATAGGTTGCCACTCTACAGATAAGTTTAACATGTTGGTTTAAACAGGCAGAGTATGGTTATATCCATGATACAAGTATATACTCGTTCCTGTACTCGTCAGGTAGGATATAGATATTATAAAAATATTTTATACTTTATCCATATGGATACGGTACCCACGTGTATCGTTTTCATGGGTAAAACTGCCATCCATCGCAAGCATTCTGAACGTAAGCTGAATTTTACTCAACTAAGAAAAAGCAGCCTTCTACATGTAACGACAAGAGAATGAACAGCGCGCTAAACACGGCTTACCTTGGCGTAACAATTAAGGCTTGAAGATGCCGTAGAAAATTTTGTTTGCGGTATCTGGGGAAGCATGTCACCCACCTAACGTGAACACGTGACCATATAAGCTTATCTGAGTTCGAAATGCACTTGTTGGGCTCGTTAACTTGACATGATTTTCACGAGTCATGACACTGATAATTGGCTTCAGATCGATGTACGACACAGAGGCTCATTGTCTTAATGATTTATCTCCATCAGTCGCTGATCTTTCCTGATCTGCACTTGTCGATCAATCAATTAATTAGTGAGTCAGGCTTCTCGGTTCGGTATTCGTTCGCCGAGGTTTTAAGTCCAAATGTGCATCTACTACAACCACACACGAGTTAATTGCACCAGAGGTGTGCGGACTCATCATGCAAGTTCTCATGTCCACTGAGTCGCGAAATGCAATAGACTAGCCCATGCATCGCTCATGTCCACCGTTCATGCCGGCTGGCCGGCTAGATTTGATCTAAATCACGCTCCATGTGGACCGCCACGCTCGCAGACGAGAGTCACATGTGGGCAGGCATGACAAATACGGACAATCACATGTCATGAACTCCATCGTCTTCGCATGCCCACATCATCCACATGGACGTGGTAACGGACTACCCCTAAGCAGGGGCGATTTTGCCGGTGAGGCTTCATTAGGCTTGAGCCTCACCTCAAATTTTGCGAAAAAGTTATCAATTATATAGGCTCTAGTTAGTTAGCAATCAACTGGAGCTTCTCCTGGACTCCTGTTATTAGTACATGCGTTCACGATAGGTAGGAAAAAAAAGCAAAGGAAGCACAACTGAATTTGAGTGCACATGCGTTCTCCTGGACTCCTGTTATTAGTACATGCGTTCTTATTTTTCTTGTTTATTTTATATTTTCCATCATTGTCATAAGAATTTGAGTGCACAAAATCATATTGCTTTGTTTAAGTCATTATAGTTGAGTGATGTTTTATCTCGAGCCCATCCTCCAATTTCGTTTTAGAATCGCCACTGCCCCTAAGAGCACCCACACTGGCAGTGCATAGGCGCTTAAAATCCATCAGGCCGAGTCAGTTAACGAACATAGGTAGCGCTCGCCGCCTTGGAGCTCTGATTTGCAAAGATATATTAAGCGTCTGGCTCCACATTATGCGCCCCGTGCTAGAAAAGAGCTGGGAATAAAGCTGGAACTACCAAAACTACCACGATTTTATTCCTATCGCCTGTGGATTAGCGGCGCGTTGTGGGTGCTCTAAGAGCCTGCCCACCGGCCACCTCCATAGGGTGCCGGGCAACTGCGCGGATGGTGTATTTTTTTTGCCAAATCTGCTCAAAATATCAAAGTTTAACCGAATCTAACCTCAGGGCAAAACTAATTCGGAATCCGATCCCTTACATCGGTGCTATTTCAGATGGCGCCGAGGCAGCGAGCAGGTGGACTGGAGGGCTGACGTGGCCGTCATGTCGGCGCCATTTGGGTTATACCCAATCGACCAATTTTTCTTTCCCCAACCCTTCCATTTCCTCCTCCCAACCGCCACGAGCTCTCTCTCTCCCCTCTTTTTTGCCCCTTTCTTCAAATCTTGTTGAAACTCAAAGATTTCTTAAATTAGGACCATGGCAAGTCTTCTTAGAGGTAATTTCTCTCAAATCCTCTTTGATTCCACCTATTAGAATGTCAAATTTCATCTCATTCATCTCTATTTTGTTGAATCCCTAGAAGATGATAGATATGTTATCCAGATTTCTTTGTAACTAATATTTGTTTGAACAAAGTGTAGCTAGTATATGTATGCATTGGATATGAGCTTGTCTTAGTGTTTGCTATTTTAGTTTACATATGCCAAAACCAAAATATGCACATGTGGGAATATATTTGTAGGGATTCATTTCTATAGTGTTTGCTAGTGTATGTATGCATTGGATATGAGCTTGTCTTAGTGTTTGCTATGTTGGGGAGCACTTCAATGGAAAATTAGCCGGTTGTATAATAATATAGCTTAGGACATTATAAGTGATAGTGTGAATCCCTTCTATGTTAATTATCACAATGCTTGTATATTCTCCGGACATGTGGACGGAGATTGCACGTCAGATGAAGTTTGTGGAAGGCAAGTATCCCAATATTTTATGGAAAGATGCTTCGGTGCTACCAAGATATCCAGTACCAAAATATTGTTGTGGTAAAACTTGTCATATCCAACAATCTAACTACCACACTACCGCTGACCGCTCATTCTACCGTTGCCTCGATATACATGTGAGTTTTGTTGGCTTCTGACATGGTATCTATCATATTTGATTCATCATTGATTGTTGATATGGTAAAGTTTATTTGATAGGAACATTGTACATGCTATTTCTTCCGGTGGATCAATGGCCCTGAGTGTTATGATGACTATCTTCTTTCATGGGATATTAGGATTCTTTTGAGCCCGAAACCAACCGAGCGGTGGAAACATATTGTGCGCCCTCCTTCATCTACACCTAAGTATTGGAAATTACACAAAACCACACCCAAGTCTCCTCCACTTGTTTGGTGTGAGCATTGTCAAGATATGGCATGGTGGTGTCCCCTTTATGGGCCCGACACTTTGGAGGGGTCTTGGAAGGTTTTCGGTGAGGAGAAAAAGAAGCAAGAGGATGAAATAAATTTGAAGTTGCAAGAGATTGCAGAAGCACGGAAGGAGCGCTCAAGGAAATAAGAGTTAGAAGCTAAAAGGAAGAAAGAAGAAGAGGCAAGGAAGAAAGAAGAACAAAGGGAAGATAAGAGAAGGAAAGAGTGGGATGGTAGCAAGGCTTGGTTGAATAAGGAAAACACAAAGTGGACGTTGTGGAACTATTGAGCATATTCTGATATCATCATGTATTAGGCTTGGTTTTAAGCTGTGGAACTAATTTGGCACCATTTTTATTATGTTTGTAATGAGTACTTAAGATGATGCAGTCGATGAAATATTTGCAGTTCATATTGTTTTCTACTTAGATGATAAATACATTGCATGGAACGAATGATGAGTAAATTTCTAGACGGTACAATTTATTTGTTACTACAGTTGGTGATTGGGGAATGGAAACCATTGACCCCACTAAATCGAAGATACAGGAGCACCTTTTTAAAATGGAAACTAAATTAGAAGAAAATAAGAGTGTCTAGAAATTTCCGTATTCATCCTAATTGTTTCTTTTGTTGGCCATATTTTTAGAACATCATTCCTCGAACGCTTTCTGGTTATGCTGTCTGTACTCTCTCTTTCTTTTTTCTTATAGCTCCTTGGCCTCTTTTTTCTCCACATATTTTTTCCAATTCAAGAAATCTTTGAGTTTCAACAATATTTGAAGAAAGAGGCAAAAAAGAGGAGAGAGAGAGAGCTCGTGGCGGGGCTGGGAGGAGGAAATGGAAGGGTTGAGAAAAGAGAAACTAGTCGATTGAGTATAACCGTAGGATCGACGACATTTCAAATGGCGCCGACATGGTGGCCACGTCAGCCCTCCAGTCCACCTGCGTCGTTGCCTCGGTGCCATCGCCGACCTGCATTAGGTCGGCGCCATCTAAAACGGCGCCGACGTGGGGGTCAGCCATGGGGTCTTTCGGTTGAACTTTGCCGTATTGGGCAGATTTAGCAAAAAATACGCGGATGGTCTCTTTAGGGTGCTTTTGTTTCTAGAACATGGTGGAATGGAATGGAACGGGTGTATTTCAGATTTAACGGGTATATTCCCTTTCTAGGAACCACTAGCTTTCATTCCTTCTACCTAACCTAACATATGAACGGGCTCTAAGTATGGAACGTTTTAGAACGGAACACACTTTTAGAGGAACTTGTCCCAACAGCCGATGATTTGGGCTGGCCTTATCACACCGGTGTCCCCAACAAAAAACTTTCAAATCATTTTTCAACTATTTTTCGATAAATATAACACATTTTAACCATAATAGCACATATTGTAAGCACATAAAATTAAAATAAATCAAAGTTTATTATTTTCTTCATCTTGAAATAGAGTTGGAGATTTGGCTAGATTTACATGTACCTACATACGAAAAATATGTTGAGATATATGTCAATCTAGACAAATCTCTAACATGTATTTTAAGATGAAGGGAGTACAATAAATCAAAAAAATAGCTCACAGTAATTATTCAAAGTTCAAATAGATCAAGCTATCAAGCTGCGTAGGCGTTTTTTAAGCGCCCACAAATGCTCCATGAGATCTTCTTGTAGCTATGCATACACCTGTTTATCATGGATTTTTTACGTATAACGAGGAAAAAACCAAACTAAGCCGACACCTCGTGATTGGCATCAGCAAGACGGCCCTTGTGCTCGGATGGATGATCATCAATCACTAGAGCATCGCACTCACTCTCAGTGATCATATTATGCATGGTCACACAAGCATTCATCGCCGGATGTTTACCAGGTAAGAGCAGAGTACCTGACGATAGAAAAACAATTTTGGAGCACACCAGATGCTCGCTCAACATCCTTTATGTAAGCCTCCTGACACTTCAAAAAACAAGTTCTTTCATCAATATGAGGCTCGGGGATTATCTTCACCGATGTGGCCCACCTAGGATAAATGTTACCGGCTAGGTAGTAGCCCTTGGTGTATGGCCTTCCATCAATCTTATAGTTGACCGTCAGAGCATGGCCTTCAGCAAGTCTACCAAACACGTCAATTGTAAGCTCGATACATGTTGAAGAAAGCATACCAAATCCACGGGTCATAATATACAACATCCTCAAGTACCACATTGCATTCTTCAGTATGGACTGTGTACATTCCTCCACAAGCGAATGGAAAATCTTCCATACCCGGTGCATGCAGTCGATGCTCCCAAACATTTCAAGAAATTCCCTTACTTCCTTATATGTTAGTATCTAAGTTGTGTATTGTTCATTTTGTGGATAGCTCGGCCCAAATATTTCCACCACAGGACGACAAAACCTTTACTACACTCAAATGTTGTGGACTCAACCATGTGTAGGTAGTCATCCTAGAAGTCTGGGGGAGCTGGCTATGTAAGACATCTCAAGACAGTCGTGCATTTCTGAATAATGGAGAACCAACCAATCATGTGTAGTCTGTCTTGCAAATGAATAGGGATCAAACTCTCGCATTCTATGCATGACCTTCATGAAAAAATTATTGTACATCTTGAAGCGCCGCCGAAACACGTGGTGCCCATGTGTTGGTGATGATGCCGTGGCATGTATCCAGACACCACCCTTGATGACACCAGCTGACACCAACTCTATGTATGCCAACTCGTCGGGACTACAAGTACAGAGTGATGTAGCAAGTCTATTTTCCCTACAAGGATGACTCAAGGGTTCATATCGAACTCTTGAGGATCTAAGTCTACAACATTTTTCCAGCCTCTTCCATCAATCTGCAAGACAAAGCTTTTGTCTTGTGCCCACAACTTCACCATGTGATTGTCAAGCATAAGGTTTTGTATTAGTAAAACTTAAATAAAATAGTAAAGTAAACTATAACTAAAACAAGAAAGTAAAAATAATAAAGTAAATTTATTTTTGAGTTTTTGTTTATGCTTGTAGAAAGTAAAAGTGCTTTTGCATTTTTGAATTTAGTTCTTGTGGAAAATGTAAAAGACAACAAAAGTAAGTAAAAGTGGTTTTTTATAATAAAAGTGGACCGGGATTCATGGGCTTACTTATATACTCTCTCAAAGTGTCCTTCCTAGACCCGAGTTGGCCTCCCTTCTCGAATCCCCTAACTAGGTCGCCCGACAGGCCATAGGATATGCTAACTTATGTGGGTCATCCGGGTTAGCCGGATTAAGTCTATGCTATGGTTATACCCATTATGCATATCCTCAACACATTGCTCCGTTGCTCAAAGAACTGGTCATGCATCTTCACGCTCTTCGTGATGTTCTTGAACAAGTTGATACTCATACTAAAATGGCAAAACAAATATTGCTCGGGGAAAGTTGGATTCTCCACAAAGTAGCTCTACATCAACTTCTTGTGACCTCCAATCCTTGCCCTCCACAACTTCTGTCGACTGAAAACGAAAACACCGTACCTTGGCCCTTTATTCGCATTCATAGCCAATAGCATCGCTATGTCCTCTTCTTTTTCGAGGTCCCATTCTTCAAAGGAAGATGAGTAGGATGAACTCATTAATAACCATGCAATCGAGATTATTCCGACTAGTAACAACATTCAAGAAATAAAAATGGGAAAATCAGCGACAATACATACCTTTCAAAGATTTTATCAAACATCTTGTGTGTGGTTGGAGCTTGACGGTTGTCGGGCACGCACGGGGAACTAGGGGAGCTGCGGCGGCGGTTGGCGGCTCGAGTTATCGCAGCGGTGGCCGCAGCGGGGAACTAGGGAGCAGCGATAGCTAAATTTACAATGGCACGGGCTCCGGAACAACAATGTGGATGAGTGGCAGGGCCACGCTAATGGAGGGGGCGGCTATGGCGGGGATTCGGTGCTGCTGCATCGCCGGTGAAGGGTGGGGAAAATGGAGTAGGAGTCGGTGATCATGCGCGCATTTATTAGATTTGTCGTTGAAGCTTCGCGCGGTAGAGTTTTGCAGCGCGCTAGAGGCAACACACAAAATATGTCGAGCGCGATGCCACTTTTTGTCCAGGCGCAAAAAACCGCACAATTTTACTGCGGCTATTAGGGCATCGTTTTTGCGATCGCTCACGCCTGCTGGAGATGCTCTAATAGAGTTGCAAGAATACAATGTTGACCTTGAGTCATAATTTCATTTTTATTCTGCAGTTTTTGCGCCCCCGCCCCGTCCCCATGTCCCCCAGAAACGAAATTTCAGTATTTCAATTGCCAAAAGTATGAATTGTGGCAGAAAAAGGGGCAAACATTCAAGAATCAAAAAAAATTCTAAATTGGAATAACATCATTATTTTATGGCTTGCTCTAAGTAGAAGGCCAAAACGATGAGTTATTAAAATCTAAGAAGTAGAATTGCAAAAGAAAAAATTATAAATTCAGAATACCAAACTTAAAATGGGAAAACAAAACAAAATTTCAGAATGCGATAGTCGGACTCCTTTCTAAAAAGAAAATTCTAAGAAGAAAAATAAGAAAAGAAAAACTCAAACCTTCTCTTCTGAGTAAATTACACAAAACTACCACAATTCGAGCTGCGAGTCGGTACCAATTTTGGTCATTTTATCTGAAATCTAGTAACTCTAGGACAGCTCGCAACAAATAACACTAATCTTCGTTTGACGTTGCTCTAATGAAAAATCTGACCGATAAGGCCCAACTGTAAGTGTTGAGTTGACAAACAAATGCTAAAGTGGACATGGGGCCCACATGTACGGATGGCAATGGGTACCCGCTTATCATGTGGGTTTTTACCCATTAGGGTAAGGGTATGGCAGTAAAGTTATACCCATGGGTAAGTAATTGGGCAAAAATCTATACCCATTGGATATTGCGGGTGCGGGTGTGATTATATAAAACCTGCATCCGCATACCCACATACCCGACATCTTAGTAGATGATAGTGGGCCATCGGTATGATGATCATATTTATGTTGCCATCATTTAAAACTTCATTTTAGTATTTAAATTGTGAACTTCTTGAGTTGACGAGTGTCGCTATATAGCTGATTGTGGTATGCCGTGTGGCTGTTTTGCAATTCTTTTAAGACTTGACAGTTTGAACTATATACTTCCTATGCAATTTATGTTTGGTCATAACTTTTTTCATCATAAATATCATACGTTTTGACTATGTATTTTTATTATTTACTAGAAAACATGCCCGTGCGTTGCAACGGGAGAAAGAAATCTATCCAATAAAGATGCAAGGCGTAAATTTTTGTTCGTACAGTCGTGGTGTCTCGTAGAAACCAACCATCAACACCGTGCAGGTCAGACGGACGTCTCATGCCTTGTACATCTGCTACTTTAGCCAAAGCCACAGTGTGTTGATACCCATAGAGCCGTCCGCCAGCATCTTCACCTCACTCTACTCCACGAAGGCCTAATTTCTCCTAACCGCCAAAGCATGAACCCTGAAAGACTATCTATGTGTTGCTATCAAGGTTGATTTTTAGCAAATAAAAAATGTTAGGCCTTGAAGATTTTTCCATAATCGCAGCGGAGATCTTTCATTATTTCTATATATTGTCTAATCACTATAACCTACGTAATCACTTTTTTTCAGTGAAAAAGTGACCATTACAGAAATTTGAAGTGCTTGGTGGCCCAAATATACTATGGATCGACATTGATCGGGTCGGATAAGCCATCTAAGCTCGTAGCAAAAAACATACTTTGAAAGGCAACGTCCTCAACAATATAAAGGTATAAGTGATATCTATTATAAGTCAAGTTGCAAAAGATCCATGTCATAAGAATATGACACTAAGAAAATTATCCATAGAAAACTTCGGTCCCATAAGAACTAATGAGTGACTTATGCACTCCTGCATTTACACCGACATGGAGCCAAAAATAAACTGCTCATTGTTAAATTAGTTTTTCCACATGCCTGGACTGCTCAATTAGCCTCCTTTGCGTAGTTCTTTATTTTATCTAAAATATATCTAACATAAAACTATACAAAGCATTTTTGTATTCAAGAATTAACACAAGCCCTCGAAGTGGAGTACATAAGCACGACACATGTGCATTACAGGAGCGAAACCACGGTCAGATATATGGACGCAAGCATCAAGAATTTAGGATACAACAGACGTGCATTACATTAGGAGAACCATAATAAAAGATATGGAGGAAAAGCATCAACAGTCCATAGCTTGCAGCAGTAGAGGATCGCCAGAGTAATCGGAGTTGCTCACGGATGGATGAGGATACAGACCTTGCAGTCAGCTTCAGGCTGCTCCTGACCTCCATTGCCTGCCTCATCCATAATTTCCTCGTCTGGACGCTCAAACATTTTATATAAAATAGAGTATATTCATTTTCTAGATTGCTAATGCCATTGCAAGAGTAAGGAAATTAATGTCCCTTGCAAGAATTTTCTATATTCTCACCGGATCAACTATCAAGCATCCATCACCATTAGTTGGACTGGAACACGAGAAGACGACCAGCCTGGCAGAAACTGGACAGGCGGTGGATGATGCAGAGAGCAGGGGATGCAGACAGGATGACACGGATCCGTCAACGACACTTGACCACGGTGACCACAACACCGCTCGGGTACACCTGTACTATGGTGCTCGAATCCGTGACAGTCGACCTCCTTTTATCCTCCTCGACTTTCTCTTTGGCGCGTTGATTTGGGGGAGGAGGCGTCTTAATCGATCGCCTCATGTGGCCTTCTAGCCGAGATCCTAGCACTTTCTACGCTAAGGGATTTCGTTGTGTGGCTTGTCGGTAATTGGCGCACGTGCACGCCGTCAGCGTCGCCAAATCAGTGATCAAATACCTAAGTCTCTGTTCTTCTTTTCAAACTTTTCTTCCTTAGATAATTGCTTTTTAGATCGTCCTCTCTTACCTTTGTGCAGCAAGACTATTCAAAGCTATAAATACATAATAAAAAGAATAAAGTGAGGCCACGCGTCATTGCTCATCTTATTTAATAAAAATTACATGTAACTAATTGGAAGAAGCATCCTTCACATTTAAATAGTTTAATATAACTAATTACATGTGACTACCTATCATGGAAAAAATGAGTTTTTCTTCTCACGGCTGTCATGTCTCTAAAGGATTTCTGAAATCAGCCAAAAGGATTTCTGAAATCAGCCAAAAGGATTTCTGAAGCAAACAAAAAATAGCATTACTTTACAAGCATTAATTTGCAAGATTATTTCTCATCCTAACATGACATGATTCATTTTTTTCTCCTTATTTAGACTTATTTAAACGCCCATGCAAGCAGTACGCATATTTTGATCTAAAAAGTGAAAACATTTCTCTTCATAATCTGAATGAAAACAATGCACTACCGTACCTGTGATTTGTTGATGCATCCATGGGAAGCTAATTTCTCCTAGCTCTATGTGTCAGGTTCCCTGACCTTTGTAGGTACATGCAATCAAAAATATTTGATAATGACTATGCATTTTACGCAGGAAAGTTTAATAAATTCCAAGAGGATGAGAGGGGGTCCTTGCTCACAGTGATTCTCACTTGAGTTCATCCTGATCCTGGGCCACTCCTTTCACCTGACATCTGTAAGCATCAGCAAATCATCACAAAGCACGCATCACAATCAGAATACCATAGAGGCGAAGAGGCGAGAGTTCTGATGAGTACACTAAGTTCCTTCATATAAAAAGGTAGAAATTTAGTCGAGCAAGCAACCTTCTCATGTTACTTGAACTTGAACAACATAATACATAAGCAACGGTACCCTTACTACATAGAGAGAAATATAATATACAGTTCAGAAGCATATCCTTTTTTTTCATGGATGAGCATACGGCTTTTTAAATTAAGAGACTTTTGGTAGACAAACTACAGCACTATTCCTACACTGTTTGCAGTGCAGAATTTCTACAAGAATACCAGATTGATAGTTGAAAAGAAATGCAGACCATGAACCATGACATCACTGATTTATTGGCGGGTTTGGTGAATACGATTAATAACCAAAGGAATCTATGATGGGTAACAGAAAACTGTAGAGAATAATCTATCACTTTTTCCATGATTGAATACCTGGCTATCATGGATCCCGCCAGGGGATGTTGACCCAATCGCCAGGAGGAGGATCTTGTCGCGCAGGGAGCTGCTGTTGCTCATGCTGCACCACCACATGCTACTGTTGGTCATGCCGCTGCCACTGGTAGTGCCCTTGTCCTGCATCTTATATAGGCAAAAAATCAGAGATATATGTATAGGAGAGAAAATAGCGGATGGAAGAAGGAGAGGCGCATCGTATCAGCCAGCAACCGCATTCCTGCGACCTCAGACATTAGCCACTACGTGTTCAGGCATGTGCGTCCGCACTCCTCAAGGCCGTTGTTTTTATCTGCTAGGAAGAGGACGAGAAGAGGAGCGAGAGGGTTGCCGGTGGAGAGAGATCTGGAGGCGTGGGGTGGGTCTCCTACCCCGACGAGCACGCCGTCTTCCCAGCTTCCTTCCGCACGACCTACCTCAGCGGATCCGATGGAGGGAGATCGAGCAAGCGATGCAGGCAGCGTGTAGGCGGTGTTGTGGATAGGGATCACGGCGATGCACGACGTTGAGGATGGTCTTGATTCTGGCGGTCCGACTGTCTTGGCCCCGGGGTCTGGAACGTGACAAGGAGAGCGGGAATCAGGCGCCGGTTGATGCACCCCTGGTCATCCAGGCATCCTGAATCGTCACATTATGGTAGACAAGAGGGGTGGTGGAGGTGGCGCGGTGGATGAGCGAGTCGGAGAAGCAGGCGGCGTGCCGATGGGGGTGGGCGGTGGGGCGTACCGGGTGGTGCCAGCAGCGGCGGATAGCCTTTTCCCGTGCGTTGGAGGCGGGATCGGGGACCCGGCTACGGCAGGGAGGACTTGAAGCGGCGACGCGGTCGTCGCCTGCGGGGCAGCGCAGGGCGGCTTGCGGCAGCGGCATAACGCTGTCCAGGCCCTGTTGGCCCAGATCAGGGCCCTTAGGGCTCCATCTGGGTCTTGACACTTTGCTCTACTTGATGTGCAGGTGGCGGCTATGTAGTTTTGTGCAGGGATCAGCGCCGTCCATGACCAGCCTGCTGCAGCGGGGTTGCGGTCTTTCCGGCCCGTTGGGGTCCGGCCAGATCCTTTTGGTGACCTCTAAAGTGACCTCTAAAAAGAGTACAAATTTGATGACCTCTAAAGTGAGACTTGCATGTCGACCAGATCAATAATTAGTGGCTAGCTGCAAACCAAAAGAAGAAATATGAAAACTACATATGGAGGAACAGATTGATCAGAAATTCATATGAATTGCAGTGTAGTTGGAAATTGACGAGACAAATGTTCCTAAATTCCATGCTACACCAAGAATTTTCATGTAAAGGAAGACACACCATTCAATGAAATATCTAAAACATACTCGAGCTGCTACACAGGTATGACTTTGTTTACATTCAGTCCATTAATTGGAACATTCAAGATCTGAAGACAAAGTGTCCACGTTGTCATGAATTACCCTAGCCATCTAGGGAAGTAATCGCAACAGCAGAAGGCAGCTCCTGCAAATAGGAATCAATACCATATCTGCTATGGAGGCAAGGTCAGTGACAACTAACCGGTATCAAGTAAAATATTGACATCAGATCATGCAAAATCTATATTGTTGATATATGCCAAACTAAAAGATTGAACCACATATATAAACCAACACACCTCACACATGCATATGACGGGCCAGCTGGGTTGGCGGCGGGAGCTAGCTGAGCTCTAACAAATGACGATCCTGAAGTCATTGATACTTGCTGCCATCTGGTACGAAAGTTTTTCCTGCAATACAATTCATAGAAAAAATCATGCATGAGACTTTTGAGATTGCATCAGCGTTGCTTACTTGGGCGAAGACAGAAACGTCCAATTGAAGACTTGGTTCTAAGGTCTCAGGGACAACCTAAGTTTCGAGATCAAAAGGCCCGTGTCTACGAGCACAAGTTGGTGGCTAGTACCACGGATTCGATAGGGATCTATGAGCACACACTGGAGGACAAGATGCGCGCTTCGCGGTTGCCCTACACATGAGCTCAACGTCACCGGCGGAGGCCATCTACGGAAAACGTGTTGATTTTTGTGCTGGTCGTCTTCATCCTCGAGCCAACAGATATCAGACATGAGGTGGTGACCTACGGAACTGGAGTCGACAGATGACACCGGACCTGGAGATTGCAGTGGATGCTAAGGTTTGTCCACTCCCCTTCAACCTTTTTCCTCATCTCGGCATGAAATCGTATTCTCCTGGTCTGTCATCCCCACCATGGAGTAGTCCCCAATATCCCAGCGCCCTGCAGGAAGTACTTGTCCTAGATCGCCCTCAGTTCCTGAAAACAATAACAATCTTGCTTATCCCAAGCGATGAAATTAAATAGCTAGAGAGAGCTTGATTTTAGCAGATTGGAGGGAGTAGGAGACATACTTCTGTTTGTTCTGCTTGGATTGGGGCACGCCATAGCAGCAGCAGCTGTAGGAGAGGAATCTGATGGAGTGAAGGATGAAGGTGGGGGTGGGATGGAGGATCACAGCTTGATATAGTCCAGGAACAATAGCATTTGCCATTAAGCACCACATAAATAATCTCCGAACAAGACACAAAGAACAAGAGTAACATGTAGCGGAGATATTCATCTGCGTTGCTCAACAGAATAACAACTCAGTCAAATAGTGGAATCTTGATTAAATAAACACATCAAAAGATCAATATGCATGCACCATAATAAATATATATGCTAACTTGGAAAAGTAACGGGTCCTAGAGAGGAGACCTGAATAAGAAATTCCGTTCTACTTGACTACGTACCAGATCAAAAAATTACACAAACTGACAGGTACGTGGAGATGAATCAGGAAAGTAAGGGAGGCAGGTGAGGACCATGGTAACAGCCCGATCTGGTGGAGGCCGAGGAGGAAGGCGATGGGCAGGAGGATGGTGCATAGCACCAACGCCTGCACGAGCATCCTCCCTGTGGCACCCGCACGCCACCGCGTCTGTCATTGAATTCGAGCTCCCCGGGCTTGTCTGAGGCGGCGCCATCGAGGGACCCGGGGGATGACGCCTAGTCACGGAAATCCATGAAGGCACTGCTGCCCGCTACCGGCGAGAGGCAGCTCTTGGAGAGGACGGGGCTTCGGGGTGTCGGCGGCGACGACATCGGGGAACGGCGAGAGGAAGTAGGTTCATCAGGGGTGGTCCGTGAGGGTGGAGGCGAGTCCGGACATCCTTGGCGTGTGAGCGGCGATGCTCATGCGGTGGAGGCCGGCGGGGGCAGGAGGCAGGGAAAAGGGAACGGGCGGCGGCGCTACGCTTAGCCTAGGTTTCGTGGAACGATCTCACTTCTTTCCCCACTTCTTTCTGTTCTGCTACAGACCGTTCGGGAGATGCGCGACGTTCAGCCCAATTGTGGCCCACTTCGGCCGTTCGGTAGCGATCGCGCAAGGAGGACGAAGCGACGAAGGCGAGCGACGTATTGGCGACAACTGAACGCGAAGTCTTTTTTTTAGGTATAGTAGAGAATATATATTTGCTTGCTTTTTGAAACCGTGAGTGAATGAAAATATATGTTGTCATTTTTTTATATATTGTATCATTACAATGTCGTGTTAAGTTGTTTGGACTGATGGGTGGGTATTACCCGCGGGTTTTCTTACCCTCGACGGGTGCGGATATGGGACAAAATATATACCCATGTGCGGGTGCGGGTGCGGGTTGCAGAAAAGATTTAAGATTGCGGGTACGGATTTGGTTAAGCTCCACCCGCACCCAAGAGCCGCGGGTTCCATCCGTACCCACATGTAAGCACCATTTTCTTTTATTTTTTATTTCTTCTTTTCTCTTTTCTTATTCAGCGCCAGTGGGCCCTACCTGTCAGCCCCACACCTCATTTTCCCCATCCTTCCTCCCAAGTGTGCACCTTGGTGGAGCATGTGCACAACAAGGGAGAGCGCGCTAGGACGAGCTGAGCTGGTGCACACGTGGTGGCAAGTCAAATGAGGGTGGCGCCGTCATTTATTGGTCATGGAGAAGCTCTGGTGTCGAGCTACTGCGGCTACTGACAGAGGTAAACGACACATCGGCGATACAGAGCGAGAAGGACGAATCTAAGAGGCTCATCCGGACTAGATGCTCACCAGGAGTGCGAATGAGGGTTCGGCGAGGACATGCGTGGCCAGACAACGTCAGAACTCTCGTCGGCGCGGCGACAGTGACAGAGAAGAAGCATATGGAGGCGACGATTGGGGGCGCGTGGCTTCAATTCCTTCGGGGAGGACGACCAACTAGGCGAGTGGAGGCGAGGTACGGTTGACGGTAGCCTGAGATGAAGAAGAAAGAGGAGAAAGGAGGTGTTAGGCTGACAGGTAGGACCCATGGGCATTGGATAAGAAAAGAGAAAAGAAGAAAAAAATGGTGCTGACATGTGATCCCCACGTCCACCTCAGCATCTGTTTGTCACCCTGTGTCCACCTCAACATCTTTTTACCAACTCCGCCCTTACGGATTGGCTCTACCTCTGAGATTTGTAATGGGATGTGTTAAAATACTATTAGTTCAACACTAGCTTAAAAGTGATAGATTTTTTATAAAATACTGGCTTGCAAAAGCTGCCCTATTTGTGGTAGTTTTGTATATAATTTGAAAAAAGTTCACATCACCCCCCTAAGTTTGGGGTTTGGTTTACTAACCACCCACAGGAATTAAGTGGTACAAATTACCCCCCTTAACTAAGCTAAACCGTGTAGAATCCCCCCTGGCGCTAATGGGCAGTTTTCTGGGTTGTTTTGGACACGCTGGACTCCGATTTTGCCATGGTGGTAGGTGGGGGCAAATAACCCCCTTAACTTTTCCCCTCATTGGTTCTTCCTCAAGGCATCGACGCCATTCCGCCTCCCCAATCCCGCCGCCCACTCCTCCGTCTCTTGTCGTCGACCCCTCCCACTCCTCCTCAACTCCGCCCGGTCGCGATTCCTTCCGCCCCGCCTCCACCCCATCGCTGCCCCGTCGTGAAATCACGCTTCCCTCCGCCTCGCCGCCTCCCCATTGTCGTCCCCTGCCTCCCATTCGCTACCGCACCACCACCCCATCGCCGTCCCCTTCTCCCCATCGTCGTCCCCTTGTTCGCAAAAATCAAATATGGCAGCGTGTGGTTGTGATTCCCAACGCCATTGCTGCGGATGGAGCGCGTGTGGTATCTGCAGCCAGCGTCGAAGGAAGTGGCGGAGATGGAGGAGGCGGCGGCTTCATTGATGGATTTTGCAGGGATGGAGAAGGAGGATCTGAAGACTCCAACATCTTTGTTTGATGTGCTGATGATGGCCATAGATTTGAGGCGGTTGGACCGTGAGCTTGTTGCATGGAGAGCTACGGATTTCAGGGTGCAGATGATGCTAGATGTTGACTCTGAAATTTTGATGAGTTTCAGGGCTCGCGCATCAGCAACAACATCATCGTCGCAGCAGCTATCAGAGGTGCTCAAGTTTACCTTCGTCGAAGGCAGTGTCCCAAAGTTGCTGGTTGAGTTTGTTCCAATGCAGGAACTGATTCGTCTTGTGGACAGTTCTCTGCATTTCGCACTCCCTGTCATTGGAATGCCACTGTGGTGGAGAGTAGGTCTTCCTGGGCTTCATTTTCCAGGTTGCAGCTGTGATGCAGAGCAAGAAGAATAATAGGGACCAGAGCTATGATGCAGAGCAAGGATGGTACAAGCAGCAAGACCTAAGCAACTCACAGTAGAAGCAGTACAAGCCAAGAGCAATGGTTAGCTTATGTAGTATTGCAGATAGGTTTTTGGAGTAGTTGAAGAATCTATGATGTAGTAGCAAGGTTTAGCTTATATGTGATGTAGATAGGCTTTTATAGATAGACTTTTGGGAGTAGTTGGAGCTGTTGCGATGTAGAAGCAATGTAGCATCTGGTTGAAGCAAGTTGATGTAGCTGCAAGCTTACTAGTGGTGGTTCTATAGTTGTCTGTTGGAGATGGAACATGGAGCAGCTTTTTTAGTAATGTAGATAGCAACAAGATCAACCTTTTGTAATATTACAATATTAATGAAAAGGATGAACAACATTTACCTAGCTTCATAAATTGTTGGCAGCATGTACTTTCTTATAATTGAATTTTTTGACAGCATGTACCTACTTTTTACAAGATTTAACAGAATAGATGAATGTATATATCATATCACAGGTTTGTCCATTATTGCATTGTATCACCAGAAAAATAATGGAATGTGACCAACATGTCACAAGTTTGCACATCAATCACACATAATTATGAACAAAAAAATCACAAGTTTGCACATTAATCCAACATATCCTAGGTTTGTCCTAGAGCTACTGTGGTCCACCATCTCCATCTTGTTTTCTCTTCTCTCCCAATAACCACTTCATTCTTCCATATTTAGGCACATGTTCTTTCACAATAAGTAAACTTGCATTAGTGGCACTCAATTAATTTCCTGCAAAGAATAAGTAATTATGTAAGAGCAATTTTGAACCTGGGGTGGAACAAATGGCCTGTTGACAGTAGCTTTCTTCTGAGCAGTACCATGTTGCAGGGAAGGAGCCTTATGTAGGGCATGAGCTTGCTGCATGATAGGTGCTTGTTCCATGGCAAGTTTATTTCTGGATTTAGCTTTCTTCTCAACATACAACACATGTTTCTCTTGCTGTTTGGTTGGTTCTTGCTGCATCAATCATTGTAGGAGTCATCTAACATGTATAATATCAACAAATTAAATGCAATATTGATAATAAATTACAAGAATAAAGTAACAAACCTGAGCTGCTGATTCATCTTGCTTTCTCCTAGCACGCTTGGTTTCTTTCTTGTTGTGGACATGTCCTCTCACAACATCTGGATTACTAGTGCACTTCCTTTTGTTATGGCCTTCCCCTCCACATGCCGAGCATCTAACTTTGCATCCTTTTCTTGTTAATTTGTCGCCCTTTGGTTTTTCTTGCTCTTCCCTTCTTCTCTCTGTCTTTGGCCTTCCTGGCATTTTCTTTTTAACTAGTGGAAATGGCCTAGGGTTAGGAGCCGCTGACCAACTCTCCTTCCCCTCCACTGGATGCAAGACATGGCTATACACCTGGTCATACAGATCAATCCTATAGCAAGGTGCTATAAAACCATCCACTTCTCTCTTCATTGTGTATATAGCACTGATGGCATGACAACATGGTAAACCAGACAAATCCCAATATCTACAGCTACATGTATATGTTTCCAAGTTCACAGTGAATCTTCTCCATGTCCCTTCCATAACCTCAAATCCTTCGGTTCCATTGTAGAGAACTTGGCAGATACTTGATCTTTTAATATTTAACTTCAACTTCTTGAAAATGTTGGGACATATTGTTCCAACCCACCCTTCTAACTTTCCCTTATTCTCTGCTATTCTTGCCATAACTTTTCTCCTAATGATTTTCATAGAAGAAATTATAGGATAAAACCTTGCTCTCATTATAGCATTGTTAAATGACTCACATAGGTTATTTTCAACTGAATCACAATAGGAACCAAGCTTAAAATTGGCTCTACACCAATGGTTGGGAGCAGTCTTCATCATATCCCTTGCACCTTCAGGTGTTTTCAGTGCTAGCTTACCCCTATTATAGTTGAACTGAATGCGATCACTTGATTTAGCACAAGCCCAAAACAGTTTTTGGAATGCTTTGTCTCTATGCTGTTTTCTCCAATTGGCATATATATGCCTTGCACACATTCTATGTTCTGCCACAGGTATTATCTCATTCACTGCCTAGATAAGACCCTTCTGCTGGTCAGATACGATAACCCATCCCTCACCGTGGTTATTGATATGTAAGTCCATTTGCAATAATGACAGGAACCAATATCAGCTATCATGGATTTCTCCTTCAATTGTTGCCCATGAAATTGGATACATCTGGTTGTTTGGGTCTCGACCAATTGCACACAATATCTGGCCACTAAATGTACCTTTCAGGAAACATCCATCAAGCCCAACAACTCTCCTACAACCAGCAAGGAAACCTCTCAACCTTCTAGGCAAATATAAATTCTTTCAAACATAGGCATGTCGGTTACATCAGGATTTAAAGTTACTGACACTGTTGATGACCCACAAGTATAGGGGGTGTATCGTAGTACTTTCAATAAATAGGAGTGTCGATCCCAACGAGGAGCAGAAGGTGCTGAATAGTGGTATGGACCAGGAACTCTCTACAAATACTTAGCAAACAGATTTTTAGCAGTTTTCTGATAAGGCAACAAAACGAAGTGCAAGTAATAAAGAACAAACGCAGCAAGTGGCACAATCCTTTCTTAGCAAAGGACAAGCCGGTGGAAATACTTATAAGGACCAAACGTTCTCGAGGACACATGGGAATTTTTTCAAGTGCTTTCGCTTCAAATAGCTGAGTACTCTTCTTTGGTCTTGTAAGTGTTGTGTGAGTGAACCTATGCTAATGTACCGACCTTACTTGGACTAATACATACTTGTCATTAAACCCCCTGCAAACATCCGTAACTACATGAAAGTAATTAAGATATAAATCTAACCACAGCCTTAAACTCTGAGATCCTACACTCCCTTGTGCAAAGGTGTCCTAACAGGGGTTCAGGTTTCTGTCACTCCGGCAACCCCACAATTAGTAGCCAAATACACAATGCATTCCCCTAGGCCCATAAATGGTGAAGTATCATGTAGTCGACGTTCACATGACACCACTAGAATAATAGCACCACAACTTAAATACTAAACCATTAAATAATAACTCAAAACAAATCCACTAATAACAACATGACTTCTCCCATGTCCTCAAGAACTAAACGAACTACTCACGAGACATCATATGGATCAAGATCAAAGATGATATGATAATGGATAAAAATATGAACATAAAAAATAATCCAATGGTTCCACTCACAAGCATCAACTACAATAGTAATTAACACCGGGAAAGTTTCCCCTAAGAACTAAAGCAATATCCAACACAATTGTTACAGCGGGACAGAGTGGTGATGATGGTGCTGGTGGAGATGATGGTGTGGATGATGATGATCTTGATGAAGCCTAGCTTGACGATGGTGTTGATGGCGACGATATCCCCTCTCCGGAAAGGAATTCCCCCGGCAGAAATCTGTCTGCCGAAGAGATCTTTCTCTCTCGGTATTTTCCGCCCCCAAAGGCAGCGGAAATCTATTTGTGGTCGCTCCCCCAGCCTTAGGGTTCCGTAGGGAATATATAGGCAAAGGGGCGGAGTCGGAAGCCGGGCAGGTGGGCCACACCTGCCCTAGGCGCGACCTAGGATGGGCCCGCGCCTAGGAGGTGGGCCCCCTGCGGCCCTTCTTCGCTCCTCCTTCTGGCTTCCTCAATCTTCTAGAAAAATAATATTTTCCCATATTTTTCTAGTATTTTTCTGATTTTCGTGAAATTGCATCAAAATGCCCTCTTTTTCATCAGAATCCAGACTCCGGCAGTCCATCCTCCAAGAATCATCCAACATGCATAAACAGTGGAAAAGATATAAGTAATACCTCATAATAAGACAAATATCAATGAATAGAGGTAGATAATGATACAGAAAGGTGATGCAAATTGGGCGTATCAACTCCCCCAAGCTTAGACCTTCGCTTGTCCCCAAGCAAAAACTGAGCTCAGTAAACATGTCCACAGGTTTATGGAGTGAAGTGTCGATAAAATAATACGAACAAGAAGCATCACACTTACCAACACACAACTCATATAAGAAAGCAACTCACCATTATATAACTTAGCTTGCAACAAAGTACAACAGTCACAATAGAGATGCATAAAGATAAATCATAATTGGAATTGCCAAACTTGTTCTTGGTCAGAGAACACCTGGCAAACAATTTCACAAAAAGCTTTTTGTAGAAGTTTTATAACAGGAGCACTCTTTGCTCAAAAAGGTTTTTTCACAAGTGAAGGCTTTCAAAGTAATACTCAATAGATAAGAGTCTTGTGCAAACAAGGAAGATAAAGAACATGATTGAATAAATCACCATATGAATGCTTGAAACACAACAACTCAAATGCTTGCTGGAGATAGAGAGGAGGTAGGTTTACTGACTCAACTTAGAAAATAGGAGAAAGGTCCCTTCATAGAGGGTAGCAGGGATTACAAGTCATAAAGAGCTTTCAAAAGATTATGGTACTTACTAGCTTTGAGCCCTCATTGCCCCTATCATAGGCATCTTAAGATGATTAAGGTTAAAGTGCACAAAGATGGAGTATATGCTTGACGAAATATAAGTTGGCAATCTCATGTCCCTTGAATATGAGGGCCACTCCTCATGCTACTCAACTTTGGTCACCGGTAAGTTCTTGTCATTGTAAGTACATGTGTATCATAGAGAACCGCCAATGGGGTACCCCTTACACATGGTACATGAGTTATCCCATAACCAAAATGACAAGGCAAGTAGACAGTGAGCATCTCAGCGATCTTTTTACTTACCATGTGTATAGCTTTTTATTGAGGATGCTTCATAGATAGCTCACTATGATGATGATGCAAGTTTCCACCATGATTAGGCATGGCTTAGGCTAGCGGCCCAGGCATTTCTCTAACACAAAATACAAACTCCATGGACTTACAAGTTCCCTCTTTATTTCACACCGTTGACATCCATAGACAAAAGAGCACGATATCAACTATGTACATAGTACAAGTGCAATGTTGAAAATGTTCCTCGTGACAGCACGGTTTTGCTAATTCCAACGTATATATGCAAGCATATACAACTTCAATGGCACAATGGTTCAAGTCTATTAGGGGCAATAAAATAAAGTGTGCCATCAAGTTTGTGAGAGCTTTACTAACTAGTTTTCACATAAAAATACTTTTTAATTCGAAAGGTAGATGATTCTTGAGAATTTGCTTGGAATAGCAAAAGCTACTAGGTAGATATGGTGGACACAAGTGGCAAAGGTTTTGGTTCAAAGGGATTGGAAACATGAGAAGTATGCCTTCTCAAAATAGGTTTTTGGCTAGCAAGGCTAGGTAGCAAGCAAGAGAGTTGAAAGAAACAAGCAAACATACAAGTAATAAAGCCAAACATGCAATCTTCCTTGAAGACACAAAAGATCTTAAATAAAGAATACTAAGCTTATGAGCAAACAAGAAAGAAAACAAATGATACAAAATACCTGTAAGCTTTTTTCTCTTAAATCTCTTTTAAAATTCAAAAAGTATTGCTACTGACCAGAACTCAGTTTGCCAAAACCAATTTAGATCCACTTGATGCTCCCAAAGTGATGCCAATACTGGTCAACACGATCCATCATATAATAGAGATTGCAAACTAAAATAAGAAGTGCAAAAAGTAAAAGATGAAACTTCTCATTAATATTCCAGTAAAGGCACTCACACCAAGGGAAACATAGATAACCAACTAAAGGAGAGATACTTCCACATGCAAACCATACTATAAGATAACCTCTCTACCAAAGATACATATCCACTAAAAAGGTAAAAGATAAAAGATAATGGTGGTGATACCGTGGCACTCCCCCAAGCTTGGAACAAGCCAAGGGGATGCCAAACCTGATGATAAATTACTCCTCCGGTGGTGGTGGTGTTCTCTTGTCATCATAAAACTTCCAAGGCAAAGGTTACCCATCCAAAAAGGATGTCCTTGTCTCTGCGATCCTGAAACTAGCAGCAAAGCTTATGCGATCAAATCTAGCCTCATACTCATAGTTTTGATTTTGTATGTCGTGGAGTTGTGCTTGTAATTGGTTGGTGGTTTGGCGAAGTGAGAAGATTTATTCTCGGAGCTCATCCACCTCATCCTCATGTTTGGTGATGAGTTCTAAACTTATCTTGTGAATAACATCCACTTCGCGTTCCGCCATCTTCTTGTACGTGAAAACCTCCTGCTCCAATGCTTCCATCCTGTCTTCCAGACTTCCTTCTCCCTTGGGGCCTTAAACTTCTTTCATCTGTACCTTCCCATCTTTGAGAATCATCTCCTTGGGATGGATCTTCAACTCATGCATGTACGGGTTGAGGACATCCGCAGAGGAATCCTCCATGGGTGGTCCAGAGGAAGACAATGTGGCTCCAAGATTGAGAATTTGCCTGACAGAAACAGATTGAAACAAAAACACGACGAGAACTTGATGCATGAACCTCGGGGGATCCAGGGGGTTATATATTGTGAAATTTCAATGCATAAGGAAGGTTTTGACACGGAAACGAGGAGGAGATGGAGTTCGAGGGTGGCACACCCCCCCTCAGGCGTGGCCGGGCTAGGCCCGTGCCTAGGGTGGGTTTGTCCACCCCGGACCCTGTTTCCTATTTTGTTCCGTCTCATAACTTACCTTATGTATTAAAAACATCAAAAATATATAAAGATTGGGGTTTCACGAACCTTCTGTTTTCACCACTTTTACCTAGTCAAGACGAACTCTACAGACTCCTTTTCTCCTTCTCCTGGAAGTTTCCTTTCCTCACAAGGCAATACACAAACTTCAATGGCAACATTAGTGCAAGCAAAACAACAAACCTTTAGGTTCACACTTCAACCGAAATCTATCAAAACAAAGGCTTCTATAAGAGGCAGATGCAAATGATAACAAAAATCTGTCAAAACAGACCAGCAGGTAAAGATTAATTTTTTCAAAAACCTTTTGTTGCTCAAATCAAAAAGTGCAGAACTAATGAAAGTTGGGTAACAACTTGGAGAACAGGCTCATAAAAATACAGCTCCATCCGACGTACTGATCTCCCTCAGGCATATTTACAATGCAGCACAAAAATCTGTCCTAGGACAGCCACTTTTCACAACTCCTCTACTTCACAAAAGTAGTTGAACTTGACACAAAAACCAAAACAAAAAGGATAAGGAGCGGTTATTACAGAGGTAATAACTTCCAATACTCGACAAAACTCTTGGGTTATCTCCCAACAAGTACTTTTCTTTAATGCCTTTAAGTTAGGCTTGAAACATTCAAAGATGCTCACAGACGAGATATAAATCTAGAGCGAAAAAGAGCATCAAGAAGCAAATAACCAACACACTTGAGTCTAACCCACTTCCTATGCATGGTAATGTCATGAGAAAACAAATTGTTGAAACAAAAAGCCACAAGCATAGGAAGACAAAGCATATGCAACTTCAAAGCTTTCAACATAAAACGGGGAAACTTAACATTATTGAGAAGCATAAGACCATGTTTCCCTCTCTCATAATAACTTTCACTAGCACTTTGAATAAATTTGAAAATATAACTGCCACTGGCAACGACTTTATCATAAGAATGATCATACTTACAGTCACCAAAAAGAGGTCCAAGGTCATAAACTGGATCAATAGAAGCAAGTTGTTCCATCCTGAAATCTTTATTAGGCAAGCTATTTTCACAAGGAGCTTTAGCAAATTTGGAAAAGTTAAACTCATAAGAATCTCCATCAAACTTAGTTAAAACTTTCTCCTTCTTACAATATATAATAGCTCCACAAGTGTTCAAGAAAGGTCTACCAAAAATGATAGGACAAGTTTTGCTAGCTGCAGAATTAAGCACTAGAAAATCAGTAGGATACTTAATCCTACCACAAAGAACCTCCACATCTCTTACAATACCAATAGGGCAAATGGTTTCCTTATTTGCAAGGTGGATAACCACATCAATGTCCTCAAGCTCACAAGGACCAATTTCATGCATAATTTCCCTTTAAAGCTCATAAGGAATAACATTAGAACTAGTACCAATATCACATAAACCATAGTAGCAATGATCAATTTTAACAGAAATCACACGAACACTAGATTTTCTATCTTTACTAGGATGAGAGATAATATCAGAAGCGTCTTCACAGAAGACAATGTGCTCGTCCTCTATATTTCTAGCATCAAGATCTTTCACAATAGTTACCACAGGTTCAACATTCAATTGCCCATCAGCCTCGATAGTTTTCTTTGCACCTTTGTTATTTGCACTAATAATCATAGAATACTCCTTTACCTTAGATGGGAAAGGAACTTTCTCAACATAAGGTTCATGCACAATATGATTAGTAGTACAAACTTCAGTACTTCTAACAGGAACATGACTAACAACATCTTTATAAGGAGCATGGTACTTATTCCACTTCTTCTTGGGAATTTCTATGTAAGAGGCAAAGGCCTTAAAACAGTTGGCAACACTTTGGGAATCAAGACCAAACTCATTACTAATATCATGGAAGTCATCAGTTCTCATAAAAGATTTAATGCATTCATAATCATAGTTTATACCTGGCTTTCTTGCTTTGTCATTCTCCCAAACTTCAGTGTTCTCTTGAATACGGTCTAGTAGATCCCATTTAGCTTCTTCCTTCATACGTGTGAATGATCCAGCACAAGAAGCATCTAGTAAATCTTTATCATGAAGAGAGAGCCTAGCATAAAAATTATTGATAATAATATTGTTAGGGAGTTCATGAATAGGACATTTAAGCATTAGTAACTTCAATCTCCCCCAAGCTTGAGCTGTACTCTCTCCATCACGAGGCCAAAAGTTATATATCAGATTTCTATCCTTATGAATATCACTGGGAGGATAAAATTTAGAATAAAAGAGAGATGCCATCTCCTCCCATTTCATAGATTGTCCATTCTTCAGCATCTTATACCATTCTTCAGCTCTCCCTTTCAAGGATATGGAGAGTAACTTCTTCTTCACCTGTTCAGTTGTGATACCTGCACACTTAAACAACCCGTATAATTCATAGATAAAAAGCAAGTGATCACCAGGATGGACAGCTCCATCCCCTAAATAATAATTATCCATAACACGATCAACAATACTTGTAGGTATATTAAAAGGATCTATCTCAACAGGTGGTGGTTCATCTACTGCCCTAGCAGTGGTAGTAGTTTTCCAAAACAGAAAACCAAGTGGGTTATCCATATTGGAAACAAAGTAACAAGCAGTAACAAAAAGCAATACTCACGGTAGAAGTTTCCTTTACCAGTTCCACTCTTCAATAGCGCTTCACTCCCTAGCAACAAAGCCAGAAAATAGTCTTGATGACCCACAAGTATATGGGGTGTATCGTAGTACTTTTTATAAATAGGAGTGTCGATCCCAACGAGGAGCAGAAGGTGCTGAATAGTGGTATGGACCAGGAACTCTCTGCAAATACTTAGCAAACGGATTTTTAGTGGTTTTCTCATAAGGCAACAAAACAAAGTGCAAGTAATAAAGAACAAACGCAGCAAGTGGCCCAATCCTTTCTTAGAAAAGGATAAGCCGGTGGAAATACTTATAAGGACCAAACGTTCTCGAGGACATATGGGAATTTTGTCAAGTGCTTTCGCTTCAAATAGCTGAGTACTCTTCTTTGGTGTTGTAAGTGTTGTGTGGGTGAACCTGTGCTAATGTACCGACCTTACTTGTACTAATACATACTTGTGATTAAACCCCCTGCAAACATCCGTAACTACAGGAAAGTAATTAAGATATAAATCTAACCACAGCCTTAAACTCTGAGATCCTACACTCCCTTGTGCAAAGGTGTCCTAACGGGGGTTCAGGTTTCTGTCACTCCGGCAACCCCATAATTAGTATCCAAATACATAATGCATTCCCCTAGGCCCATAAATGATGAAGTATCATGTAGTCGACGTTCACATGACACCACTAGAAGAATAGCACCACAACTTAAATACTAAACCATTGAATAATAACTCAACACAAATCCACTAATAGCAACATGACTTCTCCCATGTCTTCAAGAACTAAACGAACTACTCACGAGAAATCATATGGATCAAGATCAAAGATGATATGATAATGGATAAAATATGAACATACAAAATAATCCAATGGTTCCACTCACAAGCATCAACTACAATAGTAATTAACACCGGGAAAGTTTCCCCTAAGAACAAAATCAATATCCAACACAATTGTTACAGCGGGACAGAGTGGTGATGATGGTGCTGGTGGAGATGATGGTGTGGATGATGATGATCTTGATGAATCCTAGCTTGACGATGGTGTTGATGGCAACGATATCCTCTCTCCGGAAAGGAATTTCCCCGGCAGAAATCTGTCTGCCGGAGAGATCTTTCTCTCTCGGTATTTTCCGCCCCCAAAGGCAGCGGAAATCTATCTGTGGTCGCTTCCCCAGCCTTAGGGTTCCGTAGGGAATATATAGGCAAAGGGGCGGAGTCGGGAGCCGGGCAGGTGGGCCACACCTGCCCTAGGCGCGACCTAGGATGGGCCCGCGCGTAGGGGGTGGGCCCCTTGCGGCCCTTCTTCGCTCCTCCTTCTGGCTTCCTCAATCTTCTAGAAAAATAATATTTTCCCATATTTTTCTAGTATTTTTCTGATTTTCGTGAAATTGCATCAAAATGCCCTCTTTTCCATCAGAATCCAGACTCTGGCAGTCCATCCTCCAAGAATCATCCAACATGCATAAACAGTGGAAAAGATATAAGTAATACCTCATAATAAGACAAATATCAATGAATAGAGGTAGATTATGATATATAAATGTGATGCAAATTGGGCGTATCAACTGTGCTTCCAGGATTGCTTCTGACTAGTTCCATGTGGTAGTCAAACACTCTAGAAAATTCTCCATTTGTTCCATCAACAATCCTCTCCATCACAATCCTCTTGGCTCTTTTGCATTTTGCTTCACTAACATCAGCACACAAGTCCTCAAGCACTCTCTCTCTTGCATCTTCTCAATCCTCCAACCTGGATTATCCCTTATTTCCCTAAAATACTTCTCTGCTATCACTGTGCTAGTGACCAGCTTGTTGGACCTCCTCGCTACACAATGGTGCACATTATTGTACCTGCTAACTGTGAACCAAGATGACCTGTTGGGTACTAGTGATCCATATATGCTCCAGTTGCAACCAATCCAACTGCATTTGGCCAACACTCTTGTCCTCTCATCCTTGGGAAATATTAGGTGTTTTAAATTTTTTAATCCATAATTGACAAGTGCTTGCTTGAATTGTCTGCTATCATGGAAAGCCTGCCCAACCTCAAACTCTTGTACCTTAGTACTCTCACCATACACTCTGTGTTTTGTATTCCTTGTTCTAACATTTCCATCACAGTCATATGACAATTCGTATTCAGAGTCGAAGCAATCACTTCCTTCTGCTTGCTCTTCCCTAAAATTTTCTAGTACATTGAATTCTTCGGGAACTCTGGTTCTTGTATCTTCTCCTTCTCCAAGCATTTGTCTCTTTACTCTCTTCTTTAATTTGTGTGCTTGTTTTTTGTAACAAATGGACTCTTCATCTTTACCACTGCTATCATCACTATCTACTTCATGGACTTCATCATAATCACTGTCTGAATTGTCTTATATCTTGTATCTCCTTCCCTTTATCCTGCATTAGTGCCCTCTGAACTGGCAATTTACATGTTGCATTTGTCTGAACTGGCTGCTGCTCTTGGTACCTATCATGCTCAAATAGCTGCTACTCTTGGTACTTATCATCCTCAAATCGCTGCTGCTCTTGGTACTGCTCATGCTCAAATTGCTGCTGCTTTTGGTACTTCTCAATCTCAAGTTGCTGCTGCTCTTGGTACTTATCATGCTTGAGTTGCTGCTGATTTTCATACATGTCATGCTCAAGTAGTTGCTGCTCTTCATACTTGCCATGCTCAAGTTGCTGCTGCTCTTCATACTTCTCATGCTCTTGGGCCTGCTCAAAATCATCTTCATAATCAACTGCAATTTCTTCATCCTCTTCATCTGAACTTGCTATCTGTGGGTGCTTTGCAAATATCTCAACAAAACCAGTAGTTTCTCTGGCCACATAACTAGCCATGCTGCTGACACAGTAATTGTCATCAAGGCTGCACATGAAATTCTTCTCCTTCTTAACTAGTCTCCATTTTAGTTATATCCTAAGCAAATCAGCATCAGAAAGTACCATAAAATCGAACAACTGCCTCTTCAAAACTGCTAGAGTCAGCTGTGCAATTGACACAGTTGACACGGCACTCCTTCCTCCGACATACTTCCATTCCCTATTAATGTATTCCGACGTCCCACGATAGTGGAAATGAACAGACAACGTATACATCTTACAAAAAGGAACAAAAAATAATTAAAAAGTCGACAAATGCAACATATTACTAGATATACAACCTAAGCACAACAAAATTTACTGTCAGAACAATCACATATGGACTAAACTGATTTTTCTGTCAGAACAAGCACATATGCACTAAACTGAATTTTCTGTCACAACAAGCACATATGCACTAAACTGAATTTTCTTTCGGCACAACACCTTCTTCAGTCTAACCTAATCATGAACTAGTACAAGATTAAATCACTAGGCAAGAATGGAGGATAGGGTCAGGTACCTGTGCTGCAACTGACAGTGCGATCAGCTGCACATCAAGCCGATCTTCACCCCTAACCGCCGTCCACGGGTATCTGCCGCCGTCCACAGGTATCAGCTGCACATCAAGATGGACACGGCGGCGGAGATCAGAGGGAGATCAGCGTGGAGATCAGAGAAGAAAGAGGGAGCACGGTGGTTGTTACCTCGTCGTCCTCGGCGCAGAGAGGAGGAGCAGGCAGCGCGCGAGCTGTGCCAGGATTGTTTCAGGTGCCGACCAGGTGCGATCCGATTCGCCAATGTGGAGTCCGACATGTCCAAAACAACCTAGAAAACTGCCCATTACACGCGCGAGGAGGAAGGGAGTAATTTGTATACCACTTAATTTCTGTGGGTGGTTAGTAAACCCTAAACCCCATACTTAGGGGGGTGATGTGAACTTTTTTCTATATAATTTACTCGTTTCTTCTTCCTGTTCGCCTCGGCCTCCCCAATCCCCATCTTTCCACGCTTTTTTTTTGCGCCGTCGGCCCGCATGGCGACGCCGCCCGCACGTGCCGCGCTGCTCCGGCCACCAGCCTTTCACTGCCCCGTCTTCCGGCTCACCCCGCGGAGCCATCTCCGAACGCCGGTTTACGCTGCCGCCGCCGTCGGAGGCGTGGGCGGGCCGGTGCTCCGCACGTGCAAGAACTGCAAGCAGCAGTACGACCCAGCGGGGAACCACCCCTCTGCCTGCTGCTACCACACGGCCCACTTCGGAGGTGAGAATCCGTCTCACTTGCAAGTGGTCTACCTGCTTATCTTCATACCCAGTAGAAGTAGGTAGTGAAGAACTGAAGATGCATCTACAAAATACTTCTGTCTGCCTACTGTTTAGTTACTTTTCAGAGCTCGTTCGCCGGAAATCAATAATCTTACTCCCTCCGTCCTAAATTAACTGACTCAGCTTTGTCTAGATACACATGTATTTAGACATATTTTAGTGTGTAGCTACATGCGATATGTAGACAAAGCTGAGTCAGTTAATTTGAGATGGAGGGAGTACATTTGATCCGGAGATTAATTTAGCACATTTGGCAAGGAGCTTGGTCAATTGTATCCATCTTTTTATTAGATGGAGTTGCTGACATCAACTCATTTAGGGAACAATGCCAAAGTGATTATGTTCATGTATAGGCAGCTTTAGCTGGTTCAAAGCCTTATATTTACAAGATATGGCTGAGCATTTTAATTAGGAAAACACTAGTCATTAACCCGTGCACCGGCACGGGCAAGATATTTTTAGGAGCACATGGATATATTGAGAAATTGATAAGATTTCTTGACTGTGATTTTTTTTTTTTCCAAAAGAAGGTTTCATGAAATTGAGACATAGTGAAATCTATTGCTCTATATTTGAATATCATAACATCTAGCAGCGCATACTGTAATCTGTGTGGCCAACATATATATACACTTCTTCCATTAATTCTTGCTTCAAATATTTTATTTGTGATTTTCAAGAGAGGTAGACACACCATTAATATGTTCTTACAGTTGTGTTGCTGCGGGTCAACTTTACATTTGTAGGTCATAGTCTAAATCATAGGTTTTAAAGTAGGGATAGTACAGTTATTGGATGTAATGATTGTGTTGTCTTATCAGAATCCTTAGTGCATTTCTTGGATTGGAAGAAAAAACATTAGTTAACTTATCAATCAACAAAGGACTGAGCATGATATATAAGAATATATTACAACATTAATATATAGTACTGAGTTATTAGTTAAGAAAATATTTCCTTTCTTGCATCTTAACTTTTTTGTATGCAAGGGTGTGTTGTTTGGAAAATCATTCTAAACTTGATGTTAAGACCAGTTTTACTATTAAGTGGGAGAATGACATCAGGTATTCAGGTTACTTAATAATTTGATATTTCTTACATTTACTGCAAAAATGTTTCTCGACGTGTTATATGTAAACAGGTCCAACGAAATAGGACAAACATTTTGTGGCTAATGAGAAGTGAGGAGGAAAAAAGTCCTTGTTAAGTTTCCAGTTCAGATGACACTAACCTGGTATGTCTGAGAAAGGGGAAAACTGTGCAAATATTAACCGGCAATGCAACATAGAATACATACAGTCCTAGATTCCGAAAACACAATAGTAAGATAAAACGCAGTGCTGGCTGTCTCAAAGGTGTTCTTTATTAATTATAAAGGCCAAGGTTTTGATGCAACACCTGAAATTCATCTCATTACATAATTGTTGAAGATGAAGGCTAGGTTTAGAAGCATTGCAGATCATCGATGATGGATTTCGCTGGACCATTCATAAACTGCTCTAAGTAGATGGCAGAGTTAGCTCCAGGGCATAGATAGAAATTTAAAAGAATATAATCCAAAACTCTGCATGCTTTAAGTAAAATTGGGGCATGAATTATAAATCCTTAAATATATATATGTATATAAAGGAGGGAGAAAATACAGAAAGGTTGTTGAGTAAATATGACCTGCAAACATCATGTTTCGAATTGACATTGCCCATAAATTCTTAATTATTACACAGAGAAACAAAGGAGACATCACGAAGGATCCTCTATGGGAGGAAATCAGCACAGAGAGAGCCTGCAGACTAAGAAAAAACACGCAGTGTATCTCCAGTAAAAAGAAAGAAAATACGGAAAGTGTTTATGATTCAGTAAGTACGACCTGCAAATATCATGCTTCAAATTGACACTTTCCTTTATTTTCAGTTATTAGTCAGAGCACTAACGTGATCATCACCAAAGGGTCCTTTTCCTAGAGCAAAAGCATGGAGATAATCATCACCAAGCATGTACTGTACCTCTAGTCAAAATATAAATACCATTGTCTTTACTTCTCCCCTTCCGGTCATGTTTTTGCAGCAAGTAGATCGCTATTCAGTTATACATTAGCAAACCAACATCAAGAAATACTTTACTATGAGGACGCGAGGAGTGGTGTTATGTCCCATCGCCGGCGGTGTGATTGCCGTGACTAGGTTTCGGCAGAGAGGGGAAAAGGGCAGGAGAAGAGAGACTTGGAGGGGAAGAAGATTAGGACAAGCTTCCATTCATTTCATTGATAGTCCACACATTACAGTTGGTACCGTTATATCCACAGTCCCAGCACACGGCTCTAGCCCAACACTCTTTTACAAGGCCCTTGGCCCAAACCCAACACCAGACCCACACAGCACTACACCACCTGGCGACTACTCTGAAGATGTTACAGCAGATGTTACAACACCTCCCCCTGAAGAGCCAGCATGTCCCCAGGCTGGCGCCGATGGAAAACGAGCTCGTAAAACATCGTAATCCTCCCAGGTAGCAGCCATCAGTGGTAAAGTAGTCCATTTTACCTTGATCTGAACGTAGGCAGCATTCCCCTTCTTGCAGAGCCGACGCTCCAGGATTTCTTCAGGTTCCACATCATGAGCGTCCAGCTGCGCTTGAGCTGGTAATTCGTTGGACACTGCAGTTTGAATGGTTTCAACCGGGACACATGAAAATCTGGATGAATCTGATTTGGTGCAGGAAGTTCCAGCTTGTAGGCGACTGTCCCAATCTTCTCCAGTATCTTATAAGGTCCATAGAACTTGTAAGAGAGTTTAGGAAATTTTCTCCTCGCCACAGATTGTTGGACATATGGTTGCAACTTCAGGAACACAGAGTCCCCAATTTGGAATCCCTGGGTGACCTATTCTTGTCAGCATAGTATTTCATGCGAAATTGAGCCTTTACCAACTGATACTTGAGCATGTCAGGAGCAGATTGTCGCTCTGATAAGAAATCCTTCACCTCAGTATTGAGTGTGGTATTCAAGTCTGGCCACGTACCATAATGTGGTTCCTCCCTGTACAGTGCTTTGAATGGAGAACATACAATGGCAGAATGGTGAGATGTATTGTACCAGAACTCTGCCGGGGGGGTAGCCAACTGTACCATTTTTTTGGTTGCTCATTTGCTGCACACCTGAGATTCATTTCAACGGACTGATTGACTCTCTCTGTTTGTCCATCACTCTGAGTGTGATAAGCACTGCTCATGTGCAACTTAGTGTCAAACATAACAAATAGTTCTTTCCAAAAATTGCTTGTAAACACTCTGTCTCTGTCAGACACAATCGAAATTGGCATGCTGTGAAGTTTTACCACATTGTTGAAGACAGCATTTGCCAGAGTGAGCAGAATAGGGATGTTTCAGTGGAATAAAGTGTGCATACTTGGTGAATCTGTCCACTATCACCAGTATCACATCATATCCAGCAGACTTAGGCAGGCCTTCTATGATATCCAGAGAAATTTCTTCGATCCGCCAGATGATTCTAAGAAAAATATAGATAACCTGTGCGTCACTGGCCCTTGCTCAACGCTAGATGATTCTTCCATCCGCTTCGCTGGCCGCTGGAATCCTCCTTGCCATAATGCTTAATTAGTACTCCACAATTCCCCAACGACAACACCCACCCTATCTCTTTTAAAATTTAATCGGTGCAGCTGCTCATCCATTGCATCAATCATCACAGAAATTGACTGGATCACTGGACTAAATAGAGAATCTAGACTGCAGCGTACCCAAAATTTGAAAGCTACAGAAGATTGAAAGTTTGTATGGGAACTGGTTCATCGAGATGCTGGATTCGATCGTGGTCTTTCTTAAATCAATCTGCAACATCCCTGGATCACGGATGTTGACAATGTGGAGAAGCGAATGCAAGGTGGCCTCCTTTCTTCAAACAACCATCCGCGATTGCAGAACTGGAAGATGAGGAGATTTATGATGGAGAGGACGGGAATTCATAAGAAACTGGATTCAATAATGCGGGACGGACGAGAAATTGCTCTCCGGCGGCCAGCGAGTCTTGTAGGTGCGTGCAGGATAGTTCTCCAGGACTTGTCGAGTGATTTTTTTTCCAAATCTCCTCGAGGGATTCCGACTCCATCTGACAGCTGTAGGTACCTAAGGCTGCACATCGGATGGATAATTTCCTTAAGTTTCTCGGATTAACGTGGGGTTCCATAGGGAGTCTCCAATTAGTAAATATATAATATATGATACGTCATGACTTGGTCGGTTTAGTTATCCGAACCATTTACCTTCCATGGCCAGGCTTTTAGCATTTCAGGTAGTGTGTAGCTTGGTTGATTGTCCTTTAGACCTTAATTCATTACGTCTTCTGGTAGTGTCAACTGCTAATATAATTTTTCGCCTCTCCAGGAGAAACAAAGAGAAAATTTGAAAGTGTTTATGCTGGTGGAACCATGGATACCCCGGGTGCAGGCAAGGTGCTGCAGTACTGGCATTGCTGCGGGTCAGAAGATCCATTCGATGCTGGCTGTACAGCGGCTCCTCACTGTTCATACGATGACTGAATACCTCCTCACAGTTTCTTTGTGTCCTTGCCATTCTAACATTATGTAATTCACAAATTCTTTAATTTCGCACTTGTGTGTGACACTGGAAGCAACTCCAAATATAGTTTCTTGTTCAGCTTTCTCACATTATTTGCTGTTCAGTCCATCTGTTGGTCGCGTTTGTAGTAGATTATGTTGTCCATGTTAGTCAATAAGTGATCTCTGCTATGAAATTACACCTTTTCAGAAATCTGTTAGGGATTGAGATTTGGGCATGTATTGAAATGCATATCCTACATCTTCCATGTTCCACCAGAAAATCATGAAGCATTGCCCGAAAAAACCAACGGGCTGGCATTGGAAGAACGAATGTGTTATGTCAACTACTTTTGCCAAGATCTTCGCTTCTATAGCCCTCCCATCACAAGCATTGTATAATCTGGAGTGTACATTAGGGCCTTCCGTTTCCCATGACAACTATAGGTAATCTAGTTTGACAGCGAAGGAACCTAGAGAGGGCCCGCGGTAGTGCGCTTTGCTTTCTCGTAATCCTTGCCATTATGGCAGATGTGAGCAACTACCATGTCTGCAGACTGCAGGTTATGTGAGCAACCACTATAGCTTGTTCCTGTGCTTGAACTACCCCAGTTTGAGCCTTTTGAGAAGGATGGTGAGGCCATTACACCCAACTTGCCTTTAGCATTTTGCAGTGAATTGTTTATAGTCCTCTTTGTTTAACCAGATTTTACTTATTTTAGAGCTTGTCTGACTTGGTATTTTTTCTACTCTTGTGGCTAATTTTCCATTGTATAATTACACAAGTTAAACACATTGTTCAGATAAGATGAGCTGGAAACTGAGATGGAAAATCTGCAAGAGAAAGAGCTGAGCAAGAATTGGGCAATCTACTTGTATATGCAAAATTCAGGTTGTTCTAGAACATTGGTTCCTACTCCCTCCGATCCAAAATAAGTGTCGGAGATTTAGTACAAACTTTGCACGTGTTTAGGAGTTTCATTTCTCAAGCTTAGAGCAGGTCGTTGTTTGTTGCGAAATTGGCGTTATTTTACTCAGTGACTTTTGATTTTCCTACTTATCCCAACGTTGCTATTCTTTTGCACGTGTTTAGGAGGTTCATTTCTCAAGCTTAAAGCAGGTCTTTGTTTGTTGCGAAATTGGTGTTATTTTACTCGGTGACTTTTGATTTTCCTATTTATCCCAACGTGCTCAACTGAGCTGGTGCAAAGACGTGCTCTCGAGCATATAATACAAATGAATGCAGCGTCATCCTATGACGACTTGTGCAGGTATATTGATTGACACGATGCTGAAAATATTGTGCTGGGCGTTCACATCCACAGATTTGGTAGGCATAGAAAGTTGGTGCATGACAACAGATCCAGTTCACACACTCGGAGAACTCTTCCAGGACATGGCAGTAGAGAGGTATATTTGCATAAATCACTTTTACACACGCATGCGCATTTTTGTGATGAAACAAGAGGATACCCTGCTATTTGTTATAGCCGGTCTGGTTGTGCAGTTGTGCTTGCTTGTCCATGATTCCATCATGATAAAGCAGGTTATCTGACTTTGTTATGTGCAGACAGAAAATAGTCTGCTTAATACACGAGTGAAAAGATGGTTCTTACTAATACCCCTCCCGTTTCCAAAATATAAGATGGTTTAGCCTTTTTTCTGAAACATATGTATCTAGACGCATGTTAATGTGTAGGTTTAAGGGGAAATGAGTGAACCTACACACCAAAAGATGTCTGGATACATGTATTTTAAAAGAAAAAAAACTAAAACATCTTATATTTTAAAACGGAGGGAGTATGATAGAATTATTGTAGGCCAATGCATACAGAAGTTTGCCGATGGCAAGAATCAAGCTATGTATAACTTGGAAGAGCAAATATGTAGACTTGTCCCAGTTGACATTGGAAGCAATTGACTGACTCATAGATCCTTGAGTTCATACAGGAACATAATGTTGGAAATTAAATACGATGGAAATATTTGTTCATAGATACTTGTTTAGATAATGGAAGAGACGATAGTCTTCTGCAACAAAAGTGCATTCAGCTCAACTTGATGGATTGTTAAAGTGAAATAGTGCTGCTGTTTGTACAAGACAAATACTACTGTACTTTACAAAATTGCACTTGCCCGCTCATGTGGTATACATACATCGGAACACAGACCACCTTAGTTTTAACTTGTAACATGGGTCAAGCACAAGAATGCAAGGTTGCAGCATGGGAACACAAACCAGTTGTACGTTCCAGATTCCCAAAGTCCCAATCATGCGTGAATTGTGCGCATGCACGTTCCAGATTCTTAATTTCGGGACCTTTTTCCGGTACTGTTTCCCTGTCGATTCAAAGCTTTCTGATATTGGACCAGCCTCTCCTGTACCCTTCCTTTTGTCACAGCTCACTACTCAGGCTAGACTGCTCCCTTTTCGGTATTTTTTTAGAAATACGGTACAAACGCAGACGCTTACAATGCATACAGACACTCACCTATGAATATACGCACGCACACCCTACTTCTATGAGCACCTTCGAGAGACTGAAAAAATATTCCGCCTTTATCAGCATCAAAGCGTCAAACCTAGAGTTTAAACTCTAGTAGGCTAGGTATACAACTGCCTTCCTAACCATCCAACCAGGGGTTGGCTCTCTTTTTCAGTACCTCCTATAAAGACAAGGGGAACAAGTTCTAGTACTGCATACACACTTGAATGGAGCCTCATGGATTTTAGCTCTCGACTGAACGCACTTGAATCTAGTAATGTATGATACTATGATGTACACTGGGATTTCTAGATAGTCACAGCTACAACAAAACTAGGGCCAAATTAGAGCGATTGATTACAGTCTGAAAGCTCACATTACAAGGCAAGCTGAAGGCTACCTTACGTATCTCTCGATTGAAACCAAACCATCTGTGAGGGTCTGCATCATCCAGCCGAGCTATCTCAGCAGTAGTGGCGTATAGTGGACGCAGTGCTGGAAAACTTTAGCAGAGCGTTCACACATTTCTGAAAGGTGCTCACAGCTCACAGGTTCCTACTCCCTCTGTTTTAAAATATAAGATGTTTTAGGTTTATGAAGAAGATGTATCTAGACACCTTTTAGTGTCTAGATTTATTTAAACCTATATACTAAATAAAGTTTAGATACATCTCCTTTATAAATCTAAAACATCTTATATTTTAAAACGGAGGGAGTAGTAGCCTAAGTTGATTAAAGAAGCTGTCCGATGCTATTTAGTACTAGCTTTTTGAATGGATGAAAGCACTTGTTAAACGATACTACTAACCATTATATCAATCTTAAGATGTATTTTAAGATGAAGCTAATTATATCAATTTAGTGACATAAGAGCATCTCTAGCTGAACCCCTAAAAATGGTCAGCGGAGCAAAAATTCCGGTTTTCTCCTCTAAACTGCACCTAGCCATATCGGTTTTAGAGAAGCAAAAAATTTATGGCTCGTAAAGTTACTTGGCCGCGACCCCGTGGAGCAAAAAATTATACTACGTGTTAACCCGCACGAAGACCTTCCTTGTTGTGTCGCCTATGAGATCCTGGTGCATGGCTCAATAGGATTGATAGGAAACTCATACCAACAAGTTGCAACTTTTTTTTCGGAAGCTTATTCGAAAAGAACTCTATGGTTAAGCGTGCTTGGCCTAGAGCAATTCTATGATAGGTGACCGACCGAGAAGTGGGTACCGGATGCGCATGAGTGAGAACAAAGTGCGCAGAAAAGACTAGTGTTGGTCTGTGGGGTTAGTCTAGAGATCCTATTGAGCTGCCAGAAGTGACAGCCGTCGGTCCGGAGAGACCGGAGGTGTTACAAGTGGTATCAGATCCGACCCTCGCGGTTACATGGGCGTGTGCGGGTCAGTGGCGGACATGTGTAGCATGGCGCGTGTGGCCCGGAGTGGACACGACATGGCAATGTGCCGGTACTGGACGCACAGACGTGTGCCAAGAGGGGACGTTCCTGGCTTGTGGTTGATCGACGAGGACGTCGATCTTCTAAGGGTGGGTGTATGTGAGACCCTGGTGCATGGCTCAATATGATTGATAGGAAACTCATACCAACAAGTTACAACTTCTTTTCCGGAAGCTTATTCGAAAAGAACTCTATGGTTAAGCGTGTTTGGCCTAGAGCAATTTTAGGATGGGTGACCGACCGGGAAGTGGGTATCGGGTGCGCATGAGTAAGGACAAAGTGCACAGAAAAGACTAGTGTTGGTCTGTAGGGTTAGTCTAGAGATCCTATTAAGCTGCCAGGAGTGACAGCCGTCGGTCCGGAGAGACCGGGGGTGTTACATCGCCCATCCTCGCCAACGTTCACCTCAATGACCACCTGTTGCCCCCGCCGACAACTCGAACCCGAACCCTCCATCGTCCTCCTCCCCTATGTCGTGTTGCTCGACTTCGCCGGGCACGGTTCTCACCTCTTTCTCCCATGAGGTGTTTGGCGAAATAACTAGGTGGGGTTTTGTGTTTTTCATTTCGGATTTCAATTAGCTTCAACCTAGATTTTCAGTTGTATATGAAGAGGTTGAGGGAGATGATTTCTGGCAACTCTTCATCGTCGAAGGAAGAAGATTATGATGATTTGGAAACCGCTACAACCATGATACTGAATGAGGTTTTTGTCGGCTGAGCCTAGCATCCCAATTTGATCGTTTGTACATCAACCGAAACATCGAGAACAAGGAGATGTATTCTAAGATCCAAGATGATCTTGGTGAGCATCACTGGAACCGACACTTCTCGGTTCTACTCCTATCATTCACTTTAATTCATATGAACCTAAGTATGTTTGATTTGTTACATTTATTAATTTGGTTTGTAATATTGAATAATTTGATTTGAACATTGCATAATTTAGGTTATAACTGTTTTATGTTTGGTTTGCAAAAAAATTTTAAGGAGTTAAGTATAGGGGATAGGCTAGAAATTATTATTTTCTAGAGGAGAAAATAAAGAAAGTTAAGGGATAGGGAGGCTTTACTCCTCTAAAATATAGGAGTTCGGCTAGAGATGCTCTAAAATATAGGAGTTTGGCTAGAGATGCTCAAATTAGATGCCTCAACTTTGGAATTTTAAACTTATTAATAGAAGGCTATGTGCATCTATTGATGCAGAGGCGGTTTAACTCCCATTTTGAAAAAACTTTCTCTACATTCACATGTATCTACCCACTACACAATGTTGAGACAACCTATTTGAGATGGAGGGAGTAGTATAATTTTTTGTGTGAAATTCCACATATCTATTAGTAATCATGAACAACAACAATACAAAGAGTATCAAAAATAATAAAAATTATAAATAGATCAGTGGACCACCTAGGGAAAACTACTCACACTAGCACGAACCGAAAGCGTGCCATCATCCTCGCCCCTTAATCGCTAGAGTCGGACAAAATTTGTCGAAATAGAGCTCGTTGTAGAGCACTATAAATTTGGCTAAACTAAAATCGGACTTACTACACAATCAGAATCGGATTCACACTGGACAAGTTAGACGAGGCATTGTTGTGTCGTATGCATATATTGTTCCTTTTGTTTTATGTGGATCCCTGGAACAGCGCATGCGCTGGCTTATCCCAGCTGACTTTTCGAATTTATTAATTACGTGATGGATCCTTGCGTTCACACGGCATGTAGTACCAGTAGATGATGTTTAACTTACACAAAGCTAGCTGCTGAAGGCTACGTTACCTATCCAGCCGAGCCGAGCTATCTCAGCAGGGAAAACTTCAGCCGAGCGTTCACACATCACTGGAAGGTGCTCATCACAGCTCACATGTCTATGCTTGATTCCGTTCCGTCACAGGTTCCTATGCTAGCCTAAGTTGATTAAAGAAGCTGTCCGATGCCATTTATTAGGTACTCCTCCGTTTTAAAATATAAGATGTTTTAGGTTTGTAAAATAATGTATCTAGACTTTTTTAATGTGTAGGTTCACTTAGGTTTGGAGTAAACCTACACACTAAAAAAACCTAGATACATTTTGTTCACAAACATAAAACATCTTACATTTTGAAATGGAGAGAGTAGTTCTTTTAATGGATGAATGTACTTATTAGACCATATTACTAACCAATACTCCCTCTGTTCCAAGATTCAGTATTTTTTTAAAGTCAAGCTACGAAAAGTTTAACCAAACTTCTAGAAAAACTATCAAAAACTATGATATTATATACTCCCTCCGTCTCAAAAAAGATGTCTCAGATTTGTTAAAATTTAGATAAATCTAGCACTATTTAGTATATAAATTCATCCATTTTTTTGATAAACTTCAGAATCTATGGGACAGAGGGGGTAGATATCATGTGAATATACGTTTCATGATGTATCAAAGGGTATGTATTTCATATTGTAACTGTTAATTTATTTTTCTACAATCTGGTCAAAATTTACATAGTTTGACTTTTTAACAAATATATAAGCCTTAAACCTTTGGATAGAGGTAGTATGATACTCCTTTACGTTTGGTGTAGATTAAAAATGGTATTTTAATATGAAGTTAACCATATCAATTTAGTGTCATAAGTTCGAAAAACAATTTAGTGTCATAAGAGCATCTCTAGCCGAACCTCTAAAAACTATTAGTGGAGTAAAATTCCGGTTTTCTCCTCTAAATTGCACACCAAGCCGAACTCGTATGGGCTTTAGAGGAGCAAAAATTTAGGAATTGGCCTCGGCGACTCCTAAAGATACACGGTCGCGCCCCCCACGGAGCAAAAATTCTCGCCTCCGCCTGTGCCATACCTTCCCTGCTACTCCACCCATCCACGCCGACATTCACTTCGGCGACCACATGTTGCCTCCATGGACAACTCGTACCCTTCACCGCCCTCCTCCCCTACTTCACGCCGCTCAATTCCGCTGCCACGGTTCTCACCTCCTTTGTCCATGAGGTGTTCGACGAAATAACTAGGTGAGTTTTTTGTGTTTTTCATTTTGGTTTTGAATTGGTTTCAACCAAGATTTTTGGCTGTAGATGAAGAGGTTGAGAGAGATGATTTTCAACGACTCTTTGCCGCGGAAGGAGGAAGAAGATGATGATGATTTGGAAACCGCTATGATCATGATATTGAGCGAGAATTTTCGTCGGCCGAGGCTAGGATCCCAATTCAGCCGTGCGTACACTAACCGAAACATCGAGAAGGAGGAGATGAATACCAAGCTCCAAGATTATCTTTTCGAGCATCATGGGCGTCTCCACGACGTTTCTTAGCTCTACTCTTGTCACCCACTTTAATTCATATGAACCGATGTGTGCTTGATTCGTTTCTTTTATTAATTTGGTTTGTAATATTGAATACTTTGGTTTGAAAATCGCATAATTTAGGTTATAAGCGCTTTATGTTTATGTTTGGTTCAAATGATTTGGTTTGCAAAAAAAAAATTGAGGAGTTAAGTATAGGGGATCGACTAGAAACTTCATTTATTTAGAGGAGCAAATAAAGAAATTTAAGGAATATGAAGGCTTTTACTCCTCTAAAATATATGAGTTTTGGTACGTATTCATATTTTTGATACTCCCTCTGTCCCTCAACTTTCTCTACTTCACATGTATCTACACACATTATGCGAATCTACACAAAGTTGAGACAACAGGTTTGAGACGGAAGGAGTACTATAAACTAACTGGCTAAACTAAAATCGGATTTACACTGGACATGGCACAATCAGAATCGGATTCACACTGGACAAGTTAGTTAGACGAGGCATTGTTGTCCGTATGCATTGGTCCTTTTTGTTTTCTGTTGATTCTTGAAACAGCGCCATGCGCTCGCTTGTCCCAGCTGACTTTTCAGATTCATTAATTACGATGATGGATCCTTGCGTTCACAAGTACTAGTAGTAGCACGCTGGCATTGTGAGTTATAGCCATGGCCACCGCAACGACTAAGTAGATCGCTCAATTTTGTGCAAGAACTACAGATCTAGTTTGCCCAAAATTTCCTCGAATCACTGATCCACCGGTACAATCTTGCAGTAGTAGATCAGATCCCAATAATGGCAGCGCGCTTGAACAGTCAGGTCTGCTTTGGAGTTGTGGCGACAGTGCTGATGCCATCCATTTCCGCTGTGACGCTGGCGCATCCTTTTGCGGATCTTGTCCTACCTCATCAACCTTTTCCCAAAGGGATATGGCTTGTGCTAGTAATGCTGCGTTGCACGGATACGGCAAAAAAGTGTCGTATCCGTATCAGATACGGTCAGATACTCGGATACGTATCGGATACCTACGGATACCTATTCTGTATGTATTATACTATTTTTTTAAAAGAAAATATATCTGATAAGGGAGAGATACAGCTGCACCACTAGAGTTGTCAAGCTTTTGTGGCAATCAACCCTGTCAAGATACTTCTATACTCCTACGGATTATATAGTATTTCTTATTTGGGTAAAAAGCAGTAATTTTTAAATATTATAAACATTATTATATATATAGAAACGTATCCCCGTATCTGTGTTTTCGTAAAATCGCCGTATCGGCGTATCGCGGTATCCGTATCCGTATCTGTATCGCCGTATCCGGGCAACATAGTAGTAATGTCGGTGGATTGCCCTTGCGAAGGGTGTTCCAAAATGTCCTGCCTTTTTAGTTGAGTGGTCCCTCACTTTAGGAGACAATCTGTACTGTTAGCTTAAAGATCCAGGTGAGGCTCCATAAAAGAAAAATTCTTTAATTACTGAGGCCCCAACGTCAGGACTGAGGAGGTCCAAGGCAAGATGGACAATTTCATCTCTGAACATTCCAAAACGACTTCCTTGGGTAAGACAGTATTTAGCTTGAAACCCAGCCGTTTTGAGGGCGCAGTTCGGCGGTAGATCTTCGTAACAGAAATATACTACTACATCCGTTCTAAAATATAAGGCAAGTGCTGAATTCCCATCACGTATTTGAATATTTGATGGTCTTAATGATCCTTCTACATTCATGTTGTTTGCCCTTTTTCTCAACTGAAAAAATATACAGTAACATTCAGTTAACTTCTCTGCAGAAACCACAACACCTCCGAAGAACGTCTCTGCTCCAGCAGCCACGACGCTGGCCCAGGACAAGCTTCTGGGAGGACTGCTCTCGGCGGCATTCGATGAATCCTCCTGCCAGAGCCGATACAAATCGTCCCTGTACCGGAAGCCATCACCGTTCCCGCTCTCCCCCTACCTGGTGCAGAAGCTCCGGAAGTACGAGGCGCGCCACAAGAAGTGCGGCCCGGGGACCAAGAGGTACAGGAAGGCCATCCAGCAGCTCCAGGCGGGGCGCAACGTGGAGAGCAGCTCCGATGACTGCAAGTACGTGGTATGGTTCCCCTGCAACGGCCTCGGCAACCGCATGCTCACCATCACCTCCACCTTCCTCTACGCTGTCCTCTCCGACCGCGTCTTGCTCGTCAACGTGCACCAGGAGCAGGAGGGCCTCTTCTGCGAGCCCTTCCCGGGCACCTCCTGGGTGCTCCCCGCCGGGTTCCCCGAGGGCAACCCGCAGAAGCTCCACGTGGACGCGCCGGAGAGCTACGTCAACATGCTGAAGAGCGGCCTCGTCCGCGCCGACATGCCGGCGTCCGCGCTGCCGCCGTACGTGTACCTCCACGTGGAGCAGACCCGCCTGAGGCTGTCCGACAACATCTTCTGCGACGACGACCAGGCCGTGCTCGGCAGGTTCACCTGGATGATACTGAAATCCGACAGCTACTTCGCGCCGGCGCTGTTCCTGACGCCCATGTACGAGAAGGAGCTCGGCAGGATGTTCCCGCAGAGGGAGGCGACGTTCCACCACCTGGGGCGTTACCTGTTCCACCCGACCAACAAGGTCTGGGGCATCGTGAGGCGGTACTACGAGGCGTACCTCGCCAGGGTGGACGAGAAGATCGGCTTCCAGATCAGGATCTTCCCGGAGAAGCCGGTCACGTTCGAGAACATGTACGACCAGCTCACCAGGTGCATCAGGGAGCAGCGGCTGCTGCCGGAGCTCGGGGAGCCGGTGTCATCAGCGGCGGCGAACGCGTCGACGAGCGGCGCCGCCGACGGGAAGGTCAAGGCCGTGCTGATCGCGTCCCTGTACCCGGGATACTACGACAAGATCCGGGGCCTGTACTACGAGAACCCGACCAAGACGGGCGAGATCGTGGCGGTGTATCAGCCGAGCCACGAGGAGAAGCAGGAGTACACGTCCAACCAGCACAACCAGAAGGCGCTAGCCGAGATCTACCTGCTCAGCTACTGCGACAAGATCGCCATGAGCGCGTGGTCCACCTTCGGGTACGTCGCCTACGGCTTCGCCGGCGTCAAGCCGTGGATCCTGCTCCGGCCGGACTGGAACAAGGAGGTGTCCGAGGTCGCCTGCGTCCGGTCCACGTCCGTCGAGCCGTGCCTGCACTCGCCGCCCATCCTCGGGTGCAGGGACAAGCGGGAGGTCGACGTGGCCGCCGTCAAGCCGTACGTCCGGCACTGCGAGGACGTCGGATTCGGCCTCAAGATATTCGATAACTAAACACTGACCAGTAATCGTGTGCACGATTTTGCTTCATTCCTTCTCTCATCCTCATTGTTACACGCTCACATTCATGTACCCCTTGCCCTCAAACATCTCCAAAAACTTGTTGTACAACACAATATTCATCGAGTGCTCGTGTAGTACCATGAAATAGCAAATAAACAAATAATGATAAAGATATTACTATAATTTACGATGTCCGATCCAATCTGATCCCATGCGATCAAGCACCACATATTTGGGGGAGAACCCCCAGTTCCTTGAGAAAAAACAGGTTAAGCACCACTTCATCGTTGGGCCCTTCTTTATTTCCTCTTTCGAACTTTCACCCGCCGGCTTGTGTCTTCAGAAATGTCTTTCCGTGCATATTTTGACATGAATCACAAAAGGCACGGAATCCACGGTAGAAACATGCACGATAACTACCATGCACAATACAAATACCGCGGTACTGGTGTTTTTTCTATATCATTGGGCTGTGTATAACGCTGAGGCGCTCAAGGCCTAGAGAGGATGCTTAAGAAAAAATAAGAAGAGTTTTACCTGAAAAAATAAAAATCATTTTTTGGGTGAAAAATATAAGTAAGCTGTAGTATCCACCAACAAATATGTACTCAACAGAATTAGAAAAGGCTAGATGATGTATTCCCTCCGTCTTAAAATAGATGTCTTATGTCTCTTTTAAAATTTGGATGAATCTATATATTAAATAGTGTATAGATTTATCTAAATTTTGACAAATTTAAGACATATATTTGATATGAATGGAGTATAAAGAAAGCGTAACATATGACAACCCAAGGGACCGAAGAAAAGAAAATAAGTGTCTCTCGCACTACTATCATTTTCTCAGTTAAAAATTAAAAGAGACACTTTGTTCTCACTCCCAGACCCACACTCACAGTCTGTCATGAGGGCAATTGACCTCTCCACCGTATTTCTTCCTCAGCGCCATTTCCTCACGCCGTGCTATCTGCTTTGCCCCTCGTCGCCAATTCGAGTCCCTGAAAGAGCTCGCGGCGCCATGGATTTGCTCTCTCTCTCTCTCTCTCTCTCTCTCTCTCTCTCTCTCTCTCTCTCTCTCTCTCTCTCTCTCTTGTTTGGCGGAACGGCGGGGACCTCACCTTATAGGCTCCTTCGGCTCACCCGCTCCAGTGGATCTGCGTCATCTTCGTGCTCCCTAGTCTCCATCCTTGCCATGGTCTCTGTCCTCAACAAGGAGAGATCTATAAGTTCTAGCAGGCTCCTCGTTGACCCTTCACAGGAGAGCTTTTGCCCTAATCTGATGGAGCTGTCCGGTATGTATGCAAGTTTAGCTGATTTTCTTTTATTGATCCATATCGGTCTGATTGTGCAACATGAACATGTTAATCCTCTAAATATGTGTAGTTGTTAGTTCTTGTTACAATCTGACATATAGTGTAGTCTCCATTAGAGTAAAATCTAGAGTTTTATTTGAGTGGATGTGAACGAAGTAAAATGTTACTATCCGGGAGTAGATCAATTTTAGCAGGTACTGAAATGTTCTCTGCCTCGTAGTGACAAACCTGACTATATGTTAAAATAATTAGGAGTTGATGAATAAACAAGTGCACACACATTTTCTCTTCGGATGTTCTTGGATAGAACATGGAATAGCAATAACTCGGTTGTCCATATATTTGTTTTCTGTATGGACTGCTGAAACTAACTCTTGAAATACAAAATCTTGAGTTGTATCTATGTGCCTCTCGAGATTTCTTGTCGCATCCAGCATTTTCTCCAAAAACTGAATTAACTGGATAACTTAGTGAACAACCTGTGGATTTGAAAACCTATTAATATTGTATCAATCATAAAGAGTATTCATAAATTGACAAACTCTTCAACATAAGCAACTATACATGGTAATAGCATCCTGTAGATATACATAAAATTTGAACTAATATTAGCATATAAATTGGATGATAAATTTCATGAACAACAATAACATCTAATAGCACGAAGGAATCTAATTGTGCAGTACCAAACAACTGAAATTCCATTCTCTCTGTACCTGCATCTCTCTTTATCTCACTCACAAACACAACCATGTCTTTGAATTTCTTTGTAATCAACATGCAACTGCACTACCAAATGCTCTGTCAAGCACACATGCATATCAGCCATTCTCGGTCACTCTACCATCTCTCACTTCCTATCATCCATAAAAAAAGAGTACATCACTGGTAGAAGCTAATCATAGTCGCACCTCCAATAAGCTTGGAATAGCACTTCTAAATCATATGTTCTTGAAAATTTGTCTTCTTTTTTTGGCCAACCAAGCACCAAAAATTTAAGATGTATTTGTTGACATGAACTTTTGTAACTGAATTTAGTCCAAGTGTTATTGGCAGGTTCTTCTTGAAAAGGGTTTATCTTGCAATGGTAAATTGATATACATCTCCAGCTTCGTGGAACTCAAGGATGCGGCCGACGGGGATGGCGCCCCTGGCAATGTCAAGAAGGCTGTCTCCCATTTGGTCAGAGGTGCTTGACATTACAACTCAATAGGTTTTATTACTGATCATGCTATTCTTTTTTTTTTGGTATTGATGGTATTCTTGGACATTTTTCTTCCAGCCATGTTTTGATGGCGAACATCCTCTGAATAGTAAATGTGAAGCTATACATGTAGGCTGCAAGTAGAAGCTGAAAGCAGAATCAAATCCATCATATGTTTAGGTTACTCAGATTGTTACTAATGGAATTGGTGCAGGACACAATTACATGTATATTTCTAGTTAGTTCTAATTAAAATCACTGCTTTTGTTTTTTGTTTGTCCAGACAACCACGATAAGTAGGATATGTTTGTGTTTCATTTTCCTGACCACTAATAGAAGCATCAACCATTTTTTTCTGACTGTAGGCTTGACGTTATCTCTTTAGTATACTATCCCTATTTTGTGAATACCGTTTCCTCTCCAGTTGTCTCTTCAGTTCCTTAGGGCCTACATATATGATACACTATAATAAGAATTTAGCGTATCAACAATTACCTAAGTAATATTGGGTATTTTTTGACAATTACCTGAGTAGTGTGTGTTCCCGATGTCCTGAAATGTGCTATGTTCCCCACTGGAGCGGCAGACGATGTTCCATCGTGAGATTTATCTGCATGAATATGTGCCACATTTAATCACCGAGTAGATCATTAAATTACATCACCAATGCTCAGACAATATATAAGCATGCATATGAAGGTCATCCTTACCTTGTTGGGACATGGTCACGGTGTATGTGGTACATTTTGCTCGTCATTAACCATTGGTGTGGAAGCCTGTTTATTTTTACGGTCTTGATGATGTCTTTTCCTTCTATCATCTTGATTGTGGACATAATATTTTCTGTTGTTCTGCCTCTTCATTTCTTTAGGGTCTGTTACAAATCGCAAGTTAGCACATCACCAACAACACGCTCATATACTAAATTTCTTTACGTTGCTCATACTTATCCAAGGAGTGGGTGTTGGTTAAATCATGAAATGGGGTGCGCCCAACACCGTGATTAGGAGATGACATACCGTCACCCTCTTGTGAATCTCCATGTTATTAAATTAAAAATAAATGGGTATGTGGAATATATTTTCTCGGTCCTTAGAAAGATGCTAATTGATCATATCGGCCAAAGTTACAATTTTCTTACAGTAATTTACATGCCTATAGCTAGAGAAAACAAGATGTCATAATTTGACAGTAATTTACTATATTTTGATTTGTCTAATAGAATATTTTTGCTATGCTAACATATGCCGGTATCTTAATTCAGATTGGTACTGTGAATGTCAGCTGCAGGGTGAAGATCAGAGATGTAGCCTAAAATCAGATTTCTACTATGAACCTCAGCTACACGGTGAAGACCAGAGCTACAGGAAAAAGGTAAATTCGCTTTATGTAGACTGGTAACCGTGACCTGTGATCAGTTCCTTCCTATGAAGGTAATATTATGACCTGTGTTCTTCCCCTACAAAAGTAATTTTATGACATGTGTTCTTGCATTGTGGATATTGGGAGTTAGTTAGAATGTTATCATACCAGTCCGATGACGGTTGTGCGATACTTCCATATTCAGGCAATTTCTGCAGGGACGTCGGTTTGTTAGCAGGGAGATGAAGGAGGAGCGGCCACCCACTCGACGGGACGCTGCAGGACGGCGAGGTCACAGTGCAAGGAGGGGATGGCGCGCTGCCGGACTATGAGGTCGCCGGGCCGAGAGGCGACGTTATGGTGCCGGGCTGCGCCGGGCTGTGAGGTCGCCGGGCAGAGAGGCGACGCTACGGTGCCAGGTGAGAGGTCTCCCTGCAGGGAGGTGGCATGGCTGCTGGCGGCATCTGGCGTGGTGGTGACGCGAGGCAGCAGTCGTTGGCGTTGGGGTCGACGGGATCTGATTCATTCAGTTTCCTTTTGGTGCGATTAGTCTTGCGTGATTGTAGGGGTGGGCGCGGGACTGGGAGCTTGTATTTTTCTCTGCTGGTGAAGAACGGTCAGTCAATGTGAATTGCTAAGTGCACACAATACCACGATTAAAATAATCCTGACGGTTAGATTGAGATTAGTGGGCCTAATCAAGCGGTGTAGTTTGGTTTGTGTATGATGAGCTGGGTGTACTTAAGAAAGATCTTGTTTGCTTTTTTATTAGTAGTGGAGATTACTGGTATAGATGATGTTGTACCTAATTAATGACATGCTGAATGGTTCGTAACACTACAGGAAACGCACAAAGGCGCCGACGGTCATAAGCTACGCCGATTGCCAAATATCGGGGTTGTTGGGGTAGCAGCATGAGCCGGGCGGGCCAGCAAACGGGTCGTCGCCCTAGAAAAGCCGTCGACATAGAGGTAGGCGGGCCATCGGCACAATCTAGCCGTAGCCGTCGGCGTAACATCGCCTTGCGTGGGCCCAATTGCCCAGCCCGTGACGGTGCGGCAACGGCGTCTGGTCTATGCCATCGGCTACGACATAGCTATTTTCTATTATTTTCACAATAAACCTAGAGAAAATCATAACTAAATCATTATAGATTAAAAATATATATATAATGTCAAAATTTCCATAAAAATAAGATCTGTCTCTCGAATTCAAATATTACATATTTTTGTTGAATAAAATAAACTTATAGAGAAAGCTAGGGGTAGACCTGCGGGGCCCTCGGATTAGGGTTTCACCGGAAAAGGACCGTCCGAGCGCCGGGATGGCACGAGAACACGCGTGTGGCCCTAGCATACATGCACAAGTGTGGTGGATTTTGATTTTGTTGTGCATGGAAAGGTGGAAACAAGCTACAAAAAAATCCTGCTATGAAGTATGCCGACGGTATGGCCGTTTGGTCCACACTGACGGCGTGCCTATGCCTATACGGACGGCGTGCCTATGCCTATGCCGACGACGTGCCTATGCCGACGGTATGACCGTCGGCGTATGCTGGATGGTGGGCCGATGGCATAGCCGTCGGCGTAACATCAGACCAGCAAAACCCCGTGCGCAGCCATGTCCCGCCACGTGCGAAGCTAGGCCGACGGCCTAGCCATCGGCGTAGCCTCCTCCTAGGCGCGCCCACGTGGCAAGCAAGGCCGACGGGTGGGCCGACACACGCTAGTCGTCGGCACACGCTACGCTGACGGTCTGTTCTTCTGCACCGACGCCGTCGTACGCCGACGACACTGCAGCCGACGGCTTGTTGACCTATGCCGACGGCCATTAGCCGTCGGCGTAGTGAGAGTTTCCTGTAGTGTAATGACCAAATCTCAGATACGGGTCGTCGTTGTACGTACCAACTGCGTGATCCTAGAACCAACTCCAACTGATGGCAAAGGATGGTAGCCGGGTACACATGTCGGTAATCTCTCGCAGACATACCTACTGACCGCTTTGGAGAGGCAGAAGAAGCCGGCCGTACATGTACATACTGTAACCGATTTGGTTCATGAATTATGCGACATCAAGGCCAGGCCTGTTCACACCAAATAATAAACCCGGCCGGAAACCGGACAAAAGTGGTCGACGGACACCATGCTCGTGGTAGGACAGACACGCGACGGCGGCGGCGATGGAGAGTGACACAAGTGGCTGGAGAGTAGGACGAAACCCCCGTTCAGACGAGGTGTTTTCCTCCTCGTGGGAGCGCAGGAAGGGCCGGCCGTTCACACCTGCACGGTGTTTGTTAATTTGCGGCGCCGGCGCTGGCTGGCGCCGCACGAGCTCCTATTTATATATACCTCCAGAGTTGCTCGATGCTCCATCCACCACAGCTAGCGCCTCCTTCGATCAGCTGCCTTCTCCTCCACACAGAGACAGCATCGTGTTTGCCACCGGCAGGCCACCTCCGCCGCGTAATCATCATGTCCGGCAGCACCTGCGTCTCCTTCGCTCCTCCCGTCGTTGCGCCACCGGCGAGGGCGGCGGAGGAGACCCACGCCGACGGGATGGTCACCATCCAAAGGTACGGTGCTTCTCTACGCACCATTATTCAGTCCATAGGTGGTTCCTCTTCTTCAGTCGTAGCGTACAAAATTGCAAGATGAAGGAATCATCTTTCTTTGACACCCTGTAACTGATTAATTGCGGACGAATAATCCGTGTAGAATATACTATATATGCTGCTCGATCGTACGGTCGCATCTATGCACGCACGCACGCATGCATACAGATTCTATTTTCCTTCGTGTCACACATATTCTAACGCATGAATGCGTGGCAGTGACGAAGCCCCCGTGATGAGCAAGCCGAGGGCGGTGGTTCAGACATTGACGTGCCAACGCCTGCCCCTCGGAGATGGCTTCCACTACAGGAGGAGCATTGGCGGGTGAGCAATAATCCAATAATGATCACAACAGAAATATAAGATGACGAGATGCTAATAATTAATTGTGAGCGCTGATTAAAATTGATCTCTTGTTGCAGGCCTGAGCTGGAGAGTTTGGATCCCATCCTTTCCTTCGATGACTTCGAATGTACGTATTCATACGACATACTCCCAGTTTTATACTTGCAACATTTAACTCCACCTGTGCTATAACTAGTATGAGATCGAGCACTCATCCAGCTATCAACTAAACTCCCCAATTAGAGCAGATGCATTATTCCATCTCTCTTGTAATAATTTGCTTCTGTAGTTTAGCTTCAGACTAAACTACCTTATTAGATTCAGGCAATTTTACAAGATTAAATCGTATTGTTGTTTTTCGTACAAACCTAATAAAATACCATCTTGGTTTCCCATAAGATGGAACTAACACACCCAGACCTGGCTTTATTTTCCAGTCGCCACTCCAGCTGACTTTGGCGATCATCCACACAGAGGTTTGTGATTTCTTTGTGACCATTCGCGTGAACACATGCATGTGATTGGCTGGATTTAATCTCATGCTAGTTAGTTAGTTACTAAAGTGATGAATCAATCCCTTAATTCTGATCCTACTTTGTTTCTGTTTTTCCGCTGTGCATCTTCAGGATTTGAGAGTCTTACCTACGTGCTTGAGGTATCGATCGTTAGAATTCTCCTTTCATGTTGCAGCCGAACAATTTTTTTTACTAACTGTAATTGCATGCAGCTGAACATTGAAAACTAAATTTTCCTCCTTTGTTTTTCTCCCAGGGCAGCATCGGTTTCCATGATTTTTCAGGCCACAAGGGAACCATCAATGCAGGAGATGCTCAGGTTAGACTTCTATAAACTACACACACCGTTAAGCACAAAAACCACTATGTTCAGAGTAATCAACTTCACTCGACCCTCTTCCCATTCTGGTGTCAATAACTAAAAAGGATGTATATATGCATTTGTTATGGTCTGAATGTAAATTGTAAATTGTGAAATGGTAGGAATTTGTTCCATAGTAAATATCAAAATGCTCCCTTACAGGCGTACAGTCAACATGTTGCATTGTGTTGATCGTAGAATTTATTCACATGAAAACATTCTACTCCCTCAGATCCATAATAAGTGTCGATGTTGTACTAAATCAGAAACACTTATTATGAATCGGAGAGATTACTTATTTTTTTAGAATTATACTTTCTATGTGTATAAGGCTGCATTGGTTCCCTTCTTTAAGAACTTGTAGCCTCCTGGCAATCCTATAATTCCTCTAGATTCATGCATGCATGTCTGACTGACTCGTGGTCAACGTGGGTGCAGTGGACGACCGTGGGGCGCGGGGTGGTGCACGCGGAGGTGCCGGCCGGACAGGGCGTGCAGAGGGGGCTCAACTTCTGGATAAACCTCGCCGCCGAGGACAAGATGTATGATCTGTACATTGTTTACAAGAAGATCACAAGAACTGGATTTTACTAGCAATACTAACCATTCAGGTCTATGTGCAGGGTGGCGCCAAGTTACCAGGAGCTGGCGAGCGTCGACATCCCCACAGTTGAGAAGGACGGCGTGTCCGTCAAGGTCATCGTCGGCGAGGCCCTGGGCGTGCGCTCGCCGCTCCAGACGCGCACCCCGGTCATGTGCCTCGACGTCACCGTCGGCCCCGGCGCGCGCCTGCACCAGGCAGTCCCCGCCGGCTGGAGCGCCTGCGCGTACGTCATCGACGGCGAGGCCAGCTTCGGGCCGTCGGCTGTAGCCGCGCGGCAGCACGAGTGCGCCGTGTTCGGCGCCAACGGCGACGGCGTGGACGCGCGGAGCGGCGATGGCGATGCATCGACCAGGTTCCTGCTGGTGGCTGCGCGGCCGCACGGCGAGACGGTGGTGCGGGAGGGCTTCTTCGTGATGAACACCAGGGAAGAGCTGGAGCAGGCGATGGACGACTATCGGAACCACCGCAACGGCTTCGAGATGGCCGCTGGCTGGACCTCTGACCACGTTGTCACGCCGGCGCACTGATCGATTCCGAGTGTTATTCCAACGAAATTAAAGAAGGGCGGTACCGATCATCATCATGTACATCCCTGCCTTTGACCATCATTCTTCTGCTGCCTAGTCGGCATAGGCACTTCAGCTGCCTCCAGCATGTGAAAGAAACAGAAAATGAGTTAGCTACCACATTACAAAAACTTGCCTCAAAATGCCTAAAGAAGGCTAACAAAGTTGTCATCCAAAAAGATAACAATCATGGTAAACACAAAGCATGAATAACTACCTAGTTGCCTAGATGTGTTACAAAATTGCCTAAAATAGTAATTAAAAGTTACGTGCAAAAAGCCAAAAACACAACAATTTGAGTGAATATTAAATTTCCCAGAAGAAGCATCTCATACTACAAGTAATAGTTGCCTACATTTGCTACATAATTAACCCATAAAAACATGTATCTGCACGGAAAACGGCCTAGTAGCCTATATGTGCTACACAATTGCCTAAACAACAGTTAGTGTTGCTTACAAAAAGACAAAATAATTGCCTCGAAGAAGCATGTTACACTAGAACATCTCATACAGGGATAGTTGCCTATATTGCTACATACTTGCCTAGTAGAAAAACGTCTGCATTGTTAACAAAATCCAAACAAGTAAAATTACAATAGAACATGATTTTAATTTCGTAAATTAACTTTAAAAAGGCATATCATACTACAATAAAAATCGCTAACATTGTTAAAAAATCCAAACAAGTAAAACTTTCCTAGAACATGGTTTAAATTGCCCAAATTCACTATAAAAGGCCATATCATACTACTAGAAAATTGCCTACATTGTTAAGAAAATGCAAACAAGTAAAACTTCCCTAGAACATAATTTCAATTTCCTAAATTCACTTTAATCATAGTACTCGAAAATTGAGAACATAGTTAAGGAAAACCATGCAAGTAAATCTTCCCTGGAACATGATTTAAATTGCCTAAAGTCACCTTTAAATCCATATCATACAACATACAATTACGTACAAAAAATTGTACACGGTTGAGTCAGACTACCTCTCCATTGCATTGTCTTGAACAATTGGCCATGATTGATTCCCTATTCTGAACAAACATATATTGTCCTCGTTAGGAAAAACATACACACGACAATTAGAATGCTACTCCCCCCGTCCATAAATAAGTGTACTTTTAGCCTTGTCCTAAGTCAAACTTTACTACGTTTGACTAACTTTTTAGAACAACGTACCAATATTTATGACACTAAATTGATACCATTAGATTTATTTTTAAATCTAGTTTCATAATATGTCAATTTGATGTAATATATATTTCTATATTTCTCTATAAAGTTGGTCAAATTTAATTATGTTTGACTTAGGCAAAAGCTAGAAGTACACTTATTTGCGGACGGAGGAAGTATGTGAATATCCGAGTTTATGCTGGGATATTTAGGAGCATCATATATGTGTTTTCTATTATAATTTTTAGTGATTTATATTATTTAAGTGAAACTTCAATAGGTAAACTGCATGCTAAAATGTCGCACTGAAAAAGATCACAGAGGCACTAAATATTGTGGTGTGCCATGATCAGATGCCAAGGCACCAAATTGTGTCGGCCCATGTACAGTTGTCACGGTACCTAATGGCATGTTGTAACTACCGTGCTAGAACTAGCGCGATGGGTGACCATGCGTCAAGGTAAAAAAGGTTGCACGATTTATAAATCCCGATGCAGTTATCTCTGGCGGGTTTTTTCATTACCATGACCCTAGCACGATGATTGGGTGTGCGGATCGGCGTTTATAACCGTCGTGGCCCACCTATCCTATTGTAGTGGAAGCTACAATCAGTGCGTAAAACACATCTTCTCCCTACAACTTACTGAGTAACCTCGTACTCATTTATACTTTTCAATTCCTTGCTCATATTTGAGACGACTGAAGGGAGGCTTCCATTGAACTAGAAGACGTCGAAGAATCTACAATGAAGAACCAGAACTGTCAAGAGGTATTGAAGGTGTGGACTGCATAATAGTTTATGTGATCGAAGATAAAGAAGTAGCACAATATTCTTAGATAGACTAGACTAGCTTTGATGACTCGAGTGGCATATAATTTTACTAAATAAGTTTTTCTAGATTCTTTACTAAATAAGTTGTTGAGCTTCAATGGTGCTAAGTTTAGTAGTAGCATTAATCTTACGGATAATTAACTTGAAGTTTGAGTTTCTTGTGAATCTTTATTGGACTAGGAGGATCTCAAAATGTTTGTACACTTTTTGGCTTATAATAATATGTGAGACATTCGATCTGCAATGTTTCTATTGTACTACTTTCAGAGATGTAACATTTGCGGAACAATGTGTTATGTTAATGATATGCGCACTACGACAATGCAGTGATGTGCTGGATCGCTGCAATTCCAAAACCTGAACTTTTAACAAATCTGAATATTTTCCAAATTTAAACATTTTTCAAATGAAAATATTTTAAGATTTATACATTTTCCAAAATCAGAAGAATTTACAAGTTCTAAATATTTTTTGAAATATTTACCAAATAAAAAAATTTAAATTAGAAAAAATAGAATAAAAATAAAAAAGAATAGAAAAATCAAAACATACACAAAAAAACCGACTCAAAACAGTGGCTATGGGAGCTGGACCAGACCCATACCCGCGACTGTACCAGCCCACTCCATATTCCTCCAGGTGTCGGCTCGCTAGGCAATGCGTGAAGCAAAGAATAGTATATAGGACGGCGAAACCTATACGCAACCATGTCGACGCCTACTGCACGCGCTATGGGCTGTCCCTGGTTGGCCATTTTAGTATTTTGCCTTTCTTCCTATTCTGTAATCTTCTTTTTCATTCTTCTTTACTTTTCTATATTTTTTTATTTTTCTTTATCTCTTTCTATTCTTTTAAAAAAAATAAAAAATGTTCAAATTTTAGAAAATGATTAGATTCAGAAAATGTTTATATTTAGAAATTGTTCAAGTACAAAAAAAATCAAAAATTGATTTTTTAAATGTTCATATATTGAAAATGTTCAAATAGAAAATTGTTTAGATTTTAAAATCGTCTAAATTATGAAATTGATCAGATTTCGAAAATTCAAATATTAAAAATGTTCTGATATTGATTTTTCAGATCTTGAAAATATTATGTTCTGAAAAATATTTGGATTAAAATGATGTTCATTTTCTAAAAATGTTCAAATTTGAAGAAAGTAGAAGAAAAACAAAAAAAAGGAAAAAAGAAAAAGAAAAAATGGCACTAGGTCGGCCCAACAACCCCGCCTAGGTGTGCAGACATCTGGTAAGGGCCAAACAGTTGCTATCGATGGCATAACTTATCGTGAAAGTTTTGGAGGCAATGGCGTGTGTGGAGGCCATGTGTCTCGCGAACTGACCTGCAACTCAATAATTTTCAAGTGCCATCTCACCGTTATAAAGGATATTCAGAAGGGTAAATGTCATGGGCGGCACTGCATGATCATCATGTTTAGAAAAATATTCTGATTTCAAATGTTCAGGTTTTGAAAGCTGCTCAAACTTTGAAAAGCTAATTTTTTTTAGATTATAGTAAAAAAATAGTTTTTAAAAAGGCAAAAAAAGGAAAAAAAACAGAAAAGAAACAACTCTAAAAAGGCAACAAAAAAAGGCGGTGCAGGCCACTCCAACGTGCCCGTCTGGGGTGTGCGGCGCAATGTACCTGCCGCACGGGTCGGTTTATAGGAGATTCTCACGGCAGGCCAGCAGCAAAGCGATGAAATGGAATTGACCATTGAGCGAACGAGATCTAGCTGAGCTTGGCTCGCAGCCGCGTTGTGCTTAAAATGGCCGTGGAGTTTCGCTCGCTTAGGCCCTGTTCGGTTAATTGATGTACTGTCCGTCATGCTGAATTGATGTACTGTACATGTCATTGTTGATGGAGCGCTAGCCGACTGAAACTTAATTATGGCTGGCTTTTCCATCAGTCGTTGCCATGCGTAGTTCTGCTTGCTGGTCAGAAAGTCCATGGTCGGTCATGTGTTGAACTTTCCCGACGTGAATGCCGAAAATGATGTCCGGTCTCGCGCTAGCTCCCCAGTGGCCACAGCGGAATTGGACAGGTTGATACGATGATCATCAATTCAGCGTGATCTTCTGGGGGGACCTGGACCTGGTACACGGGAAACTCCACAGGGCACAATGCAAGTGCACGACGGAGTGCGTGTGATGCGTGCGTGCGTGACCAGATGCCGAGTCACAGTGAGTTGATGGAGTAATGACAGAGTTGACAAGTTGAGGAAGAAAACTTCGGTCAAGCTGACGAAGCTAGTAGCGGTGGACTGTTTACTTACGGGGCGACGAGGAGAGTGTAAGGTTGCAGCTGAGTCTTTGCGTGACTGGTTACATAGGTGGACACTCCCTGCATTGCAGGCAAACGGACGTATCGGAAGCCCGGAGGTAGGAACCCAGCAGATCATTGCAATGGCTCGGTATATGTTGCCTGACTTGGAGATTCGAAAAAACAAAATCGTCTGACTTGGGGATGGAGGTCGCGTCATCTCGGACACAAACCACGCGTTGCACCGCACAAACGTGTTTCTCCCCGGTGACCCGGCGCCGCAGCCCTCTGCCGCCGTGCAACAATATCCTCCTTCCCATAATCACATAGTACATGATACATGAACCTCTGCATGACCGCCTCTCTCATATGATGCCTATGAGGCGAGAGGTGGCCGGCAACCGACCTCTTCGGTTCCGGCCTCCGGGTGTGGGTGGTGGCAATGGAATCGCCCAACCAGCGACACCACCCCTCCCTCGATCTCGCAAAACAACCCGGTTGCTCAGCAACAACATCGGATATGATGAAGTTCATGGTGAACTATAGAAGGTTTAATACTATCTTGCAAATGTCCTATATATATATATATATATATATATATATATATATATATATATATATATATATACCCTTGCTGGGCGACTTCCGACCAAGACCATTTCCAATCAACATGAAAGGAGGGGAGAGAGGTCATCGGATTGCAAGGAGGTCCAAGAAAGCATGTCACGAGAGCATTTGCCGTTCTACAAGCTCGCGTGGTATCAGTGAGGGGTCCAACGAAATGGTCGAACAAAGAGACAATATGGATAACATGTTTGGATAAATATTGTAAATGCCCTTAAATTTAAAATGGATAAAATAAAATCGAATTTGGTTTTGTATAAAAAAATCCAACCAAAATTCTTAATGTTTAAAATCGAATTTTAAACAAAATCCAACCAGATTGTTTATTTAATTTAACATTCCCTAATTATGAAAAAATTGGATGATACAAAATGGTTGGTAGCAATAGATTAATTAGTTTTTCTGTTTTTTAGGAAATTGTAACGATTGAAATTTTTAACAATACTTTGGCCAAATCTATCAAAAGCGGTAAACTATGGCTCGAAGATCAATAGATTAATTAGTGTGCATTGTTTCAGTACCTTGAATGATTTCGGAATATTTTGGGAAGTTTGAATATTTGACCAAACTACAGCCAGACTCAAACAAAATACGAAAAAACTTTTATATGGACGATAAACACTATTAAATTTTCCAAATTAACCGGTGACCATTTTTATGTTACTACATCCTGCATACTATATTTTTGTGAAGCTTCAACTATTTGACCGAATATAGCAAAAGTCATCCAAAGTTCTAAACGGATTGTAAAGATGTCTAGATATTTCCCAAATGAATTAACCAACGTCCACTGCTCCATTACCGGAATTGTTTTTTTCTGTAGGTTTTAGAAATTTACCAGTTTTGGCTAAATCTGGCAATCTATGATGAAACTTTTAAACCGCGGGTAAAAAAATGTCTCGGCAATTCCCAAGTTATCTAGTGTCCGTTGCTTTAACTATTATAAGATGCAAATGTTTATTTATGAAAATTTGATCAAATTATTGCATAGTCTAACAAAATATTATGAGCCAGATGACCAAAATATTGCAGAGCTGAGAGCTTCTGCAGGTCTGTCTTGCAAGTTGGGCTCCCGCCACTCCACTTGCGCTAGTCTCTGGCCAGTGAGCCCGCGAAGTGCAGGCCATGATGCCGTTCGGGCCTCTTGTTCCCCCGGTACAGAACTGGCAAAAACAAAAAGGAAATATGCACATCACATGGCATGGGCGGTTTGGTGCTGGCGAATGGCATGTAATCATGCTGCGAAGAGTGCCATTCAGGGCACCTACAGCGTTGTGCTAAAAAATGGTTTCAAAATAAAAATTTGGTTTTTAAAACTAGTTCACTACACTGTAAGACTAGTTTTCAAAGCAAGAAAAGAGGGAACCGGAGCAACTTCCTGCTCCGACACGGGAGCGTGCGTGTGCACGTCTGCATCACCTGGCACTGCAAGTTGGACGATCGGATGTGGCGATCGTCAGAGCGTTACTTATTCCAAGCAGAGACGGAAGTACGTACGTATAGATATCCGTTCTGGTGCCAAATCGCAGACGCATCCAAACCGTACGTGCCATCAGCGGGATGGATGGCACCGGCGCCGCTCGTTCTCCTGGTGTCGGGTGATCGCAACGTACGCCGCCGGGGCCCAGCGCGGAGAAGCAGCTCGATGCCTGAGTGGACGACGTCCCTCTGGGCTCTTGTATCGGACGGACTCTGAGCGAGGTGACCGGTCGGTCGGGCCGACGGAAGTGGAAAGGGAAATCGATGGCCTTCCCCCATCCATTGGCCACGCAGTCACGCACATGAGCAGCAGCACATGCGGGCCGACCGGACGATGATTCTTGCTGGTAGAACGTTCGTTCGCGCGCCATGGAGAAGGCAACACCTGGCGACCGGCGTGGCGTTTCAGGGGAAGCTGGAGACCGCGTGCGTGCCGTGCCGTGTGTCGGTGGATCGGCAAGGGGGTTTCGCTCGTTCGTGATCGCGTCAGACCGTTGCAACAGAAAAATGTGTCCTCGCTAGCTGTTGCGACTGGCTTGGAGGAGGAGGTTGCGTACGTCCACTATACCGGAAGGCCCAACGGTCTTCCCCACGCAGACTAGCAGAGGTTTTGGGCGCCTTGCCTTGCGGAGGATACGCCAAGGCTAGCTTGTCCTCGATTATCATCAGTGGCCTCGGCCCTCGGGCCAACACGCACATGAACCCCCTCCTCCCGCGCGCCGCCGAACCCCACAAGGAGGCCACGCCAGTACGTCACGGGCCCACGGCCGCAGGTCGGGTGGTGGTGGCGCCGGAAAGAGGCATCAGACAATTATTCGTAGGTCCCCGTCCCTTCTCTACGTGGCGGCGAACCAACGGCCGCGCGCCGGCGAATCCCACCCCTTTTCCAGTTTCGTCGTGCCGTGCGTCCACGACCGCGAGAGCGAGCACGCGCACGGCCAATTCGAGAAACGGAACGGAAACCACCGCACGTACGTCGGCGCCGAGCGACGACAAGGAAGATATCGAAATATCGTGATCGTGGCCTGGCCTCGGCTCCGGTCGATATTCTCAGCGCGCGCGATCGATGCCCGTAGCTAGCCCCTCCTTCCTTCCTTGGCTGCTGCTCTACGGCGCGCGCGCGTCGTCGACCAAAATGATTGGAATGTGGTAGTACTGCCAGTACGCGAGCAGGAGCGGTCCCGTACGCGGCGTCCCCAACTACGGAGTACTACAGAATATCGCTTCGAGCCTAGATGGGTTTTCAGATAGATCGTTTTTCTGCAGCCCCGTAAAAAAAAAAGATCACACGGCCGGCAGGCAGGCAGGAGCCCGATCGTCTAATCAACAACGACATTTTGTTTCTTTCAGGTGTACATTTTGTTGCCTCCTCTGCATGATCACCAGATATTCCGACGTCTCTTTCGTACGGGGATCAACAAGGGCAGCTTGACGCCTAGACTGCGCGCGTGTGGTTTCCTGCCAACAAAAATGTACCCACAGCTCTAAAAGCATCTCCACTGGCGCCTGATATGACTTCGGCGTTTTGGAGAAGCCACCCCACATCGACGGACCTGCAACAATCGAGACACAAATAAATTAACACATAGTTACATTCATTTTATTACGTAGGGATTGAGAACGTTTACATGGGAATTGAAAAACAATTAACGGCGCTGGCTACGGGCCGCGGCGTATGGAGGTTTCCTTGCAAAGACGGCTCGACGCAGGCTCAGTGAGGCCCTACTCATCTTCGAGAGAGCGAAAGATCGCTTTCTCCGTCTCCAACTCCTCCCGAGCTCAGTCGAGACGAGAACGCAGGACCGCTTCGTCGGGGTTGGCACGGGAGGCACGCAGACAGTCGATGTACGTTTCCTAGAGTTCTTGCCGCTGGATGTGATGCTGATAGAAGACACGGATGATGACGTTGAACTCAAACCGCTCGCCGGTGGTCCGGTTAACCGGCCCTCGGTACGGTGACGGCGTCCTGCAGGAGCTTCCATGTTGCTGCGCCTGACCGTGTGTCTCTTGGATATCGGTGAGTATCACCTGCAGGTCGATTGGCCTCTCCGTTGGCTCGTCGAAGTCCGAGAAGTTGTGGTCGATGTCCTTGTTGTCATCGGCGGCACATCCATCGCGTGGGATGTGTGCGAGGGTGGAAGGAAGAGGGCGGCCAAGCATTGCCGTTTTTGGAGGTGCGGTGGTGCGCCGCTACTCCATGGGGCTGGCCCCTTTTTATAACGGAGCAACTGCTCCGACGGGAAAGCCAGCATGAACCGGCTGGAACCAGCTAGAACAAGCGGTAAACGGTGCTAGAACGGACCAAAACTGCCGACGGCGAAACTGTGGCGGGGAACCCCTTTCTTGTCGTCGGACTACTAGTCATCATGAACGGGTGGTTTCTGTGCTGGCAAGGGGCCCAACACAGGATTTCCAGTGTGGCGCGCGTTGCCGGCAGCCTCATCCCAACTCCTTGTTGTCGGGAGGCAGCAAGTGGGTGTCGGACAGATTGAAGGACGACTCAATCTGTGGGGACTGATTGTAGGCCTCCGGTGTGTACCGGTTTTTGGTCTCCACCTCGAACTCGATTGTGGTGGTGGGGGGGGGGGGATGCTCTTAACTATAATCTGCGTGAGCGGTGAGCTCCTGGCCGTGCAGAAAAATCTCACGAGCTGCCGAGCTGGACTGTCCATCTTCGGAGAAGCGTACAATGAGCCTTTCTTGGCGTACACAGGTGGGCAAGTGCCCAGAATGAGCATATAGATCGATCGGTCGCAACCGCCGCTCCATGCCGTACGTTATTCATGTGATATTCTTCAAAATTCTCCTGTTTTATTTTGGGAGATAGAGTTCACCTAGAAAAAAAAGTGTGTGGATACTGTTGCGTGTACATGCAAGCCCCACTTAAGCTAGTACTTAAGCAATGTTCTGAATAAAGTTCCATGAAGATAAGCAATGTTCTTACTAGTAAAGTTGCATGAAGATAAACAATGTTCTCAATAAAGTTGCATGAAGATAAGCAATGTTCCAAAGAAACATATCTCGAGAGATCAACGGCACGGAATGCGCGACAGAACTGTACGTGACCGCATTTTCTAGTGTCCGATCGATGATCTATTTCAAGTGTTCTTTTCTTCAGTGGAAGCAATCCCCCCTTTTCCCTTTTTCGAGAGGATCGACCGGACTGGATATGCCATCACATAAATCGAGCCTGCTCCGAAACGAAGCTGACGGAGAGAACATATTCTCCATGCCCATGCATGCTCGGTTAGTTTCCCAAGCTCTCGTCACGCATATGGGCACGATCGACCGAGATATATTCTCCATCAGGAGCATATTATTATTGCCATTCTCTAGTACTAGCACAATTTTACGTGTGGAATATGTGGAGCATACTATGACTGAAACTTATGGCTGTCGTTGTTGCCATGCATAGATCTGCTAGCTGAGCTAGTCAGAAATTAAAGCCCAATGGTCGGTCATATGTGCTGAACTTTCCTGACGCTCGCTCGTTGCCTCGCCTCGCATGATCCCCAGTGGTTGCAGTGGAATTGGACAGATTGGTACGGGTGATCAATTCAGCGTGATCTTCTCCCGGGACCTGGTACACGAGAGACTCCACACCACAGGGCAATGCAAGTGCACCAACAACGCGTCTGACGGCCGGTGTCAGTTTGTGACCAGATGCAGAGCCACGCCAAAGGCTTACAATAGTTAGTTGTGTATACAAGACAGAATTTTTAGTACTAATCGACGATTATCACCCGTTTGTTTGCGAGCAACGAGCGTAATACAGACTCCATACCAGAGCTAGTCTCAAAAAGCCATCACATCGCATATAACAATTGTAACACGAAAGAGGCTGTCCTAAACTAAACAACAGAGTTGTGCCTCGACTGACACCGGCACCTTCGAAGAACAAAACTTCACCTTGACACTCGTTGTCGATGCACCATCCATCAAGAAAAGTAGATGTCGGGACTTGGTCGGCCTCGAGAAAGGTATCGTCTTGGACTTGCCGACAATGGCGCATGCATTGCGCCCCTGAAGATCAGGCTTATTAGACAGAGGCCAGCACAAGAGGAAAGCAGCATGCATGGAATCTCCACGATGTGTCTCCAAACACGAAGCTCCCAACTGAGTGATGGCGTCAAGAACGCCGTCATCGTGCTGATCAAATTACGGACCTAGTCTTTCTCCTGGAGACCTCTACCAACCAAAGAGAGCACGAGGGAAGTATCGACTCACCTTAGTAGTGATGGATGTGAAATACAACCATTTTTATCTATGTTTAAATTTCATATTAGTCAAATAATTGATGAAATATCTCACTAGCTGACATGGTTATACCCTACGGGTACACGACCTTAGCATACCTGGTCCAGCCCAAGTAAGACTCACGAGAATATGCGTAAGATCATGAAGACTTTCGGGTGACCCAGGCCCATGACGCCTTCGGATCCTTGGAGAGCAAGACTAGAATAGATAGAATATTTAAAGGGGCAAACCCTAAAACCTGTAACCGACTCGATCTGTGCTCGAGACCTGCCTATCTCTATATAAAGGCTAGGAGGGCACAATGAGGAGGCTCTCTTACAATCTTTCATACCACCGCATACACACCTCCACGCCAGATCACATTTGCGCACCCTTGTAACTTTCGGTTCCGCCGTAATCAAAGAGCAGACAAGCAGGAGTAGGGTTTTCCCTCCGGGGGCCTGAACCTGGGTAAACATCGTGTCCCTGTGTTGCTTGTTTGCTAACCGTTCCGCGATCTCCAGCATCCCCATCTTCTCCAAAACCCAAGCTTATAACAATGGGCATTGACGAGATTAAACCTCGTCAATTGGCGCCGTCTGTGGGAAGCGGGGGCGTTGATTATGCGATCGTGATGGTCCCAAACAAAGCGATCTACAACTCCTCGGCGACGGAGAGCCATCTCCTCTTCGGCGCTTTCGAATTCACCGCCCACTCGCCAGCCACTCTGAAGGACTTCGAGCCCGTTGGCGACGGGCTCGAGATCCTGTTCGGGAGCTTCTGCTTCCAGGTGGGGCAGACCGGCACTCTCCGCCTCCCAGAGCGGGTGCCCACGCCATCGATCAGGCCCGCCTCGTGGGCCCCGCATCTCGTGCCACGCACATCACCCCCGACAGATGAGTCATATGACAACAACAGCTGCAACTCAGATCTGTGCGATCCGCCGTCGGAGGAAGGAACCTACGGTTCCGGATCTGAAAGCTGCAGCAGCAGCGATCCACCTTACGGACGCTACCAATGCGCCATGGTCATCCAAAGCGACGTGGACCAGCACGCACCCAACCCTCCACCCAACCCGCAGGGTAGGAACGGGGAAAACGGGAGACGATCATCCCCCTACCCAATGAGGACGACATCAACGCCAGTCGAGTAATCCACCTCAGCGAGGAAGGATGGAACCAAGCTCGCGAAGCCGTAGCGGGCAACAAGATCCTGCCTATGGGTGCCTCGCGATACCTACTGATGGCATACCACCTGCTCCTCATTAAAGAGCATAAAAAACAGGTGAAGATGCAGGATGTACTCGACAAACGCAAGAAAGCGGCCTCGGAGTCTAGCGCGCAGCGAGCTGCACTCTCCGCCATTGGCGGCTCCAGCTCGCACGACAACCAAGGCAACAAGCACCGTTCTCGCGTAGAGAACATGGACCCTGCCGCGCGTCGCGAGGCGACCCGAACCCTCAACACATCCTTCATGGAGATGGATGCCGACGACAATGTCATCCCGAAGACGCTGCAAGCTGCGATCATGGCAGCCACCACATACCTCGCATCCCATCCACCTCCGGTGGGGGACCCGAAGAGGGCCATGCACAATTCCGCACTCGCCGGACTTGGACTCGTAGGAGCTGCGCTCCACGGAGAAATCCCTGAGGAGCCGAAGAAAAAGGCCACGGTCAAATTCAACCGCAGCCCTGTTGGAGATATGCCCTAGAGGCAATAATAAATATAGTTATTATTATATCTTTGTGTTTATGATAAATGTTTACATTCATGCTATAACAGTATTAACAAGGAAATATTAATACTTGTGTGATTTGTAAACTAAATTAGAGTCCCTAGTAAAGCCTCTTCATAATACTAGCTTGTTGGTTAATAAATGATTGTGGTTTTCCCATCATGAACATTGAGATGTTATTAACAACAAGATCATATCGTTAGGAGAATGGTATGATGGACATACTCCTATAGATAAGCGTAGCATAAAGATCAAGTCATTTTAATAGTTAAATTGCTATATGCTTTCTGATACATAGTAACCTAATTCCTTCGACCATGAGATCATGCTTATCACCATCACCAGAAGGATGCTTTGATGACATCAAACACCGCACCGTAACTAGGTGGTTATAAAGGTGGCACTGAGTGTTCGGAAAGTATTGGTTGAGACACATGGATCAAGAGTGGGATTTGTCCATCCATATGACGGATAGATATACTCTGGGCCCTCTCGGTGGAATGTCATCCAATTGGCATGCAAGCATGTCACTAGCTCACAAGGGATCACATATCACGGGAACGAGAAAAGAGTACTTATCAGTAATGAGGTTGAACTAGGTATGCAGAGATACCGACGATTAAAACCTCGGATAAGTAAACTATCGTGAGACAAAGGGAAATTGGTATCGTATGTAAGTGGTTCATTCGATCGCAAAGTAATCGTAGAAATATGTGGGAGCCATATGAATTTCCAGATTCCTCTATTGGTTATTGTTCGGAGAAGTGTCTCGATCATGTCCGCATAATTCACGAACCGTAGGGAGACACACTTAAGGATTCGATGTTGTTGAGTAGTTATGGAATGATGAGTAAGAGACTGAATGTTGTTCGGAGTCTCGGATGGGATCCGGGATATCACGAGGAGATCCGGAATGGTCCGAAGAATAAGATTCATATAAGGAAAGTCCAGTTTCGGGGTTGGAGAATGGTTCCGGTGTTTTCATCGGGAATGTTCTAGAAGGTTCCGGAAGGTCCGGCACTTCGGAGGGGAAGGGTACATGAATGTGTCATAACAAGTTGGAATGGTTACATCATGTACTAGGTGTCATCGCTGAGCAAAATAAAGGGATAAATCCAATCCTAGTTTGAAAAGTCAAACGCCAATTTGAAAAGTCAAACGGCAAGTTTGCTTGGTGGAGGGAGAGTAGGAAACCTACTTGGGGAGGAGTTCCTCTCCCTACACCGCCGGCCTTGGAAGACGAGTTGGGGAGGGACTCCCCTCCCCTTGGTCGCGCCCTCCCACCTATATAAGGAGGGGCAGGGCTGCCCCTCCAAGACTACACCTTGCCTCACCAAAACCCTAACCCTAAGCCGCCGGCGCCACCACCTCCTGTTGCCGCCGCCTAGGGCAAACCCTAGCCGCTGACTTGGGCTTCTCCAAGCCCTAGCCGCCGGCCTAGCCCTCTCACCTTGGTGTGTCTAAACCCTAGATCGCCAAGGCCTCTCTCATAGTCCACCATACTCGCTCCGGCTTAAGGCGAAGCCCTGCGAGATCTCCCCTCTACTTCCGGTATCACACCGTCGTGCTGCCGGAATCACGAGGAGAGTGCTACAACCTCCGCTGCCTGCTGGAACAAGGGAGAGGAAGATCTTCATCAAGTACCGAACGTGTGACTGACTGCGGAAGCGCTGCCGGAACGCAACGCCGGAAGGATCGTCTACACGATCTTGAGATCGGCAAGAGTACGACTACATCACCCACGAGAATCTGCCCTTGTTAAACACTTTGGAATATTCGAGGTTGAGTTATTCTATCGACTCGTTGCTACAATCTAGTAGATAGATCTTGGCTTGTTTGTTTGCATGCGGTAGAATTTTTTTGTTTTCCATGCTACGAACCCCTACAGTGGTATCAGAGCCGTGTCTATATGTAGATCTGTTGCACGAGTAGAACACAATGGTCATTGTGGGCGGTGGTGCTTTTATTATCAATTGATTCTTGTGTACTTTGCATCTTGCGGTATGATGGGATGAAGTGGCCTGGGCTAACCTTACATGACATCGTTCATGAGACTTGCTCCACGCTCAACATGCAACTTGTATTGCATAAGTGGCTTTGCGGGTGTCTGTCTCTCCCATTATAGTATAGATCCAATTTACAATGGGAACTTGATAGTTCAAACATCAACGTTGTGGTTCTTGTTCGTAAGTTAGATCGATACTTATTGAAAGCCCCAAACCACGTAAAATATGCAAAGAAATTAGAGGCATCTAACTTTGTTTTGCAGGGGTGTGCTGTGATGTGATATGGCCATGATTGTGATTATATTTGATGTATGCAATGTTCCTTATTGTAAGTTGGCAACCGGCAGGAGCCATATGGTTGTCTTCAATTTTTGCTAAGACCCGCGTGTCTATTCAAAGTAGTTGTAATAGTTGAAGCTGGTGGACGACAATCATGGAGCAGCGTCGTTGACCTTGATGCAATGTCGGTGATGATGGAGATCATGTTCGTGCTTGAAGATGGAGATCAGAAGCACAAAGAAGAAAGGCCATATCATATCACATATTATGAATTGCATGTGATGTTAATCCTTTATGCATCTTGTATTGCTTAGTTAACGCCGGTAGCATTATAAGATGATCCCTCATGCACATAAATTTCAAGTTCTAAAGTGTTCATAAGCACCGTTGCTAAAGCTTGTTGTTTCGAAGCACCACGTGATGATCGGGTGTGTTAGATTCTGCAAGTGTATACAACATGAGCAAGCCATATTTGCTCATGCGGAAGCTAAGGTTTGATCTTGACGAGCCTAGCATGTACAGACATGGTCTCGGAACACGGATCACCGAAAGGTAAAGCATGAATCATATAGTAGATATGATGAACATGTCGATTGTTCGCCATTGAAGCTACATCAACTCTCGTGATGATCGGTTTTGATGTGGTGGATTTGGTTCGTGTGATCACTAAAACAATGTGAGGGATATTGTTTTGAGTGGGATTAATTTAACTATTAATTAGAACTCAATTTGTCATAAACTTAGTCTAAATTATTGCAAATATGTTGTAGATCAATGGCCGCCCCTACCATCAATTTTAATGTGTTCCTAGAGAAAGAAAAGTTGAAAAACAATGGAAGCAACTTCGCGGATTGGTTCCACAATTTGAGGATTGTCCTCAATGCTGGTAATTTGACCTATGTGCTGGATGCACCGCTGGGTGACCCGCCTGCAGCTACTGCTATCGATGAAGTAAAGAATGTTTACCTCGCTCGGAAGACTCAGTACTCCACAGTTCAGTGTGCTATCTTGTATGGTTTGGAATCGGAGCTTCAGAAAAGGTTTGAGAATTCAGACCCACATGATATTGTCCGTGAACTCAAATTGATTTTTGAGACTCACGCGGCAGTTGAGAGCTATGAGGCTTCTGAAAAGTTCTTTAACTGCAAGATGGAAGAGGGCAGCTCCGTTAGTGAGCATGTGCTTAAGATGTCTGGGCACGCAAACAAACTCCAAAGCTTGGGTATAGTGATTCCTAATGCTTTGGGGATTTACCGTGTCCTTCAATCACTACAACCAAGTTACAAGAACTTTGTGATGAACTACAATATGCAAAGCATGAACAAGCAGTTGCCAGAACTCTTCTCCATGTTAAAATCTGTAGAAGTAGAGATCAAGAAAGAGCACCAAGTGTTGATGGTCAATAAGACCACCAAATTCAAGAAAGGCAAGTCTAAGCAAAAGGGACACTTCAAGAAGGGTGGTAAGAAAGTTACCGCACCAACGAAGAAGACCAAGGCTGGACCTAAGCCTGATACAGAGTGCTTTTACTGCAAGGGAGAAGGTCACTGGAAGCGGAATTGCCCAAAGTACTTGGAGGATTTGAAGAACGGCAACATCAAGAAGAAAGGTATATCTGATATACATGTTATTGATGTGTATCTCACTAGTACTCGTAGTAGTGCCTGGGTATTTGATACTGGTTCGGTTGCTCATATTTGTAACTCGAAACAGGTGCTGCAGAATAAACGGAAGCTAGCGAAGAACGAGGTGACGATGCGCGTAGGAAATGGATCAAAGGTTGATGTGATCGCGGTCGGCACGCTACCTCTTCATCTACCATCGGGATTAGTTTTATACTTAAATAATTGTTATTTAGTGCATGCGTTAAGCATGAATATTATATCGGGATCTTGTTTATTGCGAGACGGTTACTTGTTTAAGTCCGAGAATAATGGTTGTTCGATTTATATGAGTAGTATGTTTTATGCACATGCACCTTTGATAGATGGTCTATTATTATTGAATCTCGATAGTGGAAATACACATATTAATAACATTGAAGGTAAACGTTTGAAATTGAGCGATAACTCGACCTATATGTGGCACTGTCGTCTTGGTCACATTGGAGTGAAGCGTATGAAGAAACTCCATTCCAATGGACTTATTGAATCACTTGATTTCGAATCACTTGAAAGATGCGAAGCATGTATGATGGGTAAAATGACTAAGACTCCATTTTCTGGTATGATGGAGCGAGCTACAGACTTATTGGAAATCATACATACCGATGTGTGTGGTCCAATGAGTGTAGCGTCGCGCGGTGGTTATCGTTATGTTCTTACCTTCACGGATGACTTGAGTAGATATGGGTATATCTATTTCATGAAACATAAGTCCGAAACTTTTGAGAAGTTTAAGGAATTTCAAAGTGAGGTGGAGAATCAACGTAACAAGAAGATTAAATTTCTACGTTCTGATCGTGGAGGTGAGTATCTAAGTTACGAGTTTGGCGAGCATTTGAAGAAATGCGGAATACTTTCACAATTGACACTACCAGGAACACCACAGCTTAATGGTGTGTCCGAACGTCGTAATCGAACTCTCTTAGATATGGTTCGTTCTATGATGTCACTTACAGATTTACCGCTATCATTTTGGGGTTATGCATTAGAAACAGCCGCATTCACTTTAAATAGGGCACCATCTAAATCCGTTGAAATGACACCGTATGAATTATGGTTTGGGAAGAAACCTAAATTGTCGTTCCTTAAAGTTTGGGGTTGCAAAGCCTATGTAAAGAAGTTACAACCGGACAAGCTTGAACCCAAAGCGGAAAAATGCGTCTTCATAGGATACCCAAAGGAACCTATTGGGTATACCTTCTATCATAGAGCCGAAGGCAAAATCTTCGTTGCCAAGAATGGATCCTTTCTAGAGAAGGAATTTCTCTCGAAAGAAGTGACTGGAAGGAAAGTAGAACTCGACGAGGTTGTCGAACCTTCTCTCGAACTAGCAAGTAGCGCAGCACCGGAAGAAGTTCTTGTGGTTCCTGCACCAATAAGACAGGAAGCTAATGATGATGATCATGAAACTTCGGTTGTAGTTCCTACAGAACCTCGCGGGTCAACGAGAACTCGTACCACTCCTAATTGGTATGATCCCGTTATGAGTGTCATGTTGGTGGACAACACCAATGAACCTGCGACATATGAGGAAGCGATGATGAGCCCAGATTCCAATAAATGGCAAGAAGCCATGAAATCCGAGAATGGATCCATGTACGAAAACCAAGTATGGACTTTGGTGGACTTACCGGATGGCCAGAAGGCTGTCGAGAACAAATGGATTTTCAAGAAGAAAACAGATGCTGATGGTAATGTTACTGTCTATAAAGCTCGACTTGTCGCAAAAGGGTTTCGACAAATTCAAGGAGTTGACTACGATGAGACTTTCTCACCAGTAGCGAAGCTAAAGTCTGTGAGGATTTTGTTAGCAATCGCTGCATATTACGATTATGAGATATGGCAGATGGATGTCAAAACAGTGTTCCTTAATGGAGACATTGATGAAGAGTTGTATATGATTCAACCCAAAGGTTTTGTCGATCCTAAAGATGCTAACAAGGTATGCAAACTTCAACAGTCCATATATGGATTGAAGCAAGCATCCCGGAGTTGGAATCAACGTTTTGATAAAGTAATCAAAAGTTTTGGTTTTGTACAAACTTATGGAGAAGCTTGTATCTACAAGAAAGTGAGTGGGAGCTCTGTAGCATTCTTAATACTATATGTAGATGACATATTGTTGATTGGGAATGATGTAGACCTTCTTAATAGTGTCAAGGAATATTTGAATAATAGTTTTTCAATGAAAGATCTTGGCGAAGCAGCTTACATATTAGGCATAAAGATTTATAGAGATAGATCGAGACGCCAAATATCATTGTCACAAAGTACATATTTGGACAAAGTTCTAAAGAGGTTTGGAATGGAAGATAGCAAGAAAGGGTTCTTGCCCATGTTGCCAATACGACCTTGAGTAAAACTCAAATTCCAGCAACGGCGGAAGATAGAGAAAGGATGAGTAAGACTCCCTATGCCTCAGCCATAGGATATCTAATGTATGCCATGCTATGTACTAGACCCGACATTGCATATGCTGTTAGTTTGACTAGCAGATATCAAAGTGATCCAGGAGTGGATCATTGGACAGCGGTCAAAAATATCCTTAAGTACTTAAGAAGAACTAAGGATATGGTTCTTTCTTATGGAGGTGAGGAACAACTCGTTGTTAATGGTTACACCGATGCTAGTTGGAACACCGATCCAGATGATTCTAAATCTCAATCTGGATACGTATTTACTTTGAATGGTGCAGCAGTTAGCTGGAGGAGTGCAAAGCAAAGCGTTGTGGCGAGATCTTCAACTTAATCGGAATACAGCTGCTTCGGAGGCTTCACAAGAAGCGATATGGATGAAGGAGTTCATTACAGAGCTCGCTGTGGTTCCAAGTGCGTTAGACCCAATGTCTATCTACTGTGATAACATGGGCGCCATAGCCAATGCGCAAGAACCAAGGTCACACAAGAAGCTGAAGCACATCAAGCTACGTTTTCATGCTATTCGAGAACATGTCCAAGATGGTGACATAAAGATTTGAAAAGTACACACAGATCTGAATGTGGCGGATCCGTTGACTAAACCTCTCCCGAGGGCAAAACATGACCAACACCAAACTGCCATGGGTGTTCGGTATATTACCATGTAATCTAGATTAGTTGATTCTAGTGCAAGTAGGAGACTGTTGGAGATATGCCCTAGAGGCAATAATAAATATAGTTATTATTATATCTTTGTGTTTATGATAAATGTTTACATTCATGCTATAACAGTATTAACAAGGAAACATTAATACTTGTGTGATTTGTAAACTAAATTAGAGTCCCTAGTAAAGCCTCTTCATAATACTAGCTTGTTGGTTAATAAATGATTGTGGTTTCCCCATCATGAACATTGAGATGTTTTTAACAACAAGATCATATCGTTAGGAGAATGGTATGATGGACATACTCCTATAGATAAGCGTAGCATAAAGATCAAGTCATTTTAATAGTTCAATTGCTATATGCTTTCTAATACATAGTAACATAATTCCTTCGACCATGAGATCATGCTTATCACCATCACCGGAAGGATGCTTTGATGACATCAAACACCGCACCGTAACTGGGTGGTTATAAAGGTGGCATTGAGTGTTCGGAAAGTATTGGTTGAGACACATGGATCAAGAGTGGGATTTGTCCATCCATATGACGGATACATATACTCTGGGCCCTCTCGGTGGAATTTCATCCAATTGTCTTGCAAGCATGTGACTGGCTCACAAGGGATCACATATCACGGGAACAAGAAAAGAGTACTTATCAGTAACGAGGCTGAACTAGGTATGCAGAGATACCGATGATCAAAACCTCGGATAAGTAAACTATCGTGAGACAAAGGGAAATTGGTATCATATGTAAGTGGTTCATTCCATCGCAAAGTAATCGTAGAAATATGTGGGAGCCATATGAATTTCCAGATTCCTCTATTGGTTATTGTTCGGAGAAGTGTCTCGATCATGTCCGCATAATTCACGAACCGTAGGGAGACACACTTAAGGATTCGATGTTGTTGAGTAGTTATGGAATGATGAGTAAGAGACCGAATGTTGTTCGGAGTCTCGGATGGGATCCGGGATATCACGAGGATATCCGGAATGGTCCGGAGAATAAGATTCATATAAGGAAAGTCCAGTTTTGGGGTTGGAGAATGGTTCCGGTGTTTTCATCGGGAATGTTCTAGAAGGTTCCGGAAGGTCCGGCACTCCGGAGGGGAAGGGTACATGAATGTGTCATAACAAGTTGGAATGGTTTCATCATGTACTAGGTGTCATCGCTGAGCAAAATAAAGGGATAAATCAAATCCTAGTTTGAAAAGTCAAACGCCAATTTGAAAAGTCAAACGACAAGTTTTGCTTGGTGGAGGGAGAGTAGGAAACCAACTTGGGGAGGAGTTCCTCTCCCTCCACCGCCGGCCTTGGAAGCCGAGTTGGGGAGGTACTCCCCTCCCCTTGGCCGCGCCCTCCCACCTATATAAGGAGGGGCAGGGCTGCCCCTCCAAGACTACACCTTGCCTCACCAAAACCCTAACCCTAAGCCGTCGGCGCCACCACCTCCTGCTGCTGCTGCCGCCGCCGCCTAGGGAAAACCCTAGCCGCCGACTTGGGCTTCTCCAAGCCCTAGCCGTCGGCCTATCCCTCTCACCTTGGTGTGTCTAAACCCTCGATCGCCAAGGCCTCTCTCATAGTCCACCATACTCGCTCCGGCTTAAGGCGAAGCCCTGCGAGATCTCCCCTCTATTTCCGGTATCACACCGTCATGCTGCCGGAATCACGAGGAGAGTGCTACAACCTCCGCTGCCTGCTGGAACAAGGGAGAGGAAGGTCTTCATCGAGTACTGAATGTGTGACCAACTGTGGAAGCGCTGCCGGAACGCAGCGCCGGAAGGATCGTCTACACGATCTTGAGATCGGCAAGAGTACGACTACATCACCCACGAGAATCTGCTCTCGTTAAACACTTTGGAATCTTCGAGTGTGAGTTATTCTATCGACTCGTTGCTACAATATAGTAGATAGATCTTGGCTTGTTTGTTTGTATGCGGTAGAAATTTTTTGTTTTCCATGCTACGAACCCCTACAAGCCCTACATCCTCATCCGACGAGGAAGAGCTGACCTACCTCGACGGCACAAGAGCTCACGGCATCGCAGCCGCGTCTATGACGCCATAAGAGAGCTCACCCAATGCAAGATCGACAAGGCACGCGCCAAGCGCGTGTGCTCATCTAAATCCGAGGAGGACGACGATGAAGGAGAACTCTGCGGAGCCCGATGCTTCAGCAGATCCGTTAGGCGCACACGGATGCCGCGGAACTTCAAGCTTCCTTCGGATACTCCGAAGTTCGACGGCACGCAGGACCCTAAGGCGTGGCTCAGCGACCACCTGTCGTCCGTCAAGCTACACGGCGGAAACAAGAACACTGCCCTGCAATGCCTTCAGCTGCAGCTGACAAGCGCATCCCGGATATGGCTCAGCAGCCTAACATCGGGATCCATACAAAGCTGGGAGGAGTTGGCGTACAGTTTCATCCGAAACTTCAAGGGTACCAGCAAGAGGCCAGCCTCGATCGAGGAGCTACGGGCCTGCACCCAACGAGCGGGCGAATCCATTCGCTCGTACATACTACGCTGGTCCAACACCAAGAACTCCACGGCGCACATCTCTGAGGAGAGAGCGATCGACGCCTTCAAGGATGGAGTCAAACGCCAGGACTTCAAGGAAGAACTCGGGCGCGTCAAGCCCAAGACACTCGACCACCTCATGGACATCACCAACAGGTGGGCAGATGGTGAGGACTCCGTACACCGAGTGCACCCGGAGGAGGAAGATGACTACGGCCGTCGACGTGAACGCCGTAGCAAGAGAAGATCGCGCGTCTACGTCGATTGCGACGGACCCGACATGGTCGCGGCTGGCTACGCCGACCGCCGCAGCGAAGGCAACCGCAGCAGCGGCGGATACCGCGGGACGCCCATCGCAATCATGGCAACACCGTAGCCACGACGACGGACCCTCGGCATACGACAAATTGTCGGGTCCATGCACCATCCACTGCTACATCGACAAGCAGGATGGTAAAAAGAAGGCAAGCCACATGCTCAAGGATTGTCGCGAGTTTCAGAAACTCAGCGAGAGCATGTCTCAGATGAGGCAACAAGCCCCGAACCCTGGGTACGAGAACACACCCGCACCAGGTGAGATCGCACATGGAGCTCCTCCGCCACCACCTGCGGGACCTTCGAATCACCCAATCGCACCCGCCCAGAATAACGGTGGACACGGGTACCACGCGCCGAAGGGATCACTGATGATCCAAAAGGGGCGCCCAACAAACAGGGTGCAAAACAAAATCACCCGCCAAGTCAGCTTGGTCGTGACTGCTCCACCAGCCATCCCTGAGTACCTCAGCGGTTCGGAGTCCTGCATCAAGTTCAGCCATTCGGATCACCCCCGCCAGATCCCTCGCCCAGGTCATGCTACCCTGGTGCTCGAGGCGCAGATAGGAGGGTTCGATATGAGTCGCGTCTTCATGGATGGCGGCAGCGGTATCAACCTGATGTTCGCTATCACCTTAGCAGCAATGCGGATCCCGCTGTGCAGCCTGGAACAATCCGACACAACATTCCACGGCATCGTCCTAGGGAATGGCATATTTCCCCTGGGAAAGATATGGATCGACGTCATCTTCGGCCAGCCCGACAACTTTTGGTGCGAACGACTCGAGTTCGAAGTGGTGGACTGGCCATCACAATACCACGCCATCCTCGGGCGTGTGGCGTTCACAAGGTTCCTAGCAGTACCGCATTATGCCTACCTGCTACTCAAGATGCCAGGGCCCAGAGGCGTCATCACTGTCCACGGGAGGTTCACCCGATCGGACCACTGCGACAGGGACTTCAATAGAATCTCCCAGTCATTCGGCATGCAGGAGGAGCTCATAAGGCTCCGGGAGGTGACGGACAACGGAGCACCCCCAGTTTCGAGGCAAAACACACCTGACATGTCGTTCGACTCAACAGTCAACACAAAGAAGGTGCAGGTCCATCCGACGGACGCCTCCAAGATGGCGCTGATCGCCAACGACCTCAGCCCCGCATAGGAAAGCGCGCTCGTCGAATTCCTCCGTGAGCGCTGGGAAATCTTCGCCTGGTGTCCTGCGGACATGCCAGGAGTTCCCAGGGAATTCGCCGAGCACGCATTCAATGTGTTTCCAGATACCAAGACCATCAAACAATCCATCCGGCGATTGTCCAGGCCACGGACCGAAGCCATCGGAGTCGAAGTCAACAGACTACTCGACGCTAACTTCGTCAGGGAAATCAAGGAAAGCGAGTGGCTTGCAAACACCGTAATGGTCCCCAAAAAGGATACGGACATCCTGCGGATGTGCGTGGACTTCACATCGCTGAACAAGCACTGCCCGAAGGATCACTTCCCTCTCCCTCGGATCGATTAGATCATCTATTTGACTGCAGGTTGCGAGAAACCCTCCTTCCTCGATGCCTACTCAGGCTACAATCAGATTCGGCTGAAGGTCGAAGATCAGGAGAAAACGGCGTTCATCACGCCGTTCGAAGTGTTCTGCTACAACACAATGCCCTTCGGGCTGAAGAACTCAGGTGCCACGTACCAGCGATGCATGCAGGCATGCCTAAAGAACCAGATCGGCCGCAACATACAAGTCTATGTCGATGACATAGTAATCAAAACAAGGGAGGCCAAGACACTGATCGACGATCTCCGCGAGACGTTCGACAACCTTGATCACTACAAGATCAAGCTGAACCCAGAAAAGTGCGCCTTCGACGTCCCATCTGGCCAACTGTTGGGCTACTTCATCTCCCAGAGAGGAATTGAGGCGAACCCGAAGAAAATCTGGGCCATACTGGCCATGGAGAAACTGAAGAACCTCAAAGGTATCCAACAACTCGCCGGACACATCACGGCACTAAGCAGGTTCATCAGCCGCATGGGTGAAAAGGCCCTGCCTTTCTATCAGCTGTTGCGCAAGGCAGACAAATTCGAGTGGATGCCCGAAGCGTACGACGCATTCGAAGATCTGAAGCGACTGCTTTCCACCTCGCTCGTCCTGGTCACGTCGAAGGAACGCGAGCCCTCCTGCTATACATAGCAGCCACACACCAAGTGTTAAGCACTGTGCTGGTGGTCGAGCGACCCGAAGAAGGCAAGACCCATGGGGTCCAATGTCCCATCTACTAACTCAGCGAGGTATTGACACCAACAAAGCAGAGGTACCCTCACTACCAGAAACTCGCCTACGGCGTGTTCATGACGGCTCGTCGACTGAGCCACTACTTCCAGGAGCATCAGGTGATAGTCGTCAACGAAACACCCCTGAACAGCATCCTAAACAACCCGGAGGCCACATGACGCATAACCCTATGGGGCATCGAGCTGTCTCCTGTAGACATAATCTACGAGAAGCGCCATATGATCAAGTCCCAGTTCCTACCGGACTTCCTCGTACACTGGATGGAGCTGCAGCTACCAGATACACCGGATATGACACAGTCATGGACGATGCACTTCGAAGGCTCGAAACGTGAAGCCGGAGTAGGAGCAGGAGTCATACTGACGTCCCCGCAGGGCGATAAGATGAAGTACGTCCTACGGATGAAATTTCGAGCTTATAACAACGAAGCCGAATACGAGTCCCTCATCCATGGCATGAGGATGACCAAGATTTGCGGCGCCAACATGCCTGGTCATCTACGGTGACTCGAACCTTGTCGTCCAGCAGACGATGAACGAGTGCGACGCACACGCCGCCAACATGATCGCGTACCGCGCACTCTACAACTCACTTGAAGGAGGCTTTGGCGGTTGTGAGCTTCGGCACGTTGGAAGAGAAAGCAATGAAGAGGCCGATAGACTCGCCAACATTGGCTCCACCTGTGCACAGGTGCCACCAGGTGTGTTCCTCGAACAGATCTGCGTGCCATCCATCAAAAGGAAATTCCCCAAGGGATCACCTGAAGAAGCAGAGCACTCGGGGGCTGCGCTACCCGAAGGACAGGAAGGACCCGAGAATATCAACACATAGGTCGCGGTGGTCAACCTGATGCAGGTCATAGCAGTCGAAGAAACATGGACACAGCCGTACCTCAGATACATGATAGACAGGGAACTGCCTGATGACCCGACAGATGCCCAACGCATATCTCGCCTGTCCAAGGCCTTCACCATCATCAATGGCGAGTTGTACAAGCGCAGCATTTCGGGTGTACTCCAAAGGTGCGTCACCATCGGTGATGGCAAAACCATCCTCCAAGACATCCCCGAGGGCATCTGCGGCCATCACGCGGGCAGCCGCGCCCTTGTCGCCAAAGCTCTACGAGCTGGATTTCTACTGGCCAACGGCCATGAACGATGCCAAATACATCGTCCGAAGATGCAACGGGTGCCAGAGGTTCGCAGACAAACCGCATGCACCCGGATCGAAACTCAACCCATACCTCTAGCATGGACCTTCGCCCAATGGGTCCTCGATATGATCGGCAAACTGCCCAAATCCTCGAAAGGAGGTCACGTCTACCTCCTGGTCGCAGTCGGCAAGTTCACCAAGTGGATCGAGGCCATGCCCGTTGTAGGGGTTCGTAGCATGGAAAACAAAAAATTTCTACCGCATACAAACAAACAAGCATCTACTAGATTGTAGCAACGAGTCGATAGAATAACTCACCCTCGAAGATTCCAAAGTGTTTAACGAGAGCGGATTCTCGTGGGTGATGTAGTCGTACTCTTGCCGATCTCAAGATCGCGTAGACGATCCTTCCGGCGCTGCGTTCCGGCAGCTCTTCCGCAGTCAGTCACACATTCGGTACTCGACGAAGACCTTCCTCTCCCTTGTTCCAGCAGGCAGCGGAGGTTGTAGCACTCTCCTCGCGATTCCGGCAGCACGACGGCGTGGTATCGGAAGTAGAGGGGAGATCTCGCAGGGCTTCGCCTTAAGCCGGAGCGAGTATGGTGGACTATGAGAGAGCCTCGGTGATCTAGGGTTTAGACGCACCAAGGAGGAGAGGCTAGGCCGGCGGCTAGGGCAAGGGATGCCCCAACTCGACGGCTAGGGTTTTGCCCTAGGCGGCGGCAGCAGGAGGTGGCGGCGCCGACGGCTTGGGGCTAGGGTTTGCAGGGTGCAAGGTGTGTGCTTGGAGGGGCAACCCTGCCCCTCCTTATATAGGTGGAGGGGGCCGGCCAAGGGGAGGGGAGTCCCTCCCCAACTCGGATTCCAAGGCCGGCGGTGGAGGGAGAGGGACTTCCTCCCCAAGTAGGTTTCCTACTCTCCCTCCACCAAGCAAAATAGCCGTTTGACTTTTCAAATTGGCGTTTGACTTTTCAAACTAGGATTTGATTTATCCCTTTATTTCGCTCAGCGATAACACCTAGTACATGATGCAACCATTCCAACTTGTTATGACACATTCATGTACCCTTCCCCTCTGGAGTGCCGGACATTCCAGAACCTTCTAGAACATTCCCGATGAAAACACCGGAACCTCATTCTCCAACCCCAAAACAGGACTTTCCTTATATGAATCTTATTCTCCGGACCATTCCGGATCTCCTCGTGATATCCCGGATCCCATCCAAGACTCCGAACAACATTCGGTCTCTTACTCGTCATTCCATAACTACTCAACAACGTCGAATCCTTAAGTGTGTCTCCCTACGGTTCGTGAATTATGCGGACATGATCGAGACACTTCCCCGAACAATAACCAATAGAGGAATCTGGAAATTCATATGGCTCCCACATATTTCTACGATTACTTTGCGATCGAATGAACCACTTACATACGATACCAATTTCCCTTTGTCTCACGATAGTTTACTTATCCGAGGTTTTGATTGTCGGTATCTCTGAATACCTTGTTCAACCTCGTTACCGATAAGTACTCTTTTCTTGTTCCAGTGATATGTGATCCCTTGTGAGCCAGTCACATGCTTGCAAGCTAATTGGATGATATTCCACCGAGAGGGCCCAGAGTATATCTATCCGTCATATGGATGGACAAATCCCACTCTTGATCCATGTGTCTCAACCAATACTTTCCGAACACTCAATGCCACCTTTATAGCCACCCAGTTACGGTGTGGTGTTTGATGTCATCAAAGCATCCTTCCGGTGATGGTCATAAGCATGATCTCATGGTCGAAGGAATTAGGTTACTATGTATCAGAAAGCATATAGCAATTGAACTATTAAAATGACTTGATCTTTATGCTACGCTTATCTATAGGAGTATGTCCATCATATCATTCTCCTAACGATATGATCTTGTTGTTAATAACATCTCAATGTTCATGATGGGGAAACCACAATCATTTATTAACCAACAAGCTAGTATTATGAAGAGGCTTTACTAGGGACTCTAATTTAGTTTACAAATCACACAAGTATTAATGTTTCCTTGTTAATACTGTTATAGCATGAATGTAAACATTTATCATAAACACAAAGATATAATAATAACTATATTTATTATTGCCTCTAGGGCATATCTCCAACAGTCTCCCACTTGCACTAGAATCAACTAATCTAGATTACATGGTAATATACCGAACACCCATGGCAGTTTGGTGTTGGTCATGTTTTGCCCTCGGGAGAGGTTTAGTCAACGGATCTGCCACATTCAGATATGTGTGTACTTTGCAAATCTTTATGTCACCATCTTGGACATGTTCTCGAATAGCGTGAAAACGTAGCTTGATGTGCTTCAGCTTCTTGTGTGACCTTGGTTCTTGCGCATTGGCCATGGCACCCATGTTATCACAGTAGATAGACATTGGGTCCATCGCACTTGGAACCACACCAAGCTCTGTAATGAACTCTTTCATCCATATCGCTTCTTGTGAAGCCTCCGAAGCAGCCATGTATTCCGATTCAGTTGAAGATCTCGCCACAACGCTTTGCTTTGCACTCCTCCAGCTAACTGCTGCACCATTCAAAGTAAATACGTATCCAGATTGTGATTTAGAATCATCCGGATCGGTGTTCCAACTAGCATCGGTGTAACCATTAACAACGAGTTGTTCATCACCTCCATAAGAAAGAACCATATCCTTAGTTCTTCTCAAGTACTTAAGGATGTTTTTGACCGTTGTCCAATGATCCACTCTGGATCACTTTGATATCTGCTAGTCAAACTAACAACATATGCAATGTCGGGTCTAGTACATAGCATGGCATACATTAGAGATCCTATGGCTGAGGCATAGGGAGTTTTACTCATCCTTTCTCTATCTTCTGCCGTTGTTGGACTTTGAGTTTTACTCAACGTCGTATTGGGCAACATGGGCAAGAACCCTTTCTTGCTATCTTCCATTTCAAACCTCTTTAGAACTTTGTCCAAATATGTACTTTCTGACAATGATATTTGGCGTCTCGATCTATCTCTATAAATCTTTATGCCTAATATGTAAGCTGCTTCGCCAAGATCTTTCATTGAAAAACTATTATTCAAATATTCCTTGACACTATTAAGAAGGTCTACATCATTCCCAATCAACAATATGTCATCTACATAGAGTATTAAGAATGCTACAAAGCTCCCACTCACTTTCTTGTAAATACAAGCTTCTCCATAAGTTTGTATAAAACCAAAACTTTTGATCACCTTATCAAAACAGTTGATTCCAACTTCGGGATGCTTGCTTCAATCCATAAATGGACCGTTGAAGTTTGTATACCTTGTTAGCATCCTTAGGATCGACAAAACCTTTGGGTTGCATCATATACAACTCTTCATCAATGTCTCCATTGAGGAACGCTGTTTTGACATCCATCTGCCATATATCATAATCATAATATGCAGCGATTGCTAACATAATCCTCATAGACTTTAGCTTCGCTACAGGTGAGAAAGTCTCATCGTAGTCAACTCCTTGAATTTGTCGAAACCCTTTTGCGACAAGTCGAGCTTTATAGACAGTAACATTACCATTAGCATTGTTTTCTTCTTGAAAATCCATTTATTATCGATAGCCTTCCGGCCATCTGGTAAGTCCACCAAAGTCCATACTTGGTTTTCGTACATGTATCCAATCTCGGATTTCATGGCTTCTTGCCATTTATTGGAATCTGGGCTCATCATCGCTTCCTCATATGTCGCACGGTCATCGGTGTTGTCCACCAACATGACACTCATAACGGGATCATACCAATCAGGAGTGGTACGAGTTCTCGTCGACCTGTGAGGTTCTGTAGCAACTACAACCGAAGTTTCATGATCATCATCATTAGCTTCCTCTCTTATTGGTGCAGGCACCACAGGAACTCTTCCGGTGCTGCGCTACTCGCAAGTTCGAGAGAAGGTTCGACAACCTCGTCGAGTTCTACTTTCCTTCCAGTCACTTCTTTCGAGAGAAATTCCTTCTCTAGAAAGGATCCATTCTTGGCAACGAAGATTTTGCCTTCGGATCTATGATAGAAGGTATACCCAATAGTTTCCTTTGGGTATCCTATGAAGACGCATTTTTCCGCTTTGGGTTCAAGCTTGTCTGGCTGTAACTTCTTTACATAGGCTTCGCAACCCCAAACTTTAAGGAACGATAATTTAGGTTTCTTCCCAAACCATAATTCATACGGTGTCGTTTCAACGGATTTAGATGGTGCCCTATTTAAAGTGAATGCGGTTGTTTCTAATGCATAACCCCAAAATGATAGCGGTAAATCTGTAAGTGACATCATAGAACGAACCATATCTAAGAGAGTTCGATTACGACGTTCGGACACACCATTACGCTGTGGTGTTCCCGACGGTATCAATTGTGAAAGTATTCCGCATTTCTTCAAATGCTCGCCAAACTCGTAACTTAGATATTCACCTCCACGATCAGAACGCAGAAATTAAATCTTCTTGTTACGTTGATTCTCAACCTCACTTTGAAATTCCTTAAACTTCTCAAAAGTTTCGGACTTATGTTTCATGAAATAGATATACCCATATCTACTCAAGTCATCCGTGAAGGTAAGAACATAACGATAACCACCGCGCGACGCTACACTCATTGGACCACACACATCGGTATGTATGATTTCCAATAAGTCCGTAGCTCGCTCCATCATACCAGAAAATGGAGTCTTAGTCATTTTACCCATCAGACATGCTTCGCATCTTTCAAGTGATTCAAAATCAAGTGATTCAATAAGTCCATTGGAATGGAGTTTCTTCATACGCTTCACTCCAATGTGACCAAGACGATAGTGCCACATATAGGTCGAGTTATCGCTCAATTTCAAACGTTTAGCTTCAATGTTATTAATATGTGTATTTCCACTATCGAGATTCAATAAGAATAGACCATCTATCAAAGGTGCATGTGCATAAAACATATTAGTCATATAAATCGAACAACCATTATTCTCGGACTTAAACAAGTAACCATCTCGCAATAAACAAGATCCCGATATAATATTCATGCTTAATGCATGCACTAAATAACAATTATTTAAGTATAAAACTAATCCCGATGGTAGATGAAGAGGTAGCGTGCCGACCGCGATCACATCAACCTTTGATCCATTTCCTACGCGCATCGTCACCTCGTTCTTCGCTAGCTTCCGTTTATTCTGCAGCACCTGTTTCGAGTTACAAATATGAGCAACCGAACCAGTATCAAATACCCAGGCACTACTACGAGTACTAGTGAGATACACATCAATAACATGTATATCAGATATACCTTTCTTCTTGATGTTGCCGTTCTTCAAATCCTCCAAGTACTTTGGGCAATTCCGCTTCCAGTGACCTTCTCCCTTGCAGTAAAAGCACTCTGTATCAGGCTTAGGTCCAGCCTTGGTCTTCTTCGTTGGTGCGGTAACTTTCTTACCACCCTTCTTGAAGTGTCCCTTTTGCTTAGACTTGCCTTTCTTGAATTTGGTGGTCTTATTGACCATCAACACTTGGTGCTCTTTCTTGATCTCTACTTCTACAGATTTTAACATGGAGAAGAGTTCTGGCAACTGCTTGTTCATGCTTTGCATATTGTAGTTCATCACAAAGTTCTTGTAACTTGGTTGTAGTGATTGAAGGACACGGTAAATCCCCAAAGCATTAGGAATCACTATACCCAAGCTTTGGAGTTTGTTTGCGTGCCCAGACATCTTAAGCACATGCTCACTAACGGAGCTGCCCTCTTCCATCTTGCAGTTAAAGAACTTTTCAGAAGCCTCATAGCTCTCAACTGCCGCGTGAGTCTCAAAAATCAATTTGAGTTCACGGACAATATCATGTGGGTCTGAATTCTCAAACCTTTTCTGAAGCTCCGATTCCAAACCATACAAGATAGCACACTGAACTGTGGAGTACTGAGTCTTCCGAGCGAGGTAAACATTCTTTACTTCATCGATAGCAGTAGCTGCAGGCGGGTCACCCAGCGGTGCATCCAGCACATAGGTCAAATTACCAGCATTGAGGACAATCCTCAAATTGTGGAACCAATCCGCGAAGTTGCTTCCATTGTTTTTCAACTTTTCTTTCTCTAGGAACACATTAAAATTGATGGTAGGGGCGGCCATTTATCTACAACATATTTGCAATAATTTAGACTAAGTTTATGACAAATTGAGTTCTAATTAATAGTTAAATTAATCCCACTCAAAACAATATCCCTCACATTGTTTTAGTGATCACACGAACCAAATCCACCACATCAAAACCGATCATCACGAGAGTTGATGTAGCTTCAATGGCGAACAATCGACATGTTCATCATATCTACTATATGATTCATGCTTTACCTTTCGGTGATCCGTGTTCCGAGACCATGTCTGTACATGCTAGGCTCGTCAAGATCAAACCTTAGCTTCCGCATGAGCAAATATGGCTTGCTCATGTTGTATACACTTGCAGAATCTAACACACCCGATCATCACGTGGTGCTTCGAAACAACAAGCTTTAGCAACGGTGCTTATGAACACTTTAGAACTTGAAATTTATGTGCATGAGGGATCATCTTATAATGCTACCGGCGTTAACTAAGCAATACAAGATGCATAAAGGATTAACATCACATGCAATTCATAATATGTGATATGATATGGCCTTTCTTCTTTGTGCTTCTGATCTCCATCTTCAAGCACGAACATGATCTCCATCATCACCGACATTGCATCAAGGTCAACGACGCTGCTCCATGATTGTCGTCCACCAGCTTCAACTATTACAACTACTTTGAATAGACACGCGGGTCTTAGCAGAAATTGAAGACAACCATATGGCTCCTGCCGGTTGCCAACTTACAATAAGGAACATTGCATACATCAAATATAATCACAATCATGGCCATATCACATCACAGCACACCCCTGCAAAACAAAGTTAGACGCCTCTAATTTCTTTGCATATTTTACGTGGTTTGGGGCTTTCAATAAGTATCGATCTAACTTACGAACAAGAACCACAACGTTGATGTTTGAACTATCAAGTTCCCATTGTAAATTGGATCTATACTATAATGGGAGAGACAGACACCCGCAAAGCCACTTATGCAATACAAGTTGCATGTTGAGCGTGGAGCAAGTCTCATGAACGATGTCATGTAAGGTTAGCCCAGGCCACTTCATCCCATCATACCGCAAGATGCAAAGTACACAAGAATCAATTGATAATAAAAGCACCACCGCCCACAATGACCATTGTGTTCTACTCGTGCAACAGATCTACATATAGACACGGCTCTGATACCACTGTAGGGGTTCGTAGCATGGAAAACAAAAAAATTCTACCGCATGCAAACAAACAAGCCAAGATCTATCTACTAGATTGTAGCAACGAGTCGATAGAATAACTCAACCTCGAATATTCCAAAGTGTTTAACAAGGGCAGATTCTCGTGGGTGATGTAGTCGTACTCTTGCCGATCTCAAGATCGTGTAGACGATCCTTCCGGCGTTGCGTTCCGGCAGCGCTTCCGCAGTCGGTCACACGTTCGGTACTTGATGAAGATCTTCCTCTCCCTTGTTCCAGCAGGCAGCGGAGGTTGTAGCACTCTCCTCGTGATTCCGGCAGCACCTGTTTCGAGTTACAAATATGAGCAACCGAACCAGTATCAAATACCCAGGCACTACTACGAGTACTAGTGAGATACACATCAATAACATGTATATCAGATATACCTTTCTTCTTGATGTTGCCGTTCTTCAAATCCTCCAAGTACTTTGGGCAATTCCGCTTCCAGTGACCTTCTCCCTTGCAGTAAAAGCACTCTGTATCAGGCTTAGGTCCAGCCTTGGTCTTCTTCGTTGGTGCGGTAACTTTCTTACCACCCTTCTTGAAGTGTCCCTTTTGCTTAGACTTGCCTTTCTTGAATTTGGTGGTCTTATTGACCATCAACACTTGGTGCTCTTTCTTGATCTCCACTTCTACAGATTTTAACATGGAGAAGAGTTCTGGCAACTGCCTGTTCATGCTTTGCATATTGTAGTTCATCACAAAGTTCTTGTAACTTGGTGGTAGTGATTGGAGGACACGGTAAATCCCCAAAGCATTAGGAATCACTATACCCAAGCTTTGGAGTTTGTTTGCGTGCCCGGACATCTTAAGCACATGCTCACTGACGGAGCTGCCCTCTTCCATCTTGCAGTTAAAGAACTTTTCAGAAGCCTCATAGCTCTCAACTGCCGCGTGAGTCTCAAAAATCAATTTGAGTTCACGGACAATATCATGTGGGTCTGAATTCTCAAACCTTTTCTGAAGCTCCGATTCTAAACCATACAAGATAGCACACTGAACTGTGGAGTACTGAGTCTTCCGAGCGAGGTAAACATTCTTTACTTCATCGGTAGCATCAGCTGCAGGCGAGTCACCCAGCGGTGCATCCAGCACATAGGTCAAATTACCAGCATTGAGGACAATCCTCAAATTGTGGAACCAATCCGCGAAGTTGCTTCCATTGTTTTTCAACTTTTCTTTCTCTAGGAACGCATTAAAATTGATGGTAGGGGCCGCCATTGATCTACAACATATTTGCAATAGCTTAGACTAAGTTTATGACAAATTGAGTTCTAATTAATAGTTAAATTAATCTAGGTGAACTCCCACTCAAAACAATATCCCTCGCATTGTTTTAGTGATCACACGAACCAAATCCACCACATCAAAACCGATCATCACGAGAGTTGATGTAGCTTCAATGGCGAACAATCGACATGTTCATCATATCTACTATATGATTCATGCTTTACCTTTCGGTGATCCGTGTTCCGAGACCATGTTTGTACATGCTAGGCTCGTCAAGATCAAACCTTAGCTTCCGCATGAGCAAATCTGGCTTGCTCACGTTGTATACACTTGCAGAATCTAACACACCCGATCATCACGTGGTGCTTCGAAACAACAAGTTTAGCAACGGTGCTTACTAAGGATGAACACTATAGAACTTGAAATTCATGTGCATGAGGGATCATCTTATAATGCTACCGTCGTTAACTAAGCAATACAAGATGCATAAAGGATTAACATCACATGCAATTCATAATATGTGATATGATATGGCCTTTCTTCTTTGTGCTTCCGATCTCCATCTTCAAGCACGAACATGATCTCCATCATCACCGGCATTGCATCAAGGTCAATGACGCTGCTCCATGGTTGTCGTCCACCAGCTTCAACTATTACAACTACTTTGAATAGACACGCGGGTCTTAACAGAATTTAAAGACAACATATGGCTCCTGTCGGTTGCCAACTTACAATAAGGAACATTGCATACATCAAATATAATCACAATCATGGCCATATCACATCACGGCACACCCCTGCAAAACAAAGTTAGACGCCTCTAATTTCTTTGCATGTTTTACGTGGTTTGGGGCTTTCAATAAGTGTCGATCTAACTTACGAACAAGAACCACAACGTTGATGTTTCAACTATCAAGTGCCTGTTGTAAATTGGATCTATACTATAATGGGAGAGACACACACCCGCAAAGCCACTTATGCAATACAAGTTGCATGTTGAGCGTGGAACAAGTCTCATGAACGATGTCATGTAAGGTTAGCCTGGGCCGCTTCATCCCATCATACCGCAAGATGCAAAGTACACAAAAAGCAATTAATAATAAAAGCACCACCGCCCATAATGACCATTGTATTCTACTCGTGCAACAAATCTACATATAGACACGGCTCTGATACCACTGTAGGGGTTCGTAGCATGGAAAACAAAAAATTTCTACCGCATACAAACAAACAAGCCAAGATCTATCTACTAGATTGTAGCAACGAGTCGATAGAATAACTCACCCTTGAAGATTCCAAAGTGTTTAACGAGAGCGGATTCTCGTGGGTGATGTAGTCGTACTCTTGCCGATCTCAAGATCGTGTAGACGATCCTTCCGGCGCTGCGTTCCGGCAGCGCTTCCGCAGTTGGTCACACGTTCGGTACTCGACGAAGACCTTCCTCTCCCTTGTTCCAGCAGGCAGCGGAGGTTGTAGCACTCTCCTCACGATTTCGGCAGCACGACGGCGTGGTACCGGAAGTAGAGGGGAGATCTCGCGGGGCTTCTCCTTAAGTCGGAGCGAGTATGGTGGACTATGAGAGAGCCTCGGTGATCTAGGGTTTAGATGCACCAAGGAGGAGAGGCTAGGCCGGCGGCTAGGGCAAGGGGATCCCCCAACTCGGCGGCTAGAGTTTTTCCCTAGGCGGCGGCAGCAGGAGGTGGCGGCGCCGGCGGCTTGGGGCTAGGGTTTGCAGGGTGCAAGGTGTGTGCTTGGAGGGGCAGCCCTGCCCCTCCTTATATAGGTGGAGGGGGCCGGCCAAGGGGAGGGTAGTCCCTCCCCAACTCGGCTTCCAAGGCCGGCGGTGGAGGGAGAGGGACTTCCTCCCCAAGTAGGTTTCCTACTCTCCCTCCACCAAGCAAAATAGTCGTTTGACTTTTCAAATTGGCGTTTGACTTTTCAAACTAGGATTTGATTTATCCCTTTATTTCGCTCAGCGATAACACCTAGTACATGATGCAACCATTCCAACTTGTTATGACACATTCATGTACCCTTCCCCTCCGGAGTGCGGGACATTCCGGAACCTTCTAGAACATTCCTGATGAAAACACCGAAACCATTCTCCAACCCCGAAATAGGATTTTCCTTATATGAATCTTATTCTCCGAACCATTCCGGATCTCCTCGTGATATCTCGGATCCCATCCGAGACTCCGAACAACATTCAGTCTCTTACTCATCATTCCATAACGACTCAACAACGTCGAATCCGTAAGTGTGTCTCCCTACGGTTCGTGAATTATGCGGACATGATCGAGACACTTCTTCGAACAATAACCAATAGAGGAATCTGGAAATTCATATGGCTCCCACATATTTCTACGATTAATTTGCGATTGAATGAACCACTTACATACGATACCAATTTCCCTTTGTGTCACGATAGTTTACTTATCCGAGGTTTTGATCATCGGTATCTCTGCATACCTAGTTCAACCTTGTTACCGATAAGTACTCTTTTCTCGTTCTCGTGATATGTGATCCCTTTTGAGCCAGTCACATGCTTGCAAGCTAATTGGATGACATTCCACCGAGAGGGCCCAGAGTATATCTATCCGTCATATGGATGGACAAATCCCACTCTTGATCCATGTGTCTCAACCAATACTTTCCGAACACTCAATGCCACCTTTATAGCCACCCAGTTACGGTGTGGTGTTTGATGTCATCAAAGCATCCTTCCGGTGATGGTGATAAGCATGATCTCATGGTCGAAGGAATTAGGTTACTATGTATCATAAAGCATATAGCAATTAAACTATTAAAATGACTTGATCTTTATGCTACGCTTATCTATAGGAGTATGTCCATCATATCATTCTCCTAACAATATGATCTTGTTGTTAATAACATCTCAATGTTCATGATAGGGAAACCACAATCATTTATTAACCAACAAGCTAGTATTATGAAGAGGCTTTACTAGGGACTTCAATTTAAGTTTACAAATCATACAAGTATTATTGTTTCCTTGTTAATACTATTATAGCATGAATGTAAACATTTATCATAAACACAAAGATATAATAATAACTACATTTATTATTGCCTCTAGGGCATATCTCCAACACCCGTGACAAACCAAAAGTGTAAAACGGCCGTAAAATTCTTCGAATCCATCGTTTACAGGTTCGGCGTGCCGCACAGCATCATCACCAACAATGGGTCGAACTTCATCTCCAAAGAATTCCAGGACTTCTGCGAAGACCTCGGAATCAACATAACATACGCCTCAGTGGCGCACCCGCGAACGAACGGGCAGGTCGAAAAGGCCAACGGCCTCGTCGGTGGTGGCATCAAGAAACGCCTAATGAGCCCACTCCAGCGACTCGCAGGAGCCTAGACACAAGAGCTACCCTCCGTCCTCTGGAGCCTGCGCACGACGTCAAACAGCTCAACCATCCGAAAGAGGCCAAAGTGCGGCTCGACACCGAGCCAGCACTAGCAGAAGGTGATGAAGCAGGCGATATGAAGAAGAGAATTTGGCAAAAGATGATGGAGTTGGATGCCGTACAAGAAAAGCATTCCACGGAGAAAATCGTGGATGGAGAGAAAGGCCCCGAAGGACAAAAGCGACGAACATAACCAGAAACTCAGCGGGAGGACGGGGAATTACCTCGTCGCCGGGAATCTTGACGGCCTCTTTCTCCTGCAGGATCAGACCCCGCTCACAGAGCTTGCGGAGATCGCCCTCGCGCGTCTCCGATCGTCGCCAGCCACCATCGATGACGCGAGTAGCGGCGGTACCCTTCTTGCCGCCGGCAGCAGCACTGGTACCAACTACGGTGGAGGCCTTCTTTGGTTTCCCCATTGCGGTGCGGCAACGGTGACGGTGTGAACGCAGGAACGAAGATGGGAAGGATCGAAGAACTTCCAGCACGGCCAAAAACTGAAAGTAGGAGGAAGCAGTGAAACGAGAATGGCTGTAGTGAAAACAAACAATTTTTTCCCCAAGTGATTATAAGGGCGAAAACGATGCACGGTTACCGTTCATCGGGAAGCCCTAAAGCCAACATCCAAATCCAACTGTCCACGTGTCAGCACAGCAGCGAACCGTCGCTCACACGCCGTACGCTACACATGGAAACCGAGGAGACGCCGTAATTATCTCCACGCCGCACGTGACCAGTCAATTCAAAGTCGGAAGGTGGGACCCATGTTCGTCCTGTCACGTCACCTCTGACGCCGCAGACGCTTGAGGTCATCGATCATCAGCACTGACGTCATCAAGGCTGAACGGTTACAAATCTTCGGCTACACAGTTAAAGTATTCACCCGAATCTACGATTCGAGTAACTACTCGGGGGCTACTCCTATCAGGAGCGCTGGTCGCGCACCCGAAGTATGATTAAGGTACTACGTCGAATCTACGATTCCACTACGGACTCGGGGGCTACTCCCATAGGGAGGACTGATTCAAGCATACGAAAAAATTGTGTCCTACAGACCTGAAGTAAGCAACAGCTGAACTAAAGTCTCCGCTCGAGTCTACGACTCGAACAGACACTCGGGGGCTACTCCCATAGGGAGCGCTGGTCGCGCACCCTATGAATTCTTCCACTGCGATCCTTCGGATCAACATGCAAAAACTTTTCGGCAACTCTGTCCCAATTAAACGCTAAGTGATCATCCTCCTCCTTGGCCACCCGAAACACCTCTGCGGTGATAAACGTTCGGATGATGTGTCTGCGACACAAAGATAAGACCTACAGATATCATCTGATGGCCTGACAAAGCACACGACTGCGCTCTGCTAGTAAAAATCTATGCCAGCAGGTGCGATGGAAAATCCCGACAAATGTGTTGGGTACATCATTTAAAATTTACTGGGATTCCACTCCTGTCAGTCCCCAGCGGCCTGAGTCGAATTACGCCAGCATATGTTTCGGATTCGAGTCGAGAGACTCGAATCTGAAGAAGATCAGGTTGTTTTGTCCTAAGACAGTTAACTGACCCTGATCCGTCGGGAGAGTCAGGCACACGCATCAACAATCCCTACACACTCAAAACATTCTCTAGCAAACAGAGATAGCTGCACCCAAAAGATTAAAGAGTCCTCAGCCGAATCTATGATTCGACTGAACACTCGGGGGCTACTGACATGGTTATACCCTACGGGTACACGACCTTAGCATACCTGGTCCAGCCCAAGGAAGGCCCACGAGAATATGCGCCAGCCCATGAAGACTTTCGGGTGACCCACGCCCATGACGTCTTCGGATCCTTGGAGAGCAAGACTAGAATAGATAGAATATTCAAATGGGCAAACCCTAAAACCTGTAACCGACTCGATCTGTGCTCGGGACCTGCCTATCTATATATAAAAGGTAGGAGGACACAACGAGGAGGCTCTCTTACAATCTCTCATACCACCGCATACACACCTCCACGCCAGATCACATCTGCGCACCCTTGTAACTTTCGGTTCCGCCGTAATCAAAGAGCAGACAAGCAGGAGTAGGGTTTTCTCTCCGGGGGCCTGAACCTGGGTAAACCTCGTGTCCCCGTATTGCTTGTTTGCTAACCGTTCCGCGATCTCCAGCATCCCATTTTCTCCAAACCCAAGATCATAACAATGGGCATTGACGAGATTAAACCTCATCACTAGCCTTGTCACTAATGACTAATTATTGGATACATGTGTAAACCCCTTTATTTGAATTTTCTTCTACGGAAATGGACACTTTTGTGAAAAAATTTGAGCTAATTAATGAGAAAACACGATCTGCTACTCTCCCTAAGTCAAAGAGGCCATGAAGAAGAAGCCAAACGCTTTAACGAGCACTGACACGGGCACAACCCGCCCGTACCATGTGTCACCGCCTTCGTCCGATCAAACCGAGAAACTTTAGTGAAGGCGTTCGTATATTCATCAGAACACAACCACCAGAAACCCTAACACATCACCACATAAGAACACATGTGAAGTCATTCACATCTAAAGAGAGGAGACCCACCGCAGAGCCACCACCATAGGCATCACCATAGGCATTCCTCCTCTCCGTCACCATTTGCCCACCATAGTCATAGTCATCTACTTGTAATCTTGACCTTATCGCGAATGATGGCATTATAAGCCTATTTGTATTTATCTTAAAAAAATATAATATTTATAATTGTTGATCTAATTATGAGTGAGTAGTCCTCACGGGATGCGGGCTAAGACATAGCCTCCCAGTCGTATGTGCACCATCTAATATGGAGTATTGTGTTATGATTTTGATATTGAATTTATCCTTTTTTCTTTGTCTCTTATCTCGATCCAAGAACTTGTCAGATACCTAAAATCCTAAGGTTTGATAGATGTGTTGAGGTGAGATGAATGGTAATCAACTGGTACGTTTGAAACCCAATAACAAAAAGGAGAGTACAATAGTTGTTTAGAGATCTATTTATAGGTAACGGTAACATCATAGTTCATAAGGTTTTAGTCTATTTTACTTAATAACTGTGTAACCCCGCACGACGATGGTGTAACCTATAGTAGATACGGACGCACCGTCCATAACGTTTATCCTATATAAATCACAACTCATAAATGAGATTATTATCATTTGTTTATTTCATATGTGTATAGCTGCATGTAAATCCTTAGGCCTGGCCTATTTTCATCTATTGATACAAAATTAAATGTGAAAGGTCCGGTAAAGAAATATATTACGAGTTTTCAAGGTCCTGTTCGACATAATATTACACCAAGAAAATTCTTCTCAAGATTCGATAAACCAAGGTCTCCTAGGAAAAAATCAAGCTATATTACATTCATAATTCGGATCGAGGGTATCAAACAGCGACGCCTCTAAGGAGGGGAATGACGCAAGAGGCGTTGTCTCCACTTACACCGATGACGCAGGAAAGACTTTCGTCCACAAAGCCGCACATCTCCCTCGCAACGCACTAGGCTAGAGCAACCATTCGATTTGTTCACACCACTGTCGTAGAAACGCTTCACCATTGTAGCCCTAATGTTGCGAATATCCCGCGACCCGCGCGACAAGTGCCATCCTTCCTGCAGCACTAACCTAACAGAATGGATACGAGATAAAATGAAAAAATCTCGTCACCCATTTCAGGGCAACATCCACACAACTAGGGTTGAAAACGGAATGAAAACAGACAAACACATGCGTTATCATTTTCATTTCCTCTTGTCTTGCTGGAATCACAAATAAAATGAAAAACTTCAGAAATGAATACAGATTAAAAAATCACCGGATACAAATATGGAGTGGATACGAAATGGATATGATACATAAATGTATATTTGTCACAACACAATAGTGGCAGGTCTCTACAAGCAAATAAACACATAAAGATATAGACAACAAGACAAGAAATAACTCACACACTTATACAATCGACAAATTGTGAGACACCCACTTGATTAGTATGTAGTCTGGCATGGTTGCGTGTGTGTAGGGACCTAATTGCATATAATCCATGGACATCCACGAGCAAGCAAAATCACCGACTCAAATTACAATTTTGTACATGGTCTTGGCTTTGTTATATATTTAGAAAGTTTTGATATTTGTTTTCTGAAATTTCCTCATGGATAATAATTTTATAGAAGGCAACTTTTTAATACAAAACGATTATCACTCACTCCAAGCAATGAGTATAGCATGGACTCCACACCAAGGTTAGTTTGAAAAAGCCACCACATACAAAAACTAAGCAACAGAGCCGCGTCTCGACCAAATCCGAACACCTCCGAATAACGGAACTTCACCTTGACACTCCTTATCGATGCACCATCCATCAAGAAGAGTAGATGGCGGGGCTTGGTCGGGCCCGAGAAAGGAATCATCTTGGACTTGCCGACAATAGCGTGCATTGTACCCCTAAAGATCAGCCTTGGACCAGCGGCTAGCACAGGATGAAGGCAGTTTGGAATCTCCATGTCTTGTATCCAACACGATGCTCCCAAAAGAGCGACGACGTCAAGGACCCCGTCATCCTGCCGATCCAACTATTGACCAAGGCTTTTGCTAGGAGACCTCTCTCAACCGCAGCGAGCGACAGGGAAGTATGGCCTCACCTTAACGACACCTCCAAGAAGGGGAACGACGCCCACAAGTGTCGTCACCGCTGGCACCGATGACCCATGAAAGATTTCGTCCACAAAGCTGCACATCTCCCTCTCAACAACACTTCACCATTGTAGCCCTAATACAGTGGATCTCCCGCGACCAGCACGGCGAGTGTCCTCCTTCTCCCCGCAACACCAACCCGACCGAGGAACCGCAACCTCCACTCCGGCAAGGGCCACGACCGCCAGGTCATCTCCCCGCTCCAGGGCAACATCCATGCGACTCCCCTATCCCCAAAGGCCGGGTGAAATGGATCGTATGGGCACCTAGAGGGGGGGGGGTGAATAGGTGCTAACCAATTTTTAATACTTTTTTCAATTTTAGGCTTGACACAAAGTAAATTCTCTAGATATGTAACTACGAGAATTTTCCTATATGCAACCCGAGCTACTAAGCACGTAAAGAGAGGAGCGAAGGAACCGTAGTGGAGCACGCGGAGACACAGGGATTTGTTTTACCACAGTTCCTTCCTTGTTAAGGGAAGTACATCTGCGTTGGAGGGGTGAGCGGTTCTAAGACCACCACGCCACAATAGGCCTCATCCTATTCTCCGATGGATCTCTCCACGAGAGGCCTGATCCACCTTCTCCACTATTGGATCCCTTCGAGGCGGGAACCGGTGCCTTTTACAATGCTACCGGGGCACACACCCACAACTAAATTGGGGGATCCCGAGATGACAACAAGCTGTCACAAGAACAAGGTTTATCAATATAAACAAAACAAGGATCTAGGTATTTGCAAGAAATACTAGATCGGTGATTCTCCAAATGAATGGAGAGGAGATGAAGCGCTTGATTGCTGATGATGAAGATCGAGTTCTCCTCCTTCGATTCCCCAAGGGACGGGGCCTTTGGGTGGATCTAGGTGGAGCTCTCTTTGATGAAGGTTGCAGATCAGATCTTGTCTTTTTCGAATGAATCAAGAGATCTGGCAGGAGGGGGAAGGCTGGCTTAAATACCCCTCCCCAAATCTGGTCGTTGAGCAACTTTGGGGGCGGATTATACGCCCCCAACTTGGGGCGGATTATCACCACGAGCAACATCACCACGATAGGGCAATATCACCACGAGCAACATGATCCCGAATGAAGTGGTTGCGAATAGCAATATGTTTTGTTCTTGTATGTTGCAGGGGATTGTAAGCAATTTTGATAGCACTTTCATTGTCACATAATAGAGGCACTTTGTCACAATTAACACCATATTCCTTTAAAGTTTGCCTCACCCATAATAATTGTGTACAAGCACTTGCAGCGGTAACATATTCAGCTTCGGCGGTTGAAAGAGAAATACAATTATGTTTCTTTGAAGACCAACACACTAGAGACCTGCCCAAGAATTGACATGCACCAGAAGTTGATTTTCTATCATATTTGTCACCAGCCCAATCTGAATCAGTGTATCCACATAGAGAGAAACTTGAACCCTTGGGATACCATAACCCAAAATTTGGGGAATGGACCAAATATCTGAAGATTCGTTTGACCGCCACTAAGTGGCTTTCTTTAGGAGAGGATTGGTACCTTGCACACACTCCTACACTTAACACGATATCGGGCCTAGATGCGCAAAGGTAAAGGAGAGAGCCGATCATGGATCGGTATACCTTTTGGTCCACGTCTTTACCCTTGGGATTGAGTTCAAGATGACACTTTGTTTGCATTGGAGTAGCAACGCCATTGAGATCCGTCATCTTGAACCTTTTGAGCATGTCTTGGATGTACTTAGCTTGATTAATAAAGGTTCCCTCTCTAAGTTGTTTGATCTCGAATCCAAGAAAGAACCTCAACTCACCCATCATTGACATCTCAAACCTGTCAGTCATAAACTTTGAAAATTCATCGTTAAAAGCTTGGTTAGTAGAGCCAAAAATAATGTCATCTACATAAAGTTGGCATACCAAAAGCTCCCCATTAACCTTCTTAGTAAAAAGCGTGGGATCGATTTGCCCAACTTCGAATCCACGGTCTAACAAAAGCTCTTTAAGGTGCTCATAGCACGCACGTGGGGCTTGTTTAAGGCCATAGAGTGCCTTATCGAGTTTGTAGACATGGTTCGGAAATTTGGGATCCTCAAAACCCGGGGGCTGCTTGACGTATACTAACTCATGTAGAGGACCATTAAGAAACGCACTCTTAACATCCATTTGCTGTAATTTAAAGTTATGATGGGCTGCATAAGCAAGAAGGATACGGATGGACTCAAGACGAGCCACAGGAGCATAAGTCTCGCCAAAATCAATTCCTTTCACTTGAGAGAATCCTTGAGCCACGAGTCTTGCTTTATTCCTCACAACAATGCCATTTTCATCTTGTTTGTTCTTGAAGATCCACTTGGTGCCGATAACATTGCGGAGGTCCTTGGGTTTCTCTACGAGTTTCCAAACTTTGTTGCGTTCGAAGTTATTTAATTCTTCATGCATTGCAACCACCCAATCGGGATCTTCAAGAGCATCAAAGACTTTCTTCGGTTCAACCATGGAAATGTGAGCTTGATGATCACAGAAGCTTGTAAGTTCTCTTCTAGTAGACACCCTTCTTCGTAAATCACCAACAACCTTGTCAATAGTGTGACCCCTTAGTTCAAGGTTCCGATCAGCACGAGCCTTGTGACAAGCCTCAATGTCCTTATTGTTTCTAGAAGGAGTTGATTTAGTGTTTGTATCCTTGTCTTGACTACTGCCTTGCCCTTGGTCTTGATCTGAGTTAACACCAGGAGGTTGCTGCAGAGTTTGTTCTTCAGGGCCGGATAATCCGCCCCTTGGAGGGGCCGGACTATCCGGCCTGGGAGATGAAGCACCAGAGCCTTCTTCCTGAGAATTCCTGATAGGACTTGGAGAACCAGAGCTGGATAATCCGCCCTCGAGGGCCGGAGAATCCGGCCTGGGAATTTCTTGTCTGCTGTCTTCTTCTTCGGATCCCCTGGAACAAGTTGGAGTGCCAGGGGTGGATTGTCTACCCCTTGTAGGGGGCGGATAGTCCGGCCTGGGACTACCATCTTGTCCAGGAGACTGATGATCTTTAGCAGGTTGCGGTGTCGGTGCAGAGTTTTCTCCAATAGTAGGAGCTTGTTGATCTTGTGAAGATGAGGGCTCCACTTGAGTGGGGCATTGTCCTTACCGATCCGCCACAAGGGGTATTTCAACATCTACATCACAAACATCAACTTACCCTACAAAGGAGCCGTTATTTTCATCGAACTCCACACTACAAGATTCTACAATAATCCCAGTGAGCTTGTTGTAGACTCTATAATTGTGGGATTTGGCACCGTAACCAACAAAAATACCTTCTAAAGCCTTGGACTCAAATTTAGACAAGTGGACACCTTTAATAAGAAAGAAACACTTACACCCGAATACTCTGAAGTATGAGATGTTGGGCTTGTTACCGGTAAGTATATCATAAGGAGTCTTGTCTAAAATCTTTCAGAGGTAGAGCCGGTTCGATGAGTGACAAGCAGTGGATATGGCTTCAGCCCAAAAATTGTAAGGAGACTTGAATTCAGCCAACATTGATCTAGACATATCCATCAAAGTCCGGTTCTTCCTCTCGGCTACACCATTTTGTTGAGGGGTGTACGCAGCGGAATATTGATGTCTAATCCCCTCTTCGCTAAGAAACTCATTCAAAGTGTAGTTTTTGAATTCGGAGCCGTTGTCACTTTTTATTGCCAAGATAGGAACATTGTGTTGACGTTGAACTTCATTGGCAAAATCAATGACTGTTTGTTGAGTCTCACTCTTTAGCTTCAAGAAATAGACCCATGTATATCTTGAGTAATCATCGACAATGACCAAACAATATTTCTTCCCACCAAGACTTGCATGAGAAGGAGGACCAAATAAATCCACATGAAGTAATTCCAAGATCCTCTTTGAAGACACAATAGTCTTCCTCTTGTGGGGAGAGTCATGCATTTTGCCTTCAACACAAGCCCTGCAAACACGATCTTTGGCAAAGGAGACATTGTCTTTTAGTCCAAGGATGTGGACACCCTTGTGGAGACTTTGCAAAGTTCTCATGTTGACATGGTCTAAACTGCGATGCCACAACCAGCCCACGCCGGCCTTTCCGAATAGACACATCGGACCCGAAGTGTTTTTCCATGAAAAGTCCACCACATACATGTCATTTTCGACGTACCCAACGAAAGTGACCTTTAGAGACTTGCTCCACAAGAGTACCACCAAATCATCATCGATAAAAACAGCAAAACCCATCTTGCCAAGAGCATGAACAGAAAGAAGGTTGTAACCGAGGGTCTCAACAAGCATGACGTCCACGAGAGAGATATCGTGGGCAACCACAACCTTGCCAAGACCCAGTACCTGAGATTTAGACTTGTCACCGTAGGAGACTGTAATATTATCATGATTTGGACACATCTCCGTGATGATCTCCTTGCTTCCGGTCATATGACTAGTGCAGCCACTATCCAGCACCCATTTCGACCCACCGGAAGCATAGCCCTGCAAGAGAATTACTTTTTGGTTTTAGGTTCCCATTTTTCAATGGGTCCTTTCATGTTAGTAACAAGGGTCTTTGGGACCCAAATAGACCAAGCAATATATTCATCAAAGGGATCGACATAATAAGCATAAACATCGCCATAATCATCACAAAAGAGTTCATAATTTGGATTGTGAGACCCTGCAAAACCAATATTGTTAGTCTTGTCTTTTGTGACGTTCTTCTCAGCGGTGCTTGTCTTTGATTGCACATTCTTGGTCTTGTTCTTCTTGTTTTTATTCTTCTTAGACTTAGTGACATACCCAAGTCCCTCTTTACCATGATTTGACCTTTGCTTGCCAAGAACTTCATCAAGCACACCCTTATCCTTGGGATTGATGTCCTTGATCACTTATTTTTCCACACTAGCATTTTCCTTATGACTATATGTTGAGTTGTATGAGCTAGGAACATCATATTTGGCCAATCGACTTTGAATCTGATCATGTGACTCATTGAGGATGGAGAAATCGTTTTTCAACGCATTGTGAGCATTGTCAAGTTTCTCCAATTCCTCAGAGAGTCTATCATGAGCAGCCCCAAAGTCAATTTTTTCCTTCTTTAGCTTCTTTGCTTTGGTGACTGCATTGTCACGTTCCTTAACAAGTTTAGTCACAATTTCTTCATGTGACTCTTCAATGGACTCAAGCCTCTCTTCAAGAGAGACCCGAGCTTCTTCTTCTTCCTCAAGAGAATTTTTTAAGGATGAAATTTCCATTGCATCCTCCCTTTCAATTCTGCCCTTTTCTTCGAGAAGAGCTTCGTTTTGGGCCAGCTGATCCATAAGAGCTTCAAAACGAACTTTGTGCTCACCTTGCAAGTTAGTGTAGAAGTAATCCAAAGCAATAATCTCTTCTTTAACCTTAAGACTAGTAGGATCATCCATGTCAATCATAGCCTTAGTAAAAGAAGAGTTAGAAGTCGTTACCTCGGAGCTTCTTGCTATGAGACAAGTAGCATTCTTGTTGATGATGTTTTCGTTCGGAGAGTCGAAGAGAGATGTTGATGTAGATGTGGTGGCTACAACAGCCACCTCTTGAGAGCTATCGTCCTCGTCCTCATCTTCACTTCCCGATGAATATTCTTCTTGAGCCACTAGAACAATCTTTGGTTGCTTCTTGAAGGGAGCATTCTTCTTTACAAACTGTTTCTGGAGCCTTTGACTTGTCCTTGAAAATGAGTCTTCCTCCATTATCTTCCCTACTTTGATATGGACACTCAGCTACAAAGTGCAGCCGGTCACCACAGTTGAAACATGTTCTCAGGTTGGGACCATTTTCTTTTCTTCCATAGGCTCCACTCTTGCGTTCTAGTTCAGCTTTAGCCTTGGCTGGATCTTTCCAAAAGTTTCTAGCATAAAGAGCCAAGTATTGTCCATGGATCCTTTTTATATCCTCGGGACAGTCCAGACCTTCTATGGCATATTCTTCATGATCAATCACACTAGTCTTCAAGGCCACGTTGACCCCCTTTTGCATCCCCATAGCTCGAGCACGAGCATCTTCGGCATTCTTGGCAGCCACTTTGAAAGCTGCCATTTCTTGCATTACCTCATTGGATGTCATGAGGTGATAGTTATGCCTACCTTGGAGACTCTTCAAATCTGTGGGCTCAAATGGCATAAGAGCACTGACGTACTTGCGCTTAATCCATGCATCATCAACATGAGCTGCACCGTGGTTTTATGAAAGTTGTGGCTATTGCTTTGAGCCTCCTATACATGTCCTCGTGGTATTCTCCATCCAACATATAGAATCCTGCAGCTTCGTTGCTCAAAGCATCATATCTATTTCTTCTCATACTTTCATTTCCGATGAAGAGCTCGGTGAGGGCATCCCAAGCTTCCTTAGCTGTGCTAAGATGCTGAATGTGTGGCATGTCTTTGTCACCCACACCAAGCTGTATCATGTGTAGAGCTGTAGCATTGAGTTGACTATCGACAACTTCTCTTCTTGTGAGATTGTTGGGGTTTCCAACATGAAGACCTTTTTCTATGATTTTCCACAACTCAATGGAGGAACTGCACACATGAGACTTCATCAAAAATTGCCATTGAGTAAAAGTAGATGCAGAAAGTTTGGGTGGATCACCCCTATTATGTATATGTGGGTGAGGGATAGGTGGATCAGGGGAATACACATGGGAAACCTCATTGTATCCATCCTTACCACTATCCTTTTTCGAGGAGGAGCTCTTGCTAGTGTCATCACCAACCACTTCGTTCTCTTTGGAATCGGTTTTACCCGTTTCCTTGGATTGCGGAGTGGTAGCCTCAGAGTTAGATGGAGGTGATGCTGTGGATGTGGAGAGACGTATTATCAATTGACGCATCTCTTCCATCTTAGCCTCCATTGAACTCACCAAGGTTGTTTCCAACGTCTTGAGATCGTTCATGGTGACTACATCCGGAGCATCACTCCCATCTACCTTGGAACCCATACTTCTCTTAGGCGGTTAAGCCCGAAATAAGAGCCGGGGCTCTGATACCAATTGAAATAGATCGTATGGGCACCTAGAGGGGGGGGGGGTGAATAGGTGCTAACCAATTTTTAATACTTTTTCAATTTTAGGCTCGACACAAAGTAAATTCTCTAGATATGTAACTATGAGAATTTCCCTATATGCAACCCGAGCTACTAAGCACGTAAAGAGAGGAGCGAAGGAACCGTAGTGGAGCACATGGAGACACGGGGACTTGTTTTACCGCAGTTCCTTCCTCGTTAAGGGAAGTACATCTGCGTTGGAGGGGTGGGCGGTTCTAAGACCACCACGCCACAATAGGCCTCACCCTATTCTCCGATGGATCTCGCCACGAGAGGCCTGATCCACCTTCTCCACTATTGGATCCCTTCGAGGCGGGAACCGGTGCCTTTTACAACGCTACCGGGGCACACACCCACAACTAAATTGGGGGCTCCCGAGATGACAACAAGCTGTCACAAGAACAAGGTTTATCAATATAAACAAAACAAGGATCTAGGTATTTACAAGAAATACTAGATCAGTGATTCTCCAAATGAATGGAGAGGAGATGAAGCGCTTGATTGCTGATGATGAAGATCGAGTTCTCCTCCTTCGATTCCCCAAGGGACGGGGCCTTTGGGTGGATCTAGGTGGAGCTCTCTTGGATGAAGGTTGCATATCAGATCTTGTCTTTTTCGAATGAATCAAGAGATCTGGCAGGAGGGGGAAAGTTGGCTTAAATACCCCCTCCCTAGATCTGGCCGTTGAGCAATTTTGGGGGCGGATTATCCGCCCCCCCGGGAAAACTCCGCCCCAAGGGCGGATTTTCCGGGAGAAACTCCGTCCCCTCTCTGGGGCTGGCGCCTGCGTGACTTGGTGAAGATCTTGGGGGGGGGGGGGGTGGATAATCCGACCCCCTCCTAGGGCGGATTATCCGGCCAAGCCGGAAAGTCCGGCCAACACTCCGCCCCCTCTCTGGGGCTTGCGCCTTGGCGGTGAGCAAGGGGGGCGGACTATCCGACCCCCAGAGGGGCGGATTATCCGACGAGGCCGGAGAATCCGGCCAAAACTCCGCCCCCTTCTGGAGCTAGTGCCTTCTTGGGAAGAGGGAGGGGCGGATTATCCGCCCCCCAAAAGCAGATACTTTTTCCCTTTTTCTTAGAGAGAGCTACAACACTTCAACACACATTAAATAATCCTTAATATTGTTATCTAACACACAAAACACTAGGGATTAAGAAATATTCTTTCGGGATCGGGCGAACATCTTCGCCTCCAATCTCCATGCCAACGTGACCGAAAGAGCACCACCACACGCCAGTGGCGGAGCTAGCACAGAATTCCAGGAGGGGCAAAACTGAAAAGATGGATGTTTGGGGGGGGGGGGGGGAGGGGGCCAGATTACTCTATTTCTTCACACCAAAGTCCCTACTAAAAATTTTCTTCACTAATTCTTCAAAATCTGGGGGAGGGGGGGGGGGGGGGGGGCGGTGGCCCCCCTGACATACATATAGCTTCGCCGCTGCCACACGCCCTCAACATGGAGGCCCCGCACTTCCGTCCTCGCTGCCTCGTTGATCTCCCACCTCCGCGTGGAGGTGGCCTTGGGGAGGGTGGGCCTCCTGCACCCGCTGTCTCAACGTCCAGCCTAGCAACGGTCGAGGAGAGAGGATTGAGCTGCCGATGCATTTTACAGAGTTAGGGGCCTCCAAAGCCGCCCCCGCCAAGGCGACCAGGAAGGAGGAACCGGATGATCATCATCTAGGATTTCCTCAGTCACGCCGAGTTAATGGAGTATAATGGTAGAGTTGACCACTCGTGGAAGAAAACATTACTCGATGTCGATCAAGCTGACGAAGCAAGTACTACAGGACATGCGACATGTTACTTACGGATGGACGAGGGAGTCGATCACTACATTGCAGAAGATTTGCAGTTGGGTGGGCACATGACTCGCCGAATACGTGGACACTCCCTGCCGTGCAGGCAACGGACGGATCGGAAGCACCGGAGGCAGGAGAGGATCGCCTCGCCTCGCCTGGTAGGAGGCTGGTACAAGGACCATATAAAAACCAAGGCCTTGGGTAGGGACGGAGATCGCGTCATCGCGAAAAACAGAAGCCACACGTGCCACACCGCCGCGCGTCCACCGCATAAACCGAGCCCAGCCAGCCTGCTTCCCTCCCTCGTCCCCCCGAGCCAGCGACCCACCCGGGTGGCCCGGCGCCGCAGCAAACCACGTTCCCACAACCACACGTACTGCGCCGCGCTCTCGCGCACGCACGGCCCGCCTCCACACGACCCCCCCACCTGACGCCGACGCCGACGACCTCTCATCCGTTTCCCGGGTGGCGGCGGCGGCAATGGTCCCGCCCCCTCTGGCGTGAGCGCGATCCCTAGCGGCAGCGAATATCCGCGCGCCCCGAATCCCCAAACCAACAACAACACCCCCGTCTTCCTCCCTCCCCCCACCGCAAATCCGGAGGACGCCCTCTTCCCCCCCCCCCCCCCCCCCCCCCCCCCCCCACGTCTCCCGCTCGCCTTTCCCGCCCCCGAGCGCAACCGCACCGCCGGAAGCGAGCCCACGCAAGTCGGCTGCTCCCTCCCCCCTCCCTGCTTGCTTGCCCCAACCTCCCAGGCAGGAGGCGAGGATCGTACCAGCGGCAGGTACGGCAGCACCACCATCCCCTCTCTCTCTCTCTCTCTCTCTCTCTCTCACCAAACACGCACGGACAGATTTTATTTTTTGGAAGTTAGTTCGTCCGTTCGCTCGGCCGTTCTTATCTTGTCCGTCTGTTTCGGGGGCCGGAAACGCGTCCCTGCTGTGTTGTTTGTTTCCGCCACGAGAGATTCGCGGCGAATTCCGTTGGGGAATCGCTCCTGTGGGGAAATTTGTCGGAGCCAGAGATTCTATTTTTGAGGTTTCAAATTGGGATTTCGGGGGCCAGAGCATTCGGGGGCTAACAAGTGCGATCTCGCGCTACTCCGCGCATTCTTCCCTTCGGTTCCTTGGAAAGCAGGAATTTCTGGTCTCTTCTGTGACGGTAGGCTGATCTGAGGCGTTATTGGGTGAAATCTGCGGGAAATTGTCTGGTTTTTGTGTTTGGGTTTCTTATATCTGCAAGGTGCCAATTGTTGGTGCTCCTCTCAACAAGTTTGTATAGCTAATAATCCTATTATTGCTCTCCTATCAACAGGAAGGGGCGCTCATAAGCGCATACAGCTGAAGGTAGGAGCTGGTGGATTGGAATCCTGTGATGTACTTTGCTCCGGTGCTGATCCAACTGAAGCCAACTTGATTACAGTCTCCGCACACATGGCGCCCTCTGCCGCCGTCCCCGCTGCAGGCAGCGGCGAGGCTGATGGGGCACCGCGCATGGCCAAGTTCCTGTGCAGCTTCGGAGGCAGTATCCTGCCCCGCCCGCTCGACGGCCGGCTGCGCTACGTCGGCGGTGACACGAGGATTGTCATGCTGCCACGTGACATATCCTACTCCGACCTAGCAGCGCGGATGCGGGAGCTCTACGAGGATGCTGACATCATCAAGTACCAGCAGCCCGACGAGGATCTTGATGCGCTGGTCTCGGTTGTTAATGATGATGATGTGGTCAACATGATGGAGGAGTATGACAAGCTCATTGCTGCCGGAGAGGGGTTCACTCGGCTCAGGGTCTTCTTGTTCTCGCAGCACTTGGATGATGATGCTGTATCAGCAGCTGTGCATTACCATGTAGATGATCGGGACACAGAGAGGAGGTATGTCGACGCCCTCAACAGCCTCGGTGACATGAGGTCACCTTCCTCTCCGGTATCAGTGGAACAGCTTTTCGGCATTGGAGGCAATGAGGGGATTCCCGATAGTTTGCGCCATTTGAATGTTCCTCGTCCATCACAGAGTCAGAGGTATGGGGAGATGGATTCTCCTTGGAGCCCTGCATTTATCTCTCCAGGGCAGTATGGAGTGCATGATCCCAGGGATGTTCCCATTTCACCATCATCTGCAAGGTTTCAAGTTGGAGCGGAGGATTTTGATGAGAGGATTCCTGATGACTTTGTGAGGCAGTCACCTAAATATCGCCATTACGAGTCTCAGTCACCGCCACATGTGGATAACTTGGTCTGGCTTCCACCTGGTGCTGTAATTCAGCAAAATGCTGGCTTCCCAGGAAATTTGGGCCGCTCCGGCAATTTCTTGGATGGAAACAGTGTATATGACTCCCGTTCACCTTTCCAGAAGGGTCAAGGTTCAGTGATCGATCCTCGCTATGTGGATCCCCGTTGGAGGCCAGTCCAACAAACTTTTGACCAATCCAGCATGACAAATGAGTATTCGGCTCACCCTACTATTCCCCGTCAAGATTATTTTCGTCCTGGTGAGCATTATGTTGTAGGCCAAGATGTTAGACTGGAAAATGGTGTTTACGTGAAAGAGCAAACTGGTGGTCACCCTCCCATGTTCTACAATGAATCACATCCTCATGATAGAGCTTGGCATGGGCATCCCAACCAAAGCCATCAGAGGTACGAGGATCCAAGGTTGAATCTGGCTGGTAATGGTAGAGTGATGGATCCATACATTGATAGCAACTCAGCTAATTCTGCATTTGCACCCAATAAAGTATATGAAATGCATTCAGCATCTCACAGTCGCTCAAGCCATGAAAGTCCCCACTATTATCATGGCAGTGGCGAGCATATCAATGATACATATCATAACCAACAAGTTGTTAGTAGTGGCTCGTACGTCCAGACGTCAGGTTTTGAAGAATCCACAGGCCAGCATTACAGTCATACTTCAACATATGGTGGAGATACCTTTTACCAAATGCAGCAGAATTTGCCGCAACTTCAATCTATGAGAAGGAGGGGAACCAGTCCTGTTCATACAGGCTCACCATATGAATCACCACACCTGCCAATCCCAAATGGTGGGAGTATTAACTCCAACTTTGTCAGAAACACAGGTGATGTTAGCCCAAGGGTTCCTGGTGTGCCTGCATATGACCGAGTTCCGAACCCATGGCCTTTACCCAATGGCAACATACCATATAGAATTGTTGGACATGATATTCCTGCTGTTTTAGATAACTCTTCTGCTCTTGGTCCTAGGTCAAATCCAAATACTACTCAGTATGTTCAGCCTTTCTTTGCCCCGGAATCAGTCCAGCAGCAACCTGGAGCTCCGTTGATAGAAATTCTACCTGAAAGAGCAAGTGCTGGACCCATGCTGGGATCATTTGATGGTAGAGTATCTGTTGGTGCAGTTCCCCTCGCTGATCAGTTGTCCAGGATGGACATTAGCACAACAAAGAAATTTGAAGGACCAGAGGATGAAAGGCATACTAGAAATGTAACTGAAGCAAAACCTACACACGCTGCAAATGACCCTAGTACCTTGGTTCACAATGTTGGAGTTGCACATGAAGTTGATCTCCAAAGGGGCAAACCTACAGAACATGACGGCGGGGCTATGGCATTGCAGGAATGTGGGCATATACCAGGGGACAAATTAAATCTCCTTCCAGAGTTTGTTGCCTCTGTTAAAAAGGCTGCACTGGAAGAGGCTGATAAGCCAGGAGAGGTTCAGGGAGATGTTCCTCGCGCTATTTCACCTGTTTGTGGTGATGACAATGATGGAAAGAAGTTCGATGAGGTAACTGCTGGTGCAAGTAGTACTTAAACAAATAAATTTAGCACTAAATATCTGACGCTCTGCACTAAATCCTTTTTATCTGCAGAATGCTGATGGAGATCAGGACAACAATGTGCATGGAAGCGACCAGCACAAAAGTTCTGGGATCGAATCTACACCCGCTGAAGCTGAAGCTTTGTCTAAAGGACTACAGGTGTCTTGCTAATCTCTTGATATATGGTACTGTTCGATTTTTAGCTTATGTCCTATTTATACTTTGTGTCGATCATGCAGACTATAAAAAATGATGATCTGGAGGAAATCAGAGAGCTGGGTTCAGGTACTTATGGGGCAGTCTTTCATGGTAAATGGAGGGGATGTGATGTTGCCATCAAAAGAATAAAAGCGAGTTGCTTTGATGGAAGGCCATCCGAGAGAGAGCGCTTGGTATGCTTTATTTCCTTGTTAGTTCTCGACTTTGAAGGATTAGTAGAGTTGCAATTTTTTTTTTGAAGTAAGAGTTGCAAAAATTATGTTTACATGTTGTAGGGAACCTCTACCTTCTCCATTATAATATTGGAGTAATTTCATGTTTTGTATCAGTTGCTGTGGATAGATTTTGTTTTCCAAGTAAAACAGTAATGGAGCCCTTGCCTCTATATATACTAATAATAAAAAATAGAGTTTATGTACATGAAGAAAAGGATGTACAGATTCAATGTGGTCTCTCATGGAAACTGCCTAAATTTCTTATTTATCGAATCTTGCAGATTGCGGATTTCTGGAAAGAAGCTCAGATCCTGAGCTCACTTCATCACCCAAACGTAGTTTCTTTTTATGGTGTTGTTCGTGATGGTCCTGATGGAAGCTTAGCAACTGTTACTGAGTTTATGATCAACGGGTCTCTCAAACAATTCTTGAGGAAAAAAGACAGGTACTGCTCGTTTAATCAAAAAGCAGTTTGATTACTCATTTCTCCCATATTCTAATAAATATAGGACCTGTATAGGACAATTGATCGCCGCAAAAGAGTTATATTGGCCATGGATGCTGCATTTGGCATGGAATATTTGCATGGGAAGAATATTGTCCATTTCGATCTCAAGTGTGAGAACCTACTGGTAAACATGAGGGATCCACAGCGACCGATCTGCAAGGTTTAATTCCAACTCGCTCCTCTAGTCTCCTTCCTTGCTACTTGTCCACTCCTTTTGACAAACCTCACTAGAAGGATTCATATTGCTCCCTGACTGTTTCATCTTCCTACCTTAATTTGATCAGATTGGTGATCTCGGGCTATCAAAGGTGAAGCAGCATACTTTGGTGTCTGGTGGTGTTAGAGGAACCTTACCATGGATGGCTCCAGAACTTTTGAGTGGGAAAAGCGATATGGTGTCAGAGAAAGTAAGTCCTTCCACAAGTACATTTTTTATTTTACAAATTGTTCAATCTATAAACAATGTATAACTTCTATGTTCTTACTAAAACCAATTAACTTTATTTTGTAGATTGACGTCTACTCATTTGGTATTGTGATGTGGGAGCTACTTACTGGGGATGACCCATATTCTGATATGCGTGCTGCTGAAATTATTGGTAATTTCCAGAACTTCGTACATGATGATTGTTTTATTTTGTTTCTAATTATACCTTCCTCCTTGTTTAAGTATTTTTTTTGGTGCACATGTATTGGTTTGAATAACTTGCTGTGGGACTGTGAAAACATATTCGTTGGAAATTTTCTTTTAGAATTTCTTTGTATGCTCTGATACAACTTGGAAAAACTTTTTTGCGGAGAACTATAAAAGGCTTTAAAGGTGAACTACTGGAAATGTTCAGATGGAAATCCCAGGATGTGTTAAAGGATAAATGCTATACATGTATTAAACTATTAAAAAATGTAGTTAAAAAACCCAGATGTAGTCATGTAGGTAATTCTGTAACTCGTTTTATATTTGCTTGATTGCGGTACCCAGCTGATGTGGTAACTGCAGTTAAAATATCCATGTCACTACCCAAAACAACCATTCCAGAACCGTCACCCCTTTCAGGATTTTCCTGTGCCAGTATGAAATTGGTCATGGAAAGTGGATATATCTTTTGTGCTTATCAACATTAGTCTTGCACCTGTAGAATGATGCTTCTGGTTAACACTGCCATGTGGAGTTAATTATCATGTCATTTTGTAGGGGGCATCGTGAACAATTCTCTTCGTCCCCAGATCCCTTCCTGGTGCGATCCTGAATGGAAATCATTGATGGAAGGCAGTTGGGCGTGTGAACCAACTGAAAGACCGTCCTTCACTGAGATATCTCAAAGGTTGAGGAAAATGGCCGCAGCAATGAACGTGAAGTAGAGGCTCAAAGTTATTAGCCACACAAAGGCATGTAAAGATTCCATGTCCAGTTCCCTGACTTGAGGAAGGCAAACCCAGAATATATGTTACAAGTGTCTTGGCAGCGTCTTGGTTTATCATAGTTCAAATGAGACTTTGTGAAGGCCTTTCATGGCACGGAAGTTCGAAAACATAATTGGCGTGAGTTAGTTCTTCGTCTTCCCCGTTCCTTTACAATCTGGAAATGGTTCTAGCAAATGTGATTTGTTCTGTTTCCTGTTTGCAGGAATTTTTTTTGTTGTTGGAGTCAGCAGCTGCCATGTGCCTGCCGTATGAAATATAGTGCATCTATCCATTCCTCAAGATGGGAACTGTTGGCTTGTAATGTAAATAAATTTTGGCTCGGTTAGATGTGCACGGTACTAGACACGGTTCAGTGCTGGACGCAGTTATCCTTTTCATACAATTGTGTCCTGAGAAGAGAGGGAACAACTCGAACAGAGATATCCTTATTCAGATTGTACATAGTTTACGAATAAAATTTCCATTTTGCATGGAAAATGGTCTTGCCCGTATGTATATATATCATCACTCCTTGATAATTATCGTCACCTGTCAATTGGTTTGAATTGGGTCTTTGAAGAACTCAATGTGGCCATCACAACCTAGTTTTCTAATGCCACTATGGAGGCAATCTCTATTTGCCAGATCTGCATTTTGCTAAATCAATTAAGAAAAGGTGTCTACTGGGACTTAACCTGGCATCCTTTTCTTCTTCTTTTGCTTATAATTCTAAGTTCTTAATAGAAGGTGCTGTTTAGGTTGCTCTGCTCCATGAAGTTTATGGTTGTATGCTTGCTGTCTCAGAACATTCATTCTGAGATTCTCATTCCCTGGCCTTGACTATTATGCATGCCTGACTTTCTTTTCTGTCTTCTCTCTGGAGATCATTTGAGTACAGTTTCATGTCTGGCGATAGGGTTATCCAACTTGATTTTACAATTGGTATCATACCAAGATTATAGAATAGTAGCCTGTTAGCAGGGAACCTGCTTCAATCTACATTATTGTTCAGTGTGTGATTTGTGTCTCTTCTCAATTATGCACCTAGCTTTAGTACCTTTGGTCAGTCTCCTAGGCCAGCCACTTGGTGACACGCATTTGATGCATGTTTGAGAGGAAAAAGGCTAGCCCATTTTGACCTTGCAGACAGTGTCATTAACCAATGGCACACAGTTACCTCACCATCTTATCTCTTATTAATGGTACATCTGTATGCGAGCTATTTTAGGACAAGCATGGATCATATGGGGCTGCTTTAGGGTAGGCTTGTTATGCTTTTCATCACCACTGATTAGCCAACGCCTGTGAGCACCTCCTGTCACAATTGCCCACCAAACCGCACAATTAGCCGCTGCCAGCATTATCTTAAGCGCCAGACAGCACCCAAAGTCAAAACCACGTAAACAATCCGCGACGGCCGCCACTTCGTCGCCCCCGCTTTTCGATCTCTTCTGCGTGTTGCGTTGCGCCGTCGAGTCGACGGGGGGAATTTTCATGGAAGAACAGAATGATCTGTTCCTTGGGAGCTATCTATCTAGGGTTTTAGTTTGTGAGCGTAGGTGACAAGTCAAAAAGCGCCCCAGGACAGAGGGGAGGGTCTGTGTGATTGTGATTGTGTGTGTGGCACATCATCGTCGTTGACAGATGGATGGATGGATGGATGGTAGGTGTGGCGCAGCTTGGCCTCTTGTTGAGACACAGCAGCAATGCTAGCTTGCTAGGGCTCATGCTGGAGAGTGTGATTGACTTGAGCATGCAGTGCATCTGTTCTGATTGCAACTTATACTAGTTATACTGTTTCCACTGTGAGCTTTTGCTTCAAGTTTTGCAATAGTATGACGATGTGAATGATGGGTGCCCTTTCTAGCTGGGGAGGTTGGAAGTTTGGTTTTATCAGATTTTTGCCGTTCTTGGGCTGACACAAATGACAGCTCTGAACATTACCATCACAATAATGTGCTCCTGTGGTTTCTTTGGAGTTGAATGTTCATGGCGAGGCGAATGTGGTGGCACTGTGAGGATGCAGGTGGGACTGTCCGCGGGAGGCCTGCATATGCCCGTACAGTCCCGCAACAGTTAAGTGGGTGTCTCGCGGAAGCCCGCTAAATTTATGCGGATACCTACCTCCCACTTATGCCCACATATGCCCACAAATATTATATTATATATTTTTTTGGTCTTAAAATAGATGTAAAAAAATTGTCTAAATAGTGTCTAGATACGTCTAAATTTAGACAAATTTTTGACATCTATTTTAAGACATAAGAGTATTTTTATGGAAAACAAAATGGTATAATATAATGTAGGGAGTTAAGCCATGGATGAAGCTAACGTGCTCACGGGGTCGAGCACGCACTGATCTGTTGCATGCTTGCTATCGGTGTCGCCACCTTGGAGCAGAACAGGTGGGTGATCAAGGTGGCACGTGTACATAACCCTATCCACCAACATGGTCGCCGCGGGATCGACTAAGGTGGCGGATGTCATGAGCTGCAAGTCCAGGAACTAGATGCCATAGCGCGCAACTGATACACCACCTAGCAGTCGCTGGCCAACCTCAATGGAGCGAGCCATGATGAAATGTCAGCACCAAACTAAGTCGCAAACTTATGACAATGCGGGATGGACGTGGGATGTGGGATATCCCACTTATTTTTTTTCTTACCCACGGGATGCCCGCTTAACCTTTTATACGGGCTTGGGAAGCGGGTCTCGTGAGCAGCCTACACCCACCTGCACCCTGAACTGTGATACTGTTTCCTAGGCCACGGAGGTGTCTTCACGCCCGCGGTTCCTTTAGAACCTTCTGTCGAAGAAAAAATGTACTCAAATTTCGTGTCATGATTTTAACACCTCGTGGCTTAGAAGGTTGGTAGTTTCACCCTCTAGCTAGTTCTGGTAAAATACAGGTAGAAGGTTGCTCTCCTTTTCGGGAAGCAGTTAAGCATGTCAAAATTTAACAAGAACTGGTATTGCTATCTGCTCCAAGAGGTTGGTGGTTTACCTCCTATCTAGCAGTTCTGACAAAATGTAGGGCTGAGTAAACATTGTTCCCCTTTTTCATTAAACAGTTTGAATAGGTTTAAATCGAATAATTTAATATGGAGCTGCACCGGCTCCAAAACTTGGGCAGTAACTTGCAGCTAGTTGGGATCCCAATGCTGGTCCTGTGAATTCCTGCTCATTGTTCAGGCCTATGAAAATCCTGGGATTGGATTGAAATATTCAGGCCCTTGGTTGTACTCCCTCGGGTTCATATTAATTGACTCAAATTTGTTTAGATTTAAATGAATCTAGACACTATTTAGTATATAGGTCCATCCAAATTTTGACAAATCAAAGTTAATTAATATAGATCGGAGGAAGTACTACTCGACAAGACAGAATTTGACAGTGTCAGTCTAAAGCCCAAACATTACCATCACAGTAATGTAGTACTTGCCCAATTTCTTGGAGTCGAAAGTTATCGTGTCTTGAATCATAGTGAGGTGTGTGTGGTGGCATATTGTGGGGGCACTGAAACCCTGTTTCCTAGACTGCTGAGGTGTCTTCACGCCCGCGGTTCCTCGGCGAGGACACTGTTGCGTAAGATAAGAAATAAAGCTCTCAACAATCGGCCGAAGAAAAAAACGTACCCGCATTTCCTGTCATGATTTAACTCCTCATGTCTTGGCCAGTTTCTGGTACAATACAGAAAAAAATTGCTACCCTTTCCAGGAAACAGTTTAATACCATGTCAAATTAAACAAAAGATTGCTATCAGCCCCAAGAGAGAGGTTGGTGGTTCACCCTCTATATAGTACTCCCTCCGTTTCAAAATATAAGATGTTTTAGCTTTGTGAAGCAAATGTATCTAGACTTCTTTTAGTATGTAGATTTACTTAGATTTAGAGTGAATCTACACACTAAAAGAAGTCTAGATATATTTTCATCATAAACTTAAAACATCTTATATTTTGAAATGGAGGGAGTAATAGTTTCTGACAAGATATACTGAAGAAATAGTGTTCCCTCTTTCCAGTGAAATAGGTTAGAAAAATCACCAGCTCCAAGACTGGGGCAGTAACTGGCAGCTACTAGTTGGGATCGATCCCAAATGCTGGCCCTGAATTGTTCAGGCTCGCGAAAAGGCTGGGACCGGATTGAATATTCAGGCATGTCTTGGCACATTGCCCTTTGGTCGCATCCGACAGGGCAGAATTTGACACGATGTCAGCCTAAAGCCCCAGCCTTTCTTATCCTCCTGTGCTGCCACCAATCAGTCCCCTGTGCGAATCTCCAGGCCGGTGAGATCTCTCCGGCACGCACGGCAGCATGTGTTTCACCTCCACGACGACACATGTGCAGCTAAGCCGAGCTCCTTTTCGCTAGTTATTAGTAGGTCAGGGTGGCAGCAGCAGCAGCCATGGCTACCATCACATCGCCAGCTTCAGATGAATTAGCCAGGACGCCATGTACATCAGATGAGCTCCGGTGGCTTCGCAAGATTTGGCTGATGTCAGACAGCTCACAGGGCAAAACTGCTTGCTGGTTTAGCTAGGAGACTCTGCTTTTCTTTCCAGGATCAGGAGCTCGATCTTCCGGTAAATAAAAGGCCAGGAAGTTGGCAAGATAGTAAGAAAAATTGTCGGATGGAAATGGAAACCATAAGGTAAAGACATCATGCTCGATCGCTACCCAGCTAAGCTCTAGTATTAACTCCAGAAAGCTCCGTTTCACCAGAAAGAAACTATCGAGAACCCATGGCTGAGGCTGAGGTAACCACTTGTTGCTGCTGCTGCAACCGGTCAAAACGGAATGTGCTTCATCCCGAAGCAACGAGGAAGATATCAACATCACTGACCATGCGCTAAAAACACTTGCGTCTCCCATGTTAAAAAAAGGGCCATCTTCTCTTCCGCAGGTTAATCAGATCGATCGGCGACATGGTCGCTGCGTGACAGTGTTCTTTTGACAGTGAAATCGCAGCGGTAGGGTTCAGGTTGCCTTTTGCCATGCACAGCATGGTCAGGGTGCCATCATTTGCCAATGATGCGAGCAGCAATGGGGCCTGGATGGGCTAGGGAGGAGGGACAGATAGGCTCTCGGCTTGACGTCCGGTCTAATCCCCGGCTGGCTTGTCGGGGGGAAAGCGTGGTGCTGCTTTCTCCTAACCGGCACAGGGCCATGAGCCCTCGTGGCAGCTGCTGGGATCTGGAGATCAGGATAAAGATTTTATCAGTTCTGGTAAACGGATTGACATGTGCGTCATGGTGGTGGTGCCGTGGCCTTGTTCTTGGATCCATATATGTTTCGGCCATGGTGGATCGTCGTCTATATATCTGTCATTCACAGGTTATATGTTGCTTGGTTGCGAATTGCCTGCTGGTCAGAAGCCGCCGTCATCCTTTTATCGTGGCCGTCCAAACTCATGCCGTGTTGGCACGGGGTGTATATATATGTTATAAATTGACGGAATTCGTGACCCGATTTACGTCATTGCGGAATTTGGGGGTGGAAAAAATCTCCCTTCCAGTGTGGCATAAATCAGAAACCGATGTCATCCTTTTCATCGTGACCGTCCAAACTCATGCCGCGTTAGCGAAACCGTGTCGGCATGCCACACAATACACACATGGACTAATGCGTATATGTTTTAGATTGACGGAATTCGCGACCCGAACAGTTACGCCACTGCGGATTTTGTGGTGGAAAAAATCTCCCCACCTCTCTCCTTGTGGCACAAAACAGACCATGCCGATCACCTTTTGATTACTCTAACAATGTGCCATAAAAATAAGCATGCATGCCTCATTGTACTTTGCTTCAAGGTACAGCCTAAGGTCAATTACTGTGCATGGATTCAAATGCTAGACTCCAATGTGGCTAATCAAAGGCATGTATATCCGGTTATTCTCCCACCGCCTTTTCCCCAAACTTTTTGCGCCCTTTTCCTTTTGCCAAGATTTAAGACCGTGTCAAGTTGCTGATGACAGGCAACAAGGGCCGTGTGGGATGCATGGTGGGGAATATATGGCCTTGGAGGAGATGACAAGCGGGAAAATACCAAATGGATCCTCCCAAATGCTTCCTCCTTGCTACCATATGAAGGATGCATATTTTAAGCCATCCCCTGCTAGCTTTGGGCTAACAAAGTCTATCCTGTGGACTTGATCAGGCCGGGTTAACTTGGATCGCCTTTACATAGAGAGAAAGATGGCGATTGCTCACATTGCACCCCTGTCTGCTAAATTTACCGTTGCCGGATTCAGCTCGAGCCGCTGACGGTGGGACCGACCGATGAGTCGTGCTTGAGAACGTGTCGTCGTTGATGGCTTAGCACACATCTGTTAATTAGGACCGTGGAGAGTTGATTTTTTCAAGAATCATGTGGATGACTCGGCGGCGAAACGAAGGTCAATGCGTGAGAGATCAGTTTCACGCCAGCGTGACTAATTCTAGTTTAGTATACTAATAGTATGCAGTGTAAAGTGCTTGCTTTTGCCATTAATTCCCAACACCTTCCTGTTTGGATCTTCCTCCTTGGTGCATAAATTTGGAGGTGGACCTCGGCCACTTGTTTACACAGTAGCAAGTGAGAGCTAACTAGTTGAAACAAAGTTAGATGCATGGAATTGAAGACTAGTACACTCAATCAGCCAGTCCCCAAGATGAATTGTCATAGTAAACTAGTACTCCTATTAAGGAACTGAAGACTAGTCAATTCCCTTCACTTGGATGCACATGTGTATATATATATATGGGCTGCAGGTAATTTTTCCTTATATCACACTGTCCAATGATGATACTAGCTAGTTAGTAAGAGTTGTTGGGTATATATGACTGCAAATAGTTTCCCCCAGCTACCCACGAAACTGATACACATTGGTGTTCAATTCCATGCATCTAGTTAGCTCTCCAAGACACACATGTACGTACGTAGGTACCTAGATGCTAGTACCCTCCAACACGCACATAGTATGTATGTAGCATTTGATAGCTGAACTAGAATTTCCATGGCAGTTAGGCGGCACTACAGGAAAACAGGGCAGCCTGCGGCTAGGCGAAGATATGGTCAGAACAGACAAGGTATAGATGATCAACCTGTACCTGGGAAACTGTAGCATGCACCCTGCAGATGATCGCAACACATGATGCAGGGCGGTACACGCACGCAGTTGGCCGATGATGATGACGATGCAGGATACATGAGTTGCATCCGATATGTGCCTCCCTTATCTGAACTGTTTGACCCGTTCTTCTGTAATAATTTCCTCTGACTTACTACTAGTTCTTGGTGCATTCTCCGATCCTTAGAACTTCGACGGATTCAACAGCAGCGAGAAACATCTGGGCACGATGCATTGCCCGCGGCTTTCTTGCAAAATTTTCAGCTGAGCCATTAGTTACTTCAGGGAAAGTAAAACTGAACCTTCTACCGCGCTGCTTCCATGGCTGCAGCAACACGTTTACAGAGAACCACTCCTTTAAGCATAGCATAGCTTCCATGGATGTATGGACAAATACATGTAGCTAACCGCGATTAGCTCATTGCATCATATACGTGTTGCTTAACTAATTACATCAGTTAAAAACATCTACTACTAGCAGTCCCCCTGCTTTAGCCCCGGCCGCCGGCTACTTGGACCATCAGCACTGTAACAATCGTCTGCTCATGTGTAGTCAATGCATGCGTCGTTTGACTGACAGTAGTAATAATATAGTGCTAGTAGAAGCACTATTGTGGCAAAGGCGTCTTGAGACTGGAATAATGCCCTAAAAGTCGTTCGCGGTTCATGGGCAAGTCCAGCCCATGCGACACCTGTTACTGTTCTGTTAGGTCTGATGGCTCAGCACTAGGGCACATATGACATCGGAGCTGATGATAGAATGAACGACAGATCGAGGCAGGCTGCAGGCAGTGATGGAATAGGGGTGGTAGATTCACGGAGGAACTCGTCAATGGGGGAAAGGTAGGCAGGCAGGCAGGCCGCGAGGGAGAAAGGCAGGGGAGGATTCATTCAAAAGAGCCGCGTTAGTAGCCGTCACCTCGCCAGCCAAGACACGGGTCGATTGGGTAGCTAGGATCGGTTGCGCGCGGAAGGAGCATGCTTGCTTGTATTCCAACCATATGTTGGCTCAACAATAGGGTAAAGAATGTGTTCCACGTTGCAATGGTTTATGGCATTTTTTTTTTGGGAAAAAATGGTTTATGGTAATTGTGGATATTCTAACTTTGTTTTGTCTACTTTGCCGTACATTTCACCTTTTTTTTTTTTACTTTCACGGCTATTTTAGAGTAGAGCGTTGTCCCCTACTTATAGGTGTCGTGCTTCTGAACTAAAGGTTCGTGTGCTTCCGTGATGGAAACCCAACATTTGTCATGAGCTCGTCGAAACGATCCAAGAAAAACTCGCATGCGCATCGGGCCCCCTCCTCCGTGAAAGCTTCGGTCGTCTACAAGAAATGTTTTTCGTCTGTTCTACTATTGTCATTTAAAAGGTTGAGATAGTTTTTTTGTTGAGAAAATAGCAAAACCTTTGCTTCTCAATGCATTTATAGAAGAATCCGTTATGTACAAGTCCAAAGATGGGGAACATCCTAGAATTACAAAGCTATAAACTGAGTGAAATCCGTAACTGGAAGTAGGGCCGCTATCCCCGCCACCTCTAGCTTCGCCATAACCTGGTATATGCCCCGAGCGTGTTATGCAAGCTAGTGACATCTGGCTCCATGTTGTCAAAGATGACTTTGGTGTGCTGCTTTCTGATACATCAAGCCTTGAACATGATCAGAAAGGAGGACCGTGTCCGTGCGGCCGTGTGCGCATAATGAATGGTTCGTTGTTGCCTCTCCACAAAGTCTTTGCCAACATGTATTCGGTAGTTGATTGATCCAAGAGAGGACCTTGTGCCACACGGTGCACGAGAAGGATCAACCGGTGAGAAGGTGGGTTATAATCTTAGCCAACTGGTTGCAAAGCAAGCATTGCGGGGTGTGAGGCATCCTGCAAAGCCTCTCAACGGTCCAACACGAGTCTTAGTAGGCTAGCTAGATAAATAATTTCACCTTAGGAAGGGCCAACAACTATCTAGTTAAGATTCCAAGACCCTGGGAGTCGGGGAAACCAATCCCACCCCTTTGGAAGAGGATGTCCAGCAGCCATCCATCTCAAACCAAAAAACATCTAGTGAAGACAGGTGTTGCACATCCCTGACCACCTGGTAGACATGGATATACTGCCATAGTGCCAAAGGTCTAAGCTCCATCGGACGCCGGTGATCCAACACCCATCAATCAATTCCCCCTAACGATATATCATCTTACATCAGTCTCAGGATGAGAGAAATGAGGTCGGCTGCAAGATTGACAATGGCCTTCACACCTAACCTTTGGCCCTCCATACAAGAGTGCGGAGATTTCTTTCCAACCACCTTCGTGGTGGATGCAACTAACACACTATACACATCCATGGCGAATTTCATGTCGAAGCAATACTAGGGGTGGATGAGGTCTGTAGTTTTCTTCAACCATCAAATTGAGACCGATTGTGGTCCTCAAGAGGTTCTGTATCCCCAACCTACGGAGATCCATGGAGAGTTAAACTTTCCCCAATTTACATGAAAATGACCTTCGTGCGCGGACACCCTCCCATCATGAGAAATCCCCCCCCCCCGGGGGGGGGGGGTATCGTGCCACCTACTTCTAGGATTTCTTGTAAAGTCTGGTGAAGAGGCGGAGGGCCATCACTCCTTTAAACAAGGTTAGACGCCCATCCATGGACAACACCTGGGCGTTCCAAGTCGGCATTTGGTCACCAATATCGTACACCATAAATTGAAAGGTGACACTCGAAGGTTTCCTCGGTCAATGATGCGAACCTCAGTGACAAGTGACAACCTTGAAGCCAAGGTTTTATCCACTGATTTGGCATATATATATATATATATATATATATATATATATATATATATATATATATATGGATGAGACTGATAGGACAATAGTCCTTTAGAGTTGCGGTGATAAGGATCCAACCTCTAGGGTTGCCCGATCTTCACAGATTTGTGGGTGCGGTGTGGGGATTGGAGGGAGGAGACGAAGAACACAGTAAACTCAATGAAGAACATGGTACAAACATATACACCACACCTGATAAAATCAGGTTGCTCTCGTTGACCTGAACCACAAACCCAATAGAATCAGAAGACAAAGACCAAAGGTATGATCCCTTGTGAAAGATTGTCAAGACCTTGATAAAGTCTAGGGAGGGGAAGAGATTGTTCCAAGTAGAATCCAAAGGTAAAGACTAGGTATCAATAGAGTTCTAGTCCATAGAGAGATCAAGTGCTTGAAAAGATCTTGTACAACTCTTAGGTGCAATGTAAATAGGCCTTGGGGAAAAGGCCTATCCTATATCATGTTTTGCTATATTCTAGGGTTCACATATGAAGAGGGGGTCCTATTTATATGCTATGGGGATTAATTCTAAGTTACAAGGGTGAAAGCCCCATTGCCTACATGCAGATTGGTCCATCTAGTCTGTCATCCGGTTCAACCGGACCTGGTACCGGGATAGGGACCAGACCTGGATTCGAGCCAGGGGATGGCCCTAGAACCAAACGATGTCCCGAAGTCGCGTTAGTTGGAATATGGTTATAACTGGGATTAGAACCAGGCCTAGAACAGGATGGTCCTGTTTGAACCAGAGCTAAGTACGGATGGCCTGTTTCAGCTTCTTATTCTTGCTTCTGTTCCATACTTCTCTCTTGTTGTCCATGAGTTCTCGCGCGCCTTTGGTCTGTTCCAGTGACTCCTTATGCTCATTACCAAACATAAAACGAGCATGCGGGTCAGTTAGTATCTCATTCAAGACATATGTGGACACACATAGAGGGAGGAATTCACCTTTGATGTCCATCACGACTTGGCATACGTTGGAGCGCTTGATAAGGCGTTGGGTGTGGAGACGAATGTAGGTAGTTTCAAATCATGCGGCATTTGACCGCTTTGGCGGGAGGATCAACAACACCTACTTCAACCCATGGAAGCCACATCCACTAAGACTAGAACTTGGAAAGAGAAGCCGTGATGTTAGTCTTCATGGGCAGGGGCTTGCCGCACGATGTCCAAACAACCGCCTACACCTCCTCCTCAGAGAAGGGGCATCAAGGCCCGACAAGTGTATGAAGTTTATACCAAGAAGTTTAAGGTATATAGAGACCGTGAGACTCCACAAAGCCAAGAGAAGGGAGTTGAAGTGGCTGAAGGACACCTCCATCGTCTAAAACCAGCGTGCCATTGACCACACAACTATATATCGCAATTTTCTACTTTTAGTAGGACACGGCTTAGTGAAAGAACATTGTGTTTGTATCCTCCTCACCCAACCGAGTGGTGACCGTACTTTGGTGTGAAATAGTTCATGCCAATGGTGCCAACCACAAGATAATCATGCTTGAGACGGGTGCACAAGACATGCTCCACCATTCGAGAGCTGCCTCGATATTCCATGGCTATGTCAAAGGGAAAGATGATATCCGTGGCCATCATGAGTTGGAGCTTGACGCACCTAACGTGCTTGTCACTCTAGCTCTCGAATTGTCTATGGCGAGCTTAATCCTAGAGTTGAGCCGACCAAAGGGGTCAGGCTCATGGAGAAGTCCTTCGAGACCTTGTGACGAAATCCTCTAACCTGGTCTAGTACTCCTCAAATTGGAACATTGGCATGGGTGTGCTCCCATAGAAGGACGACATGGGTGTCGGGGGGGGGGGGGGGGGTCGGTCTTGCGGTGAAGTTGACCGTGCATTCTAAAGTAATATACACTTGGTGAATAACTCAAACCTTTTGGTGAACTTAATTGTCAAATGTTAAATTCGGAATATTGTGATGGCTAGCACCCACATAGGCATGACATGAGCAATATAGAGTTTGATGGGCAGAGAAGATCCTGGTGAGTGCATGGGAGCCAGGACCGGAGCCCGCTGTCCCTGTGGAAGCAACCGTCACATCACAAGGCAAGGCGGCAGTCCCGCATTTTTCTCTCGGTGTCCGCCGAGTCCCAGTCCCAGCTATAAAGCTCGGCGCATCCCCTTCCTCGTCTCTTCCAACTCGATCACACCCGTCACTACTGCTCCTCCATCCCCAGTCTAAGTCCAACACCGCAGCTACCCACATCATCGATCACACCAGTCCTACTGCTCCATCGATCGCGTCAGCCCTCAGCTATCTCCGGTCGGCCGCTAGAGAGCCAGCTTCATACCGATCTACGCGCGTCGCCGGCCGGAAAAAAGAGGGGCAGATCGATTGATCCATCGGGCGGCCATGGGGAGGGCGCCGTGCTGCGACAAGGCGACGGTGAAGAAAGGGCCGTGGTCGCCGGAGGAGGACGCCAAGCTCAAGGCGTACATCGACGAGAACGGCACCGGAGGCAACTGGATCGCGCTCCCGCAGAAGATCGGTACGTAGTTCCATCTTGGTAGCTCTCCGCGTTGGCCGGTAGTGTTCTTTTTTCCTTCGCTTTTGCCTAACACGGTTGAACTTGCCCTCGCGTGGTTAACTGCACCATCCCTCCCTCTCTCTTCCCCCATTCTCTCTCTCTAGATTTGGTCATTTCTCATCTGTCTGTTCTTTCCCATAAATAGACCAGTATTAATGTTCCAAGACATGAAAATAGTTACCTAGCTACCTAGCCTACTACTCCCTCTGTCCTAAAATACCCTGCATTCTGGGTTTAGTCAAAGTCAAACTTTATAAAGTTTGATAAAATATATAGAAAAAACTATAAACATTTATAGTACCGAATGTATATATTATAAAAATATATTTTAAGACGATTCTAATGGTATTTATGTTGTATTATAGGTATATATAAATTTTTCAATATGTTTGGTCAAATTTTGTAAAGTTTGACCTTGACTAAACCTAAAATGCAGGGTATTTCAGGACAGAGGGAGTACCTAGAGATAATCAAGCTAGCCAGTAATATCACTGTATGCTTTTTTGTGTTTAGTCAATTTGGAAGCCAACATTTTTACAGGATATATCTGTCCTTTTGATCTCAACTTTCTAAGCATATATCTTCCTCCTTTTCCCCTCTATCTAAACTTGAGCCAGAACGAAGGTAGGTTGGGACAATGAGATCGGTTTGGTAGCGGATTCAATCTGTACTTTTAAATTACAGCCAATGAAATTACGGTTAGTTTAAACTTTTGATGAAAAGGAAGCTATGATGTTCCATCCATGGATTGGCCTATTTGTTTGTCGTAGAGTGACAGATCTAGCTAGATGGGATCGATCAGCTTGACAAAGAAGCAACTTTTCCTTTCTATAAAATATGGAAATCGGAAGTAGATTGTTAACTGCATGAAGTTAATTAGAACATGTGATTAAGCTTTGCCTAATTATTACCAATGAACAGATAATTGTAGGGGATGTGATCTTTTGTGGTTCTTACTAGTGTAATAAATATAATTATATGCCAATTATGGACTAATTAATTGTGATGTACACAGTCTAGGATATACATAGTCTTTGTTGTATCAATGGTGTGTTCTTGCTAGATTTTCTCACTGAGGATCTATATATGCATGATTTCTTGATTGCAGGGTTGAAGAGGTGCGGCAAAAGTTGCAGGCTGAGATGGCTCAACTATTTGAGGCCAAACATCAAGCACGGCGACTTCACCGAAGAAGAGGAGCACATCATTTGCAGTCTCTACATTAGCATCGGCAGCAGGTAGCTACTAATTAGTGACCTAATAACCTCAATTCCTCTTCCTCATCGATCGTATGCACCACGTTCTGATCTACATCACCAATTCTGTATTAATTTCTCGGGATAATTAACGTGCATGTATGGATGCAGGTGGTCGATCATCGCGGCGCAGCTGCCGGGGAGAACAGACAACGACATCAAGAACTACTGGAACACCAAGCTCAAGAAGAAGCTCCTCGGCAAGCGCGCGCCCTCCCGCCGCATGCGTGGCAGCCTAGACGCCCCAACGACGTCCTACTCCTCGTCCTATCTGGCTGCGGCCACGGCGAGCGGCAGCACCGGCGGAAACGTTAACGGGGCCACAACGGCGCTGAGCTCGTCGGCGCTCGAACGCATCCAGCTACACATGCGGCTGCAGGGCATCTACAGCTCCTTCGGCTGCGGCGCCATGGCCGGCAACGCTGCGCCGCCGCCGTGGCCGAAGCTCGAATCGCCGGCGGACGCTGTAACGATGGCCGTCACGGCGGAGCAGCATCCTCAGAGTTTGGTTGCCGGTCACATCATGTCCGCCGCCGAAACGGAGCAACTCAGCTCTTCCTCCGGCGCGACCTACATGCCGGCGCCGGGAAGCTTCGAGGATCGATCCAAGCTAGGGTTCTGCTCTCCTGCTGTCGAGGCTGCCGACGTCGCCAGCACGGTGGCGATGAGCTCGGAACCAATGGTAGGCGGTGGCTTCGGCTACGGTCACGTCGACGAGTTATATGACTTCCTCTACAGCAAGCAGCTAGCCTCGGCCGGAGGTTATCAAGGCGGAGTTCCTCCGCTGCCGGAGCTGCAGTGTACCGATGGAAGCGCAGTCGTCGGAGCTGACGAGAAGTTCTCGACGTGGATGGCGTCTTGCGACTATGTTCCTACCACCGGCGGCCAGCTCCAGCTCCAAGGCAGCAACTCCGTTAATCTGCAGGATTTCGTTCTAGGGTATGATCAACAATAGTTTGTGTGCTCTAGTCATATACTCCGTACTACGTTACGTATACATTCCAACGATTCAACTGATAGTTCATATACTACGCATGTATGTTTCGATCCGTCGATCTTAAACTTGCTTGTTAATACATTTGTAAGTATTTATGTGCGATTCAGTGCTATTGGTTTAATCCCAATTTTTTTGAAAGTCATATATATATCTCTGTTATTTCTATTTTGTATATATGCTTTTGGCCAAATATAGTTTGAAGAAATTTATATTCTGGTTGTTTTTCTTAGAACAATATTTACGCTGTTATGAATGAAAAAAATTTGCCTTTGACTATAGAAATTTCCATTGCCTTGTTTTGCTCGAAACTAGATCGAGATCATTAGAAACTAAGTATATACCAATTTTTGCAGCTCAACCCAGTCCGAGCTCGAATTTCAGTACGGGCTGAGTTGAGCCTAGTCTAACTCACTCAAACTGGACTAGTGTGTTTTCACCCTCGATGTTGCAGAGAGGGGTGACTGGGATTTTCTAGGGTTGGAAGTTGGTCAGGTTGGCGGAAAGGAATTTCTAACTGGCCTGTCCTAATGGTGTCCTCTCTAGCCTATCCGAAGATGCCAGCTATTAATGTATCCTTATACTCTAGGATATATTGGATTTCCTGCACCCATTTTTCAGTCCAAATATTTCAACAACTTACTTTCTATGAGACCACATAACTTGATGCCCATGCCGTATAGTGGAGATGATAGGTGGACTGCTGCAATGTGGAGAAAATGTGGCGTGTTGTGTTTCGATGTATATGTGTGAGATGATACATATTACATTGTATATCAACAAATGGTTTTACACCGACACACATACCAATATTTTGGGCGATCAATTCGACTCTGCTAGGACATGGTTATGTTTGTTTGTCGAGCCGGTGAGTGTGATTGTGATTTTATATAGGGGCACAATGTAGATGTTGATAGTGGGTTTTGTGTACTCTGGGCTGGATTAAGAGCCCGATTGTGATATCAGAATATCATAAACCCTATATTCATATTCTCGTCGGTAACCCGTCGAGATCCATCTTGTAAACCCCTTGTACGACCTCTCAATCACCTTATGACTAAAGTCTGAGGGAATCCTCCTTATTATATACCTTCGTCTTTGAGATCCAAACCCACTGATCCGGGCCGATTGCGGAACAGATAAACTCTCTTTCGATCTTCGAAAGTGAGACTGTCGTGGGATGATGGAAACTATCTTTCGACATGTGTACAATCTGCATCTAATCATGTCACGGAGTTTCAAATTCAGGTTTGAGCCAACAACTTGAAAAATAAAATAAAAATATGAATTTTAGCTATTGTAGTGTGAATCGTCTCGATTCATATCCCAGCTTAAAACGGTTACTACTCTTTACATGATTTGACCTTTTTGTTTCTTGATGAGTTAGTTACGTCAATTTCGGTAACTTATAACATGTGTTTCTTAATTAGTGGCAGTAGATACGTTCTATTATGTAGGGCTCCCTCCAAGATTCCATAATAAAAACTCTCTGACAATCTCCATCGATGGGTTGTTATGTATCCGGACGACCGGTTAGGCTCGTCCTCTTTTCCTTCTCTGTTGTTGTGTTAGCCCAGACCCTGGAGAATGCGCAAAGTAGGCCCAAGAACAGAGAAGCAGTGCCTGATCGCCTGGCAGGCCGGCGCAGAACAAATCAGAAGCCATGGCCCGGCGGCGCAAGTGCGCAAACGAGCAAGGACCAGGCAACGCTATATTTTGTTTTCTTCATGCTGTTGGAGACGGCAATAATTTATTTGTCGTCCTTCCATTTCCTGTCTGGTCAGCTCGTTCGTTATCGTCATTCTTGAGTTGACAGCGGAGAGGATCACCGGATTCGTATTTTTTTTTAAAGAAGCATATATTAATATCAGATGATACCAATTACACTCAGCCTCTGCAACAACGTATTTCCCAGCGGCCACACCAAATTCGTATATCCCCATAATCCATATAATGCCTAATCTTGGACCCCAGATCACGCAACGAACATAGCGCGTATAGATAGCTAAATAAGGCTGGCATGGACTTTATCTTCCTCAATTCCATGCCATCGTCCAAACATGGGCACCACCCCTTCGCTCAGTACAGGATCAAACCCTGCAGTGGGCTCTGATTGAGTACTGCCCCTCGCCTTTAAACTCGTATAGTGTCTACACAAGGACGGGTTTGATATCCCTTCGTGATTAATATATACACGTATATTTTTTTGCGAGATAGTTCCAGTAATAATAACCAGAGACTTACAGAACAGCCCAAAGATCAAAGAAAAAAAGCAAACAAGTCCTGCAAGACCACGAGGACGCCGTCGTCGAAGAAGACATACCGCGGCGCGCCGCCGCCGCTCCTCCTCTGCAACCTTGGATCGGAAGGAGTCCCCAGGCCAGGCGGACGGGAAGTCGACAGAACTTGGCTCGACAGAGCCTCCATCTCGCAACGTCGTCGTCGCCCTCGATCTTGTCACCATCACCTTCGCCATCGAACCCTTCAGGACAAAGTCGCCGCTCCACGAACTCCGACACGGGGAAGAAGCGCACTGCAGCTCCACCGAGCTGCGAGCGCGAAGGAGGAGGCAGATCCATGGCCGCGCTCCGCGGAGCACCACCACCGGAGAGGATCTCCGCCTCCACAAAACGCCGGACCAACCGCGCCATCCTCTCCATGACGTCGCCGACAGGCCACCCACTCAACCCTAGACTATATACAGACAAGATCCGGGGTTTCCCTACCCTCCCTCCGCCCGAGAGGCCGGCGGAGGGAGGGAAACCGACAGATCGACGCCGGCGAGCTGGATCGAACGGGAAAGGGAAAAAGTCGCCTCTCCAACTATAGCGGGGAAGATAGCCGGGTCCAAGGTTAACAAATATATATACACGTATATATAATCATATATAAAACTCCGTATAACTCAACCAAATAATACATAGCAGTACCTGTAATAGTACGGGCTCTATGCAAAGAGAAAAAAGTATGGTTGTACGTCGGATCATCGTCGACGACGGCCGTGTCCGCGTGCGGTGATAATGGTGGTGGTCGGGTCCGGCAAGCCGATGACTTAACTTGATTGGCGCATGCCTCGGCTTGGCCTCGTAGGTGTGTTGGCGGTGGCAGCGGCGACGCGTGGAGGCAGCCCGTCAGAATGTCTGGCAACTTGTCCAGCGGCTCGCCGGACTGTTTGGGCACTTGTCCAGCGGAGGCGGCGCGAGGGAGCTTGACGTCAACGGTCATGACAATAGCGGCGGCGGTCAGAGTGCGTACGGTGGTGGACAGACTGGATCGTGTGCGTGTGAGAATGCCGTATATCTAGATCCGTATGCTTCTAGAAGGGTAATACTTGGTTTGGATATCTGTTTTAATATATATACGTGGACGATTTTCATATGAGTTTAGGAGGGAAGGGTAGTACAGGGTTTAGGGTTTAGGGTTTAGGGTCTAGGGGTAGTACACTAGTACTGGATCAAACACCGCAGTATACAACGGTACATCCAGTCCAACACACGGAGGCGCGTTCGTCGGTCAGCTGCACCGTACATCGTCATCATCGCAATCCCCCTAGAAAAAACTCACCACCCAAATGCAGCTGGAGAAAATTGCAAAAACATTTCAGGTTAGGATTAAAAAAAGGACAACGCTAGGCGTCCTCTCGGAGATAATTTTCTTCGATCCCCGGGTCCCTAGGCCGCCACGTGTCTTTAAAACAAGGTTTAATCCCGTTTTTGCTACAAACGGACTGAATTTGCTACAATATTGTCCGCTTTTGCTACATGTAGCAAAAAAACGGTTTGACCCAGGAAATAGAAAAATAGACTAGATCTCGCCGGAGATTTCGCCGGCGACCGTGTAGAAAAAAAATGCTAATATAGCAGATCCGACCTCGCCGGAGACTCGTCGAAAACTTTCGCCGGTAGACCTCATCGGAGACCGTGTAGCAAAAACTTTACCCTATTGTAGCAAAAACACAAAACGTATGTAGCAAAAAAAATATCATATTGTAGCAAATCCGACCTCGTTGGGACACCTTCGCCGGAGACATTGTAGCAAAATCCAATACACACTTGTAGCACCGCCGCCGGCTGCACGTAGCAAACCTCGACGCCGTAGGTAGCAGCGACGATGGTAGTAGGTAGCAGCACCGCTAACCCCATATAGCAAACCTCGATGCCGTTGGTAGCACCGGCAGCGCTAGTAGGTAGCAGTACGTATGCACACGGGCGGCTCCAAGCATCCAGGGGTGTGTAGCAAGGCCGATGCACCAACAAGGGGATGGAGAGGGCTCAGTCGGCGATGGTCATCGCGGTCCACATCGAAGACGGAGAAGGGAACAATATGTAGCCATGGCTGCGCTCGAGCTCCAGTCGGAGCACGCAGGACACGAGGGCGGGGCGCCTGCAGGAGACGACGCCGGGAAGTGGACCGGCGACGGACAGGGGCGAGAGCGTGGCCGAGGTTCCAGTCAGGTGGCGGCGGCGAATCCCTGCTCCGGCGGGCCTGTTCCGGTGGTGGCAGCGACGGGTGGTACTCCGGCGGGCAGGGATCTGAGGGTCTCGTGCTGTTTTTTTTACAGAAGCTCTTGTTCAGTTAGGAAGAAGAGCAGATGCGGTTAGGAAGATGACTACGTGGGGACCATCCAAACATTCGTCACGGGACCATCCGAACAAAAACTCATAAACCAATTATCCAATCTATCCTAGCGTCGAGACACGTTAAGTGTGTGACTCTTCGGGTTCGAGAATATGCAGACATGATCTTATATCAATAATCAGCAGCGGGGTCTGGAAACCCATATTAACTCCCACACATTCATCGATGATCATATCGGATGAACCACGATGCCAGGATTCAATCAATCCCATATTTATATTCTCTTCGTCTCGCGATATTTTACTTGCCCGAGATTTGATCGTCGGTACCATCATACCTAGTTCAATCTCGTTCACAGCAAGTATTTTACTCGATCCGTAATCCGATATCACTTTGTGATTAACTCCTTAACCACATGCTTGCAAGCGGTGTTGATATCGATTACCGAGTGGGCCCGAAGTATATCTCTCCGACTTGGGAGGGACAAATCCCATCTCGATACATACAACCCAACAGGTACTTTCCGATCACCTGAGAGACACCTTTATGATCACCCTCTTATAGGATGACGTTTGATGACCTCAAAGCTTTCATCCGATACCAGGGAGTTGCATTATCTCATGGTCTAAGGAATACAATATTTGACATAAGAAAAGCTTCGCAAAGATGAACACGATGACACGATCTAATTGCTCCACTTAGTTTGGGTCTGTCCACCACATCATTCTCCCAATGATATGATCTCATTATTAATCGACAAATCATGTCTAATGGTTAGGAAACCTTAACCATCATTAATCAATGAGCTAGTCCATAGAGGCGTACTAGGGACACGGTGTTGTTCACAAACCACACAAGTATTAAAAGTTTCCGCTTAATACAATTCTAGCATGGAATATAAACTTTATCATGAACACGAATTATAATAATAACATCTTTATTATTGCCTCTAGGGCATAATTCCAACACTCCTAGTGTGACCCCTCCAAACATAAATGTACCATCGCAAAATACTTCGACGCATAGCTAAGACAATCACTATAGGGGAGCTACACATTGAGGTGGAGTCTAGCTTAGCAAGAATATTAGCAGATCCATTGCTCTTTCTTCTATGTTTAACAACACAACACCATGTAGTAAGAGATATCTCTTTAGATGTTCCATTACCTAGAGGTTGATGCATGTTCTTTCATGCGTCACATTTTCATTTGAATTAAGTATCTGTGCGTACTTTTTTCTCAAATACTATCTAAATGAATCTCCTAGTTCACCATGATGTGGAGATTTAAAGAATATAATGTCACATCGTGGTAGCTTTCCAGTGGCTATCCAACACTACAAATTGCATTGTGTCCATCAATACGTATAAACCAGGTCTTTCACCTCCAGTGGACGTGGGGTGGCCGAGTTTCACGCTTACAATGTTGAGCATTAATGTTAAGTAACAAAATGATCTTAATACCAATAAACTATTTTGTGAAGGAAAGTTTATCATTCGATGTGCTTAACTATGCTCAATTTTATTTTATTAATACTTAGTTATGGATAAAATATAACTTATCCTTTGTTGATGAGTATTTGTGTAATAATTTTTCTTGTTTTGTTTTGTTTGGGTATTCTTAGTAAAATCATTCATACTAACAAGATATACATCACAAGCAAATGCAAGAACATGTTGCTATGTGTAAAAAAAGTGTATCTAGATTTCCTACTTCATATAAATTTTGAAAATTGAAGACAATATCTCTACACCCAACTTGAACAATATGTCATCAAAATTGATAAGCAAGAGGACTTGAGAATGTGCATTAGGACTTGGGATAACTAGTTAGAACTAAGCTAAAGACAATTAGTAAGAAAAATGACAACCTACTTGAGAAGCCATTTGACCTAGAGATCGATCATACATCACACAACGTAAGTCAAATTATTTGCGGGATTTTATGTCATACACGGACAAATTATCCTAGTACTTTATGTCACAAGTGGTAAGGTATAATTGCGTATTTTACTGAAAAATTGATGTGGTTTATATGACCATAATTCACTCTATCTGCAACTATTCTTACTTATTTTAATGTATTTGGATATATACAAATGGAAAATGTTCTAATTTTACTAACACTCTCCTGGCTAACGGCCTGCAAAATATGTTGCACGCTCTTAAACTCTTGTACCTGTATTTTATAATCCATCATCCACTCCACCAGAAACCATCATGTAACCAAATATAATTTATCTTTAATATATGCACCGCCAAGACTGCAAGGAAGGACAACAATGCCAACACATCATGGAGGATTGAGAAGGAAGGTGTTGATGAAGCGATGCTGATACATTGGAAATTTATAAACTTTATAGTTTATTGTGTTATTATGCATCATATACTAGGAGTTATTACCACTGTTTTCAATGATTTATGAGATTTTCCACAAAATCCCATTATCTTGGTATTCACCTCTAGATGATTAAAAAAGCCCCTTTTTATTTTTAACTTTCAGAGAGTTTCGTGGCTCAAAAAAAGGACAAGGTCAAAGAGCACGTTTCAAAATTTTTGAGACAAATCCAACAAGACAAAATGGAGAATAAGGACCCCAACAAGCCGGCTAGGAGGGTACCTTGGGCGGATCCCCCCTAGGTCGTGGCATGGAGGCTGTCAGGAGTTTGGAGCGACCGATTGCCTCGTTTCTCATGCCTTTGGATTTCATTTAACCTAAAACCATCTATATACAATATATATACTTTTGGGGATTTCATTTCGCGACGAACTCGTGGGCGGTGAAACAAAAAAGCAGCAGTGTGTTTCATGATCATCCATCGTCATACTGAAGTTTGTATCTATTGATAATATACGTCACAGTCTATGTTTGTTTATCGTATTTATGCTCGAGGAGAAATATAGGTTAAGGACTTAAGGTTGAAGTTATTGATACGTCGAAAACGTATCTATAAACTTTATAGTTTATTGTGTTATAATTCATCATACGTCGGCGCACGGGATCCCCCTAGAGGGTTGGAGACATGGTAATGTTCAGTCTTCGTAGTGTTGGAGACAACAATACTTTTTGCTCTCTCTTAGTTTTCAATCCTCTTCATTTCATCCATACTCATCTGTACGAGATGTCGTAGATTATTTTGCGCCTCAAATCACGCAACAAACATCGGCGAGAATTTATAGACAGATGATAACACATACAGCTAGTATGTCTCGTGGACTTTCTGCCGTGTTCGATTCCATGCCATGTCGAGTTCTCGACCGACATGGACGCCACTCCTTCGCTCCAGCTAGCACCCTGCCCAGCATAAAACTATCGCACGCCAGGGTCGTATAAATACGATACGCGGCAAAACATACATACATCACGGTAGTAGGGGTAGCACCGGCACGTAGGTCAACAACAAACACCTGGCCTCTGCTGCATTCTACAGAAAGCTCGCCGTCGATCCAAATGTCTCCTCGCCGCCGCGTCCCGGCCGGGGCGGCCATCCTTTTCGTCGCCGTCGTCGTGCTCCTCGTTGCCGACGGAGCCGACGCCTGGGGATACGGTTACCGGCAGAGCAGCCAGGCGTCCCGCTTCCTGGCCCCTCACAACGCGGCGCGCCGCGCCGTCCGCGTGCGTCCGCTGGCGTGGGACGCCGGGCTGGAGCGGCACGCGCGCAGGTACGCGGAGACGCGCGCACGCGCGGGGTGCGCGCTGGAACACTCGCACGGGCCCTACGGGGAGAACCTGTTCCGCGGTGGCGCCGGCGGGTGGACGCCCGAGGCGATCGTGGCGGCGTGGGTGGTGAAGGAGCGCGCCATGTACAACCGCGCCTCCAACTCCTGCAGCGGCCGCCGGGGGGCGTGCGGGCACTACACGCAGATCGTGTGGCGGAGCACCACCAGGGTCGGGTGCGCCACGGCGACGTGCGCCGGCGGGCGCGGCACGTTCGCGGTGTGCGTGTACAACCCGCCCGGCAACTACGTCGGCATGAGGCCATACTAGCGGACACGTGTGTGCGCGTACGTGCCTGTTCCGGTGTGTGATGTGAGTGGGGGTCGAGGGTGTCGTCGATCGTGTGGACCACGACCCTGGGAGGCTACACATATATTGCGTTGATTTGTTCGCGTGGACCGTTTACATGGATCCTCTGAGTTGTATTACTTGTGAATTCGATATTCGTTTGCTTGGTGAAATGGGGAGAATAAGCTGATTTGAATTAGGTTGTCGTTAACTTCAGTCGCTGGGATTAGCTTATTTCTTGGTCAACTCATTCAATGATTTGTTCTACCTAAACAAATTTTACTAGTACAAGAATATTTTTACCACAAAAAGCATTTTTTCCGGTTAAAATCTACTTAAATTATCGGTAACAACTTTATTTGCAACTGAAAAATCTAAGTTTTAACACAAGTTGCAATTTAATAATTTCTGTTGGGATCCACTTGCATTCGAAAATACTTAGTCACAATCCAGTTGCAACTCAAAAAAAAAACTCATTTCTAAACCCGTTTGCAACTCATAGACACACTAATAAGAAGGTAGATTGAATGTTAAGTTTTAACTCAATTTTTAGTCTACCAAGAATTTGCAAAACCGTTTTAATTGTTTTACATACCACATCCGTTACAAAGTATAAATTGTTTGGTAGCCTCAAATAGGCTACCAAAATATTTTATATTGTCGAAGAGAGGTACTACTAAGTCGGTGATTTTTTTAACGGGAAGTTGCTTGATTAGTCAAGGGTGGGAGTACATATTACAAGGAGATCTAGGAAAATAAAAGGAAATACACTCATGGCCTATGAATTTACATAAAGTCCCTCAAAAGGAAAAAAATGTGATATGTTCCTCGAGGGCATTCTCCACTAGAGATGCGCTCCGCCGCAAGGCCAGGGTTGCCGGCGCCAGAATGAACCACTTGGGTTAGCAGCTCTGTATGACGCTAAGCAGCAGGAGTAGAAGATCCTCCACAACGGCTTATAGCTAGGAGGAAGAACAACCTTTACAGCGAGGTCAAGCCTTTGGACCATAGGAAGCAGAGGCAAGACTGAACATTTTATCGTCATCGGTCCGCTGTAACAAACTCCATGAGAGAGAGAGAGCGACATGGCTCTCCAGCGCATAGATCTTTCCCGCTGACGCCAAGCTTCACGCGCCAGCACACCAACACCTCTTCTTCTCCCCTCGCTGCAACCACCGGCTAGAGAGGAACAAGTGACGAGGTTTGATCTCGTCAATGCCCATTGTTATGGACTTGGGTTTTGGAGAAGATGGGGATGCTGGAGATCGCGGAACGGTTAGCAAACAAGCAACACGGGACACGAGGTTTACCCAGGTTCAGGCCCCTGGAGGGAAACCCTACTCCTGCTTGTCTGCTCTTGATTACGGCGGAACCGGTGATTACAGGGGTGCGCAGATGCGATCTGGCGGGTAGGTGTGTATGCGAAAGTATGGGAGAGAGATTGTGTCACATCCCAAAATTTTCCAAATTTTGAAATGTGAAAAATAAATAAACAAATTAAACAATTGTTGAAATTTAGGGTGAGAAGAAACTTTTTGATTCCAATTGGAAACATCCAAACCTATTTTGATCAAATAAAATCCTAAAGGGATTTAAAAAGATAAACAAATAATAAATAAAGTTATAATAGTTGGAATCACTATTTTTGGATCTTTTAATAAAAAGATATGGTTTTTATAAAACAAAGATAGAAATATAAATAAGGATCATTTTATAGAGCCAAATTAAATCTTGGCCAAGCTTTTAAAATAAAATATTTCTATTTGATAAAAAGAGTAAAGGTTTATTTAAATAAAAGAATAAGGATTTATTAATTTCCAATTTTTTTTATTTAAGTAAAGGTTTTTCCCTTTCAAATAAACATTAAAATTTATTAAAGTTTTTAAAATAAGAATTCCAAGTGTTTTAGTTTTTCAAATGAAACCTACTGAAAAGATTTTGATATTATTTAGATTTCAAATAGAGTTTTAAAATAAATTAAAACCTATTTGAAATAAAAACTAAGGTCTATTTATTTAATTATTAATAGATCCTAAAAGAGTAAAAGAATTATTTTATTTTGGACTTTGGAATATGTTGCTAAACAGAATTGATTTATACCTAAAGTTTGGAGGTGGTTTGAATTGAATTGGAGTTTGAATTATTTGATTGAAAATCAAAACAGGAATTTAATTCAGAAAAAGAAAAAGGTTTGTATAAAAAAATAGAAACAAACCCAACCCACTAAACCTACCCAGCCCAGCAAACCATTCTGGCCCAGCAAGAGCCCACCCGGGAACCCTCTGCCTCTGTTCTTTCTCACTCGCGTCTGCACCCGCACAGCAACTGACGGTTGGACCCCACCTTCCCTCTTCCTCTCTCGCTGATGACACTACCCCACTGCCACCTCATCGTCGTCTCCACCCCGCGCGCTGACCACGCCCTCCCCGGCTGTTGCTGCTGATTTATTTGCCGGCGTAATTCGCCTTAACGCCGCTGTTACTCCTTGCTGTGACCACGCTCCTTTAAACGCCCCTCTCCCCTCTCTCATTTCCCCCAAGCAGCATCTCCTCCCTTCCTCCAGGCTGCCTGGATTTCTGCCGGCAACGCCACTGACCCGACGACCTTCACCGGCCAATTCCGGCGAACCGCAGCCGCCCCTCGCCTCCCACTGCACGCAGCCTTGCTCCCCATCGTCAGGCGCATCTACCAGTACCACTAACTCGCCCGCGCCCGCTCCAGAACATCGACAACCTCAACGCCACTCGCCACCGTCGTGTGCCATTGCTCCGGCGAACTCCCCAGGTAAGCACTGACCGCCCCGAGCCTTTCCGTTGATGCTCCCATGATCCCTGATGCCGTACGCATCTAACCATGCATTTATCTTACCTTAGGGTGACCTGTAGCCTCGCCCCCGTCGACAACCGTGCGAGCCCGAGCCAGAGAGCAACTCCGACGAGCAATTACGTCCGACCTCGTGCGCCCCTTGCCTTCTCGCGAGCACGTCGAGCATCAGTGACACCACGCGAACCTGGTAAAGCCCTTCCCCATCGCCTTTGCTTCCTAAATCGCCCGCTCCGCCGTAGCCAGAGCACGCGCCGCCGCCAGCCGCCGCTAGCGCCGCCCAGATAAGGTCTGGCCGCTGTGATCCGTAGGATGCAGATCGAATGGCTGAGATTAGATTTAATCGAAGGGGTATCATGTGCTCTGTGCCACACGATTTCATTAAGATCCAACGCTCCACAGAGCTCAATCCACACGAATCGTTTTTAGCCAATCAGAGCCCTCCACGTGGACAAGGTTTGATTTAAAACAGAAATTAGAATCTTTTAGATATGCAAACTTGAAAAATTCATAACTTTAGTTCTACACGTCCAAATTTTGCAAATTTTATATCAATGGAATCAGCAAGACAAGTACTTTCCAACCATGCACTTTGTTTAGTAAAATGCTTCGGTTAAATTGATTGTTTTTTTGCAGAAATTTGTGTAGGCATATTTAGAATATAAAATTTGTTCTAAAATAATTTTGGAGATAAAACCTTTGGCAAATGGATTGTTTTGAACCTAATGACCTTAGAAACCAACTCATGGATTTGAAAATGTATTTGGTAAAGCTAAAGAGTAAATCTTTGATTTAAAGCATTTCTAGTAAAATAAAAATAATGTTTATTTATTAAAAATGCTTTTGGAGAAAAACCTTGGGAAATATTTTGATTTAAACTCTCTGACCCTAAACACAAAGTTTTATGATTTGAAAACATATTTGGTGAACCCTATAAATATTATTGCTTTGCTAAAAGCATTTTTCAACCACATAAAATATTGATTTGGTATTAAAATGGTTGATAAGTAAAATCTTTTGCAAATGGTTTTGCCATTTTTTATAAAATGACCAATAGGTATTTTAGAATGTTTATAACCCATTAGAAACCATTTTTCCAAATAAAACAATCTTTTGCATGCTTGCATGCATTGCTTTGTTTCTATTATTTTATGTGATTTTTGCTTGAATGGTAGATTGAAATATTGCTTGCTTGATTGAATTGTAGTGATTTGAAGAGTGTGAGTATTTCAAGGACAAGGAGTGAACTTATATTCTCTACCAAAAAGGAAAGTGATGCATCATAATTTTGTCCCATTATTTTCACTATGCATTAGTGATTTTCTAAGTAGGACTTGCATGGAATTTTGCCAAGTGTAAACTATACCATGGAAAATCCTAGTAGATGAAACCTTAGTAGAGATTTCCTAAGTTCAGATTCCTACTACTATCATGCTTATCTTAGCTAGTAGAAAACAATGGTGGATTATATTTCATGCTATAGAATATTTCTAAGTCAAGGACTTGTGTTTTGTTTAATAAAACAACTAAGTGAATGAATCACCTGGGTGGAATGGAAAGAATGGTTTGTGTTGAGTGGTTCACAAGGCCCATTTCTATGGTTTACCTTGTGTATCTCACTTGTGGATGGCCACCCAGGAACAAAGAGATTTGAGATGTCAAATGTTGAGAAGCTTCAAGTGCAGCCACATGGCATTATGGGCTCTGCCTGGATCATATAGGTTGCAATAACTTAGCCAAATGGACAGTTGGTGGTAGGGGATGATAGGATGGAGCGCGTCCATTCTGGTCTAAGGGAAGACTTCTGAAAGATCTTGTCTCGATGCATGTCGAGTCTTGTGGGGAAAGTGCACCACCTCTGCAGAGTGAAAAATCTAAGTACTTAGCCATGTCCCTGGTAAAGGACAATTTGAGCATCAAGACATGGAAGCTATCAAGAATTCCCTCATCCCAATTTCTAAGTTAAAAACTTTTGGTTGAACAAGGGTTGAAGGATCACCAATTTCTATTGGGAGATGCCTTGGGTGATTTTGGCAAACAAAAACTTAGTGTTTTCAAATGATAAGGAAAAATCTATTTTGAGCAATGCAAGCCTAAGCTCCACTTAGCCAAATGCATATAGATGATAGACTCCACTATACTACCATAGTATCACTTGCCAATACAATTCAAATGTATTGACCCTTGTGGCTGCAACTTATTATGTTGCAGGTTTGTTTGATGTTAGTAAGATGAGATGATTATGATTACAAGTCTACAACCAACATGTTTGCCTGTGGCACTTTGAAGATGAAGGATCTCATGCTATAGTTATTTCTGCTGCAATGTAATGAGATAGCCATATGAGCTATGTAAGATGTAATACATTATTTTATTCCTGGTTAGAAAGTTGTATTATGACCTTTGTTTCTTGATATTACATCTTAACTGTGGATGCTAGCTATTGATCTAGGGACTAGCATTGTAAACACAGGGATCTCTACCTTATTAAAGGTTGGGAACCTTACAGATTGTAGGAGAGATCTATATCTGTAGATCTATCATGGAGGTGGAGATCGTAGATCTATCTATTGGGGGGTATGGCGTCTGTAGGTCGTGCCCTCCTCGTTGGACCCTCCTAGCCTTTATATATGGGGAGGCTAGGTCTCAGGTACCGATACGAGTTGGTTACAAGTTGTATTCAAACTCTAGTCTTGAGGTTTCCTTGTCTTGTGCGCTTGGGAGTCCGTGTCCATATGTGCTTCGTGCAGCCGAAACCTCTTGGGCGTCCTAGACCTTGGCAGCTCGTCGAGTGAGCCTTCTGTCGGGCTGGACCAGGTATACTAACATCGGGTACCCGTAGGGAATATCCATGTCAGTAGCCCCCGAGTGTTCAGTCGAATCGTAGATTCGGCTGAGAACTCTTCAATCTTTCGGGTGCAGCTGTCTCTGTTTACTAGAGAATGTGTAGGGATTGTTGATGCGTGTGTCTGACTCTCCCGACGGATCAAGGTCAGTTAACTGTCTTAGGACAAAACAACACGATCTTCTTTAGATTAGAGTCCCTTGACTCGAATCCGGAACATATGCTGGCGTAATTCGACTCAGGCCGCGGAGGACTTACAGGAGTGGAATTACAGTAAATTTTAAATGATGTACCCAACGCGTCCGTCGGGATTTTTCATCGCGCCTGCTGGCACGAATTTTCACTAGCAGAGCGCAGTCGTGTGCGTTGCCAGGCCATCAGATGATATCTGTAGGTCTTATCTTTGCGTCGCAGACACAACATCCGAAATTTTATCACCGCGAAGGTGTTTCAGGTGGCCAAGGAGAACGTTGCTCACTTAGCGTTAATTGGGGCAGAGTTGCCGAAAAAGTTTTTGCATACTGTTCCACAGGATCGCAGTCGAAGATTCATAGGGTGCACGATCAGCGCTCCCTATGGGAGTAGCCCCCGAGTGTCTGTTCGAGTCGTAGACTCGATCGGAGACTTTAATTCAGCCGTTGTTGGCTTCAGGTCCGTAGGACACAATTTTTTCGGATGCTTGAATCAATCCTCCCTATGGGAGTAGCCCCCGAGTCTGTAGTGGTGTCATAGACTCGACGTAGGACTCGAAGAATAGGTTATTGGTGTAGTACATTATTTATGCCTCGGGTGCGCGGCCAGCGCTCCTGATAGGAGTAGCCCCAGAGTAGTTGCTCGAATCGTAGATTCGAGTGAGTACTTTTAGCTGTCAGCCGAAAATTTTCTGTATGCACGACCAACGCTCCAGTTTGGAGTAGCCCCCGAGTGTCTGGCGGAGTCGTAGACTCGGGCAGAGACTCGAGTCTTGAATCGTGCAGTTGTAGTCGGTAATCTCGTGGGCGTACCGCTGACCCGGAAGTACATCGGGTGCGTGACCAGCGCTCCTGATAGGAGTAGCCCCCGAGTGTCTAGTCGAGTCGCAGACTCGAGTGGAGACTCATGCGAGGAGAAACCACTGACCCGGAAGTGCTTCGAGTCAGTGTCTCACACATAAGGAGCCATGAGTCAACGTAGCGGAGTGATGCGGCATTTTAGCCGGAAGGACTCGACGTTACGGATGAAGTCGATGTCGTTTCTTCTGTCGGGTGCGCGACCAGCGCTGCTTTTGTCCATGATTGATGTGGTCATCCGAGGAATACTTCGACTCGGGCCTTGGCGTCTATTGACGTGACTGGCGCTGGTCGACTCCGTTGGAGGACCCGATAGAATAGCTCGATGCACTCGACATCCTTGTAAGCTTGCCGAGGCACTTGGAGTTCCAGGATTCGACGATCAGGCAGAATCAGCTACTCGGGCTGTCGCGTTTGAGGTGCTCGAGTGCGTGGAGCCGATGGCACATTAGGTTACTCGAAGAGGGCGCAGCCCCCGAGTGTTTCGAGTACGAATAAAGTAAGAAATAAATAAACTCTAAGTAGAGAACTTAGCTTTGTTGGTTGTCGTGGCGAAGTTGACGTGGTAGCGGGTCACGCGGCGGACGTAGTCGACGCGGCAGACCGCAATCATAGCGGTGACGGGTTTCTGGAGTTGATGGTGGTAACGAGCTCCGCATCCGAAGATTGTCAAAATCGAAGATCACACTAGGTCGCCGCATCCGAAGAATGCAGCGGGTCCCTGCAGCCAAAAGCCGCAATGGGTTGCTGGAGCCGAATGCCGCGGCTGGTCGCCGAAGTGGAGGGAGCCCCCGAGTCGTTGTCCCTGAAGCCGATGCGTTCAGTTGCCGCAATCGAAGATCACATCGGGTCGCCGTATCCGAAGGATGCGTCGGGTCACCGTAGCCGAAGGCCGCAACGGGTCGCACGGCGGAGTTGGCGCAGCCCCGGGTGTAGATTTAACGTGGTCGGAAGGAGTCGTCACAATGGAATCGTTGATTTTTGTTTGGAGGGGAGCCGATATGGCGGCGAGTGACGCGGATCAGAAGCGCTCGGACTTCAGATCGGCTTGCGGCAAATAGAAACGGAGAGTTTGAACGTTCACCTGGTGTCGCAATCATACATTGCATCATAATTCTCCCTGGTGTATGCATAGCCTCACGAATTTTCTTTGATCCAAAAATCATGTCCTGCCGGTAAACTGATTGATCTATAGGATTGCAATATATTTTCTTTTTGGTATCTTTTGGCCTCTGCGAGGAATATGCACACACGCGACGTGAGGTCCTTTTTTCTTGGATCGAGTAAAGACCTGCAGGTGCAGGTACGCCGTACATAATTTTTCCTCTTTCCTTTATCATTGATCTTGATTGCTAGTATCTGACATGGGCTCTTTCCTTTTGTCTTGAATTATCATGAGATCTGATCGGACATGGTGCTGTGCACAATTGTAGAGTTCACGGAACTCGGCCATGATAAAGATGAAGTTTGACCGCAGCGGCTTGGATGAAACGCCAGACGTAATCTGGCAGTTATTGATGGTGAGGGATCTCGTCCGAACGATGACGCGTGGGAGCCGCAGTAGATCTGTTTCCTGGAAACTGGCGAATCGTAGATTGCTTCGGATGGGACCGTCACAATCGCACAATCAGCGTCCCCAGTCCTCACGGACGGCGCCAATTGACGAGGTTTGATCTCGTCAATGCCCATTGTTATGGACTTGTGTTTTGGAGAAGATGGGGATGCTGGAGATCGCGGAGCGGTTAGCAAACAAGCAACACGGGACACGAGGTTTACCCAGGTTCAGGCCCCCGGAGAGAAAACCCTACTCCTGCTTGTTTGCTCTTGATTACGGTGGAACCGGTGATTACAGGGGTGCGCAGATGCGATCTGGCCGGGAGGTGTGTATGCGAAAGTATGGGAGAGAGATTGTAGGAGAGATCTAGATCTGTAGATCTATCATGGAGGTGGAGATCGTCGATCTATCTATTGGGGGTTTATGGCGTCTGTAGGTCGTGCCCTCCTCGTTGGACCCTCCTAGCCTTTATATATGGGGAGGCTAGGTCTCAGGTACCGATACGAGTTGGTTACAAGTTGTATTCAAACTCTAGTCTTGAGGTTTCCTTATCTTGTGCGCTTGGAAGTCCGTGTCCATAAGTGCTTCGTGTAGCCGAAACCTCTTGGGCGTCCTACACCTTGGCAGGTCGTCGAGTGGGCCTTCCGTCGGGCTGGACCAGGTATACTAACATCGGATACCCATAGGGCATATCCATATCAACAAGGCACCAACTGCAGAGCTTGAAGCATAGCACGACCACGTTCCTTATTGACGAAGTAGCTCAAAGCTTCTCACTCAACCGCATCTGGCTCCCGCCTCAGGAGCTCCATAGCTAGCACGAGCGCCACCAGCAAGCGCCAGTTCCAATCCAAAAGACCTGGTGATTTCCCTCGGCATGAAGTCAATACACAGCCAAGTCCAAAACCACCTACTACTAGTACCACTTGTATCTATAGAAGACGAGCCTCCTCTCCCTTGACGTCTCCAGTCAGCGAAGCCACCAAAGAGGGGGGAGAGGAGCCACAAACCCAAAGACGAATCTCAGTAGAGGACGGAAGAGAGAGAAAGAGAAGGGGGAATGAGCCGGTCGTGAAATTGATTATAGCTTAGTACACAACACAAATGCAAAACAGAATGGAAATCAAAGATTGGCAAAAAGATAACATGCCACAAAACCAAACATGTACACGACACACGAGCAGAAGAGAGGCGGCGACTAATACATCCAAAATGTATCTAGATTTCCAAGTACTTTGCTAAATGTTTTGCTCCATATTCTCATGGAACTTAAAGTAAAACTGCGGAATCTGACGCTATTTTTAGCAAAAGTCTCCTTTATGTCTCTTCACGCGGGCAATTAATTCGGAGAAAAATACAATATTTTTTTTCTTCAAAACCAACACCCTGGGTACTATAAACTCACGAGGGCAGAAAGAGGGTAGGTGGCACGGCCCAGGTGGGGCACGTGTCACCTAGGCCCTTTGGGCCCTCAAGCCTCGCCTCGCTGCCTACTTTCACGTACCCCCTTTTAAACCAAAAAAATCTACCCTGCGAGAGACATGGAGCCTTTCACGAAATAGAGCGTTACCACCATCAGGGTCTTTGTTTTTGTGATCAGATTGGCCCTGCTCTCCATGCAGGAGAGGGGGATTTCAACATCGTCTTGACCACCATCATCACCAACATCATCTCCATCAACCATCATGTGGTCAGTGTTCATCCCCATGAGTGAGTAGTTCTCTATAGGCATGTGAGGTGGATGGGGATTGGATGAGATTGATCATGTAATAATGTATAGATGTTAAGATTTGAGGTCTTCATCTTGAATATATTCTTTATATGACCGTTGATGCACTTTTGCTATGATTAATGCTTGTTATTAGGGCCTGAGTGACATGATTTTAGTACTGGACTTTTATTTCCCTGTCATGTATACGAGTTTGGTAGTTAGCTGCAAAGTATATTACCTGTTATTTTGTTGAACTTGCGAACCTTAAAGTGACAGTTAGAAAAGACAAGGGAGGAGATGTGATAATTTGAGGATCATGTGTGTTCATGGAATACTAATGCATTGTTCCAGGCTATTTGAAAGAGTAGATATGAATTACGTATAGTTCCAAGTTGGCCCCGGTTAAATGGATAGGTAGGACAATAGATGTTATGCAAATTCTCATGGTTAGTAAGCATAACTATATTTAGAACACACACCTACACGCAATTGAGTTAGAGATAAGCACCATGTTGTTTGTACTATATGATCAATCTTATTCATGCAACACCCCTCTGATCACCTCATGCCTACACTTTTAGCCAGTGAAAGTTACAAGTAAACAACTTCTGGTGAAAACTAGAAATCGGATGTTTCTGTTTACTATTTTGCTTTATTGTTTTGATACCACAGCTGCAATCACCTCTTGTTTTTTGAGAATATTGACACACAGGTGTGGTTGAGAGTGACGTCTCAATTGCTAAACACTTATTCTATATTCTTGTGTTCCCCTTGTGTCAACTTATAAATTTGGGTAATACTTATCATTAAAGATTTCAACGATCCTCTACACTTGTGAGCATCAAGATATTTTCTGATGCCGTTATCCGGGAACCTAGCTTTATTGGTAAGACCACTTGTGAATCATTTACTTGATGCACCTATTTATTTCTAATCATGGGAAAGGATAAGGATCCTCCTAGGAAGGTCGTGGTGCCTTCCACTACTAGAAAGGGTACGAACTTGACAACTAGGCCGCAATTTTCACCTAATGATGTCACTACTCCTGCTATTAAAAAGAAATCTACTATTTTACCAAGTTCACCACTATCCAGGATGTTTACTAGTACTGAAAAGGAAAGATTGGATGTTGATACGGATGATGAGGGGACGCCTAAATTATCCAAGTCTTTATCTAATAATAGTGAAGAATATAATTATGATGAATATAAACTTAGTGAAGAGAATGATGAAAATACTGTTTGTACTAGTTCTAGATTAATAACTTATCAAGAAGATATTGCTTTTGGTAGAGCTTTTATGAATATTGATCTAGATAATATTTATGGATTTGATGCTAGTATAAATGTTTCACCGTGAGATTTATTTCCTGTTGTTAGTAGATCTTATGAACCTGTAATTTTCATCAAAGATGATGATTATGACTTCAATGTTGATCCTGAGATAATTAAATTGGTAGAGGCTATTAAATTCTATGGGAAAGATGAGGATTTCCCTTCGAAACACTTATGAAACCTTTATGACTAGCCTCTTTATTTGGTAGAGATGAAATTCAGCAACACTATTACTTCAAGAAGTTGTTGCCTTCTCTTTAGGTGGAGAGGCTAAGGCTTGAAAGAATTCTTAGCTCCCAAATCGATTACTAGCAAACGTGTTTTATAGCAAGTATTTTCCTGCTGAAAAGATACATGCTATAACTGATGACATTCACAACTTTGCCTAAAATAAGAAAGAAAGTTTCCCCCAAGACCGAGGAGGTATTGCGTAATGAAAAGGAAATATCATGTCTTAGAAGAAAATGAATTACTTGGCATATTTTATAATGGTTTAACTGAAAAATCTAGATCCTGTTAGAATACGTATACATGTATGACTAGAGATAGAATAAGACTCTATATCTTATACTTCAAGTCTCCACTTATCCCGTGTAACTCTATATAAACTCCCACAAGGGCCATTGCAATACAACACAATATCTTGGGATTCAATAATTTTCACATGATATCAGAACGGTTAGCCTCACGGCGTCGATCCTAGGTTCTTCCACCACTTTCAATACGCCGCCTCCGGAGAGATTACTCCTCGGGGGCGCGGCACCCGGTCTCGGTCAAAGATGGCATCGGTTCTTAGATTAGATCTTAGATAAAATTTCGTTTCTCAAATTCTTAGATTAGATCCAATTAGCCAAATAAATTCTGACATCACTATCCTCGTATTTCGGTGAAAAACAGTCATCTACCATGCGTACCGCCGGAGCACCGGCCATCCAAAATGCAATCTACGATCAACTCATCGCGGCTTCCACATGAACTTCCCGAATGCGGCCGCTGGACCAGCGCGGCTACGCACGCGTCACCAGCGGTAGCATCTCCGAAGCACTACGCTCCAGCCGGAGGCGCACGCCGCACACGTCATCACGAGCCGCAGCAGCAGGGTGCAAGCGCCGGAGGCGGCAACACGCTTGCATGCGTGCAGCTGCCGTTCTCCACAAGATGCATGTTTACATAAGCCAAGGACTCCATATAGCGCGGTTCACGTGCTGGATTGCTTGACTACAAGATCTGCACTGTTTTGAGTATGCGACTACATCATCACCAAATTTGTACTGCTTTGAGACACGACTATACCGACATCAAGATCTACATTGAATTAAGCCGGATTACATCGACCCAAACATCTATGTCAAGCTCTACGACTATACCAAGATCTTCGTCGAGTTCTTCACAGGGCCGTCTCCAGAAATCCGGGCCCCAGTGCGGTATGCCAAATAGGGCCTTAAATTTTGAAAAAAAATTCAAAATAACTAATATAACTAAAGCATATTTGCATGTTATTATACGAGATATTAATGTCAAAAGAGTAAACAAAAGCAATGAACTAACCTCGTATTTACCGAAAAGCTTCTACAGTTTATGAATCAGTTCGAGATTCCTTCACATGAAATCTTTCAAGAGCACAGACTAAGGTGCTGCTTCTAATCTTTGTGTATTTGTATGCTTTTCAGCACAAGAATCACACTTCCTATTTCTAGAAGACATTATTGTTCCAAATTTTAAAAGTATAATATTATAACAAATTCAAACAGCACATGAATTACCCGCAAAAAAATAACACTACATGAACTTTTGTCTGCAAGATTAGATAATAGGACATGAAACCTTGCTCACCTGATATGCCGTGACGTCTAGATTGATTTAGAGTATAGAGCTACCGAACTGGAACGACATTGGCAAAACCAAAACAGGTCCATCTGCCAATCGATCAAATGGGCCAGAGGCGGAGGGCGACTGGCGATTGGCATGGCAACGTGATCTCCGGGGTAGTCCATAGTCACCTGGATCTTTTTTTTCGATCGTGTTTCTGTGGTTGTGGAGCTAGGGCGATCCAGTTTGTTGTTTGATCAATCGGGATTGTATTCGGCCGAGCTATAAACTGACGGCGCGCTCATGTGATTGGAGTATTTGCCATTTCAGAACTGGATTTAGTCATGGGCTATAGCTGGGTCATCAGGGAAATTAAGGCTAACTCAATTTGGCTGGGAAAGGAGAGCGTAGTGCAGGTTGGGCTGGGATCTAGTGGGCCCCAAAATTTTGGGGGCCCGTGCGGTCGCCCAGCCCGCACTGCCTCTTGGACGGGCCTGGTTCTACATCGCCAACAAAAATTATCGCCAAGGTCTACGTCACGGGTTCAAAACCCGTCACCGTCACAGCCTAGCGCTCTGCTAGGGCGATCATACAATCGCCTCGCCCGTCTGGTCAAAAACCTGCCGCCACCGCCGATCCCGTGCGATCCGCTGCCCCCGCCATAAAACCTTGCCGTCACTGCTTGCCTTATGCTCTGGTCGCCGCCTATAAAATCTATAACCCAAAAACCTGCCACCGCCGCAGATCTCTGTCGCCGCCGCACAAAAACCCCCGCTACCGCCACCGCACTATGACCAAGAAACCCGCCGCCTTCGCAGATTCCTAGTGTTGTTGCACAAAAACCTAAAATCCTACGACACAAACCACGCAATTTTTTTGCGCCTACGGCACTATTGGCTACAATAACCATGGCAACCTTGACCACGGCTACATAACGACCGGCTACCTCGACATCAACATCAAGAACAACATCTACAACAACTCAAGAACTTCGGTCAACAGCGTCCGCGTCGTCGCTTGCGTCCACGCCATTCCCACTGTGACTGCGGGAGGGAAGAGGGGCACTAGAAGGGGACACGGTCACCGCCCCTAGGTGTAAGCCATGATCTTGTCCATGCAGATGATGATGACAAGGAGGAAAAGACGACGCAAGCGCAAGACTTTAAATCCAGTCGCAAGCGTCCGTTTTACTCCCGCTATGACCGCGGATGTTAGAATATGTATACATGTATGGCTAGAGATAGACTAGGACTCTACATCTTCTACTCCAAGTCTCCACATATCCTCGTTTAACTCTATATAAACCCCCGCAAGGGTCATTGCAATACAACACAATATTCTAGGATTCAATATTTTTCACAGATCCCATCTAGATAGTATTCTAGGTAATATTTCCAGGCACGTGACTGTTGATAAAACTAAGAAATTATTAAATACTCTTTCTCATAATTATAATAATTAGCATATTAAAATTATTTTAGGCAAGTTGCTTTTAAAACTAAGAAATCTTCCGCAGAAAATTCTCCCATTGAAACTAAAGTTAATGGGAATTCTAAATAACAAGAAAATGATACTCCCTCCCCAAAATAGATGTCTCAGATTTGTCAAAATTTGGATGAATTTAGACACTATTTAGTATATAGGTTCATCCAAATTTAACAAATCTAAGACATCTATTTTGGGACGGAGGGAGTATATCTATTTTTTATGCTGAAACTAAAGATAACAATAAAAAGATGATTAGGAGGAATTATCTCAGTCTAATGAAAACAACAAGAAAATGAAAATGTTGAAAAAACTGAATCTATTACTAGAGAAAATCCTCAATCTTGGGCCAGGTACAAATAATTAAATCACAAATTATGTTAGCTGCAAAAAGGAAATCTTATTTTTATGTTTTATGCAACAAATGCCACAAGACCGGTGGTAGCTGCAATTTTCTCTATCATATAAAATGTTAACAAGGCTAAGCTGTTAATTTATTCTGGATACAAAGAATTGAGCAACAAACTGTGCTAGCTAAAAAAAATAGTTTGTTTCCCTATTTTTTTGTAACAAACGCCAAAGGATGGTGGTAGCTCGTCTGGTGAGTCTAGCTTGCCTGACGAAGTCACTTGGCGGAGGTTGGTATTAATATCCGGACCGACCGAGTACGGATCAGGTCGGTTTTTGATTCGCCACTTTTAGTTAATGCGTGCAAACTGTAAAGAGATTACCGGGGCCAGCTATATTCGGGTTTTGAACTCGATCGGAAGCTAGCTACCTATATAATCACGCTCACTACGGATTTGAAAGCTCAAAATCAACTGAGAGGTAGCACTAAGCACGATATGGATCTGCTTCTTTTGCTCACGGTGCTCCTCCTCGTGCGCGCGCTGGCTTCCCTGGTGCGCGCAGTTGTCGCCCGTCGGCGGCGGTCGCAGTGTTATCTCCTGGACTACGTCTGCCATAAGCCGTCCGACGACCGCAAGGTGAGCACGGAGATGGCCGGCGATGTCGTCCAGCGTAACCAGCGCCTGGGCCTCCCCGAGTACCGCTTCCTCCTCCGCGTCATCGTCCGCTCCGGCATCGGCGAGGAGAGCTACTGCCCGCGCAGCATCCTCGAGGGCCGCGAGGACACGCCCACCCACCGGGACGCGCTCGACGAGATGGACGACTTCTTCCACGCCGCCATCGCCGAGCTGTTCCGCAAGACCGGGCGCTTCGGGCCCCGCGACGTCGACGTGCTCGTCGTCAACGTCTGCATGTTCTCCCCCGCGCCGTCGCTCGCCTCCAGGATCGTGAGCCGCTTCGGCATGCGCGAGGACGTCGCCGCGTTCAACCTCTCCAGCATGGGGTGCAGCGCCGGCCTCGTCTCCCTAGACCTCGCGCGGAACGCGCTGCGGACGCGGCCGATGTCGGTGGCTCTCGTGGTCTCGTCCGAGTCCATCGCCCCCAACTGGTACACCGGCACCGACAGGTCCATGATGCTGGGAAACTGCCTGTTCCGCTGCGGGGGCTCGGCGGTGCTACTCACCAACGACCCGTCGCTCGGCAGGCGTGCCAAGATGGCGCTCCGCCACCTCGTGCGCGAGAACACCGCCGCCGACGAGGAGGCGCACACGTGCGCGGTGCAGCGCGACGACGCCGACGGGCGCGTCGGGATCAGCCTCAGCAAGGCTTTGCCCAAGGCCGCTGCCCGGGCATTGACCATCAACCTGCGTCGCCTCGCCCCGCGCATCCTACCCGTGTCCGAGCTCGCTCGATTCGCTGCCCTCGGCATGTGGAGGAAGCTTCTGAACTCCCAACGCGCGAAGAAGACACACAGCCCCAAGATCAACTTTAAGACCGGCGTGGAGCACTTCTGCATCCACCCCGGCGGCACCGCGGTCGTCGAGGCGGTGAAGGGGAGCCTCGGTCTCGATGCCGACGACGTCGAGCCTGCGCGTATGACTCTGCACCGGTGGGGGAACACGTCGGCGAGCAGCCTCTGGTACGTTCTGTCGTACATGGAGGCGAAGCGGAGGCTGAAGAGAGGAGACAGGGTGCTCATGCTCACATTCGGCTCGGGTTTCAAGTGCAACGCTTGTCTGTGGGAGGTGAAGGGTTACATGGTTGACAAGGGCGCATGGGCACAGTGCATCGATCGGTACCCGCCGGAGAGCACCACAAACCCGTACATGGAGAAGTTTAGCTGGGTTAACGATGTCCAAGGTGACACCCTGCTGTTCTAGGGATATATCTGCTGTCGCGTGCTCTCAACTGCTTCAGCTACTCCCTGGGTTTCTAAGTATTAGACGTTTTGGTAGCGTAAATTGAACGACCAAAACGATTCTATATTTGTGAACTGAGTGTAAGTATATCATAAAGTGTCAAGTACGTGTGTGACACCATGTGAGCCATGTATGTTTTTTCCTTCGAAATGGGGTATTGCCGCGGCCTCTGTATCAATTGATACATTTGACCTTTCGAAATGTGAGACATGTATGTATAGCAAATAGATACTGCGTTGCATTATTGCATGTCGTGTGTTGGTATCGTGAAGATGGACATGTGGAGTCGGTCCTAGCTACTCTCTCCATTTTAAAATATAAGATGTTTTAGGTTTGTGAAGAAAATGTATCTAAACTTTTTTTAGAGTGTGGATTGACTCCAAACCTAAGGGAACCTATATACACTAAAACAAGTTCATATACATTTGCTTTACAAAACTAAAACATTTATATTTTAAAAGGGAGGGAGTATATGTTATGTACACTGGTCATTCAGTTGAGCCATCGATAGTCCGTCCTTCACCCTATGAGGCCTTGTTTGGTACTAATGTCCTACTAGTAGGGATTAGAGGGGATAATCTCTAAGGGGATTGGGTGAAACCCCCACCTACACTCAAACCTCTCTAATCCCCACAAAATCTCAATCCCCACCAACCCACTAGGTAGGAGTAGTGTATTGGATTTGGAGAAAAATACACTAGAACTTGAGGATTAGTGGGGATTAGGGAAGATTGAATCAGTCAAATACTCTAGAACCAAACATACTATTTGTAGTAAGTGGGGATTTGGGGTTTAGTGGAGATTATCCCTTCTAATCCCCATAAATACTCTAGTACCAAACAAGGCCTGAATGATTTTTGCTGAGGATACGATGGTGTTGCATCGGGTCTCTCTCTATCCGGGCTCTAGTAGTTTTACTGATCTCCTAAGTTTTGTATCCGATCATTGCTTCCTTGACTTAATTTTACTATTCATGGTCATTTATGCACTAGATCTACATGCAGTACTGACGAACCAAATCTAAACAAAAGCTTGGAGCCTTAAGGCAAAATGAAAGCAAAACATAAACGACTTGTACTTTTACATAGTTCGGTCTGCATCGAAAAACAAACTCCACACAGTATTTGGGGCCTCTGTCTTATCAGTAGCCATTCAACCTTGCTGTAAGATGCGGTGACCCAGTATACCACTGCATGTGTAGTACACTATAGTCGTTGACATGACATCTACAGAACACCATTCCGTAAATATCACATCCCTCAGAGTGGTACAACAGAAACATTGCGGGTCCATATTACAAAAGTACAGACATTATTATTATTACAATACCGGAAGTTCAAGACTTCCAAAAGATCCAACTTACAAACCAAAATATAAGATGTTCAGCGGAAATTTAAAAGTAGCAACTCCGTCTAGGAGTGGGGCTCAACAGCTTATTCTATAGAGTTTATGTTGCTCGGCACCGTTAGTTACTACTAAGTAGACACTTAAGTGGACTCGTTCTCATCGACCCCGTAGCGGATCTCGTAGTTCACGCCTTCAAATCCTCCGGATAGATCAGGTTCCTCGTAGAACACGTCTTCCTGGCATTTGGCTGCATACATTGGCACGTCTTCGGGATCCTTAGAGTCTAAGCAAGGGATCAAAGGAAAGAATGAGTAACGGCGTTACCCAACAAGTTCATTATATGCAAGGTGGGAAGTTTGATGCTCTAACTACCACCTCGGATTATAAATCCTTGGCACTATGCAGTTTTTGTAAATCTTTCTTCAAAGATTGATTTTATTCCAAAAACTATGACAATCGGCTTTCACAGGTTGACCAGAACTTTCATGGAGTTCCTTTCTAGCCGCGTTTGTAGCTCCTTCCCGGAACAGGGAGTAACAAGTTATAGTTCTTACACTCTGCAGAGGTGTGTTACTTTACCCATGAGAGATCAACTCCTTGTTGCACAACCGGGCGTACTTTCCCGTCCACAATTCCATGATGTGGGGCCCAATAGTTGGTCCAAGCCAATCACTGCCCCCTTCACGACCCCGCATGCCTCCTTGGTGTACACCATGCCTACATAATAAATTACGGCAATGGTTTGTACAAACCGTTAGATGCCAGAACTATCGTGGTACAATGAGGGTTCCCACACATATGCTGCATATCCTCTACGAATTACCAATTAATATGCACGCTACGAGGATAACAGCCACGACCTTCACATCTGGTTTCATGCGAGAGGAAGAAGATACAGCTGACTTCTCTATCCCATTCCAAATCTCATGGCTAACGCGTAATATACGGCGCTAGAATCACTGATGTCAGGGGTTATTAAGTCCCTACTTTATCATCGTTGTTGCAAATAGAACCCTAAGTTCTATTGCTCCATTATATCACCACTTAGGATGATTTCTATGATTTCTTTATTTATGAAAATAATATTTTCTTTCTTTTATAGCATATATGATAACACACAATTTGCAAATACTTTGATAAAGACTCTTCAAAGGACATGAGCAAGTAATGAACTTGCCTTATGATGGCAAGGTAGTGAAGTCTGATGCTTGCACTGGATCTTGGCTTCTAGTTCTATAAAAACATCATTATTGCCCGGTAAGGACAATATTTAAAGAAGCAAAATGATTATGCAAGTAATGTAATGCATTATTTAATTCTATATGCATTTTTCTTATATAAGATGCCCTTTTAATAAAGCATTTATAAATATCATTTTTCTTTTAATATTTATTGCATATATTATTTTATTTAATTACCCTTCTTATTTGACTTTTATTGATTTAATAATTCTTTTAGGAATTATTAATTATACATTAAATTTATTACTAAATATTTATTTAGTATTTTTTTAAAATACTTTATTATTAATAAATAATGAAAGTGATTTTTATTTATTTTTATCACCTTTCAATAATTTTGTAAAATTCCATAAGGAATATATAAATTACAAAATTCTTATAAAAATTTAAGTGTCCAAAATTTTATATCTTATTTTATTTGGATAGAGTGGATTATTGTGAATCCAAAAATATTTTATTTATAATTTTTGGACTTTTATTTTATTTGCTATAATTTTATTGAGGTCAGGGGCATTTTGGTCATTTCAAATTGATCAAAAGATTTATTAAATAACTTGGGCTGGCCCCATGGGCTTATTGGGCCAGGGTGGCCCAATAAAGCAGGGTCAAAATATAACCCCGAAGGGTTTTTGGCCCACTCTGCCTCCCTCTCTTCCTCGACCTTATCCCCTCCCCCTCTGACTCGACCCCGTGGTCGGCGATGCCGCCACCATCGATTCCTGCCGTCGTGGGCCATTCTGGCCACCGCCATGGTGCGAGTTGGGGTTGTCGATGACACTCTTTCGTTCCATCCACTTGGATTTGACTCCGGGGCTTCCCCGTGGTTAGGTCCACCCCATTCCCGAACCCTAGGGTTCGGAAAAGGTGTTGTCGCCGCCACAGCGATCCTGTCTACGGTGGTGTGCTGGGCTCGTGCGCTGCTGCGGCCGCCGCCGTGGCAGGTGCAGGTTGCAGCACCCCTCTGGGTGCTCCCTGTGTCGCCGCGGTTCGTCGGCCCCTCTACTTCCTCTTCGATTCATCAGCGAGGACCTCGGGTAAGTTGTCTCTGTGGTGTTTATCCATGCTACTGTCATGATTCTCTCTGTGTGTATCTAGTGGATTTCATGCCGAGTTACTATGTGCTGGTTGAGTTCATCTTTGGATTAGGGTTCTTGCTCTGATTAGGGTTCTTGCTCTGATTAGGGTTCATAACTCCCTGTTGATCATATCTATGATGCTTTAGATCTAGTGTTGATCATATCTATGATGGGAAATGATTGTCTGCTATGGTTAATGATTAATAGTGCGTTTGATGATGCTAGTTGCCTGTCAGATTTATTCTAGTGGTAATCCACCATGATCCATGCTAGTGTTCAATGAAATCCTTGATTGGATTTTGTTGTTGATCTGAGAGTTTACTCTACTGCCAGTATGCTTATACTGACAGTAGTTTCTCTCAGTAGTTGCTTGCTGCAATTATAATATTGGCTTGTATGAGATTATACTCACCGAATCAAATCATTACTTGTAATGATTTATGTGGATGTATAGATGAATTTAAGGTTGATTCCTGGCACTTGGCTTTAGGAACATGATATTTATTGTTTTGTCCCTTTTTATCTGTGGAAACTAAGTACGGATTGGTTTTAGCTCATTAAGAACTTGTCCTTGTGATACCATTGTATTCTGGCACACAAGTGATTGGGTTATTATTTCTGGGCTTAGCTTGATAATGCTTGTGATTAAAACTGATAAGATGATATGGAAGCTTTTATTAACTTTCCTGCCTATGATGTTGGTCTGAGGCTCTAGGATGTAATTCCTAGTTAGTTGGGCAATAGTTTGTTTGAAACTTGCAAGATTAGAGGTGCTAATCTCTCTTTGAGAGATGTGCCCTGATCTGATAAGATCAAATGAAAATGATCTAAGTTGCAAAAATACACTAAACCCCGTGATGCTGGTCTAAGGGTTTAGTGTTTGTGGTTGGGATTGATTTTTTATCCTTATACTTGAAATCTCTAGGATAGATTCACCCCTCTTGGGTCATTATTGAGAGATTATTTCATAAAGCAACACATGCTTTTATGATGAAATCATGTGATGGTTTTATGAGGCTCACCACAGATTCTAATGTGGATGTAGTATATTGATGATGATCTTGATCTTGATCTGGATCTTGATCTGCTTTTGCTGTGCTCCTGAGCTTGCCTGCTCCTCCTAGCTCCTGAGCTTGACCTTGTTGTCCACCAGATCCATCCCCCTCCTTATGTCACCATCCTGGTGATGTTTGGGTTGATCTGGGTGGTTGGGTTTGGCTGCTGTTCTTAGTTTGGCTGTTGTCTACACTTGTTGTTCTTGTGTGATGTATAGTGGAGTGGTGCACTAGTGCTTTCCCCCACGGTTGTGCTGTGGTTTTGTGATATTGGCTGTGCTTGTGAGGTCGACAGCACACCCTCTGCATGCTTGTGTGTGTGCAGCTTGTGTGTCTACTATGCACTTGTGGATAGGTTCAGAATTTTTGAACTTACCATTACCAACTACTTTTACCTGGCTGGTGAATTAGTCCCTTTTGGCTGTCATTTGAATTCTGGCTTTGAATTTATGAAGGATGAAATCTTTCATATTGGTGAAACTTTCCCCTTTTTGATCATTTCTCAATGATGAGATTGTCAAGTGCACCTCACTGACATTTCTGAGAGAAATATACTAACACTAATCCTATCTTGTTTTAGATATAGGATAGTTAGTAAATATACAAATGTAATTTTCTTTTTCTTTTGTAATTTTTCTTTTATAATTCTTGTAATCTTTATTTGGTTCATTTGTAATAAAGATTATATATATTTATTAATAAAGAATATTCTTATTCTTTAATCTTTTGTAAATTGAGAAGTTTGGAATAACTTCAGTAAGTTCATTCTTTGTAACTTGTTTATGTATATAAAATGAATTTCATATACCATATTATTTTGAGATAAGATTTAAGTTATAATACTTTTCTCTTAATTAATTTAAGATTCAAATCTTATATCAAAATCTTTTAAATTATTATTCAAACACTCAAATTTAAAATTCAAATTCATTTTTAAGACACACATAATTCCTTTAAGATCATACCAAAGTTTATAGCAATCCTCCTTCATGACTAAACCTAATCTCAAAGTAAGAAAAAAACTTTGATCACTTCAAGGTTTTTATTTGGCGAAAATTTTACTCACATTTTCTCAAATGAATGCATGCAACAATTCATATTCCTAAATCTACCCTTCGTTAGGTCCTATATACTGGGATGTTACACAAGATTTGTGTTGTGACTTCTCGACGTTGCAAAAGGACCCCTGAATTACACCAATTTGTAATCTGTCGGCCCTTAGAATTTCCCACACCGTAACCTATGTTTCTAATTTATTAGATTCTCCACCTACCGATTTGCTATTCTGCTGTAGTGCCGTACATGTTAACTGTTATGGAAATATAATTGTACATAAAGGGAGGGATTTACAGCCTGATATGCACACGTTCTGTTGATGTCGAAAACATCCTTGAACAAGGGGAGGATTTATATATACAAGGAAGGTTTGTTGTAGCATGGCGTTGGAGAAAATATTGGATAACCACCCAAATCAGTAGGATTTGGACCTTTCTTCAATGGATTTTTTTCCTCTTCCATTGCATTGTAGAAAATCAGGATAAATCGGACACGAAGTAAGGATTCAAGATCGTTTTCTTAAGCATTCATGGGAGCATGAAGAAGGAAGTAATCACAAGATTCAATATCTTTTTCTAGAGAAAAATAAACCACACCAATCGAGAAACGGGAAATATGGTATCAAGAATTGTGAGAAGAAATTCACAAAAAAAAAAGAATTGTGAGAAGAACATGCTCTGATGGATCTGGATCATAGGAATCACACCATGTTGGGAAATCAGAAAACAAAAAAAATCATGAAAATGAATCTACTCTTTACGGAGATCAAAGGGAATTGTCCTAAATCCCGCAAAATCCCCGCAGTCCGTTTACCATGCCGGGTTTGGACGGGATAATTTCGAGATATCTCGGCAAATCCTCTTATTTTTGCCTAGATTAAAAGCTATCCGTCATACTAGTGTATTTTTTTGAAAGCATTTGAGGGGTTTGGGTGAACACCAAAAACCCTCCCATCCCCAAACCTCTTGGGGATAAAAATACGAGAGAAGTAAACAAGGCCTCATGGTGGTGACGTCATTCTTGTGGTCGAAGAAGCCCAGGAGGAGATGGGTAGAGGCAGCATGTGGACCGGCGCCAGGAGAACACGTCGACGTCTCCAGTGACCACACGGACCCAACAAAGACAAGGGTTATGCTGAAAAGCACGTATCTAGGTGACTAGAGCTTGTGGAGACATGATTTACCAGCGAGGTGGCTCCTGGTGGCCATCATCTCCGGCGCCGGTGAGGGACGGGGGCGGGGTAGAGATGGGATCGGGAGGGCAGGTGAGAGATGCATGACCACTTGAAGATGTACAAGTACACCTCAGTCACTATAGGAGGAGGTAGGTTTACAAAGTACAGGGTGGTGGAAGCAAAATGGACACACACATGCATCTTAGAACACCCACGGTTGTTGGACAAGACCTAGACGTCCAACAGGTTGTGAACACGCTGCCTTCCGGTCTGCATACATCCTTTTTTTTCTTAGTTGAAACATATTAAGTATATCTTTTATTCAAATTTTTTTGAAGGATTCATGGTAATGTATCAGGACGTTATACCCATTTTATTCAAAGGATTTAGCCAATCCAATAAATTTCAAATGAATCTCAACACCAAAGACAAACCACTTTTGATAAATATTCAAGGAAAGTATAGGAGAACGTGGGTCAGCATTAGATTACCATATACCCTCTTTAGTTCAATAAAATGAACTAATTTTTCCAATGATACCATTATTTTTGAAAAATAGTTCATTTATTTAAAACTAAAGATGATCAAGGGTACTCTAATTTTGATCTACTAGCATCTCTAAAGGAAAGCGTCCAAATCCATGTGTTTCAAAGTCTTGTATTTTGCACATATATTATTAATAATATCATCTACATTGGAGAGTTGCTAAGAAAAGGAGTTGACCATTTTTCTTGTTTGATCATGCATTGCAGAGTTTCTAAGAAAAGGAGTTGACCTTTTTTATTGTTTGACAACTCATATATGAAATCTAAATAAAAATATGTCCATTAGATCTATAGATGTTCAGGTTCCTCAACCAACTCGAGTCAACTGATCATGGTTATTTTGTGACGCCTACCGCGTAACATCTTAGACCATCTTGCTCCTCACCCCCCCCATCTATTTTTAGCTTCGGCCTTACTCCTGCTCGACCAGTTATGCTAAGTGATACCCTCTTGCCACACAATTGTTCCACCATCTAAGATAACAGATGGCACAACCCACATTGTGTGCGCATTGCCTCACGAATATGTTCCTTTACTAGTCGAGTGGAATAAACCTATTGCGATCAGCTAGTACTATGACATCGTGTCCTGCTCATCAAAATAACAGTTCATTGTTATGGGAAGAATATCAATACAATATACAATAGTCAAATCAATCTAGTTATGAGTGGACAATTTTCAGAAGATTGGATAAAGAGATTTAACTAAAGATAGTCCTTTTATTTTCTTTCATGTTATGAGTTTATAGTGCTCACACCCTGGTGAGCATTTTCTCCACCAAAGTCTATTTAATCATTTGGACCATTACATTTGAATCTTGTTTCTATCTCCCATTACCTCCCATGCACAGTGAGAAGGCAGGCGAGCTTTCTTTGCCATGCCCTAATTATATGCGATAAAAAATCCTTGTATGTGGTTCACTTTATGAATTTAGGGCATTTAGGCTACCTTTGATGGCCTAATAACTTTCATATAAAACTAAATCATTTCATCCCAACCAAATGAATCTGAATCCACCTTGTATCTCCTTTTGTGTTCCTCCTTTGTTGATCTATGAACCCTCATTCACATGTGGCGGCGGCACGTGCCTTTTCTCCCTCACTCAATCCCTCATCAAACATAATTAAAATGTAACCTCGTATGTTGATAATGGTAAGAATTTAGATGACATGCTCTTTATAGATTTTTTCTTTTTTGACGTAAAATTCAATCAATCTATTCTACCACTGAATCTAAATCTAGTTTACATTCCCCCTACATGTTGGGCATACCACTCAACCCTAGTCACCATTTCCCCACATGTGTCGTTGGACGCAAGATCGAACATCCTCTGTATCCCCCCAATTCACCACCCCCCGGCCACATACGAACACACGATTCCCCAAAATCGATCCTAGCACCCCAATTAGGTGGTCACCTCTTTCACCACAAATTAAACATTCATTGCTGACCCTAAAATGTTACCATAGCCTTGTCTATAGCCAATAAAATGCAGTTATGAAAACAAGGGACCCAACAAGTATATATACTCTCCGTCCTGGAAAAGGATATCACGGATTTGTCTAAATTCAAATGTATCTGGACACTGTTTAATATGTATAGATTCATCCAAATATTTAGATAAATTTATATGTTTTTTAGGATGGAAGGAGTAAGATATATTCAGTTTGAAGCAGTGATATGCAATTTCCTGAACTGTTTCTCATCTTGTTGAACAATTGATCTAACAACAGCTTGAGAGAAAAGCTAAACTAAACCGAACAAAAGAGGGGGAACATATCCTCTCTAAACGAAGGCATTCGACCAACCATCGCGCTATCAATTCCATCCGAGGGGGGAAAAGAGAGAGAATTATACTGCAAAACTACAAAAATCGACTCTAAAAAGTTTCATATAAGAACAAAAAAAGTCCCCATCGGGGAAAAAGAAAGAGAAGGATACAAAACTACAAAAGTTGATTCTAAAAAGTTTCATATAAGGAAAAAAAAGGGTCAACTCTAGACTATCCCTTCCACGCATCAGGAAAAGTTGAGGCAGATGGTGCCACTCTTGGCGCATCCGCAGGCCGGGCACGCCCGCGCCGTGTCCGCGCACGACGCGCACACGCAGAGGTGCCTGCACGGCAGCATCAGCACCACGGCCGCGCCCTCGCCGCACCCCTTGCAGACGCCCGGCGCCACCACATGAGTCCTCACCTGCTCCTCCTCCTCGTCACCGCAGTTGGCCACTTGGTCGTCCCCCCAGCAGCACGACCCGCAGTCCTCAACGTCGCCGCTGCCACCGGCACCGGCACGGACCGCCTGCGCGTCGAGCGCCCGCTGTAGGTCGGCCCGGAGCGCGTTGGCGGCGGCCTCGTTGGACTGCGCCATGTCGCGCCACATCTGAGCCTCCACGTAGAGGGTCCTGAGCCGGTCCTGGAGCGCCCAGTTCATGCTCCTGGTCCGCCCGATCTCCTCGTCCTTGGCCTTGAGCCGCTTCGCCGCCCTGGCCTCCAGGGTGGAGATGATATGCCTCATGTGTTTGTTCCTCTGCTCCGCCAAAGCCGTCCACATGTTGGTCGCCTGCTGCATCGATCGATTGGTGATCACAGGTAACAGAGCGTTAGATAGATCCTCCGTCAGATTATTTATAGGTACATGCAATGCATGGTTTGATGATGACACTTACATGTTTGACAGGGACGGGGTCGACGACGACCGCCTGTTGCTGCGCGTGGGCCGCGAGAACGCTCGCCGCGCCAGGCACCGGCGACTGCTGATCGCGCTTATAGCCGGCGACAATTTGCTGAGAGCTGTCGAGCCTGACGCCCCTGTAGTACTGATCCTGCTGGGCTCCCGGCGACGCTTGGGGCGGCGCCGGTTGGGCGAAACCCATGTACGACGACGACGGCGACAGGTACCCGTGGTGCTGTTGCTGGGTCCCCACCGCCACCTCGGCGCCGTAACAGGCTGGCGAGAACGCCGCCGCCGCCGCCGCGCCAGTCATCGGCATAGCAGCGCCCGCCCGCCCGACTAGGCCGAGGGCAGAGGACGGCTGGTGGTACCCGGTGGCGAAAACGCGCTGCGCGTCCACGGCCATGGCGATCGAATCGATATCGATACCTGTGTTGTTGATACTCGCCGCTCGCGTCGTGCTTGCCTATATATATACAGGTCAGGGCGTCAGGCAGAGCCAGATGTGGCCGGGTGTGAGACAATCGATCAAACAAGGTCCTGGGATGGCAGGGAGCGGCGTATTTATGGTGGATGACGACCGGGTTTCAGGCTGGCCTCCACGTCTCCGAGACTGACCCGATCGAAATAATCTTCTCCTTTTCAGGAGAGATTATTGCCTTTCCTTTTATTTATGGCTTCCGTTTCAATCCTTTTCCGCCTCTTAGCTTGATTTCTGAGGAGGAGTAGAATACAAACCAAGAATTCGATACGATCGCCGGTTTAACTTTCGAAGAAAATCGATCTGCTGCACCGGAATAGCTGCCTTCTGTTCGGCTAGATCTACGTTCTGACGCCAAATCAGCTCGCATCGTTAACGAGTACGCCGTATAAGGAAACCAAATTGTTCGCTCCGGACTCGGTAAAGATCACATAACCGTCCAATTGTGGAGGGCAATCAGGAGAAGCAACTAATAGCAAGGAAATTACATCGCGCACGTTACGTGCATGCCACATGCATGCATGTAGGGATGGATGGATGGAGCGTATCAAATCCAACGTACGCGCGCGCATTAATGCGCTGAGATTATATGCTAGCTCCGCACCACAAGGCGTTTTTGGCTGCTGGCGAGCAGTTTACGCGGTTGCGGAAACAGACGATGGGCAAATTAAGGGAGCAGGTTAATGCGGCAGATACGTATGAGATATACTGTAATAACGCACAAGGGCTCAAAATCAGCAAGCTAATAAATGAGCTAAATTTATTTTTTTCCCAAAATCTAAGGAGAGGTTGTGTTCTCCTTTTTTTTTAGAGCAAGCACGTATTTCATTAATCGAAAAACAAGTTATAATAAGCAACACACATGGAAACTAAAAGACAAACCGGGATAAAATGATTATCCTGAATTTGCAGGTAAAATCCTAAGAAATCGAGAAATACAAAACGATTTCTAGTGTTTTCTGCAACCAGCGAAGCCATTGGCCTCTGTCCAACTCCAACGTCGTCGAGACAGACACCGGAAGAGACGCCGAGCCTCCACCATGCCAAGGTCCAAAAAGGCACCATCGCCAACAAGGCTTTGTGAGTCGATGAACAGGCATGCTGCACGCAGAGAGGCATATGTCGTTGTGGCAGGTCGACCAGGGGAAATCCCCATGCTGTTTTGGACGAAGATCTGCCGCCTCCCATCAATGGAGTTGGGGAAGAAAGGCAAACCCACCACCTCCGGACCACCATCATTGCTCCAGAGAAATCACCTCCCCCCGATCACCATTGTCGTCGCAGGTAACAATGAACTCCAGTGATATACCGACAAACAAATCTCGCCAGATCTGAAGAACAACGAGAAAACCAAGCTGTCGATCTGAAGGACCGACCAGCACACGTTCTCATCAACTCCGAAGCGTCCCCGTGAAGGTCACCGTCGGTGTGGGAATAGAGATGAGGCGGATTTATTTGCCAGGACGCCACTCACCACCCAAACGGCGCACCACATCAGATGGATCCAAACCCTAACTACTAGACTAAAACGGAGAAAATTAGGTCTCCTCTTCCTCCTACCACTAGGGCGACAAGCGGAGGAAGAGGGGACGAGTGTCTTGGTTGGTGGAGATTAGGGGGGGGGGGGGGGGGGATTCTGCCGCCGCGTCGTCCAAGAGGAGGACGTAAAAAAATGTGTCCTCTCTAGTCACTCAGAGGACACACAAATCTAAGTTGTCAGTTTTTTTTATTTTTCATGGCATTTTTTATTTTTTGGGTTTCCTTAAGTTTTTTCTTGCTCCGTCATATCCTAATCGTGTGACCAGAAGGGGCATGGTGCGCTAGCAAAGCCCTTTTTTTTGGGTCTAAGAACAGGTCGACCGGCCTTTTTTGTGTGGAGAAAGCCATTGGGTTATTCTTTGCCCTGTACTTCCCGCAAATCTATCTTTAATTTTTTGGTAGAAATTACGTAGAGTTTTTAAATACCAAGGAAAATCTCTACAGAGTTGTAACCCCTCGTGCTTCTCCATGAAGATCAATTAGTCTTTAATTGCAGGATATACCGATAATTAAGGGATTTACTAATTCTCAGATAGCTAATCATTAGCATAGAGCATGGTCTTTTCGTGACCAGTTGATTTGCCCCTCGTCAAGATTGGCTAATGTTTTGAAATAATATATTTTATTTATGTATTTCAAATTTTAATGAATTTTATAAGTTATAAGAATAGCATATTGTCGGTGGACCAATTGGTGTGGTCAAAACAGAGTGGGCCATCACATGAGCGATATGTCGGCGTGGTTACACCTAATTGTGTGGCCATTAACACCGACTGGCCCATTTGGTTTGGCCAAAATCGTTAATATGCTAAATTTGCAAATTTTAAATTCATCTATTATATTTTAAAATCAATAGAAAATGTGTATTATTTAAGAAAATAGCGTCAAGATTGATACCTACATGGTGTCTTTGCGTTGCAGCCAGTCTTTTTTTGTCGTTGTGCTGGGCGTCATGCCGGGGCTTGTCTGCATGAGCTTTTTTTTTTTTTTGCTACGAGGGGTTCTTCGGTTGTGTACTCGTGGGCCCTTTTTTCCTTTTTTCTGTTTTTGCTTTGGGTTGTTGTCTGTTTATCTTTTATCCGCTAAAGCCTACTTCTAGTCTCATATTGCTTATGGGCCGTGCTTAGTGTTGCGCGCAGCTCACTGTTTGAGTGGCGACCCAAGAAGAGTGCGTATGGCTTTAAAAAAAATTCAAGTGCGAAAATATTTCTTTTGTAGTTGACTTTTTCCCTCCATTGATTTTGACATGTCGGTCACACAAAGAGTTGCAATTTGAGTTACAAACAATGATTTTGACATGTCGGTCACACGAAGACGCTTCACCATTTTTTTTTGCTACGAGGGGTTCTTCGGTTGTGTTCTTCGGTTGTGAATAGTCGCTTTTATGTTTTCTATGAGTTGCAATTTAACTTTGCAAGTTGCTCATGCTTTTTCTAGTTGCAACTAAAATTGTAACCGAGTTCAAATTTTTTGCAGTTAGGATTTCCGCTCTTTGTATATGTTGTGTTGCAAATGATTCATGTGTTTTACAATTACAGCACAGAACGAACACTGTGAACACGAACTGAACATTCGAATATTCGCACTCGTGGCAAAATTCGTCGAAGAACAACGGAGTTCAATCAATTTATCTTGCGCGATTCACATATTTACAAACGGAAGCAGCGATACAAAAGTTGTGCTTCAATTAAAATTGAACTACTGAGGGCGTCGCCGCAACCTAGACCAAAATTGAGCGCCTCGATGGCTGGAGCTGCATGTTGCAGCGGCATTGGGGCGGCAAAGACCTCAAACCTCCGAGAGTTTGATCAAGTCCGCTTGCTCAAGCTTGACGACAGGCGCCATCCTCTCTACTCTGTCGTCAGTCGCGCCTCGACCCGCTCCCCCTCCAGCCGCACATTGACAAGCGCGACAACCCGATGGCGGTCGGCCTCCTTGAGGATGATCTCCGCCTCGCACGAGAGCTGGGACTCGCGGAGGAGCAGCTCTATCGGCATACACTCCTCGTCGGAGTCGTTGGCGTAATCGGCCGCAACAACCACGCGAGCACGCGGAGGGGACACCGAGTTCCACTCGTCGGAGGAGTCGGAGGATGGAGGAGCGGGGTCCCGCGAGGATCCCTCACCTGCGTGTGCGTACATGCGAATGGTGGGAGTGGGCGGTGGTGAATGCGACCTTCTAAGCGCCACCCTGTCGGCACGTACGCGCTGAGCGACGCAGGTTCTTCCACTTGAGCGATGTGTGCTTCTTCGCCCCAACGAGCGGATGAACGCCCGGTATGCCTCGTCGATGTACTGGTTGTAGGGTTCGTAGCATGAAAAACAAAAAAAATCTATCGCATGAACACACACAAGCCAAGATCTATCTACTAGATTGCAGCAAGGAGTCGATAGAGTACTAACCCTCGAAGATCCAAAGCGGTTAACGAGAGCAGATTCTCGTGGATGATGTAGTCGTACACTTCCGATCTCAAGATCGCGTATACGATCCTTCCGGCGCTGCGTTCCGGCAGCGCTTCCGCAGTCGATCACACGTTCGGTACTCGATGAAGACCTTCCTCTCCCTTGTTCCAGCAGGCAGCAGAGGTTGTAGCACTCTCCTCGCGATTCCGGCAGCCCGACGGCGTGGTACCGGAAGTAGATGGTAGATCTCGCAGGGCTTCGCCTTAAGCCGAAGCGAGTATGGTGGAGTATGAGAGAGGCCTTGGCGATCTACGGTTTAGAGGGCACCAAGGGGAGGGCTTGGTCGGCGGCTAGGGTTTAGGGAAACCCTAACTCGCCGAGTTTAGAGGAGGCCCTAGGCGGCGGCGGCTTGGAGGTGGCCGGCGACTTAGAGGCTAGGGTTTAGGTGTGAGGATAGGGGGCGCCCTACCCCTTCTTTTATAGGTGGGAGGGAGGCGGCTAGGAGGAGGGAGTCCTCCTCCAACTCCTCCTCCTTGGCCGGCAGGTGGAGGGAGTGGGACTTCCTCCCCAAGTAGGTTTCCTACTCTCCCTCCACCAAGCAAACTTGTCATTTGACTTCTCAAATTGGTGTTTGACTTTAAAACTAGGATTTGATTTCTACCTTTATTTTGCCCAGCCAAGTGACCTAGTACATGATGCAACCATTCCACTTTGTCATGACACATTCATGTACCCTTCCTCTCCAGAGTGCCGGACCTTCCAGACCCTTCTAGAACATTCCTGATGAAAACACCGGAATCATTTCCGAACTCCGAAACAGGACTTTCCTTATATGAATCTTATTCTCCGGACCATTCCGAATCTCCTCGTGATATCCCGGATCCCATCCAAGACTCCGAACAACAGGTATCTTACTCATCATTCCATAACTACTCAACAACATTGAATCCTTAAGTGTGTCTCCCTACGGTTCGTGAATTATGCGGACATGACCGAGACACTTCTCCGATCAATAACCAATAGAGGAATCTGGAAATTCATATGGCTCCCACATATTTCTACGATTACTTTGCGATCGAATGAACCACTTACATATGATACCAATTTCCCTTTGTCTCACGATAGTTTACTTATCCGAGGTTTTGATCGTCGGTATCTCTGCATACCTAGTTCAACCTCGTTACCGATAAGTACTCTTTTCTCGTTCCCGTGATATGTGATCCCTTGTGAGCCAGGCACATGCTTGCAAGCTAATTGGATGACATTCCATCGAGAGGGCCTAGAGTATATCTATCCGTCATATGGATGGACAAATCCCACTCTTGATCCATGTGCCTCAACCCATACTTTCCAAACACTCAATGCCACCTTTATAGCCACCCAGTTATGGTGTGGTGTTTGATGTCATCAAAGCATCCTTCCGGCGATGGTGATTAACATGATCTCATGGTCGAAGGAATTAGGTTACTATGTATCAGTAAGCTTATAGCAAATGAACTATATTAAATGACTTGATCTTTATGATACGCTTAACTATAGGAGTATGTCGGTCATATCATTCTCCTAATGATATGACCCTGTTGTTAATAACATCTCTATGTTCATGATCAGGAAACCATGATCATATATTAACCAACAAGATAGTTTAACAAGAGGCTTTACTAGGGACTCTTTTATGTTTACAAATCACAGAAGTATTAATGTTTCCGGTTAATACAATTATAGCATGGTATGTAAACATTTATCATAAGTATGAAGATATGATAATAACCACTTTATTATTGCCTCTTGGGCATATCTCCAATAGTCTCCCACTTGCACTAGAGTCAATAATCTAGTTTCAAACCTTTGCGCATTCAACACCTATGGCTTTTCGGTGTTGTATTTACACGATTGCTAGTGATCAACTGATCTCCGGATCCGACACTTTCAGGTCCGTGTGTAATTGCATGTCTTTGCGTCTCTACGCATCACTCATTCTCTAATGAGATGGCTTTGTATAAATTTGGTCCTTTGGTGAGACCTTTAGTTCTTTGGGGTTAAAACATGTTGATAATATTGTCGTACAATATATCTTCATAGTATTATCCTGCTGTGAACTACACCTAGTTTGATAACAAACTACTTGACACAAATGCCCTCTTTAGCTGCTATAATTGTAGGGGTTCGTAGCATGGAAAACAAAAAATTTCTACCGCATGAACACATAATCAACATCTAATCTATGATCAAGCCAAGATCTATCTACTAGATTGTAGCAACGAGTCAATAGAATACTAACCCTCGAAGATCCAAAGCGGTTAACGAGAGTAGATTCTCGTGGGTGATGTAGTCGTACACTTTCGATCTCAAGATCGCGTAGACGATCCTTCCGGCGCTGCGTTCCGGCAGCGCTTCCGCAGTCGGTCACACATTCTGTACTCGATGAAGACCTTCCTCTCCCTTGTTCCAGCAGGCAGCGGAGGTTGTAGCACTCTCCTCTCGATTCCGGCAGCACGATGGCGTGGTACCGGAAGTAGAGGGGAGATCTCGCAGGGCTTCGCCTTAAGCCGGAGCGAGTATGGTGGAGTAAGAGAGGGCCTTGGGGATCTACGTATTAGAAGCACCAAAGGGGGGTGGTGTGGCCGGCGGCTAGGGATTGGAGAAACCCTAATTCGGTGGCTAGAGGATCCCTAGGTGGCGGCAAAACTTGGAGGGGTGGTGGCGCCTAGAGCTAGGGTTTTGGGTGGAGAGAGGTGTAGCTAGAGGGTCACACCTGCCCCTCCTTATATAGGAGGGAGGGCGCCGGCCAAGGGGAGGGAGTCCTCCCCCAAGTCGGCCTCCTTGGCCGGCGGGTGGAGGGAGAGGAACTCCTCCCCAAGTAGGTTTCCTACTCTCCCTCCACCAAGCAAAACTGTCGTTTGACTTTTCAAATTGGCATTTGACTTTTCAAACTAGGATTTGATTTATCGCTTTATTTTGCTCAGCCATGATACCTAGTACATGATGCAACCATTCCACATTGTCATGACACATTCATGTACCCTTCCCCTCCGGAGTGCCGGACCTTCCGGACCCTTCTAGAACATTCCCGATGAAAACACCGGAATCATTCTCCAACTCCGAAACAGGACTTTCCTTATATGAATCTTATTCTTCGGACCATTCCGGATCTCCTCGTGATATCCCGGATCCCATCCGAGACTCCAAACAACATTCGGTCTCTTATTCATCATTCCATAACTACTCAACAACATCGAATCCTTAAGTGTGTCTCCCTACGGTTCGTGAATTATGCGGACATGATCGAGACACTTCTCCGATCAATAACCAATAGAGGAATCTGGAAATTCATATGGCTCCCACATATTTTTACGATTACTTTGCGATCGAATGAACCACTTACATACGATACCAATTTCCCTTTGTCTCACGATAGTTTACTTATCCGAGGTTTTGATCGTCGGTATCTCTGCATACCTAGTTCAACCTCGTTACCAATAAGTACTCTTTTCTCGTTCCCATGATATGTGATCCCTTGTGAGCCAGTCACATGCTTGCAAGATAACTGGATGACATTCCACCGAGAGGGCCCAGAGTATATCTATCTGTCATATGGATGGACAAATCCCACTCTTGATCCATGTGCCTCAACCCATACTTTCCGAACACTCAATGCTACTTTTATAGCCACCCAGTTACGGTGTGGTGTTTGATGTCATCAAAGCATCCTTCTAGTGATGGTGATTAACATGATCCCATGGTCGAAGGAATTAGGTTACTATGTATCAGAAAGCTTATAGCAAATGAACTATATTAAATGACTTGATCTTTATGCTATGCTTAACTATAGGAGTATGTCCATCACATCATTCTCCAAATGATATGACCCTGTTGTGAATAACATCTCTGTGTTCATGATCAGGAAACCATGATCATATATTAACCAACAAGCTAGTTTAACAAGAGGCTTTACTAGGGACTCTTTTATGTTTACAAATCACACAAGTATTAATGTTTCCGGTTAATACAATTATAGCATGGTATGTAAACATTTATCATAAGTATGAAGATATGATAATAACCACTTTATTATTGCCTTCTTGGGCATATCTCCAACAATAATAGCAGTCATATATTCAGCCTTTTGTTGTAGTATCTGTCACAATGTCTTAACTTTGGAACTCATCCAAATCCATTATGGAACTTACTTTCCATTATATTGTGCCACCCTTAGTTCAGATTGAGATAAACTTAATTTGTACTTTGTGACAAAACTAGTATCAATGTAGTACTTTTACAATGAACTAACCATCTATTTGCCACTTCTACAAAATAATATACTCTTAGTACTTCCAAAAGATCATAAGAATATCCTTACTATCGTCCAATGATCATCTTATAAATCATTCTGGTATATGCTCATAACATTTAGAGCATAGGACATATCTGGATTTGTACATATCACAGTATGATTGATATAAATACTCTTTGTGATTTCATACATCAAGTATCAATCTATACTTGAATTTGTGTTTCACTTACCAAGTGTCAATACACTTGAATATATCATCAATATTGAACTCATTCAATCCTTTCTGTGCGACAAGAACCTTTCTTGTAGTTTCTATATTGAACTCATTCAATACATCATCTATGTACTTTCGGCACAACCATATTAGCGTCTATTGATGCCAAATATTTGGGTTTTGCCTAAGTCTTTCATCGGGATGAAATTCTTAACGTGTGTTAATAAAAGATACATCATTTCCAGTCAACAATATGTCTTCCACATAATGTATTAGAAACATGTCTTAGCGCTCCCACTTAATTTCTTGCAAATGCAAGCATCTTCATTGTCTCCGACGAATTTAAACTCCTTTAACAGTTTTATCATAGTGAAGATTCCAACTCCGCGATGCTTACTTCAACCATTGAAGTTTGCATATGCTTTTAGCATCCTTTGAATTAACAAAACCCTATGGACCGCGTTATGCACATGTCCTAGGTAGCAATTCTATTAGAAGAACTTGTTTTGTTTATTCAACTACCACATAACAAAATTATATGTAGTGGTTGCTACATTAATCCATCTAGACTAAATATCGCTATGAAAGATCAAATCTTATCATGGTCAACCTTTAAACATTGTTGTGAACTCTTTCCCAAAATGTCGACTATTTCATAGATGTGAAACATCCATTTCTATTTTATAGATCCAAACACAACTGTAAGGTCTTACACCTTTCTCGAGGGTCCTTCAAGTTCAAAACTTGATTTCTCGTGTATGGAACTATCACGGATTTTATGGCTTCAAGCCGTTTTATGGAGTCAGGGACCATCATTGCTTCTTTGCATGTATTCCGTTCATTAAAATAATGATTCAACCCTCAAGTCTTGGTATTTGATTGTTTACCCGACCTACTTGGTTCAATAGAAACTTTGACCTCCGTAACCACAACTTTTGAGACACGTGAGCCATGAGCATTGTTGCTGCCTCCGGAACACTTTTCGGCGCTGCGCAACTTTGCACATATAGCTAAGGTTCTTTTAACCTTATCAAAGTTCTATTGTCCTCCCACTTATCTTTTCACGAAAAATTCCTTCTCAAAAAAACTTGACGTTCTAAGCGACAAATACTTTTGTCTCTGATTTTATGGAGGAATATTTAACAGTTATTCGAAATAACATACAAAGACAGGTTCATCCAACTTTGGTTGCAAACATCTTTCTTATGCATAGCATACCAATGTTTAAGAAAGGACAACTTGGGTTTTATCCCAAACCATAACTTTATATGGTGTCATTTCAACGGATTATGATGGAGCTCTTTTGAGTGGAAAAACGGTAGTCTCTAAAGCTTTTAATCTTTAAAATATAATGGCATTTTTATGAATTACACCTTTGATCTTACCATGTCAAACAAGGTTTAATTACATATCTCGAACACTCCATACTCTTATGGTGTTTCGGGAAATGCAAATCCACGGAACGATTCCTTAAATTTTAGGTATTATGCTAAACTTATAACTCAAATATCTTCCTTTATGATCTTATCATAAACTATTTATATTCTTGTTACAATGATTTTGCACTTCATCTTGAAAATCTTTGAACTTTTCAAATGTTTCATACTTCATCCTTATTAAGTAAATATTCACTCAAATTTTCGGAGAAAGCATATGAAGTTGAAATCCATCGCTCTTGACTACACATAATGGACTTCATACAACAATATGTACAAGTTCCAATAAGCTTTTCATTCGTTCCCTTTTGGCCTATGAACAAAGTTTTAATTATCTCTAGGAAAGTTTCACAAGCGTCATTTGATCAAAAATCAAAAAGACTCCAAAATTCCATCCACATGGAGTTTCTTCATGTTTTCTTTCCATTATAATTTAAACGGCGATGTCACTTCCTAAGTGATCTTTCAATCAATTTGTCTTTCGACATTTTAGCACTAGTTTTATGGATGTGATTTATCCTACGAGATTTATAAATCATCCATCTTTTATGGATTACGGCAATTATTTGAACAACCCTTTTGTTCTCATAATACCTGATAAAACAAATCTTGAAGGCAAGCTTTGATGTTTAACAAGCAGCATAATAACACTTTATTTGTTCTCGATGAACATCATCACATATTCTTTTGCTAGTTACTTAGGCCATTGTAGTTCATGAATTGTGTTGTTTCGTATGACGATTCACACCAACAAATTCAGTATCAAATACTTAAGAACCACATTGTTTAATAAGCAAAGAATATAGCCATAACATGTATATCATCTATATACTTAAGCTGATCTTTTCTTTTCTGCCATGTATTTATGAGATTCTCTTTCAGTATTTCCTTTTCTGTTTGAAAGAATCTATCAACATCAATAGTGGAGCCATATACATGACACATAGTCCAAAGCATGTATACTAAAATACCAATGTCTTTGGACTTACACTTTGAAGTAGATCACCATCATCAAATGTTTGGTGTTCTTTCAAATTCCTTTCTTTAGTAATCTCTTGGTGTAGTAAACATTTTACCTACACCAAATATTCACCTTTATCATGGAATTATCCATGATCAAGCTACTTTTAGCTTATAACGATGAATCACGAGTATAATGTTGCTCTCCAAAACCTTTTGGAGGATTAGGACAGTGTCTCCAACCTTTTGCAAATTCTCATCAAATATGAAAACATGACTTTTGCCATATTATACTCTATCATGTTGCAACCAAAACTTCGTTTCAGATATCACAATATCTTCAACACATCATGGTTTCTGAAATAACTCTTCCAGATCCTAGATAACCTTGATATTAAGACAATCCTTTGAATATCAAGAATCATGGAGATAAACATGATACTTATATACTAACACTGGAATTGTTACTCTTGATTTAATACCAACTATTAAACTTCATGGAGTAACCGGAACTTACTGAAAGTTTGCAATGGGACTTTTAAACTTTAGATTAACACTTCAAAACAATACGATACCAGTTCGTAAAGTAACTAACCAGAATTCTATAGTTCTATCATCTCAATTAAAACTAAGCACAAGGTGGTAAACGGATGCCAATGACTACAACAACTATGCAAATTCACTTTGATTTAATTTATGATAAATAGTGTTCAACTTTTAATCATATTGCTATTGAACTCCCACTCAAAACAATATCTCTCACATTGTTTTAGTGATCACACGAACCAAATCCACCACATCAAAACCGATCATCACGAGAGTTGATGTAGCTTTAATGGCGAACAATCAACATGTTCATCATATCTACTATATGACTCATGCTTTACCTTTCGGTGATCCGTGTTCTGAGACCATGTCTGTACATGCTAGGCTCGTCAAGATCAAACCTTAGCTTCCGCATGAGCAAATCTGGCTTGCTCACGTTGTATACACTCGCAGAATCTAACACACCCGATCATCACGTGGTGCTTCAAAACAACGAGCTTTAGCAATGGTGCTTAATAAGGATGAACACTTTAAAACTTGAAATTGTGTGCTTGAGGGATCATCTTATAATGCTACCGTCGTGAACTAAGAAATACAAGATGCATAAAAGGATTAACATCACATGCAATTCATAATATGTGATATGATATGGCCTTTCTTCTTGTGCTTCCGATCTCCCTCTTCAAGCACGAACATGATCTTCATCATCACCGGTGTGGCGTCAAGGTCAATGGCGCCGCTTCATGGTTGTCTTCCACCATCATCAACTATTACAACTACTTTGAATAATAGACATGCAAGACTTAATGGAAACAACCATATGGCTCCTGCCGGTTGCAAACTTACAATAAGGAACATTGCATACATCATATATAATCACAATCATGGCCATATCACATCACAGCACACCCCTGCAAAACAAAGTTAGACACCTCTAATTTTCTTTGCATGTTTTACGTGGTTTGGGGCTTTCAATAAGAGTCGTTCTAACTTACGAACAAGAACCACAACATTGATACTAGTATTGTCAATCACCCGTTGTAAATTGAATCTTAACTATGTTGGGAGAAACAGGCACCCGCAAAGCCACTTATGCAATACAAGTTGCATGTCAAGCGTGGAGCAAGTCTCATGAACAATGTCATGTAAGGTTAGCCCGGGCCGCTTCATCCCACCATCCCGCAAGATGCAAAGTACACAAGAAGCAATCGACAACAAAAGCATCAACGCCCACAATGACCATTGTGTTCTACTCGTGCAACAGATCTACATATAGACACGGCTCTGATACCACTGTAGGGGTTCGTAGCATGGAAAACAAAAAATTTCTATCGCATGAACACACACAAGCCAAGATCTATCTACTAGATTGCAGCAACGAGTCGATAGAGTACTAACCCTCGAAGATCCAAAGCGGTTAACGAGAGCAGATTCTCGTGGATGATGTAGTCGTACACTTCCCATCTCAAGATCGCGTAGACGATCCTTCCGGCGCTGCATTCCGGCAGCGCTTCCGCAGTCGGTCACACGTTCGGTACTCGATGAAGACCTTTCTCTCCCTTGTTCCAGCAGGCAGCGGAGGTTGTAGCACTCTCCTCGCGATTCCGGCAGCACGACGACGTGGTACCAGAAGTAGATGAGAGATCTCGCAGGGCTTCGCCTTAAGCCGGAGCGAGTATGGTGGAGTATGAGAGAGGCCTTGGCGATCTACGGTTTAGAGGGAACCAAGGGGAGGGCTTGGTCGGCGGCTAGGGTTTGGGGAAACCCTAACTCGCCGAGTTTAGAGGAGGCCCTAGGCGGCGACTTGGAGGTGGCCGGCGACTTAGAGGCTAGGGTTTAGGTGTGAGGGTAGGGGGGTGCCCTACCCCTTCTTTTATAGGTGGGAGGGAGGCGGCTAGGAGGAGGGAGTCCTCCTCCAACTCCTCCTCCTTGGCCGGCGGGTGGAGGGAGTGGGACTTCCTCCCCAAGTAGGTTTCCTACTCTCCCTCCACCAAGCAAACTTGTCGTTTGACTTTTTAAATTGGCGTTTGACTTTCAAACTAGGATTTGATTTCTCCCTTTATTTTGCCCAGCCAAGTGACCTAGTACATGATGCAACCATTCCACTTTGTCATGACACATTCATGTACCCTTCCCCTCCGGAGTGCTGGACCTTCTAGACCCTTCTAGAACATTCCTGGTGAAAACACCAGAATCATTTCCGAACTCCGAAACAGGACTTTCTTTATATGAATCTTATTCTCCGGACCATTCCGGATCTCCTCGTGATATCCCGGATCCCATCCGAGACTCCGAACAACATTCAGTATCTTACTCATCATTCCATAACTACTCAACAACATTGAATCCTTAAGTGTGTCTCCCTACGGTTCGTGAATTATGCGGACATGACCGAGACACTTCTCCGACCAATAACCAATAGAGGAATCTGGAAATTCATATGGCTCCCACATATTTTTACGATTACTTTGCGATCGAATGAACCACTTACATACGATACCAATTTCCCTTTGTCTCACGATAGTTTACTTATCCGAGGTTTTGATCGTCGGTATCTCTGCATACCTAGTTCAACCTCGTTACCAATAAGTACTCTTTTCTCGTTCCCATGATATGTGATCCCTTGTGAGCCAGTCACATGCTTGCAAGATAACTGGATGACATTCCACCGAGAGGGCCCAGAGTATATCTATCCGTCATATGGATGGACAAATCCCACTCTTGATCCATGTGTCTCAACCCATACTTTCCAAACACTCAATGCCACCTTTATAGCCACCCAGTTACGGTGTGGTGTTTGATATCATCAAAGCATCCTTCCGGTGATGGTGATTAACATGATCTCATGGTCGAAGGAATTAGGTTACTATGTATCAGTAAGTTTATAACAAATGAACTATATTAAATGACTTGATCTTTATGCTACGCTTAACTATAGGAGTATGTCCATCACATCATTCTCCTAATGATATGACCCCGTTGTTAATAACATCTCTATGTTCATGATCAGGAAACCATGATCATATATTAACCAACAAGCTAGTTTAACAAGAGGCTTTACTAGGGACTCTTTTATGTTTACAAATCACACAAGTATTAATGTTTCCGGTTAATACAATTATAGCATGGTATGTAAACATTTATCATAAGTATAAAGATATGATAATAACCACTTTATTATTGCCTCTTGGGCATATCTCCAACACTGGATACCACGACGGTTGCCACCGCCCCGCCTCCTGACCTCCCTCCCCCCACCCCAAACCTACCGCTACGGCACGACATCACACGGATCTGGTGGCGTTGTCACGCGCAATTGCTCGTCGGAGCTTGTGCTGGCGGCGGCGACGCTTGGGTTGTGGCGGTGGAGAAATGAGGATTTGGACCCCCACTCACAGGAGCGGCCACTATTTATACCGACCAAGTCACGCACTAAATGGGCCATGGTAAAAATGTATACGGCCTGGCCGTTTTTATAGGCTTCGTTAGAGCGACAGAGATGTCACAAGCCCGTAAACTTGCCAGAATTTACAATTGCCGGTTGTTTACGAGGTTCGAGAGATGCTCTCTTCTTACCCGGTACAGCTAGCTAGGACAGGGCGTTATTGCAAGAGTCCACAGGTAAATTTATTGCGGCAAGTTGCAAGGAGCTTCACTTTGTCACTGATGCGATGATGGCTGAAGCATATGCCCTGAGGGAGGGGTTGAGCCTAGCTCAACACCTTGGTGGAAACAAATTTATTATCCAATCCGACAATGCTTTGGTGATTGAAACCATTGAAGCTGGAGGGTTTTCCGCAACTTCTTCCGCAGCAATATTCGATGACTGCAGAGTTCTTTCTTCAGGATTTAGAGAAATAATTATTGAGAAGTGTCAAAGGGAAGCGAACGGAGTTACACATGAGCTAGCTAGGCATAGTTTTTTAAATCATTTAGATTGTATTTGGGACGATGAGCCCCCTAGCTTTTTACTTTCTAGCATCATAAACGATGTAACTCTTGTTTAAGTGGCTGCAAGTTCCTGACGCACTCTTTTTTCTTACCAGGGTACCTAAGGGGCCTGGAACGTTTTAATGAGGCGACTTGCATGCCTAATATATAATTGTTCAAAAAAAAAAGGCTAGGACAGGGTGTAGCACAAAAGTCGTCACCGTCTCCGTTTGTTTCGGCGCATATTGGGCAGTGTTCTCGGCAGCCAGTGATTGGCACGTTCTTGGTCAGTAGGTACGTACTACCAGACAGAAACCGTCCAAAAATCCAACCATGGCACGACGCCGTCCACATTACTGGCTATTCGGTAGTTTATGTTTCGAATAATACTGGTACCTACATAGCTCGTAAGGAACGACAGTACTTTCTGTGCTCTTATGTACTTGATGATGCACAGGATGTTTGTTACCAGGACTGCCTAATTTGTTCATCTCTGGTTGTAGATGGTTACATGGAGGTTACAGTTACTGTCCAAATTAAGCTGCTGCACTTATCACAGTTTCTGATACTAGGACATAGCACTGACAAATTAAACTATGTACAGTCGTCGGGGAGAAACGCTAGGTACTGTAGTACTATGTGTTGAGCTGTATGTAGAGCAAGATTAAACTGCAACCCTGCAAGAAACCAGCAATTCAGTGTTGGCAAGGCAACCAATCTGAGCTGTAAAGAGCGCCTCATGTTGAGCACTCGAGCAGCTCGAAAAAGTACTTGGATTACATGCCTTGTTGATTTATGCGGCGCGTGTGATGATTCGTGGAGCCATGCCAATTTTTTCCTGCAATGTCTGTCCGAACGTCCGCTACCGCTGTTCCGGATTTTTTTTTGCTGAGAGTCGTCTCCAAAAGGCGTTTACTTTGACTGTCTACTCCTCCCTCTCCTCTGTCCAGCGAACTGTAGGAGTAATACTAATTTACTCGAACCAAGATGTATGTCTGATCTCTCCTCCACAATGTATATTCTGAGCAGATTAGAACCATCTAATAATAAGTTAATCTCTGAATCAATTCAATAAGCACCGATCGAGACAAATTGATTCCAGTAATCAGTTGAAGAGGCACATTGATTTAGGTAGACCTTCCTTGCGGAGGAGCTCTGTGTGGCGCAATCATGGCAGAACATGGCCTCGTCTCCCCCAACGACATCTAATAAGAATACATATAAGATTTCCTGCTCGCCGCTCGCACCCTCTCTCATCCAAGTCTCCATATATATCAAGCTCCCACCCAGCCGTCCGTAGGAAGCCAAGCAGTACCCGCACCCACCACAGCTAATAAGCCATGGCCTGTCCCAGAGCAGCCCACCTGCTCCTCGCCATCATCGCGCTGAGCAATGCCGCCGTCGTCGTGGTGCACGCCGGCGGCTACTCCCGCGGTGGCGGCGGCGGGGACCAGCAGAAGGGGCAGTTCCTGTCGCAGCAGAACCGTGCGCGCGCGGCGATGGGTCTCCCGCCGCTGCGGTGGGACGAGCGCGTGGCGTCGTACGCGCGGTGGTACGCGCAGTCCCGGCGCGGCGACTGCGCGCTGAGGCACTCGTCGGGGCCGTACGGGGAGAACCTGTTCTGGGGCAGCGGCACGGGGTGGTCGCCGGCGCAGGCGGTGGGTGCGTGGCTGGCGGAGCAGCCGCAGTACAACTACTGGAGCAACAGCTGCAACGGGCGGATGTGCGGGCACTACACCCAGATCGTGTGGCGCGGCAGCACGAGGGTAGGGTGCGCCATGGTGGAGTGCTACGGCGGGAAGGGCACCTTCATCACCTGCAACTACGACCCGCCCGGCAACTACGTCGGCATGCGGCCATACTAGAGTGAACCTGCTGCGCCGTCGTCGTTGCCGCTACGTCTGTCTCTTCGGTCTTCACAGCTCGGTTGCCGGCCGCCGGCGCGGCAATGCGGCGCGGCCTGCTGCTGTCTTTGGTGTCATATTCTTTGTTGCTCATCGAGAATTCAAGATGAATCGATGGTGATGCCACGGGTGTACAAACATATTGTCCTACTGCTATTTCTATATTTTTTTTACATGGAAAATATATACCGTCGAGATTACGAAACAGAATCTGAAATCCCTGCATTTCCTCCCCCCTCGTCTTGGCATTTCAGCTCGTAAGAATGGCAGCACTCGAAGTTGCTAGAATGTGTAATGAATCGTGAGCTAATCGTTCGAATAAGATTTGGCCTACCTCCATTTCCCCACCTTGACATCTCGGCGGAAGGAAGAATGACAGCACTCGCAAGTACTAGTAGCAAGAATAGAATGGTGACGCAGAAAGTCCACTTTTTCCGCGGTGGCTTTTTGGTTGAGAGGGCGATTGGATTCTCCTCGCGGGGTGAGCTGTTTCAACGAGGCGAGCAATCCGCGAGGCTGGCTGGCGCATGTGCCACTTTGCTGCCAGGATGGAGACGCTCGTCTCAGAGCTAGCCTGGGCCTCCTGCTCCTGCTCTGTTCTCTGAGAGAACGACGGCGTGTGTGCGATGCGTCATGGGCAGTTGGAATCCGATGCGGTGCGGTGCGGCCCCAGCGCCTTCAATTCTCCTCCAACTCCGCGGTGCCATGCGCAAGTTGCAACTCTCGCGCATTCATCGCCATGGATGGCAGGGTTTACACATTACGCCTGCCCGTGCAGTTGTACCACGTACAGGTACAGTGCAGTGCTCGCCCCGCGACCATGGAACCGTCGAAATTACTGCTCCCTCCCTCCGTCTCAAAATATATGTCTCCGATTTATTAAAATTTAGAGTAAATCTATATGCTAAATTTAGAGTAACTAGATTCAACTAAATTTTAATAAATCCGTAACATTTATTTTAAGACAAGAAAATAGTAACAAGGTAGGTGTGCTAGTTGAGTTATCTTATGCGGGTCAAAGGGCGAAGGGATCCCAGGAAAAGAGGACGGTCAGGGTCAGCTGCGTTTTTGGGAGATCAGATCGAGGATGTTGCAGGGTTGCGTTCCGTCGATCGTGTGGCAAATGTCAACAATGGCACGATGTAACGGTTGGTTAAAGCGCTGGCCGTTTGACAATAGGCCAAGGAACGTGAGGGTCGTTTACTGCCCCGCTCCCAAGCCATTGTTAGTTAGCCTGTTGAGACATGTGCCAACGGCAACGGTGGCTTGGCATAGTTTTTTCCGCTTCTATTTTTTATATGCGTGGGATATGTCTAGACTTGCTCTAGATTATTGCACAAGCTCGATGTAATTGTCCTGATATTAATACAATCACTTTATCGAAAAATATGCCAACGGCGACAATATGAATCACACATAGCGTCAATCCCCCCAAAGAAATCAAAAGAGTAGTCATATGAAAAAAAAGGCAATTAAAATGATCTAGTTTTTGCCATATAAAATGTTCTGATAATTGAGGTTCTCGCGATTGTTTGCACTCGTAAATTGATTACTATAATATTTACATTATGCCCAATTGTGGTTTTAGAGACACCAAAGTCACACGAAGACTAAAGCAACTTAGGGCATCTCCACCGGGCCGATCCATCCGTTTGGGTTGGTCCGCGGTCGTGTTTTTGGGTCAGGGTCCGGCCTGTCTGGCCAGCCACGTCCAGCGGCGCGACTCATTTGTCTGGCCAGGATGAGGACTTTTTTTTTCAAATTCAAACGTAAATCGCTCGTGCTAAAAACTTGCAAAGTTCATATATTTCATACGTAATTTATGTTCATAATTTAAAACGAAATTAAACTAGCCCTAACCCTAGCTACCAATCTTATGAGTTGCGTCCATCGACGGGTTGAGATCGATGTACTCCGGCGGCGTCTAGAGGTTGGGCGGTGGCAGGGTGGGAGCGGGCGCGGACGGGTCGATCACCTGCCCGTGCCACACCTCCGGCGGCCCATGCAGTGGTGGAGGTGCGCCAGCTCCATCCCCACCTCCAAAGCGACGCGCGACACCAACCCCGGCAACAGAGGCTGTGGAGGTAGCATGGCGTTCGCCTGCGCCACCATGCCGATGATCTAGACGGCTTCTTGGAAGCCGCCCCATAGGACGTCTTCGTCCCGCGCACTGGCCGCAATGACCTGGTCGATGAAGGCGTCCTCGTTGTAGCCCCGCGCCAGCACCTCGCGGGACTCCGGGGGCAGGTTCGCGACGATGTCCTCCACCGCCTCCTGCTTGACGAAGACATCATAGTCGTCCTCGCTGTCGAGCTCGGCGTCAGAGTGGTTGAAGGCACCCTCGTCGTCCGAGTCGATGTCGGGGACAGTGTTGACCTCCCCCGACTACAGGTCGTGGCAGACGGTGCTTTCTCGCCGCGCTTTGTGCTCCCACTCGAGGAACTTTATCCAGTAGTCCTTGCTGTGGGGCGGCACCGGGACACGGCCCCAGTTAGCCCCTCTCCCACCGTTGGGCATGCGGGAGGTTGCTGATCCGGTGACGAATCTCCTCCTCCAGCCCTTTGCCCTTCTTGGCATTGGCGGCACCGGGGCACGGTCCCGATTGAGGTATCAGCCGGTGGGAAGGGAGACATCCATGTACTTGATGCCCCGGGCCTCCCTCCATCGGTGCTCGCACTCCACGGCGCGGAAGTAGCGCCGGATGTGGCGCTCCCGCTGTGATGGGTAGTCCCCCATGGGGCGGCTCCTGAACTCCTTTGGCCACAGCGAAGGCGGCAAGGATATGTCGTGGAGGAAGACCGCCAGCCGGGAGTGCTAGCTGCTAGAGCCATACGCCTCGTGGTCGTTCTTGCTTCTCTTCAGCCAGGACGGTGTCTTCATTGTTGGCGTCGGTGGCGGCAGCAACTGCTAGGGTTGTGGGCGAGAGGTGAGGAGTGCGACATCGACAGTCGTAGGGTTAAATAGCCCCTTCGCCCACGAAGTGCAGCTTTTCGCTCCTTCGCTATCAATGCCGGCTCGGGAGCGCAGGCGGCGTCCAAGCAGTCAGTGTGTTGTCTCGTCGCCATTGATGGCGCAGCTGCCGCCGGTCAGCCTTCCTGGTTGTGCCTCTGAATCGCTGTTGTGGTTGCGTCTGAAGCGGTATCGCTGCACGCATCTAAATCAATGTCATGCTAAACGGTGGCCGGCGCGTGGTCCAGTGGCACACGCGTCAGGACACGCCCTCCGTCCACGCGCGTTCGGGACGACGCGAGGCAACCGTTTCGCATATTTGTTGCACACGTTCCGTGCATCCGTGCGAACGCGTTCAGAAACGCTCGAACGGGTTGGGTCGACCCGGTAAAGATGCCCTTAGATCAGACAATCATGATTCAAGAGTAACTGCAGTAAAAGAAACTTCCTAATAAAAAAAGAAAAATGATACACACCCTCCGGGTGATCGAACAAAAATATCTCCCGTGTAGCTAGCTTGCTCGTCCACGTCCCGTTCTACTCATGCCTTACAACTGCGTGGTGGACCCGGCCTTTTGACCGTTTCCCTTTGATTTCTCTTATCCCTTTGCTTTACTCAACCGCTGCCGCCGCACAAGGAAGCCGCCGTCGAGCGTTGTCCTTGCTGCGGGTTAGCACACCACCCCGTCGCACGCGCGCCACCGCGCGCCTTCCTTTCCTCGCCGGAGCCGCACCTCGCCGGAGCGCCGCAGGGCCGCCGCCGCCGCACGCGCGCCACCGCGTGCCTCCCTTCCCTCGCCAGAGCCGTCCCTCGTTGCGCCTCGCCGGAGCGCCGCCGCCACACGCACGCCGCCGTGTCCCTCCCTTCCCTCGTCGGAGCCGCCCCTCGCGTCCCCTCACCGGAGCGCTGCAGGGACGCCGCCTCCACGCCACCATGTACCCCCGGTCTCTACGCTCAGCTACACCTCCCTGCGCCTCGCCGGAACGCCACCTCCTTGCCCTCTCTGGAGCTGCGTCTCGCCAGAGCGCTACCTCCCTGCCCCTCGCCGGAGTGTCGCCTTACTGCATCTAGCTAGATTCCACATCGCAGGAGCACCGTCCACCTACGATTGCTACCGAAGGCCACCGACACTGCTATCTACCGCCACCGATCATGCTAACTACGGCATCTAGGTTTGCTACATGGGGTTGGCGCTACTACCTACTGCCACTGTTGATTCTACCTACGACATCGAGGTTTGCTACATGGGGTTGACGACGTTGCTACTTGCGACCGACGGTGGTGCTACAAGCGTATCTTGGGGTTTGCTACAATGTCTCCGGCGAGGTGTCCGACGAGGTCGGATTTGCTACAATATGATATTTTTTTGCTACATATGTTTTATGGTTTTGCTACGCGGTCTCCGGTGAGGTCTACCGGCGAAAAACTCCGGCGAGGTCGGATATGATACAGTAGCACAACATTTTTGCTACCTGGTCGCCGGCAAGATATCCGGCGAAATCTCCGGCGAAGTCCAATCTGTTTTTATATTTATTGAGCCAAACCTTTTTTGCTACATAGCAAAAACTGGACATTTTATATCAAATCGGGATAATTTATAGCAAAAACGAGAATCTGGACAAAAAAGAAAACACATGTCATGCAGAGGACCCGAAGGATCGAGGGAGGGACGCCTAGCGCTCTCCAATAGAAAAGGAACGTCACAGGGTATACACGTGATGGATGTGTAGGTGATCGGCGCGTGTGAGTATCGTCACAGAGGCGCCAATGAATCTAATAGTCCATCTAATGGCATATCCAACATGTTGTGCAACATTGGTCTCGGCAAGTCAGGACAACAACACATAGTGGCTTTTCTTTTAGTGGTGATGTACGAGCACCGGAGTCTCGATTGACATGGTGAAAATCTCAGGTCTCTCGGCGGAGCTTTCTTCTTCTTTTTTTTGTTGTTGCAAGCACCACTGATGTCTCTGCTAGGCCTCGGTGTTATGTTTTTGTAGAGTCATGTTGTAATTGATATGTTTTTAATATTATGCTTTATCGAAGAAACGATATGATAGACTTCACCACTTACATGTGTTACTATTCACATTTGTCAAAGAAATAGAAAGCACCAATACGAGCACCCTGAGTATTAGTGGGGATTATAACGGATAATCTACTCCCTACCTCCACATTATACACATTTTATCCCTAAAACCTAGCTTTGTGTCGCCGGGAGAAAACACTTTGTCGGGGCAGTGCATTGAAGATATGATGCTTTCTTAGGTTTTTATGGTGGTTACTGGGGTTCAACCCGATCAAGTGTCACACTGTTAGCCTGCCAAATATTTCATCCGGGTTTTCTAGATTGTCCAGATAGGCCGGTATTATAACTGTGATCTCTGTGAATACCTGTCCGTTGAGTGAAAACTTTTTCTCATGCTTGAAGAATAGTTACTAGCTGTTTCGTTTGACGTCCACGCTCCTTAGAAAATGCCAAAAGAGAAATGCAAGATGACATCTTCCATGTTACCCAAGCATGATCCAATAATTATGATACCCAATTATCAGTTTCTTTTCTCTGGACGCGAATCTGGCATGGCATGTCCAAATATACCTGCATGAGCCGGTTAGATTAGATTCCATTTAAATTCATAGGCTACGCGACATTCAAACCTATAGATACTAATAAACAGCCGAAGCCGAGCCCGGCCGCCGTCCAACCTATATGAGCGCAGATGATGCTGACATTAAACGTGGTGAAGCGCCGCCGTGGAGGAACAATAATATACGCCGGGTACATCGTGAGCTTGCTTGATCCCCTTCCATGTGACTCTTCTGAGCCACTAGCTAACAATGTATGCGAAGCACGGAGGATACCTGACTTTGCCTTGTACTCCCTCCGTTTCAAAATATAAGATGTTTTATATTTGTGAAGAAAATGTATCTAGATTACTTTTAGTATATAGGTTCATTCAAGTTTGGGATGAATCTACATACTAAAACAAGTCTAGATACATTTTCTTTACAAATCTAAAACATCTTATATTTTGAAACGGAGGGAGTAGAAGAAGATGATAAAACGAAGAAGATTGAGATCTCCACTCTCACTGAAAGTGCCGAGAGAAAAGGCGTTCCTTGCTCTGTTCAGGTTCAGGATCACAATTTTTCACTCCGCTCCGCTCCGGTTGAACTTTTTTTATTTTTTGTTTTATAGCGAAGAAGAACAGAGAGGAGAAAGGGAAAAGGCCCGAGTAGCAATTAGTATAGCCCGAACTGGGTGTCCCTGGCCCAGAAATTATTTGCTGATAGGCTGACGCTTGGAGGCCCCATTCGTGAACTGTCAATGACTAGAGGTGGAAACGTCTGGCCCAGACTTGTCACTCAGTGGATCCCCTCGCCTCGCTGCTGACAGACAGGTTTTCGCGTTTCAGACGGTCTCTCCGGTGATCCCACCGACCACAACCCGAACGAGACGGCGGTTGGCATGCACGTCCTGCGATTCGCCGGCGGCGACCCTGGATCGCTTGTGGAGTCGACACGTACATGCGCCAGGCCAACCGATTCATCAGGCGCCCCATGCATGCATGGCAGGGCAGCAGTTGGTCACGGCGCGCGCAGCCACCGTATGACACATGCGTGTGTGCTCCTCCACACAGTACGAGCTGGAGCCTGGACATAGCAGGTGCATGTCTCCGAACACGCCCACACAGGCCCGTGACGATGGAAGCGTCTTCAAACCGGCCGGTATCATCGTGGTCACGGGTCGGGCTGAGGCTACTAGTACTAGCAGATCAGTGAAAACATTAAACACGGTTGCACATTCCGTGGCGACATGGACATGCCCCACACAATTATGATCCACCAACCTTCCGCTAGTACTCACTGCCGATCCACCAACCTTCCTGTACTGTACGTCTGCCAGTCTCAGCGGTCAACACAGTGCCGGTACAGAATTACATTGAACTACCTTAAATGTCATGTCGTTGAAATGTAGGGAGTAAATACTCCTGAAATGTATGGAGGACGTGGTAATTAATTGTTTTATCTAGTACTCCCTCTGTTAGAAATTATAAGGCCTATGGACCATTTTGATAGGATTAAGAAAATTAATAACTCACCCTCTTAATTACTACATGTACAAATAGTTATACATGTATGAGGGAAGAGAGAAAAAAAGACCGTGCATTGGATGAGAGATGGTAATAAATAAGAAAGGACTTGTAGTTCCTAACATTTTAAAAAAGCTCTTAGGCCTTATAATCCCTAACGGAGGGAGTACTAACTTAAAAAAAGGTGTCCAGTTAACTTTTTAAAAACCTGACAAACACCAAACATCAATGCAAACACCATGAGACCACACCCACACTCGCCACGGGGCCAAGCCCAGTAGAGATTAAGCCCAATACACCACTCGGTCAATACGAGACGGCCATTCAACACCAATAGAGAGAAAACATCGTGACTTTTATGGGTAGAGTAGACCAGGGAACCTCAAATGCAGATGAAGATTCTAGCCCTCCGAGGAGGTGCGCCAAAGCGACGCTGACGACCAGCATCGAGGGCAACCTTGTCGTCCGCACGACACAGAGGTCGATGCCCTTAACACTGCCAATGCTTTGGGGCCATTGCCCCGACATCCAGCTGCTTCGCCACACCAAGCAGACCGCCAACACCACCTTTCGGGACCGCCATCCTTACACACCACTGCTCGCACATGAGTCACGGCGTCACACGAAACAGCCATCTGCAGCCCAGACTGCACAGGACGAGCAGCTCGTAGATAACAACTGCCGTACCAACATCTGGGGCCATCGTCCCGGCCAAAAAGTCAGACCGTCTGCTCTTAGACGCATCGACCGAGCCGACAACCTTGCCGCACTTACACTAGGTTGTCACCCAAGACATGCAAGCAACTGCTCCGCCTCATGAATCTTCTGCCCGCCATGGATACCGAGGTCGCCGTCTCCGCTCACACAAACACCTCACTCTAGTCTGGCCGCTGCCCCGACATCCACCACACAATCAAGAAGAGATGCCCGAGTATCAACAACTTGCAGACCCTCCAAGGTGATGCCTCCAAGGAGGAAGCGACGTATCCATCACCATCGCCCGCTTCGGCAACCTAAAGTTAGGGATTTCTTCCGAAGAGTCACAACCCAATGAGGGCGAGAACGAAGCTCCACGACAACGTCTCTAAAAGCACCCGGCGCGTTGCCGCTGTCGGCACCAACCAAAGGCCGAGGCTAGGCTTTCGCCTAGGGCTTCTCCACTTCCTCGCGAATGGGATGAACTCTCCGGGCAAATTAGTGGCACCAAAGATCGCCGGGATCGTCCCGCGATGATTCTGCTTCTATCCGGTCTTTGACAGAATCCGTGTTCTAATCTGATGGACAATTAACCAAAATGCATGATGCATCAGCACAAACCCAGGTTGGAGAGGTACATACACGGGACACGACCAGAACCACGTCGCCTTTTGTCAACTCAGGAGGCAACGGAATTGTCACAGGCAGGCCGCTGCCGCGCTCCTCGGTCACGGGCGCGCGCCAACCACAATGGACAAACGAATCAACTGTAACCTGTTCGGTGGTCGCGGTACTACATAGTATATTTTAGAATTTCTCAATATCCAATCCAAGCTCTGCTCTGCAGTCTGCACCCATACTACACCCACGCCCGATTTACTCCTGAGAAACCATGAAGCCTCTAGCTGCTCTGCTCGTCTCCACCGTCCACATCCACTGGCTGCTCCTCGCGGCGCCACCCGCCGTCCTGTCATCCCCGGCGCCGGCTCCCTCCGCCGACCGTCACCCGTCACCGGGGGCGAACGAATACAACGCGACGGTGTACAGCGTCTCCGCGGCGCGGTGCGTGGGCTGCGGCGGCGGAGACGGCACCGCGGACGCCGCCTTAGGCGGCCTAGGCGCGTGGGCGGAGGCGGTGGAGTTCCTCTACTACCACAACCTGGTGCGCATGGCGCGGTGGGAGCTGCCCCTGGCGTGGTCCCCGCGCCTGGAGGCCTACGCGCGGTGGTGGGCGTCGCAGCGGCGCGGCGACTGCGCGCTGCGGCACTCCTTCCCGGACGGCCAGTTCGCGCTCGGGGAGAACATCTTCTGGGGCGGCGCCGGCGCCGCATGGAGCCCCGGGGACGCCGTCAAGGACTGGGCCGCGGAAGGGGTGGACTACTCGTACGCCGCCAACGCGTGCGCGACGGGCAGGGACTGCGGCCACTACACGCAGATCGTGTGGCGCGGGACGGCCTCCGTCGGGTGCGCCCGCGTCGTCTGCGACGACGGCGGCGTCTTCATCACCTGCAACTACTACCCGCCGGGGAACGTCGTCGGGCAGAGGCCCTACTGACCGCAGAGATTAGGATTTAGGGGCACGATGCCATTGTCGTGGTTTCTTTCTTTTTTTTGAACAGCATGCCATTCTCATGGTTTGTTCAGGTAGTTGGGTGGTGTAATAAAAACTTACGGATACTCCCACCGTTCCGGTTTATTAGTCTTTTTTTTACCTGTTCTAGTTTATTAGTCTATTATATAGTTTACAGTATAAGATTTGACCATAGATTTGGTTAATAAAATATGAACTATATGTCACAAAAAATATACCATTAGAAACATCTTTTGAATATCAATCTAATGATATAATTTATATGGCATATAGTTCAAATTTTTTCAACCAAATTTATGGACGCTTTTTTTTTCTATCCTACATACGAGTGTATAATGGCTGGTATTTGAGTTTAAGTGGGCATAATGGCATCTACGGAACTTACGAAGAATTGTAATGGTGTTTTTAAAAAATATCAAAGTTACAGTGACGTTTCTTAAATAGCCAAAAAATTATAGTGACATATATCTAATTAACCTTTTCTACAGTCATTCGCGTAGTGGCATATAACCAAATGATCCAAATGACTACTCATGGAGTAGTATTTCGCTGTTTTGCAATATTCCGTTTTGTGCCTACAATTCTTTCCTGTGTTTCATAATCCTACAATCCAATGAAGCCCTGAAACAAAAAAAAAAGCCCTCAAACTGTAGGGATTGTGTGGCGAGAGAGAATCAATTCAATCCTTGGGTGAATTGGTTCCCAAGCAACCAAATTAAGCCTCCGGGATTTGACCAAATGCGCACAAATGAATCGAATGGGGAACCCCTTGGAATAGGCGGCAACCCCATGAGTCATGTGTGTTCCTTCATATTCTGAACAGAGGCAACATTACTCAGCAAAAAACACACATTTCTAAAATTTAAGATATCTGCTACTCCCTCCGTTTGGAAATATAAGATGTTTTAGGTTTGTGAATGAGATGTATTTAAACATCTTTTAGTGTCTAGATTCATTTGAACCTATACACTAAAACATGTCTAGATACATCTTCTTCACAAACCTAAAACATCTTATATTTCTAAACGGAGGGAGTACTAGTTCAGATCATCTGAATGACAATGCTAAGAAAACCAACCACGCAAACGACGACGCATCCTCAATTAAGATCTCTGCTAGTTCAGATCATCTGAATGACATATATAACATCATAACCCTATATAACAATCCTCCACCCTCTTTCTGTCTAAATTTCAGAATCAATACAAAAAAAAGAATTAAATGCTAGTAATCCTCCTGTACCAATCTGTACACCAAATTTCTGTCCAAGCAGCTTCGGCTAGTTGCTGCTAGCTAGAGCTTGTCGGCGATCCTGCCAAGAGCATCCGCTAGCCTGCCAAGGACGATGGCGAGGCTGTTGGCCTGCTCTCTTCTCTGCTCGCGGTCACGCTCTGAGTTCACGTTCTGTGCCTCGAGCTGCGCCGCTACCATCTGGCTGTTCCGGTCTAGGATCTCCAGCAGTTTGTTGCCCTGCAAGTCTGGCATGCCTTCTTCTATGGGCTCGTCGTCATCGTTGCCAGTTCGGTGCCGCTTTTGTCCACTCTGATGTTGCTGCTTTGTCGGTGAGCCTTGCTGCGCTGGTCGCTTCTCTTTCGATGTGCCTGTTATAAAGCCATGGTTATTCATTACACGATGTCCTTCTTGCCCTTTTAACATATTTGCAGCTCATCAATCACAGGAATATGGTGAGCATCAACGAGTTTCATTTCATATACAGGAGTTAAAAGAAGTTCCCAAGCAGGCCATTTGCCTTGAAAGAATCTAGTTTTTTGATCATGTACATGTTGAAGCTAGTATAGGGTCTGGTACAGACTCGCTCTGTGGAAGTAAGTGAAAAACAGCGGTAAACAGAATTCATGAGTGCTACCAAGGTTCAAATTCTAGACGTCATGCAGAAAGGAACTGATAACAGTGTCCTGATCCAGGACAACCGATACAGGAAAGGTTGATGGACATGGTAACCACCGAATTATATCAATTTGTTGTGGGCTCCAATTCTTGCAGGTGATCATCAGTAACCTTCGAGTTTGGTTTCAAAGGCCCTACTTCAGCTCGTGAGTTCGTTGCAACGATGGTTGCACAAAGATAGACTGGTAGTTCTCCTAAGCTGGGCATTGCTACATATGATGATTATATCAATTAAGCTACCAAAAAGTGTAGCACTATAGATTAGTATTATGCTTGTAGCATCAGACTGTTTACAATGAAAATCTAGGTACTGCCCTCCATAATTTAGGAACTTGTAATGTGACCTTTTGAAAATCTATTGCATTGTGAATTAGACAATGTAAAAGGTTTATCATTGCAGCTAGCTACTGCCTTCCATAATGAATACAAGTTAAGTACCTTGCTCACTTCTCTGTTGTCTTGATGCTTCCAGCTTCTCTGAAATGTAAATCAGAATGAATTAACCGATGAACCCACCCAATGAAGGAGCAATACCAGAAGCAAGAGAAGAATTATGCTAATTGCTCAAAAATCCAGTTCCTCTGGCAACTTCTACAATAGTACGGCGGAGCTCGCACACCAAATACTCAACATTTGCCCCAATTCAAACTACCGATGAAGATATAACACAAAGATGATGCACAATATCACGTCTTTACAGGCTGTAAATATCGAGTACGTATTAAACTGTACCACCGATATGAACTAGAGAGCTTCCCGCGTTTTACCTCCAATGAGCAGGGCAAGCCATAATTGGCCAGCTGAAAGCTCTGCTTTTTAAAGAAAAACACCGAGAGGCAAGGATCTCGGAACGAATTCAGCATAAAGAAAGAGCAAACGGGCAGAAGTAAATTTTATCACCAAAAGACTCACATTTCTACCACCAAGAATCAAAGGGAAGCTCACCGGAAATTGGCAGGGCGATAACCGCCGCCGGGAGTGCCTGCATCGTCTCCGGCGTCTCATCATCTTCCCCCTCTTCGTCCTCAGAGAAGAGGGCCTCCTCCCCGGCGGGCCGTCCACTGTCAAACACGGTCTCCTCCACTGCCACCTCTTTCTCCTCTTCCTCCTCATCCTCCTCCACGCGCACCATCTCCTCTTCCTCCGCGGCATCACCACCAGAGCCGCTGCCGGCGGCGATCCCCCGCCCCCGCCCCCGTCCGTCGAGTATGTCGTACACCTCGCGGTCGAAGAAACCAGGGAGCCTGCGCTCCCGCCTCGCGTCGTTGCGCATGGCCCAGAACGACGGCTCCCGCGCGTCCGCGGCCGCCAGCTCCCACTCCTTGATCTTCTTGTAGTCCCCGGCAAGGTTGCTCCACCGCTTACGGCACTGCACGGCCCCCCTCTCCACGCCGTGCCTCCGGCAGTAATCGGCTACCGCGGCCCACTTCGGCTCCAGCGCCGCCGCCTCCCCCGCAGCCGCCAGGCGGCCCCTCCCGCCGCGCCCGCCCCCGCGGACCTCAACCATCCGCTTGCCCTCGATGAGCACCAGTATCTCCTGGCGCGTCCACCGCGGCAGCCTCGGGGCGCGCCCAGACGGGGTCGCCGCCGGCGCCGCACCGGCGGGGTCTGGGTCGCCGGCGTGTGACATGAGGGGGACGGGGTGGGGAACGCGTGCTTTTGCGTCGGAAGTTGACGTGACGGCGTGAGGCGGGTGGTGTAACGGAAAGGTAGCACCCCAGTCTTACCACACAAGAGATGTTTTTTTTTTCTTGGTCCCACGGCCACGGCGTGCCTAAGCCAGCCTGAAACAAAGTCCCAGGTACATAGTCAAATTACAAGTTGCTCTCAAAAAAGAATTACAAGTCGGGGGAAAAAAGAGCCACCAAGCCAAAATTAAAAATAAAGCTCATGTCAACATTGAAATACACCGAGAAGAGCATGAAGGAGTGTTGAAAGTTTAGTCAAAAGGATTCCGTAGTCAAGGCAACACAGAAAAAAGAAAGCCAATTGCTGAGAGATTACTTTACACCTTAAAGCACTAGGAGAGGTGCAACCAACCTCAAAGGGCGTCCCATTGCGGAGGTCACATCGCGACATCGAATGTCGTCGACATCAGTGAAGGGCAAAGTTCCACCGAGGCAAGCACATCACTTTATCATGGTCTTCGAACTAGGGGTCACTGCCACCATCGAAGGGTGTCCCACTACGGAGGTCACATCGTGATTCCGAGAGCCGCCGACACCACTGTTGGGCGAGGCATATTGCTTTCCATAACACATATTATTCACTGGAAGAGAACCGTTCATGGAATATGTTGCTATCCAGTGTCCCGACCGTGACGACGCCAAGTTGCTATAGCGGACGAGGCAGCCGGAATCACCTGCCCGCGAGGAAATAAATTTCATAAAACTAGTACCACATTTTGGGCTCGTAATTTCTACAAATAATTACCAATTTTGAGAGATAACATTGCTGATAGAACTAATTTTTATCTTATAGAAGTTTAACATGCTTCCTGACAGGTGGGACCTATCTGCAAAACTGACTAATCAATAAAAATCTCCATATAAGTGTTTTGACTTTTCCCACACAACCCCTGCCAAATACATTAGTGTCAGCGTATCTCTCCTCCGCCAGCATGCCTTCCCCTTATCGGAGCGACTCCCTTGCACTGTCGCGGCACTCCTCCGCCGAAGTGCCACTCCTCCATCGACGGGGCTCCCTTCCACCGTTCTCGGGCGCTCCCGCTGGCATCAAGCCAACCGAACGTGGGATTGGAGCATGGGCACGACTTGCTTCATCCATCCGTCGGTTGCATCCCTACTGCTCGTCCCATCCACGTCGCCGCGTCCCCTCTGCTCGTCACCTCCTTCATTTGGCTGCCGCTGCCGGTCGGCCCTACCTGCTCGATGACGGTTGTCGGCCTCGGTGGTTCAACATCTCGCTAGTTGTCGGACGAAGAGGAGAAAATTCAAGGTGATGTGGCAATTTGTTTTGACCAACCAGCTCTGTCAGATGGTTCCACCTGTCAGGAGACAGGTTAAACCGCTATAAAATAAAAATTACTACAACCCTATGTCTCAAAATTAGTCATATGTCTCAAGCGACACCTCCAAAAAGGAACTAGTGCACAAGCACTGTCATCACCCTAATCATCGATCATAGGTTTTCACCCAGAAGACAGTCCAAACTCACAAAACAATGCCTCCAACAAGGTCATTGCCATGCACAACTAAGTAAGACCAAACCTTGGGCTTTCACCCTATAAGATTAGACCCTAAATTCCTCATGTGTTGTCGCCCCTACTTGCCGTTGTCGCTGCTCCAAGTCATAAATCACCTAGCCGAAACCTCGTCATCACCACGACGAGAACCACCCTTACTTGTTCTCGGATCTTTGGCTTCCATGCCCTTCTTCACGTCTCACTTCACCATGAGACTAAAGACATGTCCCACGATGGCAACAAACTGTAGAGATTCGCAACGCTTCATGTGAAACCAAACATTTAGAAAAAACATGGATGCACACGACCGAAATCAATCTGATCCGGCAAACTCTAGGCATGTTGTCAATTTAGAGTTCGTCAGCGTAGCATTCCAAAACTTGGCACTCCTGCCAGATCACTAAAGATAGGCGACCATTAAAACATCATCATGGCTTGAGAGGGATCTTAGGACCACGACATTTATTAGGAAGATCCTCGCCCCCACGCCACTGGCTTCCCACAGGACCGGCCGCCCGATTCCCCATCAGCATGGCCGACAGAGGAGTAGGCAGCCCGGGTCACCACGACCGCAACCTAGCGCCAAGAGATAAATACCTGCGGAGATCCTCCAAAATCCGATCAACGAAGAGAGTGTATGGGCGGAGGCACCGGGGTGCCTGACTGCACCACCACACCATCCGTTCGGCGTAGATCGGATGCAGGGCGGAAACATTTGGTCCAAGGGCCAGGCGACTACACCACCACCATATCTCCACATTGGTCATCATCCCAACACCGTCGTCCACCATGGTGCCCACCACCAGCCTCCACGTACGCCTGCCGCGCCGGCAACAACCCGCACTCCTGGCGGCAACAGGCCCGCTCCGCACTGCCAGCCAAGGGAGAAGGATCCCTGCCGCCACCCTCCTTGGGACGCCCGGTCTTTGCCCTTGGCCCCTCCGGTGGCCGCAATAAACAGGGGAAGCGACGGTGATTCCTAGGGTTAGGTCGGGAGGAGAGGTCTAGAATCTCATATTTGATGGACCACATTGTAATTGTTGACAATGAGAGGGGATGTACTTCTCACCAAGATAAAAGGGACAAAAATAAGGAGCCATGGACGTCATTGCAATCCTATACCAAATTCTTTGACTTTAGAGCACCTCTAGAGGATACCACATATCGCCCGACCCACATAAGTTTGCACCGATATGTGGTATCGCAGCTAAAAATGGCCATTATAATACCGTAACGGCCCTAAGTTCACAAATAAAATGTGGTTTCCCGCATTTGAGCCCGTCCTTGCGGAATATATTTGGTGCGGGGAGGGGGGCAAAATGCAGCGCCCCACATCGCCTTTCCCCCTCTACTCATGCAGAAACCCTTGTCGTCGCCTCCAGACGCTTTCATTCCGGTCCACTCCGCCGAAGAAAACCACATCGTTGCTGCCCACCGCGGCACAACCGCCTGATCTCCCTATGGACGGACAATCGTTGCGCAATTTAGGGGACGCGGTAACGTTTCTCCATGGCGCAGCGATAGCTCCGGGTCTCTTCCTCGCGCTCCGCTACCGTCGGAGGAGGAGATACACTAACGCTTCTCCAAGCTGGCACGCGCGCGGCACCCTCTCCCACATTTGCGTCACCTCACCTGCTTGGGCGGGGATGCCATTCCGCGCGGCGCCAACGATGGCGAGACCGGAAGCTCAAGCGCAGAAGCGCTTGTTGGCCCGGTGCTCTGTGACATCCCAAGGTTCCAATCCCCAACCTTTGTCATGATTTGTGCATTTCTTATCTTCATCATGCATGCATCATATTTGTTTGTTGGCTTTTGATTTGATTCTTGATATAATTGTATTTGGCTTTTATTAAATTTGATATAATGCCCAATTGGAGTTGAGGGCATCTCTCTTTATTTACCTTCCCCCTACTAACATCATGACAATCTCTTTATCTTCTCTTATTGCATCTCTAATATGTGGGCTTCTATTTGAAACTTGTTGGCATTTATTCCCTAGTCCACCTATTATGTCCATGATCCATACCATTCTTTAAATTGCATTTTGTTTGTTGTCTTTGTTGTTGATCTATCCTTTTTGATCACATTCTTTTCTCCAATATATCCTTCCATGTATATGTATACCTATATACACATAAGAACTCTTTTTTATCTTCTTTTTAAATTCTAGCCTTTTATTCTCCCTAAAAACTCCTCCTATTTAAATCCTAGTATAAATCTACTCTAAACTCTATCTAAAAGCCTAAATATCTAACTACTAATCCTAATCATATCTAACCACACACACCAGGAGCACACCCAGCTAGCACACACGCACCCCACACACACACTAGCTAGCAGCAGCTGCTGCCGCACACATGCACGCTGCAACCTCAGCTGCTAGCAAAAGCACCACACCAAGCACGCACCCAACAGCGTGATGTGTCGGAAACGTATCTATAATTTTTGATACTCTATGCTTATTTACTATCTACTTTTATTTGCTTTATCCATACTTTGAGGTGTTTTTATATGTTTTCTAGTACTAATCTATTAACAAGTTGCCACAATGTCAGTTGTCTGTTTTCTTTTGTTTTTGGTTCCAGAAAGGCAGAAAATCAATATTCTCGGAATTGGACGGGACAGACGCCAAAGTCAATATTTTACCATGGGCAACACGAAGTCGGAGTACGAGACGGAGGGGCGCCACAGGGTGGCCACACCCCCCCATGTGCGGCCTAGGTGGGCCCGCGCTTGGGCAGGGTGTGGGCCCCCTGGCGGCCCCCTGCCTCGCCTCTTCGCCTATAAGAAGCCCCCGATGCCAAAACCCTAAGTACCTGATCAAAATACCACGAAACCGTCTATAGCCACCACCACCATCGTACCTAGATCGGAGGGATCTTAAGCTCTTCTCGGCACCCTCCCGGAGGAGAGATCATCCCGGAGGCCTTCTTCTTCATCATGCCATGTAGGGTTTCATAACATGGAAAACAAAAAATTTCTACCGCATACAAACAAACAAGCCAAGATCTATCTACTAGATTGTAGCAACGAGTCGATAGAATAACTCACCCTCGAAGATTCCAAAGTGTTTAACGAGAGCGGATTCTCGTGGGTGATGTAGTCGTACTCTTCCCGATCTCAAGATCGCGTAGACGATCCTTCCGGCGCTGCGTTCCGGCAGCGCTCCCGCAGTCGGTCACACGTTCGGTACTCGAGAAGACCTTCCTCTCCCTTGTTCTAGCAGGCAGCGGAGGTTGTAGCACTCTCCTCGTGATTCCGGCAGCACAACGGCGTGGTACCGGAAGTAGAGGGGAGATCTCGCAGGGCTTCGCCTTAAGCCGGAGCGAGTATGGTGGGCTATGAGAAATCCCTCGACGATCTAGGGTTTAGACACGCCGAGGAAGAGGTGCTAGAGCCGGCGGCTAGGGCTTGGTGGTGCCCAAGTCGGCGGCAAGGAGATCCCTAGGCGGCGGCGGCTTGGAGGGCGGCGGCGGCTAGGGTTAGGGTTTTCGGGGCAAGGGACTTGTGTGTCTCTAGGAGGGAGCCCTGCCCCTCTTTATATAGGTGGAGGGGCCGACCGGCCAAGGGGAGGGAGGGGAGTCCCTCCCCAACTCGGCTTGGGTGGTGCGCCGCCGGTTGGAGGAGGGAAACCCTCCCCAACTCGGTTTCCCACTCCTCCTCTTACCAAAACTTGCCGTTTGACTTTCAAACTAGCCGTTTGACTTTTCAAACTAGGATTTGAATAAACCCTCTATTTTGAACAGCGATGACACTGAGTACATGATGCAATCATATCAACTTGATATAACACATTCATGTACCCTTCCTAGGGATGGCAATGGGTACCCATCACCCGTTTACCCGGTGGGTAAAAACCCTATTAGGGTAAGGGTTTGGGATAGAAAAATACCCATGGGTATATAAATGGGTAAAATCTAAACCCATCGGGTGTGACGGGTACGGGTACGGGATCATACAACCCACACCCATGTACTCGTGTACCCATCTACATATCTGACAAGTGGACCTCTGATACAAAATTCTAACTTAGATAATCTATTTTGTCCCATTAATTTCAGGAGACCAAAACAACACATATTTTATGCCTAGTATCTCCATTTACCGAGGTATAATAATGATTGTTGAGCGCACGCATCCTTTTTTCCCCTCTATTGCCATAGTCCATTCCCGTAACTCCAGCCTAGTATCTCTATGATTAATTGAGATAACGTAACATACTTTATTTTGATGCTTATTTTGTGGTCTTATAAACGGTTAAATTGCCTCTTTTCTTGTGTGAGTTTGTGAACTTAATTTATTGTGTTGATGCTTATAAATTATATTGTTAAATGTTATTTTTTATAATTTTTCTGTTCATTTTAATGTGTTGTATATGCGGGTATTTTAACCCGCGGGTACCCACTAACCCTGCCGGATGACGGGTATGGGAAAAACTTGCACCCATTGACGGGTATGGGTGCGAGTATTGGGTAGACTCGGGGAGAACGGGTACGGGTATGGGATGGCTCCACCCGCACCAATACCTTGCGGGTGCCATCCCTAACCCTTCCCCCCTGGAGTGCCGGACATTCCGGAACCTTCTAGAACATTCCCGATGAAAACACCGGAACCATTCTCCATCTCCGAAACAGGACTTTCCTTATATGAATCTTATTCTCCGGACCATTCCGGATCTCCTCGTGATATCCCGAATCCCATTCGAGACTCCGAACAACATTCGGTCTCTTTCTCATCATTCCATAACTACTCAAACAACGTCGAATCCTTAAGTGTGTCTCCCTACGGTTCGTGAATTATGCGGACATGATCGAGACACTTCTCCGAACAATAACCAATAGAGGAATCTGGAAATTCATATGGCTCCCACATATTTCTACGATTACTTTGCGATCGAATGAACCACTTACATACGATACCAATTTCCCTTTGTCTCACGATAGTTTACTTATCCGAGGCTATGATCGTCGGTATCTCTGCATACCTAGTTCAACCTCGTTACCGATAAGTACTCTTTTCTCGTTCCCGTGATATGTGATCCCTTGTGAGCCAGTCACATGCTTGCAAGCTAATTGGATGACATTTCACCGAGAGGGCCCAGAGTATATCTATCCGTCATATGGATGGACAAATCCCACTCTTGATCCATGTGTCTCAACCAATACTTTCCGAACACTCAATGCCACCTTTATAGCCACCCAGTTACGGTGTGGTGTTTGATGTCATCAAAGCATCCATCCGGTAAAGGTGATATGCATGATCTCATGGTTGAAGGAATTAGGTTACTATGTATCAGAAAGCATATAGCAATTGAACTATTGAAATGACTTGATCTTTATGCTACGCTTATCTATAGGAGTATGTCCACCATATCATTCTCCTAACGATATGATCTTGTTGTCAATAACATCTCAATGTTCATGATAAGGAAACCACAATCATTTATCAACCAACAAGCTAGTGATGTATAGAGGCTATACTAGGGACTTCAATTTAAGTTTACAAATCACACAAGTATTAATGTTTCCTTGTTAATACTATTATAGCATGAATGTAAACATTTATCATAAACACAAAGATATAATAATAACTACATTTATTATTTCCTCTAGGACATATCTCCAACAGTCTCCCACTTGCACTAGAGTCATCTAATCTAGATTACATGGTAATATACCGAACACCCATGGCAGTTTGGTGCTGGTCATGTTTTGCCCTCGGGAGAGGTTTAGTCAACGGATCCGCCACATTCAGATCTGTGTGTACTTTGCAAATCTTTATATCCCCATCTTGGATATGTTCTCGAATAGCGTGAAAACGTAGCTTGATGTGCTTCAGCTTCTTGTGTGACCTTGGTTCTTGCGCATTGGCTATGGCGCCCATGTTATCACAGTAGATAGACATTGGGTCCAGCGCACTAGGAACCACACCCAGCTCTGTAATGAACTCTTTCATCCATATCGCTTCTTGTGAAGCCTCCGAAGCAGCCATATATTCCGATTCAGTTGAAGATCTCACTACAACGCTTTGCTTTGCACTCCTCCAGCTAACTGCTGCACCATTCAAAATAAAAACGTATCCAGATTGTGATTTAGAATCATCCAGATCGGTGTTCCAACTAGCATCGGTGTAACCATTAACAACGAGCTGTTCATCACCTCCATAAGAAAGAACCATATCCTTAGTTCTTCTCAAGTACTTAAGGATGTTTTTGACCGCTGTCCAATGATCCACTCCTGGATCACTTTGATATCTGCTAGTTAAACTAACAGCATATGCAATGTCGGGTCTAGTACATAGCATGGCATACATTAGAGATCCTATGGCTGAGGCATAGGAAGTCTTACTCATCCTTTCTCTATCTTCTGCCGATGTCGGACTTTGAGTTTTACTCAAGGTCGTATTAGGCAACATGGGCAAGAACCCTTTCTTGCTATCTTCCATTCCAAACCTCTTTAGAACTTTGTCCAAATATGTACTTTGTGACAATGATATTTGGCGTTTCGATCTATCTCTATAAATCTTTATGCCTAATATGTAAGCTGCTTCACCAAGATCCTTCTTTGAAAAACTATTATTCAAATATTCCTTGACACTATTAAGAAGGTCTACATCATTCCCAATTAACAATATGTCATCCACATATAGTATTAAGAATGCTACAGAGCTCCCACTCACTTTCTTGTAAATACAAGCTTCTCCATAAGTTTGTATAAAACCAAAACTTTTGATCACCTTATCAAAACGTTGATTCCAACTTCCGGATGCTTGCTTCAATCCATAGATGGACCATTGAAGTTTGCATACCTTGTTAGCATCTTTAGGATCGACAAAACCTTTGGGTTGCATCATATACAACTCTTCATCAATGTCTCCATTGAGGAATGCTGTTTTGACATCCATCTGCCATATCTCATAAACATAATATGCAGCGATTGCTAACATAATCCTCACAGACTTTAGCTTCGCTACTGGTGAGAAAGTCTCATCGTAGTCAACTCCTTGAATTTGTCGAAACCCTTTTGCGACAAGTCGAGCTTTATAGACAGTAACATTACCATCAGCATCTGTTTTCTTCTTCAAAATCCATTTGTTCTCGACAGCCTTCCGGCCATCCGGTAAGTCCACCAAAGTCCATACTTGGTTTTCGTACATGGATCTAATCTCGGATTTCATGGCATCTTGCCATTTATTGGAATCTGGGCTCATCATCGCTTCCTCATATGTCTCAGGGTCATCGGTGTTGTCCACCAACATGACACTCATAACGGGATCATACCAATCTGGAGTGGTACGAGTTCTCGTTGACCTGCGAGGCTCTATAGCAACTTCAACCGAAGTTTCATGATCATCATCATTAGCTTCCTCTCTAACTGGTGCAGGCACCACAGGAACTTCTTCCGGTGCTGCGCTACTCGCGATTTCGAGAGAAGGTTCGACAACCTCGTCGAGTTCTACTTTCCTTCCAGTCACTTCTTTCGAGAGAAATTCCTTCTCTAGAAAGGATCCATTCTTGGCAACGAAGATTTTGCCTTCGGATCTATGATAGAAGGTATACCCAATAGTTTCCTTCGGGTATCCTATGAAGACGCATTTTTCCGCTTTGGGTTCAAGCTTGTACGGCTGTAACTTCTTTACATAGGCTTCGCATCCCCAAACTTTAAGGAACGACAATCTAGGTTTCTTCCCAAACCATAATTCATACGGTGTCGTTTCAACGGATTTAGACGGTGCCCTATTTAAAGTGAATGCGGCTGTTTCTAATGCATAACCCCAAAATGATAGCGGTAAATCTGTAAGTGACATCATAGAACGAACCATATCTAAGAGAGTTCGATTACGACGTTCGGACACACCATTACGCTGTGGTGTTCCCGGCGGTGTCAACTGCGAAAGTATTCCGCATTTCTTCAAATGCTCGCCAAACTCGTAACTTAGATATTCACCTCCACGATCAGAACGTAGAAATTTAATCTTCTTGTTACGTTGATTCTCTACCTCACTTTGAAATTCCTTAAACTTCTCGAAAGTTTCGGACTTATGTTTCATGAAATAGATATACCCATATCTACTCAAGTCATCCGTGAAGGTAAGAACATAACGATAACCACCGCACGATGCTACACTCATTGGACCACACACATCGGTATGTATGATTTCCAACAGGTCCGTAGCTCGCTCCATCATACCAGAAAATGGAGTCTTAGTCATTTTACCCATCAGACATGCTTCGCATTTTTCAAGTGATTCGAAATCAAGTGATTCAAGAAGTCCATCGGAATGGAGTTTCTTCATACGCTTCACTCCAATGTGACCAAGACGACAGTGCCACATATAGGTCGAGTTATCGCTCGATTTCAAACGTTTAGCCTCAATGTTATTAATATGTGTATTTCCACTATCGAGATTCAACAAGAATAGACCATCTATCAAAGGTGCATGTGCATAAAACATATTACTCATATAAATCGAACAACCATTATTCTCGGACTTAAACAAGTAACCGTCTCGTAATAAACAAGATCCCGATATAATGTTCATGCTTAACGCAGGCACCAAATAACAATTATTTAAGTATAAAACTAATCCCGATGGTAGATGAAGGGGTAGCGTGCCGACCGCGATCACATCAACCTTTGATCCATTTCCCACGCGCATCGTCACCTCGTTCTTCGCTAGCTTCCGTTTATTCTGCAGCACCTGTTTCGAGTTACAAATATGAGCAACCGAACCAGTATCAAATACCCAGGCACTACTACGAGTACTAGTGAGATACACATCAATAACATGTATATCAGATATACCTTTCTTCTTGATGTTGCCATTCTTCAAATCCGCCAAGTACTTTGGGCAATTCCGCTTCCAGTGACCTTCTCCCTTGCAGTAAAAGCACTCAGTATCAGGCTTAGGTCCAGCCTTGGTCTTCTTCGTCGGCGTGGTAACTTTCTTACCACCCTTCTTGAAGTGTCCCTTCTGCTTAGACTTGCCTTTCTTGAATTTGGTGGTCTTATTGACCAACAACACTTGGTGCTCTTTCTTGATCTCCACTTCTGCAGACTTTAACATGGCAAAGAGTTCTGGCAACGTCTTGTTCATGTTTTGCATGTTGTAGTTCATCACAAAGTTCTTGTAACTTGGTGTTAGTGATTGGAGGACGCGGTAAATCCCCAAAGCATTAGGAATCACAATACCCAAGCTTTGAAGTTTGTTTGCGTGCCCAGACATCTTAAGCACATGCTCACTGACGGAGCTGCCCTCTTCCATCTTGCAGTTAAAGAACTTTTCAGAAGCCTCATAGCTTTCAATTGCCGCATGAGTCTCAAAGATCAATTTGAGATCCTCGACAATATCATATGGGTCTGAATACTCAAACCTTTTCTGAAGCTCCGATTCTAAACCATACAAGATAGCACACTGAACTGTGGAGTACTGAGTCTTCCGAGTGAGGTAAACATTCTTTACTTCATCGGCAGCATCAGCTGCAGGTGGGTCACCCAGCGGTGCATCCAGCACATAGGTCAAATTACCAGCTGTGAGGACAATCCTCAAATTGCGGAACCAATCCGTGAAGTTGCTTCCATTGTTTTTCAACTTTTCTTTCTCTAGGAACGCATTAAAATTGATGGTAGGGGCTGCCATTGATCTACAACATATTTGCAATAGTTTAGACTAAGTTTATGACAAATTGAGTTCAAATTAATAATAAAAATAATCTAGGTGAACTCCCACTCAAAACAATATCCCTCACATTGTTTTAGTGATCACACGAACCAAATCCACCACATCAACACCGATCATCACGAGAGTTGATATAGTTTCAATGGCGAACAATCGACATGTTCATCATATCTACTATATGATTCATGCTTTACCTTTCGGTGATCCGTGTTCCGAGACCATGTCTGTACATGCTAGGCTCGTCAAGATCAAACCTTAGTTTCCGCATGAGCAAATCTGGCTTGCTCACGTTGTATACACTTGCGGAATCTAACACACCCGATCATCACGTGGTGCTTCGAAACAACAAGCTTTAGCAACGGTGCTAACTAAGGGTGAACACTTTATGACTTGAAATTCATGTGCATGAGGGATCATCTTATAATGCTACCGTCGTCTACTAAGCAATACAAGATGCATAAAGGATTAACATCACATGCAATTCATAATATGTGATATGATATGGCCTTTCTTCTTTGTGCTTCCGATCTCCATCTTCTAGCACGAATATGATCTCCATCATCACCGGCATTGCATCAAGGTCAATGACGCTACTCCATGGTTGTCGTCCACCGGCTTCAACTATTACAACTACTTTGAATAGACACGCGGGTCTTAACATAAATTAAAGACAACCATATGGCTCCTGCAGGTTGCCAACTTACAATAAGGAACATTGCATACATCAAATATAATCACAATCATGGCCATATCACATCACAGCACACCCCTGCAAAACAAAGTTAGACGCCTCTACTTTCTTTGCATGTTTTACGTGGTTTGGGGCTTTCAATAAGTGTCGTTCTAACTTACGAACATGAACCACAACATTGATACTAGTATTGTTAATTACCCGTTGTAAATTGGATCTTAACTATGCTAGGAGAAACAGGCACCCGCAAAGCCACTTATGCAATACAAGTTGCATGTCAAGCGTGGAGCAAGTCTCATGAACGATGTCATGTAAGGTTAGCCCGGGCCGCTTCATCCCAACATACCGCAAGATGCAAAGTACACAAGAAGCAATCGACAATAAAAGCATCAACGCCCACAATGACCATTGTGTTCTACTCGTGCAACAGATCTACATATAGACACGGCTCTGATACCACTGCAGGGTTTCGTAGCATGGAAAACAAAAATTTTCTACCGCATACAAACAAACAAGCCAAGATCTATCTACTAGATTGTAGCAACGAGTCGATAGAATAACTCACCCTCGAAGATTCCAAAGTGTTTAACGAGAGCGGATTCTCGTGGGTGATGTAGTCATACTCTTCCCGATCTCAAGATCGCGTAGACGATCCTTCCGGCGCTGAGTTCTGGCAGCGCTCCTGCAGTCGGTCACACATTCGGTACTCGACGAAGACCTTCCTCTCCCTTGTTCCAGCAGGCAGCAGAGGTTGTAGCACTCTCCTCGTGATTCCGGCAGCACAACGGCGTGGTACCGGAAGTAGAGGGGAGATCTCGCAGGGCTTCGCCTTAAGCCGGAGCGAGTATGGTGGGCTATGAGAAATCCCTCGACGATCTAGGGTTTAGACACGCCGAGGAAGAGGTGCTAGAGCCGGCGGCTAGGGCTTGGTGGTGCCCAAGTCGGCGGCAAGGAGATCCCTAGGCGGCGGCGGCTTGGAGGGCGGCGGCGGCTAGGGTTAGGGTTTTCGGGGCAAGGGACTTGTGTGTCTCTAGGAGGGAGCCCTGCCCCTCCTTATATAGGTGGAGGGGCCGGCCGGCCAAGGGGAGGGAGGGGAGTCCCTCCCCAACTCGGCTTGGGTGGTGCGCCGCCGGTTGGAGGAGGGAAACCCTCCCCAACTCGGTTTCCCACTCCTCCTCTTTCCAAAACTTGCCGTTTGACTTTCAAACTAGCCGTTTGACTTTTCATGTACCCTTCCCCCCCGGAGTGCCGGACATTCCGGAACCTTCTAGAACATTTCCGATGAAAACACCAGAACCATTCTCCATCTCCGAAACAGGACTTTCCTTATATGAATCTTATTCTTCGGACCATTCCGGATCTCCTCGTGATATCCCGAATCCCATTCGAGACTCCGAACAACATTCGGTCTCTTTCTCATCATTCCATAACTACTCAAACAACGTCGAATCCTTAAGTGTGTCTCCCTACGGTTCGTGAATTATGCGGACATGATCGAGACACTTCTCCGAACAATAACCAATAGAGGAATTTGGAAATTCATATGGCTCCCACATATTTCTACGATTACTTTGCGATCGAATGAACCACTTACATACGATACCAATTTCCCTTTGTCTCATGATAGTTTACTTATCCGAGGCTATGATCGTCGGTATCTCTGCATACCTAGTTCAACCTCGTTACCGATAAGTACTCTTTTCTCGTTCCCGTGATATGTGATCCCTTGTGAGCCAGTCACATGCTTGCAAGCTAATTGGATGACATTTCACCGAGAGGGCCCAGAGTATATCTATCCGTCATACGGATGGACAAATCCCACTCTTGATCCATGTGTCTCAACCAATACTTTCCGAACACTCAATGCCACCTTTATAGCCACCCAGTTACGGTGTGGTGTTTGATGTCATCAAAGCATCCATCCGGTAAAGGTGATATGCATGATCTCATGGTCGAAGGAATTAGGTTACTATGTATCAGAAAGCATATAGCAATTGAATTATTGAAATGACTTGATCTTTATGCTACGCTTATCTATAGGAGTATGTCCACCATATCATTCTCCTAACGATATGATCTTGTTGTCAATAACATCTCAATGTTCATGATAAGGAAACCACAATCATTTATCAACCAACAAGCTAGTGATGTATAGAGGCTATACTAGGGACTTCAATTTAAGTTTACAAATCACACAAGTATTAATGTTTCCTTGTTAATACTATTATAGCATGAATGTAAACATTTATCATAAACACAAAGATATAATAATAACTACATTTATTATTGCCTCTAGGGCATATCTCCAACATGCCAGCCTCCCGTATGAAGCGTGAGTAGTTCCACCTTGGACTACGGGTCCATGTAGTAGCTAGATGGTTGTATCTCCTCCTTGTGCTTTCATGTATAGATCTTGTGAGCTCCGTTCATGATCAAGATCTAATCTATTTGTAATCATGCATGTTGTGTTTGCGGGGATCCGATGGATATTGAGATTACTATGTCAGATTGATTAATGGTTTTGTCTATTTGATTCTATCATGTCTGTGTTGTTTGTGATCTTGCATGCTCTCCGTTGTTAGTAGCTATCTTGGCCAAGTAGTTGCTAGTGACTCTAAGAGGGGGTATTTATGCTCGATAGTGGGTTCATGTTCATGGAATGGGTATTTATGCTCGATAGTAGTTTACAAATCTCTTCGGTTGTAGATGTGTTGTTGCCATTAGGGAGAAAACAACGGTCTCTTGTTCATGGAATAGGTGGATTGTTACCTTACACACTTTTCTTAAAGAAGTTGTTTGTTGCTTGCAACTTAATACTGGAGGGGATTTGGATGATAACCTGAAGGTGGACTTCTAGTCGTAGATGCAGTTGGATGGCGGTCTATGTATATTGTTGTATTGCCCAATCGAATCTCATAGGATCTTTTTGTCTAGAATTGCATTGTTATGCCTTGCTTAGTTCCTATCAATTGCCCTGCTGTTATTTGTTTACCCTTTGTGCCATGTTATTTATCTAAGGAGAGCACCTCTAGTGAACTATGGACCCCGGTCCAATCTTTACCATTGATACATCTTCCACTGTTACTTGTTTACTTGCTGCAAACCATCATCACCTTTCACAACATACAATTAATCATTTGTTACAACAAACAGGTGAGCTTGACAACCTCACTGTTTCGTTGGGGCAAAGTCTTGAGTTTGTGTTGTGCAGGTTTCCACGTTGCTTGCAACACCTTTGAGACGTTTCCTTCCTCCTACTGGTTCGATAACCTCGGTTTCTTACTGAGGGAAAACTTGCTGCTGTGCTCTTCACACCTTGCTCTTAGGGTTTCTAACGAAGCATCCCACGACAACACCGGGCGCCATCAAGTCTTTCTGGTGCCGTTCCCGGGGAGGCTAAGGACGTCTTCACAAGGGGAGTCCTCCTCAACCTTTCTCTTTACTTTGTTTTTAGTTTGCTTGGTTTTCTTTGCCTATTTTTATCAAAAACTCCAAAAAAAAATAGTTTAGTTTGGTTTGCTTTCTTTATTCAAAAACACAAAAAATTAGTTCCTGCTCTAGTTGCTGGTCTGTTGTTGCCTTGTTGGTCATGCTTTCTATCAATGGATGGTTTATTTGAAACTAGTTCTTATTGGCAAGGTGGGTTCACGGAAGAACAAAAGTATTATTATAAGGAACACCGTTTGTCCCAAAAAGGGAAACACTTATGGGAACAAATTGATAAGTTGAATATAATTTCTAGAGACGTGTGCTCTACTTATAATGTTACTTATTGCTTTGATAAAGCTTGTTCCTGTAGGAGGTATAAACACCTCCCTTTTTAATGTGAGTATAATGATAATGTTACCATATCCTCTTATGTTAAAGGAAATTATGACTTTTATGATGTGGAACAAATTGAAGAATTTATTGCCTTCAAGGGTGCATTTGACTTGCCAGTTTGCTTGAAAATACTGATGATGCACCATGAATGTGAGGTTTATGAGATACTTAAATTTTGCTTTGATAATTACAAGGAATAAAATGGCTATATTCTTGAATATTTTAATAGGTGCTTTCCACAAATGGAAGATACTAATGCCTTGCAGGAGCCTATGGAAAAAGAAATTGTTGAAACTGGAAGCTCATTAGATGAAAAAGAGGAGGAGAGTGATGAACAAAAGGAGGAAGAATGGATCTACCCATGTCTACCTTCTAATGAGAGTAACTCTTTACATCTTATATTATGTGACTGTCCCCTATGCTTACCAAAGGAGGATGATTGTTATGTTCCTGTGGATCCTTTTGAAATATCTACTTTGGATAAAACCTGTGAAGGTTTTAATACCACTATTTTTGAGCTTGATAGAAATTATGTGTTTGTAGATCATGAAAAGCATGCTTTATGTGATAGCTACATTGTTTAGTTTATTCATGATGCTACTGAAAATTATTAAGAGATGAAAGTATGGTTGTAGAATTTTTCATGGTACTGAAACACCTCTCTATGTGCTGAAAGTTTTGAAGTTACTCTTGTTTTATCTTCCTATGCTTGTCACTTTGTTCTTTGTGAATTTATTTGTGTACAAGATTCCGATGCATAGGAAGAGGGTTAAACTCAAATGTGTTTTGAATTTGCTTCTTGATGCCCTCTTTTACTTCAATTCATATTTCTTATGAGAGCATCTTCTCAAACTTTTTGTGCCTAACTTAAAGGCGTTAAAGAAAAGTACTTGTTAGGAGATAACCCAAGAGTTTCCTTGAGTCTTGGAAGTTATTACTTCAGTAATGACTTTTTCTTATCCTTTTTGTTTGCTTTTTGTGCCAAGAATGACCTCTAATGAGAGAGAAGTGAGATTTGGGGAGTTGTTGTCCGACAGATTTCTGTCCTGCACCAAAAAATTCGTGAGGAGTCTCTGTAAGTCGGATTGAGCTAAAAATTTATGAATATCCTCCAGTATGTTAGCTAACTTTCATTAGTTAAACACTTTTTGATTTTAGCAACAGAAGATTTTCAAAAAAATTGGTTTCTACCTGCTGGTCTGTTTTGACAGATTTCTGCCATTATTTGCATTTGCTTCTTATTGATTCCTTTTTGAGTTCTCTTTTGGGGAATTGATATTTTTGAAGGAGTTGCTACAGTAGCTTATGTTTTTAGTGAAAAGTATTGCTGTTCCAAAGTTAACCCAAAGGTCTATTATCTTTTGAATACACTAATGTTGTTAATGAAGATTGTGTAAAGTTTTGTATGAAGGAAAAATTTCAGGTGTAGAGAGAGAATGATGTAATAAGATGAAGAATGGACAAAAGCTCAATCTTGGGGATGCCACCCTCGGTGTCACCCCAAGAAATATCCAAGAGGTACAAGCGTCAAAGCTTGGGGATTCCTAAGGCATCCCCTTCTTCATCAATAAAAAGCTCAGGTCTTTCTAAACACTTCGTTTTTATTGTTTCATGTACTATTGTGTTGTTCTTGGAGCGTCTTAGTTTTCTTAGTTTGTTTAGTTTGCTTGAATAAAATAGTTTGGACCCCCGTTCTCGCTGTGTTGTTTCAAATAAGTTGCTTGGTGTAGGAAAGGAGTAGGAAGTTCCTTCTTGAAAGTGCAAGAGGAGCTTGCATTGACTGTGACTTAGACTTTAGCATGACATGATATGTGTTGTTTTGATCTTATGCATAGTGATTATTGATGTAGCATGTCTTGTTCCAAACAATTGAGATTGCTTAGTGTGCCTTGAAAGAATCATGTTGTTTTAGCACACAAAAGCATAGTATTGTCGTATTCTCCATTGATGCTTTGTTTGGGTTGACTTGGAACATGCTCACACCATGTTATGACTATGAACAAGTAACCATAGCCTCTATCACGTAGTCCTTGACTTGTAGTACCACTCGATGCTTTGATTAGTAATGGTTTGTTTCTCTGCATGATTATGGCCATTATTGCTCTCTTAGTTGGTTGCTCCCAGTCTTTTGCTAGCCTCCACTTGTATGAGTAAGCTCTACTCATGCTTCCAACTCCCAAGAAACCAAGTTATTCCAAAGTGTCCACTATAAACTCCTATGCATGGTGTGTTACACCATTCCAAGTATATTCTTGTTTTCAGCTATCTTCCATTTAAAAAGTATTTTGTTAGGTGAAAACTTAGTGATTAAAGCCCTCACGAACTTGATGGCACACTTTATATTCCTTGCTCCTCATAAACTTGAACCATTGTGTCATGTATGTTGTATATGCTTGCACTTATACGTTGGAATTAGCAGAACCATGCTGTCATGGGGAACATTTTCAACATTGCACTTGTACATTGTACACAGTTGGTATCATGCTCTTTTGTCTATAGATGTGTTCCGGCAGTGCTTCCGCAGTCGGTCACACGTTCGGTACTCGATGAAGACCTTCCTATCCCTTGTTCCAGCAGGCAGCGGAGGCTGTAGTTCTCTCCTCACGATTCCGGCAGCACGACGGCGTGGTGTCGGAAGTAGAGGGAAGATCTCGCAGGGCTTCGCCTTAAGCCGGAGCGAGTATGGTGGAGCAAGAGAGGTACCTTGGTGATCTAGGGTTTAGAAGCACCAAGGGGAGAGGTGTAGCCAGCGGCTAGGGTTTGGGGAAACCCTAGTCGGCGACTTGGGAGGAGCCCTAGGTGGCAGCTTGGAGGTGGCCAGCGACTTGGAGGCTAGGGTTTTGGGTGTAGGGAGAGGGGGCGCCCTACCCCTCCTTATATAGGAGGGGAGAGGCGGTTTGGGGAGTAGGGAGTCCTCCTCCAACTCCTCCTCATGGCCAGCGGGTGGGAGGGAGTGGGACTTCCTCCCCAAGTAGGTTTCCTACTCTCCCTCCACCAAGCAAACTTGAGATTTGACTTTTTCAAATTGGCGTTTGACTTTCAAACTTCGATTTGATTTATTCTCTTTATTTTGCCCAGCCAAGTGACCTAGTACATGATGCAACCATTCCACATTGTCATGACACATCCATGTACCCTTCCCCTCCGGAGTGCTGGACCTTCCAGACCCTTCTAGAACATTCCTGGTGAAAACACCAGAATCATTCCTGAACTCTGAAACAGGACTTTCCTTATATGATTCTTATTCTCCGGACCACTCCGGATCTCCTCGTGATATTCCGGATCCCATCCGAGACTCCAAACAACATTCGGTCTCTTACTCATCATTCCATAACTACTCAACAACATCGAATCCTTAAGTGTGTCTCCCTACGGTTCATGAATTATGCGGACATGACCGAGACACTTCTCCGATCAATAACCAATAAAGGAATCTGGAAATTCATATGGCTCCCACATATTTCTACGATTACTTTGCGATCGAATGAACCACTTACATACGATACCAATTTCCCTTTGTCTCACGATAGTTTACTTATCCGAGGTTTTGATCGTCGGTATCTCTGCATACCTAGTTCAACCTTGTTACCGATAAGTACTCTTTTCTCGTTCCCGTGATATGTGATCCCTTGTGATCCAGTCACATGCTTGCAAGCTAATTGATGACATTCCACCGAGAGGGCCCAGAGTATATCTATCCGTCATATGGATGGACAAATCCCACTCTTGATCCATGTGCCTCAACCCATACTTTCCGAACACTCAATGCCACCTTTATAGCCACCCAATTACGGTGTGGTGTTTGATGTCATCAAAGCATCCTTCCGGTGATGGTGATTAACATGATCTCATGGTCGAAGGAATTAGGTTACTATGTATCAGATAGCATATAGCAAATGAACTATATTAAATGACTTGATCTTTATGCTACGCTTAACTATAGGTGTATGTCCATCATATCATTCTCCTAATGATATGACCCTGTTGTTAATAACATCTTTATGTTCATTATCAGGAAACCATGATCATATATTAACCAACAAGCTAGTTTAACAAGAGGCTTTACTAGAGACTCTTTTATGTTTACAAATCACACAAGTATTAATGTTTCCGGTTAATACAATTTTAGCATGGTATGTAAACATTTATCATAAGCATGAAGATATGATAATAACCACTTTATTATTGCCTCTTGGGCATATCTCCAACAGTCTCCCACTTGCACTAGAGTCAATAATCTAGTTTCAAACCTTTGTGTATTCAACACCTATGGCTTTCCGGTGTTGTATGTGTGGTCAACTGATCTCTGGATCTAACACTTCCAGGTCCGTGTGTAATTTCATGTCTTTGCGTCTTTACGCATCACTCATTCTATAATAAGATGGCTTTGTATAAATTTGGTCCTTTGGTGAGACCTTTAGTTCTTTGGGGTTAAAACATGTTGATAATATTGTCATATAATATATCTTCATAGTAATATCCCATTGTGAACTACATCTAGTTTGATAACAAACTACTTGACACAAATGCCCTCTTTTGCTGCTATAATAGCAGTCATATACTTAGCATTTTGTTGTAGTATCTGTCACAATGCCTTAACTTTGGAACTCATCCAAATTCATTATGGAAATTACTTTCCATTATATTGTGCCACCCTTAGTTTAGATTGAGATAAACTTAATTTGTACTTTGTGATAAAACTAGTATCAATGTAGTACTTTTACAATGAACTAACCATCTATTTGTCACTTCTACAAAAATAATATACTCTTAGTTGTTCCAAAAGATCATAAGAATATCCTTACTATCGTCCAACGATTATTTTATGAATCATTCTGGTATATGCTCATAACATTTAGAGCATAGGACATATCTGGATTTGTACATATCACAGTATGATTAATATAAATACTCTTTGTGATTTCATACATCAAGTATCAATCTATACTTGAATCTTTGTTTCACTTACCAAGTGTCAACACACTTGAATATATCATCAATATTGAACTCATTCAATCCTTTATGTGCGACAAGAACCTTTCTTGTAGTTTCTATATTGAACTCATTCAATATATCATATATGTACTTTCGGCACAATATTAGTGTCTCAATCTATCTATATAGATATAGATGACAAATATTTGGGTTTTGCCTAAATCTTTCATCGGGATGAAATTCTTAATATGTGTTAATAAAAGATACATCATTTCCAATCAACAATATGTCTTCCACATAATGTATTAGAAACATGTCTTAGCGCTCCCACTTAATTTCTTGCAAATGCAAGGACCTTCATTGTCTCTGATGAAATTAAACTCTTTTAACAGTTTCATCATAGTGAATATTCCAACTTCCGCGATGCTTACTTCAACCATTGAAGTTTGCATAGACTTTAGCATCCTTTAAATTAACAAAACCCTTTGGACCGTGTTAAGCACATGTCCTAGGCAACAATTCTATTAGAAGAACTTTTTTGTTTATTCAGCTACCACATAACAAAATTATATGTAGTGGATGCTACATTAATCCGTCTAGACTAAATATCGCTATGAAAGATCAAATCTTGTCATAGTCAACCTTTGAACATTGTTGTGAACTCTTTTCCAACATATCGACTATTTCATAGCTGTGAAACATCCATGTCTATTTATAGATCCAAACACGACTGTAAGGTCTTACACTTTTCTCGAGGGTCCTTCAAGTTCAAAGCTTGATTTCTCGTGTATGGAACTATCACAGATTTTATGGATTCAAGCCATTTTACGGAGTCAGGGCCCATCATCGCTTCTTTGCATGTAGTCGGTTCATTATTGTCAAATAATGATTCAACCCTCAAATCTTGGTATTTGATTGTTTACCCGACCTACTTGATTCAATAGAAACTTTGACATCAGTAACCACAACCTTTGAGGCACGTGAGCCATGAGCATTGTTACTGCCTCCGGAACACTTTTCGGCGCTGCGCAACTTTGCACATATAGCTAAGGTTCTTTTAACCTTATCAAAGTTCTATTGTCCTCCCACTTAACTTTTCACGGAAAGTTTCTTTCTCATAGAAACTTGACGTTCTAAGCGACAAACATTTTTGTCTTTGGTGTTATGGAGGAATACTCAACGATTATTCAAAATAACATACAAAGATATGTTCATCCAATTTTGGTTGCAAACATCTTTCTTATGCATAGCAAATCAATTTTTAAGAAAGGACAACTTGGGTTCTATCCCAAACCATAACTTTATATGGTGTCAATTCAACGGATTATGATGGAGATCTTTTCAGTGGAAAAACGGTAGTCTCTCAAGCTTTTAATCTTTAAAATATAATGGCAGTTTTATGAATTACACCTTTGATCTTACCATGTCAAACAAGGTTTAATTACATATCTCGAACGCTCCATACTCTTATGGTGTTTCGGGAAATGCAAATCCACAGAACAATTCCTTAAATCTTAAGTGTTTTATGCTAAACTTGTAACTCAAATATCTTCCTTTATGATCTTATCATAAACTATTTATATTCTTGTTACAATGATTTTGCACTTCATCTTGAAAATCTTTGAACTTTTCAAATGTTTCATACTTCATCCTTATTAAGTAAATATTCATATATTCACTCAAATTTTCGGAGAAAGCATATGAAGTTGAAATCCATCGCTCTTGACTACACATAATGGACTTCATACAAAAATATGTACAAGTTCCAATAAGCTAGTCATTCGTTCCCTTTTGGCCTATGAACGAAGTTTTAATTATCTTTAGGAAAGTTTCACAAGCGTCATTTGATCAAAAATCAAAAAGACTCCAAAATTCCATTCACATGGAGTTTCTTCATGTTTTCTTTCCAATATAATTTAAACGGCGATGTCACTTCCTAAGTGATCTTTCAATCAATTTGTCTTTCTACATTTTTAGCACTAGTTTTATGGATGTGATTTCTCCAACGAGATTTGTGAATCATCCATCTTTTATGGATTACGACAATTATTTGAACAACCCTTTTGTTCTCATAATACCTGATAAAACAAATCTTGAAGGCAAGCTTTGATGTTTAACAATCAGCACAATAACCCTTTATTTGTTCTCGATGAACATCATCACATATTCTTTTGCTAGTTACTTAGGCCATTGTAGTTCATGAATTGTGTTGTTTCGTATGACGATTCACACCAACAAATTCAGTATCAAATACTTAAAAACCACATTGTTTAATAAGCAAAGAATATAGCCATAACATGTATATCATATATATACTTAAGCTGAACAATTCTAGTATTTTCTTTTCTGCCATATATTTATGAGATTCTCTTTCAGTATTTCCTTTTATGTTTGAAAGAATCTATCAACATCAATAGTGGAGCCATATATATGACACATAGTCCAAAGCATGTATAGTAAAATACCAATGTCTTTGGACTTGCACTTTGAAGTAGATCACCATCATCAAATGTTTGGTGTTCTTTCAAATTCCTTTCTTTAGTAATCTCTTGGTGTAGTAAATATTTTACCTACATCAAATATTCACCCTTATAATGGAATTATCCATGATCACGCTACTCTTAGCTTATAACGGTGAATCGCGAGTATAATGTTGCTCTCCAAAACCTTTTGGAGAATTAGGACAACTAGTGTCTCCAACCTTTTGCAAATTCTCATTAAATATGAGAACATGACTTTTGCCATATTATACTCTATCATGTTGCAACCAAAACTTCGTTTCAGATATCACAATATCTTCCACACATCATGGTTTCTGAAACAATTCTTTCAACTCCTAGATTACCTTGATATTGAAACTATCTTTCGAATATCAAGAATCATGGAGATAAACATGATGCTTATATACCAACACTGGAATTGTTACTCTTGATTTAATACCAACAATTAAACTTCACGGAGTAATCGAAACTTACTGAAAGTTTGCAATGGGACTTTTAAACTTTAGATCAACACTTCAAAACAATACGATACCAGTTCGTAAAGTAACTAACCAGATTCTATAGTTCTATCATCTCAATTATAACTAAGCGCAAGGTGGTAAACAGATGCCAATGACTACAACAACTATGCAAATTCACTTTGATTTAATTTATGATAAATAGTGTTCAACTTTTAATCATATTGCTGCTGAACTCCCACTCAAAACAATATCCCTCACATTGTTTTAGTGATCACACGAACCAAATCCACCACATCAAAACCGATCATCACGAGAGTTGATTTAGCTTCAATGGCGAACAATCAACATGTTCATCATATCTACTATATGACTCATGCTTTAACTTTCGGTTATCCGTGTTCCGAGACCATGTCTGTACATGCTAGGCTCGTCAAGATCAAACCTTAGCTTCCACATGAGCAAATCTGGCTTGCTCACGTTGTATACACTCGCAGAATCTAACACACCCGATCATCACGTGATGCTTCGAAACAACGAGCTTTAGCAACGGTGCTTACTAAGGATGAACACTTTAAAACTTGAAATTGTGTGCTTGAGGGATCATCTTATAATGCTACCGTCGTGAACTAAGCAATACAAGATGCATAAAAGGATTAACATCACATGCAATTCATATTATGTGATATGACATGGCCTTTCTTCTTGTGCTTCCGATCTCCATCTTCTAGCACGAACATGATCTCCATCATCACCGGTGTGGCGTCAAGGTCAATGGCGCCGCTTCATGGTTGTCGTCCACTAGCATCAACTATTACAACTTCTTTGAATAGACATGCAGGTCTTAACGGAATTTAAAAGACAACCATATGGCTCCTGCCGGTTGCCAACTTACAATAAGGAACATTGCATACATCATATATAATCACAATCATGGCCATATCACATCACAACACACCCCTGCAAAACAAAGTTAGACGCCTCTAATTTTCTTTGCATGTTTTACATGGTTTGGGGCTTTCAATAAGTGTCGTTCTAACTTACGAACAAGAACCACAACGTTGATGTTTGAACTATCAAGTGCCCGTTGTAAATTGAATCTTTACTATGATGGGAGAGACAGACACCCGCAAAGCCACTTATACAATACAAGTTGCATGTCGAGTGTGGAGCAAGTCTCATGAACGATGTCATGTAAGGTTAGCCCGGGCCGCTTCATCCCACCATACCGCAAGATGCAAAGTACACAAGAAGAAATTGATAATAAAAGCACCACCGCCCACAATGACCATTGTGTTCTACTCGTGCAACAGATCTACATATAGACACGGCTCTGATACCACTGTTGGGGTTCGTAGCATGGAAAACAAAAAAAATTCTACCACATGCAAACAAACAAGCCAAGATCTATCTACTAGATTGTAGCAACGAGGTGATAGAGGAACTCACCCGCGAAGATTCCAAAGCGGTTAACGAGAGCAGATTCTCGTGGGTGATGTAGTCGTACTCTTGCCGATCTCAAGATCGCGTAGACGATCCTTCCGGTGTTGCGTTCCAGCAGCCCTTCCGCAGTCGGTCACACGTTCGGTAATCGATGAAGACCTTCCTATCCCTTGTTCCAACAGGCAGCGGAGGTTGTAGTACTCTCCTCACGATTCCAGCAGCACGGTGGCGTGGTGTCGGAAGTAGAGGGAAGATCTCGCAGGGCTTCGCCTTAAGCCGGAGCGAGTATGGTGGAGCAAGAGAGGTACCTTGGCGATCTAGGGTTTAGAAGCACCAAGGGGAGAGGTGTAGCCGGCGGCTAGGGTTTGGGGAAACCCTAGTCGGCAACTTGGGAGGAGCCCTAGGCGGCGACGGCGGCTTGGAGGTGGCCGGCGACTTGGAGGCTAGGGTTTTGGGTGTAGGGAGAGGGGGCGCCCTACCCCTCCTTATATAGGAGGGGAGATGCGGTTTGGGGAGTAGGGAGTCCTCCTCCAACTCCTCCTCATGGCCGGCGGGTGGGAGGGAGTGGGACTTCCTCCCCAAGTAGGTTTCCTACTCTCCCTCCACCAAGCAAACTTGAGATTTGACTTTTTCAAATTGGCATTTGACTTTCAAACTTCGATTTGATTTCTTCTCTTTATTTTGCCCAGCCAAGTGACCTAGTACATGATGCAACCATTCCACATTGTCATGACACATCCATGTACCCTTCCCCTCCGGAGTGCCGGACCTTCCAGACCCTTCTAGAACAATCCTGGTGAAAACACCGGAATCATTCCCGAACTCTGAAACAGGACTTTCCTTATATGATTCTTATTCTCCGGACCACTCCGGATCTCCTCGTGATATTCCGGATCCCATCCGAGACTCCGAAAAACATTCGGTCTCTTACTCATCATTCCATATCTACTCAACAACATTGAATCCTTAAGTGTGTCTCCCTACGGTTCGTGAATTATGCGGACATGACCGAGACACTTCTCCGATCAATAACCAATAGAGGAATCTGGAAATTCATATGGTTCCCACATATTTCTACGATTACTTTGCGATCGAATGAACCACTTACATAAGATACCAATTTCCCTTTGTCTCATGATAGTTTACTTATCCGAGGTTTTGATCGTCGGTATCTCTGCATACCTAGTTCAACCTCGTTACCGATAAGTACTCTTTTCTCGTTCCCGTGATATGTGATCCCTTGTGAGCCAGTCACATGCTTGCAAGCTAATTGGATGACATTCCACCGAGACGGCCCAGAGTATATCTATCCGTCATATGGATGGACAAATCCCACTCTTGATCCATGTGCCTCAACCCATACTTTCCGAACACTCAATGCCACCTTTATAGCCACCCGGTTACGGTGTGGTGTTTGATGTCATCAAAGCATCCTTCCGGTGATGGTGATTAACATGATCTCATGGTCGAAGGAATTAGGTTACTATGTATCAGAAAACATATAGCAAATGAACTATACTAAATGACTTGATCTTTATGCTACGCTTAACTATAGGAGTATGTCCATCATATCATTCTCCTAATGATATGACCCTATTGTTAATAACATCTCTATGTTCATGATCAGGAAACCATGATCATATATTAACCAACAAGCTAGTTTAACAAGAGGCTTTACTAGAGACTCTTTTATGTTTACAAATCACACAAGTATTAATGTTTCCGGTTAATACAATTTTAGCATGGTATGTAAACATTTATCATAAGCATGAAGATATGATAATAACCACTTTATTATTGCCTCTTGGGCATATCTCCAACAGAATCCTCAATAAAAAGCTATGCACATAGTAAATAAAAAGATCGCTGAGATGCTCATTGTCTGCTTTCCTTGTCATTTTGGTTATGGGATAGCTCCTGTACCATGTGCAAGGGGTACCCCGTTGGCGGTTCTCTATAATACACATATACTTACTATGACAAGAACTTACAGGTAACTGAAGTTGAGTAACATGAGGTGTGTCCCTCGTATTCAAGGGACATGAGATTGCCAACTTATACTTTATCAAGCATATACTCCATCTTTGTTCACTTTATCCTTAATCACTTCAAGATGCTTATGATAGGGGCAATGAGGGCTGAAAGCTAACAAGTACCATAATTTTTGGAAGATCTTTTTGAAACTTGAAATCCCTGCTTCTCTTTATGAAGGGCCTTTCTTCCACTATTATATTGAGTCTCCACCTTCTACCTTTAGGCACCATTAAGAGAGCATAGTTTCCATTCTGTGTGCAGTGTCCCAAAGCTTATTGATTGATGCATATTATGATATTGCTTGTTCTTGTGCTATTTGTATCTAGTCACTCTTATGAACTTTGAAGGTGTCCTATGCATATACTTTCTACTCCATGCGGGACAAGCTGAATGCCATTATGCCATGTTTTCTGTATGTAAAACAAACACATGTTTTTCAATGCATGTTATTTATTATATTTGTTTGTAGCCTTTCATGTTGCATGCATAGTTACTTTGTCTTACTGTTAGAACTCCATCTTTCATGCACATGTTTAGAGTTCTTTGATCCCAGCTTTCAATGCTTGCAAATGGTTTGATCTTGGTTTTGATGGTGCATGTCACCTCAAAAATTATTCTTTTTATCACTTACCTACTCGAGGACGAACATGAGTTAAGCTTGGGTATGCTTGATATGTCGGAAACGTATCTATAATTTTTATGCTCCATGCTTGTTTACTATCTACTTTGCTTTGCTTTGTCCACACTTTGAGGTGTTTTTTATATGTTTTTTGGTACTAACCTATTAATAAGTTGCCACAGTGTCAGTTGCCTGTTTTCTTCTGTTTTTGGTTCTAGAAAGGCAGAAAATCAATATTCTCAGAATTGGACAAGACAAAAGCCAAAGTCAATATTTTACCATGGGCAACACGAAGCAGGAGTACGAGACGAAGGGGCGCCACAGGGTGGCCACACCCCCAGGCGCGACCTAGTGATACGTCGGAAACGTATCTATAATTTTTGATGCTCCATGCTTGTTTTGTATCTACTTTCTTTGCTTTGTCTACACTTTGAGGTGTTTTTATATCTTTTCTGGAACTAACCTATTAACAAGTTTCCACAATGCCAGTTGCCTATTTTCTTCTGTTTTTGGTTCTAGAAAGGCAGAAAATAAATATTCTCGGAATTGGACAGGACAAAGCCAAAGTCATTATTTTCCCGGAGTAACACGGAACCACGAAGCAGAGCCAGAGGGGGGGCCACATGGTGGCCGCACCCCCTAGGCGCGGGCAAGCCCTGGAGGCGCCCACAGGGGGTGTGGGCCCCTGGACCCCCACCGACCTTGACTCCTACGCCTATAAGAAGCCTCCGACCCAAAAACCCTAGGGCATATAGAATAAATCCACGAAAACCTCCGTAGCGCTGCCGCCACCGAAGGGGAGATTCGGGGGACAGAAAGTCTCTGTTCTGGCACCCTGCCGGGACGGGGAAGTGCCCCCGAAGCCATCTCCATTGATATCCACCACCATCTTCATCACCGTTGCTGCTCCCCATGATGAGGAGTGAGTAGTTCTTCCTCGAGGCTGAGGGCTCTACCTATAGCTATGTGTTCATCTCTCTTTCTATGCATGATCTTGTTGTGGTCATGCGCTTTGTAATCAAGTAGATCTACCTTGCTACTCAAGTGCTTCATTAGATCTCTGCTCTCCCCATGTGTGTGAAAGTGACAGCATGCACGCCATGGTGGCACTTAGGTTTGAGTCTACATAAATACTCTTTGTGCTTTAATAGATCTACACTTTTCCCCACGTGTGTGAAAGTGACAGCGTGCATACCGTGTGTGGCACTTTGTCTAGATTGAATATTTGTTATGAGTTATATTTGGAGTTGGATGTCTCTATAAAATTGTGGTGTTTGTTGGAACCATCTAGTGCTCAAGGTGACAGTGTGGGGTTATCTATATTGGGGAAGGAAGACTTTGAGGTGTGTTGTTATAGCCCTACCATGGATTAGAGTGTCCAACCGGAGAGTAGTTAAGAGTAGTATCATGAAGAGAGGATATTTATATGAGAGAGTGTTCACTAGTGAAAGTATGATCCCTAGGCCATGTTTCTAAACATTAAAACACCATTTGCATCTAGATCTGTTGCATGTTTGCTTGCTTTAGTCTTTACCTCATCGTCAAACTATTTTATGGCACCGTTACCACTTGTATTTCACTATCTCTTCGCTGAACTAGTGCACGTATACACCTCACAAGTGTATTGGGTGTATTGGAGACACAAGAGACTTCTTGTATCTTGATTGCAGGGTTGCCTGAGAGGGAATACCTTTGACCACTTCCTTCCTGAGTTCGATAAACCTTGGGTAATCCACTTAAGGAAAACTTGTTGCTGTTCTACAAACCTCTGCACTTGGAGGCCCAACAACTGTCTACAAGAATAAAAGTGCGTAGACATCAAGCTGTTTTCTAGCGCCATTGCCGGGGAGGTTTTGGGATTTACCTTCCCTCCATGCCATCACCTCTTTTCTGGTACCGTTGCCGAGGAGGTAAGGTAAAAGGTACTCACATCCACCGGTGAGTGCTCGAAGTTATTTCCTTTAGATTCTGCAATTTTGTTTTTTTCTTGTTTTCACTAGTTAGGATTAATGCAAAACAACAACAAAATTATAGAACTTTATAGTATCTATCTTGAGTTAGGACATGAAGTGTTTGAAGAGAAAATTAAAAAACCTATGGGACTTTATTTGCATGCTAATAGCAATGTTATTAGTATGAATTTTTTGAACACCATTGTTGCTAATGCTATGGAAAGGTCTAAGCTTGGGAAAGCGAGTTTTTATGAAAATTATCTTTTTAGTCCCCCAGCTTTGGAAGATAGCTATTCTATTGCTTATGATGATACCAAACCTCCAATATATGATGATTACAATGATGAAAATGATATTTTCAGTCCAGCTACTATTGAGGAGAAAATTTATTGTGATTACAATATGCCTCCTATATTTGATGATTATGGTGATGAGAATAATAGTGATAGCTATTTTGTTGAATTTGCTCCCACTACAATTAATAAGAATGACTATTCTTATGGGGAGAGTAATAATCATTTTATGCATGTGGCTCATGATAAGAATGTTTTATGTGATAGTTATATTGTTAATTTTATTCATATTGCTACTAAAATTTATTATGAGAGAGGGAAACATGGTTTTATGTATCTCAACAATATTAAGTTTCCCCTCTTTATGTTGAAAATCTTGAAGTTGCATTTGTTTTGTTTTCCTATGCTTGTTGCTTTGTGCTTTCATGACTTGTTTCTTTACAAGATTCCTATGCATAGGAAGTGGGTTAGACTTAAATGTGTTTTAAATTTGCTTCTTGATGCTCTCTTTTAAATCAATTCATATTTCTTATGGGAGCATCTTCTCAAACTATCAAGCCTAACTTAAAGGCGTTAAAGAAAAGTACTTGTTGGGAGATAACCCAAGAGTTTCCTTGAGTCTTGGAAGTTATTACTTTAGTAATGACCTTTCCTTATCCTTTTTTGTTTGCTTTTTGTGCCAAGAATGACCTCTAATGAGAGGGAAGTAAGATTTGGGGAGTTGTTGTCCCGAAACAGATTTCTGCCCTCCACCATAAAAAATCGCGAGGAGTCTCTATAACTCGGATTGAGCTGAAAATTTACGAATAAATCCCCTAGTATGTTATCAAACTTTCGTTAGGTCAACACTTTTTTATTTGAGCAACATAAGATGTTCGAAAAAATTGGTTTCTACCTGATGGTATGTTTTGATAGATTTCTGCCATTATTTGCATTTGCTTCTTATTGATTCCTTTTTGAGTTATCTTTAGGTGAATTGAGATTTTTGAAGGAGTTACTACAGTAGCTTGTGTTTTTAGTGAAAAGTATTGCTGTTCCAAAGCTTTGCCGGAGGTCTAATATCTTTTGAATACACTAATGTTGCTAATGAAGATTGTGTAAAGTTTTGTATGAAGGAAAAAAATCAGGTGTAGAGAGAGAATGTAGTAATGAGATGAATAATGGACAAAAGTTCAAGCTTGGGGATGCCACCATGGTGTCACCCCAATAAATATACAAGAGGTACAAGCGTCAAAGCTTGGGGATGCCTTGGGCATCCCCTTCTTCATCGATAAAAACCTCAGGTCTGTCTAGACACTTCGTTTTTATTGTTTCATGGACAGTTGTGTTGTTCTTGGAGCGTCTTAGTTTTTTTTTTGTTTTTCGTTTGCTTAGTTTTCTTGAGTAAGTTGGTTGGTTACACCACACTTCTTTTGGAGAGACACACACTCTGTTTTCATTGCCTAGAACACTCTAGTTTTCACTCTTATTGTTTTGTGAGTGTTCACTTTTGCTAGCACTACGTTCAGCCTTAGTTTTCTTGTGCTTTCAGCTTAGAACTTTTTAGTTCTTCTTTGTGGATTTGTGAGATAAGCTCACTGATATTTATTGATTATTATCTTTGTGAGTTGTTGCAAATAAGTTGTTTGGTGTTGGAAAAGAGTAGGAAGTTTCATGCTTAAGTGGTACAAAAGGGAGTTTGTTTTGACTGTGGCTTAGACTTTAGCATGTCATGCTAGATGTTGTTTTGACCTTATGCTTAGTGATTATTGCTGTAGCATGACTTGTTCCAAATAATTGAGATTTCTTAATGTGCCTTGAAAGAATCATGCGTTGTTTTAGCATACAAAAGCATAGTATTGTGGTATTCTCCTTTGATGCTTTGTTTGGGTTGACTTGGCACATGCTCACACCATGTTATGACTATGAACCAGTCACCATAGCCTCTATGATCATTTAGTCCTTGACTTGTAGTACCACTTTATGTTTTGATTAGTAATGATTTGTCGCTCTGCATGATTATGGCCATTATTGCTCTCCTAGTTGGTCGCTCCCAGTCTTTTGCTAGCCTCCACTTGTATGAGTAAGCTCTACTCATGCTTCCAACTCCCAAGAAACCAAGTTATTCAAAGGTGTCCACTATAAATTCCTATGCATGGTGTGTTACACCATTCCAAGTATATTCTTGTTTTCAGCTATCTTTCAATTAAAAAGTATTTTTTTAGGTAAAAACTTAGTGATTAAAGCCCTCACAAACTTGATGGCACACTTTATATTTCTTTGCCCCTAATAAACTTGAACCATTGTGTCATCTATGTTGTATATGCTTGCACTTATACGTTGGAATTAGCAGAACCGTGCTGTCACGGGGAACGTTTTCAACATTGCACTTGTACTTTGTACTCAGTTGATATCATGATATTTTGTCTATGGATGTCACCGGTGTGAAATAAAAAGGAAACTTGTAAGTCCATGGAGTCTGTATCCTGTGTTAGAGAAACGCCTGGGCCGCTAGCGTAAGCCATGCCTAATCATGGTGGAAACTTGTAGCATCACCATAGTGAGCTATCTATGAAGCATCCTCAATAAAAAGCTATGCATATGATAAATAAAAAGATTGTTGAGATGCTCATTGTCTACTTGCCTTGTCATTTTGGTTATGGGAAAGCTCCTGTACCATGTGCAAGGGGTACCCCGTTAGCGGTTCTCAATGATATGCAAATACTTACAATGGCAAGAACTTACAGGTGACTGAAGTTGAGTAGCATGAGGTGTGGCCCTCGTATTCAAGGGACTTGAGATTGCCAACTTATACTTCGTCAAGCATATAATCCATCTTTGTTCACTTTAACCTTAACCACTTCAAGATGCTTATGATAGGGGCAATGAGGGCTGAAAGCTAACAAGTACCATAATTTTTGGTAGCTCTTTTTGAAACTTGAAATCCCTGCTTCCTTTATAAAAGGCCTTTCTTCCACCATTATTTGAGTCTCCACCTTCTACTTTTAGGCACCATTAAGAGATCATAGTTGTCATTATGTGTGCAGTGTTCCAAAGCTTATTGATTGATGCATATTGTGATATTACTTGTTTTTGTGCTATTTGTTTCTAGTCACCCTTGTGAACTTTGAAGGTGTCCTATGCATCTACTTGCTACTCTATGAGGGACAAGCTGGTTGCCACTATGCTATGTTTTCTGTATGTGAAACAAACAAACATTTTTCAATGCATGTTATTCATGATCTTTGTTTGTAGCCTTTCATGTTGCATGCATAGTTACTTTGTCTTACTATTAGAACTCCATATTTCATGCACATGTTTAGAGTTCTTTGATTCCAGCTTTCAATGCTTCCAAATGGTTTGATCTTGGTTTTGATGGTGCATGTCACCTCAAAAATTATTCTTTTTATCACTTACCTACTCGAGGACGAGCAGGAGTTAAGCTTGGGGATGCTTGATACGTCGGAAACATATCTATAATTTTTTATGCTCCATGCTTGTTTTGTATCTACTTTTCTTTGCTTTGTCTACACTTTGAGGTGTTTTTATATCTTTTCTGGAACTAACCTATTAAAAAGTTTCCACAGTGCCAGTTGCATGTTTTCTTCTGTTTTTGGTTCCAGAAAGGCAGAAAATCAATATTCTCGGAATTGGACGGGACAAAAGGCAAAGTCATTATTTTCCCGGAGCAACACAGAACCACGAAGCAGAGCCAGAGGGGGGCCGCACCCCCTAGGCGCTGGCAAGCCCTACAGGCGCCCATAGGGGGTGTGGGCCCCCTAGACCCCCACCGACCTTGACTCCTGCGCCTATAAGAAGCCTTTGACCCAAAAACCCTAGGGCATCCAGAAGAAATCCACGAAAACCTCCATAGCGCCACCGCCACCGAAGGGGAGATTCAGGGGATAGAAAGTCTCTGTTCCAGCACCCTGCCGGGATGGGGAAGTGCCCCTGGAGCCATCTCCATCGATATCCACCACCATCTTTATCACTGTTGCTGCTCCCCATGATAAGGAGGGAGTAGTTCTTCCTCGAGGCTAAGGGCTCTACCGGTAGCTATGTGTTCATCTCTCTCTATGCATGATCTTGTTGTGGTCGTGAGCTTCGTAACCAAGTAGATCTACCTTGCTACTCAAGTGATTCAATAGATCTCTGCTCTCCCCATGTGTGTGAAAGTGACAGCGTGCATGCCATGGTGGAACTTAGGTTTGAGTCTACATACATACTCTTTGTGCTTTAATAGATCTATGCTTTTCCCCACGTGTGTGAAAGTGACAGTGTGCATACCGTGTGTGGCACTTTGGCTAGATTGAATATTTGTTATGAGTTATATTTGGAGTTGGATGTCTCTATGAAATTGTGGTGTTTGTTGGAACCATCTAGCGCTCAAGGTGACAGTGTGGGGTTATCTAGATTGGGGAAGGCAGACTTTGAGGAGTGCTGTTATAGCCCTACCATGGATTAGAGTGTCCAACCAGAGAGTAGTTAAGAGTAGTATCATGAATAGAGGATATTTATATGAAAGAGTGTTCACTAGTGAAAGTATGATCCCTAGGCCTTGTTTCTAAACATTGAAACACCGTTTGCATCTAGATCTGTTGCATGTTTGCTTGCTTTAGTCTTACCTCACCGTCAAGCTATTTTATGGAATCGTTACCACTTGTATTTCACTATCTCTTCTGTAGAGGGTCCCAACCTTTAATAAGGTAGAGTCCCCTGTGTTTACAATGCTAGTCCCTGGATCAATAGCTAGCATCCACAGTTAAGATGTAATATCAAGAGAGAAGGTCATAATACAACTTTATAACCAGGAATAACATAATTTTATTACATCTTACATAGCTCATTTGGCTATTACATTACATTGCAGCAGAAATCTATAAGCATGGGGTCCTTCATCTTCAAAGTGCCACAGGCAGACATGTTGGTTGTAGACTTGTAATCCTAATCACTTAAACTTCACTAAATCAATCAAACCTGCAACATAACAAGTTACAGCCACAAGGGTCAATACATTTGAATTGTATTGGCAAGTGATACTATGGTAGTATAGTGGAGTCTATCATCTATATGCATTTGGCTAAGTGGAGTTGAGGCTTGCATTGCTCAAAATAGATTTTTCCTTAGCATTTTGAAAACACTAAGTTTTTGCTTTGACAAAATCATTTTTCTCAATCAAAGATTGAAGATCCTTTAACCCTTGTTCAACCACAAGTTTTTAACTTTGAAATTTGAATGATGAGATTCTTGATTGCTTCCATGTCTTGATGCTCAAATTGTCCTTTACCAGGGACATGGCTAAGTACTTAGATTTTACACTCTGCAGAGGTGGTGCACTTTCCCCACAAGACTTGGTTTCCCAAGACAAGATCTTTCAGAAGCCTTCCCTTAGACCAAAATGGACGCGCTCCAACCTATCAAACACTACCACCAACTCTCCATATGGCTAAGTTCTTGCAACCTATATGATCTAGGCAGAGCCCATAATGCCAAGTGGTTGCACTTGAAGCTTCTCAACATTTGACATCTCAAATCTCTTTGTTCCTGGGTGGCCATCCACAAGTGAGATACACAAGGTCAACCATAGACATGGGCCTTGTGAACCACTCAACCAAAATCCACCAAGCAAGTCCCATTCCACCCAGGTGATTCATTAACTTAGTTGTTTTATTAAACAAAACACAAGTCCTCAGACTTAGAATATTTTTCCATAGTGTGAATATATATTCCACCCATGTTTTCTACTAGCTAGGCTAAGCTTGATAGTAATAGGAATCTTAACTTAGGAAGATTTCCACTAAGGTTTCATCTACTAGTTTTCCTATAGCAAGGTTTATACTTATCAAAATTCCATGCAAGTTTTACTTAGAGAAAAATCACTAATGCATAGAGAAAGTAATGGGACAAAAAGTATGAAGCATCACTTGCCTTTTTGGTAGAGGGTATAGGTTCACTCCTTGTCCTTGCAACAATCACACTCTTCAAGTCACTATAAATCAATCGAGCAAGGCACAAACTCAATCTACCAATCAAGCAAAACAACACATAAAATGACAAAGTCAAAGTAATGCATGCAAGCATGCCAAGCTTTGTTTTGTTTGAAAAAGAGGTTCCTAATGGGTCATAAGCATTTGGAAGCACCTATTGGTCATTTTGTAAAGTGGCAAAGTCATTTGCAAAAGGTTTCACTACAAAAACCATTTTCAAAACAAAGTATCATTTTATGTGGTGTAGAAATATTTTTACTAAGGCATTAGCCTATAGGGTTCACCAAATATGTTTTCAAACCACAAAACCTTGTTTTTAGGGTCAGAGAGTTTAAAACAAAACATTTTCCAAAGGTTTTCTTCCAAAACCATTTTAATAAATAAACCACATTTCTATTTGACTAGAAATGGTTTTAAATCAAAGAATCATTATTTTGTTTCACCAGATTCATTTTTGAATCCACAAAGTGTTTCTTATAGTCTGTAGGTTCAAATCAATCCAATTACAAAAGATTTTAACCCCAAATTCATTTTTAAACAATTTTTACATCCTTAACAAGCATACAAATGTTTCTGCAAAAACAAACACTCTAACAGATACTATTTGCTAAACCAAGGGCATGGTTGGCTAGGGTTTGTTCTACTGATTCCAACGATATAAAGTTTGTAATTTTTGGACGTGTGGATCAAAAGTTACAAAGGTTTGAAATTCACATTCTATTCTGATTTCAATTCTGTTTTTAAACGGAACCAGTGACACGCGGCACTGTCTAATTGGACGGTACCGGTTCGGCCGGATCGGCAACGTGGACCGCAGGATCTAAAGTGAGACGTGTGGCGCAGGATTGATCTTACCCTTTCGATAAGTCAATCAGTCGTGTGCATCGGATCTAGATCGGACGGCTCCTACTGACTTGCCAAAAGCTAGCGGCGCTAGGACAACGGCGAGCGGCGGAGCGGCCAGATGATGGCGGCACTGGCGAGGCAGGAAGCGAGAAAGGGAGGGAGTAAGCTTACCAGAATTGCGAGGATGTGGTGATGCTCAAAGTACTGTTGGCTTGACAAGGGGCACTCAGGAGCAGCCGTAATTCCTCGCCGGAGTTAGGTCTGGCGACGGTTGCACGCGGTAGAGGTCGAGGACGATGCTACGGTTCACAAGAATACAAACAGAGGACATGGTTAGCTGCGCATGGTTGAGGCGAGTGAGGGAGCGTGAACGAGGAGGCGCGGGGCGGTCTGGTTTACCTGGGAGTCGTCGTCGCAGTTGAAGACAAACGGCGGCGCTCAGAGCTTGGTCGGAGTCGACGCTCGGGGACGCCCGCGGTCAAACGAGGGGCATGGACAGATGCGTCAGGAGGTGGGGAAGGTGTGAGCTTGGTCGGGGAGGTAAGGAGTGGTCAGGCTCGGCCGGAATCGACAAGGAGGGTCGTCGGAGACAGAGCTGCTCAGGGAGAAATTGGGGCGGCCTGGGGGCGTGCTTGGGGGAGGAGACAGAGGTAAAATGAAGAGGAGGGACAGGCGTCTTAACGTGCATGGTCAAGGTGAGTGATGGTGGCCGCGTTATGACGAATTCAAGCCGCGAAATCAAAGCAGAAAACAGGGATGAACTAGTCGCCGCGGTGAGGACGATGAACAGGAGAGTGGGGTCCAGTCGTCAGTAGGAAAAGGAGTGAGGGAGAGGTCCACCAGTCAGTCACACTGCGGGTTAAAGATTGAGTGCAAAACGTTTCCTTCGGGAGAGGAAAGCTGGGCTGGTTGCTGGGCTTATTGGGCTTGGCAGCTGGGCTGAGTCCAGATCCTTATTTTTCCTTCCAAATTGTTTTTCCTTTTCTGTTCTCATTTTCTGTTTTGAAAACCAAACAACAAAACAAACAAAACAAATCAAACATTCATCAAACTTTTCATTTGAATCTGGTTCTGTTTAACACATAAACCAAAGTCCAAAATGAAATAATATTTTTATTCTTTTTAGGATCCATTCATTAATTAAATAAAATGGATCTTTAGTTATTTAATAAAATAGGGTTTGATTTAATTAATAAAATCTCCATTTGAAATCCAAATATTTTCAAAACCAAATCAGTAGGTTTTATTTGGAAATAAAGAATACTTGGAAACTTGTTTTAAAACAAAATAACCTTTTATTTTAGGGTCCATTAATAATTAAATACAATAGACCTTCATTATTAAATCGAATAGGATTTGTTTTATTAAAATATTTATTTTGAAATCTAAAATAAAGCCAAAACACTTCAGTAAGTTTTATTTGAGAATATAAAATATTTGGAAAACTTATTTAAATTAATTTAATAAGTTTTGATGTTTTAATTAAAATGGTAAAACCTTTTATTTTAAATAAAATTGGATATTAAATCCTTATTATTTTATTTAAATAAACCTTTACTATTTTTAATCAAAACAAAATATTTTATTTCAAAAGCTTGGCCAAGTTTTAATTTGGCTCTAATAAAATAATCCTTATTTATAAAACTTCTATTTCTTTTGAAAACCAAATCCTTTATTAAAAGATCCAAAACAGTAATTTTAAATATTTTGAAGTTTATTGTTTATTTAACTTTTTAAATCCCTTTAGGATTTTATTTTGATCCTAATAGGTTTTGAAAGTTCTAATTTAGAAACAAAAGTTTCTTCTCACTCTGAAAATCAACAAAGTTTTATTTTATTCATTTATTTTTCACATTACAAGATTTGGAAAATCTTGGGATGTGACAGGCTGCCACCCTTAAAATAAATCTCGTCCCGAGATTTGGGGAGGCTAGGGGTTACAAGTAGGCTCAAAACTACTAAGGTACTACCACCCTTAAAATTTTTCAAACTAAATTACATCTTGGCTTGCTTGGAATCCTGGGAAACTTCTCTTGGGCAACCTTTGCATAGTGTCCTTTGTTTCCACACTTGACTCATGGGCCAAGGTTGAGATCCTTCATAGACTTGTTTAACTTGTTCTTCATATTTTCTGGACAATTGTTTACATAGTGGCCTAGTTCCTTGCATTTGAAACACATCACTTGGCTGATATCTTTCTTTTCCTTTGGTATCATTGCCTCTTGTTTGTTTCTTTGGTTCTTCTTCTTTTCTGGGCATTCATTGGCATAGTGTCCCATCTCTTTGCAATTGTAACATTGCACTTGAGTAATATCCTCCTTGTTAGGGTTGGGGCATTTCTTCTTCTTCTTTTTGGGTCTATCCAAAGCTAGGAGTTCTTCTAGTTCATGTTCTTTTTATTTTTCACATTACAAGATTTGGAAAATCTTGGGATGTGACATCTTCGCTGAACTAGTGCACCTATACACCTCACAAGTGTATTGGGTGTGTTGGGACACAAGAGACTTCTTGTATCTTGATTGCAGGTTTGCCTGAGAAGGAATACCTTTGACCACTTCCTCCCTGAGTTCAATAAACCTTGGGTAATCCACTTAAGGGAAACTTGCTGCTGTTCTACAAACCTCTGCACTTGGAGGCCCAACAACTGTCTACAAGAATAAAAGTGCGTAGACATCAAGCTCTTTTCTGGCGCCGTTGCCGAGGAGGTTTTGGGCTTTTACCTTCCCTCCATGCCATCAGCTCTTTTCTGGCACCGTTGCCGGGGAGGTAAGGTAAAAGGTACTCACATCCTCCGGTGTGAGTGCTCGAAATTATTTCCTTTAGATTCTGCAATTTTGTCTTTTTGTTTCTTGTTTTCACTAGTTAGGATTAATGCAAAACAACAGAAAAATTAGAGAACTTTATAGTATCTATCTTGAGTTAGGACATGAAGTGTTTGAAGAGAAAATTAAAAAACCTATGGGACTTTATTTGCATGCTAATAGCAATGTTATTAGTATGAATTTTTTGAACACCATTGTTGCTAATGCTATGGAAACGTCTAAGCTTGGGGAAGCTAGTTTTTATGAAAATGATCTTTTTAGTCCCCCAGCTTTGGAAGATAGCTATTCTATTGCTTATGATGATACCAACCCTCCAATATATTTTGATTACAATGATGAAAATGATATTTTCAGTCCACCTACTATTAAGAAGAAAGTTTATTGTGATTACAATATGCCTCCTATATTTGATGATTATGGTGATGAGAATAATAGTGATAGCTATTTTGTTGAATTTGCTCCCACTACAATTAATAAGAATGACTATTCTTATGGGGAGAGTAATAATCATTTTATGCATGTGGCTCATGATAAGAATGTTTTATGTGATAGTTATATTGTTAATTTTATTCATATTGCTACTAAAATTTATTATGAGAGAGGGAAACATGGTTTCTTTACAAGATTCCTATGCATAGGAAGTGGGTTAGACTTAAATGTGTTTTAAATTTTCTTCTTGATGCTCTCTTTTAAATCAATTCATATTTCTTATGGGAGCATCTTCTCAAACTATCAAGCCTAACTTAAAGGCGTTAAAGAAAAGTACTTGTTGGGAGATAACCCAAGAGTTTACTTGAGTCTTGGAAGTTATTACTTCAGTAATGACCTTTCCTTATCCTTTTTTGTTTGCTTTTTGTGCCAAGAATGACCTCTAATGAGAGGGAAGTAAGATTTGGGGAGTTGTTGTCCCGAAACAGATTTCTGCCCTCCACCATAAAAAATCGCGAGGAGTCTCTATAACTCGGATTGAGCTGACAATTTACGAATAAATCCCCTAGTATGTTATCAAACTTTCGTTAGGTCAACACTTTTTTATTTGAGCAACATAAGATGTTCGAAAAAATTGGTTTCTACCTGATGGTCTGTTTTGATAGATTTCTGCCATTATTTGCATTTGCTTCTTATTGATTCCTTTTTGAGTTATCTTTAGGTGAATTGAGATTTTTGAAGGAGTTACTACAGTAGCTTGTATTTTTAGTGAAAAGTATTGCTGTTCCAAAGCTTTGCCGGAGGTCTAATATCTTTTGAATACACTAATGTTGCTAATGAAGATTGTGTAAAGTTTTGTATGAAGGAAAAAAATCAGGTGTAGAGAGAGAATGTAGTAATGAGATGAATAATGGACAAAAGTTCAAGCTTGGGGATGCCACCATGGTGTCACCCCAATAAATATACAAGAGGTACAAGCGTCAAAGCTTCGGGATGCCTTGGGCATCCCCTTCTTCATCGATAAAAACCTCAGGTCTGTCTAGACACTTCGTTTTTATTGTTTCATGGACAGTTGTGTTGTTCTTGGAGCGTCTTAGTTTTCGTTTTTGTTTTTCGTTTGCTTAGTTTTCTTGAGTAAGTTGGTTGGTTACACCACACTTCTTTTGGAGAGACACACACTCTGTTTTCATTGCCTAGAACACTCTAGTTTTCACTCTTATTGTTTTGTGAGTGTTCACTTTTGCTAGCACTACGTTCAGCCTTAGTTTTCTTGTGCTTTCAGCTTAGAACTTTTTAGTTCTTCTTTGTGGATTTCTGAGATAAGCTCACTGATATTTATTGATTATTATCTTTGTGAGTTGTTTCAAATAAGTTGTTTGGTGTTGGAAAAGAGTAGGAAGTTTCATGCTTAAGTGGTACAAAAGGGAGTTTGTTTTGACTGTGGCTTAGACTTTAGCATGTCATGCTAGATGTTGTTTTGACCTTATGCTTAGTGATTATTGCTGTAGCATGACTTGTTCCAAATAATTGAGATTTCTTAATGTGCCTTGAAAGAATCATGCGTTGTTTTAGCATACAAAAGCATAGTATTGTGGTATTCTCCTTTGATGCTTTGTTTGGGTTGACTTGGCACATGCTCACACCATGTTATGACTATGAACCAGTCACCATAGCCTCTATGATCATTTAGTCCTTGACTTGTAGTACCACTTTATGTTTTGATTAGTAATGATTTGTCGCTCTGCATGATTATGGCCATTATTGCTCTCCTAGTTGGTCGCTCCCAGTCTTTTGCTAGCCTCCACTTGTATGAGTAAGCTCTACTCATGCTTCCAACTCCCAAGAAACCAAGTTATTCAAAGGTGTCCACTATAAATTCCTATGCATGGTGTGTTACACCATTCCAAGTATATTCTTGTTTTCAGCTATCTTTCAATTAAAAAGTATTTTTTTAGGTAAAAACTTAGTGATTAAAGCCCTCACAAACTTGATGGCACACTTTATATTTCTTTGCCCCTAATAAACTTGAACCATTGTGTCATCTATGTTGTATATGCTTGCACTTATACGTTGGAATTAGCAGAACCGTGCTGTCACGGGGAACGTTTTCAACATTGCACTTGTACTTTGTACTCAGTTGATATCATGATATTTTGTCTATGGATGTCACCGGTGTGAAATAAAAAGGAAACTTGTAAGTCCATGGAGTCTGTATCCTGTGTTAGAGAAACGCCTAGGCCGCTAGCCTAAGCCATGCCTAATCATGGTGGAAACTTGCAGCATCACCATAGTGAGCTATCTATGAAGCATCCTCAATAAAAAGCTATGCATATGATAAATAAAAAGATTGTTGAGATGCTCATTGTCTACTTGCCTTGTCATTTGGTTATGGGAAAGCTCCTGTACCATGTGCAAGGGGTACCCCGTTGGCGGTTCTCAATGATATGCAAATACTTACAATGGCAAGAACTTACAGGTGACTGAAGTTGAGTAGCATGAGGTGTGGCCCTCGTATTCAAGGGACTTGAGATTGCCAACTTATACTTCGTCAAGCATATACTCCATCTTTGTTCAATTTAACCTTAACCACTTCAAGATGCTTATGATAGGGGCAATGAGGGCTGAAAGCTAACAAGTACCATAATTTTTGGTAGCTCTTTTTGAAACTTGAAATCCCTGCTTCCTTTATAAAAGGCCTTTCTTCCACCATTATTTGAGTCTCCACCTTCTACTTTTAGGCACCATTAAGAGATCATAGTTGTCATTCTGTGTGAAGTGTTCCAAATCTTATTGATTGATGCATATTGTGATATTACTTGTTTTTGTGCTATTTGTTTCTAGTCACCCTTGTGAACTTTGAAGGTGTCCTATGCATCTACTTGCTACTCTATGAGGGACAAGCTGGTTGCCACTATGCTATGTTTTCTGTATGTGAAACAAACAAACATTTTTCAATGCATGTTATTCATGATCTTTGTTTGTAGCCTTTCATGTTGCATGCATAGTTACTTTGTCTTACTATTAGAACTCCATATTTCATGCACATGTTTAGAGTTCTTTGATTCCAGCTTTCAATGCTTCCAAATGGTTTGATCTTGGTTTTGATGGTGCATGTCACCTCAAAAATTATTCTTTTTATCACTTACCTACTCGAGGACGAGCAGGAGTTAAGCTTGGGGATGCTTGATACGTCGGAAACGTATCTATAATTTTTGATGCTCCATGCTTGTTTTGTATCTACTTTGCTTTGCTTTGTCTACACTTTGAGGTGTTTTTATATCTTTTTTGGAACTAACCTATTAAAAAGTTTCCACAGTGCCAGTTGCATGTTTTCTTCTGTTTTTGGTTCCAGAAAGGCAGAAAATCAATATTCTCGGAATTGGACGGGACCAAAGGCAAAGTCATTATTTTCCCGGAGCAACACAGAACCACGAAGCAGAGCCAGAGGGGGGCCGCACCCCCTAGGCGCTGGCAAGCCCTACAGGCGCCCATAGGGGGTGTGGGCCCCCTAGACCCCCACCGACCTTGACTCCTGCGCCTATAAGAAGCCTTCGACCCAAAAACCCTAGGGCATCCAGAAGAAATCCACGAAAACCTCCATAGCGCCACCGCCACCGAAGGGGAGATTCGGGGGATAGAAAGTCTCTGTTCCAGCACCCTGCCGGGATGGGGAAGTGCCCCCGGAGCCATCTCCATCGATATCCACCACCATCTTTATCACTGTTGCTGCTCCCCATGATAAGGAGGGAGTAGTTCTTCCTCGAGGCTAAGGGCTCTACCGGTAGCTATGTGTTCATCTCTCTCTATGCATGATCTTGTTGTGGTCGTGAGCTTCGTAACCAAGTAGATCTACCTTGCTACTCAAGTGATTCAATAGATCTCTGCTCTCCCGATGTGTGTGAAAGTGACAGCGTGCATGCCATGGTGGAAGTTAGGTTTGAATCTACATACATACTCTTTGTGCTTTAATAGATCTATGCTTTTCCCCACGTGTGTGAAAGTGACAGTGTGCATACCGTGTGTGGCACTTTGGCTAGATTGAATATTTGTTATGAGTTATATTTGGAGTTGGATGTCTCTATGAAATTGTGGTGTTTGTTGGAACCATCTAGCGCTCAAGGTGACAGTGTGGGGTTATCTAGATTGGGGAAGACAGACTTTGAGGAGTGCTGTTATAGCCCTACCATGGATTAGAGTGTCCAACCAGAGAGTAGTTAAGAGTAGTATCATGAAGAGAGGATATTTATATGAAAGAGTGTTCACTAGTGAAAGTATGATCCCTAGGCCTTGTTTCTAAACATTGAAACACCGTTTGCATCTAGATCTGTTGCATGTTTGCTTGCTTTAGTCTTTACCTCACCGTCAAGCTATTTTATGGAATCGTTACCACTTGTATTTCACTCTCTCTTCGCTGAACTAGTGCACCTATACACCTCACAAGTGTATTGGGTGTGTTGGGACACAAGAGACTTCTTGTATCTTGATTGCAGGGTTGCCTGAGAAGGAATACCTTTGACCACTTCCTCCCTGAGTTCAATAAACCTTGGGTAATCCACTTAAGGGAAACTTGCTGCTGTTCTACAAACCTCTGCACTTGGAGGCCCAACAACTGTCTACAAGAATAAAAGTGCGTAGACATCAAGCTCTTTTCTGGCGCCGTTGCCGGGGAGGTTTTGGGCTTTTACCTTCCCTCCATGCCATCAGCTCTTTTTGGCACCGGTGCCGGGGAGGTAAGGTAAAAGGTACTCACATCCTCCGGTGTGAGTGCTCGAAATTATTTCCTTTAGATTCTGCAATTTTGTCTTTTTGTTTCTTGTTTTCACTAGTTAGGATTAATGCAAAACAACAGAAAAATTAGAGAACTTTATAGTATCTATCTTGAGTTAGGACATGAAGTGTTTGAAGAGAAAATTAAAAAACCTATGGGACTTTATTTGCATGCTAATAGCAATGTTATTAGTATGAATTTTTTGAACACCATTGTTGCTAATGCTATGGAAACGTCTAAGCTTGGGGAAGCTAGTTTTTATGAAAATGATCTTTTTAGTCCCCCAGCTTTGGAAGATAGCTATTCTATTGCTTATGATGATACCAAACCTCCAATATATTTTGATTACAATGATGAAAATGATATTTTCAGTCCACCTACTATTGAGGAGAAAGTTTATTGTGATTACAATATGCCTCCTATATTTGATGATTATGGTGATGAGAATAATAGTGATAGCTATTTTGTTGAATTTGCTCCCACTACAATTAATAAGAATGACTATTCTTATGGGGAGAGTAATAATCATTTTATGCATGTGGCTCATGATAAGAATGTTTTATGTGATAGTTATATTGTTAATTTTATTCATATTGCTACTAAAATTTATTATGAGAGAGGGAAACATGGTTTTATGTATCTCAACAATATTAAGTTTCCCCTCTTTATGTTGAAAATCTTGAAGTTGCATTTGTTTTGTTTTCCTATGCTTGTTGCTTTGTGCTTTCATGACTTGTTTCTTTACAAGATTCCTATGCATAGGAAGTGGGTTAGACTTAAATGTGTTTTAAATTTGCTTCTTGATGCTCTCTTTTAAATCAATTCATATTTCTTATGGGAGCATCTTCTCAAACTATCAAGCCTAACTTAAAGGCGTTAAAGAAAAGTACTTGTTGGGAGATAACCCAAGAGTTTCCTTGAGTCTTGGAAGTTATTACTTCAGTAATGACCTTTCCTTATCCTTTTTTGTTTGCTTTTTGTGCCAAGAATGACCTCTAATGAGAGGGAAGTAAGATTTGGGGAGTTGTCCCGAAACAGATTTCTGCCCTCCACCATAAAAAATCGCGAGGAGTCTCTATAACTCGGATTGAGCTGAAAATTTACGAATAAATCCCCTAGTATGTTATCAAACTTTCATTAGGTCAACACTTTTTTATTTTAGCAACATAAGATGTTCGAAAAAATTGGTTTCTACCTGATGGTCTGTTTTGATAGATTACTGCCATTATTTGCATTTGCTTCTTATTGATTCCTTTTTGAGTTATCTTTAGGTGAATTGAGATTTTTGAAGGAGTTACTACAGTAGCTTGTGTTTTTAGTGAAAAGTATTGCTGTTCCAAAGCTTTGCCGGAGGTCTAATATCTTTTGAATACACTAATGTTGCTAATGAAGATTGTGTAAAGTTTTGTATGAAGGAAAAAAATCAGGTGTAGAGAGAGAATGTAGTAATGAGATGAATAATGGACAAAAGTTCAAGCTTGGGGATGCCACCATGGTGTCACCCCAATAAATATACAAGAGGTACAAGCGTCAAAGCTTGGGGATGCCTTGGGCATCCCCTTCTTCATCGATAAAAACCTCAGGTCTGTCTAGACACTTCGTTTTTATTGTTTCATGGACAGTTGTGCTGTTCTTGGAGCGTCTTAGTTTTCGTTTTTGGTTTTCGTTTGCTTAGTTTTCTTGAGTAAGTTGGTTGGTTACACCACACTTCTTTTGGAGAGACACACACTCTGTTTTCATTGCCTAGAACACTCTAGTTTTCACTCTTATTGTTTTGTGAGTGTTCACTTTTGCTAGCACTACGTTCAGCCTTAGTTTTCTTGTGCTTTCAGCTTAGAACTTTTTAGTTCTTCTTTGTGGATTTCTGAGATAAGCTCACTGATATTTATTGATTATTATCTTTGTGAGTTGTTTCAAATAAGTTGTTTGGTGTTGGAAAAGAGTAGGAAGTTTCATGCTTAAGTGGTACAAAAGGGAGTTTGTTTTGACTGTGGCTTAGACTTTAGCATGTCATGCTAGATGTTGTTTTGACCTTATGCTTAGTGATTATTGCTGTAGCATGACTTGTTCCAAATAATTGAGATTTCTTAATGTGCCTTGAAAGAATCATGCGTTGTTTTAGCATACAAAAGCATAGTATTGTGGTATTCTCCTTTGATGCTTTGTTTGGGTTGACCTGGCACATGCTCACACCATGTTATGACTATGAGCCAGTCACCATAGCCTCTATGATCATTTAGTCCTCGACTTGTAGTACCACTTTATGTTTTGATTAGTAATGATTTGTCGCTCTGCATGATTATGGCCATTATTGCTCTCCTAGTTGGTCGCTCCCAGTCTTTTGCTAGCCTCCACTTGTATGAGTAAGCTCTACTCATGCTTCCAACTCCCAAGAAACCAAGTTATTCAAAAGTGTCCACTATAAATTCCTATGCATGGTGTGTTACACCATTCCAAGTATATTCTTGTTTTCAGCTATCTTTCAATTAAAAAGTATTTTTTTAGGTAAAAACTTATTGATTAAAGCCCTCACAAACTTGATGGCACACTTTATATTTCTTTGCCCTAATAAACTTGAACCATTGTGTCATCTATGTTGTATATGCTTGCACTTATACGTTGGAATTAGCAGAACCGTGCTGTCACGGGGAACGTTTTCAACATTGCACTTGTACTTTGTACTCCAGTTGATATCATGATATTTTGTCTATGGATGTCACCGGTGTGAAATAAAAAGGAAACTTGTAAGTCCATGGAGTCTGTATCCTATGTTAGAGAAACGCCTGGGCCGCTAGCCTAAGCCATGCCTAATCATGGTGGAAACTTGCAGCATCACCATAGTGAGCTATCTATGAAGCATCCTCAATAAAAAGCTATGCATATGATAAATAAAAAGATTGTTGAGATGCTCATTGTCTACTTGCCTTGTCATTTTGGTTATGGGAAAGCTCCTGTACCATGTGCAAGGGGTACCCCGTTGGCGGTTCTCAATGATATGCAAATACTTACAATGGCAAGAACTTACAGGTGACTGAAGTTGAGTAGCATGAGGTGTGGCCCTCGTATTCAAGGGACTTGAGATTGCCAACTTATACTTCGTCAAGCATATACTCCATCTTTGTTCAATTTAACCTTAACCACTTCAAGATGCTTATGATAGGGGCAATGAGGGCTGAAAGCTAACAAGTACCATAATTTTTGGTAGCTCTTTTTGAAACTTGAAATCCCTGCTTCCTTTATAAAAGGCCTTTCTTCCACCATTATTTGAGTCTCCACCTTCTACTTTTAGGCACCATTAAGAGATCATAGTTGTCATTCTGTGTGAAGTGTTCCAAAGCTTATTAATTGATGCATATTGTGATATTACTTGTTTTTGTGCTATTTGTTTCTAGGCACCCTTGTGAACTTTGAAGGTGTCCTATGCATCTACTTGCTACTCTATGAGGGACAAGCTAGTTGCCACTATGCTACGTTTTCTGTATGTGAAACAAAAATAAACATTTTTCAATGCATGTTATTCATGATCTTTGTTTGTAGCCTTTCATGTTGCATGCATAGTTACTTTGTCTTACTATTAGAACTCCATATTTCATGCACATGTTTAGAGTTCTTTGATCCCAGCTTTCAATGCTTCCAAATGGTTTGATCTTGGTTTTGATGGTGCATGTCACCTCAAAAATTATTCTTTTTATCACTTACCTACTCGAGGACGAGCAGGAGTTAAGCTTGGGGATGCTTGATACGTCGGAAACATATCTATAATTTTTGATGCTCCATGCTTGTTTTGTATCTACTTTGCTTTGCTTTGTCTACACTTTGAGGTGTTTTTATATCTTTTCTGGAACTAACCTATTAAAATGTTTCCACAGTGCCAGTTGCATGTTTTCTTCTGTTTTTGGTTCCAGAAAGGCAGAAAATCAATATTCTCGGAATTGGATGGGACAAAAGGCAAAGTCATTATTTTTCCCGGAGCAACATAGAACCACGAAGCAGAGCCAGAGGGGGGCCACAGGGTGGCCGCACCCCTTAGGCGCTGGCAAGCCCTACAGGCGCCCATAGGGGGTGTGGGCCCCCTAGACCCCCACCGACCTTGACTCCTGCGCCTATAAGAAGCCTTCGACCCCAAAACCCTAGGGCATCCAGAAGAAATCCACGAAAACCTCCATAGTGCCGCCGCCACCGAAGGGGAGATTCGGGGGATAAAAAGTCTCTGTTCCGGCACCCTGCCGGGATGGGGAAGTGCCCCCGGAGCCATCTCCATCGATATCCACCACCATCTTCATCACTGTTGCTGCTCCCCATGATAAGGAGGGAGTAGTTCTTCCTCGAGGCTGAGGGCTCTACCGGTAGCTATGTGTTCATCTCTCTCTATGCATGATCTTGTTGTGGTCATGAGCTTTGTAACCAAGTAGATCTACCTTGCTACTCAAGTGATTCAATAGATCTCTGCTCTCCCCATGTGTGTGAAAGTGACAGCATGCATGCCATGGTGGAACTTAGGTTTGAGTCTACATACATACTCTTTGTGCTTTAATAGATCTATGCTTTCCCCCACGTGTGTGAAAGTGACAGTGTGCATACCGTGTGTGGCACTTTGTCTAGATTGAATATTTGTTATGAGTTATATTTGGAGTTGGATGTCTCTATGAAATTGTGGTGTTTGTTGGAACCATCTAGCACTCAAGGTGACAGTGTGGGGTTATCTAGATTGGGGAAGGAAGACTTTGATGTGTGCTGTTATAGCCCTACCATGGATTAGAGTGTCCAACCGGAGAGTAGTTAAGAGTAGTATCATGAAGAGAGGATATTATATGAAAGAGTGGTCACTAGTGAAAGTATGATCCCTAGGTTGTTTCTAAATATTGAAACACCGTTTGCATCTAGATCTGTTGCATGTTTGCTTGCTTTAGTCTTTACCTTACCGTCAAGCTATTTTCTAGAATCGTTACCACTTGTATTTCACTATCTCTTCACCGAACTAGTGCACCTATACACCTCACAAGTGTATTGGGTGTGTTGGGGACACAAGAGGCTTCTTGTATCTTGATTGCATGGTTGCTTGAGAGGGAATACCTTTGACCACTTCCTCCCTGAGTTCGATAAACCTTGGGTAATCCACTTAAGGGAAACTTGCTGCTATTCTACAAACCTCTGCACTTGGAGGCCCAACAACTGTCACAAGAATAGAAGTGCGTAGACATCACCTAGGTGGGCCCGCCACGGGTAGGGTGTGGGCCCCCCTGCCTCGCCTCTTCGCCTATAAGAAGCCCCTAATTTCGTAACCCTAAGTACCCGATCGAAATACCACGAAACCGTCTGTAGCCGTCGCCAGCATCGTCCCTAGATCGGGGAGGGGGATCTGAAGCTCTTCCCGGCACCCTGCCGGAGGGGATATCATCCCGGAGGCCTTCTTCTTCATCATGCCAGCCTCCGGTATGAAGCGTGAGTAGTTCCACCATAGACTACGGGTCCATGTAGTGCTAGATGGTTGTATCTCCTCCTTGTGCTTTCATGTATAGATCTCGTGAGCTCTGTTCATGATCAAGATCTAATCTATTTGTAATCATGCATGTTGTGTTTGTGGGATCTGATGGATATTGAGATTACTATGTCAGATTGATTAATGGTTTTGTCTATTTGATTCTATCATGTATGTGTTGTTTGTGATCTTGCATGCTCTCCGTTGTTAGTAGCTATCTTGGCCAAGTAGTTGCTAGTGACTCCAAGAGGGGGTATTTATGCTCGATAGTTGGTTCATGCCTCTAGTTTCCAAGGGAAGTGACATAAATCTCTTCGGTTGTAGATGTGTTGTTGCCACTAGGGAGAAAACAACGGTCTCTTGTTCATAGAATAAGTGGATTATTTACCTTACACATTTTACTTAAAGCAGTTGTCTGTTGCTTGCAACTTAATACTAGAGGGGATTCAGATAATAACCTGAAGGTGGACTTCTAGTCATAGATGCAGTTGGATGGCGGTCTATATATATTGTTGTATTGCCCAATCGAATCTCATAGGATCCTTTTGTCTAGAATTGCAGTGTTATGCCTTGCTCAGTTCCTGTCAATTGCCCTGCTGTAATTTGTTTAGCCTTTATGCCATGTTGTTTATCTAAGGAGAGCACCTCTAGTAAACTATGGACACCGATCCAATCTTTACCATTGATACATCTTCCACTGTTACTTGTTTACTTGCTGCAAACCATCATCATCTTTCACACCATACAGTTAATTATTTATTACAGCAAACCGGTGAGCTTGACAATCTCACTGTTTCGTTGGGGCAAAGTCTTGAGTTTGTGTTGTGCAGGTTTCCACGTTGCTTGCAACACCTTTGAGACGTTTTCTTTCTCCTACTGGTTCGATAACCTCAGTTTTTACTAAGAGAAAACTTGTTGTGTGCTCTTCACACCTTGCTCTTGGGGTTTCCAACGAAGCGTCCCATGACAACACCGGGCGCCATCACAACGCAGCGACCCGCACGCGCAGCACGTGTAGCAACAACGCCACACACCTGCGCGCACGCCTCCCCGCAGCACCCTCACGCCCATCTCGTGCTCTGCTTACCCGCTCTCTCTCTTCATAAAGCTAGCAGCAGCTATGTTCGTTCCCATCCCCATCTCTCTCTTCTTCCTCCTCTCCATGAAAACTGCAGGCCGCCGCCATGGCCATGGCTGCCCCACCAAGGTCTCCGCCTGTCTAGCCACCAGCCCGCCGCCGCCCTCTCTGTAGCACCGCGACGCCGTTGTACTCTCTTCTACCCGGTGCAGGAAGGACACCCAGAAAGTCGGAGCTGCAGGACAAGGACGACGTCGCCGATGTTCGCCATGGTCGCCGCCTCCCTCGCCTTCTCGCCGTCGAGCCACCTCCTCCGACCATCCCTCAGTGAGAATCCGCCTCCCTCTCTCTTCCCTGGCTCGCCTCCTTCCTCTCTGCCGCCGGCGTGCGTCGCGCTCGCCGTCGCAGCGCTGGACGTGCTCACTGACAGACAGCAACAACAGCAGTAGCACACACGTACACCTCTATCAGTCTAACTTTCTCGAATTTTTGCCGGCATCTCCTTTGCTCCTTTGCGAAAACTTCCTGAACAAAACTTGTTCTCTTACATCCCAGCTTTCCAAGGCAACAAACGTCACTTGTTTCGGATCTCTACAGGCGAAGAAATCTTCACTCGAAAACAAGGAAAATAATCTGTTTTTCTGAATTTTCTCGACGGTGCAAACTGAATCCCCTCTGTATCCCCGAGTTTTCCGGCGCGTACGTTAATGTTTTGGACAAACTTCCTTCTGCTAAGTTATAGATCTTGGCTATATCTACAACTTTCATGTTTACTTAATCTCCCAATTCCGTCTCGATTTGTCGCCATCGTCCAAAGTCAAATACAAATTTTCTGTTTCTGTGAAGTTTAATTGAACCTATTCTGCAAACCTTCGTTTTCCGGCGCACCTGTTACTCTTTTAGAAAATCTTCCTTCAACAAAGTTGTAGATATTTGAGAGATCTACATTTTTTGTTTTTACGGAATCTTCAAATTATTCACCGTTTCCTCGCCATCGTTATCTGAAGTCAGGTTAATTTTAATTCAAAATCCCAAATCGGATCTGCGGTCCATGAAAATTTTCTAAAAAGACCCCTGACCATCTTCTGATCTTCATCCGAAGTCCTTCCCTGGGTGGATTGCTCTTCCAGGCCGTGTGGTAGATAACAAATGACGCTGGACCAGTTCTCCACGGCGGCCCATCTCTTATTTTTTCTGTCTATTTCTTTTATTAATTCAATTAATGCAAATTTTCATTCAAATCTAAATAACTTTCAAACAATTTCGAATTTGCAAATATTTTCAACATGAAAAGTAAATGATTTCCTGAGATGAATAAAATGGCTTAACTGAAATTTTGCAGAAATAACCCCAACTATTACAACATTGACATTTTTGCCCTTTTGGCCCTAAAAATGCAATTTAATAACTTTTAATCCGTAATTCCAAATTTTACAAATAATATGTATAAATCGACCAGCTCGACGACACGAACCCAACCGATGTATTCATTTGTTCTTTCGCATCATGCATCATCGAACATTAATAAATTTTTCACCTGAACACCTAAGTAACATGTGGTTGATTTACCTTATTGCTATACTTTTGTCCTCGGCCACTTAAACTTGAATCATTAAACATATCGCATCATTTACTGCCATGATACATTATTGATTGCATCACATCGTTCATGTGTTGATTGCGTTATTTTCTTTCTATGTATGGCATTTGGTTCTTATCGGTAGAAGACAAGCCCGACGAGTACCAGCAGGAGTTTGAGCAGTGCGAGTACCCTCTCGAGTTTGAACCGACTCCTTCCTTTGAGCAGTCAGGCGATCACCTCACTCCCTTCTACCTATTTTGCATTTATAGCCTTTACTTCCTTCTGTTGATCTATTGCTATCCTTAATGTCGATGCTTTAATACCGTACCTTTATTTTACCTGCTCTACCATATTGTCTTGGTTATCCTATTGCCTTGTTTGTTTATCTAGCTTTGTCCTGGCGAGTCGTAGGCTTGATTAGCTCTGCTCATACATGTGAAACTTGATTTGGATAATGTTGTTGATATAAATATTAATTTGACGTTGTTGGTAAATGGCTTCAGTCGACCTAGGAACCGTTCGTTCTAGATACCAGTTCTGAGTTGATCGTGCTAACCAAACATGGGGGCCTCTGGGATCCACCGGTGCTATTCATATATCCAGGGGGTTATGAAATTGGTTTTTCATTTGGTGCATACGCATAATATATCCTCGGACATGAGTTGAGTTTTGATATGATTTTGGTGGATTGCTATGGCTTGCTTTGCATAAATTGGGATACCGTGTCGGAGGTGGGATGGAGCTCTACAAGTTATCCACCGATTATCGACCGCCCGTAGACTCAAACACTGTGCCACCTGGAGAATCAGTTGTATCTCTTGTGTGGGTCAAACTCAATAGGTGATGCCCCTGGATGTGCGCGTAGTTATGAGAAAGTTCTTGTTGTGAGACTTAGATGGCACGCCTATTTGCGTTTTAGTGCTTAAAGGGTTGAACATGCGTTTGGGTACAGTTGTGCACCCCTACAGGGTAAATCTTTTCGAGAAGCCGTGTGTCCACGGTTATGGATGCCTCAGGAGTACAGTGTCATGATCATAGACAACGCCACTAATGCCTTGTCCTAATAATATGACTACTAATTAGTCTTATCAATTAAACAACGACTTAACTAAAATTGCAACGTGTGTGTTCCGTGGGACTACTTCCTCGACTGGTTTTCGAGGGGGAAAGCCTCGGATGGGTTATGACTGGAGCTATCTTAAAGTTAACGTTTAGCGCTCTCTTATCTCGCTCTAATAGCTGATAATGCAGTGTGTCTCTATAAGCTAGTCAGTTGCAAGCTTTGCCGCCGCTAAGTACATCATATACCCCTTGTAGGCGAGGACCGCTGAATTCTAGTCTCGCCGTGTACTGACCTCAGTACTGACGCTCTTGTTTTCTTTATGTTCTTTTGCTTTGGGTTCATTCCCGCCGAACAGGTACATGTGATCAGGTGGATGAGTCTGGATCTTATTATGTCGACTACGCTGATGAGGACTATTACGAGCAGTAGTCGGGATTCTACCAGGAAGTCCTGAGACGTGTGGGCATGGAGCTCACTTGCTTAATTCTTGGATCTTATGCCTATTTGGATCTTATCCGTACTCGGATGTTATATCACGTTTTCCGCTTGATGTATGATGTATTGTTGGGACCTCTGTCCTCTGTGTGCTACCTATCTATAAATATATATATTTGGATCTTGTTGTCTATACTTCCTTTCTTTGTACATGGCTTGCTCTGGTATGTGCTAGTATGTCGCCGGCGTACATACTCACTTGTGTACACTGAGGCGTGATTACCGGGCCGGCGCGTGCTCACTCTAGAAGCTATAACCTTGTAGTGGGGTTATACCGGCTAGAGGGTTAGGCGCGTCAGATGGCTAGGCTCTACATGCTCCGCGCTCGTGATCACGGTGGCCTCCAACAGCGACGACGGTGACGACGACGTCCGCGAGGCAAATTTCAACTTGGTTGGGACCCTCGTCTCCTGCGTCGAGCTTACTGACGAGCAACAGGACCTCTGTCACAAGCGAGCACCATGCGAGGCTCGGCCTCCTCATCGTCGACTGCTCCGACAACGACACCACCGACGACAACAAGGAGTAGGCACACGATGCCACCGTAGATGCTTTGGTGAGTAGTTTCCGTCGGTAGCTAGGGTAGCACGCGTGCTAGGGTTTGTTTCGATGCCGTAGCGGCATCGATTTTGCTTGTAAATTTTTGATCTCGGTGATAATAAACTCTCTCCTATGTATGAACTAGTGTGGATCTTGCGTAAACAATTTTTTTAAAAATTATGCAGTTTTGTTTATTGTATCTATTCTACGCAAGGAATTTTTCATACTGCAAAAATGATTTGCAGTTAATGCAAACCACAGTACGAACGCTTTGCAGTATTGGCTAGAGATGCTCTTATGCACGGAGATGGGCACCGCGAGTGACTCCTTGATCTTCTTGCATGTCGGTGTACAAACACGTTTCAAATGCTTTGACTTTATATCCTGATGTAGATGCGCGCAGCGAGTGACTATATTCTTGCCTGTCGGCACCAAGGCAGACCAACCAAACTACTGCATTTCAATCTCCTGCACCAGAATCGTATGATCGGTGTGCCTGATACAGAATCGAACCATCTCACTCTGCAAATTGTTTTCGAACCCTAATAAGATCAATTATCAGAACTTCATGACAAGGATGGAGTTGGAAAATTCTCCAAGCCCCAAACTTAATGTGGGGGAAAAAAGCGAACAACACGCTTTATTAGAGAGCTAGAAGAGCACACTGACAAACAGCGAGAATCAACAGCTAAGGCTAAGCATGCATGCATAAGCAGAGCAAACTCAAACACTAGTACTAGCTGGACGAAGGACCAGCTGCAGCGGCGGATTCCGGCCTGTCGACAATCCCAACGTGGGTGAGCAGCGTCCAGAGGAGCGTTATCAGCTCGCCGCCCCGGTCGACGGCCTCCATGTGCCCTTTCAAGATGTCCGATGGAGCCAGGTATAGCACCATCTCCGCCCAAAACCCAGCCAACAGCTTCCACGCTATCTCCTCGCCTCCGGTCGCCAGCTCCCCAAGCTGCTCCGCGAGCTTCGCGGCATCCTTGAGCACCTCATGGTTCTGCCTCATCCCCAGCAGCTCGATCAACCGCCGGTACCCCGCTTCTGGCGGCATGGACGACACCGCGGTGCCGCCGCCGATGGCAAGGGCTCGCTCGGCGTCCTTCTTGACGTCCTTGTACAGGCTCTTGCTCCACGCATCGTCATCAGGAAGTAGCTCGGGGCAGAACTCCACCAGATACGCGCAGTAGCGCGACAGGTGAGTGCCGGCGGTCCTCTGGTCATCCGAGGTTGAAGAAGGACGACCATCCTGTCGGTGGTGTGGGTACCTCACCTCAAGGGTGGTCGTGGCAATGTGCCATACCAGTATGGTGTCAGATGTACCTTTGCTGCTGCAGGCCCAGAGTAAGGTTTCCCCATTTTGGGTCCGGCGCAAGGACGTGATGCCTTTGCTTAGGCCATCTCCACTGCTTCTGCTACTACTAGTACTTCTTCTTAGGGTGGCGATGATGCAAACCTTCACTGCCGCTGGTACCTTGACATTCTGATTCAGTAGACGAAGGAGGCACCCAGGAAAAACAAGTTTATGAAATAGTGGCCTTGGGTGAAGCGTCAACAAAGAGTTGTGTCTCATTTTGTCATTCCAATGCCTCATCAACAACCTGTTGCATCTGCATTGCAACAAGCAGCCAACCCATTTGGGGACAACGGGAGAAAGCCGCAGGGAGGCGCGCTGCGCACAGCGGCAGGTGAGGATTACTTTGGTCCAGCTAGAGCATATGTGGGAAGCAACATCCCTCGCCTCGGCAACCACGACAAGCACAAAGAGTAATACTACTGGCACTACATCAGAATATATACTCCCTCCGTTTCAAAATATAAGATGTTTTAGATTTGTAAAGGAAATGAATCTAGACTTCTTTTAGTATGTAGATTCACCCCTAAGTTGAGTGAACCTATATACAAAAACAAGTCTAGATACATTTGCTTCACAAATCTAAAACATCTTATATTTTGAAACAGAGGGAGTAGTTCCAAAATATTTGGACTCCTCCCGGCTCCTACCTTGATCAAAGATGCTGTCATTAACACAGTCGTACGTGCAAAAAGTTGTGGACGCATTACCAAATCTCAGAATATAGTCTGCCAGCCTGATGACATCCACCCCAGAAAGTATGCAATAACCTATGGTCAAGACTGAGATAACCATACTCAACATGGTCAACTGGTTATCTGAATAGGAGATTGGCAGTGGTGAATCGTAATAATCATGGAGAAAGGAAAGTTCATCAGCAATAATCCTGAACGCCCTTTCTTCTTTATTTTCACCATCCTTGAGCAAAGCGCTTCTGACGAATTTGGCGGTCATCTTCCTATCGTCAGCCAGTTTGTACCTTGCAAATCGACACCTTAGCAACTTAAACAAGGCAAATTTCAAGCATAAATCTTTCAGTTGTGGCATTATTGCCATCAGCAGCAGCATGTCGTCGTCTAATTGCCAAACTCTGTCAAGGGTCACCAATCCAGCAGCGCCTTGAACCGCCTCCGAGTTCTTTCTGAACATGTAACCATTAGGTTGTTTCTCTACTTGTTGTTCATCCTCGCCCATAACTATAAGTGGTGGGGGGCGGGAACATTCACATCCTCCTCCTCACCTGATGCCGTCCACCTTGACTGGCCATGTTGGTCAGGTCCTTCTTGTAACTGCTGCATATATCCGACAATAAGACGAGGACTGCATCCAAGTGCGGAGGATTTCTGGGACTTGTGAAATGCATAATATCTTAATGCCATTTTTGCATGAATAAGAGCAAAAGGTATGAATATGGAATAGCGAAGATGTTTAAACTGGATCTGGAGGATCAGAGGCACAACGCCACCCCCAATCACAATCAAGTTTTTGTCGAAAAGGACCACAGCCAAGTAAACTATCCAAACTCCCTGAACAAGCAGTTGGAAAGGGGGACGTATGCTCCGATTTTCTCTATCATCAGTAGCAACTGTAGGGCTTGTGTTGATTGCAGAAATCAAAACAAGGCTGGTGGATACCATCACAATGTATGGGTGAAGGTTGCGTGTTTCACAAATGGCCATCAATGTCAAATCATCCTTCTTGAAAACCAGACCATCGGTGGAGACAATTGTGGAGAGAACATAAGAAATGATGGGTAGGAACAAAGTGGTGGCACCCAAGAAGAGATAGCTGGTGAATCCATAGTGGCGATAACGATTACCATAGGCTCCTATCCCGACTATGACTCCAGCAAGAATAACATTGACGAGCAGCAAGCCGTCCAATCGCAACAGCTGTGCTATCATATGCTCAGAGAACATATCCACCAATTCTTTGTCGCAGAACATATCACTATAAACGGTCGACACACAAAAAATATAAACGATTAATAGCAATTGTCGATCAACAATTATAAAATACTATTTTTTTTTGGAAAAGAGTATATATTAATATCACGGGATATCAATTACACCCAACCTCTGCAACAACACATGTCTTAGCGGTCTTACGGATGCACACATACCAGAAAAAAAAAGAATTATAAAAAAAAAATGTCCCACTAGAGAGAACTATTCCTCAAAGCAACGGTACTGGCACCAGCAGAACAACACCAGTAGTCCTCTACTCTAATAACAACGTCTTCAAAAAGAAAACAGTGTCCAAACGCCGTCGTTATCCGATTAAAGATCATTATAAAATACTAATGATGATCTAAGTCTCTAACACAGCGGAAACACATGCAGAATTTAACATTGGTATATAAACTGTTGACACAAAAATAAACGATAAGGAAAACACCTCTCGACACAATGATTATAAAATACAAATGACGCTCTAAACATATGCGGAATTTAAGTCGGAAATGAACAAAATATCAATCTAAAGTTGATCCTAAAAACCATCAAGATTAATTCCACGCAACTGAGTGTCCCACTTTCTAGGAATAGTTTATCTATAGTAAAACCAGTAGAGAAATGTACCTAGGGGCGATCGAGCGGAGACCTGGATTGAAACCGCGCCGGGTCTTGCTGGTTTATTGTTTGTGATCTACAAAGCACACAGGACATGGAACTATAGCATTATATATTAGCAGTAGTAGTAGCGAATTGACAAAGCAAAGTGACCCCACGCCCAGTCTTAACATACAAGAGATGTTTATCTTTGTCCCTTTTTCCTTGAAATATGTTGCTTTTGACTATTCGTTTTCCCTGTATTCGTTTTTGCAAATCTGTCACTTTTTCTTTCTGTCACTTTTCCTTTTTCTTTCTGGCTTTTGTATGTATGTCTTTTTTAGAAGAACTCGTATACGTCCTCGACTGATATCTTATACGAGTATCCACGATACAGTTAGCGGATGGTGTGGACGAGTTTAAATGAAAATAACAAGAGTGATAAATTTTCAGTTGTCTCACTATATAAAGCATTGGTTCAACCTGATATCCCGGTCGATGATAACAGTGAAATTTGGAAAATGAAAATACCTCTTAAAACGAAGATATTCGCTTGGTATCTACGTAAAGGTGTAATCCTTACTAAAGATAATCTTGTAAAGAGGAATTGACATGGAAGTACATAATGTGTTTTTTTCATCACGATGAGACAATTCGTCATTTATTCTTTCATTGTAAATTTGCCCGTTCTATATGGTTATTCACGCAAATAGCTTCTGGTTTATCTCCTTTATGTTCAGTGACCAATGTTTTTGGTAATTGGTTTATGGAGAAAACACTCTTTTCCAAAAAAAGATTTTTTTGCATGATTACCATTTGTGGCAGCCTGGCTGGGAAGTGGGAAAATGTTCTTTGCTTGCGCGAGTATCCTGGCCAGCTATCCATGCAAGGGCCATGGCTTTGCACAACACATGTCTGCTGTCCATTGTGAGAAAACCGTCCATCTTACCTAGGCCCGGTGGAGTATTTCTCCAAGTTTAATGGAACACCAAACAGAAACAACATGGCATTGCATTGTAGAGTGTTCACAGCGAGAGGAGCTGTACTTCTCTCCAAGATAAAATTAGGGAAAAAAAAGGACATCCACTACGGCAGAGCAGTTCTTTGTCGTGTGGGTGAACACGGTAAAAGCTTTGCCGTGTGTAAACACACAGCAAAAGCCACACGGCAACGATAGCCACGGCAAATGATATTTACCGTGTGTCTTTGCGCTCGGAACACGGCAAAGCCTTTGCCGTGTGTTTTCGGTGTGTACACGACAAAGTAAAGCACTTGACGGTTCCGTCCGTCTGACGGCGCCAACAGCTCTTTGCCGTGTATATTCTTTGTCGTGTGCATTCGGTCTTCGCTTTGTAACTGGGCTTTGCCGTGTGCCTGTTATTTGCCGTGTACTAGATCTTTGCCGTGTACCCCTGATTTGCCGTGTGCCCTCTCATTGCCACTTGATTTGCCACCTAGCCCAACGAAGATGCTAAGATTCGGTACATCTTCAGGATTGGCGGCATTGTAACGAAACACTGGGTTATGCTTTGTGGGAATGTTGGCATCATAGTGCTTTGTGGTGAAGTTTGCAACCTCCTCGTTAAGGACTGCCTCGGCTATGGATGCCTCGATCTTGCATTTATTTCCTATTTTCTTACGAAGCTTCTTTGTTTATCTCTCGGGCGGAAACTGCCAACGGGCCCACACAGGTCCCCCCTTTAAAGCCTCGTCCGCAAGATGCAAGATCATATGTTGCATCGGATTGAAGAACCCTGGTGGAAGGAGCATCTCTAGATCTCAAAGCAACTCGGGTGCCTGTTCATGTAGCTTCTCAACCACTTTACGGTCTAACTCCCTAGCACAAATCTGGCAGAAGAAAAAGCTCAACCTCGACAACACTCGCCAAGTCTCCGCATCGACATAGCCTCGAATCATCATCGGCATTATCCGATCAAGACATACGTGGTAGTCATGACTCTTGAGCCCTTGTACTCGCAACGTGTCCATGTTCGCACCCCTCATCCAGTTGGCCGTGTACCCATCAGGAAAAATAAACTTTGCGTGATCCACTGGAAGATATCCCTTCTTTGGGGATTTGTTGGGCAGAAATAAGTCTTTGGCTTAGACCACCTTTTTTTGCCTTTGGCTCCGGGTGGCTGCATGTTCAACTTTGGCCTATCGCACAATGCTTCTTGATCAATTCGAGCCTTGATGTTATCTTTCATCTTCTCGGTTTGCATTATGGTGCTCTAAAGGGCCTCGCCGATATTCTTTTCGGTGTGCATTACATCAATGTTTTGCGGGATCTCAAGATCCTCAAAGTAAGGGAGCTTCCATAAGCACGGAATGTGGGTCCACTGGTGCATATCCCCATATCCCACGAAACCATTCCCATCGGGGTTTGGATGGAGAGCTTCTAACTCAGCCTTGATTTCCTTTCCGGTCTTTAGACGTGGCTTTGGATCATGGACAACACGGCCTTTCTTGAACCTCCTTTTGTCACTCCTGTATGGATGATTCGGCTCAAGACACTATCAATGTTGATCAAAGCAGGAATACTTGCCTCCCTTCGATAGTCAAAAGAGAGTCAGAGCTTGCATGCACACTCGGCAACGCCACTTCCCATGTGTACACCAGCCGCAGAACAACGCACGTGTTGGTAGGTCATGCAGGGAGGCATGGTACCAGACATACATATTGAAGTGCTCGTTGTTTGCAGCGTCAAATGTTCGGATCCCGCGACCTTCCCAGCCACGAAGCAAGTCATCCACCAGCGGTTCTAGATACACATTCATGTTCTTACCCAGGTATGCCGGGGGATTATCATCGAGACAAACATGTTCTTTGATCTCATGCAGACGCTAGGGGGAGGTTCAGGGGAATAACAAACACTAGCCAACAACTGTATACTGAAGCCGACATACCATATGGATTGAACCCATCGGTTGATATGGCAACTGTTACGCTCCTCTTGTCGCCGGCTTTCTCAGGATATTTCTTGACAAAGTTCTTCCATGCACTACCATCCGACGGATGTATCATCTTGTCGAGGTATCTGTTCCCTTCTACTGCCCACTGCATCTGCTGGGTAGTATCCTCGGTCATGAAGAGTCGCTAGAGCCTCGGTATGATTGGAAGATATCGGAGGATATTTTGGGCAACCCCGGTCTGCCTCTTCTGACCATCACCATTGGGATCGACCTCAAAGTACCTAGAGGATTTGCAGCGGATACAATAATTTGTCTTAGCATGCTCCTTTGTGAATAGCATGCATACTTTCGGACAAGCGTGTATCGGCTCATATGACATCCTAAGGTCACGAAGGAGTTTGGTCGAATAGTAGAAGTTCTTTGGAAAGAGGTTCCCTTTCGGCAGAATGCTGCCAACAACGGCAAGCATATCATCAAAGTCCTCTCTGGTCAAGTTCCTGTGGCTCTTGAAGGCCAAAAGGCGAGCTATGGCATCCAGTTGGGTAACATTTGTATGTACATGATGGGGTCTCTACAAGGCAAACAAAGCCTCGTAGTACTTTGTCGTGTTTTCCTCCGGCTCCTTACTTGTCTCCGCCTCTTGAGGTGTCTCCGCCTCTACATGAGGGCTTTCAGGCGCATTAGCATTCACAGAGTTGTCTATGCACCTATCAAAACCAACATCAAATTCTCCTCTTGGCTGACTCTGCTGCTGACTCTGCCGTGACTCCCTCCTAGCACGTTTCGCTAACTTTTCACCATGGAATGTCTCAGTATTGTTGGATGGTGTGAACCTGTAATTGACCAGGTGAATACTCACATCATCCTTCGAATGTGTATTCAGGTTCTTGCATCTTGCACAGGGGCAAACAATTCTTATGGGTCTGCTGGGGACGGCAAATGCCCGGTTCATGAAGTCATCGGCCTTTTTTTGCCATTCTGAGGTAAAGTCCCACTTACTGACATAGCCATCATACATCCATTCACGATTCTCCATCCTCTAATCAGTACCAAAACAGACATATACAATGCTTTGAATTAATCATGCCATATAAATAAATCCGGTATTAGTTCGGTTAATTTTAGCAAACATATATTTCACGCCATAGATATATCCACCTATCTCTCTAATAGGTAAACAGGGTCCTATCAACCGTCGGATCCGTAGATTGAGTATGTTCTCCCTGCTCTACCTCGACCCGAGATAGAATTTCGGCAACACCTCCCCGCTGCTCTCCCGATACACGTCTTGGCAAAAAGCCTAGAGGGATGTGCATCTAGAGAACAACGGGGAGATGTTGTCGAAATCCTATTTCGGACCGGAGTAGAACAAGTAAAACATACCCAACTATCTGCCGGCTGTCCCGATAAATGTCGTAAGAGTTATGGTTCATAATATGCGAGACCACTAATGCATATTTATCCGCGTAACCCTTACTGCCGAGAAGAGACTCCTAGGTAACACGACAGACTTGGCGATCTAGACACGAAAATAACCCTAGGTACAAGATAGGAGAACAGATTTTTACCCTCGAAGCGTGATCAAGAGGTGAAGAAGATCAGTGACCCTCCCGCAAAATGACCTACATCGTCGACAGCCCCACCCTCAGACTCGACACATATCTTGCACGAAGAAAAATTACTAATATACACATGTATTTATAAATACCAAAATACAAGCCAAAAATTTACACATATAATTCCTAAATTACTACTATACACATGCATATAGGAAACAACATACTATAAAATACTATCACTAAATCCAACATATTAGTAACTTTTCCATTTTGCTAAATCTACCACTAAAACTACCCTAATGTTATATATGACAATAAAACTATCACTAAATACAATTTACTAATAACTTACTACAACACTAGAACTACCACTAACTACATCATACTAGTAATATATGACAAACTGAAAAAAAGAAAGAAAAAATGGCTTACCTTGTCCGCTGCCGTTATTGGAGGATATGGGCGACAAGGTGGATGAGGGGCGCGGCTGAGCTGCTTGGTGTAGGAAGGGAGCAGACGGGCGGAGCTCCTCCCGCCTGTACGCGAGCCGGTCAGCACTCTACCGCACAAGGGCGGCCACGGCGGCGGCCACGTGAGGACATTGGAGGAGGAGGGGTTTGCGGTGGGGGCAGGGTCGGGGTCCGATGGGGCGGGGGAGGGGCCAGCGGCGGCTGCCAGTAACGAGGGAGGGGCATGGTCAGGCGGCAGGGTGGGAAGTAGCGGCGGTGCTGTTCTGGGAGGGGCGCGGGTCGAGCATGAGAGGGGCAGGGTCGGGCGGTGGGGCTGGGGAGTGGATAGGGTTAGCTCGCACGGGGCAATTATTGGCCGCAATTATTTGCCGTGTACCGTAGGAAAACACACGGCAAAGAACTCTTTGCCATATGCCAGAGGAATGACACACGGCAAAGGACTCTTTGCCGTGTACCGGAGGAATGACACACGACAAAGGATCCTTTGCCGTGTGTTTTATCCTTTGCCATGTGCCTTATGCATTTTTCTATTTTTATTTTCATTTTTTCTTTCAATTATATTTATTTTAAGTTTTTAGTGAACTTTTTGTTGACTATGTGTTATAAGTATTAGTTAAGACATTGTGACCCCCCTCGCATGCATGCGCTCTAAACCTAGAAGCGAAGGTTCTCGACTTGTATAAGGGGGAAACTCCTTGTTCCGGTGAAACCGGGTATGATAGTGCCCAACTTGTGAACCAACATGGTTTTACACCATCCTATGACCTAAATAAACACAAAACAAGAGAGAGAGAGAGCTATGTCAGGCTACCCCCATCAGAAGAATGTCTAGGGGGTAGACGATCTGAGTCCCGCAGATCAGGGTTTCGTCGGAGGAAGACCACGAGAGCGTCGTAATCAGATAAAAAGTTGCATGTGTCCCTAGCATATGTGTGTGAGTGTGGTGCACGGTTGGTAGGTGCCATATGTAAGTCCCAAGTGTGACCCCGTTTGTAAACATGCGTTAACACTTAGTAAAATCCTGGATATATACGTGGAAACTTCCGCCACGGGGCAACCAAAGCCTATTTTATGGCAAAGTTTACCCAACCTTTGCTTTCCATGTACATATGTCCTAAACAAACCAAAACAAAAAGAAAAGTCCACTAGGCTACCCTCGTATGGAGAAAGCTATAGGGGTAGATCACCGGTTCTCCAAGAGTTATAGCACTTGGAAAATCTGTGAGATCATCTTATCTATATTAAGTTGCAAAGATTGACTTATACAATTCCATCATAGCATATAACTACATCTCGCAAGATGGCCATTAGACTCTTGAACAGAGTTCTTGGTTCTGTCAACCCTCTTAAGGAGCGGACGATAGTTTCTCTTGCAGATATAGCATGTACCAGCTCTTCGTAAGGATTGAGACCATGGAAATAGGAACTTTGCACTGGACAGTAAACTTCTAGAGGATGCTGAACTTCATTTCCATTAGGTGGGTGCCTAGTCACAAAATATGAGAAACAATCCTCAACCAATCGGCAAGAGTAGAATTTCCCCTCACGATAGACCTGCTGACCAACAAAACCAAGCAAGCTGTTGGACTACTTTTGAAATAAAAAGGTCACTCTTTGGGTCAATCAAAAGACCAAGATGAGAGGATTTCACGACAAAGTCTGAAATTTGTTGTTTGACATCCTTTAGATTGTTCTCAATTTTGAGTACCTCAAGGACCTGCATGCATGTGGCCCTAGCACATGCATGAAAGTGTGGTGCTATGTTGAAACATACAAAAACTACTACTCTTCGGGTGCTTGCATGTGTCCCCCTCACATGCATGTGCTCTAACCTAGAAGCGAAGGTTCTGGACTTGTATAAGGGGGAATCTCCCTGTTCCGGTGAAACCGGGTAGGATAGTGCCCCACCTTGTGAACCAACATGGTTTTACATCATCCTATGACCTAAACAAACATAAAACAAGAGAGAGCTATGTCGGGCTATGATACGTCGGAAACGTATCTATAATTTTCGATGCTCCATGTTTGTTTTGTATCTACTTTGATTTTCTTTGTCTATACTTTGAGGTGTTTTTATATCTTCTCTGGAACTAACCTATTAACAAGTTTCCACAGTGCCAGTTGCCTGTTTTCTTCTGTTTTTGGTTCCAGAAAGGCAGAAAATCAATATTCTCGGAATTGGACAGGACAAAAGCCAAAGTTATTATTTTTGTAGGAGCAACACGGAACCACGAAGCAGAGCCGGAGGGGGGCCACAGGGTGGCCGCACCCCCCTAGGCATGGGCAAGCCCTGGAGGCGCCTGGAGGGGGTATGTCCCCCTGGACCCCCACCGACCTTGATTCATGCGCCTATAAGAAGCCTCTGACCCAAAAACCCTAGGGCATCCAGAAGAAATCCACAAAAACCTCTGTAGCGTAGCCGTCACCGAAGGGGAGATTCGGGGGACAGAAAGTCTCTGTTCCGGCACCCTGCCGGGACGGGGAAGTGCCCCCATCGCCATCTCCATTGATCCCCATCGCCATCTTCATCACCGTTGCTGATTCCCATGATGAGGAGGGAGTAGTTCTTCCTTGAGGCTAAGGGCTCTACCGGTAGCTATGTGTTCATCTCTCTCTCTATGCATGATCATGTTGTGGTCATGAGCTTTGTAATCAAGTAGATCTACCTTGTTACTCAAGTGCTTCAATAGATCTCTGCTCTCCCACGTGTGTGAAAGTGACAGCGTTCATACCGTGTGTGGCACTTTGGCTAGATTGAATATTTGTTATGAGTTATATTTGGAGTTGGATGTCTCTATGAAATTGTGGTGTTTTTTGGAACCATCTAGCGCTCAAGGTGACAGTGTGGGGTTATCTAGATTGGGGAAGGCGGACTTTGAGGAGTGCTATTATAGCCCTACCAATGATTAGAGTGTCCAACCGGAGAGTAGTTAAGAGTAGTATCATGAAGAGAGGTTATTTATATGAGAGAGTGTTCACTAGTGAAAGTATGATCCCTAGGCCTTGTTTATAAGCATTGAAACACCGTTTGCATCTAGATCTGTTGCATGTTTGCTTGTTTCCATCTTTGTTCTGTTTGCCGGGGAGTTTTTGGGCTTTTACCTTTCCTCCATGGCATCAGCTCTTTTCTGGCACCGGTACCACTTGTATTTCACTATCTCTTCGTCGAACTAGTGCACCTATATTGGGTGTGTTGGGGATACAAGAGACTTCTTGTATCTTGATTGCAGGGTTGCTTGAGAGGGAATACCTTTGACCACTTCCTCCCTGAGTTCGATAAACCTTGGGTAATCCACTTAAGGGAAACTTGCTGCTGTTCTACAAACCTCTGCACTTGGAGGCCCAACAACTGTCTACAAGAATAGAAGTGCGTAGACATCAAGCTCTTTTCTGGCGCCGTTGCCGGGGAGGTAAGGTAAAAGGTACTCACACTGCTCGAAGTTATTTCCTTTAGATTCTGCAGTTTTGTCTTTTTGTTTCTTGTTTTCACTAGTTAGGCTTAATGGAAAACAACAAAAAAATTAGAGAGCTTTATAGTGTTTATCTTGAGTTAGGACATGAAGTGTTTGAAGAGAAAATTAAAAAACCTATGGAACTTTATTTGCATGCTAATAGCAATGTTATTAGTATGAACTCTTTGGACACCGTTGTTGCTAATGCTATGGAAAAGTCTAAGCTTGGGGAAGCTAGTTTTTATGAAAATGATCTTTTTAGTCCCCCAACTTTGGAAGATAGCTACTCTATTGCTTATGATGATACCAAACCTCCAATATATGATGATTAAAATGATGAATATGATATTTTTAGTCTACCTACTATTGAGGAGAAAGTTAATTATGATTACAATATGCCTCCTATATTTTATGATTATGGTGATGAGAATAATAGTGATAGTTATGTTGTTGAATTTGCTCCCACCACAATTAATAAGAGTGACTATGCTTATGTGGAGAGTAATAATTATTATATGCATGTGGATCATGATAAGAATGTTTTATGTGATAGTTATATTGTTAATTTTGTTCATGTTGCTACTGAAAGTTATTATCAGAGTGGGAAGCATGGTTTTATGCATCTCAATAATATTAAGTTTCCCCTCTTTATGTTGAAAATCTTGGAGTTGCATTTGTTTTGCTTTCCTATGCTTGTTTCTTTGTGCTTTCATGACTTGTTTCTTTACAAGATTCCTATGCATAGGAAGTGGGTTAGACTTAAATGTGTTTTGAATTTGCTTCTTGATGCTCTCTTTTACTTCCATCCATATTTCTTATGTGAGCATCTTCTCAAACTATCAAGCCTAACTTAAAGGCGTTAAAGAAAAGTACTTGTTGGGAGATAACCCAAGAGTTTTCTTGAGTCTTGGAAGTTATTACTTTAGTAATGACCTCTCCTTATCCTTTTTGTTTGTTTTTTTTGTGCCAAGAATGACCTCTAATGAGAGGGAAGTAAGATTTGGGGAGTTGCTGTCCCGAAACAGATTTATGTCCTCCACCATAAAAATTCGTGAGGAGTCTCTGTAAGTCGGATTGATCTGAAAATTTACGAATAAATCCACCAGTATGTTATCTAACTTCCGTTAGTTCAGCACTTTTTGATTTGAGCAATATAAGGTCTTCTAAAAATCGTTTTATACCTGCTGGTCTGTTTTGACAGATTTCTGCCATTATTTGCATTTGCTTCTTATTGATTACTTTTTGAATTATCTTTAGGTGAATTGAGCTTTTTGAAGGAGTTACTACAGTAGCTTATGTTTTTAGTGAAAAGTCTTGCTGTTCCAATGCTTTGCCAGGGGTCTAATATCTTTTGAATACACTAATGTTGCTAATGAAAATTGTATGAAGTTTTCTATGAAGGAAAATTTGCAGGTGTAGAGAAAGAATGATGTAATAAGATAAATAATGGACAAAATCTCAAGCTTTGGGATGCCACCACGTGTCACCACAAGAAATATTCAAGAGGTACAAGCGTAAATCCCCTTCTTCATCAATAAAAATCTCAGGTCTTTCTAGACACTTCGTTTTTATTGTTTCATGCATTGTTGTGTTATTCTTGGAGCATCTTAGTTTTTGTTTTTGGTTTTAGTTTGCTTAGTTTTCTTGAGTAAGTTGGTTGGTTACACCACACTTCTTTTGAAGAGAGACACACTCTATTTTCATTGCCTAGAACACTCTAGTTTTTCACTCTTATTGTTTTGTGAGTGTTCTCTTTTGCTAGCACTTTGTTTAGCCTTAGTTTTCTTGTGCTTTCAGCTTAGAATTTTTTAGTTCTTCTTTGTGGATTTGTGAGACAAGCTCACTGGTCTTTATTAATTATTATCTTTGTGAGTTGTTTCAAATAGGTTGATTGGTGTTGGAAAGGAGTAGTAAGTTCTTGCTTGTAAGTGCAAGAGGAGCTTGCATTGACTGTGACTTAGAATTTAGCATGAAATCCTAGGTCTTGTTTTGACCTTATGCTTAGTGATTATTGCCGTAGCATGTCTTGTTCCAAACAATTGGGATTTCTTAGTGTGCCTTGAAGAAATTATGCGTTGTTTTAGCATGCAAAAGCATAGTTTTGTGGTATTCTTATTTAATGCTTTGCTTGGGTTGACTTGGCACATGCTCACACCATGTTATGACTATGAAAAGTCACCATTAGACTCTATGATCATTTAGTCCTTGACTTGTAGTACCACTCTTTGCTTTGATTAGTAATGCTTTGTAGCTCTGCATGATTATGGCCATTATTGCTCTCTTAGTTGGTTGCTCCCAGTCTTTTGCTAGCCTCAACTTGTATGAGTAAGTTCTACTCATGCTTCCAACTCCCAAGAAACCAAGTTATTCCAAAGTGTCCACTATAAAATCCTATGCATGGTGTGTTACACCATTCCAAGTATATTCTTGTTTTCAGCTATCTTCCAATTAAAAACTATTTTGTTATGTGAAAACTTAGTGATTAAAGCCCTCACAAACTTGATTGCACACTTCATATTCTTTGCCCCTAATAAACTTGAACCATTGTGTCTTCTATGTTGTATATGCTTGCACTTATACGTTGGAATTAGCAGAACCGTGCTGCCACGGGGAACGTTTTCAACATTGCACTTGTACTTTGTACTCAGTTGATATCATGCTCTTTTGTATATGGATATCACCGGTATGAAATAAAGAGGGAGCTAGTAAGTCCATGGAGTTTGTATTCTGTGTTAGAGAAACGCCTGGGCCGCTAGCCTAAGCCATGCCTAATCATGGTGGAAACTTGCAGCAGCACCATAGTGAGCTATCTACGAAGCATCCTCAATAAAAATCTATGCATATTGTAATTAAAAAGATTGCTGAGATGCTCATTGTCTGCTTGCCTTGTCATTTTGGTTACAGGATAGCTCCTGTACCATGTGCAAGGGGTACCCCATTGGCGGTTCTTTATGATATGCAAATACTTACAATGACAAGAACTTACAGGTGACTGAAGTTGAGTAGCATGAGGTGTGGCCCTCGTATTCAAGGGACTTGGGATTGCCAACTTACACTTCGTCAAGCATATACTCCATCTTTGTTCACTTTAACCTTAATCACTTCAAGATGCTTATAATAGGGGCAATGAGAGCTGAAAGCTAACAAGTACCATAATTTTTGGAAGCTCTTTTGAAACTTGAAATCCCTGATTCATTTATAAAAGGTCTTTCTTCCACCATTATTTGAGTCTCCACCTTCTACCTTTAGGCACCATTAAGAGAGCATAGTTGTCATTCTGTGTGAAGTGTTCCAAAGCTTATTGATTGATGCATATTGTGATATTATTTGATCTTGTGCTATTTGTTTCTAGTCACTCTTGTGAACTTTGAAGGTGTCCTATGCATCTATATTGCTACTCTAAGAGGGACAAGCTGATTACCACTATGCTATGTTTTATGTATGTGAAACAAACAAACGTTTTTCAATGCATGTTATTCATGATCTTTTCTTGTATCCTTTCATGTTGCATGCATAGTTACTATGTCCTATTGTTAGAACTCCATCTTTCATGCACATGTTTAGAGTTCTTTGATCCCAGCTTTCAATGCTTGCAAATGGTTTGATCTTTATTGTGAAGGTGCATGCCACCTCAAAAATTATTCTTTTTATCACTTACCTACTCGAGGACGAGCAGGAGTTAAGCTTGGGGATGCTTGATATGTCGGAAAAGTATCTATAATTTTTGATGCTCCATGCTTGTTTTGTATCTACTTTGCTTTGCTTTGTCTATACTTTGAGGTGTTTTTATATATTTTCTGGAACTAACCTATTAACAAGTTGCCACAGTGCCAGTTGCCTGTTTTCTTCTGTTTTTGGTTCCAGAAAGGCAGAAAATCAATATTCTCGGAATTGGACGGGACAAAAGCGAAAGTTATTATTTTTGCCGAAGCAACACGGAACCACGAAGCAGAGCCGGAGGGGGGGGGGGACACAGGGTGGCCGCACCCCCCCTAGGCGCGGGCAAGCCCTGGAGGTGCCTGGAGGGGGTGTGGGCCCCCTGGACCCCCACCGACCTTGATTCCTGCGCCTATAAGAAGCCTCCGACCCAAAAACCCTAGGGCATCCAGAAGAAATCCACGAAAAACTCTGTAGCGCCGCCACCACCGAAGGGGAGATTCGGGGGACATAAAGTCTCTGTTCCGGCACCCTGCCGAGACGGGGAAGTGCCCCCATCGCCATCTCCATCGATCCCCATCGCCATCTTCATCACCGTTGCTGATTCCCGTGATGAGGAGGGAGTAGTTCTTCCTCGAGGCTAAGGGATCTACCGGTATCTATGTGTTCATCTCTCTCTCTATGCATGATCATGTTGTGGTCATGAGATTTGTAATCAAGTAGATCTACCTTGCTACTCAAGTGCTTCAATAGATCTCTGCTCTCCCACGTGTGTGAAAGTGACAGCGTGCATACCGTGTGTGGCACTTTGGCTAGTTTGAATATTTGTTATGAGTTATATTTGGAGTTGGATGTCTCTATGAAATTGTGGTGTTTGTTGGAACCATCTAGCGCTCAAGGTGACAGTGTGGGGTTATCTAGATTGGGGAAGGCGGACTTTGAGGAGTGTTGTTATAGCCCTACCGATGATTAGAGTGTCCAACCGAAGAGTAGTTAAGAGTAGTATCCTGAAGAGAGGATATTTATATGATAGAGTATTCACTAGTGAAAGTATGATCCCTAGGCCTTGTTTATAAGCATTGACACACCGTTTGCATCTAGATCTGTTGCATGTTTGCTTGCTTCCATCTTTGTTCCGTTTGCCGGGGAGGTTTTGGGATTTTACCTTTCCTCCACGCCATCAGCTCTTTTCTGGCACTGTTACCACTTGTATTTCACTATCTCTTCGCCGAACTAGTGACCTATATTGGGTGTGTTGGGGACACAAGAGACTTCTTGTATCTTGATTGCAGGGTTGCTTGAGAGGGAATACCTTTGACCACTTCCTCCCTGAGTTCGATAAACCTTGGGTAATCCACTTAAGGGAAACTTGCTGCTGTTCTACAAACCTCTGCACTTGGAGGCCCAACAACTGTCTACAAGAATAGAAGTGCGTAGACATCAGGCTACCCCTATCAGAAGAATGTCTAGGGGGTAGACGATCCGAGGCCCGCAGATGAGGGTTTCGCAGCAAACCGCGCTCCGGGGCATCAAAATACCTCAAGAACCTGCATGCATGTGGCCCTAGCACATGCATGAAAGTGTGGTGCTATGTTGAAACATACAAAAACTACTAGTCTCCGGGTGCTTGCATGTGTCCCTCCTCGCATGCATGCACTCTAACCTATAGGCGAAGGTTCTAGACTTCTATAAGGGGGAATCTCCCTGTTCCGGTGAAACTGGGTAGGATAGTGCCCCACCTTGTGAACCAACATGGTTTTACATCATCCTATGACCTAAACAACAACAAAACAAGAGAGAGATCTTCCAGGCTACCCCCATCAGAAGAATGTCTAGGGAGGTAGACGATCCGAGGCCCGCAGATCAGGGTTCCTCCCTAAACCGCGCTCCGGGGCATCGAAATACCTCAAGGACCTGCATGCATGTGGCCCTAGCACATGCATGAAAGTGTGGTGCTATGTTGAAACATACAAAACCTACTAGTCTCCGGGTGCTTGCATGTGTCCCCCCGCATGCATGCGCTCTAAACCTAGAAGCGAAGGTTCTCGACTTGTATAAGGGGGAATGTCCCTGTTCCGGTGAAATCGGGTAGGATAGTGCCCCACCTTGTGAACCAACATGGTTTTACATCATCCTATTACCTAAACAAACACAAAACAAAATAGAGTTATGTCGGGCTACCCCCATCAGAAGAATGTCTAGTGGGGTAGACGACCCGAGGCCCGTAGATCAGGGTTCCGCAGCAAACCATGCTCCGGGGCATCGGAATACCTCAAGGACCTGCATGCATGTGGGCCTAGCAAATGCATGAAAGTGTGGTGATATGTTGAAACATACAAAACCTACTAGTCTTCGGGTGCTTGCATGTGTCCCCCCTCGCATGCATGCGCTCTAACCTAGAAGCGAAGGTTCTAGACTTGTATAAGGGGGGATCTCCCTGTTCCGGTGAAACCGGGTAGGGTAGTGCCCCACCTTGTGAACCAACATGGTTTTAAATCATCCTATGACCTAAACAAACACAAAACAAGATAGAGCTATGCCGGTTACCGCCATCAGAAGAATGTCTAGGGGGTAGACGATCTGAGGCCCGCAAATCAGGGTTCCGTAGCAAACCGCGCTCTGGGGCATCGAAATACCTCAAGGACCTGCATGCATGTGGCCCTAGCACATGCATGAAAGTGTGGTGCTATGTTGAAACATACAAAACCTACTAGTCTCCGGGTGCTTGCATGTGTCCCCCCTCGCATGCATGCGCTCTAACCTAGAAGCGAAGGTTCTGGACTTGTATAAGGGGAAACTCCTCGTTCCGGTGAAACCGGGTAGGATAGTGCCCCACCTTGTGAACCAACATGGTTTTACATCATCCTATGACCTAAACAAACACAAAACATGAGAGAGCTACGCCGGGCTACCCCCATCAGAAGAATGTCTAGGGGTAGACGATCCGAAGCCCGCAGATCAGGTATTCGCCGGAGGAAGACCATGAGAACGTCGGAATCAGATGAAAACTTGCATGTGTCCCTAGCATATGTGTGTGAGCGTGGTGCATGGTTGGTAGGTGCTTTCATGTGTCCCCCCTCGCATGCATGTGCTCTAACGTAGAAGAGAAGGTTCTGGACTTGTATAAGGGGGAAAATTCCCCTTCCGGTGAAACCGGGTAGGATAGTGCCCCACCTTGTGAACCAACATGGTTTTACATCATCCTATGACCTAAACAAACACAAAACAAGAGAGAGCTACGCCGGGCTACCCCCATCAGAAGAATGTCTAGGGGGTAGATGATCCGAGGCCCGCAGATCAGGGTTTCGCCGGAGGAAGACCACGAGAATGTTGGAATCAGATGAAAACTTGCATGTGTCCCTAGCATATGTGTGTGAGTGTGGTGCACGGTTGGTAGGTGCTTGCATGTGTCCATCCTCGCATGCATGCGCTCTAACCTACAGGCAAAGGTTCTGGACTTGTATAAAGGGGAAACTCCCCGTTCCGGTGAAACCGGGTAGGATAGTGCCCCACCTTGTGAACCAACATGGTTTTACATCATCCTATGACCTAAATAAACACAAAACAAGAGAGAGCTACGCCGGGCTACCCCCATCAGAAGAATGTCTAGGTGGTAGACGATCCGAGGCCCGCAGATCAGGGTTTCGCCGGAGGAAGACCACGAGAACGTCAGAATCAGATGAAAACTTGCATGTGTCCCTAGCATATGTGTGTGAGTGTGGTGCATGGTTGGTAGGTTTTTGTATGTGTCCCCCGTCGCATGCATGCGCTCTAACCTAGAAGCAAAGGTTCTGGACTTGTATAAGAGGGAAACTCCCCGTTCCGATGAAACTGGATCGTATAAGGGGGGTACATGTAGTGATCAAGACCACAACAATCTATTCATATGTGTGTGCTCATGATCCTATCAAATAATATCACCTAACATATATGTAATAAAATTCTTGCTAACAAAATAAAAGAAAAAGGGGAAAACAGTTCTTTGTCGTGTATAGAGGAGAATACACACGGCAAATTACCTAACAGCGAGGTAACACGGCAAAGATTCCGCCGTCCGCTCCTGCCGGCGGGTGCTCCTTCGAGGCCGCCGGTCCCACTTATTTGCGGTGTGTCTTCAGTGCTTTTGCCGTGTTGGTTTTCTTTGCCGTGTTCCTTTGTTTGTCGATTGTCGTGTTTAATTCTTTGTCGTGTCCTTTATCTGTAGTCTGCCGTGAAGGTTTTCTTTGTCGTGTGCTTCTTGTTATACACACGGCAGAGATAATCTTTGCCGTGTTCCAGGCGTTTTGACACACGACAAAGGATGGGGACGACGGCAGCGAACATTTTTCCCGTAGTGATCGTTACAATCCATATACCAAATGCTTTGATTTGGTATATTAAGATGGGCACCGCTGAGTGGCTATGTTCTTACGAGTTGGACCAAAAGGCAGACCAACCTAACCTAAGAGGCCTGCTTCGGTGCTCCTCCCTTTCCAAAACTATAAGAGGGTAATATTGTCCTTTTTACATTGATTAGATTTCCATACAGATTAAAATTCGTTGGCCCAAAGTACCTAGATCTAAGACCATAATCATCGTATGCTACACAAGTACTGTAAGTAAAACATAATGCGTGATGCGTTGAAATCGTCTCCCCGAATATCGTGAGTTGTATGATCAGCTCAAGCCATCCTTTAATCGAGATTTTCCCGTATCCTCCCAAAAAATCCAAGTCATTGGCCTCTCGATCAACTACGCTGCCACCGGTAATCGGCAGCAACGTAGAGATGGCGAAAATGCAAGAGGCAACCCTAGGCGGCTTTCCATGTGTAAGTCTGCAACGTTGTTTAGATCCATGGTTCAGTGTTGCAACTAGCCGGAAAGCAAGCACGATGGCCGAGTATGTGCAATCCCCGGTGCTAGGCGCTGGAGTTGAGGGCGCACCATGGCTCGTGCTGGTCGCCGACGACGATGGCAAAGCGGCCACCTGAGCAGGGCGATTAGGATAGGCCACCGTATAGGACGCATGGACGCTTTTAGGTCTTAATAGAATTAGAATTAACAGAATATTAACTAATAACAATCATAACCTTAATTATGAAGAAGTACGGAGCAATCTTAGCCGTTGTTGTGTTTAAGTTGGGGCGAGGGAAATGCATTTCAATCTCGTGCGCTGGAACCGTACGATCGGTGTGCCGAGTATCAGAATTCAGACTGCGAAATGAGCTTGCTATTTCAGCTTTGCACAATAGAGGGAAAGTGCATTAATCTTGAGCAATTTATCAACACGCTCCTTGTGGAAGCGATGTGTGCAGGGAAGTTCACGAAGCTCGTCATTGTGTGCATACTTACCAAGGCAGATGCAACAGACCTGCAGATATGATATACTTCCTCGGTTTCAAAATATAAGATGTAAAAATAGTCTAGATATACTCCCTTCACATACCTCAAACATCTTATATTTTAAAACGGAGTGAATAGTAAGTTAGCAAGTGTCTGCAGCTGGCAATTCTGTTTTGCTGAGATATAAAAGAACAGCATCAACATACAGCATCTTCAGCGGAAAGCGCTCGCTGCTTGTCAGTTCCGACAGCCACAATGCCTCCATCTTTATATGCTTTTCTTTTCTGCGATGACCCGACACGCACAGTCTTCCCATACAAGAGAGACGTCTGTCTTTATATGCTTTTCTTTTCTGGGAATATGTTGCTTTTGTTTATCGTTTTATTTTTTATCTTCTTTTCACAATATATTATTTTCTCTTTTCTCTTTCACTTGTCCCAAAGCACCCTGTACAGCAGTTGAAAAATGCGTACCCTGTACATATATGGTTGGCCTTTAGATCTTTGATGTGTATGCATATGAAAAATGATCATTGCCATCACTGGCTTGAGGAACATGTCCTTTGCTTCCGCTGAGTCCCCTAGCCAGCTACGAGTTAGTAGCTTAAAATTACCACTTTATAGATGAAATGTTAAAAATAAATTAACTTATTGAGTTCATCTGGACCCCACATGTCAGCCCAATTAAAAAAATGTATATCTAATAATAATAATAAGGAGGAGGAGGAGGTTGTCTCCTTCCTCCGGCGTGGCTATCCCCACGGCTTGCCACCTGCAGTCCTCCACCGTCGGCGTGCCCCCGCCTGCTCCCCTGGTTGCTGGTGAGGCCGCCGCCCCGCTGCATACATGATCACCGTCGAGCGTGGACCAGGAAGACACATCGCTATCGATGAGCGTGGGCGGAGGAGCAGCAGGTCACGCTCGAGAGGAGGGGGTCGTGGGAGATGAGGACCTCCCCACGGTGATTCCAGCTACCTAGGCTCGTTTTACAGGATGGTCTGAAGGCCAGGTGGAGATTCTGGGGCGAAGATTTCGACGAATGGGTCGCCGTCCTGGCCAAGGGCGGGAGTCACTCCGGTGGGGATTAGGTGAAGGTCGTGGGGAAGCGGGGAACAACTGTTGGGGAACGCGCTACGCAAAATAAAAAATTCTAGCGCATAAACAAGATCATATGCAAGGGAAGATGCAACAAATCATACCCTCAAAGATCGAACTAACGGAAGTTTGTCGATGACGAGGTTGGTCTTGCGTCAATCTCCGCAACAAGCCTTAGCGAGTCGCGAGGAGAAGTATTATCCCAAAGACGGCTCCCATAAACATGCACCAATAAAGACGTTGTTGTCGAAGTAGTTAGAATGGTGATTCCCGCAGCTAGTCGATTAGCCACGAGAAGATTTCTCCTTGTGAAGATCCGCATGATAAAGTGCTCCAAGTGTCGCACCTCCACCGGTATCCACAGGTACAATATCAGTGGCACCACATCGAGGTGTGATCAACAACACACGGTCGAAGCGGAAACATGTTGATAAAGATCTGGCAGCGCTTCCGCAGTCCCTGATGAGTACAAAATTGAAGCATATTTACCTCTTTTTTTGCATAAGTAGAATAGGGTTTATAGTATTTTACTAAGTTTGACCGCACCTTTTGTCCTTATTTCAACAGGACCCAAAATTACTAAGTCTTTTATAAACATATCAATTGAGACTACCATATTATGTTATAATATGATATTTTTAAGTGATAAAAGTCATTTAATTGATTTATCTTCGCATCCGGAGGAATTGCTTGCGCAGAGGAGGACACAGGGCACATAAAAACCACTGGTACAGGCGGAGCCCGCCCATACCGTCTGCCTGTACGATGTGGCAGCGTGACCGTCTCGTCAAATACTTCCACCTCGTGAAGACAGATCTGAGATTCGATATTCACAGAAACCTCCAGCCATGAAAAACCACACCAGAAAGGGATCTGGAGGAGGAACTTGGAGAAGGGAAAATCCTTGCTGCTTCACGGATCATTGGAGGACAATGCATCATCCCCTTCATCATCAACCGCTGCATCACCTGTAGGGGTTCGTAGCATGGAAAACAAAGATTTTCTACCGCATACAAACAAACAAGCCAAGATCTATCTACTAGATTGTAGCAACGAGTCGATGGAATAACTCACCCTCGAAGATTCCAAAGTGTTTAACGAGAGCGGATTCTCGTGGGTGATGTAGTCGTACTCTTGCCGATCTCAAGATCGTGTAGACGATCCTTCCGGCGCTGCGTTCCGGCAGCGCTCCCGCAGTCGGTCACACGTTCGGTACTCGATGAAGACCTTCCTCTCCCTTGTTCCAGCAGGCAGCGGAGGTTGTAGTACTCTCCTCATGATTCCGGCAGCACGACGGCGTGGTACCGGAAGTAGAGGGGAGATCTCGCAGGGCTTCGCCTTAAGCCGGAGCAAGTATGGTGGACTATGAGAGAGGCCTCGGTGATCTAGGGTTTAGAAACACCAAGGAGAGAGGACTAGGCCGACGGCTAGGGCTTGGGGAAGCCCAAGTCGGCGGCTAGGGTTTGCCCTAGACGGCGGCGGCAACAGCAGGAGGTGGTGGCGCCGGCGGCTTAGGGCTAGGGTTTGGAGAGGGCAAGGTGTAGTCTTGGAGGGGCATCCCTGCCCCTCCTTATATAGGTGGGAGGGCGCGGCCAAGGGGAGGGGAGTCCCTCCCCAACTCGGCTTCCAAGGCCGGTGGGTGGAGGGAGAGGAACTCCTCCCCAAGTAGGTTTCCTACTCTCCCTCCACCAAGCAAACTTGCCGTTTGACTTTTCAAATTGGCGTTTGACTTTTCAAACTAGGATTTGATTTATCCCTTTATTTTGCTCAGCGATGACACCTAGTACATGATGCAACCATTCCAACTTGTTATGACACATTCATGTACCCTTCCCCTCCGGAGTGCCGGACCTTCCGGAACCTTCTAGAACATTCCCGATGAAAACACTGGAACCATTCTCTAACCCCGAAACAGGACTTTCCTTATATGAATCTTATTCTCCGGACCATTCCGGATCTCCTCGTGATATCCCGGATCCCATCCGAGACTCCGAACAACATTCGGTCTCTTACTCATCATTCCATAACTACTCAACAACATCGAATCCTTAAGTGTGTCTCCCTACGGTTCGTGAATTATGCGGACATGATCGAGACACTTCTCCGAACAATAACCAATAGAGGAATCTGGAAATTCATATGGCTCCCACATATTTCTACGATTACTTTGCGATCGAATGAACCACTTACATACGATACCAATTTCCCTTTGTCTCACGATAGTTTACTTATCCGAGGTTTTGATCGTCGGTATCTCCGCATACCTAGTTCAACCTCGTTACTGATAAGTACTCTTTTCTTGTTCCCGTGATATGTGATCTCTTGTGAGCCAGTCACATGCTTGCAAGCCAATTGGATGACATTCCACCGAGAGGGCCCAGAGTATATCTATCCGTCATATGGATGGACAAATCCCACTCTTGATCCATGTGTCTCAACCAATACTTTCCGAACACTCAATGCCACCTTTATAGCCACCCAGTTACGGTGTGGTGTTTGATGTCATCAAAGCATCCTTCCGGTGATGGTGATAAGCATGATCTCATGGTCGAAGGAATTAGGTTACTATGTATCAGAAAGCATATAGCAATTGAACTATTAAAATGACTTGATCTTTATGCTACGCTAATCTATAGGAGTATGTCCATCATATCATTCTCCTAACGATATGATCTTGTTGTTAATAACATCTCAATGTTCATGATAGGGAAACCACAATCATTTATTAACCAACAAGCTAGTATTATAAAGAGGCTTTACTAGGGACTCTATGTTAGTTTACAAATCACACAAGTATTAATGTTTTCTTGTTAATACTATTATAGCATGAATGTAAACATTTATCATAAACACAAAGATATAATAATAACTACATTTATTATTGCCTCTAGGGCATATCTCCAACAGTCTCCCACTTGCACTAGAGTCAACTAATCTAGATTACATGGTAATATACCGAACACCCATGGCAGTTTGGTGTTGGTCATGTTTTGCCCTCGGGAGAGGTTTAGTCAACGGATCCGCCACATTCAGATCTGTGTGTACTTTGCAAATCTTTATGTCACCATCTTGGACATGTTCTTGAATAGCGTGAAAACGTAGCTTGATGTGCTTCAGCTTCTTGTGTGACCTTGGTTCTTGCGCATTGGCTATGGCGCCCATGTTATCACAGTAGATAGACATTGGGTCCAGCGCACTTGGAACCACTCCGAACTCTGTAATGAACTCCTTCATCCATATCGCTTCTTGTGAAGCCTCTGAAGCAGCTATGTATTCCGATTCAGTTGAAGATCTCGCCACAATGCTTTGCTTTGCACTCCTCCAGCTAACTGCTGCACCATTCAAAGTAAATACTTATCCGGATTGAGATTTAGAATCATCCGGATCGGTGTTCCAACTAGCATCGGTGTAACCATTAACAACGAGCTGTTCATCACCTCCATAAGAAAGAACCATATCCTTAGTTCTTCTCAAATACTTAAGGATGTTTTTGACCGTTGTCCAATGATCCACTCCTGGATCACTTTGATATCTGCTAGTTAAACTAACATCATATGCAATGTCGGGTCTAGTACATAGCATGGCATACATTAGAGATCCTATGGCTGATGCATAGGGAGTCTTACTCATCCTTTCTCTATCTTCTGCCGTTGCTGGACTTTGAGTTTTACTCAAGGTCGTATTGGGCAACATGGGCAAGAACCCTTTATTGCTATCTTCCATTCCAAACTTCTTTAGAACTTTGTCCAAGTATGTACTTTGTGACAATGATATTAGGCGTCTTGATCTATCTCTATAAATCTTTATGCCTAATATGTAAGCTGCTTCACCAAGATCTTTCATTGAAAAACTATTATTCAAATATTCCTTGACACTATTAAGAAGGTCTACATCATTCCCAATCAACAATATGTCATCTACATATAGTATTAAGAATGCTACAGAGCTCCCACTCACTTTCTTGTAAATACAAGCTTCTACATAAGTTTGTATAAAACCAAAACTTTTGATCACCTTATCAAAACGTTGATTCCAACTTCGGGATGCTTGCTTCAATCCATATATGGACCTTTGAAGTTTGCACACCTTGTTAGCATCTTTAGGATTGACAAAACCTTTGGGTTGCATCATATACAACTCTTCATCAATGTCTCCATTGAGGAATGCTGTTTTGACATCCATCTGCCATATCTCATAATCATAATATGCAGCGATTGCTAACAAAATCCTCACAGACTTTAGCTTCGCTACTGGTGAGAAAGTCTCATCGTAGTCAACTCCTTGAATTTGTCAAAACCCTTTTGCGACAAGTCAAGCTTTATAGACAGTAACATTACCATCAGCATCTGTTTTCTTCTTGAAAATCCATTTTTTCTCGATAGCCTTCCGGCCATCCGGTAAGTCCACCAAAGTCCATACTTGGTTTTCGTACATGGGTCCAATCTCGGATTTCATGGCTTCTTGCCATTTATTGGAATCTGGGCTCATCATCGCTTCCTCATACGTCGCAGGGTCATCGGTGTTATCCACCAACATGACACTCATAACGGGATCATACCAATCAGGAGTGGTACGAGTTCTCGTTGACCTGCGAGGTTCTGTAGCAACTACGACCGAAGTTTCATGATCATCATCATTAGCTTCCTCTCTTATTGGTGCAGGCACCACAGGAACTTCTTCCGATGCTGCGATACTCGCAAGTTCGAGAGAAGGTTCGACAACCTCATCGAGTTCTACTTTCCTTCCAGTCACTTCTTTCGAGAGAAATTCCTTCTCTAGAAAGGATCCATTCTTGGCAACGAAGATTTTGCCTTCGGATCTATGATAGAAGGTATACCCAATAGTTTCCTTCGGGTATCCTATGAAGACGCATTTTTCCGCTTTGGGTTCAAGCTTGTTCGGCTGTAACTTCTTTACATAGGCTTCACAACCCCAAACTTTAAGGAACGACAATTTAGGTTTCTTCCCAAACCATAATTCATACGGTGTCGTTTCAAAGGATTTAGATGGTGCCCTATTTAAAGTGAATGCGGCTGTTTCTAATGCATAACCCCAAAATGATAGCGGTAAATCTGTAAGTGACATCATAGAACGAACCATATCTAAGAGAGTTCGATTACGACGTTCGGACACACCATTACGCTGTGGTGTTCCCGGCGGTGTCAATTGTGAAAGTATTCCACATTTCTTCAAATGCTCGCAAAACTCGTAACTTAGATATTCACCTCCACGATCAGAACGTAGAAATTTAATCTTCTTGTTACGTTGATTCTCCACCTCACTTTGAAATTCCTTAAACTTCTCGAAAGTTTCGGACTTATGTTTCATGAAATAAATATACCCATATCTACTCAAGTCATCCGTGAAGGTAAGAACATAACGATAACCACCGCGCGATGCTACACTCATTGGACCACACACATCGGTATGTATGATTTCCAATAAGTCTGTAGCTCGCTCCATCATACCAGAAAATGGAGTCTTAGTCATTTTACCCATCAGACATGCTTCGCATCTTTCAAGTGATTCGAAATCACATCAACCTTTGATCCGTTTCCAACGCGCATCGTCACCTCGTTCTTCGCTAGCTTCCGTTTATTCTGCAGCACCGGTTTCGAGTTACAAATATGAGCAACCGAACCAGTATCAAATACCCAGGCACTACTACGAGTACTAGTGAGATACACATCAATAACATGTATATCAGATATACCTTTCTTCTTGATGTTGCCATTCTTCAAATCCGCCAAGTACTTTGGGCAATTCCGCTTCCAGTGACCTTCTCCCTTGCAGTAAAAGCACTCAATATCAGGCTTAGGTCCAGCCTTGGTCTTCTTCGTCGGTGCGGTAACTTTCTTACCACCCTTCTTGAAGTGTCCCTTTTGATTAGACTTGCCTTTCTTGAATTTGGTGGTCTTATTGACCATCAACACTTGGTGCTCTTTCTTGATCTCCACTTCTACAGATTTTAACATGGAGAAGAGTTCTGGCAACTGCTTGTTCATGCTTTGCATATTGTAGTTCATCACAAAGTTCTTGTAACTTGGTGGTAGTGATTGGAGGACACGGTAAATCCCCAAAGCATTAGGAATCACTATACCCAAGCTTTGGAGTTTGTTTGCGTGCCCAGACATCTTAAGCACATGCTCACTGATGGAGTTGCCCTCTTCCATCTTGCAGTTAAAGAACTTTTCAGATGCCTCATAGCTCTCAACTGCCGCGTGAGTCTCAAATATCAATTTAAGTTCACGGACAATATCATGTGGGTCTGAATTTTCAAACCTTTTCTGAAGCTCCGATTCCAAACCATACAAGATAGCACTTTGAACTGTGGAGTACTGATTCTTCCGAGCGAGGTAAATATTCTTTACTTCATCGGTAGCATCAGCTGCAGGCGGGTCGTGCATCCAGCACATAGGTCAAATTACCAGCATTGAGGACAATCCTCAGATTGAGGAACCAATCCGCGAAGTTGCTTCCATTGTTTTTCAACTTTTCTTTCTCTAAGAACGCATTAAAATTGATGGTAGGGGCCGCCATTGATCTACAACATATTTGTAATAGTTTAGACTAAGTTTATGACAAATTGAGTTCTAATTAATAGTTAAATTAATCTAGGTGAACTCCCACTCAAAACAATATCCCTCACATTGTTTTAGTGATCACACGAACCAAATCCAACACATCAAAACCGATCATCACGAGAGTTGATGTAGCTTCAATGGCGAACAATCGACATGTTCATCATATCTACTATATGATTCATGCTTTACCTTTCGGTGATCCGTGTTCCGAGACCATGTTTGTACATGCTAGGCTCGTCAAGATTAAACCTTAGTTTCCGCATGAGCAAATCTGGCTTGCTCACGTTGTATACACTTGCAGAATCTAACACACCCGATCATCACGTGGTGCTTCGAAACAACAAGCTTTAGCAACGGTGCTTACTAAGGATGAACACTTTAGAACTTGAAATTCATGTGCATGAGGGATCATCTTATAATGCTACCGTTGTTAACTAAGCAATACAAGATGCATAAAGGATTAACATCACATGCAATTCATAATATGTGATATGATATGGCCTTTCTTCTTTGTGCTTCCGATCTCCATCTTCAAGCACGAACAGGATCTCCATCATCACCGCCATTGCATCAAGGTCAATGACGCTGCTCCATGGTTGTCGTCCACCAGCTTCAACTATTACAACTACTTTAAATAGACACGCGGGTCTTAACAGAAATTAAAGACAACCATATGGCTCCCGCCGGTTGCCAACTTATAATAAGGAACATTGCATACATCAAATATAATCACAATCATGGCCATATCACATCAGAGCACAACCCTGCAAAACAAAGTTAGACGCCTCTAATTTCTTTGCATATTTTACGTGGTTTGGGGCTTTCAATAAGTGTTGATCTAACTTACGAACAAGAACCACAACGTTGATGTTTGAACTATCAAGTGCCGTTGTAAATTGGATCTATACTATAATGGGAGAGACAGACACCCGCAAAGCCACTTATGCAATACAAGTTGCATGTTGAGCGTGGAGCAAGTCTCATGAACGATGTCATGTAAGGTTAGCCCGGGCAGCTTCATCCCATCATACCGCAAGATGCAAAGTACACAAGAAGCAATCTATTATATACTAAAAACAATATAAGAGTGTTTTTCGAGGCATCTGGTTGATCCACATCACCCAAATTATTTTGACAGTTTGATGTATAACTTGCGGTCAGGATTTAATAGGATAAAGAGTTACGTAACACGTACAATTTAATCATATAACACATCAATGTGGCGGTTCAGATATTTGTCACGCATTTAATTCACGGAGTCTATGTTCAGCCCGTTTAGGTCCGTATCGAAACATATCCCGCTAGCTACTTTTTCCTTTTTTTTTGACGTGAGCTACCTTTTCCTTTTAGCAGGTAATAAATCTCAACGAAGTGATTCCTTTCAAGTTTTTTTCTGCCTTAATTGATATGCGGCTGTAAGAAGAAGAAAAAAACGACTCATATTTGTAGATGCACCTACTATAATGAAAACATATTTGAAAATGTCTAAAAGTTCTAGAAAATTTTATTTGGCTATACGTCCACAAATTTTTTATTACACAAAAAGGATATTTTTTGTGGCTTGTGTAGAAGAGAAACTTTCCATGCTCCAAAATAGATATTCACAAGAAGTTTTCGTCTTTTTACACGGGCCAAAAAATGTATTTTTTTCTGAAAAAAATTTGTGTGCGAACATACAATGTTTGGATGTACATCCGAGATTATTTTGGATTTTATTGATATTTCAATATGCATTTAAAATGAGTTTTCTATAATATGTACCTTCTCTTTTAGTAATATGTCCATGTACAAATTACGAGTCAAAGTTGTATACCGTAGACATTACATGTCTAACACATCATGTATTTCATACCAATATGAGAATGTCATTTATTTTCTGAACAAATGAAATACTTATTGTTTTGTCAGCCTCTATATTGACTTGGATAAATTGGTTTCTATTTTACACTATGTATCAATGTTATTTATATTCATTAGAAATGTCTAAACGTTGTATTGTTGCTCATGTAAACCATAATTATTTATAAAATTAAGGGTTAACCTTGTGTATGGATTTAACATGACATAAGTACCATCTAGATCACTGACTTAACTTAATCGTATATACCATTTTAATATCATGGAAAAATGACATGTATGGTAATTATAGTATTTTCTAAAAGAACATGATAATCATTTAAATGATTAATGATATTTCTACACGTGTGATATTTATTTAGAATAAGTGGTGGCTATAGGTATTGTTATTTTCTATCACATAATGCGAATGTATAAATTTATGTCCTTGTCAATTTTGAAACTGTAAGGTATATGTTCTTCTCTCAAAAATCAACTAATGATGATACCCTTGCATTTGCGAGGGACACAAAAGGGAAACATCTCATATTCAAATAGATAAATCAAATGAGAGTAAAACGCATCTCCATAGAGTGAAATAAAACATGTTAATATTTGACCAAACTAGGTTTATATCAGGATAAATTTCACTTTTTATGGAATTAAGCTTACAAGTTCTGCTATTCCATTTGAATGATCTAAGAATCATCGGAATATTGCTCAAGTGGAACATAGATAAAATTTGGACAACAACATCCAGGATTTTCTAACTGCACATATAATATAACAATAGGCAAACTAAATGTTTTCCTAACATGATCTAATATCGCATTTACTCATGCGACCAGTACTATAAGTTGATGTACTGATGCTATAGTATCATGTAGAAATGACAAATATTGTCATTAATATGGTAGTTTTGTAAAATTATATTCAGCCATGCGATATGATATTTAGCAAGCATAAAGATAAGATGACAACATAACCATATTATTTCATGTAGACCAATCTGAATGTATATAGATGAAACTAAAGGTTTATTCCAGTCACTTTCGACACAATGAAGGTGATGCCCTCGCATTTGCGAGGGCCACCTTGCTAGTTGATAATAAAAGCACCACCGCCCACAATGACCATTGTGTTCTACTCGTGTAACAGATCTACATATAGACACGGCTCTGATACCACTGTAGGGGTTCGTAGCATGGAAAACAAAAAATTTCTACCGCATACAAACAAACAAGCCAAGATCTATCTACTAGATTATAGCAACGAGTCGATGGAATAACTCACCCTCGAAGATTCCAAAGTGTTTAACGAGAGCGGATTCTCGTGGGTGATGTAGTCGTACTCTTGCCGATCTCAAGATCGTGTAGACGATCCTTCCGGCGCTGCGTTCTGGCAGCGCTCCCGCAGTCGGTCACACGTTCGGTACTCGATGAAGACCTTCCTCTACCTTGTTCTAGCAGGCAGCGGAGGTTGTAGTACTCCCCTCGTGATTCCGGCAGCACGACGGCGTGGTACCGGAAGTAGAGGGGAGATCTCGCAGGGCTTCGCCTTAAGCCGGAGCGAGTATGGTGGACTATGAGAGAGGCCTTGGTGATATAGGGTTTAGACACACCAAGGAGAGAGGGCTGGGCCGACGGCTAGGGCTTGGGGAAGCCCAAGTCGGTGGCTAGGGTTTGCCCTAGGCGGCGGCGGCAGCAGCAGGAGGTGGTGGCGCCGGCGGCTTCGGGCTAGGGTTTGGAGAGGGCAAGGTGTAGTCTTGGAGGGGCAGCCCTGCCCCTACTTATATAGTTCGGAGGGCGCGACCAAGGGGAGGGGAGTCCCTCCCCAACTCGGCTTCCAAGGCCAGCGGGTGGAGGGAGAGGAACTCCTCCCCAAGTAGGTTTCCTACTCTCCCTCCACCAAGCAAACTTGCCGTTTGACTTTTCAAATTGGTGTTTGACTTTTCAAACTAGGATTTGATTTATCCATTTATTTTGCTCAGCGATGACACCTAGTACATGATGCAACCATTCCAACTTGTTATGACACATTCATGTACCCTTCCCCTCCGGACTGCCGGACCTTTCGGAACCTTCTAGAACATTCCCGATGAAAACACCGGAACCATTCTCCAACCCCGAAACAGGACTTTCCTTATATGAATCTTATTCTCCGGACCATTCCGGATCTCCTCGTGATATCCCGGATCCCATCCGAGACTCCGAACAACATTCGGTCTCTTACTCATCATTCCATAACTACTCAACAACATCGAATCCTTAAGTGTGTCTCCCTACGGTTCGTGAATTATGCGGACATGATCGAGACACTTCTCCGAACAATAACCAATAGAGGAATCTGGAAATTCATATGGCTCCCACATATTTCTACGATTAATTTGCGATCGAATGAACCACTTACATACGATACCAATTTCCCTTTGTCTCATGATAGTTTACTTATCCGAGGTTTTGATCGTCGGTATCTCTGCATACCTAGTTCAACCTCGTTACTGATAAGTACTCTTTTCTCGTTCCCATGATATGTGATCCCTTGTGAGCCAGTCACATGCTTGCAAGCCAATTGGATGACATTCCACCGAGAGGGCCCAGAGTATATCTATCTGTCATATGGATGGACAAATCCCACTCTTGATCCATGTGTCTCAACCAATACTTTCCGAGCACTCAATGCCACCTTTATAGCCACCCAGTTACGGTGTGGTGTTTGATGTTATCAAAGCATCCTTCCAGTGATGGTGATAAGCATGATCTCATGGTCGAAGGAATTAGGTTACTATGTATCAGAAAGCATATAGCAATTGAACTATTAAAATGGCTTGATCTTTATGCTACGCTTATCTATAGGAGTATGTCCATCATATCATTCTCCTAATGATATGATCTTGTTGTTAATAACATCTCAATGTTCATGATAGGGAAACCACAATCATTTATTAACCAACAAGCTAGTATTATAAAGAGGCTTTACTAGGGACTCTATTTTAGTTTACAAATCACACAAGTATTAATGTTTCCTTGTTAATACTATTATAGCATGAATGTAAACATTTATCATAAACACAAAGATATAATAATAACTACATTTATTATTGACTCTAGGGCATATCTCCAACATCACCATCACCGTTACTACCCCCATCTTTCATTCATTAGATCTTGTTGTAATTCCAGATTCAACTGTAGTTTGCACTAGATTCATTCCCATACTTTTATCCATTCATTTGATTATGATGATGTTGTTGATTGCTTCCATGTGTGAGTAGTTTCCTTCATTCTTGGGGAGATGGAGAAACCCTAGCATTATTATGAAATTAAATAAAGTTGATCTATTACTTGTGTCTATGATCCATTGATCTATGATGTGTGTTTGATCTCTCTCTCTTTAGATGGTATGTGTAGTCGGCCACATATATATCAATTTGCCTTCGGTTCTAAAGAAGAGGGTGAAATATTTTGGACGTGTTTGGAAGTGTGCCTAGAGCTATTGTGACTAGATGCACCGGCTAGCAACATGCACGGTCGAAGGAGGAATACAGAGACATTCACTAAGCTAATTGTGATATACATACCCTTAATTGCAGTGGTCTGTATGGGTGATTTATCTTAGACATCACGACGGTTATTTAGAGATGACCTCATTCTTGGCTCAACAAAGTGGATTTCTACGAGACTTTTAATGAACATCTTATTATAGAGCTCTCTCTACACATGTCATGGCATAAAAAATGGGTTATCCTAATTATGATTAATTACAACAAGCTAGTGGTGTATCCTAAATCCCCAAGAATGCTTTATCCTTACTGAGTTCAAGCACCATTCCAAACACTTTTGTTACTTGTTTTCTTTTACTTGTTTTATTACTTTTCTGCATTCAACCAAAAACCTTTTAAACACCATTTACTTCTGCATTCAACCAAAAACCTTTTAAACACCATTTACTTGAAACTAAAGGCAACTTACAAGTATCCTTTGGTAGATAGTGACGAGGGGCATAAATACCTTAACCCAATAGCTCTCTATGGGTTCGATACTCTTATTTTGAAACTAGCTACAATCGATATGTGCACTTGTAGTCATCAAGCTACAATCGATATGTTCCTCTTCAAGCTAGCATTTTTGTCGCCACTATTGGGTGTGGTATCCTCCATGAGAGCCATCTTAGCCTTTTTGCTGCTGCTCCTGGGTGTCTTCACCACCTCATTTACCATCGTTCTAGACCTCTTATCTTTTTTGATGCTATTGTTCGGTGTTGCATTATGACTGGATCACAGGGGTGTACTCTGCGGCGTGGTGCCTTTTTCGTGCAACTCTTGGGTGTCATCTTCTCTAGCATGGTCTGCTTGGTGATGGCCTTCTTCAGGATGCTCTTTCTGGGGATGCTCTTCCTGCTCCTCTTTATGTTGCTCCCTTGTAAGTCTCTCCTCTGTTTGAAGCTACTATCACTCGAACAACCACGAGAGAGGCCATCCATCAGGTAAATCATGTTTTCTACAAGTTCGTATTTATCATTGTCGACCTCAAATTCCTGTCCAACCGTTAGCAGGCGCGAACAGGTACACTTCCCGTCTACTACGACTCATCCTACTTAACGGTATGGCTAAATCACTGGCAACTTTCACTTGTATAGCCTTTTTTACCGTTGTAAGCAAAAACTGCCAAATGTGCTTCCTGGGAGGACCCCCATGGCACCTTCTCACGTAGCGCTGCTATCAATTCAGATATTTGTACCACTTCAGGATCATATGTGCCAACGAGTACATCAATGTCATCAACAAAATTTTCTGTTCCATAATCTAATTTTGCAATGAACTTCTCGACACCGATACGAAAGTGTATCTTTCCATCACCACTTTCATCAGGACCAAAACCACCGAGGGGTTCGATGACATATCACCGGTAGCTGGAGTAGCCTCGGTGATAGTATTAGCAGGAGGAGCAACATGAGTAGTATCATAGTCCAGACCATGGGCTTGCTCCTCCACAACAGGTCTTCGAGTAGCCGCATCAGCACGCTGAACTTCACCACGAGTTCGAGGCGGACCAGTGCCCAAGACAGTAGTTATGGCAACAACAACAGCGGGGTAGACTCCCGAAGCCTTAGTTTGTGCAACAGCGGCATGGATTAGGTCAGTAGCAGGCTGAGCAAGAACACCAGTAGATTCCACAATAGCGGGGCGGCCTCCTGAAGCCTTAGTTTGCGCAATAGCAGCATGGATTGGGTCAGTAGCAGGCTGAGCAACAACACCAGCAGATTCCACAACAGTGGGGCGGCCTCCTGAAGCCTTAGTTTGTGCAACAACAACAAGAATTGGGTCAGTAGCAAGCTGAGCAACAACACCAGTAGAGTGCACAATAGCTGGGCGGCCTCCCGAAGCCTTAGTTTGTGCAAAAGCAGCAGGAATTGGGTCAATAGCAGGCTGAGCAACAATATCAGCAGATTCCACAACAGCGGGGCGGTTTCCTGAAGCCTTAGTTTGTGCAAAAGCAGCAGGAATTGGGTCAGTAGTAGGCTGAGCAACAATACCAGCAGATTCCACAATAGCGGGGCGGCTTTCCGAAGCCTTAGTTTGCGCAATAACAACATGGATTGGGTTAGTAGCAGTCTAAGCAACAACACCAGCAAATTCCACAACAGAAGCACGACCTGCATCCACAACAGTATTTTGCACCATGGCAAAATGGGCACACCTATAAGGAGTTTGCGCTACAGAAGCATGGCATAGATGAGGGAACCACATTTTGCTTAACAACAGTGGGGCTTTGAGTCAGACCACCCTAAGCTTGAATAGCAGGCCGACTAGGAGTGGAAGTAGTAAACACATCCAGTATTCTACAATCTAGGAGAAACATTCGAGCCCCCGGAAACCGTTTCAGCAACCCGGATATCTGACTGTCACGCTTTATAGTAACTGATACGTCAGAAACGTATCTATAATTTTTGATGTTCCATGCTTGTTTAGTATCTACTTTGCTTTGCTTTGTCTACACTTTGAGGTGTTTTTATATGTTTTCTGTTACTAACCTATTAACAAGATGCCACAGTGCCAGTTGTCTGTTTTCTTCTGTTTTTGGTTCCACAAAGGCAAAAAATCAATATTCTCGGAATTGGACGGGACAAAAGCCAAATTAAATATTTTACCATGGGGAACATGGAGCTAGAATACGAGACGCAGGGGATCCACCAGGGAGCCACACCCCCTGGCCGCGCGGCTGGGCCTAGACCGCGCCTGGGGGAAGGAGGGTGCGGTCGCCCTGGCTGCCCCTGTCTCGCCTCTTCGCCTATAAAGACCCCCCGATACAGAAACCCTAAGTACTCGATCAATATTCCATGAAACCGTCTATAGCCGCCGCCACCATCGTCCCTAGATCGGGGGGATCTAAAGCTCTTCCCGGCACCCTGCTGGGGGTGAGATCATCCCGGAGGCCTTCTTCTTCATCATGCCAGCCTCCGGTATGAAGTGTGAGTAGTTCCACCTTGGACTACGAGTCCATGTAGTAGCTAGATGGTTGTATCTCCTCCTTTGTGCTACCATGTTTAGATCTTGTGAGCTCTGTTCATGATCAAGATCATCTATTTGTAATCATGCATGTTGTGTTTGCGGGGATCCGATGGATATTGAGATTACTATGCAGATTGATTAATGGTTTTGTCTTATTGATTCTATCATGTATGTGTTGTTTGTGATCTTGCATGCTCTCCGTTTCTAGTAGCTATCTTGGCCAAGTATATGCTAGTGACTCCAAGAGGGGGTATTTATGCTCGATAGTGGATTCATGCCTCTATTTAATCTAAGGGAAGTGATAAAAATCTCTAAGGTTGTAGATGTGATGTTGCTACTAGGGAGAAAACAACGGTCTCTTGTTCATGGAACAAGTGGATTTTTTACCTTACACACTTTGCTTAAAGCATATCTGTTGCTTGCAACTTAATACCGTAGGGGGTTCAGATGATAACCTGAAGGTGGATTACTAGTCATAGATGCAGTTGGATGGCGGTCTATATATCTTGTTGTATTGTCCAATCGAATCTCATAGGATCATGAATGTCTAGTATTGCATTGTTATGCCTTGCTCAGTCCTGTCAATTGCCCTGCTGTAATTTGTTTACCCAGCATGCCATGTTTGTTTATCTTAAGGAGAACACCTCTAGTCAACTATGGACCCCGGTCCAATCTTTACCATTGATACATCTTCCAATGGTACTGTTTACCTTTCCGCAAACCACTATTACCTTCCACACCATATAGTTAATCCTTTGTTTTCAGCAAACCAGTGAGATTGACAACCTCACTATTCGTTGGGGCAAAGTCTTGAGTTTGTGTTGTGCAGGTTTCCAAGTTGCTAGAAACACCTTTGAGTCATTTCCTTCCACCTACTGGTTCGATAACCTCGGTTTCTTACTGAGGTAAAACTTCCTATTGTGCTCATCATACCTTCCGCTTGGGGTCTCCCAATGAAGTGTTCACACACTCATCAAGGCTTTTTCTGGCGCCGTTGCCGGGGAGGCTAAGGATGTATTCAGAAGGGGAGTCCTTCACAACCTTTCTCAAACTTTGTTTTTGTTTTGCTTAGTTTCTTTTGCTTGGTTTTGTTTGCCTCTTTTTATCAAAAACTCCACAAAAATTAGTTTAGTTTGGTTTAGTTTCTCTTATCAAAAACACAAAAAAAATTAGTTCCTGCTCTAGTTGTCTTGCTCTAGCTCACCTGTGATTCCCAAGTTCACCCTAAAAGACCTTTCAATAGGTTGTGGATCTATAATTGGGAAAGAAAATATTGAAGAATTCTTTAATCATGTTAGCAAACATGAGGATATTGAGGATAAATCTATATCAGAACTTGCTCCTAATTATGAAATTGCTGCAGCTTATTTAGTTCATATGTTGGAGGCTAGGTTTGTTAACCTTAACCCCATGATGCAAATTTGGTTTCTTAAACTAAAAGAAGAAAAGGATCCTAAAAAGAGAGATTTTATCCTAGAAACTTTACTAAAAGAGTTCAATGATGTTGCTAAGGAAGCGAAAAAGGTCCATGAACGTTTTAATATTCTAGGCTCATGCGTAGATGTTATGGGTACTTCAGATAAAACCAAACCCAGAGAGGAAATTAAGATACCCATACCTTTTAAACTTGTAGGAATGCATGAAGCCTTAGAAAAGAATTCTCATTGGATTGTTCCTGAAAACCCTTTTGATGAAAGTATGAACCAATGAGAGATGAGAAGGGATCCTCTAAAACTCATTTGGATGAGATACCTTTCCTAGTTGACGAGATTGCAAGTATTGATCTTAATTCTTCTTCATTTGAAAATACTTGATTCTTGCTTCTTGTGCCTAACTTAAAGGCGTTAAAGAAAAATAATTATTAGAAGATAACCTAAAAGTTTTCTCGAGTCTTGGAAGTTATTACTTCAGTAATGACCCCTCCTTATCTTTTTTGTTTGCTTTTTGTGCCAAGAATAACCTCTCATCAGAGGGAAGTAAGATTTGTGGAGTTGCTGTCCCGAAACAGATTTTTGTGCTGCACCGTAAAAATTCGTGAAGAATCTCTGTAAGTAGTATTGAGATGATATTTTCTGAATAAATCTCACAGTATGTTATATAACTTTCTTTAGTTCAAAACTTTTTGATTTCAGCAACAAAAGGTTTTCTAAAAAATCGGTTTCTACCTGCTGGTCTATTTTGACAGATTTCTGCCATTATTTGCATTTGCTTCTTATTGATTCCTTTTTGGGTTCTTTTTGGGAAATTGAGCTTTTTGAGGGAATTAATACATTAGATCGTGTTTTTAGTGAAAGTTTTTCTGTTTTAAAGCTAAGCCCAAAGGTCTATTATCTTTTGAATACACTAATGTTGCTAATGAAGATTGTGTGAAGTTTTGTATGAAGGAAAAATTTCAGGTGTAGAGAGAGAATGATGTAATGAGATGGAGAATGGACAAAATCTCAAGCTTGGGGATGCCACCCCGTGTCACCCCAAGAAATATTCAAGAGGTATAAGCGTTAAAGCTTGGGGATGCCTAAGGAATCCCCTTCTTCATCAATAAAAATCTCAGGTCTTTCTAGACACTTCGCTTTTATTGTTTCATGCACACTTGTGTTGTTCTTGGAGCGTCTTTATTTTCATTTAGTTTGTTTAGTTTGCTTAAATAAAGTAGTTTGGACCGCGTTATGGCCGTGTTGTTTCAAATAAGTTGATTGGTGTTGGAAAGGAGTAGAAAGTTCTTGCTTGAATAGTACAAGAGGAGCTTGCTTTGACTGTGACTTAGACTTTATCATGTCATGCTAGGTGTTGTTTTGGCCTTATGCTCAGTGATTATTACTGTAGCATGACTTGTTCCCAATAATTGGAATTGCTTAATGTGCCTTGAAGGAATCATGCGTTGTTTTAGCATACAAAAGCATAGTATTGTGGTATTCTCCTTTGATGCTTTGTTTGGGTTGACTTGGCATATGCTCACACCATGTTATGACTATGAACAAGTCAACATAGCCTCTATGATCATTTAGTCCTTAACTTGTAGTACCACTTTATGCTTTGATGAATAATGTTTTGTCGCTCTGCATGATTATGGCCATTATTGCTCTCTTAGTTAGTCGCTCCCAGTCTTTTGCTAGCCTCCACTTGTATGATTAAGCTCTACTCATGCATCCAACTCCCAAGAAACCAAGTTATTCCAAAGTGTCCACTATAAATGCCTATGCATGGTGTGTTACATCATTCCAAGTATATTCTTGTTTTCATCTATCTTCCAATTAAAAAGTATTTTATTATGTGAAAAAATAGTGATTAAAGCTCTCACAAACTTGATGGCACACTTTATTATTCTTGCCCCTAATAAACTTTAACCATTGTGTCATTTATGTTGTATATGCTTGCTTATACGTTGGAATTAGCAAAATTGTGCTGTCATGGGGAACGCTTTCAACATTGCACTTGTACTTTGTACATAGTTGATATCATGCTCTTTTGTCTATGGATGCCGTCGGTGTGAAATAAAAGGGGATCTTGTAAGTCCATGGAGTTATGTATGTGTGTTAGAGAAACGTCTGGGCCGCTAGCCTAAGTCATGCCTAATCATGGTGGAAACTTGCAGCATCACCATAATGACATCTATGAAGCTTTCTTCTTATAAAAAAAGACACATATTGAAAAGAGGAAAGAGAGATAAAAGCACCATTTTCCCATGGTAAATAAGAAGATTGCTAAGATGCTCATTGTCTGTTTGCCTTGTCATTTTGATTATGGAATAGCTCTTGTATCATGTGCAAGGGTACCCCGTTGACGGTTCTCTATGATACACAATTACACATGTACTTACTATGACAAAAACATACAGGTGACTAAAGTTGAGTAGCATGAGGAGCGGCCCTCGTATTCAAGGGACATGAGATTGCCAACTTATACTTTGTCAAGCATATACTACATAGTTTGTTCACTTTAACCTTAATCACTTCAAGATGCTTATGATAGGGGCAATGAGAGCTGAAATCTAACAAGTACTATAACTTTTGAAAGCTCTTTTTGAAACTTGAAATCCCTGCTTACCTTTATGAAGGGCCTTTCTTACACTATATTGAGTCTCCATCTTCTACCCTTAGGCACCAGTTAAGAGAGCATAGTTGCCATTCTTAGTTCTATGTGCATTGTTCCAAAACTTTTTAATTGATGCATATTGTTGATATTACTTGTTCTTGTGCTATTTGTATCTAGTCACTCTTATGAACTTTGAAGGTGTCCTATGTATCTATTTGCTACTCCATGAGGGACAAGTTAAATGCCACTATGCTATGTTTTCTGTATGTGAAACAAACAAACGTTTTTCAATGCATGTTATTCATGATCTTTGTTTGTAATCTTTCATGTTGCATGCATAGTTACTTTGTCTTACTGTTAGAACTCCATCTTTCATGCTCATGTTTAGAGTTCTTTGATCCCAGCTTTCAGTGCTTGCAAATGGTTTGATCTTGATTTTCATGGTACATGTCACCTAAAAAATTATTCTTTTGATCACTTACCTACTCGAGGACGAGCAGGAATTAAGCTTGGGGATGCTTGATACGTCGGAAACGTATCTATAATTTTTGATGTTCCATGCTTATTTAGTATCTACTTTGCTTTGCTTTGTCTACACTTTGTGATGTTTTTATATCTTTTCTGGTACTAACCTATTAACAAGATGCCACAGTGCCAGTTGCCTATTTTCTTTTGTTTTTGGTTCCAGAAAGGTAGAAAATCAATATTCTCGGAATTGGACGGGACAAAAGCCAAATTCAATATTTTACCGTGGGAAACGCGGAGCCAGAATACGAGATAAAGGGGAGCCACCAGGGGGCCACACCCCCTGGCCGCGCGGCTGGGCCCAGCCCGAGCCTGGGGGGTGCGGCCGCCCTGGCTGCCCTTGCCTCGCCTCTTTGCCTATAAAGATCCCCCAATATAGAAACCCTAAGTACCCGATCAATATTCCACGAAACCGTCCGTAGCTGCCGCCACCATCGTCCCTAGATCAGGGGGATCTGAAGCTCTTCCCGGCATCCTGCCGGAGGGGAGATCATCTTGGAGGCCTTCTTCTTCATCATGCCAGCCTCCGGTATGAAGTGTGAGTAGTTCCACCTTGGACTACGGGTCCATGTAGTAGCTAGATGGTTGTATCTCCTCCTTTGTGCTACCATGTTTAGATCTTGTGAGCACCGTTCATGATCAAGATCATCTATTTGTAATCATGCATGTTATGTTTTCGGGGATCCGATGGATATTGAGATTACTATGTCAGATTGATTAATGGTTTTGTCTTATTGATTCTATTATGTCTGTGTTGTTTGAGATCTTGCATGCTCTCCGTTTATAGTAGCTATCTTGGCCAAGTAGATGCTAGTGACTCCAAGAGGGGTTATTTATGCTCGATAGTGGGTTCATGCCTCTATTTAATCTAAGGGAAGTGACATAAATATCTAAGGTTGTAGATGTGTTGTTGCCACTAGGGAGAAAACAATGGTCTCTTGTTCATGGAACAAGTGGATTGTTTACCTTACACACTTTGCTTAAAGCAGTTATCCGTTGCTTGCAACTTAATACCGTAGGGGGTTCAGATGATAACCTGAAGGTGGATTACTAGTCATAGATGCAGTTGGATGGCGGTCTATGTATCTTGTTGTCTTGCCCAATCGAATCTCATAGGATCATGAATGTCTAGTAGTGCATTGTTATGCCTTGCTCAGTCCTGTCAATTGCCCTGCTGTAATTTGTTTACCCAGCATGCCATGTTTATTTATCTTAAGGAGAACACCTCTAGTGAACTATGGACCCCGGTGCAATCTTTACCATTGATACATCTTCACTGTTATTGTTTACCTTTCTGCAAACCACTATTACCTTCCACACCATACAGTTAATCCTTTGTTTTCAGCAAACCGGTCAGATTGACAACCTCACTGTTCGTTGGGGCAAAGTCTTGAGTTTGTGTTGTGTAGGTTTCCAAGTTGCTAGCAACACCTTTGAGTCGTTCCTTCCACCTACTGGTTCGATAACCTTGGTTTGTTACTGAGGGAAAACTTGTTGCTGTGCTCATCATACCTTCCGCTTGGGGTCTACCAACAAAGTGTTCACGCACTCATCAGTAACCTTGCTGCCTTGTTCATCCTTGAAGCTAAACCGTGCAGTCTATGTCAGCCCCATTTCAATATGTTTATGCAGAGCAACAACCATACCAGGGATAGTGCAAATCTGCACCGGTGCTTCTTTAATCGTGACACAATTACCATAATTCCACTTGCCCTTCCCATTTGCTAATTTAGGTTGGTAGCCGCCGACGCGTATCGAAACCACATAAGGGGTCTCTGGGGGGGCCCTAACTGACGGAAATATTGGGACAAAATAAGAACTTGTCTGTCAGCATTCGGCTAGCAAACAATTCTAGGTTCGATCTATCTCTTTCAGGTCAATAGACAGCTTGCAGTTAGAGTTAGTGCGAAAAGCAAAGAGAAGAGTAGCTCACCCGCATGTATCGAACAATTCTTTGAGGGTATGATGATCTGCCATCCTCTGTGATGCTCAGCTCTTCCGGTGGCGGAGGCATGCTAGAGCCTCAGAACGGTGGGCACAGCATGCGGCATTAGAGATCGGGATCAGCGAGTGGGTGCAGCAACTTGGCGCCGAAAGGCAAATGTCCCAAGGGATCGTTCTGGTTGGAGGGTGGATTTCGCTGCCAGCGGCGCTAGGGTTCATGCGAAGGAGGGAGTGAATTTGTGAATTTCGTCAACGCTCTAAGGCGTGGGGTCTAGTTCCACGTTTTGTCTATGTGGTTTTCAACTTGGCGCTCACGTCACAAACAGATTAGTGACATTGAGGTCCCGAACATCTCCTTCACGGGACAGTTGATGAAAAGTTTGTATTTGGCAGGGGTGGGACGAATTTGGCTCGAAATGGACCTTCTCAGTTTTTGGCGGCCCAAGTTTGCGAACCCCGGCGATTACATGGAACTTGGACTCCATGTTGCACTTACATGGGAAGTCGGACCCCGCATGTTGAAATCCCCTCCAACAAGGTCATTGCCATGCACAACTAACTAAGGCCAGACCTTGGGCTTTTACCCTGTAAGATTAGACCCTGAGTTTCTCCTGTGTTGTCGTCCCCACTTTCCGTTGTCGCGGCTCCAAGTCATAAATCACCTAGCCGAAACCTCATCATCACCACGACTAGAACCACCCTTACTCGTTCTCAGATCTTTGGCTTCCATGCCCTTCTCCACGACTGACTTCACCCTGAGACTAAATACATGTCCCACGATGGCAACAGACCATAGAGCTTCACAACGCTTCATTTGAAACCAAATGTTTAGAAAAACATGGATGCGCACGGCCAAAATCCGTCTGATCCGGCAAACTCTAGGCATGTTGTCCATTTGGAGTTCGTCAGCTAGCACTCTGAAACTTGGCACTCCGGCCAGATCACTGATGATAGGCGACCAACAGAACATCATCATGGCTTGAGAGGGATCTTAGGACCGCCACCTTTATTAGGAAGATCGCCGACCCCCACGCCACTGGCTCCCCACAGGACCGGCCGCCCGATTCCCCACCAGCATGGCCAACAGAGGAGTAGGCTGCCCGGGCCGGCACGACTGCAACCTAACACCAAGATATAAAGACCCGCGGAGATCCTCCAAAATCTGATCAGCGGAGAGAGTGTACAGGCGGAGGCACCGGGGTTCCCAACCGCACCACCGCACCATCCGTCCGCGAAGATCGGATGCAGGGCGGAAGCATCTGGGTCAAGGGCTAGGCAACCACATCACCACCAGACATCCACACCGGTCATCATCCCAGCGCCATCGTTCCGCAAGCGAGCACCAGGCGTGGCTCGGCCTCCTCATCATCGACTGCTCCTACAATGACACCATCAATGACAACGAGGAGTTGTTGGCATGCGATGCCGCCGTAGATGCTTCAGTGAGTAGTTATCGCTGGTATCTAGGGTAGACTACGTGCTAGGGTTTGTTTCGTAGCGACGTCAATTTTTCTTGTAAATTTGTTGATCTCGGTGATAAAAAACCCTCTCCTATGTATGAAGTAGTGTGGATCTTGCGCAAACGATGTTTCTAAAATTATGCGGTTGTGATTATTGTATTTATTTAACGCAAGGGATTTTCTTACCGCAAAAGTGATTTTAAGTTAATGCAAACCACATTTGCAATATGGACATTTGCGGTATCTGCTAGAGATGCTCTTATACACGCAGATGGGCACCACGAGTGACTTCTTGATCTTCTTGCATGTCGGCGCACAAGACAGACCAACCGTGCATTTCAATCTCCTGCACCAGAATCGTATGTACAGTCGGTGTTCCTGGTATAGTCCACGAAAAGACTTCGTGGAGATGTCGTACTGACTGAATCGAACCATCTCACTCCGTGCAAATTGTTTCTAGGCCCTAATAAGTTTCACAACAAAGATGGACTTGGAAAGTTCTCCAAGCACGAAACTTAATGTGGGGTGGGGTGGGGGAAGGCAACAATATGATTTATTAGAGCTAGAAGAGCACACTAACAAACAATGAGAACAATGAAACGTCATTATAGTCCACATACTATCAAGAATGTATTTGGTTCAGCTTTGCAAACATAAACGGTAATGAAATCGATTCACAGACGGTAATGGTAATGGAATGAGAAATATCCAAATCTATTTGGTAACGGAATGATATAGGGTTATGGCATAACTTTTTTATCTGACATATATTTGGATCGTGAACACCATGAAATTCCAAGAAAACTTTCAATCAAAGCAAAGATCTGGAAGGAAGGCTCTAAGACGGCTAGAAAGAGGAGAAGAAGGGGTCCAGAATAGAGCAATTCCTCAAGCTTGAGAGGATCCATGGCCACGGGGATCCATGGCCTCAACTCCTTCCGTACGGCTTCCGCTCCTTTTGCTCTCTCACGTGGTGCCGCTAATGGTGAAATAGACGTCGAGGGAGGGGTTGCGGGCCTAGCTCCAGCCGGCACCACCATCTCCTGGACTCGATGACACTCAATAACATGGGTGTGACTGCTAACAGTTTCCTAAAGTGGTGGGATTTGTTTACGTGTAAACTGAACCAAACATATTTTAATGGTAGTATCTGTTAACACTGTAATCAGGTTACATTACAGAATACTGAACCAACCACGTTTCAAATGCTTTGACTTTATATCCTGATGTAGATGCACACCGCGCGTGACTATATTCTTGCCTATCGGTGCCAAGGCAGACCAACCAAACTAATGCATTTCAATCTCCTGCACTAGAATTGTATGATCGGTGTGCCTGATACAGAATCGAACCATCTCACTCCACATCAGAAAGGGATCTGAAGGAGGAACTTGGAGAAGGACAAATCCTTGCTGCTGCATGGATCATTGCAGGATAACGCATCATCCCCTACATCATCAACAACTGCATCTCCATCACCATCTCTACCCCATCTTCCATTCATTAGATATTATTGTAATTCGAGATTCAATTGTGGTTTGTACTAGATTCATTCCATTTTTTATCCATTCATTTGTTTATGATAATGTTGTTGATTGCTTCTATGTGTGAGTAGTTCCCTTCGTTCTTGGGGAGATGCAGAAACCTAGCATTATTATGAAATGAAATAAATATGATCTATTACTTGTGTAGAGTATCTAACGATCTCTGATGTGTGTTTGATCTCTCTCTTTAGATGGTATGTGTAGTCGGACACATATCATTTGCCTTCGAGTTTAAAGTAAGAGGGTGAAACCCTTTGGACGTGATTGGGTGTCTTGTGCCGGTTGCTATTGTGACTATAAGCATCGCTCTCATTCAACGCGATTGAAAGGGGAATAAAGGGAGATTCACTAAGCTAATTACGATATCCACGGGGAAACCCTTAATTGCGGTGGTGCATGGTGATTGCTTTCATGCATCGCAATAGTTATTTAGAGATGACCTCATTCTTGGCTCAACAAAGTGTCTGCCTACGAGCCTAGGTGAACATCTTATTATGAAACTCTCTCTCCGCACATATCATGACATGTGAAATATGTTATCCTAATTATGATTAATTATAACATGCTAGTGGTCTATCCTACATCCCGAGAACGTTTTAGACCTATTGCATTCAACCATCGTTCTATACACTCTTTTTACTTGCTTTCTTTTTACCTATTTATTTACTTTCCTGCATTTAAACCAAAAACCTTCAAACACCTGTTTACTTAAAATCAAAGGTAACTTAAAAGTATTCTTTGGTAGATAGTGACGAGGGGCATAAAGATCCTAACAAAATAGCTCTCTGTGGGTTCGATACTCTTATTTCGAAACTAGCTACAATTGATCTGTGAACTTGCAGCCATCAGCGCCAACGATGGCGATGCCGGAAGCTCGAGCGCGGCAGCGCATGTTGGCCCGGTGATCCGTGCTCGCGACCGCGGTGTCCTCCGACAGCGACGATGGTGATGACGACGTCCGCGAGGCCATGTTCAACTCACTCGGGACCCTCGTCTCCGACGTGTTGGATTGCGTGAAGCGCCACCACGTCGAGGCATTGACGAGCAGCAGGTCCTTCGTCACGCCCTGCATCATTTCGCAAGCGAGCACCAGGCGCGACTCGGCCTCCTCATCATCGACTGCTCCGACAACGACACCACCGACGACAACGAGGAGTAGGCACGCGATGCCGTCGTAGATGCTTTGGTGAGTAGTTACCGCCAGTAGCTAGGGTAGAGCGCGTGCTAGGGTTGGTTTTGATGCCGTAGAAGCATCGATTTTTCTTGTAAATTTGTTGATCTCGGTGATAAAAAACTCTCCTATGTATGAACTAGTGTGGATCTTGCGCAAACGATGTTTTTAAAATTATACAGTTGTGATTATTGTATCTATTCTACTCAAGGGATTTTTCGTAGTGCAAAAGTGGTTTGCAGTTAATGCAAACCATGTTTGCGGTATTGGCTAAAAATGCTCTTATGCACGTAGATGGGCACCGCAGGTGACTCCTTTATCTTCTTGCATGTCGATGCACAAGAACAGACCAACCAGGCATTTCAATCTCCTGCACCAGAATCGTATGTATGATCGGTGTGCCTGGTACAGTCTACGAAGAGGCTTCCTGGAGACGCCATACTTGCACAATCAAACCATCTCACTCCGTGCAAATTGTTTCCGGACCCACAACAAGGATGGACTTGGAAAGTTCTCTAAGCCCCAAACTTAAATATGCGTTATTAGAGTTAGAAGAGCACACTGACAAACCAATGTGTTTGTTTCAGCTCTGCAAACGTAAACAGTAATGAAATCAATTCACGGAAGATAATGGTAATGGAATGAGAAATATCCAAATTTATTTGGTAACAGAATGGTAAAGAATGAGATAGGGGTACGGCATAAGTTTTTTTCTGTGACATATCTTTGGATCAGTGAACACCATGAAATCCCAAGAATTTTTTTCAATCAAAGCAAAAATCTGGAGGAAAGGCTCCAAGACGGCTAGAAAGAGGAGAAGAGGTCCAGAGCAATCCCTCAAGCTTGAGAGGATCCATGGCCACGGGGATCCATGGCCTCAGCTCTTTTTGTATGGCTGCCGCTCCTTTTGCTCCCTCACGTGGTGCCGCTAGTGGTGAAATAGACGTCGAGGGAGGGGTTGCGGGCCTAGCTCCAGCCGGCGCCACCGGCTGCTGGACTCGGTGACACTCGAAACATAATCTGTTACCGGAGGGGTGTGACCGGTAACAGTTTTCTGAAGTGCTGGGATTTGTTTACAGGGAACTTGTTTACGTGTAAACTAAACCAAACAGATTTTAATGGCAGTACCTGTTAACACTATAATCAGATATGTTACAGATTCCCGAACCAAAGACGTTCCAAATGCTTTGACTTTATATCCTGATGTAGATGCGCACCGCGAGTGACTATATTCTTGCCTGTCGGCGCCAATGCAGACCAACCAAACTACTGAATTTCAATCTCCTGCACCAGAATCCTACGATCGGTGTGCCTGATACAGAATCGAACCATCTCACTCTACAAATTGTTTCTGGACCCTAATAAGATCAATTATCAGAACTTCAGGACAAGGATGGAGTTGGAATTTGGAAAATTCTTCAAGCCCCAAACTTAATGTGGGGGAAAAAGGCAACAACACGATTTATTAGAGCTAGAAGAGCACACTGACACACAACACACAACGAGAACAATGAAATCAACAGTTAAACATGCATATCTAGACATGGATATGCATGCATAAGCAGAGCAAACTCAAACACTAGTACTAGCTGGATGAAGCACCTGCTGCAGCGGCGGATTCCGGCCTGTCGACAATCCCGACGTGGGTGAGCAGCGCCCAGAGGAGCGTTATCAGCTCGCCGCCCCGGTCGACGGCCTCCATGTGCCCTTTCAAGTTGTCCGATGGAGCCAGATACAGGACCATCTCCGACCAAAACCCAGCCAGCAGCCTCCACGCCATCTCCTCCCTTCCCGTCGCCAGTTCCCCAAGCTGCTCTGCGAGCTTCGCGGCATCCTTGAGCACCTGGTGGTTCTGCCTCATCCCCAACAGCTCGATCAACTGTCGGTACCCCGCTTCCGGCGGCATGGATGATACACCAGTGCCGCCACCGGGAGCAAGGGCTCTCTCAACATCCTTCTTGACGAGCTTGTACAGGCCCTTGCTCCAGCCATCGTTGTCAGGAAGTAGCTCGGGGTAGAACGCCACCAGGTACGCGCAGTAGGGCGACAGGTGAGTGGCGGCGGTCTTCTTGTCATCCGAGGTAGAAGAAGGACGACCATCCTGTTGGTGGTGTGGATGCCTCACCTCAAGGACGGCCGTGGCAATGTGCCAAACAAGGATGGTGTCAGTTGTACCTTTGCTGTTGCAAGCCCAGAGTAAGCTTTCACCAACTTGGCTCTGGCGCAGGGATGTCATACCCTTGCTTAGGCCAGCTTCGTTGCTTCTACCAGTACTTCTTCTTAGGGTGGCGATGATGCAATCCTTCACCGCCGATGGTATCTTGACATTGTTCTTCCGGGGCTCCAACAAATTAAGGATGGACTGAGGAAAAACAAGTTGGTGGAATTGCCTTGGTTGAAGCACCAACATCAAGTTTTGCCCCATTTCGTCATTCCAATGCCTCATCAACCTGGTGCATCTGCATTGCAACAAGCGGCCAACCCATTTTGGGACAACAGGAGAAAGCCCCAAGGAGGCGCGGTGCACACAGCGGCAGGTGAGGATCACTTTGGTCCAGCTAGAGCATATGTGGGAAGCAATATTCCTCGCTTCAACAACCACGACAAGCAAAAAGAGTAATAGTACTGGCACTAGATCATAGTCTGACCTTCCAAACGTTTTGGATTCCGCGCCGCTCGTAAACATTCCATTATGACAAACATAAATGCAGTGAATTGATGACGGTTGGTTTATAAACTCGTCCCTCTCCATAAGAAAATATGCCAATCTGATGACGTCCATCCCAGAAAGTATGCAATAACCTATGCTCAAGACTGAGATAAGCATACTAAATATAGTCAATTGGTAATCTGAATAGGAGATTGGTAGTGGTGAATCATAATAATCATGAAGAAAAGACAGCTCATCTGCAATCATCCTGAACGCCCTTTCATGTTCACCATCCATTATAAAGACACTTCTGACAAATTTGACAGTCTTGGTAGGGATAACATCGTCGGTGAGTTTGTACCTTGCAAATCGACACCTTAGCAACTTAAACAGTGCAAATGACAAGCATAAATCTTTCAGTTGTTGCATTGACGTCAGAAGCCTGTTGTCCAACTGCCAAACTCTGTCAATGGTTACCAATCTGGCGCCTTGAACCGTCTCCAAATTATCTCTGAATATGTAACCATTAGGTTGCTTTTCTACCTGCTGGTCGTCCTCACCCATAACTAGAAGTGGAGGAGGAGGCATTGACTGGCCATGTTGATCGTCACTTCCTTCTCGTAGCTGCTGCATATATCCAATAATGAGACGAGGATTGCGTCCTAGTGCGAAGGATTTCCGGGCCTTTATAAATGCATAATATTTTAATGCCAGTTTTGCATGAACAAGAGCAAAAGGTGCGAACATGAAATAGCGAAGATGTGCAGTCCCGGGAATAATATAGGGGCTCAGTTGCACGGTCGCAGCCAAATAAGCTATCCAAATTCCCTGAACAAGAAGATCGATAGGAGGACGTATGCTTCGATTTTCCCTATCATCGGTAGCAACTGTAGGGCTTGTATTGATAGCAGAAATCAAAACAAGGCCTGTGGATACTATCACCAGGTATGGGTGAAGGAAGTATGGGGTGCAAGTGGCTTGCAATGTTATGACCGTGACATTATGGTTTGAGCCAATTGTGGAGAGAACAGAGGATATGATGGGTAGGAACAAGGTGGTGGCCCCCAGCAAGAGATAGCGAGTGAAACCATAGTGGCGATAACGATTGCCATAGGCGCCTATTCCGACTATGACTCCTGCAAGGATGACTGTTACAATCGCGACAAGAAGATAACGAAGAACGAAAACGAAAAACACAGCAAGGAGACACAGATTTAACGTGGAAAACCTCTCCAACAAAGAGAGGAAAAAACCACGGGCGCCAGCCAGCGAAACTTCACTATATCGAGGAGTGTTTACAAACGCCGGGGATTTCACAGATGCAACTATCCCAACCGGCGGCTTACAAGGGGTTTATATATCGGTGGAAACCTAGGTCTTCGACGATCCGTACCGTACCGCGGGGGGCTGTCGCCCCCCGCACCCCCCACAGGCGTCCCCGTTGGGCACGGTGTGGGCCAACTTCAGACTCGTTACACTCGGCCCAAGCCTCCCGGCGACGGGCCTCGCTCCACTCGTCAGAAGTTGGCCTATACTTTGTAGAATTTGGATCAACATATAACAATGACGTTGACGAGAAGTAATGCGTCTACTCGCCACATCTGTCCTGCAACGGTCTTGATGAACTCATCCACGAATTCTTTATCGCAGGGCACCGTCGGACAGTGATCAAACAGTAAACCATTGTTACAGCAGACGGTAGAATTCCACTCCATGAGCTGATAGTACAATTTAAACATTGCGAGTAATCAGTATAAAGTGTTGACTACACAGTATAAGGTGAAAGCAAATTAAATGTCGACAAAGCTATTGTAAATATAAATGACGCTCTAACGGCGGAACACATGCGTAATCCAAGTCAGATATGAATTTAATAACCATCAAAATTGCATTGTACAGAACTCAGTACGCTTCTTTGTACTACTCCAGTGTAGTTATACTCGGTAGAGAAATGTACCTTGCACTGTGGTAGGGGCGATCCAGCGGCCGGAGACATATGGATACGGATCGCCTGGTCTTATTTGATTATTGTTTGCGGTCTGCAAGCATGGAAGACATGTGAACTAGTAATATAGTATGGAGGAGTATAAATAACAAGCACATTTGTAATGGCCCCATACGCGCAGCCATACCATACAAGAGATGGTATCTTTATCTTTATCTTTTTCCTTTTCTTTCTTTGGAATATATGTTTATCTTTCTCTTTTTCCTCATAATACATGTTACTTTCTCTTTCTCTTTATCTTTTTTCTTTTGGTCCAAAAGTACCTTGGTGTATCTTGCATGATTACCATCTGTGGTTGGAAACATGTTCCTTCCTTGTACGACTCTCATGTGGCCCGTGGCCAGGTATCCATGCATCATGCATGGGCCACGTACTTCTTTGCACAGCACACCTGCATTGGACACTACTTCACGAGGTCCAGATAGGTCCGGCGGAGTAGAAAATGGACCGATTGGTTGCCTACATCTTTTCTTTTCTAACCCGCATAAACGCATGTCTTAAAGCACCCACAGGCAGGCCCGATAGAAACGTTCGGATTGGCCGTTTCTTGTGGAACCTGTGCACGAGCTCATGCAACACCATCTTCTTCTCCCTTTTCTCTCTCCTCTTTTAAACATGTTTATTCAAACTAATTTTGATTAGCACATACAATCTTTAAACCGAGTCGTGTTGAAATATATAGCTTAGTCTTTTTCATCGGTTCGGATCACTAGTACAGACCCCCACCCCCCTCTAACACTGGTTTGGAGGGCCCTCTAACAGCGATTGTAGAACCGCTGTTGAGGGTTCGGTGTTAGAGGGCCCCCCTTTAATACCGGTTCTTATACGAACCGGTGTTAAAGGGTGGCGCACGTGGGGCTGCCGCAGGGCTCAGCCCCCCCTTTAACACCGGTTCGTAACACGAACCGGTGTTAAAGGTTCTGTGCCGCGGCAGGAAAAAGAGATAAATCTCTGCCGCGGCAGGAAAACGGCCTAAATCTCTGCCGCGACAGAGTTCTGCTCCTGCCCCATTCTGGGCGTATTTCTACGGCGCGGCGGGGACGGGGAGGGGGGATGGGGAATCGATCGGGAGCGGTATACACATACATCGTCATCAGTACATACAAATACATGAATAATTAAGCAACTATTATTATACACAACATCGTCATTATGTGGTATTCTCCGTAAACGTTGAAGCATCAAGTACAAGACAAACACGTTCAAGCATATATACAACGTTCATTTTGGTGGATATCTAAAGAGTTCTCCGCCAGGCGTGACGACCTCATCAAGTATGAACCCCGCCAATTCCTCTTGAATGGCTCGTATGCGGTCAAATGGTAGGAGTTGGTCCCGTATCCGTTCGATCTAAATATATATGAAGAATAGGTCAATATATATAAGAATAAAATTCAACACAACTGATGGTAATAAAATAATGTTGTGTGTACTTTGTTTACTTACTCTAAGTTGTTCTAGTGCGGCTTGGCCCGTCGCACATATCGTGTTGCGAATAAACTCGCAAACATAGTATTCACATAAGTTATTGTCGGGTCCCTGATGCGCGCACTTTACGAGAATAGAGAGTTCAATCAAAATAATAATCAATAAAGCATGATATAATGGAATTGGAAGCAGAATCAAAGAGATACGCAGACCTAGCTGGCTAGTATTACTTACATTTTGGTCTACAAATTCAATAAAGTATGATATAATGGAATTGGAAGCAGAATCAAAGAGATACGCAGACCTAGCTGGCTAGTATTACTTACATTTTGGTCTACAAATTTTAGATCTTCTGACCATTCACCCACGGCCCTGCCTGTGAACCTTTTCCAAACCCTGTCCGGCAAAGAAAATGGATAAAAGAGTAATTAATTACGTGTTGTCACGAAAGTTGCCGATCTAGTGCGATAATATGATTGAAATTACCCCTGGAGCATCTCTCTAAAGTCTGCCCATAGCCCTTTTTCTTTTCGTAACGAGTCCATGACAAGGACTTTTCTTATGTCAGGTTGAATGACTAGCAGAATAAAGTAGAACCTACGCACGCATAACTCATCATCAGTTAAACTTAACATCGAGTAAGCCGAAACAGAATGTGTACAAGAGAGGGTAACAGTACTCATGAGAAGTTGTAAGGGAATAGTATTTCCCTTTTGGTTTGTTGTCTCAGTAAAGACCTTAGCAAAAAATCTTCTGTCTGCCCGGGTTTGTCTCTTACCACTTGTTCATGAACTCTATTTGGGTCAACGAATCCAATGTCAAAAGGGCCTCCTTTCATGCATTCCATAACCATTTTCCTGCATAATAATATATATATAAATATATGGTGAGCATATATATATACATGCAATTAATGAATTGAATGAGATGAGATAGAAATTAAAGAAATAGTACTTACACACAATAAAGGCTGATGGCATCTTTGTCGAGTTCCTTCTGATTGAATAGAAAATGCAAGTCTTGAATGTTGAAGGTGATCGCGTCGTCTCCGCACAAGAAAATCTAATCTCTTATATGCACCGTGATCCATTCTTCCTTTCTCGTCTTGCATAAATCAAGGTACCACTTGTGCAATTTTCGCATCTTTGTTGGTAGATTCTTGAGCTCCTCTTTCTTGACGAGATTCTTCCCATACTTCCATGGTTGTATGGGGTTGGCATCGCCTTTGGTCAAGTTGTCTCCCATGATGTTCAAGTATGCAATGTAAGTCATCCCCATCTCATTGGCCTTTCTTTGTAGCTCTGCCTCGTAATCATTTACGGGAGGAGCGTCCCGTGTGTCGAACACTTGGAGCGGGGCGCATGATTGGTTTTCCTGCTCTCCGAGCATGGTAACTGTTTTCTAGGGTGACACACGACTGCTACTTTCAGTCTCCCTACGGCGCCTTGCATCCGCCTTCAAAATCTGGCGCTCGTAGTCCGGCACAAGTGGGGTTTCAGGTTTCAAAGGATTTTTGTAAAACTTCTCCACCACCGCCGGATCTATTTTCTCCTTTGGCTCGGCCCGTCTAGGTGCAAAGAATTTCTTGACCTCTTCTTCCGAGATCCTATTGGTCTCTCGTCGCTGCGATTCCACGGTAAAACCGGCAATGGCTTGGCGGAAGGCTGCGGGACGTAGTTTTTTGAACTCTTTGGCGTACGGTTTCCTGCGGATTTCTTTGTGGCAGTGCTAGTGATGCTCTTCGTGGCAGTGCTCTTCCGCTTACGCTGAGGAGATGGCTGAAGCACCGGAGATGGCTGACGGGCAGGAGATGGCTGGCGCGCCGGAGATGGCTGCCGCGCAGGAGATGGCTGAAGCGTCGGAGATGGCTGCCGCGCAGGAGATGGCTGAAGCGGCTCAGACTGCTGACGTTGCGGAGACGGCAGGGGTGCCAGTGGCCTCCAATTTGGAAGCACGATGTGTTCCTTCTTCCAAAGAATGGTTGTTTTCACTGCAAATTTCAGTTGAGTTTCCCCTTCACCTGTAGCATGGTCAAGCTGTGCTTCCTCATATTCCTTGACAACCTCATCCACCCCGACAATAGCATAGCCATCTAGAATCGGTCGGCAGTGGTAAGTTCCACCAGCTACAGGAGGTAAGGCATAGACGACAACCACCTTAATGGATAAGCCCATTAATCTCACATGCAGCTCAGCGTGTTCGCTCTCCGTGATCTCATCCATGGGGTATCGAGGACCCGCCATTTCAAGCGTGGGCTGCACGTTCTCCGTGGAAGCCATGCTTCTTTTCCGCGCAGAGTCTGGGCCGCCGGCAGCTTCCAATGCAGGATCTTCGTGCCGCTGAGATGGGCCGGTAGCTTGATGGCTCTGTTGTGCATTCACTTGCGCCTGCAGCGCCACAAGTGCATGTTCTATCTGTGTCATCCGCTCTGTACCCTCTTTTTCTTTTCAGCCGCGCCATCTGTAAGAGTCGCTCCACTTGGCAAACCCATCCTTCCACGTCATACCCCCTGTGCCTCGTGCATGTCCAGGGTGTTCTTTTTTACCTATGGCGCGTGTGAGCTGGTCATTCTCTCTGTCGGGATGGAAGGTCCTGGCGGCTGTTTCCTCGTATGCCGTGATGAGTTCAGTGACGGGTTTGGCAAGGAGGGTTGAGAAGATACACAATCTTGTTTCTGGGTCCAACCTTGCCCCGATTCCGTAGAACCAAGTCTTTGCACGTAGGTCCCACCCATCTGTCTGGGGTGTGATCCCTCTAGCGCGCAGGGCCTTCTCAGCTTCCTCCCACTTAGGCCTCTGAGATATGTAGCCACCTGACCTCGTCCTCTGGTGATATTCCTTCTTCTAGGCATTTAGCGTATTGGTTTCTGACCTCTTTTTTAGCTATAGCATCTTTTTTATATGTCACAAATTCGGGCCAGTGAGGTCTTATCTTCGCATAATATGCGTCTTCGAAATTTGGAGTCTAGCGAGCTTTGACAAATTTGTTCAATTTTGTCTTCCAGTTGCGGAAAGCATCAGCCATCTTCTTTAGAGTCCACTCTTTGACCTTTTCCTTTATAACCGGGTTGTTTTCATCCTCCTCTGGCGGAAGGGTGAAATTTACCAACAACGAATTCCAAAGCGTTTCTTTGGATCTTTCATCGAGAAAGGTACCATCGCCCTTCTTTGGCTTATTCCAATATTCAATTATGATTGGGATTTGGTCCCTAACAAGAACTCCAGCCTGACGTACAAATTTGTCTGCGGCCTTCTTGGGCTCCATCGGCCTGCCATCAACACGGACTGCTTCGATCGTGAACTTTGCACGATCTTTCAACCGATGGCTCGCGCCTCGCTAGCTCTTTTTCGTAGAAGAAGATGGTTGCTGGCTGGTCGATCCAGAGGGCTAAAAGAAGAAAGACGCGTTAATTAATACATGTAGAAGAAGATTATTGGTGGAAGTCAGCAGAGACTTAATCAATGCATATACCTCGCCGGACTTTGTAATCACTAAATTGCGTTCACCGGAGTCTTCATCTTCTCCATGACTACTTGAGCTGTCATCATGTCCCTCCAAGTTTAGATATTGTGAGGTGTCCTCATCGATAATGTTCTCCATTATTTCTTCTTCTTCAAGGTTTCTACTAAGTGGATCCATAGTTTCTAAAACAATAATATTATCTAGAGTAAGAGAGTAAACATTCAAGTGGACTTGGATTCATACACAAATATACATATTATTCATACAAAAATACACAAATAAATACATAAATGAAATTAAAACCCTAAGGATGCTTCATCATTTTAAACGAGTTCCGAGGGGTCCAAACCCTAATTCGGAGAAATCCCGGATGCATATGAGAGGGGCTAGCTACTGTGGCTGACTGGAGGATGCTCCAGAAAGCGGCGGCTGACGGCGCTGGAGAGCGACCTAGGGCGCGCGAGGTAGCGGGTTCGCCTCAGCGTGATGCGGCGCTGCAGAGCAGCGAGGTGACGACCCTAAACTAAATAAACCCTAATTAAACTAATAACCCTAAACTAAATAAACCCTAAACTAATACATGCAACATTATATACAACATATATGCAACAATATGTATGCAACAATATATACAACATATATGCAACAATATATATGCAATTACACACAAATAAAATTATTCATACACAACAATATATATACATATATGCAGCATTTATCCAATATACACACAAATAACATCAATATCCAATATACACACAATATACACTAATTTATCCAATATCCACCAATATACACACAAATAAGCCCTCACCGCCGGTGGCGGCAACTTGCGAACGGGGTCGGCGGCAGCGGTCGTGGACACAGGGTTGGCGGCGGCGGCTCCGAGTTGGCGGAGGCTTCGGTGTTGGCGCGCGCGGTGGCGGTGGCGGCTCCGAGTTGGCGGTGGCGGCCGACGAGGGCGCGCGGCGACGGCGCTCTCCTTTATATACATTTATATATACAATATATACATATATTCACCATTTATATATATACAAACATACAATATAAAACAAAATACATATAATACATACAATATATACATATATGCACCATTTATATACATATAATACATATAAAACATACAAATAAATAAAACATATATATACAAACATATATACCGATCGAGGTGCTGGTCGGAGCAGTGAGGCGGCGAGGGCAGTGGCGAGCGCGGTCGGGGCGGCGCGACGAAGAGGTGGCGAGGGCGGACGCGGCGGCGGACGGCATGGGCAGCGACGGCGAGTGGACAGGGGCGCCGTGGACGTATGCGCGCGGCGGCAGACGGCAGGCCAGACGCGGCGGCATGGACGCGCGGACGCGGAGGTGGACGACGAGGGCGGACGCGGCGGCGTGGACGGACGCGGTGGCGGACGGCAGGCGTGGACGGCGATGGCGCGAGCTCTGCTTCTTCCCTCTGTTTCGATCGGTCTTGCTGCGGGAAGAGGAAGAGGGAAGGGTCTGCATTTAATACCCCCCTTTAACATCGGTTCGTGGCTGGAATCAGTGTTAAAGGGGGAGGGGATTCGTTTCGCGCAAAACGAAATAAATGCACCCCCCCTTTTACAGCGGTTCGTGGCTGGAACCGGTGTTAAAGGGGGGGCATTTATTTCATTCATTAAAGGGGTGGGGCATTTTTAATTCATAAAATAGGATATGAATTTAGAAAATTCATATCTTATTCATTTCAACTCAGAAAAATATGAATAATATATCATAAATTTTAGAAAAATAATATCTATCCATTCATGTAAAAACATTTTATATTTACTTTAGATGAAATTTTTCAAAATGATTAAAACACTTACATATAAATTTTGATTATTCAATTCAAACAAAAATAAATTGTCAAATCCTAAAACTTTGAACATAATAAATATTAAGCATATAAAAAGGAATCTAACCCTATTTTATTAGAGCAAATCATATTTTAATGCCGCATCTTTTGTATTAACATTTTTGAATTGATTGGATATTTAAATGCCGCATCTTTTGTATACACTTGAATCTGACCAAGCCTCGCTCAACTTGCATTGGATTTTTGATAAAATAGCATATTGTAAACCTAAAAATGATTTTTGTAAAAAATCATGAGCATCGTATCATGTACCTGTAGTTCATATCTGACCCACTTCCTACCGATTCGGCAGGAATTTGTCTTTTTCACCAGAGGTAGACGGAAAGGTTTCAGATCCCCCTGTTGGTACATTGTCCATATAAGGTGGTCTAGTATTTTTGTAAAATGTGTTGGTGGTTTTTTGAATTAGCCATTTGGTGGTTGCTTCACAAAACCGTCCGTTTTTTATACTCGGAAAATGGAAACTGCCTTTTTGATGCGATAAAAAGGAAAACTTCCTCTTACAACATTGTTTGCCATGCCATGATGCACAGGTATGCACAATATGGTCATATTATCACAAACTATGCCTTGATTCTAGCCATAACATTGGTCATTTGACCCGAAAGCCAAGAAACCTCGAATGAGATAGGTCATTTTGTGAAGGTTTTTTTGAGACATAATCAATATACCAAGTTTGAGATTTTTCCTTCTAACTATGTCACATAATATAACACCACGCGAAGGTTTCGCACTGTTTCGATCTTTTTTTATTTTATTATCCCCGTTTTAAACTATCGTCAAACTTTGTCGAACAACGGGCATGAAGATTCTTAGCTCGGGGCCAAGCCTCGCTCAACTTGCATTGGATTTTTGATAAAATAGCATATTGTGAACCTAAAAATGATTTTTGTAAAAAATCGTGAGCATCGTATCATGTACCTGTAGTTCATATCTGACCCACTTCCTACCGATTCGGCAGGAATTTGTCTTTTTCACCAGAGGTGGACGGAAAGGTTTCAGATCCCCCTGTTGGTACATTGTGCATATAAGGTGGTCTAGTATTTTTGTAAAATATGTTGGTGGTTTTTTGAATTAGCCATTTGGTGGTTGCTTCACAAAACCGTCCGTTTTTTATGCTCGGAAAATGGAAAATGCCTTTTTGGTGCGATAAAAAGGAAAACTTCCCCTTGCAACATTGTTTGCCATGCCATGATGCACATGTATGCACAATATGACCATATTATCACAAACTATGCCTTGTTTCTAGCCATAACATTGGTCATTTGATCCGAAAGCCAAGAAACCTCGAATGAGATAGGTTATTTTGTGAAGGAAATTAAACTGGAATTAAAATACAGAATGCAACTAATAGTAAGTGACATAAAGCATGACTGAAAATTAAGATACATGGCCATATTAAGTAATAATTGGCCGAACTTGTTTCGGAATGCTGGAGTGATTCAGTCATGCTCCTGCCTACACCTGTAATACTCGCCACTGTAGTCGTCGTACTCGCCGCCGCCGTCATCGCTGTCGTCGTCAGGGTCGCCGTAATTGAACCTTGAAGGCTGAGTACGCGTGGGCTGGACTTGAGGGTAGCGCAGACAAGGGTTAGAGTCGGCGGTAGTGTCATAGGCCATGACGCTCTGGAGAGTCCGACCGCGCCACCATAGCCGATGGCCGGCCTCGTTGAAGTTCGGAGGAGGTGGGCCGTCCTCCTCGTGCCTGGCGAGCGCCCTCTCACGCCGATCCATGAAGAAGGCTTCCCAAGTAGGGAAATAGTCGGGATGCCATCTGGGATTCCTCCACTGCTCCGGCGTGAGCTCGAAGTAGTAGTGGTTCATGATGGCCATCCGGCGCGCCACACCTAGAGGGACAGGAGGAACCGGCACGCCTCCGGCGCTCAGCATCCAGCCGACGGGGACACAGTAGCCCGGCCGGCAGGGGTAGTTCGAGGCGCAAAGCGCCTCCGCCTCCCTGGGGGTTAGTGCTACGGTGGAATCCATGGGAAAGAGTGATGAGGTTGCAGATATGAGTCTAGAGATGTGCAATGACAATGGAGGCCAACCCTACATATATATATAGTGAAGAACTGGCGGGAAGAACTGGAGGGAAGTACTGGCGGGAAGAAAAATGGCGGGAAAAATGGCGGGAAGAAAAATGGCGGGAAAAAATGGCGGGAAGAAAAATGGAGGGAAGAAATAGAAGGAAGAAAAATGGCTCATTTAATACATATACTGTTAACAGAAGAAATATGACATTGTTCTAAAAATGGGACGGTTGGAGGGATTTCAGCAGGCTGGGCCAGGCAGCACTAATGATAGGGGTGAGTGTCGACATTATGTCATGGGGCGTGTACCTTGTCCCGGATGGTGTCACCAACCGGGACTAAAGATGAACCTTTAGTCCCGGTTGGAGACACCAACCGGGACTAAAGATGAACCTTTACTCCCGGTTGGAGACACCAAACGGGACAAAACACGAGTCAGCACTAATAATAGGGGTGAGTGTCGACATTATTTCGTAAGTGTCGACACTATGCCGAGCTGCTTGTACTATAAATAGGCATCCTTGTGAGTCCAGTCCTCCAGCCAGTTTGAGGCATCTCCAAGATGGTTTTCGAGAGCAGGGACACCACTACGTCCAGTTTCAGGGAGATGCCGACGGAGCCAGTCCTCCGGCATCTCCGAGAAACTAGTCATAGAGGCACTCCCTAATATGTGAAATTAGTTAGCTCCCAGGCGTATTGATCTAGTTAGAGAAGTTACAAGCTGCAAGATGGTTTTCGAGAGCAGGGACACCACTACGGCCAGTTTCAGGGAGATGCCGACGGAGCCCAGTCCTCCGGCATCTCCGAGAAACTGGTCATAGATGCACTCCCTAATATGTGAAATTAGTTAGCTCCCAGGCGTATTGATCTAGTTAGAGAAGTTACAAGCTGCAAGATGGTTTTCGAGAGCAGGGACACCACTACGGCCAGTTTCAGGGAGATGCCGACGGAGACCAGTCCTCCGGCATCTCCGAGAAACTGGTCATAGAGGCACTCCCTAATATGTGAAATTAGTTAGCTCCCAGGCGTATTGATCTAGTTAGAGAAGTTACAAGCTGCAAGATGGTTTTCGAGAGCAGGGACACCACTACGACCAGTTTCAGGGAGATGCCGCCGGATCCCAGTCCTCCGGCATCTCCAAGAAACTGGTCATAGAGGCACTCCCTAATATGTGACCGCGCGCGTTTGAAGATCAGATCTTAATGGTAAGTACGAATCGGGACAACTTCTTCATAGTTCCGGTCCAGCCACAAAACAAGACTAACACTCAAGACATTTATTAATATTAAAAACTGAGACTACAAAACCGGGACTAAAGGCCCCCCTATATATAGTCCCGGTCAATCCACAAACCGCGAAAGACATGAACTAGAGTTACATAATATGAGCATGAACTTCTTGGCATATGTCCTTCCTTATGATCGCTTCAGACGTAACCATGGAGCATCTTATTTACTTAACGGAATGCTTGGGTCAGTTTTCACTGTGAAGGGCGGAATTTCATCAAACTTATTATAATCTTCTGACATGTCTGTCTTGTCCTCGATTCCCACGATGTTTCTTTTCCCTGAAAGAACTATGTGACGCTTTGGCTCATCATATGATGTATTCGTTTGCATATTTTTTTCTTTTTTTTGTTCTGGAGGACATGTCCTTCACATAGAAAACCTGAGCCACATCATTGGCTAGGACGAATGGTTCGTCTAAGTTCTTGTCTACCTTCATAAGATTGTTGAGATCCACCGTTGTCATTCCGTACTTCTTGTCTACCTCAACCCCTCCTCCTGTTAGCTTGACCCATTTGCATCGAAACAAGGGGACCTTAAAATTAGGTCCATAGTCAAGTTCCCATATCTCCTCTATGAACCCATAATACGTGGTCTTTTGCCCATTGTCTTCTGCTGCATCGAAGCGGACACCACTATTTTGGTTGGTGCTCTTTTTATCTTGGCCTATCGTGTAAAATGTATTCCCATTTATCTCGTACCCTTGGAAAGTACATACAGTCGAAGATGGTGTCCTGGCCAACAAGTACAGCTGATCCCCAATAGTGGTGTTATTCGTGAGAAGTCTTTGCAGCCAGCCGCCAAAACTCGCCATGTGTTCACTTATAATCCATTCATCAGAGTGCCCCGGGTGTTTGAGGCGTATTAAATTGTTGTGTTCATTGATATACGGGGCAACCAAGATAGATCTTTGTAAAACCGTGTAGTGTGCTTGATTGAGAGAATGCCCGTCCCTACATATCATTACTTTACATCCTAGGGTGCCTTTTCCATGCAGTCTCCCCTCATGTCGTGATTCTGGAACACCAATCGCCTTAAGGTCAGGAATAAAATCAACACAGAACTCAATGACCTCCTCTGTTACATAGCCCTTGGAGATGCTTCCTTCTGGCCTAGCACGGTTATGAACATATTTCTTTAAGACTCCCATGTACCTCTCAAAGGGGAACATATTGTGTAGAAATACAGGACCGAGAATGGCAATCTCTTCTACTAGGTGAACCAGGAGATGCGTCATAATATTGAAGAAGGATGGTGGGAACACCAACTCAAAGCTGACAAGACATTGGGCCACATCTGTCTATAACCCTGGTAGGCTTTCTGGATCGATTACTTTCTGAGATATTGCATTGAGGAATGCACATAGCTTCACAATGGGTACTCGAACATTTTCAGGTAGAAGCCCCCTCAATGCAATCGGAAGCAATTGTGTCATAATCACGTGGCAGTCATGAGACTTCAGGTTTTGGAATTTTTTCTCTGCCATATTTATTATTCCCTTTATATTCGACGAGAAGCCAGACGGGACCTTGATACTGCTCAGACATTCAAAAAATATTTCCTTCTCTGCTTTGGTAAGAGCGTAGCTGGCAGGAGTTAAGTGGCATCGTTTACCCTTCTCGTTCTCAGGATGCATAGGCTCTTCAGGGTCTTTCAGACATTGCTGGTCCTGCCGTGCTTTTGGTGTATCTTTTGTCTTCCCATACACTCCTAGGAAGCCTAGCAGGTTCACGCAAACATTCTTCGTCACGTGCATCACGTCGATTGAAGAGCGGACCTCTAAGACTTTCCAATAGGGTAGGTCCCAAAATATAGATTGCTTCTTCCACATGGGCGCATGTCCGGCATCGTCATTCGAAACAGATAGACTGCCAGGACCTTTTCCAAAGATTACTTCTAGGTCCTTGACCATACCTAATACCTCCACACCGGTACGGAGGACCGGCTTCCTCCAAGGTTCTGCCAGGCGTTTGAAATGCTTGCCTTTCTTTCTTACTGGATGCAGGTTCGGAAGAAATCGGCGATACCCTAGGTACACAACCTTCTTACATTTATCCAAAAATACACTTTTAGTCTCATCTAAACAGTGTGTGCATGCATTATATCCCTTGTTTGTCTGCCCTGAAATGTTACTAAGAGCAGGCCAATCATTGATGGTTACGAAAAGCAATGTTCGTAGGTCAAATGGCTCCCCTTTGTGCTCATCCCACATACGTACACCTGGTTTGGCCCACAGCTGTAGAAGTTCTTCAACTAATGGCCTTAGGTACACATCAATGTCATTGCCGGGTTGCCTCGGGCCTTGGATGAGCACTGTCATCATAATGAACTTCCTCTTCATACACAACCAAGGAGGAAGGTTATAGATACATAGAGTCACAGGCCAGGTGCTATGACTGCAGCTCTGCTCACCAAAAGGATTCATGCCATCTGTACTTAGACCAAACCTTAAGTTCCTTGCGTCACGTGCGAAGTCCGGGTACTCTCGCTCGACTTTTCTCCACTGTGACCCATCAGCGGGGTGTCTCAACATCGCGTATTTCTTACGGTCTTCCATGTGCCATCGCAACAACTTGGCATGCTCTTTATTTCTGAAGAGACGTTTTAACCGTGGTATTATAGGAGCATACCACATAACCTTGGCAGGAACCTTCTTCCTAGGGGTCTCGCCCTCAACATCGCCAGGATCGTCTCGTCTGATCTTATATCGCAATGCAGTGCATACCGGGCATGCATCCAAATTCTCATACTTCTCACCGCGGTAGAGGATGCAGTCATTAATGCAGGCATGTATCTTCTGCACGTCTAATCCTAGAGGGCAGACAACCTTCTTTGCTTGGTATGTACTGTCGGGCAACTCATTATTTCTTGGAAGAAGATTCTTCATTTTTACCAACAACTTTGAAAATGCGCTGTCAGTCACAACGTTCTCTGCCTTCCATTGCAGCAAATCCAGTGTGGTACCTAGCTTTTTGTGGCCATCTTCGCAAGTTGGATACAACAATGTTTTGTGATCCTTTAACATCTGCTCCAGCTTCTCCTTCTCCTTTTCAGTTTCACATTCTTCCTTTGCATCAGTAATGGCCCGACCAAGATCGTCATCAGCGGGCCCATCTGCTGCCTCTTGATCTTCATTATCTACCCCGTTGCAGTATCATCATATTCAGGATACATATTATGATAGTTGTCATCATCCTCTTCTTCTTTGTTGTCTTCCATCACAACCCCTTTTTCTCCGTGCTTGGTCCAACAATTATAGTTGTGCATGAAACCGGATCAAAGCAGGTGGGCATGAATGGTTCTGGTATTTGAGTAGTCTTTCTTGTTCTGACAGTGAACACACGGACAACACATAAAACCATTGTGACCAAGGTTTGCATTAGCCACAACGATGAAATTTTGGAGGCCCGTAATGTACTCGGAAGTGCGGCGGTCACCGTACATCCATTGCCGGTTCATCTGCATTAATATATAGTATATATCAAAAATTAATAGGGAGATGACCATTTATATATATAGGACATCAATGACACATGAAAGGATAGTCGCCGACCTCGACCGAGAAGGAAAGAGCAACGAGAAAACTTATTTTGAGCTCTCGGGCATTTCACCGAACACCTCTTGTGCATATGAAAAAAACACAAACTAGCACTCTTCACACCCTCTTGCTAGGCTCCAAAACGAGATAGTGAAAAAATGGAAGAGTGGGGTGTGGGCTGCGGTGTCTTATATTGCCCCCCCTTTAACACCGGTTCAAGCCACGAACCGGTGTTAAAGGGAGGGGCTGCGCGGGCCACTGGTGCAGGGTCCTTTAACACCGGTTCGTGGCACGAACCGGTGTTAAAGGGGGGCTCCTTTTTGCCGCACGGGCCACGCTGGTATGGCCCCCCCTTTAACACCAGTTCGTAGAAGAACTGGTGTTAAAGCCCTTTTCCAGGATCAACAAAAGTCCTCGTTTCCACTAGTGGATTGTTGGTTGTGTTGGCTAGTGCATGCAATTCAATATGGTATCAGAACATGAGGTCATAGGATCAAGTCGTGGCCAACACAAAAATTAAAAAGAAAAATATTGTGGCTTCACAAACACACGTCACAATAGGCCAAAGGGTAAAGATGTAGGGTGAGTATTGAAATAAATTGTCTAGCACTTTCTATTAGTTCGGACTTTTGGTTACGTTAGCTAGTGCATGTAATTCAATATGATATCAGAGGAGGAGGTCCTAGGATCAAATCTTGGTCAACGCAAAAAAAATTAAAAAAAATATTGCGGCTCTCCAAACATATGTCACAATGGGCCAAATGGCAAAAGGCGTAGGGTGAGTGTTGAAATATATTGCCTAACTCTTTCTCTATCAGTTCAAACTTTTGATTGCATTGGCTAGTGCATTTAATTCAATAGAGCTCTACATAAAAAAGATGTGCATGGATGATGGGTTCCATCCTGACCATTTGATTCTAGGTTCGTGATACATATGCATTTTTCTTCGGATTTATCACACACAATCAATTGTTTGAACTTTACTTTGAGGAGTAGCTTGATCTTACTATTCCACACAACTCTCATGTTATAAGTAAAATAACAAGCTATAAAATGCGAGTACATGGCACACGAAAAACCTATTTTATACATGGGTCGTGGGAATGAGTTCTCAGGGCCCGTTAAAAAAATTATGGGTCGGCCTAGTTTAACGGATGTGCTAGGTGCTGATTTTTCAACCAAAACTATAACCACCGCTTATTTTATAGGTTCGATCGGATTTACAGTATCTGCTAGCCAGTTTGCGATAGGAGGCGGAAAAGTGGTCATTTCAGATACCCTAAAACGTACCGCATCGAGATTTTTTTGGTGGTTCCCCGCAAAAGCTCGCTTCCTTGCCACATATTTCCCGTACCGAGGGACATTTCCGCCACCGCCACTGCCGCCGCCAGTTTCCGATCTCGCCGTCCTCGTGTCTCTAGCCTTTCCCCACTGCATCGCCGTCATGAACACTCCCGAGCCTCAGCCGACCGATTCCATGGCAGAATCCCTGCCGGCAACCCCCCCGGTGGCGAAACCGGCGAGGAAGCAACTAGGAGTGCAGCCACGCGCGGCCGGTGCTTCGATTAGCCTCATACGGCCCTCCAGCTGTCGGAGGAAAATCAACGGATCGAAGGCACCCTCCATCCCAATGCCGAAGAAACCAGTGAGCCAGAAGCCCCTCTTTGCATGCACGCCGGTGACGGCAGCTCCCCCACGACCTCCCACCCAATTCGCCCATGTTGCTAGAAGGTATGTTCCCGAGTTGATTTGATTGCAGACTTGCAGTCGAATTCACCCTATATTTGTCGCACATGTCGCATAGAAATTGGTTGCTTGAAAATCGCCATATTTCGGGTGTTCGTAGCGAGGGTCTTCTCTTGGTTCCGTGTTCATTCGTTGACATGTTGAATGACGCGGGGTAAACGTAAATGGAGGTCCGCCCCTACCTAACGAGGCCGCTAATGCTGCTACTGGCGACGATGAAGGGGAGGGTGAATGGGGGAAGGAGTGCGCGAGACCCATGATTGGGAAGACGATGAACTATAAGAGGTGGACGAGGAAGCATTCGATGATGCCCAAGAGAAGGTGAAATCTAAGAGATTGGCAAACTACACCGTGGACAAAGACACGACAATGACCGGGTTGTTGGGCCGCGAGGAGATAAAACAAAAGTTTTTCCTCTCTTACACGGTGATCCAAAGATCTAGCTGAGGTAGAAGGCCATGAGGATTACCACTAGACACGCAGTTGCGGAATTGATGAAGCACGTCTATTGAATGCAGCGTAGTCCTCACGATCCGATCGGATCCGATCCAATCATCGTGGTGCTGATTTTACATCACCGGAGCTGGTATCCACACGTACGAGGAGGAGCGCCGACGATGGACTGCTAGGTCCAGTACGGCGGCACGACTGTTGTGGAGCTAGGGTTTCCAACGCATGGAATGACCTAACCGTCAAACCTCATGGGTTTCTGTGTTCCACTATATAGGGAGTAAAAGTGGGCTCCATTCACTCGTGGCCCATTCACTAAAGTCAATATTAGTCACCGTGAGTCCGAATCACTGACTCAGTCCAAATCAGGTTCAGGTCCAACCCAAACAGATTTTCGGTTCAGATCCAATCTGAATTTGCTCCCGCTCTTAAGTGTGTGACCCCACAGGCCCATGGCAACTTGGACATGATTGGAGTCCGACTCTCAATCGATCAGTCGGTAGCGGCTCCTAGCAGAACGTCCTGACTCCCAGGTACCAAAGAGTCATGAAGACTTGCCTTCTAATGCAACTTATGTCCGAATCCCTTTTGCCTCAAGATATACCTTGTCAGACTATAGGCGAATAATCTCATCTCTTAAATAGTCCGACTCTCTTCTCGATCCGAGATAAGTGATTCATCCGACTAACTCTTAGTCGATCGCCTCAGTTAACACTTAACCAAGTCGCGCATGGTCACGCTTTACGAATCATATCATTCAAGAGGGCCTACAAAATATCTCTCCGACTGGAGGGGCAAAATCTTATCTTGGTTATCCACATCACGCACCTTGATTCTCAGTCGACCCGAACGCTGCATTTATAACTGCCTTGTTACGGAACAGTGTTTGATAGAATCTAAGTCGGTGATCCTCAACTTGGATTGTGCGACAACCTCAGGACTAAGGATTACATTAATTGAGATATACAAATGACAACTTGTTCATTGTACCTCAATATGGGTTAATCCGACTCGCTAAACTCTTTAGAAGAATCTGTGTAAGTCAGAATAGCATCACCATGTCCATGACAAGTGGAACCGATTCATCTGCCGACTTTCATATTAGTCTAAGTTGTGTGCCCAACACAACCTCAATGACTAAGGATATTTAGTATGAACAACATGAATATATAGTGTCACAACTGAATTACATATTCAATGACATACATCAGATGTTCATGCAAGGATAACTAAATAACTTTATGAATACAATGGAAAATATCATCATACATGATTGCCTCTAGGGCATATCCCCAACACGGGCCTGGGAGGGTGTGTCCATGGATGCTATCACCACCTACGAGCAAGTCAAGACTCATCCCTCCAGTGGGGTCAACATTGACGAATATGACAAGGTTGCCCAGTCACTACACGAATATGACAAGGTTGTCCAGTCACTACAAGAATATGGACGGTCCATGACAATCTTATATCGTCGTGGATCAGAGGCAAAACATCGCATATCACCATCTGCGAAAAAAAAGGTCGTGAACCTCATGTCATAATCCGATCCGTGACATTTTTTCTATGTGAAAACGTCGCGGTCGTCCGTGACGTTCTTTCAATTTCGTCGCGGCAAACAGGACCGACCCAGCCTAGGACCAATCAGTCGTGAAATTTTTTTCGTCACGGCCCATGCCATGTGGTAGATGGCGGTGCGGGCGCCCGTTAGCGACGTCAGCTGACGTCACGTCGGCCATCAGTGACGCCATCGTTGTTCTGATGTTTTTTTCCGTTACGGCTTGGTTCTGTTAAAGTCGGTTGATGATGTCATTCATTTAGTTGGTGGCATCATCTAGTCCGTTTTTGACGTCACTTGATCTCAGTGGCGAAGGATGGAAAAAAATTGAGACCGGGCAAACTTTAAAGCATTCAAAAAATTGATGCAAAAATCAAAATTGTCTTGACACAATGGTAATAGCATAATCACTAATATATAGCAACATACTTAAATCAAAGTAGAGTATACAAATGTACGGATGATAAATCATTAATGTTGTTTAGAAGTCCCGGCTATGGCCAAGCTCTACCTTTCTTTTGAATACCTTTTTTAGTTCTATCAAAATCTAGACTTTTGAATATCCCTTACTCGACGTAGTACACCATCAAATCATTAAGCCAAGACAAAATATTTGTAATTTCTCCAAGATATAGACTTTCTCTTGATCTTGATTTGCCATAACATTTGTAGTTTTCTCGTGAGTTCTTTGTTTAGATCTATTAGCACTAGCAAGTGCCACAAAATATCTCTTCAAAGCTGCAATTGAAAACATGAAAGATATGATTAGTTTGTGTTTGCCTATTTTACCACAAAATCTTGATCGTATACCTCTCCCTTCCAGCTATAGATTTCTTACCCTTCCTGTCCATCTTCATCTTAGTTCTTGACCATGAAACACTAAAGGGTAGACTGTAGACTTGTACAACCTAAAGCCCTGGAGAGTAGACACGGTCTTGGGCTTCCTAGACCCCGTCGACGCCCGGTATGTTGGAGGTACGGGGTCGGGATGGGCGGCGAGAGGAGTCATGATGGATCTCGGGGCGGCGCCGGCGGAAGCAGGACTGGACGGAACCACGAAAGGACACCGTCAAGTTAGCTCTGGTTCTGCATGGAATCAATCGATTTGATCGATCGAAAGCGAAGGGGCCGGACACAGTTGTAGGAACAACAACTTTTTTTCTTTTGAGGGCATACGAACAACAGCTAGGGCCTTTTCTTCCCATCGCGCGTGGCCCTTCTAGGAGGAAGGTCCAGGTCGGCAGTAAATCGACCCACATTTAGTCATTTTCTTATGTTCTATTGTTCAGAACGCACACAAACTGTCCAAAACCTCTTTGTATAATGAATACATATATACGATTTTTTGCTAAAATTCAAGGTAGGGCAGGCGTCATACCTTGCCCAAAGGGGAGCTTTGCCCCTGCTTGATCCGTGACAAATTTATTTCCGTCATGGCATGAAGCTGACCTGCTTAAAGGCGGACCAATAGTACGAGGATACGTGGGTCATCTCAAGAGCGACACTGGACAAATGAGACCTGGGCGCGTATCTCAAACACATAATGTTTTTTTCGTCAAGTCAGAATAGACGACATTATCGTTTTCCCTAACATTTCTATTTCGTCAAGGTCGTTAACCATTGAAATCGACGCACGTCGGCGTCTATCTACGACGGAAATATTTTTGTCAAGTAAACAACAATGACGTTTTTGTTTACGTCGGGGATGTGTGCCGGCGTCACCCCTAGATTAAACGGTCTAGATGAAATGACAGAAATTTCACACTACAGGCGATAGGTGACAAAAATTTTAAGACAAATGTTTCAGACCACATGAAATTCACATACATCACTTACAGCCTGACATATGTTTTCACAGGTTAAACAACAGTTTATTCGCCAAAATCCTAACAAGGTTTCACTCACACGTTTTCACATATTCAACACCAGTTCACTTACCCATGCAACAGAGCTACGAATTGCTGAAGTAATGCACTTCCGCAGTCTGTGAAGTTCACAAGTGTTTTACGTGCTTTTTTCTGCTTCTTTCTCTTTCAGCAATGTTGCAATGTGTATATGCAGTGCCTCATTCGCCGCTCTGTTAACCCCCAAGTTGCGCTTTAAAGAGAGTTGGTTGATAGCGCATCATCTATAGAAGAAGTCGGCCGATGCTCAATGCGATCTTAAATTTTTTGACAGTTATAGAAGCAAATATTAGACTACTATCGAGCAAATTCCAAACACATCGTATACATTTCAGAGACAAACAAGGTATTGAATTGCACGAAGATGACAAAGATGGACCTGGTATAGTTTCTTTGCCCCGAGTTGCACTTCAAGGAGAGTCTTGGTTGGTCTTGAAGAATAGATGACGATGTCCTCTGATAGAAAATAGTGCACAGTTTCAGTGGAAGAAGGTTGTTCAACCTCAGTGACATCTTCTATAGCAGAAGGCGCCATCTTTCTTTCCATGGTTCCTTACAAGTTTTAGGAATAGAATTGTACATTACAAAACTAGCCAGCAATTTACAAGCGTGTTGTACTAATTTCAGAGACAAAGACGACATTGAAATTTAGGAAGATGACAAAGATGGTAATTATTCTAGAGGACTTACTTTTGCTTTCTTTTTTCACACTGATGTGGGAAGCTCTGAGCGTCACAGAAAAACACATCGCTGCGATATTTGTCATATTTTCTTATGCTATGATTGTTTATTAGACAACGGGGCTACACAAACAGAGAGCATAGAAGTATAAGAGGCAGTCCTGGTTAAACACAAACAGACAAGAAAGTTGAGTAGACAAGACATGACCTGGTTCTTAGGGTCAGTCCAACTATCAACAAGCTTGAACCACTCCACATTGTTCATGTGTTCAACAAGAGATATCCCTGTAACTTGATTCGGTGGATAGGGCTAAAAACTCTTTCTTCAGAAGATGCCGTTGAGTTTTTGTGTTCTTCATTAACTGCTTGTTGCAAGCAACCTGCACCTCTGATTGTTATGCGTCCATGATAAAATTTTGCTGAAATAAAACTTGGTGCATAAGCCTTTGCATGAAAAATAATGAAACGAAAACAGACAGTTAAGTTAGAGAACATACGGAAACTATGTCGTAGAACTATGCTCTGACATCCGGCCTCTCCTTGTACTCTTTCCAGCGGGTGAAGATAGGCACACTAGTCCTGACTGGTATCGCACACTGAGTGGAGAACTTGGAAGCAATATTTGCTGACTCTGGTTTAGTTCTTCCTGGAGGAATGACAAATGTAAGCTTTCCTCCTTTGGACATCTTCTCAAGAGACTTCCCCGTGTTTTTCCCTCACCACAGTTTGATGATCATCATGTGTAACAGTGTCTTCAGAAGGATTATGGCCAAAATCATCTACAAAACATATAATGTGAAGTTAGTGTTCTACTACAGTACAATGCAATAAGTATCATTCACACAATATAATGTGCTTGACTTGGAGAGTTGGTTGCTTTCCTAGGGCAGCTGACTGCTCGTCTTGGACTACTGTATTCCTACCATGGAGTGATGTCGGCTCGTATTGGGATGCTACCTTCTCGTCTTGGGCATCATGTTCTGCAGCACACTGAGTTCCTTGAGAAGGGGTTGCAGCATGTGGATGTCTTTATGGGTGTTGTGGACAACTAGGAGGTGGAAGTACTTCTGGCGGATTTCCCTTGGACCTGGTATGTCTCAGTGTTTCTATGCAGGCAACTACACCAGCCAAGACGTGCTTTCGAGAAGTTGATAAACCATTAGCAGCCATCCTTGTCCCGATGATAGGTGTCTTCTTGTATTTCTTTTTCTTAGGCTACACAATTCAGGATAATAAAAAATCACAAGATATATGGAAAATTCAGTAAGCAAACAATTACACAACATATGAGTAGGCAAGTAATGGGACAACATGCGGCTCATCTTCCTCCCCTTTAGGATAATCCTCAGATCTAGATCCTTTATCCTTGCTCTTTTTAGGGGAGAATTCAGCGGATGATGCATAAACAAGGGTCCTAACACCCATTTGTTGCATCCACGCATTATTTCTCGTGATGTTTTTTAGCCGTCTTTCCTCCCTGGGATGCAAGTGTGGTCAACACCAAGTAACCTACAAAAATAAAACCTATGGTGTTGATTGTTCTATAATAATTATAATGTATAACAGTCCACTATGAGCAACTTATACTCTGAATCTCATATCCTAAGACTTACTATGAAGCAGCAAAATTATTAAAATAGACAAGATAATGCAACACTTATCAAACACAAAACTGATTTTAAGCTGAATAGTATACAAGTTGGGCAATTCACCAATTGGTTGCAATAATAAGCAATGCATGTTAATTAAATATAAGAAGGATAAGCATCTACCATACAATTAAAGAGGCAATTAAACAAATATAATCTATTTTATATAGTAATCATCGTGTAAAATATTCCACTTTGGGAAGTTTTTACTCTGATCATAATACATATGATGAAGCAACCAAAATAATGCAACAGACAAGATGATGAAACCTTCATCACATGCAAAAAAGATCATAAGTCAAATAGTACATACAAGCTTGACAATTGATCAATTGGTTGCAATAATAAGCAGTGTGGAACTATTAAACATAAGCAGAATAACATCAATACTGCGATTAAACATGCAATTAAACAAAATATAACCTAGGGTACTGATTGTTCTATAGAACTGATTATGTGACAGCTCACTACAAACAATTTGTATTGTGATCATAAGGCATAGGGGTGAGCTTGAACGGCAGAGGGGTGGTCGGTAACGATGGCTATCACCGATGTTTGAGATCTAGGGTTCTGGCCAAAAGGGGAAAACCTGACGACAACGCGAGAGGGGGTGAATTGGGCATGGAGGGATAGAGAAGAATATGGCCATTTTTATCATCATGGTCAATGCCGGCGGTGAGTGTCTTAGCACGGCGAGGAATCGACAGCGGCGGCGAGTCCACACAGCTACTTCCGTCGTTCAGGAAGGCGACGGGAAATAGAGGACCGATGCGTTACGGCCGATGTTGGACTGTAATTAGGCCGAAGATGGGCTACGTGAGCTATAAACTGACCTGAGCGAGAGCTTGCTGCGCGCGTTAGATAGATGATGACCCACAAGTATAGGGGGTGTATCGTATTACTTTTGATAAATAGGAGTGTCGATCCCAACAAGAAGGAGAAGGTGTTGACTAGAGGTATGGAGTAGGAAATCTCTGTAAATACTTGGCAAACGGATTTTTAGGGGTTTTCTGATAAAGCAATAAAATAAAGTGCAAGTAAATAAGACATGAAATAATTGCAGCAAGTGGCCCAATCCTTTCTTAACAAAGGACAAGCCGGTGGAAATACTAATGAGGACCAAACGTTCTCGAGTACGCATGAGAATTCTGTCAAGTGCTTTCGCTTCAAATAGCTAAGAAGTCTTCTTTGGTTTTATGAGTGTTGTGTGGGTGAACCTGTGCTAATGTACCGACCTTACTTGGACTAATACATACTTGTGATTAAACCCCTTGCAAGCATCTGCAACTACAATAAAGCAATTAAGATATAAACCTAACCACGACCTTAAACTCTGAGATCCTACACTCCCTTGTGCAATGGTTTCCTAACGGGGGTTCAGGTTTCTGTCACTCTGGCAACCCCACAATTAGTAGCTAAATACACAATGCATTCCCCTAGGCCCATAAATGGTGAAGTATCATGTAGTCGACGTTCACATGACACCACTAGAAGAATATCACCACAACTTAAATACTAAACCATTGAATAATATCTCAACACAAATCCACTACTAACAACATGACTTCTTCCATGTCCTCAAGAACTAAACGAACTACTCACGAGACATCATATGGATCAAGATCAGAGATGATATGATGATGGATAACAATCTGAACATAAACAATAATTCAATGCTTCCACTCACAAGAATCAACTACAATAGTAATTAACACCGGGAAAGTTTCCCCTAAGAACTATGCAAGTATTCAACACGATTGTTACAGCGGGATGGAGTGGTGATGATGGTGTTGGTGGAGATGATGGTGTGGATGATGATGATGATCCCGATGAAGTCTAGCTTGATGATGGTGTTGATGTCGACGATATCCCCTCTCCGGGAAGGAATTCCCCGGCCAAAATCTGTCTGCCTGAGAGCTCTTTCTCTCTCGGTGTTTTCCGCCCCGCAGAGGCGGCAAAATCTTTCTGTGGTCGCTCCCCGTGTATTAGGGTTTCGATGAGAAGATATAGGCAAGAGGGTGGAGACAGAGGTGGGCCAGGTGGGCCACACCCCATGTAGGCGCAGCCTAGGGGTGGCCCGCGCCTGGGGGTGTGGGCCCCCTGTGGCCCATCTCCGCCTCCCCTTCTGGCATTCTTCGTCTTCTAGGAAAATAGGATTTTTTATAATTTTTCTGGTATTTTTCTGATCTTCGCGAAATTGCATCAAAACACCTCTTTTTCCATCAGAATCCTGACTCCGGCAGTTCATCCTCCAAGAATCATCCAACATGCAAAAATAGATGAAAAGGCATAAGTAACACCTCTTAATAATAAATATATCAATAATAGAGGAAAATTATGATATAGAATGGTGATGCAAATTGGACGTATCAACTCTCCCAAGCTTAGACCTTCGCTTGTCCCCAAGAGAAAACTGAGCTCAGTAAACATGTCCACAGGTTTATGGAGTGAAGTGTCGATAAAAGAATACGGACAAGAAGCATCACACTTACCATTACACAACTCGTAGAAGAAAGCAACTCACCATTATATGACTTAGCTTGCAACAAGTAGAGGAGCCACAATAGAGATGCATAAATATAAATCATAATTGGAATTGGCAAAATTTGTTCTTGGTCAGAGAACAGTTGGCAAAAGGTTTTCAAATAAAGATTTTGTAAAAGTTTTACAACAGGAGTACTCTATGCTCAAACATAAAAGGTTTTTCACAAATATAGCTTTCAATGTAATACTCATTAATTAAGAGTCTTGTGCAAACAAGGAAGATAAAGAACATGATTGAATAAATCATCATATGAATGCTTGAAACACAACAACTCAAATACTTGCTGGAGATAGAGAGGAATAGGTTTACTGACTCAACTTATAAGTAGAAGAAAGGGCCCTTCATAGAGGGAAGCAGGGATTTCAAGTTCATAAAGAGCTTTCAAAATATCATGGTACTTACTAGCTTTGAGCTCTCATTGCCCCTATCATAAGCATCTTGAGGTGATTAAGGTTAAAGTGAACAAAGATGGAGTATATGCTTGAATAAATATAAGTTGGAAATATCATGTCCCTTGAGTACGAGGGTCGCTCCTCATGCTACTCAACTTTAGTTACCAGCAAGTTCTTGTCATAGTAAGTATATGTGTATCATAAAGAACCGCCAACGGGGTACCCCTTGCACATGATACAGGAGCTATCCCATAATCAAAATGACAAGGCAAGCAGAGAGTGAGCATCTCAGCAATCTTTTTATTTACTATTTTCATAGGTTTTTATTGAGGATGCTTCACAGATTGCTCACTATGGTTATGCTGCAAGTTTCCACCATGATTAGTCATGGCTTAGGCTAGCGGCCCAGGTGTTTCTCTAACACACATACATAACTCCATGGACTTACAAGCTCCCCTTTTATTTCACACTAGCGACATCCGCAAACAAAAGAGCATGATATCAACGTGTGTACAATGTACAGGTGCAATATTAAAAGTGTTCCCCGTGACAGCACGGTTCTTCTAATTCCAACGTATAGGTGCAAGCATATACAACTTGGATGACACGATGGTTCAAGTTTATTAGGGGCAAGAAAATAATTTGTGTCATCACGTTCGTGAGAGTTTTATTAACTAGTTTTCACATAACAAAATAATTTTTAATTTGAAAAATAGATGAAGCTTGAGAATTTACTTGGAATAGAAATAATGCTAATAGGTAGATATGGTGGACACAAATGGCATAGGTTATGGTTCAAAGGGGTTGGAAGTATGAGAAGTACGCCCTCTCAAAACGGGGTTTTTGGCTAGCAAGGCTGGGTAGCAAGCAAAAGAGTTGAAGGAAACAAGCAAACCTACAAGTGATAAAGCCAAACATGCAATCTTCCTTGAAGACACAAAATATCTTAAATAAAGAATACTAAGCTTATGAGCCAATCAAGAAAGAAAATAAATAATACAAAATACCTATAAGCTTTTTTCTCTTTTCCTTTCAAACCTCAAAAAGTGTTGCTACTAACCCGATCTCGGTTTGCCAAAACCAATTTAGATCTATTTTATGCTCCCAAAGTGATGCCAATACTGATCAACAAGATCAATCATATAATAGAGATTGCAAACTAAAATAAGAAGTGCAAAAAGTAAAAGATGAAACTTCTTATTAATATTCCATAAAGGCACTCACACCAAGGGATACATAGATAACCAACTAAAGGAGAGATACTTCCACAATGCATACCAACCTATAAGATAACTTCTCTACCCAAGATATGAAACAACTAAAAAGGTAAAAGATAATGATGTGATACCGTGGCACTCCCCCAAGCTTGGAACAAGCCAAGGGGATGCCAAACCTGATGAAAAATTACTCCTTCAGTGGTGGTGGTGTTCTCTTGATAAGCTCTTCAATCAGTTCCCTCAAATCCTCAATATCGAAGGTTAGAGTATGAATCAACTCCGAATTATGCTCAATGAGGTTCATGATCATGTCGGACCGAGAATCACAGTCCTTGTTATTCTTTCCCACTCTTCCTTCTTAGTATGTTCCTTCCCTGCATGGTTAGAACGAGGCAGATCCCAAACAGAGGGAAAATTCCCTTGGGGCACCTTTTGGTATTGTTGCTAAATTATGAGAGTATGGAAGGGGTTCTTGGTGCGTGAAGGAAGTGATCGTGGAGCGAGGATAGGACGTGGGGTTTTCCCTCATGTAGACATATGTGCTGTCCTCCTAAGCTTGATAGGGTTTGCCACCACTCCAATGCTTGCAACGGTAGCGTGGGTGTCCGGATGCTCGTCCTCCTCCATGTCTTCTTCATCCCCAACCAAGATCTCCTCCTCCTTGGAGTTTTGAGGATCATTTTCCTCGAGCTTCTTGCCTTTGTCGTTGGCGGAAACCATGGTGCTCTAAAATTGAGAAGATTTCGTGATAGAAACAGATCGAAACGAAAACACGACGAGAACACGATATACGAACCTCGGGGGATCCGGGGAGGGGGGGTTATCTATTATGAAGTTTCAATGCATAAGGAAGGTACTATGCGAAAACGAGGCGGAGACAGAGTTCAGGGGGCTCACACCCCCTCCAGGCGCGGCCATCTAGGGCCCGCGCCTAGGGTGGGTGTGACCACCCTGGCCTTCATTTCCTCCTCTGTTTCGTCTTGTAACCTTTCATATGTAATAAAAACATCAAAAATATAGAAAGATAAGGTTTTCGTGAACCTTCTGTTTTCACCACTTTTACCTACTCAAAGATGAACTCTGCAGATTCCTTTTCTCCATCTCCTGAATATTCCTTTCATACAAGGCCTTACACAAACCTTATTGGCAACATTAGTGTATGCAAAAACCATAAACCTTTAGATTCAAACTTCAACTCAAATTCATCAAAACAAAAGCTACTGTAGCAACTCCTTTCCAAAAGTTCAAAAGAATTTCAAAGGGAACCGATATAAGAAGCAAATGCAAATGATGGCAGAAATCTGTCAAAACAGACCAGTAGGTAAAGATTGATTTTTTCGAGAAACTTCTGTTGCTCAAATCAATAAGTGCAAAACTAATCAAAGTTGGATAACAACTGGGAGAACAAGCATAGGAAAATACAGCTCCATCCGTTATACTGAGCTCCTTCACGAATTTTTACAATGCAGCACAAAAATCTGTCCGAGGACAGCCACTTTTCACAACTCCTCTACTTCTCAAAAGTAGTTGATCTTGACACAAAAAACAAAACAAAAAGGATAAGGAGCGGTTATTACCAAGGTAATAACTTCTAGGACTCAACAAAACTATTGGGTTATCTCCCAAGAAGTACTTTTCTTTAATGCCTTTAAGTTAGGCTTGATAATTTCAAAGGTGCTCACATAGGAGATACGGATTTGAAGTGAAAAAGAGCATCAAGAAGCAAATATCCAACACATTTTAGTCTAACCCACTTCCTATGCAAGGGGGTCTCATGAGAAAACAAATTATTGAAACAAAAGGCCACTAGCATAGGAAGACAAAACAAATGCAACTTCAAAGCTTTCAACATAAAAAGGGGAAACTTAATATTATTGAGATGCATAAAACCATGTTTCCCTCTCTCATAATAACTTTCAGTAGCACTTTGAATAAAGTTGACAATATAACTGTCACAATAAACAACTTTATAATCAGAATGTGCATACTTACAATCATCAAAAGGAGGTCCAAGGTCATAAACTAGATCAATAGAAGCAAGTTGTTCAACCCTGGAATCTTTATTATGTAATTCATTTTCATAAGGAGCTTTAGCAAATTTGGAAAAGTTAAACTGATAAGAATCTCCATCAAACTTAGTTAAAACTTTCTCTTTTTACAATCTATAATAGCTCCACAAGTGTTCAAGAAAGGTCTACCAAAAATGATAGGACAAGTTTTACTAGATGCTGAACCAAGAACTAGAAAATCAGCAGGATACTTAATCTTACCGCAAAGGACTTCCACATATCTTACAATACCAATAGGGCAAATGGTTTCCTTATTAGCAAGGTGACTAACCACATCAATGTCCTCAAGCTCACAAGGACCAATTTCATACATAATCTCACTGTAAAGCTCATAAGGAATAGCACTAGAACTAGCACCAATGTCACATAAACCATAATAGTAATGATACTGATACATCGGAAACGTATCTATAATTTTTGATGCTCCATGCTTGTTTAGTATCTACTTTGCTTTACTTGTCTACACTTTGAGGTGCTTTTTACATGTTTTCTGGTACTAACCTACTAACAAGTTGCAACAGTGCCAGATGCCTGTTTTCTGCTATATTTGGTTTTAGAAAAGTTAGTAAAGAAATATTCTCGGAATTGGACGGGACAAACGTCAAAGTCAATTACTTTCCGTGGGGAACAAGAAGTCCAGAAGGGAGCCAGAGGGGCCGGCCAGGGCGGCTAGACCCACCCCAGGCGCGGGTGGGCCCCACCTCGCGCCTGGCTAGGGTTTGGCACCCCTGGCCGCCGCCTCGACATCCCCCTTCGCCTATAAAAAGCCCCCGATGCAGAAATCCTAAGCACCCGATCAAATCTCCACGAAACCGTCTGTAGCCGCCGCCACCATCGTCCCTAGATCGGGGGGATCTTAAGTTCTTCCCGGCACCCTGCCGGAGGGGAGATCATCCCGGAGGCCTTCTTTCCTGTATGATGCATGAGTGGTTCCACCTTGGACTATGGGTCCATGTAGTAGCTATATGGTTGTATCTCCTCCTTTGTGCTTTCATGTATAGATCTTGTGAGCTCCGTTCATGATCAAGATCTAATCTATTTGTAATCATGCATGTTGTGTTTATGGGGATCCGATGGATATTGAGATTATTATGTTGGTTTGATTAATGGTTTTGTCTTTATGATTCTATCATGTCTATGTTGTTTGTGATCTTGCATGCTCTCCTTTGTTAGTAGCTATCTTGGCCGAGTAGTTGCTAGTGACTCCAAGAGGGGGTATTTATGCTCGATAGTGGGTTCATGCCTCTAGTTTCCATGGGAAGTGACAATAATCTCTTCGGTTGTAGATGTGATGTTGCTACTAGGGAGAAAACAACGGTCTCTTGTTCATGGAACATGTGGACTGTTTACCTTACACACTTTGCTTAAAGCGGTTGTCTGTTGCTTGCAACTTAATACTGGAGGGGGTTCGGATGATAACCTGAAGGTGGACTTAGTCATAGATGCAGTTGGATGGCGGTCTATGTATCTTGTTGTATTGCCCAATCGAATCTCATAGGATCTTTCTGACTAGTAATTGCATTGTTATGCCTTGCTCAGTTCCTGTCAATTGCCCTACTGTAATTTTTTTACCCTTTATGCCATGTTGTTTATCTAAGGAGAGCACCTCTAGTGAACTATGGACCCCGGTCCAATCTTTACCATCAATACATCTTCCACTGTTACTTGTTTACTTGCTGCAAACCATTACCTTCTACACCATAGGTTTAATCCTTTATTACAGCAAACCGGTGAGCTTGACAACCTCATTGATTCATTGGGGCAAAGTCTTGAGCTTGTGTTGTGCAGGTCTCCACGTTGCTTGCAACACCTGTGTGACGTTTCCTTCCTCCTTCTGTTTCGATAACCTCGGTCTCTACTGAGGGAAGACTTGCTGATGTGCTCATCACACCTTGATCTTGGGGTTTCCAACGAAGTGCTCCACCACCGTCAAGTTCTTTGGCGCCATCAAGGAGTCACCAACAAGTTTTCTGGCACCGTTGCCGGGGAGGCTAAGGATGTATTCACAAGGGGAGTCCTTCACTTCCTTTATCTTTACTTTGTTTTTAGTTTGCATTGTTTCTTTTGCTTGGTTTTGTTTGCCTCTTTAAAAAAAACCAAAAAAATAGTTACTGCTCTAGCTGCTGCTGCTGTTTTTGGCTTGGCCACCTTTGCCAAAATGAACTCTGCTGAGAACACCAAGTTGTGTGACTTCACTAGCACCAACAACAATGATTTCCTAAGAACTCCTATTGCTCCACCTGCTCCAGATGCTACCTTTTATGAAATTAAGCCTACTTTGTTGTATCTTGTGATGAGAGAGCAATTTTCTGTTGCTGGTTCTGATGATCCTGTTGCCCATCTCAATAGCTTTGTTGAACTTTGTGAGATGAAAAGTATAAGGATGTAGATGGAGATATTATTAAGCTCAAGATTTTTCCTTTCTCCTTGAGAGGAAAAGCTAAATAATGGTTGCTTTCTTTGCCTAAAAATAGTATTGATTCTTGGACTAAGTGCAAAGATGCTTTTATTGGAAAGTACTATCCTCCTGCTAATATTATATCTATGAGAAGTGACATTATGAAATTTAAACAGCTTGATAGTGAACATGTTTCTCCTGCTTGGGAAAGAATGAAATCTTTGGGTAAAAATTGCCCTACTCATGGACTCACTGCTTGGATGATTATCCAGACTTTTTATGCTGGTTTGAACTTCTCCTCAAGAAATCTGCTAGATTCTGCTGCTGGAGGTACCTTTATGGGCCTCACTTTGGGTGCTGCAACAAGGCTCCTTGATAATATTATGGTTAACTACTCTGAATGGCATGTTGAGAGAGCTCCACATGGTAAGAAGGTAAATTCTATTGAGGAAACTTCCTCTTTGAGTGAAAAGATTGATGTTATTATGGTATGCTTTTTAATGGGAAAGCTCCTCTAGATCCTAATAGTGTTCCCTTATCCTCTTTGATTGCTCAATAAGAGCAATTTGATGTGAACTTCATTAGAAACAACAATTTCAACAACAATGCCTACAGGAATAATTTTGGTAGCAACAACAATTATAGGCCTTATCCTCCTAATAATGGCAAGTCCTATTGAAGCTCCTACAATAATGCTAGAAGTGCCTCCTCTGAACTTGAAGTCATGCTCAAGGACTTTATTTGTAAACAAACCACTTTCAATAAGACTATAGAGGAAAAGCTTTTAACTGTTGAGAAAAATATATCCTCTTTGTCTGAAGCTCAAACTTCCTTGGTTAATAAAATGGCTGCTAAACCTGAAACTATGGAAAACACCTTTGCTACTGCTCATGCCATACAATTTACTATTAATGAAAATGTTAGGCTGTTAGCTCAACTTCATGCTAAGTGGGAAAGGGAAGCTGAAATTGATAGAAACAATAGTGTGTGCACCATCACCACTAAACCTCAAGTAGTCCCTATTCCTACTCCTACTATGCCTACTTCCTGTGATGCTAAGTTTGACTTTGATATTGATGGTTGCAATATTTATGAAGTGATTATGTTCTTGTAAAATCTTCCTAGAAGTCTTGATGCTAGTGATATGCATGTTGCTTTCACCAAACACATTACAGATGCTCTTGTTAAGATTAAGGAAGAGAAGCTAAAAGACAAAGCTTCTATTCCTAGGAAAGTAGAAGATAGTTGGGAACCCATTATTAATATGCAAGTGAATGACTTTGATCTCAAAGCTCCATGTGATCTTGGTTCTAGTGTCTCTATTATGCCTAGGAAGATTTATGAAATGCTTGATTTGCCACCATTAGAATATTTTTATTTGGATGTCCCACTCAATGATAATTCTAAGAAGAAACTCATGGGGAATGTTAATGATGTTCTCATTATGGTTAACAATGCTTATGTCCCTGTTGATTTCTATGGTTTGGATGTTAAATACAATGCTTCTTGTCCTATCACTTTGGGAAGACCTTTTCTTAGAACAGTTGGTGCCATCATTGATATGAAAGAAGGCACCATTAAATATCATTTTCCATTCAAGAAAGGTATTGAACACTTCCCTATGAGGAGAGAGAAGTTGCTTTTTGCTCCTCCTTTGAAAGCAAGATTTGATGTTAATGCTTATTCATTTGAAAATACTTGATTCTTCTTGCTTCTTGTGCCTAACTTAAAGGCGTTAAAGAAAAGTACTTGTTGGGAGATAACCCAAGAGTTTCCTTGAGTCTTGGAAGTTATTACTTCTGTAATGACCTCTCCTTATCCTTTTTGTTTGCTTTTTGTGCCAAGAATGACCTCTAATGAGAGGGAAGTAAGATTTGGGGAGTTGTTGTCCCGAAACAGATTTCTGTCCTCCACCAAAAAAAATCGTGAGGAGTGTCTGTAACTCGGATTGAGCTGAAAACGAATAAATCCCCCAGTATGTTAGCTAACTTTCGTTAGTTCAACACTTTTTGATTTGAGCAACAGAAGATGTTCGAAAAAATCGGTTTCTACCTGCTGGTCTGTTTTGACAGATTTCTGCCATTATTTGCATTTGTTTATTATTGATTCCTTTTTTAGTTCTCTTTAGGTGAATTGAGCTTTCTGAAGGAGTTACTACAGTAGCTTGTGTTTTTAGTGAAAAGCCTTGCTGTTTAAAAGCTTTGCCAGAGGTCTAATATCTTTTGAATACACTAATGTTGCTAATGAAGATTGTGTGAAGTTTTCTATGAAGGAACAAATTTTAGGTGTAGAGAGAGAATGATGCAATGAGATGAAGAATGGACAAAATCTCAAGCTTGGGGATGCCACCATGGTGTCACCCCAAGAAATATCCAAGAGTTACAAGTGTCAAATCCTGGGGATGCCCAAGGCATCCCCTTCTTCATCAATAAAAAGCTCAGGTCTGTCTAGACACTTCGTATTTATTGTTTCATGCACAGTTGTGTTGTTCTTGGAGCGTCTTAGTTTTCGTTTGCTTTGCTTAGTTTGTTTAGTTTTCTTAAGTAGTTTCGACCCCTGTTCTCGCTGTGTTGTTTTGCAAATAAGTTTTCTTGGTGTTTGGAAAGGAGTAGTAAGTTCTTGCTTGAAGTGCAAGAGGAGCTTGCATTGACTATGACTTAGACTTTAGCATGACATGCTAGGTGTTGTTTTGACATTATGCTTAGTGATTATTGCTGTAGCATGTCTTGTTCCAAACAATTGGGATTGCTTAGAGTGCCTTGAAGAAATTATGCATTGCTTTAGCATGCAAAAGCATAGTATTGTGGTATTCTCCTTTGATGCTTTGCTTGGGTTGACTTGGCACAAGCTCACACCATGTTATGACTCTCACAAGTCACCATTAGCCTCTATGATCATTTAGTCCGTGACTTGTAGTACCACTCTTTGCTTTGATTAGTGTGCTTTGTTGCACTGCATGATTATGGCCATTATGCTCTCTTAGTTGGTTGCTCCCAGTATTTTGCTAGCCTCCACTTGTATGAGTAAGTTCTACTCATGCTTCCAACTCCCAAGAAACCAAGTTTTTCCAAAGTGTCCACTATAAACTCCTATGCATGGTGTGTTACACCATTCCAAGTATATTCTTGTTTTCAACTATCTTCCAATTAAAAACCATTTTGTTATGTGAAAACTTAGTGATTAAAGCCCTCGTGAACTTGATGGCACTCTTTATATTCTTTGCCCCTAATAAACTTGAACCATTGTGACAACTTTGTTGTATATGCTTGCACTTATAAGTTGGAATTAGCAGAACCGTGCTATCACGGGGAACGTTTTCAACATTGCACTTGTACTTTGTACTCAGTTGATATCATGTTCTTTTGTCTATGGATTTCACCGGTGTGAAATAAAGAGGGAACTTGTAAATCCATGGAGTTTGTATCCTGTATTAGAGAAATGCCTGGGCCGCTAGCCTAAGCCATGCCTAATCATGGTGGAAACTTGCAGCATCACCATAGTGACATCTATGAAGCATTCTTCTTATAAAAAAAGAGACACATTGAGAAAAGAGGAAAGAGAGAAAAAAGCACCATAGTCCCATGGTAAATAAGAAGATTGTTGAGATGCTCATTGTCTGCGTGCCTTGTCATTTTGGTTATGGGAAAGCTCCTATACCATGTGCAAGGGGTACCCCGTTGGAGGTTCTCAAGGATATGCAAATACTTACAGTGACAAGAACTTACCTGGACCCAAAGTTGAGTATGCATGAGGTGTGGCCCTCATATTCAAGTGACTTGAGATTGCCAACTTATACTTCATCAAGCATATACTTCATATTTGCCACTTTAACCTTAACCACTTCAAGATGCTTATGATAGAGGCAATGGGGGATGAAATCTAACAAGTGCCATAATTTTTGGAAGCTCTTTTTGAAACTTGTAATCACTGCTTCCTTTACAAATAAAAGGCCGTTCTTCCACCATTATTGAGTCTCCACCTTCTACCTTTAGGCACCATTAAGAGAGCATAGTTTTCATTCTGTGTGTAGTGTTCCAAAGCTTATTGATTGATGCATATTGTAATATTACTTGTTCTTGTGCTATTTGTTTTTAGTCACCCTTGTGAACTTTGAAGGTGTCCTATGCATCTATTTGCTACTCTATGAGGGACAAGCTGATTGCCACTATGCTATGTTTTCTGTATGTGAAACAAACAAACGTTTTTCAATGCATATTATTCATGATCTTTGTTTGTAGCTTGCCATGTTGCATGCATAGTTACTATGTCCTATTGTTAGAACTCCATCTTTCATGCACATGTTTACAGTTCTTTGATCCCAACTTGCAATGCTTGCAAATGGTTGGATCTTTATTGTGAGGGTGCATGTCACCTAAAAAATTATTCTTTTTATCACTTACCTACTCGATGACGAGCAGGAATTAAGCTTGGGGATGCTTGATACGTCGGAAACATATCTATAATTTTTGATGCTCCATGCTTGTTTAGTATCTACTTTGCTTTACTTGTGTACACTTTGAGGTTATTTTTACATGTTTTTTGGTACTAACCTACTAACAAGTTGCAACGGTGCCAGATGCCTATTTTCTGCTGTTTTTGGTTTCAGAAAAGTTAGTAAAGAAATATTCTCGGAATTGGACGGGACAAACGTCAAAGTCAATTACTTTCTGTGAGGAACAAGAAGTCCAGAGGGGAGCCGGAGGGGCCGGCCAGGGCAGCTAGACCCACCCCATGCGCGGGTGGGCCCCACCCCACGCCTGGCTAGGGTTTGGCGCACCTGGCCACCACCTCGGCCTCCCCCTTCGCCTATAAAAAGCCCCCGATGCAGAAAACCTAATCACCCGATCAAATATCTACGAAATCATCTGTAGCCGCCACCACCATCGTCCCTAGATTGGGGGGGTCTGAAGTTCTTCCCGGCACCCTGTCGGAGGGAAGATCATCCCGAAGGCTTTCTCTCCGGTATGATGCGTGAGTAGTTCCACCTTGGACTATGGGTCCATGTAGTAGCTAGATGGTTGTATCTCCTCCTTTGTGCTTTCATTATAGATCTTGTGAGCTCCGTTCATGATGAAGATCTAATCTACTTGTAATCATGCATGTTGTGTTTGTGGGGATCCGATGGATATTGAGATTATTATGTTGGTTTGATTAATGGTTTTGTCTTTATGATTCTATCATGTCTATGTTGTTTGTGATCTTGCATCCTCTCCGTTGTTAGTAGCTATCTTGTCCAAGTAGTTGCTAGTGACTCCCAGAGGGGGTATTTATGCTCGATAGTGGGTTCATGCCTCCTGTTTCCAAGAGAAGTGACAATAATCTCTCGGTTGTAGATGTGCTGTTGCTACTAGGGAGAAAACAACGGTCTCTTGTTCATGGAACATGTGGACTATTTACCTTACACACTTTGCTTAAATAAGTTGTCTGTTGCTTGCAACTTAATACTGGAGGGGGTTCGGGTGATAACCTGAAGGTGGACTTCTAGTCATAGATGCAGTTGGATGGAGGTCTATGTATCTTGTTGTATTGCCCAATCGAATCTCATAGGATCTTTTTGACTAGTAATTGCATTGTTCTGCCTTGCTCAGTTCCTGTCAATTGCCCTGCTGTAATTTGTTTACCCTTCATGCCATGTTGTTTATCTAAGGAGAGCACCTCTAGTGAACTATGGACCCCGGTCCAATCTTTACCATCGATACATCTTCCATTGTTACTTGTTTACTTGCTACAAACCATTACCTTCTACACCATACGTTTAATCTTTTGTTGCAGTAAATCGGTGAGCTTGACAACCTCACTGATTCGTTGGGGCAAAGTCTTGAGTTTGTGTTGTGAAGGTCTCTACGTTGCTTGCAACACCTATGTGACGTTTTCTTCCTCCTTCTGGTTCGATAACCTCGATCTCTACTGAGAAAAGACTTGTTGTTGTGCTCATCACACCTTGCTCTTGGGGTTTCCAACAAAGTGCTCCACCACCGTCAAGTTCTTTGGCGCCATCAAGGAGTCACCAATCACTAATTCTTCTAGTTTTTCTAGGATGAGAGACAATATTAGAAGCGTCTTCACAGAAGACAATGTGCTCATCCTCTATATTTCGAGTGACAAGATCTTTCACAATAGCCACCACAGGTTCATTTTTTATTTGCTCATCAAGTTCCACAGCTTTCTTTGTACCTTTGTTATTCGCACTAATTATCATAGAATACTCCTTTACCTTAGCTGGGAAAGGTGTTTTCTCAACATAAGGTTCATGCAAAGGATGATTAGTAGTACAAACTTTAGTATTTCTAGTAGGAACATGATTAACAACATATCTATAAGGTGCATGGTACTTATTCACTTCTTTTTAGGAATTTCTATGTTAGAGGCAAAAGCCTTAAAACAATTGGCAATACTTTGGGAATCAAGACCATACTCAGTACTAATATCACGGAAGTCATCGGCTCCCATAAAGGATTTAATGCATTCATAATCATAGCTTATATGTGACTTTCTTCCTTTGTCATTCTCCCATGCTTCAGTGTTATCTTGAATACGGTCTAGGAGATCCCATTTAGCTTCTTCCTTCATACGTGTGAATGATCCAGCACAAGAAGCATCTAGTAAATCTTTATCACGAAGAGAAAGCCTTGCATAAAAGTTATTGATAATAATATTGTTAGGGAGTTCATGAATATGACATTTAAGCATTAGTAACTTCAATCGCCCCTAAGATTTAGTTGTACTTTCTCCATCACGAGGCCAAAAGTTATATATTAGGTTCCTATCCTTATGAATTTCACTAGGAGGATAGAATTTAGAATAAAAGAGAGGTACTATTTCCTCCCATTCCATGGATTGTCCATTCTTCAGCAGCTTATACCATTCTTCAGCTCTTCCTTTCAATGATATAGAGAGTAACTTATTCTTCACCTATTCAGTTGTGATACCTGCACACTTAAACAACCCGCATAATTCATGGATAAAAACAAGTGATCACCTGGATGGACAGTTCCATCCCCTAAATAATAATTATCCATAACACGATCAACAATACTTGTAGGTATCTTAAAAGGATCTATCTCAACACGCGGTGGTTCATCTACTACCCTAACAGTGGTAGTAGTTTTCCCAAACAGAAAACCAAGTGGGTTATCCATATTGGAAACAAAGTAACAAAAAGAAATAAAAACAATACTCACAGTAGAAGTTTCCTTTACCAGTTCCACTCTTCAATAGCGCTTCACTCCCCGGCAACGGTGACAGAAAATAGTCTTGATGACTCTTAAATAGGGGGTGAATCGTAGTACTTTTGATAAATAGGAGTGTCGATCCCAACGAGGAGCAGAAGGTGTTGACTAGCGGTATGGAGTAGGAAATCTCTCTAAATACTTAGCAACCAGATTTTTAGGGGTTTTCTGATAAAGCAAGGAAATAAAGTGCAAGTAAAAAATACAGCAAATAATTGCAGCAAGTGGCCCAATCCTTTCTTAGCAAAGGACAAGCCGGTGGAAATACTAATGAGGACCAAACATTCTCGAGGACACATGGGAATTCTGTCAAGTGATTTCGCTTCAAATAGCTAAGAAGTCTTCTTTGGTTTTATAAGTGTTGTGTGGCTGAACCTGTGCTAATGTACCGACCTTATTTGGACTAATACATACTTGTGATTAAACCCCTTTCAAGCATCCGCAACTACAACAAAAGCAATTAAGATATAAACCTAACCACAGCCTTAAACTCTGAGATCCTACACTCCCTTGTGCAATGGTTTCCTAACGGGGGTTCAGGTTTCTGTCACTCCGGCAACCCCACAATTAGTAGTCAAATACACAATGCATTCCCCTAGGCCCATAAATGGTGAAGTATCATGTAGTCGACGTTCACATGACACCACTAGAAGAATAGCACCACAACTTAAATACTAAACCATTGAATAATATCTCAACACAAATCCACTACTAACAACATGACTTCTCCCATGTCCTCAAGAACTAAACGAACTACTCACGAGACATCATATGGATCAAGATCGGAGATGATATGATGATGGATAACAATCTGAACATAAACAATAATTCAATGGTTCCACTCACAAGCATCAACTAAAATAGTAATTAACACCGGGAAAGTTTCCCCTAAGAACTATGCAAGTATTCAACACGATTGCTACTGCGGGATGGAGTGGTGATGATGGTGCTGGTGGAGATGATGGTGTGGATGATGATGATGATGATCCCGATGAAGTCTAGCTTGATGATGGTGTTGATGATGACGATCTCCCCTCTCTGGGAAGGAATTTCCCCGGCCAAAATCTGTCTGCCGGAGAGTTCTTTCGCTCTCGGTGTTTTTCGCCCCGCAGAGATTAATGACGGCGATCTCCCCTCTCTGGGAAGGAATTTCCCCGGCCAAAATCTGTCTGCCGGAGAGCTCTTTCGCTCTCGGTGTTTTTCGCCCCGCAGAGGTGGCGAAATCTTTTTGTGGTCGCTCCCCGTGTATTAGGGTTTCGAGGAGAAGATATAGGCGAGAGGGCGAAGCCATAGGCCGGCCAGGTGGGCCACACCTCCTATAGGCGCGGCCTAGGGGTGGCCCGCGCCTGGGGGTGTGGGCCCCCTGTGGCCCATCTCCGCCTCCCCTTCTGGCATTCTTCGTCTTTTGGGAAAATAGGATTTTCTGTAGTTTTCTGGTATTTTTATGATCTTCACGAAATTGCATCAAAACACCTCTTGTTCCATAAGAATCCTCACTCCGGCAGTTCATCCTCCAAGAATCATACAACATGCAAAAACATATGAAAAGGCATAAGTAACACCTCTTAATAAGAAATATGTCAATGAATAGAGGAAAATTATGATATAGAATGGTGATGCAAATTGGACCTATGAATAGATAGGGGAATGGTTGGGCCCTCGCCAGAAGAATTCTGCTGCATTCTTCTTCATTTTTCTTATTCCTCTTATGTTTTCTATTTTTGGGAAATTCCATTTAATATTTGATTCTACCAGATTAAAATACCCCAAACCATTCTATAAAATTTAGAATATTACATGGATCTATTTTTATTAAGTAATTTCCATGCCTTTTTGTTACATTCAAATCTCAACTTATTTGAGAGATTTCTACTAAATAAAATGTTTATGAATTAGGGTTTTTGAGTTTTTGTTGAGTATTTGAGCATGTATATATCTGGGCATGGGCCTGAGCCTGACCCACCATTCCTCAAGTTCACTGGAACGCCAAACAGAAACAATATGCATGTACTCCCTTCGTTTGGAAATATAAGATGTTTTAGGTTTGTGAAGCTAATGTATCTAGATACCTCTTAGTGTCTAGATTTATTTGAACCTACATACTAAAAGGCGTTTAGATACATCTTTTTTCTAAATCTAAAACATTTTATATTTCTAAACGGAGAGAGTAAGTGTTAACAGCGGGAAGGGCTGTACTTCACACCAAGATAAAGAACCATAGACGTCATTGCAATCCATATACCAAATGCTTCGACCTTATACATGTAGATTGGCACCGCGAGTGACTCCTTGACCTTCGGCGCATTTCAATCTCCAGCACCGGTGTGCCTAGTACAGTCTACACGCCCTATTGACAGAATCAAACCATCTCATTCTGTGCAAATTGTTTCCGGAACCTAAGGGCATCTCCATCGGCTCAACCCATCCCGTCCGAGCGTGTCCGAATTCGTTCGAGTGGACGCGTGTGACATGCGCGGCGCCCTAGCGACCCGACTCATCTGAACAAACGCATCCGGCTCGACCCATCCATGCACCTAATCTGGGCCTCGGTTAAGTCAGCCCGGATAGTGCGCTTGTCCGAGCGCGTCCTCCCTTTATCTTTGGCGGTCCCTCCCGCCAGTGACACAGAAACCACACCACTTATCCCTCCAAAAAACATCTCCCAAATTTCCACTGGTGGGAGCTGGAGGGAAGGCGATGGATCCCGCCGCCACGGTTGATGTTGTGCCCTTTGCCATTCATGCCGCCAAGAAGCGCGGCCGGACGAAGAAGCCCGCAAAGAACTAGACGCCGGAGGAGCAGAAAGTCGAGTCAGGCAAGCACGCTAGCCGGCGGGTAGCAGCGAGAAATTGACGCGTCGTTGCTAGGCTCGAAACGGAGTGTCAGGAGGAGAAGGAGAGCCTCCTCGCCACCCAGAATAGGGTCAACGCCAACGAGCTGGCAGTGAATGCCGCCAGGTGCGCCATAAACATGATCAAGAAGGAGGCGATGACCGCCTCTTTCAGCAGCGCGATCTCTCTTCCCGGCCTAGCCACGCCTGGCACGTCCTCTACCAGCTCCGTCACTTCCAGCCTAGCGGCCGGCCACCAGCTCAGCCCAGGACGACAGGGACGCACACGCCCTTGCTTGGAGGACACCAGCTGTCCCGGTTCAACCATCCCCGCACGGTGTCGTCGGGGGAGAGAGAGCCTGCCATCGACCTAAACCGCACTCCATCCAACACGGACGCAACCCCGGAAGCATCGATGAAGCGGCGGTCCATCTCTATCATGAACATGTCGACGCTAGTCAACTTGTTTGGCGAAATGCCAGCCCATCCGCCGGTCGCAGACAACACGGTATGATTGCCACACTTCTTCGCAATTTCCAGTGCACTGCTCTCGCCGCTTTATGATGGACAATTTGGGTGTAATATTTCGTGGGAAACGATGACGAGGACGTCATGCACGGCATGATCAACCAGGGTGGACACGGATATGCCGATGACGGCGAGGCCGAGCCGAAGACGTAGTAGGAGACCCTAACAAGATGCATGCAACATTGTGGACGAGGCATTGTTTGGGAACGATGGCACTTACATGGGTGAGGGTGTCACGGCCACGTCGTTGGCCACTTCACTTGCGGCCTTACTTGCCGACAACAAGAAGGTGAGCCAACGAACCGCGGGCTACTGCCCTGCTGAGTACAAGATCCTATGCAAGGCATGGATGGAGATTTCACAAGATCCCCTATGCGGCGCCGAGCAAAAAAGGCTTTGACTATTGGACAAAGGTCGGCATGTTCTTCCATGAGCATAGGAAATTCGGGAAGGACCTCTTCTATAGCGATCGAAACAATCTCTCCCTCTCCAAGCGGTGGGGCACCATCCATGTCGAGTGTAGCAAGTTCCAAGGTTCCTACGAGATGGTGACAAAAAAGAAAATAAGCGGCATGCAGCCGATTGACATGGTAAAACCTATTCCTCTCCTTGTCGATGTCTTGCATTTGCGTTGAGCCATTGTTGGCATCCATATGTGTAGGTCTTGAAAGCAATAGAGCACTTCAAGATGGTGAATGATAACAAGGCCTTCTTGTTGGGCCATTGTTGGGCGTTGCTCAAGGACACCAAAAATGGGAGACTAGCTATGCCCTTTGGATAGAAACGAACAGCAAGAAGAGGGGCAAGTCCAGTGCTTCGACGGTGGTGTCATCAACTTAGACGATGACTATGACGAAGGCTTTTTCACCTCTGCAAGCGACGGGACCGTCGGTCATGCCGGCCGCCCTGGTGGCCACAAGGCCACAAAGGAGGACCTCGCCCGCTAGGCTGGTTCCTTAGCGTTCTAGGAGACCTTGAAGAAGATCTTGGAGAAGAAGGAAGAGGCCATCGCCGAGAGGGAGGAGAGGTGGCGCAAAGAGAAAGAGGCCGCCGCCAAGACCTGTGTCGAGCTGCAGACGAGGTCCATCGAGGTGGAGGAGGCCAACGCCAAGGCCAGGATAATGGAGATCAAGGCCAAAGCGAAGTCGACGGAGGCCGAAGCCAAGGCGAAAGGAGGCCGAGGCCAGGTCTAGGGTGCTGGAGGCCGGTGAGAAGGCCAAGGAGTCCGAAGCCAAGATCATGGCTGAGGAGAATGCCATCATGCTCACCGACCTGGATAGCATCGTCGACCCCGATCGCAGGGCTTGGGTTGCTAAGAGGCAACAACCCATCAAGGTTCGCGATGCTTGAACGGCAATGGCGACGGCGGATGCAACTTTTTAGGCAAGGAAGCTGTCATTCTAGGAACATTTATGTATAAAAATACCCTCTTTTGTAAATTTCTGAACCAGTGACCACTTATTGGTGATGCCCAAAGGGCGATGGCGCACGTCTGCCATGTTATTTGCTAGTTAATATGTGTGTCTTTGACTAGTCAATTTGACATTTTCAACTGATTTGCATCCCTTATCCAGCGATGGCGCCAACGTCCGCCTGCGCGGACAAATGGGTCGCGCCGCTGTGCGTGGCTGGCCGAACAGGCCGAACACCCTTTCCAAATTGACCGCGGCCCGACTAAAACGGACAAAAACAGACTATTTGGGGCGACAAATGGGTTGGTCCAGTGAAGATGCCCTAATACCAGGCATATTGTGGTAAAAAAGTGATTCCAAGGCGGCTAGTATGAATCGATTCGATACGGTGTATCATGGTGGAAAAGCGATTCCAGGGTGTGTCTGTGTGTCAGGAGAGAAAGCAAACCAAATTGTCGATGTTGTTCAAAGAATTCAATGTGTCAGGTGCATGCATTATAGCCCCCACATGTAAGAGAGAGATGAAAGGGACTACGAGGTAAGGAAACAATAGACAAATAATATTGGCATGCCAGAGGGACCCAACATGGCTATGATCAAAAGCGCTTGCAACACTGCAGCAATATTAGAGTTGTTCCTATCTCTGCCATATATATTTTTCAATGAATCGATACCCGGTGTGGGTGTGGCTGGTCTAACAAGATTAATTTTCAGGACTTCACAAGAAGGATGGACTTGAAAATTTCTTCAGGCCCCAAACTTAATGAAGTGGGGAAAAGGCCAACAGTATGCTTTATTAGAGAAGAGCACACTGACAAACAACGAACACAATGAAATCAACAGCTAAGCATGCATCCCTAAAAAAACAGGTAAGCATGCATATCTAGACATGGATATCCACGCATAATAAGAAGAGCAAACTCAAACACTAGTATTAGCTGGATGAAGCACCGACGACGGATTCCGGCCTGTCAACAATCCCGACGTGGGTGAGCAGCGTCCAGAGGAGCGTTATCAGCTCGCCGCCCGGTAGACGGCCTCCATGTGCCCTTTCAAGTTGTCCGACGGAGCCAGATATGGCACCATATCTGACCAAAACCCCGCCAGCACCTTTGAGGCCATCTCCTTGTCTCCGGTCGCCAGCTCCCCAAGCTGTTCCGTGAGCTTTGCGGCATCCTTGAGCACCTGATGATTCTGTCCCCGCGAGTAGCTGGATGAAGAACCTACAGCGGCGGATTTCGGCCTATCGACAATCCCGACGTGGGTGAGCAGCGCCCAGAGGAGTGTTATCAGCTCGCCGCCCCGGTCGATGGCCTCCATGTGCCCTTTCAAGTTGTCTGATGGAGCCAGGTATAGCACCAGCTCCGACCAAAACCCCGCCAGCACCTTCCATGCCATCTCCTCACCTCCGGTTACCAGCTCCCCAAGCTGATCCGCGAGCTTCGCAGCATCCTAATCCATGGTGGATTGGCGACAGCGACGGCGGATACCGCTTCTCTGCATAAAGCTGCTTCGAGTGATGTTGTTGAGTGGTGGCAGCAAGATCTTAGCCTTTCTCTGGCTGACCGTGGTGGCGAGGGGAGTTGGGCAGAGCTTGGCGTGCGGCTGCAAGATGGCACACCTCCGAGTTACTTTGCGGCCACTACAAGGAATCTGGCTATATATGACCCTCAATTTTTGTCACAGAATCGTCATAGTAGTCCATTTATGACGATTCTATGACGATTTTGAGATGGTCGAAAGTTGGGCGTCGCAAATGAACTATAACGACGTTTTTGGTAAAATCTTCATAACCGTCTATGACGATATTGAATCGTCATAACGTCTATGACGATCCAATATCGTCATGGACCATTTAGCCAGGCCAGCTCAGATCTTACGTGGCCAATCCTACGTGGCAAAATTGTGACAAAATGAAATCGTCTTAAATCAAAATTATCCCAATCCATTTTAGTGATCTAAATGGGCTAGCCCAATAATTATAGCCTTTTATTTGCTAGGCCTTGGCCTGTTTAGGTTTGTCTCTTTTGGGCCTTTCCTTCTTACCGTCCACTTATTTATTTTCATATTTGTTACAATATATTTTAGGCCACAGCCTTTTTAGAGCCCAAATACATTTCATCCAGTCCAGATTTCTTCTATTTTTTTAACTAGAATTTTCATTTTCATTTCTGGAATTGCTCCAGCCATGCAATAAATCAAGAAAATACATGAGTTTTCAAATACATCAATAAAATACACCATTTTCAGCAAATACACAACATGGAGATAATTTATCAGCAAATTGCAGGCTCACAAATGCACATCCAAGATTACAATTCATTATTTACATTAACTTATTAGCAAATAGCACCAATTGCAACATCTGCTAGGCAACAATAAGTTAACCAAGGAATACACCACGTCCAAGCTCCAGGAGCTCCCACCCAGTAGCTCGCCGGCCGCTGGCCCTCAAACACCAGGAGTAGACCGTCGGCCAGTCAGCTCCCAGCAGCACTGTTTCCTCTCCTCAGCATTGTCCCCTTCCCGCCTCATCCTCTTGACCACCAGCGCCTAGGTTCTTCCTCACGCAGCTCCCAGGTTCTTCCTCACCAGCGCCTCGACGCCCAGGTGTTCCTTACACAGAGAGCAGTAGCAGACCATACCTAAACAAAGACCAGTAGTCACAACAGAAGCAACCTCATGTCTAAATAAGGAGAAACAGCATATCACAGCAGTAGTAGACCCATACCTAAACAAAGAGCAGCAAAAAGACGTCAGATTAACCAAGTAGAAACAATGAAATTGTTGTACAAGCAGAAACAACACTAGAGTAGCATAAATAAAACAGTCAATTTCTACTAAAACAGTTTGTACTACTCCTACTATGAAACAAGTTTGTACTACTACTGTGAAACAGGTTTAAAATGCAAGTTCAAGTTCAATTTCAGTGAGCAAGTACAGTAATCCATGAATGATTAAGCAAGTACAGTGATAATCTTTTTGCAATACAAGCAGGCCATACTTCAACATTAAATTGAAGAATCTTTGAAGAAATATAATCTAAGCAGTATTAAAGAGCTGTATATGCACAATGTAAGAAACTACTGTATGTGCATAGATCAAGTAATGTATCACTAATGGAGTGTTAACTCAAAATTAGCATGGTAGTCTATAGAGAAAGTATTGTATCACTAAGGTTTGTACCATACTCAAGCTTAAATACTTTTATCCGGTTAGGTATAATGTAAGCAGCCTGTACTACTCGATTTGCTGTGTCAAGGGATTTAACTTAAGTAAAACATCTCCCGAACTCCTAAGATACCAATACAGATTGAGATTCTCCTTGATTTGAGGAAACATGTGTCCAAGTATCCTTATAAACAGATTATGCATTGAGTTCGGCCGCTGGTGTTCCCTGCATCTTCTAACTGAAACTGAACATCTGCGTACCCTTTCTTTCAAGCATGAACAAATTGATCAATTAATTTAAATGAGTTTTCACGAACGTTTCCTTGCAACTTCTGAATTAAAACTCAATGTCTGTGTACTCATTTTAGCATGAGAAACAATTGAGTCTCAGTGTTGTACTAAATTCAGTGTGGTTATATGGAGTAATAAAGTTTCAGTACTTATAGTACTTCTACAAGCACTACTTGGAGTATAGACTCTACACAGACTGGATAAATAGGAGTAGACTAGGCATAGAAAAGAAATGCAATAGAAGTAATTGATCACAGAACCATGATTAATTAGACGTAGACATGAAAAATGATAGAGGAAGATACAATACTTTTCTAAATGCTTGGATGTTTTTGTATGTCCTACCAGCAACAACTAGTCCTCTCACCCAAAACCATGTACCACATGTGAAACAAATAGCCCGACAACCATATATACCTGTAGTTACAAATATCATCGAGATTCAAATAATGACTAAAATTATGCACATCTTATGATGTAGCAACCGAGAGTTTAACCTTCCATTATCTAAGGAAAAAGGAGCGGAACTTCTAGAAAGAATTAAAAGAATCCAAACCATGCCACTTTATCTAAAGAAAAAGGAGAGGAAGTTCTACCATCTGCATTTCACTACTGCCATATTACTGTCACATAATAGTGTTTAGCATGTACTCACCATGTTCTGAACAGGGATGTAAGGTTGTGTGGTCGGGAATAAATAACACATTGCAAATGGATCTCTTCCAGATATGTAAGAATGCAAAAGGAGGGAACAGGGAATCTTGGTTTTGGCTCAATAAAGCAACCACAAAAGGATTCAAGCTTCCATCAGGATTAGAATGACCTGAAGAATGCAAGTATTCTATAGTTCTTATGATGTATGTTAGAATGACCAGCAGCTTCCATCAGGATTCAGGCTTCAGCTAAGCAAGCTACCACTACATGCATACATCGAGCACATCGCCATGTAGTGGTAGCTTGCTTAGCTGGAGCCTGAATCCTGATGGCAGCTGCTGGTCATTCTAACATACATGGTCCTGTAGAAGTCAACTCAAAGGAACCTAACATCTTTGTTGAACTATTGTCTAGAGTACCATCAGGAATGAGTTTGAGCATCCAAACATGTACTTATCCAAGAAATTCATGACTTCGACATTGCATTAATAAAATATATAACCAACTAATGTAATTATACTTGACCTAGTTGATGAATACATGCAAATAAGCTCCTGGTACAGCCACCTCTACCCTTTCACCATTAGCTATTGACAGAATAAGCTGCTTCATATAGTAAAAATGCATATACTCGCTTAACGAGATAGAACTACTATCTTTCATCACAATAACCTAATGAACTGAGCCAACTATAATTTATTGACTGCATCATAGAGATCATGAAGAAAGGGGGAGCCGGGGACTTTCCTGCATCATAGAGATCATGAAGAAGAGGGGCAACAGGGGTGATGAGCAGGTCGATCTGGTGTTGTCACGTGCGAGGTGATGCAGCAGTGGAGGTGGCATAGGATGTCGGGATTGGTCTTGGCGTGTGTGAACTACCGTCCACAAACCAAATCCAAATCAGAACGAAGCACAAATCTTGTGTGCTGAAACATCTCGAACGGGATCCGTCGAGCCAGTACAACATCAGCAAGTGAAGGTGGATTTGATCTAGGTAGTTTGTTGGTTAGAGGAGACCATACCTCTTTGGATTCGATCTGGGTAGTTTGTGGATTCGACGAAGAGGCAGGGAGCAGGTCGGCGACGAAGAGGCGATGAGCAGGTCGACAAAGAGGCGGGGAGCGTGCGATGAGCAGGTCGATTCGATCTGGCGGTGAGCCTGGGGAAGTGCCACATTGTCGAGGGCACCTTCGGCTGTGCGGTGCCGTGCAGCACTATGAGTGGGGAAGAAGCGGGATGCCTCCATCATCGAGCACATCGCCATACAGATAGAGGGTAGGGCCGCCCCTTTGCCGAGCTCTGGATGGGCACCCTCCTCGATGAAGGCCAGCACCTCCTTCCTCTCCAAATCAGACAAGGCACCTCCTTCCTCTCCAAATCATACAAGGCCAGCACCTCCTTCCTCTCCAAATCAGACAAATCAGACAAGGCCAACACCTCCTTCCTCTCCAAATCATCGAGCACCTCGCCATACAGATAGAGGGTTGGGGATGCGGTGGAGGATTGGATCGAAGAGAGGAGGGTGGGTGGCGGCGGTGGGAGATCTGAGTTAGGGTTAGTTTGGCAGCGCAGGGAAAGGGGCGGGTGGGGATGCGGTGGACACTAGGGAGTAGGTGTGCTTCTTCGGGTGAGCTGAAAAGCGTTGGATTGAAACTGACGGTCTAGATCATGCCCCTGAGGACGATCCGTGGGAGGCGGTTTGCTGTGTTCTGATTTGTCGATTCACAAAACACCTTTTTTTGCACTCACAAAATGAATAATCCCTTCAAAACGGTCCAAACAATGTAAAACTTTCGCGTGGTGTCATGTTATGTGACATAGTTTTAAGAAAAAAATATTAAACTTTGAATATTGCGAATATCTCGAAAAAACCTTCTCAAAAATGACATATCATGTTCGATGTTTCATGACTTTCGGGGCAAATGACCAATTTTATGGCTAGAATCAGGGCCTAGTTTGTGATAAGGTGCCTGTATTGTGCATGCATGTGCATCTTGGAATGGCGAATAATGTTACAAGATGAAGTTTTCCATTTCGACGCACGGAAAATCCATTTTCTATTTTTCGAGCGCAAAAAACGGGGCATTTTGTGAAGCAACCACCAAATGATAGTTTTAGAATGGTACCACCACATTTTGTAAAAATATTATACCAAATTACATGGACAATGTCCCAACCGGGATATCTCAAACCTTTCCGTTCACCCCTGGCGAAAAAGACAAATTCCTGCCGAATCGGTAGGAAGTGGGTCCGGTTTGAACTACAGGTACATGATCCGATGCTCATTATTTTTGGTAAAAATCATTTTTAGACTCACAATATGCTGTTTCTTCAGAGATCCAATGCAAGTTTAGCGAGGCTCAGCCTCTAGCTAAGAACCTTCATGCCCGCCGTTTTGACCATAGTTTGAAACGGGCATAAAAAATAAAAAATGGTCCGATCAACGCAAATCCTTCGCGTGGTGCCTTATTATGTGACATAATTGCCAGAAAAAATACCAAACTTGGTAAATTGAGTATGTCTCAAAAAACCCTTCACAAAATGACCTATCATGTTCAAGGTTTCGTGGCTTTCGGGTCAAATGACCAATGTTATGGCTAGAATCAGGGCATAGTTTGTGATAATATTCCCATATTGTGCACACATATGTATCATGGCATGGAGAACAATGTTGCAGGAGAAAGTTTTCCTTTTCGACGCACGGAAAATCCATTTTCCATTTTCCGAACGCAAAAAACGGGGTGTTTTGTGAAGCAACCACCAAATGACAGTTTTAGAATGGCACCGCCACATTTTATAAAAATATTAGACCACCTTACATGGACAATATCCCAACCGGGGTATCTCAAACCTTTGCGTTCACCCCTAGCGAAAAAGACAAATTCCTGCCGAATCGGCATAAAGTGGGTCTGATCTGAACTACAGGTACATGATCCGATGCTCATGATTTTTGGTAAAAATCATTTTTAGACTCACAATATGCTGTTTCATCAGATATCCAATGCAAGTTTAGCGAGGCTCAGCCCCTAGCTAAGAACCTTCATGCCCGCCGTTTTGACCATAGTTTGAAACGGGCATAAAAAAATAAAAAACGGTCCGATCAACGCAAACCCTTCGTGTGGTGTCTTATTATGTGACATAATTGCAAGGAAAAATACCAAACTTGGTAAATTGATTATGTCTCAAAAAACCCTTCACAAAATAACCTATCATGTTCGAGGTTTCGTGGCTTTCAGGTCAAATGACCAATGTTATCGCTAGAATCAGGGCATAGTTTGTGATAATGTGCTGATATTATGCACACATATGTATCATGGCATGGAGAACAATGTTGCAGGAGAAAGTTTTCCTTTTCGACGCATGGAAAATCCATTTTCTATTTTCCGAACGCAAAAAACGGGGCGTTTTGTGAAGCAACCAGCAAATCACAGTTTTAGAATGGTACCTCCATATTTTGTAGAAATATTAGACCACCTTACATGGACAATTTCCCAACCGGGGTATCTCAAACCTTTCCGTTCACCCCTGGCAAAAAAGACAAATTCCTACCGATTCGGCAGGAAGTGGGTCCGGTTTGAACTACAGGTACATGATCCGATGCTCATGGTTTTTGGTAAAAATAATTTTTAGACTCATAATATGATGTTTCTTCAGAGATCCAATGCAAGTTTAGCGAGGCTCAGCCCCTAGCTAAGAACCTACATGCCCGCCGTTTTGACCATAGTTTGAAACGGGCATAAAAAAATAAAAAAGGTCAGATCAATGCAAATCCTTCGCGTGGTGTCTTATTATATGACATAATTGCAAGGAAAAATACCAAACTTGGTAAATTGAGTATGTCTCAAAAAACCCTTCACAAAATGACCTATCATGTTTGAGGTTTCGTGGCTTTCGGGTCAAATGACCAATATTATGGCTAGAATCAGGGCATAGTTTGTGATAATGTGCCCATATTGTGCACACATATGTATCATGGCATGGAGAACAATGTTGCAGGAGAAAGTTTTCCTTTTCGACGCACGGAAAATCCATTTTCCATTTTTCGAACACAAAAAACGGGGCGTTTTGTGAAGCAACCACCAAATGATAGTTTTAGAATGGTACCCGCCACATTTTGTAAAAATATTAGACCACGTTACATGGACAATGTCCCAACCGGGCTCTCTCAAACATTTCCGTCCACCCCTGGCGAAAAAGACAAATTCCTGCCGAATCGGTAGGAAGTGGGTCCGATTTGAACTATAGGCACATGATCCGATGCCCATTGTTTTTTGAAAAAATGATTTTTATACTCATAATATCATGTTTCTTCAGAGATCCAATGCAAGTTTAGCGAGGCTCGGCCCCTAGCTAAGAACCTTCAAAACCCTAGTTTCAAAATTATATTTTGAATTATGATATTATCCCTACTATGGAGTAATATGGGATTAGTACATCCACTATTTAAAGTAATCATACTATTCATAATTAACATCCTAGTATGAACTAATGAAATTTATAAAAATTTAGAGACAAAAATCAATTATTTTGGAGTTCTTATGAGAAAGATACACAAGAATTATGAAAATATAAAAAGAAAAACGAAAAAAACCTAACCGGACCTAATCTACCGTGCCCCAAGGTGAAAGGCAGCCCAAATATACCTTCCCAGCGAGGCCCATTAGGAGAAACATGGGCGCCAGGCCCATTTTCAATCGCGGGTTGTAGTTAAATGACGTTAGCGCGGATATATGTTAGCTAAGATGTGTTGGTCTGGTGGTTAGGTTCCTTATATCCACGGAGAGGTCTCAGGTTCGAGTTCCCCACTGGCCCTTTTTTGTTTATTATTTCAGAGGCACGCACGAGGTCAGTTTGTGGGGCCTCACACATAGGTATGCCACGTATGCAAAAACTAATACATAGACATGCCACATAGATGAAAATTCTAGGGAAAATGCTTACTCATTTCAACTTTATTCTATTTTGAACGTTATGACCAATTTAAATCGTCGTAATCAGCTATAATAAATGTTGTATGCTAAATACGTCATATTATGACGATTTTAGCTAGTGCAAATATGACGTTTTGGAGTCAAAACGTCTTAATTTTTCAAGGTTTTGACCCCTTTGAACGGCTTATGACTTTCTGGTGCAAAATCGTCATAGATCTATGACGATTTTGTTCACGGTCACTATCAGAAGGTCATAGTTTGCCACATTTCTTGTAGTGGGCGCGTGCGAGCGGTGTCGGGAGGTCGCTCGGCCTCCTCCTTCCTCTTGCTCCAGTGGTGGGAGCCTGCGGTGGGAGGGATGGCTTCGGCGGCTCGGGCATAAACCTCGTGGTCCTCTGTGCTACGTCGACAGCGACTCGTTCTTCGCCCTTCTCTCGGCATGCCGTGGTGGCGAGGGATAGAAGGGGGAAAGCTTGAAGATGAAGAGGATGCTGAGGTCCGTTGAAGCTGCACCCATAGGTTCCTCTTTGCAGTGGTCCATTGGTGGCGAAGCTGCCGGGCCGCTGCCCGTTCTGGTCGAAAGGCGACCCAGGGTTTCAACCTCCTCTGGAGGCCCTTTATCGAAGCGTTGTGCTGGAGCTCGAAGTCTCACCCTCGACAAGTGGTTCGTGCCCGAAGAGAGCAAGATGGCTGATGGCGATGCTTCTTCTCCGGCTTGGGGACTTTCACAAGCAAGAAACCTCCACGATCTCGCCGATTCCGTTGTCTGGAGGTCTCCGGAGAATGGTGGCAGAGGCGCCCAAGGGCTTTATTGCGTTTTATCTTTTAGTCCTGGGGTGTTTTTTGTAATTAGCACTACAGGAAAAAATGTCGCTGCCGTCGCCCCACTCCTTTGCCGTGTGTCAAAAGGCCCGGAACACGGAAAAGAGTATCTTTGCCGTGTGCAAACCAAGAAGAACACGGCAAAGGACTGGTGCACGGCAAATTGCAGTAAAAGAACACGGCAAAGAAATAAACACGGCAATGGACTGACGAGAACACACGGTAAAGAAAAGAGTCATGGCAAAGTCATTAAAGAAACACGGCAAAGATATACTCACGGCAAAGAAGTGGGCCCCGTGGCCTCGCAGGGTCACCCGCCGGCAGGGGCTGACGGCAGAATCTTTGCTGTGTGCCCTCGTCGTCAGGTACACGGCAAAGATAAACTTTGTCGTGTGTTTTATTATGTATGCACGGCAAATAATTTTTTTCACCTTTTTCTTTTCTTTAATTAGCAAGGCTTTTATTACATATATGTTAGGTGATATTATTTCATAGGATCATGAGAGCACACATATGATCATAGGTTATTGTGGTCTTGATCACTATATACATGCACCCCCCTGATTCCGACGTTCTCGTGGTCTACCTCCGGCGAAAACCTGATGATCTGTGGGGCTCGGATCGTCTACCCCCTAGACATTCTTCTGACAGGGGTAGCCCGGCGTACATCTCTCTTGTTTTGTGTTTGACTAGGTCATAGGATGATGTAAAACCATGTTGGTTCACAAGTTGGGGCACTATCCTACCCGGTTTCACCTGAACGGGGAGATTCCCCCCTTATACAGGTCCAGAACCTTTCGCTTCTAGGTTAGAGCGCATGCATGCGAGGGGGGACACATGCAATCACCTATACGAACCTTGCACCACACTCACACACATATGCTAGGGACACATGCAAGTTTTCATCTGATTCCGATGTTCTCGTGGTCTTCCTCCGGCGAAACCCTGATCTGGGGGCTCGGATCGTCTACCCCCCTAGACATTCTTCTGACAGGGGTAGCCCGGGGTAGCTCTCTCTTGTTTTGTGTTTGTATAGGTCATAGGGTGATGTAAAACCATGTTGGTTCACAACTTGGAGCACTATCGTACCCGGTTTCACCGGAACGGGGAGATTCCCCCTTATACAGGTCCAGAACCTTTCGCTTCTAGGTTAGAGCGCATGCATGCGAGGGGGGACACATGCAATCACCTATACGAACCTTGCACCACACTCACACACATATGCTAGGGACACATGCAAGTTTTCATCTGATTCCGATGTTCTCGTGGTCTTCCTCCGGCGAAACCCTGATCTGCGGGGCTCGGATCGTCTACGCCCCTAGACATTCTTCTGACAGGGGTAGCCCGGCGTAGCTCTCTCTTGTTTTTTGTTTGATTATGTCATGGGATGATGTTAAACCATGTTGGTTCACAAGTTGGGGCACTATACTACCCGGTTTCACCGTAACGGGGAGATTCCCCCTTATACAGGTCCAGAACCTTCGCTTCTAGGTTAGAGCGCATGCATGCGAGGGGGGACACATGCAAGCACCCGCAGACTAGTAGTTAATTTTTGTATGTTCCAACATAGCACCACACTTTTCATGCATGTGCTAGGGCACGTGCATGCATGTCCTTGAGGTACTCAAAATTGAGAACAATCTATAAGGGATGTCAAACAACAAATTTCAGACTTTGTCGTGAAATCCTCTCATCTTGGTCTTTTGATTGACCCAAAGAGTGACCTTGAAAGATTCAAAAGTAGTCCAACAGCTTGCTTGGTTTTGTTGGTCAGCTCTACCGTGAGGGGAAATTCTACTCTTGACGATTGGTTGAGGATTGTTTCTCAAAGTTTGTGACTAGGCACCCAACTAATGGAAATGAAGTTCAGCATCCTCCAGAAGCTTATGGTCTAGTGCAAAGTTCATATTTCCATGGTCTCAATCCTTATGAAGAGCTAGTACATGCTATATCTACAAGAGAAACTATCGTCCGCTCCTCAAGAGGGTTGACAGAACTAGTGGCGGGAGTTTCCACGTATATATCCAGGATTTTACTAAGTATTAACGCATGTCTACAAAGGGGGTCACACTTGGGACTTACACATGGGACCTACCAACCTTGCACCACACTCACACACATATGCTAGGGACACATGCAAGTTTTGAGATGATTCCGACGTTCTCGTGGTCTTCCTCCGGCGAAACCCTGATCTGCGGGGCTCGGATCGTCTACCCCCATAGACATTCTTCTGATGGGGGTAGCCCGGTGTATCTCTCTCTTGTTTTTTGTTTGATTATGTCATGGGATGATGTGAAACCATGTTGGTTCACAAGTTGGGGAACTATACGGTCCGGTATCACCGTAACGGAGAGATTCCCCCTTATACAGGTCCAGATCCTTCGCTTCTAGGTTAGAGTGCATGCATGCGAGGCGGGACACATACAAGCACATATACCAACCTGGCACCACACTCACACACATATACTAGGGACACATGCAAGTTTTCATCTGATTCCGACGTTCTCGTGGTCTTCCTCCGGCGAAACCCTGATCTGCGGGCCTCGGATCGTCTACCCCCTAGACATTCTTCTGAAAGGGATAGCCCGGCGTAGCTCTCTCTTGTTTTGTGTTTGACTAGCTCATAGGATGATGTAAAACCATGTTGGTTCACAAGTTGGGGCACTATCCTACCCGGTTTCACCTGAATGGGGAGATTCCCCTTATACAGGTCCAGAACCTTTCGCTTCTAGGTTAGAGCGCATGCATGCGAGGGGGACACATGAAATCACCTATACCAACCTTGCACCACACTCACACACATATGCTAGGGACACATGCAAGTTTTCAGATGATTCCGACGTTCTTGTGGTCTTCCTCCGGCGAAACCGTAATCTGCGGGGCTCGGATCGTCTACCCCCCTCGACATTCTTCTAACAAGGGTAGCCCGGCGTAGCTCTCTCTTGTTTTGTGTTTGTTTAGGTCATGGGATGCTGTAAAACCATGTTGGTTCACAAGTTGGGGCACTATTCTACCCGGTTTCACCGGAACGGGGAGATTCCCCCTTATACAGGTCCAGAACCTTTCGCTTCTAGGTTAGAGCGCATGCATGCGAGGGGGGACACATGCAATCACCTATAACAACCTTGCACCACAGTCACACACATATTCTAGGGACACATGCAAGTTTTGATCTGATTCCGACGTTCTCGTGGTCTTCCTCCGGCGAAACCCTGATCTGCGGGGCTCGGATTGTCTACCACCCTAGACATTCTTCTGAAAGGGGTAGCCCGGCGTAGCTCTCTCTTGTTTTGTGTTTGTTTAGGTCATAGGGTGATGAAAAACCATGTTGGTTCACAAGTTGGCGCACTATCATACCTGGTTTCACCGGAACGGGGAGATTCCTCCTTATACAGGTCCAGAACCTTTCGCTTCTATGTTAGAGGGCATGCCTGCGAGGGGGGACACATGCAATCACCTATACCAACCTTGCACCACACTCACACACATATTCTAGGGACACATGCAAGTTTTCATCTGATTCCGACGTTCTCGTGGTCTTCCTCCGGCGAAACCCTGATCTGCGGGCCTCGGATCGTCTACCCCCTAGACATTCTTCTGACAGGGGTAGCACGGCGTAGCTCTCTCTTGTTTTGTGTTTGATTATGTCATGGGATGATGTAAAACCATGTTGGTTCACAAGTTGGGGCACTATACTACACGGTTTCACCGTAACAGGGAGATTCCCCCTTATACAGGTCCAGAACCTTCGCTTCTAGGTTAGAGCGCATGCATGCGAGGGGGGACACATGCAAGCACCCACAGACTAGTAGTTAATTTTTGTATGTTCCAACATAGCACCACACTTTTCATGCATGTGCTAGGGAACATGCATGCATGTCCTTGAGGTACTCAAAATTGAGAACAATCTATAAAGGATGTCAAACAACAAATTTCAGACTTTGTCGTGAAATCCTCTCATCTTGGTCTTTTGATTGACCCAAAGAGTGACCTTGAAAGATTCAAAAGTAGTCCAATAGCTTGCTTGGTTTTGTTGGTCAGCTCTACCGTGAGGGGAAATTCTACTCTTGATGATTGGTTGAGGATTGTTTCTCAAAGTTTGTGACTAGGCACCCAACTAATGGAAATGAAGTTCAGCATCCTCCAGAAGCTTATGGTCTAGTGCAAAGTTCATATTTCCATGGTCTCAATCCTTATGAAGAGCTGGTACATGCTATATCTACAAGAGAAACTATCGTCCGCTCCTCAAGAGGGTTGACAGAACCAGTGGCGGGAGTTTCCACGTATATATCCAGGATTTTACTAAGTATTAACGCATGTCTACAAAGGGGGTCACACTTGGGACTTACACATGGGACCTACCAACCTTGCACCACACTCACACACATATGCTAGGGACACATGCAAGTTTTCATATGATTCCGACGTTCTCGTGGTCTTCCTCCAGCGAAACCCTGATCTGCGGGCCTCGGATCGTCTACCCTCCTAGACATTTTTCTGATTGGGGTATCCCGGCGTAGCTCTCTCTTGTTTTGTGTTTGATTATGTCATGGGATGATGTGAAACCATGTTGGTTCACAAGTTGGGGAACTATACGGTCCGGTTTCAGCGTAACGGAGAGATTCCCCCTTATACAGGTCCAGAACCTTCGCTTCTAGGTTAGAGCGCATGCATGCGCGGGGGGACACATGCAAGCACATATACCAACCTTGCACCACACTCACACACATATTCTAGGGACACGTGCAAGTTTTCATCTGATTCCAACGTTCTCGTGGTCTTCCTCCGGCGAAACCTTGATTTGCGGGCCTCGGATCGTCTACCCCCCTAGACATTCTTCTGACAGGGGTAGCCCGGCGTAGCTCTCTCTTGTTTTGTGTTTGACTAGGTCATAGCATGATGTAAAACCATGTTGGTTCACAAGTTGGGGCACTATCCTACCCGGTTTCACCTGAACGGGGAGATTCCCCCTTATACAGGTCCAGAACCTTTCGCTTCTAGGTTAGAGCGCATGCATGCGAGGGGGACACATGCAATAACCTATACCAACCTTGCACCACACTCACACACATATGCTAGGGACACATGCAAGTTTTCAGATGATTCCGATGTTCTCGTGGTCTTCCTCCGGCGAAACCCTAATCTGCGGGGCTTGGATCGTCTACCCCCCTAGACATTCTTCTGACAGGGGTAGCCCGGCGTAGCTCTCTCTTGTTTTGTGTTTGTTTAGGTCATGGGATGATGTAAAACTATGTTGGTTCACAAGTTGGGGCACTATCCTACCCGGTTTCACCGGAACAGGGAGATTCCCCCTTATACAGGTCCAGAACCTTTCGCTTCTAGGTTAGAGCGCATGCATGCGAGGGGGGACACATGAAATCACCTATACCAACCTTGCACCACACTCACACACATATGCTAGGGACACATGCAAGTTTTCATCTGATTCCGACGTTCTCGTGGTCTTCCTCTGGCGAAACCCTGATCTGCGGGGCTCGGATCGTCTACCCCCCTAGACATTCTTCTGACAGGGGTAGCCCGGCATAGCTCTATCTTGTTTTGTGTTTGTTTAGGTCATAGGGTGATGAAAAACCATGTTGGTTCACAAGTTGGCGCACTATCGTACCTGGTTTCACCGGAACAGGGAGATTCCCCCTTATACAGGTCCAGAACCTTTCGCTTCTAGGTTAGAGGGCATGCATGCAAGGGGGGACACATGCAATCACCTATACCAACCTTGCACCACACTCACACACATATGCTAGGGACACATGCAAGTTTTCATCTGATTCCGACGTTCTCGTGGTCTTCCTCCGGCGAAACCCTGATCTGCGGGCCTCGGATCGTCTACCCCCTAGACATTCTTCTGACAGGGGTAGCACGGCGTAGCTCTCTCTTGTTTTGTGTTTGATTATGTCATGGGATGATGTAAAACCATGTTGGTTCACAAGTTGGGGCACTATACTACATGGTTTCACCGTAACGGGGAGATTCCCCCTTATACAGGTCCAGAACCTTCGCTTCTAGGTTAGAGCGCATGCATGCGAGGGGGGACACATGCAAGCACCCACAGACTAGTAGTTAATTTTTGTATGTTCCAACATAGCACCACACTTTTCATGCATGTGCTAGGTCACATGCATGCATGTCCTTGAGGTACTCAAAATTGAGAACAATCTATTGTTGGAGATATGCCCTAGAGGTAATAATAAATGTAGTTATTATTATATATCTTTGTGTTTATGATAAATGTTTGCATTCATGCTATAATAGTATTAACAAGGAAACCATTAATACTTGTGTGATTTGTAAACTTAATTTGAAGTCCCTAGTATAGCCTCTATACTTCACTAGCTTGTTGGTTGATTGATGATGTGGTTTCTTTGTCATGAACATTGAGATGTTGTCAACAACAAGATCATATCGTTAGGAGAATGATATGGTGGACATACTCCTATAGACAAGCGTAGCATAAAGATCAAGTCATTTCAATAGTTCAATTGCTATATGCTTTCTGATACATAGTAACCTAATTCCTTCGACCATGAGATCATGCATATCACCTTTACTGGATGGATGCTTTGATGTCATCAAACACCACACCGTAACAGGGTGGCTATAAAGGTGGCATTGAGTGTTCGGAAAGTATTGGTTGAAACACATGGATCAAGAGTGGGATTTGTCCATCCACATGACGGATAGATATACTCTGGGCCCTCTCGGTGGAATGTCATCCAATTAGCTTGCAAGCATGTGACATGGTCACAAGGGATCACATATCACGGGAACGAGAAAAGAGTACTTATCGGTAACGAGGATGAACTAGGTATGCAGAGATACCGACGATCATAACCTCGGATAAGTAACATATCGTGAGACAAAGGGAAATTGGTATCGTATGTAAGTGGTTCATTCGATCGCAAAGTAATCGTAGAAATATGTGGGAGCCATATGAATTTCCAGATTCCTCTATTGGTTATTGTTCGGAGAAGTGTCTCGATCATGTCCGCATAATTCACGAACTGTAGGGAGACACACTTAAGGATTCGACGTTGTTTGAGTAGTTATGGTATTATGAGAAAGAGACCGAATGTTGTTCGGAGTCTCGGATGGGATCCGGGATATCACGAGGTGATCCGGAATGGTCCGGAGAATAAGATTCATATAAGGAAAGTCCCGTTTCGGAGTTCGGGAATGATTCCGGTGTTTTCATCGGGGATATTCTAGAAGGTTCCGGATTGTCCGGCACTCCGGGGGGGGAAGGGGTACATGAATGTGTCATTACATATTGGAATGATTGCATCATGTACTAAGTGTTCTTGCTGTCCCAAATATAGGATTAAATTGAATCCTAAAACAGAAAAGTCAAATGTCCAGTTTGAAAGTCAAACTGCCAAAAACAAGAAACTGTGGGAAACAAGCAAGAGGAGTTGGAACCAACCTGGAGGAGGAGTTGGACTCCTCCAGGCCGGCGCCCAGCCCAAGGCCGAGTTGGGGAGGGACTCCCTCCCTCCCCTGGCGCGCCCACCCCTCCCACCTATATAAGGAGGGGCAGGGCTCCCCTCCTACACACAAGTTTCCTATCCTCTAAACTAAACCCTAGATCTAGACCCCGGTTTAGAGCTATTCGGTTTAGAGCCTTCTAATTGGTTTAGAGCCCTCTAATTGGTGTGTCTAATTACTAGACCACTAATAGCCTCTCTCATAAGCTCCACCATACTCGCACCGGCTTAAGGCGAAGCCCTGCGGGATTTCCCCTCTACCTCCGGTACCACGCCGTTGTGCTGCCGGAATCGCGAGGAGAGTGCTACAACCTCCGCTGCCTGCTGGAACAAGGGAGAGGAAGGTCTTCGTCGAGTACCGAACATGTGACCGACTGCGGGAGCGCTGCGGGAACGCGGCGCCGGAAGGATCGTCTACGCGATCTTGAGATCGGAAAGAGTACGACTACATCACCCACGAGAATCTGCTCTCGTTAAACACTTTGGAATCTTCGAGGGTGAGTTATTCCATCGACTCGTTGCTACAATCTAGTAGATAGATCTTGGCTTGTTTGTTTGTATGCGATAGAAAATTTTTGTTTTCCATGCTACGAACCCCTACAGTGGTATCAGAGCCGTGTCTATATGTAGATCTGTTGCACGAGTAGAACACAATGGTCATTGTGGGCGTTGATGCTTTTATTGTAGATTGCTTTTTGTGTACTTTGCATCTTGCGGTATGTTGGGATGAAGCGGCCCGGGCTAACCTTACATGACATCGTTCATGAGACTTGCTCCACGCTTGACATGCAACTCGTTTTGCATAAGTGGCTTTGCGGGTGCCTGTTTCTCCTAGCATAGTAAAGATCCAATTTACAACGGGTGATCAACAATGCTAGTATCAATGTTGTGGTTCTTGTTCGTAAGTTAGAACGACACTTATGGAAAGCCCCAAACCACGTAAAATATGCAAAGAAAGTAGAAGCGTCTAACTTTGTTTTGCAGGGGTGTGCAGTGATGTGATATGGCCATGATTGTGATTATATTTGATGTATGCAATGTTCCTTATTGTAAGTTGGCAACCGGCAGGAGCCATATGGTTGTCTTTAATTTCTGTTAAGACCTGCGTGTCTATTCAAAATAGTTGTAATAGTTGAAGCTGGTGGACGACAATCATGGAGAAGCGTCATTGACCTTGATGCTATGCCGGTGATGATGGAGAACATATTCGTGCTTGAAGATGGAGATCGGAAGCACAAAGAAGAAAGGCCATATCATATCACATATTATGAATTGCATGTGATGTTAATCCTTTATGCATCTTGTATTGCTTAGTAGACGACGGTAGCATTATAAGATGATCCCTCATGCACATAAATTTCAAGTTCTAGAGTGTTCACCCTTAGTATGCACCGTTGCCAAAGCTTGCTGCTTCGAAGCACCACGTGATGATCGGGTGTCTTTGATTCCGCGGGTGAATACAACGTAAGCAAGCCAGATTTGCTTATGCGGAAGCTAAGGTTTGATCTTGACGAGCCTAGCATGTACAGACATGGCCTCAGGAACACGGATCGCCAAAAGGCAAAGCATGAATCATATAGTAGATATGATGAACATGATGATTGTTCGCCATTAAAACTATATCAGCTCTCGTGATGATCGGTGTTGATGTAGTGGATTTGGTTCATGTGATCACTAAAACAATGTGAGGGATGTTGTTTTGAGTGGGAGTTCACCTAGTTTAATTTCATTAATTAATTTGAACTAAATTTGTCATAAACTTAGTCTAAACTATTGCAAATATGTTGTAGATCAATGGCAGCCCCTACCATCAATTTTAATGCGTTCCTAGAGAAAGAAAAGTTGAAAAACAATGGAAGCAACTTCGCGGATTGGTTCCGCAATTTGAGGATTGTCCTCACAGCTGGTAATTTGACCTATGTGCTGGATGCACCACTAGGTGACCCACCTGCAGCTGATGCTACCGATGAAGTAAAGAATGTTTACCTTGCTCGGAAGAATCAGTACTCCATAGTTCAGTGTGCTATCTTGTATGGTTTAGAATCGGAGCTTCAGAAAAGGTTTGAAGAGTCAGATCCATATGATATTGTCGAGGATCTCAAATTAATCTTTGAGACTCATGCGGCAATTGAAAGTTATGAAGCTTCTGAAAAGTTCTTTAACTGCAAGATGGAAGAGGGTAGCTCCGTCAGTGAGCATGTGCTTAAGATGTCTGGGCACGCAAATAAACTTCAAAGTTTGGGTATAGTAATTCCTAATACTTTGGGAGTTTACCGCATCCTCCAATCACTACCACCAAGTTACAAGAACTTTGTGATGAACTACAACATGCAGAACATGAACAAAGAGTTGCCAGAACTATTTGCTATGTTAAAATCTGCAGAAGTGGAGATCAAGAAAGAGCACCAAGTGTTGATGGTCAATAAGACCACCAAATTCAAGAAAGGCAAGTCTAAGCAAAAGGGACACTTCAAGAAGGGTGGTAAGAAAGTTACCACGCCGACGAAGAAGACCAAGGCTGGACCTAAACCTGAAACTGAGTGCTTTTACTGCAAGGGAGAAGGTCACTGGAAGCGGAATTGCCCAAGGTACTTGGCGGATTTGAAGAACGGCAACATCAAGAAGAAAGGTATATCTGATATACATGTTATTGATGTGTATCTCACTAGTACTCGTAGTAGTGCCTGGGTATTTGATACTGGTTCGGTTGCTCATATTTGTAACTCGAAACAGGAGCTGCAGAATAAACGGAAGCTAGTGAAGAACGAGGTGACGATGCGCGTAGGAAACGGATCAAAGGTTGATGTGATCGCGGTCGGCACGCTACCTCTTTATCTACCATCGGGATTAGTTTTGTACTTAAATAATTGTTATTTGGTGCCTGCATTAAGCATGAACATTATATCAGGATCTTGTTTATTGCGAGACAGTTACTTGTTTAAATCCGAGAATAATGGTTGTTCGATTTATATGAGTAATGTGTTTTATGCACATGCACCTTTGATAGATGGTCTATTCATATTGAATCTCGATAGTAGAAATACACATATTAATAACATTGAGGCTAAACGTTTGAAATCAAGCGATAATTTGACCTATATGTGGCACTGTCGTCTTGGTCACATTGGAGTGAAGCGTATGAAGAAACTCCATTCCGATGGACTTCTTGAATCACTTGATTTTGAATCACTTGAAAGATGCGAAGCATGTCTGATGGGTAAAATGACTAAGACTCCATTTTCTGGTATAATGGAGCGAGCTACAGACTTATTGGAAATCATACATACCGATGTGTGTGGTCCAATGAGTGTAGCATCGCGCAGTGGTTATCGTTATGTTCTTACCTTCACGGATGACTTGAGTAGATATGGGTATATCTATTTCATGAAACATAAGTCCGAAACTTTCGAGAAGTTTAAGGAGTTTCAAAGTGAGGTAGAGAATCAACGTAACAAGAAGATTAAATTTCTACGTTCTGATCGTGGAGGTGAATATCTAAGTTACGAGTTTGGCAAGCATTTAAAGAAGTGCGGAATACTTTCACAATTGACACCGCCGGGAACACCACAGCGTAATGGTGTGTCTGAACGTCGTAATCGAACTCTCTTAGATATGGTTCGTTCTATGATGTCACTTACAGATTTACCGCTATCATTTTGGGGTTATGCATTAGAAACAGCCGCTTTCACTTTAAATAGGGCACCATCTAAATCCGTTGAAACGACACCGTATGAATTATGGTTTGGGAAGAAACCTAAATTGTCGTTCCTTAAAGTTTGGGGATGCGAAGCCTATGTAAAGAAGTTACAGCCGGACAAGCTTGAACCCAAAGCGGAAAAATGCGTCTTCATAGGATACCCGAAGGAAACTATTGGGTATACCTTCTATCATAGATCCGAAGGCAAAATCTTTGTTGCCAAGAATGGATCCTTTCTAGAGAAGGAATTTCTCTCGAAAGAAGTGACTGGAAGGAAAGTAGAACTCGACGAGGTTGTCGAACCTTCTCTCGAAATTGCGAGTAACGCAGCACCGGAAGAAGTTCCTGTGGTGCCTGCACCAATAAGAGAGGAAGCTAATGATAGTGATCATGAAACTTCGGTTGAAGTTGCTACAGAGCCTCGGAGGTCAACGAGAACTCGTACCACTCCAGATTGGTATGATTCCGTTATGAATGTCATGTTGGTGGACAACACCGATGACCCCGAGACATATGAGGAAGCGATGATGAGCCCAGATTCCAATAAATGGCAAGAAGCCATGAAATCCGAGATTGGATCCATGTACGAAAACCAAGTATGGACTTTGGTGGACTTACCGTATGGCCGGAAGGCTGTCGAGAACAAATGGATTTTCAAGAAGAAAACAGATGCTGATGGTAATGTTACTGTCTATAAAGCTCGACTTGTCGCAAAAGGGTTTCGACAAATTCAAGGAGTTGACTACGATGAGACTTTCTCACCGGTAGCGAAGCTAAAGTCTGTGAGGATTGTGTTAGCAATCGCTGCATATTATGATTATGAGATATGGCAGATGGATGTCAAAACAGCATTCCTCAATGGAGACATTGATGAAGAGTTGTATATGATACAACCCAAAGGTTTTGTCGATCCTAAAGATGCTAACAAGGTATGCAAGCTTCAACGGTCCATCTATGGATTGAAGCAAGCATCCCGAAGTTGGAATCAACGTTTTGATAAGGTAATCAAAAGTTTTGGTTTTATACAAACTTATGGAGAAGCTTGTATTTACAAGAAAGTGAGTGGGAGCTCTGTAGCATTCTTAATACTGTATGTGGATGACATATTGTTGATTGGGAATGATGTAGACCTTCTTAATAGTGTCAAGGAATATTTGAATAATAGTTTTTCAATGAAGGATCTTGGCGAAGCAGCTTACATATTAGGCATAAAGATTTATAGAGATAGATCGAAACGCCAAATATCATTGTCACAAAGTACATATTTGGACAAAGTTCTAAAGAGGTTTGGAATGGAAGATAGCAAGAAAGGGTTCTTGCCCATGTTGCCCAATACGACCTTGAGTAAAACTCAAAGTCCGACATCGGCAGAAGATAGAGAAAGGATGAGTAAGACTCCCTATGCCTCAGCCATAGGATCTCTAATGTATGCCATGCTATGTACTAGACCCGACATCGCATATGCTGTTAGTTTAACTAGCAGATATCAAAGTGATCCAGGAGTGGATCATTGGACAGCGGTCAAAAACATCCTTAAGTACTTGAGAAGAACTAAGGATATGGTTCTTTCTTATGGAGGTGATGAACAGCTCGTTGTTAATGGTTACACCGATGCTAGTTGGAACACCGATCCAGATGATTCTAAATCACAATCTGGATACGTATTTATTTTGAATGGTGCAGCAGTTAGCTGGAGGAGTGCAAAGCAAAGCGTTGTGGCGAGATCTTCAACTGAATCGGAATACATGGCTGCTTCGGAGGCTTCACAAGAAGCGATATGGATGAAAGAGTTCATTACAGAGCTGGGTGTGGTTCCTAGTGCGCTGGACCCAATGTCTATCTACTGTGATAACATGGGCGCCATAGCCAATGCGCAAGAACCAAGGTCACACAAGAAGCTGAAGCATATCAAGCTACGTTTTCACGCTATTCGAGAACATATCCAGGATGGGGATATAAAGATTTGCAAAGTACACACAGATCTGAATGTGGCGGATCCGTTGACTAAACCTCTCCCGAGGGCAAAACATGACCAACACCAAACTGCCATGGGTGTTCGGTATATTACCATGTAATCTAGATTAGATGACTCTAGTGCAAGTGGGAGACTGTTGGAGATATGCCCTAGAGGTAATAATAAATGTAGTTATTATTATATATCTTTGTGTTTATGATAAATGTTTGCATTCATGCTATAATAGTATTAACAAGGAAACCATTAATACTTGTGTGATTTGTAAACTTAATTTGAAGTCCCTAGTATAGCCTCTATACTTCACTAGCTTGTTGGTTGATTGATGATGTGGTTTCTTTGTCATGAACATTGAGATGTTGTCAACAACAAGATCATATCGTTAGGAGAATGATATGGTGGACATACTCCTATAGACAAGCGTAGCATAAAGATCAAGTCATTTCAATAGTTCAATTGCTATATGCTTTCTGATACATAGTAACCTAATTCCTTCGACCATGAGATCATGCATATCACCTTTACTGGATGGATGCTTTGATGTCATCAAACACCACACCGTAACAGGGTGGCTATAAAGGTGGCATTGAGTGTTCGGAAAGTATTGGTTGAAACACATGGATCAAGAGTGGGATTTGTCCATCCACATGACGGATAGATATACTCTGGGCCCTCTCGGTGGAATGTCATCCAATTAGCTTGCAAGCATGTGACATGGTCACAAGGGATCACATATCACGGGAACGAGAAAAGAGTACTTATCGGTAACGAGGATGAACTAGGTATGCAGAGATACCGACGATCATAACCTCGGATAAGTAACATATCGTGAGACAAAGGGAAATTGGTATCGTATGTAAGTGGTTCATTCGATCGCAAAGTAATCGTAGAAATATGTGGGAGCCATATGAATTTCCAGATTCCTCTATTGGTTATTGTTCGGAGAAGTGTCTCGATCATGTCCGCATAATTCACGAACCGTAGGGAGACACACTTAAGGATTCGACGTTGTTTGAGTAGTTATGGTATTATGAGAAAGAGACCGAATGTTGTTCGGAGTCTCGGATGGGATCCGGGATATCACGAGGTGATCCGGAATGGTCCGGAGAATAAGATTCATATAAGGAAAGTCCCGTTTCGGAGTTCGGGAATGATTCCGGTGTTTTCATCGGGGATATTCTAGAAGGTTCCGGATTGTCCGGCACTCCGGGGGGGGGGGAAGGGGTACATGAATGTGTCATTACATATTGGAATGATTGCATCATGTACTAAGTGTTCTTGCTGTCCCAAATATAGGATTAAATTGAATCCTAAAACAGAAAAGTCAAATGTCCAGTTTGAAAGTCAAACTGCCAAAAACAAGAAACTGTGGGAAACAAGCAAGAGGAGTTGGAACCAACCTGGAGGAGGAGTTGGACTCCTCCAGGCCGGCGCCCAGCCCAAGGCCGAGTTGGGGAGGGACTCCCTCCCTCCCCTGGCGCGCCCACCCCTCCCACCTATATAAGGAGGGGCAGGGCTCCCCTCCTACACACAAGTTTCCTATCCTCTAAACTAAACCCTAGATCTAGACCCCGGTTTAGAGCTATTCGGTTTAGAGCCTTCTAATTGGTTTAGAGCCCTCTAATTGGTGTGTCTAATTACTAGACCACTAATAGCCTCTCTCATAAGCTCCACCATACTCGCACCGGCTTAAGGCGAAGCCCTGCGGGATTTCCCCTCTACCTCCGGTACCACGCCGTTGTGCTGCCGGAATCGCGAGGAGAGTGCTACAACCTCCGCTGCCTGCTGGAACAAGGGAGAGGAAGGTCTTCGTCGAGTACCGAACGTGTGACCGACTGCGGGAGCGCTGCGGGAACGCGGCGCCGGAAGGATCGTCTACGCGATCTTGAGATCGGAAAGAGTACGACTACATCACCCACAAGAATCTGCTCTCGTTAAACACTTTGGAATCTTCGAGGGTGAGTTATTCCATCGACTCGTTGCTACAATCTAGTAGATAGATCTTGGCTTGTTTGTTTGTATGCGATAGAAAATTTTTGTTTTCCATGCTACGAACCCCTACATCTATAAAGGATGTCAAACAACAAATTTTAGACTTTGTCGTGAAATCCTCTCATCTTGGTCTTTTGATTGACCCAAAGAGTGACCTTGAAAGATTCAAAAGTAGTCCAACAGCTTGCTTGGTTTTGTTGGTCAGCTCTACCGTGAGGGGAAATTATACTCTTGACGATTGGTTGAGGATTGTTTCTCAAAGTTTGTGACTAGGCACCCACCTAATGGAAATGAAGTTCAGCATCCTCCAGAAGCTTATGGTCTAGTTCAAAGTTCATATTTCCATGGTCTCAATCCTTATGAAGAGCTTATGGTCTAGTGGGCAGTAGAAGGGAACAGATACCTCGACAAGATGATACATCCGTCGGATGGTAGTGCATGGAAGAACTTTGTCAAGAAATATCCTGAGAAAGCCGGTGACAAGAGGAGCGTAGCAGTTGCCATATCAACCGATGGGTTCAATCCATATGGCATGTCGGCTTCAGTATACAGTTGCTGGCCAGTGTTTGTTATCCCCCTGAACCTCCCCCCTGGCGTCTGCATGAGATCAGAGAACATGTTTGTCTCGATGATAATCCCACGACCGAAATACCCGGGTAAGAACATGAATGTGTATCTAGAACCGCTGGTGGATGACTTGCTTTGTGGCTGGGAAGGTCGGGGGATCCGAACATTTGACGCTTCAAATAACGAGCACTTCGATATGTATGTCTGGTACCATACGTCTCTGCATGACCTACCAGCACGTGCGTTGTTCTGCGGCTGGTGTACACATGGGAAGTGGCCTTGCCCAGTGTGCATGCAATCTCTAACTTTCTTCTGGCTGTCGAAGGGAGGCAAGTATTCCTGCTTTGATGAACATCGACAGTGTCTTGATCCGAATCATCCATATAGGTGTGACAAAAAGAGGTTCAAGAAAGGCCGTGTTGTCCATGATCCAAAGCCACGTCTAAAGAACGGAAAGGAAATCAAGGCTGAGTTAGAAGCTCTCCAGCCAAACTCCGATGGGAATTGTTTAGTGGGATACGGTGATACGCACCAGTGGACCAAATTCCGTGCTTATGGAAGCTCCCTTACTTTGAGGATCTTGAGCTCCCGCATAACATTGATGTAATGCACACCGAAAAGAATATCGGTGAGGCCCTTTGGAGCACCATAATGCAAACCGAGAAGACGAAAGATAACATCAAGGCTCAAATTGATCAAGAAGCATTGTGTGATAGGCAAAAGTTGAACATGCAGCCACCCGAAGCCAAAGGCAGAAAAAGGTGGTCTAAGCCAAAGGCTCCTTTCTGCCCAACAAAGCCCCAAAGAAGGGAGATCTTCTAGTGGATCGCGCAAAGTTTGTTTTTCCCTGATGGTTATGCAGCCAACTGGATGAGGGGTGCGAACATGGAAACGTTGCGAGTACAAGGGCTCAAGAGTCATGACTACCATGTATGGCTTGAGCGGATAATGCCGGTGATGATTCGAGGCTATGTCGATGAGGAGACTTGGCGAGTGCTGTCGAGGTTGAGCTTTTTCTTTCGCCAGATTTGTGCTAGGGAGTTAGACCGTAAAGTGCTTGAGAAGCTACATGAACAGGCACCCGAGTTGCTTTGCGATCTAGAGATGCTCCTTCCGCCAGGGTTCTTCAATCCGATGCAACATATGATCTTGCATCTTGCGAACGAGGCTTTAAAGGGGGGACCTGTGTGGGCCCGTTGGCAGTTTCCGCCCGAGAGAGAAACAAAGAAGCTTCGTAAGAAAACATGCAATAAAATGCAAGATCGAGGCATCCATAGACGAGGCAGTCCTTAACGAGGAGGTTGCAAACTTCACCACAAAGCACTATGATGCCAACATTCCCACAAAGCACAACCCAGTGTTTCGTTACAATGTCGCCAACCCTGAAGATGTACCCAATATTAGCATCTTCGTTGGGCTAGGTGGCAAATCAAATGGCACAAAGAGGTTCGCAATGAAAAACTTGAGCGGGAGTTGATCCACTCGTATGTCTTGAACACCATGGAAGAAGTGAAGCCGTACATCGAGTAAGTGATCACCATTTAGTTTCCGCAAACATTCACTGCTATGTCCGTGCCTAACTCTCCTTTAAATTGTTATAGACGATTCAAGAGTGCACATTGGAAGAATCCAAATAGGGAGCCTAACCCTCAAGAGGAGCAGGATCTTTTCGACAATGGTGGTGGTTTCGGTTTCGTCAGCTGGTTCTGTGTTTTGGTACTATTCGAGCCAACTTGTTGTGCTACACTTCTTGTGATAAACTTCTTATGCTAAACTTATCGTTCTAACTTGTAGGCAAGAACTGATAAAGAGATGCAACCCGAGCTAAGAAATATTGCCAGGGGCTTTAACCATTCAGTCGACACGTTCAATGCTTATGACGTGAATGGGTATCGCTTCCATACCCATGAATACACAACTAGCCGGCCCAACCGGAAGACAACAAATAGCGGGGTCTTTTGTGAAGGCTTAGATGGCCTCCAGTACTATGGAAGAGTTGAGGGTATATATGAGTTGAATTACGGTTTTGGAAAAGGGCTAAATCCCGTTGTATTCAAATGCCATTGGTTTGACCCACATAAGGTGAAACGGGATCCTGAAATTGGACTGGTCGAAGTTAAGAGAAACTCCGTTTATGCGGGAGATGATGTTTACATTTTGGCTACTCAGGCCTTCCAAGTATTCTATCTTCCGTACCCATGCCAAAACCCGACAAAACGTCTACAGGACTGGGATGTTGTGATGATGGTACCGACACGCAATAGGCTGCCCTTGCCAAACAAGGATGATTACCGCCGCCTAAACCCCTCAACAAATGATGGCGAGTTTTATCAGGAAGAAGGGCTCCCCGGGCAATTCACTATCGACTTGTCTGCCGATGGTGACATGGTCATAGACGATGAGCAAGAAGAAGCTGAGGAGGAAGACACTGCGCAAGATGAAGCTGAGGAGGTTCACAACCAACAAGATGTGAGTTTGCTCGAGGCGTTCCATGCAGGCCTTGACATCAACGATCCACAGGGACCACCTCCAGGTTTCGTGGATGATTATTGGTGGCCGGAAAATGATAGCGATGACGAAACCTCTCGTCCAATTCATAATCCCGACTCAGGCTTCTGATCCATGTAGTAGTAATAATCTTTGTAGTAGTGTTTGCTATGTAATCCCGCCGGGCTATGTAATAAAATTTCTTTCCTTTTGTCTTTGTATTTGTAAGAACTCTATTCTATGTAATAAAATTTCTTTCCTTTTGTCTTTGTATTTGTAAGAACTCGTAGCCCCAAAGTCGAGAGAGGACAAGTATTTTCGAGATTCATATAGCATGGCCATGTGACGGTGGCAGGCCCAGGAAAGGATTCTCGATCCACGACAACGATTCCTTTCGAGGAGTCGTTGCCGTGGAGACCGAATCCTTTCCTTGGCTTGCCGCGTCTCATACCCATGCTATATGGATCATGGAAGTATTTGTCTTCTTTCTTCTTTGCCGATACGAATATAGATTAGCTAGCGTGACTTAAATGGAATAGATTAGATAGCCCTAAAGTTGAAAGGAAAGACATTACTTCACTATTCGTATAGCATGGGCGACATTGTTATATGAATCGTGAAATGGTTTCTTTCCTTTCGTCTTTGGAGAAACACAAGGAAGGCTTCATCTCATAGCCCCAAAGTCGAGAGAGGACAGGTATTTTCGAGATTCATATAGCATGGGGATGTGATGGTGGCAAGCCCAGGAAAGGATTCTCTATCCACGACAACGATTCCTTTCGAGGAGTCGTTGCCGTGGAGACCGAATCCTTTCCTTGGCTTTTTGCGTCTCATACCCATGCTATATGGATCATGGAAGTATTTCTCTTCTTTCGTCTTTGCTGATACGAATATAGTGTGTGTTTAAAACTTGAGTATTATTGTACTGTTATGAATCTTGTGTCACTGATGTGTACTAATAAACTACTCTTTTCACTCTGTTTTGCAGGTGATTGAAAGATGCCGGGGGGAAAGGGAGTTACAAGAAAGCTGAAAAGCTTGGCAAAACTTGTGACTGGTGGTTCAAAAGATGTCAGGGGGAAGCAGCCTACTAGTGCTACTGCTAGTGCTCCACTGCGCACTTCACAGCGGCGGGGGCGTGGGAGGCATGCGAGGACTCCTAGTCCCCCTCCGGTCTTCGAGGAGGACGAGCAGGAGCAGGAGGGGGATGATGAGGAGGAGGAGCCAATTCGGCATTAGGAGGATGAGGGGACGCACTCGGATTCTGACGAGGAGGAGCAGGATCAGCAGCAGGAGGAGGAGGATGAGGGGTTGGGGTCTTTACCCTACGAGCTTGACACTTCCTTGAGGTGGGCGCCTCTGGAGGATGAGACGCGGTACCTTGAGGAGTACGCGGCCATGGACCCAAGCCTGGTGCCGCGGGAGAAGGCTCCATATCGGCGTGGGGTTTCGAGACTCCCCGACCTACCTTATCCCTATGCGGACAAGGTACTCGTGCCCGCTGGGTCGAGGTACATGATTTGACCCTAAACCATACATTGTAATTTTTATCACATACTGACCTTGTCTTTTCATTTTGCAGTGCCTTTCTATATGAGGATGGGATCAAGCCATATCGTGGCTACTCAAGCATCCTTGGAGCCTTGGTTAGAAAGTATTTTCCTGGGATTGTCACTCTCCCAAATGGTTCAAAGGATGTGGCTTGGACTTGGAAGCATTACCACTATGCCGAAGATCCCGAAAAAAAGTACACCACCATCGCGGAGAAGGTTCAGGTTTTGTTTTGGGTAAGTTTGTTTCGCTTGTCATAATTCAATCACCTTGAGGATGAAATATACTTGAACTCGTGGATTTGACCCCCCTTTTTCCCTATGTGCATACTTGTAGAAGTTCTTCGACATGGACAGGACGCGCAAAAGGGAGTGTTTGATGATTGTTCACAAGCTTGCCAAGAGGAAGGTGCAAGACATGCACTACGAGGCACGCGTGAATTGCGTCCGCAACTGGTTTGACGATCGCAAGATTTGGATGAACAAGAGCCAAGCCCGGGAGATGCTCTTCGAGCCGTGGCAGTACCTGCAGGTAGTTGCATTTTTGTTTTATTGATTTCTTGACCTTATTCTATTTTCTATTGTACTAATACGTGTGTCTTGTGGATGTAGAACCCTCCTCAGTTCGTGGGTAATGACGAGCGGTGCTTCACGGCAATGGTAGCATGGTGGACACACCCCAATTACCTCCAGAAACACGCCAATGCAAAGAAGCGGCGAGAGGAGATGGGGGTGGATCACACCGCCAAGGCAGCATCCCCCTCGCCCTTCTTAGGCAAAAAGAGGTGAGAAAATGCTTTATTTGTTCTTGCTTGTAATTTTATTATTTACTTCGCCCTTTGGAGTCCCCTTTCACTTAACTTCGTGCTCTTTTGTGCAGAAAATAAAGACAGGTCAAGAGCCGTCCGTGTTTGCCGTTTGGAAGAAGACACGCACGTTGGACGAGCCTAGGAACGGAAGCCTATGGATGAACGAGGGAGCCAGGCTCCGGGGTGAGAAGTACCCTGAGAAGTACAAGGAGGTGCATGGAGAAGATTCTAACCCTGAGGCCGCCCCCTTCGACCCCGAGGTCGCCGTGCTGGCGGGAGAAGGCCAGAAGAATGGTCACCTATGGATCGGTCACGGGTCCGTCGACCCTAAGACCGTTCCATCTATGCGCCAGGTTCGGCGTGGTAGGACGGGCGACCAGCCTGCTATAGAGACCCGCCCACGGCCTTCGGTTGTAGCTCTCGAGCAGTTACGGGTATGTTCTTCCTCAGTCATCTATGTTTTACTACATGTTTTGTGTTGCAATGTTCATCTAATCGTGGCGACATGACATAGGAGGAGATGGCCGCTGATAGGGCACGCAGAGAGGCGACCGAGCAGCGGCAGCAGCAGCTGGAGCAGCAGATGGCCCATCAGCAGGGGTTGCTGGAGCAACAGGGGCAGATGATGCGGTGGATGACACAGCAAATGCTCATCAATTCTCAACCAGGGACTCTTCCCACTCCTCCTTTTGCCTTCTCGTGGGTAAGTGATCAAGTGTCTTATTGTCCAATGCTCGCAATTTTCAATCTTGCCTTATTGTCTAATGCTCACAATTTTCAATGATGCAGATGGACAATGCGATGCCGCCGCCTGGTGGGTCCGCGGGTGGATCGAACAACCAGGCGCCGCCGTCTTTCACCGTCAACAATCCGTCGGTCGTCTGGAGGTTGAATCAGAGTCCTCCAAGTTTGTTTTCTTATACTTGTCAAATTTATCCATGCCATCGCATTTGTAGAAATTTTAGCCATGATATGACACTTGTAGAAATTTTAGCCTTGGCATGATACTTATAGAAAATTTAGCAATTCCATGACACTTGTAGGAAATTTAGTTTTGCCATGATACTTATAGCAAATTTAGTAATTCCATGACACTTGTAGATAATTCTATGCCATTGTCAAAATTTTAGCCATGCTATGACACTTGTAGAAATTTTAGCCTTGATAGAAATTCTAGCATTGCCATGGGACTTGTAGATATTCGCGATTTTACTTGTCATAATGATGTAATTTGCCATGAGACTCGTCAAAATCCCATGTTATTGCCATTTCCATCAACTTGCCTAGAAACTTGTACATATTGATGATTTTACTTGTCATATTTATGTACTTGTCTTGAACTTGTAGGATCTCAAGATGGAGCATGAGCTTGTGGAGCACACGGAGTTGATGATCTTGTAATATTTGTCTAGTTTAGGTCGTTGGTTATGCACTTGGTAGTATTTGACACTTGTGGCAAGAATAAACACTAGCATTTGACACTTGTAATATTTGTGAAATCTCTTGCTTTCATGGTGATGATGTTTGCTAGTGTTGGTGATGCATTTTGGTGTTGGTGATGATTATACTGTTGTTGTTGATGAGTATATTATTGTTGTTCATGAGTATATTATTGTTGCTGATGATCTGTAGATCATATATATATATTATGTTTTGAATTGCAGGAAATGACTGGAAACAGATTTTTTTTTAAAAAATGACAGATCCTTTACACACGGCAAAGGAGACACGTGTGAGCCACCTGTACACCGCTGGGCAATGTCACAGGGCCTTTGCCGTGTGTCGTTCGCAGCAGACACACGGCAAAGGAGTGAACTTTGCCGTGTGTCCCCCCACACGGGCACACGGCAAAGATCACACACACGGCAACGATGACCAACACGGCAAAGCTTAGGCACACGGCAAAGAGAGGACACGGCAAAGGTTAGGCACACGGCAAAGACCGAATACACAGTAAAGATTCATAACACATGACAAAGGATGAACACGACAAAGATGTGTCGGCTCCGTCAGACGGACGGAACCGTCAAGTACTTTACTTCGCCGTGTCGATGCAGTAAACACACGGCAAAGGCTCTGCCGTGTTCCGGGCGCAAAGACACACGGCAAAGAGCCTTTGCCGTGGCTATCGTTGCCGTGTGGCTTTTGCCGTGTGCATACACACGGCAAAGGCTTTGCCGTGTTCCGCGGGGCCTTTGCCGTGTCTTTTTCCCACACGGCAAAGAGCCCGTGTGCCGTAGTGTAGGAGGTCCTTATCTTTTATTTCTAAGGTTCCTAGTGTGCCTGATGCAAAGGACTTCCTTGTAAAAATATACCTGCCACGTGATGGTGACTAATACAGCTTCCGGGGTCTTCTACACCCTTTTCATTGTTCAAAAGAAAAACAAGGATAGACTTGGAAAATTCTTAATGAAGTGAGGGAAAAGCCAACAACATGCTTCATTAGAGCTAGAAGAGCACACTGACAAACAACGAGAACAATGAAATCAACAGCTAAGCATGCATATCTAAACATGGATATGCACGCATAAGAAGAGCAAACTCAAACACTAGTACTAGCTGGATGAAGCACCTGCAGCGGCGGATTCCGGCCTGTCGACAATCCCGACGTGGGTGAGCAGCGCCCATAGGAGCGTTATCAGCTCGCCACCCCGGTCGACGGCCTCCATGTGCCCTTTCAAGTTGTCCGATGGAGCCAGGTATAACACCATCTCCGACCAAAACCCCGCCAGCAGCTTCCAGGCCGTCTCCTCGCCTCCGGTCGCCAGCTCCCCAAGCTGCTCCGCGAGCTTCGCGGCATCCTTAAGCACCTCATGGTTCTGCCTCATCCCCAGCAGCTCGATCAACCGCCGGTACCCCGATTCTGGCGGCATGGACGACACCGTGGTGCCGTTGCTGACGGCGAGGGCTCGCTCGGCGTCCTTCTTGACGTCCTTGTACAGGCCCTTGCTCCATGCATCGTCATCGGGAAGTAGCTCGGGGCAGAACTCCACCAGGTACGCGCAGTAGCGCGACAGGTGAGTGGCGGCGGTCTTCTTGTCATCATGTTGGTGGTGTGGGTACCTCACCTCAAGGATGGTCGTGGCAATGTGCCAAACAAGAATGGTGTCAGTTGTACCTTTGCTGTTGTTGCAGGACCAGAGTAAGCTTTCACCAACTGGGCTCTGGTGCAGGGACGTGATGCCTTTGCTTAGGCTAGCTCCATTGCTTGTGCTTCTCAAGGCGTTGATGATGCAAACCTTCACTGCGGACGGTACCTTGACATTATTCTTCTTCTTTCGGTCCAGCAGACGACTGAGGCTCCCAGGGCAAACAAGCTGGTGGAACTGCCTATGGTGAAGCACCAACAACGAGTTTTGCCTCATTTTGTCATTCCAATGCCTCATCAACCAGCTGCATCTGCATTGCAACAAGCGGCCAACCCATTTTGGGACAACAGGAGAAAGCCCCAAGGAGGCGCGGCGCACACAGCGGCATGTGAGGATTACTTTGGTCCAGCTAGAGCATATGTGCGAAGCAATATCCCTCGCCTCAGCAACCACGACAAACACAAGGAGTAACGCTGCTGGAACTACATCAAAAAACAAGTTTCCAAATGACATAGTTTTCCGGTCGCTTCTCAATTGTCCGTGGTGACAATAGTAAGAGCAGTCAACTGTGGGTAAAAAATCGTCCAAATATTTATCGCCAAAGATAGCAAGGCTACCAAAAAATAATGCCCCAAAGATAGCAGAAACTGTGCAGTAACCTATGGTCAAGACTGAGATAATCATACTAGATATAGTCAACCAGCTATCTGAATAGGAGATTGGCAGCGGTGAATCGTAATAATCATGAAGAAAAGAAAGATCATCTGCAATCACCCTGAATGCCCTTTCATATTCACCTTCCTTTATCATGAAGTTTCTGAAAAAATTGATGGCCTCCAAAGATGTAACATTGTTGAGTTTGTATCTTGCAAATCGACACCTTAGCAACTTAAACAATGCAAATGACAAGCATATATCTTTCAGTCGTGGATGCATTTGATTCAGAAACATGTTGTCTAACAGCCAAACTCTGTCAATGGTCACCAAACCCCCGTCTTGAACTCCCTCCAGGCTCTTTTTGAACATGTAACCATGAGGTTGCTTCTCTACCTGCCGTTCGTCCTCGCCCATAACTATAAGTGGAGGAGGCACATTCACATCCTCCTCACTTGCCATCATTGACTCCACATGTTGATCACTTCCTTCTCGTAGCTGCTGCATATATCCAACTATAAGACGAGGGTTGCGTCCAAGCGCAAAGGATTTCTGGGCCTTTACAAATGCATAATATTTTAAAGCCATTTTGGTATGCATAAGAGCAAAAGGTGTGACTAAGATATAGAAACTAGGGTAATCCCAGTCGAGATAAATGGTACTGACAAGCAGGTAAAGTATCCAAATTCCTTGAAGAAGAAGTTCAAAAGGGGGATGTATGCTTCGGTGTTCTCTATCATCGGTAGCAACAATTGAGCTTGTATTTATAGCAGAAATCAGAACAAGGGCAGTGGATACCATGATCAGGTATTGGTGAGGGACGGATGGACTGCAGTTGGCTATCAATTCATGGATACTAATAGTACTACCGGTGGATCCAAATGCGGATAGAATATAAGATATGATGGGTAGGAACAAGGTGGTGGCACCGAGCAAGAGATAGCGGGAGAAACCATAGTGGCGGTAACGATGGCCATAGGCGCCTATACTGACTATGACTCCTGCAAGGATGGCATTGATGAGCAGCAGGGCGTCCACTCGCCACAGCTGTTGTGTAGCATTCTCGAAGAACTTATGCACGATTTCTTCGGGGCAGCCCCTCGCCCTCGGACATTGATGCAGTACAGTATCGTTGCAGCACAACATAAAAATATTCTCCATGAGCTGATAGTCAAATTTAAACATCAGTACAAAGTATTAACACAATAATAGATGATAGTGAAAGCAATACAAATGGCACTACAACTACGGAGACACGTGCAGAATTTAAGTCCGAAATGAATTGATAAACAACAACAAAAATTGTACACAACTCGGTATGTATACCGCTTTGAACTAGTCGATTAATTAGTAAAGCCAGCAGAAAATGTACCTTGTACTCGGTAAGAGCGATCTCGAGAAGAGACCTGGATACAGATCGTCTGGTCTTGTTTGATTATTGTTTGTGATGTGTAGTAGCAAACTGAATGTGTGCATCGACTGATGCAGATGTCGGGGTTTTACTCCCCTTTTCGAGAGAAAAAGTAGCAAACTGACAAGTACATCTGCTTTTCTTTTCTAGGAATATGTTTCTTTTGTTTATGTTTTCTTTTATTGTCTTCTTTTCACAATATGTTATTTTCTCTTTTCTCTTTCCTTTGTCCCAAAGCACCCTGTACAGCAGTTGAAAAAAGGTACCCTGTACATATCTTAGAATAGTTGGCCTTTAGATCTTTGATGTGTACGGGTATGCATATGAAAAATGATCATTGCCATCACTGGCTCGAGGAACATGGTCTTTGCTTGTGCTGAGTCCCCTACCAAGCTATGATTTAATAGCCTAAAACTACCACTTTATAGGCGAAACGTTCTTTGCTTGTGCAAGTCCCAAAGATTCCTGATTGATGGTTAGGGAATTTTACGGCTAACACACACATCGCTGCACGTACAAACACTTAGGGCGGGGCTGACAACAGCTGCGTCCGGCGGCGGCTCGTCAAGCCCAGCTAAGTATCGTTTTGGAGGACGGGTTCCAGCGAGGACTTCATTTTTTTCTTGAAAAGTTTAATTTGAATGATTTAAAAAAATCCAAAAAATACTGGATAGAGATAATGATTTATAATACACATGTGCTAAAAATAATGTAAAAAATACTTTGTATTCTGCCCTCAGCAAATAAGAGAAAATCTTAGATCTGGGCGTGAACAGTGCAAATCTGAATGGGCGCTAGTCCTTAGGGGCACGTGCACGAAGACTTTCCGACTGTTATCGACAACGTCAAGCCGGCTCCGGTAAGGGAGCGGCGACAGCAGCGCGTCGGCGGCTCGCTTTGGCGGCAGTAGTGGTCGTTAGATGGTCCAAATACCTCGATGTAATTTTTATTATGTTTGGGTTGTTTTGTACTTCTTGTAAACTCATGAAATAGATCCGGATCTTTTCCGGAAAAAAAAATCTGAATGGGCCTTCGTTTTTCCAAAAAATGTCTTTTTTTATGCATCCGAAAAATAAGGTATTTTCCATTGAAAATGTGCAGCGAGTTGTTTTCTATACGTAGGTATTTGTTTCGCAAAATATTTGATAAGCCCGTCCTCTAAATGGAATTTCCGAGCTATACAGCCTATACTGGACCTTGGACCGGATGTTGCAAATCGCCTACCTCTGCACTTTCTTCTACCCGGGAGCCCGACAGGCGGCGGCTGATGCGTGCGTGCCCGTGGTTGCACCAGTACTGGCAATACGACATGATGAAGTGCCAAACTTCCTTCAACGTGTGTTTAATTGTTAACTAATATACCCTCCATTTAGAAATAACTGACTTGGATTTATCTAGATTCGAATGGACACTAAAATACGTCTAGATATATTCGTAGACAAACTCAAGTCAATTATAGTATTCCCTCCGACCCATATTACTTGACTTGGATTTGTCAAAATTTGGATGAACCTATATACTAAATAGTGTCTAGATGACAAATCCAAGTCAAGTAATATGGGTCGGAGGGAGTACTACTTTTTTGACACTCAAATCACATTCCACAGTCCTCACAGAAGCCCCAATACGTCTTCTTTGACAGAACAGAAGCCCCAATACTTCATGATGGATAAAGCAGAAAACTGTTATACAAACTGCCCTCTCATTTGCATACTACCGCTGACATAAAAAAAAAGAGTAACGCCAGGGGTGGGGGCTGCACAGTTACCTTAACAGCACATGTTTTAGTTTTTCGAGATCCGATGCTCACAAGAACGGCTAATCAGCCATTAACAGCATCTGGGCTGACATTATTATCCTGGGTACAGTTATTTCCATTTCTGCAATCCCGAAAATTTATCAAAGCCGTGGCACATTGGACAAGGGCATGTATATACCTGGGCCTGGCACACCATTCCTCCAAGTTCAATGGAACGCCAAACAGAAACAATATTGCATTGCATTGTAGAGTGTTTGACAGCGAGAGGAGCTGTACTTCTCTCCCAAGATAAAAGGGACCCAAAAAAAACAAGGACATTCGTTACAATCCATATACCAAATGCTTCAACTTTATACATGCAGATGGGTACCGCGGGTGGCTATGTTCTTACGTGTTGGCGCAAAAGGCAGACCAACCAACCTAATGCATTTCAATCTCCTGCGCCGGAACCGTATGATCGGTGTGCCGAGTATCAGACGTGCCAGATGAGCTTGCTATTTCAGCTTTGCACAGAGGGCAAAGTGCATTAATCTTGAGCCATTTATCAACACACTCCTTGTGGAAGCAATGTGTACAGGGAAGTTCACGAAGCTCATCATTGTGTGCATACTTAGCAAGGCAGATGCAACAGACCTGCAGATATGATACAGTAAGTTAGCAAGTGTCTGCAACTGGCAATTTTGTTTTGCTGGAAAAAAAGCAAGTGCAGGAGATATAAAGGAACAGCAGCAACGTACAGCATCTTCAGCAGAAAGCACTCGCTCCTTGTCAGTTCCGGCGGCCACAATGCCTCCATCTTGGCCTTCAGCTTCGTTCCCTGAACTATGGCGGCGTTTCTTGGTTTTGAATTTATAGGTCGGCAAAGTATTGATGGATTCCGAGGTGGCCCCTCTTGTATTGTTTGTGTCTTCTCTAAAACCCATAACAGATATAATGCAGGGGAGACAGCAGCATATCATTGCGCAGAGGATGAAAGGCATCGCATAACCAATACAACTGAAGGTGAGGAACACGATGCATAACCTGGTAGGAAACAAAGTGAGCAGCAGGATAAAGAAACAAATCACATCCAAGAAGTAATATATGTAGTTACCTGTACAAGTTTGGAGCATCAACAGCGGAAGAACGCCCACCGAATATCCACACATTTCCTACGACGAACCACACAGCAAAGAAACAATCCAAGGCCATCTTGAAGTGGTCAAAAAGTGCATTAATCCTGCAAACAGCAAGGTGTGTCCATCATTTATAAATTGCTACTCTGTCGAATCCATAACAGAACTAAAGACTTTGTACTTCTGTGGTATCTATCAAAAGTATGGGCAGGCACAAACTAGCTCACATATATACCCTACTCTAGGTGAGAACAGCATCTACTAATATTTTCCTGGTCAAATAACAAAAACAACCAGAAATACGATGAAGAACTGCTTCTGTGAGCTGGCAAAGGAATTTTCATATATAAGCTGTATCGATTTCACATGAAAGCAACAACCGTATCTAGCATTATCCGTGCAAAAGACAAACAATGTACCTTGGGTTAGCCAGGACTGCATTTCGTGCAGCGGTCCTTCGCCGCTCTGATACACTTGCGGGAGTGGGCTCAGTCGAGTTGTTCTGCGAGGAGCCCTGAAGTGAATGTGCTTGCTCATCCTGACCATTCACGATATTACGGTGTATATAGCGCCAATAAAGATGAGGCAAAGTGGCAAAACAACCAACTGTGTAACCTATGACCCACTCGAACAATGGAGCTTGTGGATGTTCCTTCCTTGACAGGGATAACACAACAATGGCAGCAACAATTTGGCTCACATTAACGATTACTTCAATTGAAATCCATAGTCCAGAGTTCAAAGGGCTTCTGTGCCGCCGACCATAGTTATCACTTCTCCTAGTGCCTGAAGTGTTCCCTGCATGAGGAGGACCAATTGCTGATGGTGGCTGCAAGGCAGACGTTGCAGCTCTCGTTGAAGGCCTGTCTGCAGGATTCAACTCTTCATGGTTATCTCTACCAACGCTGTGCGATGCCGAGACAGAAGGACCAGTATCCCTTGGAATATCAACTATGTGTTCATGACCACTTACACCTGTTGTCTGTTCCATCCCAGATTGCATATCAGTACAACCTTGAATTGAGGAATATGATAAGCTAAGCTCCTCGGTGTTCATAAGTAACAGAGCAGGGAAGCAAGCTGCCACATTTCTATGCCCTGCGCCCCTGCCTGCTGTGTTTTTGGTGATACTGAAGTTCAAAAGAAGTATTTTTGTGCACGCTTCAACAGAAAACCAAGGCTTCAAAGTAGTCTTGCTGTTAAGATTAGCAATGATAGTTGTCCTGAATCAGTAATAAGAAAAATACATTAATGTGTCACCATTTCCACATGTGATAATAAATGCACTATCTTCAAACATAATGGAACCAATCAGCTACTAAGATTAATATCATATATTCATATCTATCAGGACTAATTGCACTAAATCAAATGCATCCACCTCATAAGATCACAGTAATCAACTCTAGAAATGTTGCCAGTGAAAACGATAAGTAAACTTAATTTTTTAGTGATGTTTATAAATAAGCAACGGTGATAAAAAATAGTGCGACTCATGACATATAAACATTTCCAAGTAATGACAACTCCATAAGATCCATTTTTATATGAGAAAAGATATCTCTCCAAACTCCAAAGCTATGCCTCTAAACCAGGTATTTATGATTATCACATACATCAAAGCATGATACTAACAATGGGAGGTCCAGCAGAGGCATGGAAAATGATGCTTGTTGCAATGGAAGATGAGGATGCAAAAGCGAGGATGCATGTGACAGATGGTTGTGTACATATGCGTGAAATGGTCGAGGCATTGAGCATCAAAGCTCATGCTCATCCTAGCCCAAGCCATTTCAGTAAGAGCCTAATATACCAACCCAATTTCTAATTTGTACCACCATATTCAGAACTTGCCACTGAGCAGATTTTGATTTCTTTCTAGCTTGACACATGTAATGATTCATGGCATCACAGAAGAACATAAAAGTTGCCATGATATCGAACAGCATGAAGCTATGTGAGTAGCTTATCACGTGTTCACAGTGACAAGAATACAATTTGCTATTTCATCTGAGTAGAGTTCACTTCTGAATCCTTGAGAACAAGGACATCAAACTCAAAATAAAGGAAATAAATATCGAATCGATAAAACAGTAGCAGGTTGCAGCTGGCAGTGGACCTCTACTCAATTATCTCCAAACTAGTTATTAAATCACAGCAATAAGTTCTGAACAATCAGCAAATGGACATATATTAGGGAGATACAGAGGTTTTGTTGGCCATAACACAACATCATTTGAGGCCATTTGACAAATATCACATGAAATGTGCCATCCGCTAGGCAGGACTAAAGTATGTGAGCATTTATCATGTCACCATGGCAAGACAAACCGTTATAAGCTAAAAAAAAACTAGCCGTCAAGCACAATCAATATAATCATGATTAAATTTGGAAGAAACAAGTGAAAACTAAGTGATCATGGTAGTACGCGAATGACGGCCACATAAGCCATGGAACATGATTCCAAATAGGCATCAGTAGCAGATATAAACTCTTAACATCAATGCATAAATGGTACACATGAAACAGGCAACAGAAAAAGTTGCCTGAATAAATAACCACAGACCAATCCAATAATAGGCGCAACAAAAGGAAGTACTTCACCCTATTACCAACTCCACACTGTCACAGTCCCACATGATATTGCAGCATTAACGGAAATTACCCTGAACAATATTAGACGGACCGTACTGCATTGGCAACAGAACAACCAAATCCAAGAATAGCCGCAGATCCCCAACTGGGAGTGAATAGAACCAAAGACAGCCTCCGATTTGATAAATAAGTCGTCCGATCCGCGTAATCAAATCGCACAGGAGAGAGGATAAAGGGCGGAGATAGTTACCACGGCCTTCAAGTAGATCCGCGGAGGGTAGATCGACGGCCCGGCAGCTGGTGTCCCTCTATGTGGAGCTCCGGCGAACTGAACGGCGCCGGCGTGAGAGCAGCTGCCGAGGAGCGATGCCGCGTGACCTGACAAAGCTAGTGGTGATGAGAGAAAGGACACGGTGGGTGCTGAGGCGATTGTGAGGACGACGAGGAGGAGGGCGCGCGCGCGAAGAAGAAGGGGGAGGGGGAGTGTCAACCCTAGCCTATCCACTCACTGCAAGGCAGCTCGCGCGGCGGGCGAGGGTGGACGGCAGAATCCGGCGACCCGAAGGCACGAAGAGTGCCACTGTGCCAGGTGACTGCGGTCGGCGGCGATCGGGTGGGCGGGTGGGCGGCGAGGAGTGGGCTCCCGGTGGTGTGGTGGGCGAGGGCGGAGACGGGGAGGGGTTGGTGGCGAGGGTCTTAACCCATCTCGGATTGGGGAATAGGTGGGGTGATGACGATGCCTTCCGCTTCCCGCAAAGCAAGTACAGCGAGTGGGCCGAAAGAGGACGGAGCCACGGGTGACGAGGTAGCGTCTGGGCCTCGCTTTTCCTGAAATGGTATGGCCCGTCCTCACGGGGCGCTAGAGGACAGGGAATGGGCTGAACGGGCCCGGCACGGCGTGCCAAATCCAGAGCGTCGGCTTGCCGGAAACTCCAGATGACGCCACTCTCCAAAGAAGACGCCTTTGCTGACGTAAGCAGCATTAGCAGGTTTGGTAATTGGAACTACCGTTGGAGGCCAGTCCGGGACCATCGTGTTCACCGTGACGAATTGGTGCAACATTTGTTAGTTTGTGAACTAAAGACGCTTCTACCCAATCACCGGATCCGAATTTGTCAAGGAGTGTCTTTACTAGGAACGATGGAAGATTCGTCTATTCTTGGTTAGAATACCACTCCTCGCAACTTGCTATTTTTGAAAATGCCACTAGTGATTGTTACGTGCAACACTTGCTCCCAGTTGTCCAGTGACAACACTCGTGACTTCAATCGCATTTTTGTCTCCTACCTTAATCGTGATTTCTTTCTGTGAGGAAACCCCTACGGATTATTTTGTTTTGATTCCAACAAAGTTACATCCCCGATTACAAATGGCAGAATGAAATCTTGTGGAGTACCATCTCAACTAACTACAACATTTGATACATAAGAATGTCTAGCTAGTTTTTTTGATATGGTTGCAGCTGAATGGGTTGCAGCCATAGAAGGAGTGACACCAATTGAGCGGTGACAAAATAAGATTCGTCACTTGAGGCGTTTCCTGCGAGGGTGGGCAAAAAATTAAAGTGGCAAGTACAAGAAAGAAAAGGAGAGGCTTCTTTTAATAATAGATGAGCTTAACTTAAAAGCCGAAAATGTTTCACTTTCCACTTCTGAAAGAGAAAAATTAAAAGAGACAAATGAGAAGCTACTTATGATAAGAAGGGAAGAGGAAAGTAAGTGCGCACAAAGAGCCAAGGTTAAACATGTTCAAGAAGGGAGTAATAATACTAAGTATTTTCACTTAATTGCCAATGACAAACATAGGCGAAAGAAAAAATTTCAATTGAAACAAGACGAGGGAACCATAATTGGAGAGCAAAACTTAAAAGTATATATTACTGAATTTTATAAGATGTTATTTGGGGCACCGGCACCATCTAACGTCTCTTTAATAGAAAATATTACTCATGACATACCGCAGATTACTTCTGTGGAGTAGGGGTGGGCGTTCGGTCATGACCGACAATTCGATCTTTGTATTTCGGTCTATTTTAAATTCGGTCCTTAAAAAAATAAAGACCGAATTATATTTGATAGTTTTACTACCCAAAAAATTCGGGTACCTACTAATTCGGGTTCGGGTTCGGTCATGACCGAATAACATGGTCAATATTGTCAATTCACACAAATTTGGAGTTTCAGATAGTCTCATGTAAAATTCGGTCAATTCGGTCTATTCGGTTACTTAGGAACTAAAGACCGAATAGACCAAACTAAATTCGGTCTATAAAATTCACTACCCAATTTTCTTATCGGTCTTTTCGGTTTCGGTCTATTCGGATTCAGTCTCGGTCTTTTCGGTTTCAGTCTTCGGTTATCGGTTTTTATGCCCCAAAATGATATTCTTACTTCTCCTTTTAGTGAAAAGGAGGTGTACGAGGCCATATCACAGATGAAGCATAATAAAGCCCCTGGTCCGGATGGCTTCCCGGCAGAGTTTTGTCAAATGTTTTGAGACGTGATTAAACAAGATCTTATGGCATTATTTGTTCAATTGCATTCAGGGGATTTGCCGCTGTATAAATTGAACTTTGGTGTCATTACTTTATTACCCAAAAAGGAAAATGCGGTTCAGATACAACAATATAGACCCATATGTCTCCTAAATGTCAGTTTTAAGATTTTTACTAAAGTTGGAGCTAACCGAATTATGGGAACAACCCATAAGGTTATTAGACCATCCCAGTCGGCTTTCATGCCGGGACGGAATATACTGTAAGGGGTGGTGGTGCTACATGAGACCATACATGAACTTCATAAAAATAAATTGGATGGCGTTTTATTTAAAATTGACTTCGAAAAGGCGTATGACAAAGTTAAATGTTTTTTTACAACAAACGCTTCGAATGAAAGGGTTCGCACCGGAGTGGTGTCAATTCATTACACATTTTGTTCAGGATGGTAGTGTTGGTATAAAAGTTAATGATGATATTGGTCATTGTTTTCAAACAAAAAAAGGCTTGAGACAAGGTGATCCTATGTCTCCCATACTGTTCAATATTGTTGCGGATATGCTAGCTATTCTCATTGCAAAGGCAAAGGAGGATGGTCAAGTTGGAGGCCTTATACCTCATCTTGTTGAGGACGGAGTTTCAATTCTGCAATATGCGGACGACACAATTCTCTTTATGGAACACGATTTACAGAAAGCTTTGAACATGAAATTAATCTTATGTATCTTTGAACAATTATCAGGACTCAAAATTAATTTCAACAAAAGTGAATTTTTTTGTTTTGGTATGGCAATACAGAGAGATCTTTGGTTGTGAATCTAGGTCTTTGCCATTTCGGTATCTGGGGATACCTATCCATTACAGAAAATTAAGAAATTCAGATTGGTATCCGGTGGAAACCCGTTTAGAAGGAAAACTTGGTTGTTGGAAAGGAAAGCTCTTGTCTTATGGTGACCGGCTAGTCCTTATTAATTCAGTTCTAACTAGTTTACCTATGTTCATGTTGTCATTTCTTGAGATCCCAAAGGGGATAAGGAAACGACTAGATTATTATCGTTCTCGTTTCTTTTGGCAAAGTGATGAGAACAAAGCAAAATATAGGCTAACTAGGTGGAGTATCATTTGTAGACCAAAAGATTAAGGTGGTCTTGGCATTGAAGTTCTTGAGTTAAAAAATAGATGTTTGTTGAGTAAATGGCTTTTCAAACTTCTTAATGAGGATGGATTGTGGCAGGAGCTGCTACAAAACAAATACCTCAAACACAAAACTTTATCCGAGGATAAAGTAAGACCCACTGATTCACCTTTCTGGAAGGGGCACATGGGGGCTAAAGATGGATTCTTTAGTAGAGGCCATTTTAAAGTTGAGGATGGATTAACTACAAGATTTTGGGAAGATAAATGGTTGGAGAGTTATCTTTTGCACAACAATATCCATCTTTATATAACATTGTGCAACACAAGAATGCTTTGGTTGCGGATGTTCTAGCTAATGTACCGTTGAATATTGCATTCCGAAGATCACTAACTGGTAATAAATGGATACAATGGTTACATTTATGTCAAGGGTTAATGATGGTGCAGTTATCAGAGGAGTCGGATAAATTTGTGTGGGGATTAAATGCCTCAGGTTCTTTTACAGTTAAATCTATGTATGAAATCTTATGAATGGTCATACGCCTTTTCTTAGCAAATATCTTTGAAAATTAAAGATACCATTAAAGATTAAAATATTTATGTGGTTCCTGCATAAAAAGGTTTTACTTACTAAGGATAATTTGGTGAAGCGTAAGTGGGTTGGGTGCACAAAATGTTGTTTTTGTGGTTCCTCGGAGACCATTGACCACCTGTTTATCTCTTGCCCTTTTGCACGGCTTATATGGCATACTGTTGATGTTACTTTTGATCTGTTATCTCCAACTAGTGTGGACCATATGTTTGGTATATGGTTGGAACGTATGGATAATAAGACGAAAGCTATGATTTACACTGGTGTATCGACTTTGTGTTGGTCCATATGGAGATGTAGAAATGATATAATTTTTAATAAAAAGAGATCTATCAACTTCTTGCAGGTTATTCACATGATGGCGTATTGGGTACAGTTGTGGGCATACCTGTTACCGCCGGAACACCGAGATGCCATGTCTTTCGGATGCAGACGGCTATTGACGGTCGCTCAAGAGTTCTTCAGTCAGGCTACCTGGCAGCATACTAGTCGTCTTCATGATGCTTAGTCCTTTTTTAAATACTGTTTTTCGCCGGTTGATCTATGCAGCAACTCTAGCTGTATCTTGAATTGGTGACTTGTTACTTTTCACGTTGGCTTAATAAATAGCTGTGTGCATCAATTGATGCAGAGGCCGGGGAGTTTTACCCCCATTTCGAAAAAAAAAGTTGGCGTGCCACTTGGTTAGCTTCCCTCCAGCAATGCTCGAAAGAAACATAACTGAAACTATGGGCCTTGAAGAAGCAATCAGCCAGAACAGCTAGAAATGAACTTCAAACCTCAATCTCTACATCAAGCCTAGATTAATTCTAAAGAATCAGCTCCAATGGTCACCGATGGGACATCCATGCGTTCAAGAAATTATTCCAGCCCTTTCAACAAAGCTAAGGCCTCGGCAGTAACCGCATTTAAAATATTGTTCAAATGACAAGCAAACCCAGCAATAGCTTCGTCCTGGTCGTTTCGGAAGACGGCACCAACACCACCAGTTCCATCCTCATAATACGAAGCATCAGTATTAAGCTTGTAACAACCTCTTGTTGGTTTTCTCCATAATATATCGCGTGCAACGGATATCGCAGCGAAGCTGGTATGAAATTGGCTATTATCGCATGTATTGCAAAAGATATGCGGGAAGGCCCCGCCACCTATTCTCCCTTTGCTATCTCCCTTCTCTACCACCATAAGTACCAACATGTTACAGTGATCGTCTCCTTTAATATCAGCAAACCAAGGACAGGGATGTTCTGCTTCGGGCATCGCAAGAGATCCTTGAGGATACTTGATCCCGAATACTCTGCAATAGTGGCATGGCTAATGTGATCATATATAACCCTATTGATTTCCAAATTTCCTCAGCACGCTTACATGTAAACGCAGGTGCTTCATGTCCTCTGGTCTACCTTGGCAAACAGGACACTGCCCTTAACTGCGATTTCTTAAGAAATACTAGTTGTCACACGATACATTTTCTAAGGAAAGTTAAAAAATTATGGGCCGTCATGTTTTGATTAAGGAGTATATGGGCCGATCTACTAGGCTTGAAAGGCAATACTCGTGTTGTCCACCGTCCATGGATGTGTCCCACTTCTCGGGCCATATTCCAGTCAGGTAAACACCAAGGCCCATATATGCGTCCTTAGAGGCTTAAAGAGACACGAGTTAATTCTTGAAGTTCACTTTGTTTGAATTATATGAATTATTTTGTTCTTTTTTAAAATTATTGTAAAACTAATTTAATTATTATGTTCTAAAACCAAACAAATTGTTTAGAAGCATAGTTGAATTTGGAAATTAAAAAGAAAAATGAGTATTTGGAGGGCCATATTAGGGGCGCATCTTGGGAGAGGCAGCCCCATACGCGGCTACTACTATCGGCGGCCCCATGCGCAGGAGGGAGAGTTGTTGCCAGATCGTATTGGGGCGGGGCTAGAGACGCTCATAATATTCTATTTTACAATGTATGTGGTCATCGCTAGGTAGCTACTTCTTGATCTTTTTTACTACTTTTTTGTGATTATTAATAGATTGGTGAAATTTTTCAAAAAAAACATGTGGAACCCTAAATGATACTTCCTAGAAAGTCAGGGTTTTCTTTTAGGGCTTGTTTGACTTTTAGGATAGGAAAAACATCTGATTGCAATGTAATGCCCACTTCAATCTTATAGGAACCCACATGTAATGATTCCATCACAGGAAACACAAAAGATTGTGAGAAAGAGGTTTGGATGGATTGTAGATTTCCTATGCAATCTAGTGCAAACGATTTTCTAAAAAAAAACTTCCTATAAAAATCAATCCTACAAACCAAACAACCATCATAAAAAAAATTCTATAAGATTTAATCCTACTGTACAAGTTTTCTATACAAATCTTTTGAATCAAACATGTCCTTATAGTTGTCACCAGGTTTTCTTCTATATACTGTAGTTTTCTGTATTGGATGAGGGGATATGGGCCGGTCTAGCAGGCTTGGTAGAATGGTAAGCAGCGCTGATGCTGTCCACCTCGGGCCGAGCAAACCCCACGGCCCACCTCTCCGTCCTCCGAGTGTCGGATGCTCGGAAGAACACGAACTCTCAGCTCAGACCACTGCGTCTGCATCACATTCGCTTAGCTCAGCCAAACATACAGTTCCCAATAAAACGTGACCAAAATCACGTGGCATGAACACGACTTCCTTTACATTTCACCCCCAGGATTAACCGCTCACGTGCCACCATCTACTACTCTGAAATTGAGCTTAGCAGAAACGAGTGTGCCTGTCACCACTCAGCAGCCAGGCAGCGTAGCTCGTCGATCTCGCGAACTGTGGCCGCAAAGGGGAAGCCGAGACGGGACAAGTGATGGGCGAGCAGCTTTTGCCGGTTCCATGATCAGGTAGGTTTGCTTACCTAGGCTCCAGTCATTTGGGGCATCGCGCACTTCGCTCTCTTCGTACTCGCTCCTTTCGCCGACATGGTGTGCCTGTGAGGCGAGACAGCAGCGGTCTAGGTTCGGGCGACATGTCCGTGACGACATACGCCTGTAGGTGATGCGCCTCGGTCGGAACTTTTTGATTTGGTCTGTTCGTGTTGGGTTGGGGCTGCTAGAGTGCTAGGGTAGGGTTTTAACTTGCTGGTCACTTGCGCAATCATGCAAAAGTGGGAGCGAAGCAGTGTCTTGTACTAGGTTCGAATATACTACTACTACTAGTATCTGTGTATTGTTCGTAATTTCTCAGACATCAAGTCGTGTATTTGGTCACATTTTTGTCCTTACTGACTAGTAAAACGCTTGAGCGAACCTGTTGATACGTGCGAATTCCACACGAGAATATCTCCTGAAACTGATGGCCACCGAGCCTCACATGATAATACTACATCTCTGTCGCCTGTATTGCCTGTCACGCAGATACCCTCGTGTGTGTATTGCTATTGCAAGTTGCAACCTTCTTTCGCGACGTCACCGTCAGCTCCTCTAGTTGTGCAACTGTGCAAGGTGCGCCCAGGCCATGTCGTCGGCGGGCGCCCATGTACGTACACCACCCTGATCGATCGATCGATCGATCGATCTCCATCTCCTTTCCAGTGCGCTGAACCTAGCTATAATAGCTTGCCGACGACCGATGCCGCTCGCCCTGTCCGCCCACTCCGCAAGTGTCGCAAAACAACGAAGCGTCCTGCTGTCTGGCTCCACTGCGTCCCCGCTTCTTCGGCCTGTGCGGCGCGGATGACGCCAAGGCTCGCCGTCCGGAGCCGCCGTGAATCGCAGGCAAGCCAACCGCGGCGCGATCCTGATTGGGCAGCGATTTAATCCGAAAAGTTCGTCTGCAGTTCCGATCGGCATCACACGTAGTACACCGGTACAGGGATCGGTCGAGTTCGACACGCACGGCCGAGGGTTCCCTTCGCCGCCGATCGGATCCCCTATCGGCCGGACGCGCCGCCCAAATGCGATGGACAGGCCGGCGCGCGCGTACGTGGTGACGAGGCTCTGATGACAGACCCCTGCGCTCCAATCCTCCATCACTCCCCCCACGTCGGCGAGAAAACCTGTTCCGATCGATCCCACGAGAGATTACGAGTTTATGATGGCCATGACCATGACAGTTACATACCTGTGCACACATTACTACGAGTTACTTTCCTGGTGTTTAATGTCTCCGGTGGCATATGTGCGAGGAAGCAAAGACAAGTTGACGGAACAGACGAAAAGAAAAGAAAGCAATGCTCCCTTTCTGTTTCTTTCGGAGCAGGGAAAGCGACATTTTCGATCAGGACACATGCAAAGATTTTATTTCTAAGCTCTGGTTGGGACCTAAGGAATTAGCGAATGTCTAATCTCAAAAGAGCAAATCATAAACCACCGGGGGATTTTTTTAACATCAACGATTAATCTCTCAGACAGAAAATCCTGACTGCACGTACAAAATTTAGGCCGGACAGGAACAGTAATTTTGTTTAACATTTACTATAAGTTTTTTTTTTGCGAAAAACATTTACTACAAGTTAGAATCATTTACAGTACTATGATTTTAACGAAATTTCTTGTTCTCTAAGCTGCGTAGTTACACACATAAATGAGAGAAGAATTGTACAACAACTCAGTAGGAATGTATTTCTATGTCTAGCGTCGGCGGACATTGATATAGTGACCATGATATAGCCATTGTCTTATGATGTACTCCCTCCGTTTTAAAATATAAGATGTTTTAGCTTTGTAAAGCAAAAATATGTAGACCTCTTTAGTATGTAGGTTCACTAATATTTAGAGTGAATCTACATATTAAAAGAAGTCTAGATATTTTTTTTCACAAATCTAAAATATCTTATGTTTTTAAACGGAGAGAGTGCATAGATGGATAATAGTTCGATCTAGTTTTTCTACAATCATGTCATCAACACATCATCTGATGACCAGATACGGAAATTTTGGTGGCCACACTAACCCTCATCCATGACCACGACGAGAGTTAGCTGCCAAAGTTCAGGGCCTCGACAAGACCACACAATGCCAATTTGATGTGTGGTCGATATGGTGGCCATGTCCGACTATACAACGTATACTTCCATTCTATGGATCCACTATACCCGGAGTACATATTTCGAGCATGGTGGAGCTCTGTGAAGCGTCCGGGTGTGTGGTTTTTTTGAGGGGTCGGGAGAAATCCTTGTCTCTTTGACACCGACGTGGTGACGCCTGCGGGTGCCATCGTCCTTCTTGTAGGGCGTTGGGTGTACCTCTTTCCCACCTCCCAGAGCGTACTGAGGGAAACCCTAGGACTTGTCCGGGCAGCAGCGTCGTCATCGTCGCTTCCCTTCCTGAAGGTGTTGTTTGGTGCGCGACGCTTCGAAAGTGCTAGCCATGTGGTAGGACTTAGCTGGAGGGCGCAACGGTTGCGGATCTACCCCGTTTTTGTCAAGCCATTGTTCTTCGGCTTTCTTTTCTTTTCTTCTTTGGTTTCTTTGTTTTTCTTTTGGGCGTTGTGCTGTCTGGCCCAGCAGCGGTATCAAATGGTTGCTATATTAATATATCTGGGCGTATGCCTGTTTCGAGAAGTACATATTTCGACGTCTCTTTCGGATGTCAAGAAAATTGTTGTTGACTATTCTCGATGCCGTGAGAGTGGCATCCACAAACTCCACAAGCTCCATTAAAAACAAATAACCTAAAAATCAAGCACACGGTTAGATCACAAGTGGAATTATCATCATCACCAAAATACCAAAGGAAAACATAGTCCTTTCACCCTCCATCACTAGCGCCACCGGCGCAGTTGCGTGGCCACAACAGAGCCTTGGACGCCATCGTCGTAGACTGACCTCTCAATGGACGACGAGTAGTAGATGGCTCCGCTGCCGCCGCTAGCGGCAGCGCCCTTAGTTAGGGTTCCGTTTATGTTTTTACTAGTATATAAATAATTTTTAAAAAATTCATCAAAATGAATGAGGGAAAAAAGTGTGGAAAACAGACCGATTGGGTCGTCCATCTGCCACGATAGTTGGGCTGTCCTATATGCTAGCAGGTGCGCCCGCCCACGCCATGCCGTCGGCGGACGCCCACGTACGATCTCCTCTCGCGTGCGCTGAACCTTGCCGACGTACGATTCTCGCCCTGTCCGGCTGCCCCTCCTCCTCTCGTCCTGTCTGCCCACTCCGCAAGTGTCGCAAAACAACAAAGCCTCCGTACGCCCGCGCACGCGTCCTGCTGTCTGCCCGTGCGCGGATGGCGCCAAGGGCATCGGCTCAAGGCCAAGGCTCGCCGCGCGCGCATGCACCGATCCATCCGGAGCCGCCGTGGATCGCAGGCAAGGCAGCGGCGCGATCCTGATCCTGATTGGGCAGCGATTTAATCCGAAAAGATCATCTTGTTCCCTGTCCGCATCGCACGTACTCCAGCGGTACAGGGATCGGTCGAGCCGGACATGCCGTCCGGCCGGCCGAGCGTACGTCCGTCCGTGACGTGAAGTGCGCGCTATCTAGCTCGTGGTTATCCCTTCGCCGCCGATGCGCTCGCGTCTTTACCCGACTGATTCCCCTCTCGGCCGGACGCGCCGCCCGAATGCGACGGACGGGCCGGCCGGCAAGCGTATGTACGTGGTGACGACGACGCTGCGATGACAGCCTCCATCACTCGCGCACGTCGCGCCGAGCTGGAACCTGCTTCGATCCATCCCACAGGAGATTACGAGTTTACGACGATGACCGTGACAGTTACATATACACGCATTACTACTGTCCTGCTCTCTAATTTGTGCGATGTTGCAAAGAAGAAGGCCACGCAACGCAACAGAGGAAAAGAAAAGAAGAGAAAGCAAAGCGCCCTTTCTGTTTCTTTCGGGGGGCAGGGAAAGCGACATTATGATCACGACACATTTATGCACAGATTTCCTTTCTCAACCCTGGTGGGGTCTTAAAAAATTAGCGAAAAACAAATCACGAACAAGGGAGGGAGTTCACTTCACTGACATCGATAGATATTACGCATACAAATCAATCATCATCCTATGCCGAAAGCAACCCCAATTGCGCTGTGCCACTAATCAACCCATCGATTAGACGGATCTTATCGGCACTTTGGAAAAAAGCGTGTGAAAGTTTTATCCCGTTGCCTGTTCTGTACGTTTTATTTTATCCATTCGCGATCGGGCGGCAATATGATCTTTTAAAGTGTTCCGTCTAGTTGTCCATACTACTGTACTAGGTTCGGTGAGACGCCCCACGGAAGCACATCTGAATAAATTTTGGAAAGAGTTTCTTTGGTCTGCCTGGATTGGTTTCTTTTTCATGATATAAATATTTTACCATGTGGCTCCGTAGTCGCTGGTTTGGTATCCAGCTTAACCGCCGTTGGTTTCGCTCGCTGCGTTGTCACTGTTCCACGACGAGCAGGTATATATATAACTGGTGATTGATGAAATCATCGGGGCGTCAATCTTGTCTTTTGTTAAAGAGGCCGAGAGAAGCTAGCGTGCATATCTTGTGCAGTTTTTTTTTTGAGAGAACATTAAACTTTATTGATCACATAATCATAGTGTCATTACAAAGGATCTCACGGATACAATCCGGAGAAACACCCCGCTACACAACGCAGCCTAAAGATACACTCAACTTTTCTATAGTATGAGCAGCAACGTTCAAACCACGGACAACATGATTGATGGAGCATGAAGTAAAGGAGGCCATCAACTTCCTAACATCATGAATAACAGGGCCACATAGGGATCGATCATCCTCCACTGCATTCACTCGATTCACCACAGATAAGCAATCAGAATTGATAATGATCTTGGTGAAACCTTCGTCCTTAGCAGGGGTGATTGCACGCCTCAAGGCCAGTGCTTCAGCAATCTCCGGCGACATGACCTCTTCCTGGTACTCGCTGCAAGCAGTCAAGCACACGCCATTGTGGTCTCTGATCACGACACCGACCCCCATCCGACGAGAAACAGAAAAAATCGCCGCATCCACATTAACCAAAACCATGCCAGTCGGCGGCGGAGACCATTTTAGCATTGATGAACTGATCTCACGCCTATGACTTGTTGGTGGATTGTAAAGATGTGTAACGATCATCTGAATATAAGCTAGCACTTTCTCGGCAACTGAACTGGGATGCATCATCGGTTCACCTTCCCGGAACCTATTTCTTGCATCCCAAATATGCCACATTGAAATGACCATAGCAGTCGCCTCCAAGTCAGAACACCGGTCCAAAAAATCCAGCGTCCAGACCCAAGTAGAAGTAAAATACTTGCGCTGAAGATTAATTGGATGAACAGTTCGGACAGCTTCCCAGACTTCACGAGCAAATTGGCAGAATAATAGTGCATGCTCTATGGACTCATGACGCCCACAAAAAATGCAATCAGTGCAAGCAGGGATGTGCCGTTTCTGAAGTTGATGTCCAGATGGAAGACAGTCATGGGGAAAACGCCAGTGTAATTATCATCTTCCCAGGTGCCTTCACTGACCATAGCGTTTTCCAAAGTTTGGAGTCACCATCCGTTCCTGACGTCATGCCACAGCCAACGGAAGATCTTTGTTCATTGAACTTATACGCACGAGCCAAGTTGTAACCAGAACGCACGGTATAGCAGCCGAAACGTGTGTGTGGCCATGACAGAAAATCCGCACCTCCATGCCGGCTGATGGGGACCTGAAGGACTTGCGCTGCTACATCCTCAGAGAAGATGGTCTTGACCAACTCAACATCCCAAGACCGAGAATATCTTGTGCAGTTGTGTGGGCAGGCAGGCATGGCCTCGCTCGATCAGTAGTGCATGATGGTGGGTTACATTACATGAAGTCACGATCAGATATCTCCAGCGCCACCAAATCCCAATCAGTAGTGGAGCGACGCGAGGCTCTCATCTTTCGGCTGTGACGATCCTGCATGGGTTTGTACGGAACCATCCGCCGAAAATGACGATCACATGCAGCTTCGTGGCATCTGCGTCCGAGTCCGCGTTCCGTTTCCGTGCAATTTCATGGCAGAAAACCGTGACGCGACAGATCAAACTGGTCCGGCGTGAACTCCACGACGGTAGGACCCACTCCGTCCAATCCACGGAACGTTTCGCCCCGCCACTAGCTCGCCGAACAACCAGCTAGCTCGGTGCACGGCACAGTAGCGTGCGCCGCGACCTCGTCAGCGGTCAGCCCACCGCTCGCCGGGCTCGCGTCCAGACACGGCGGGCGCACGTCGTTGATCGGTTCCTGCCCCCTTCCTCCCGGCCAGCCCCGACCCCGTTCCCGGCCGCGCGCGCGCGGGCGAACCGCCGTTGCCCGGCGCGTTTCACGAAGCCACGGGGAAACGGCCTGCCGCGCGCCCGCGACGGGGACCTCACGGACAGGTCGGGTCCATCCAACCTGCCTGCGGCTGCAATTGCAAGGCGGTGTTGACTCCACCACACCACCCACGCGAGGTCGGTATCGGCATCTGCCTGACTCGCTTGCCGGTGGTGGTGTGGACCGGCAGGTCATCAGGTCCGCGCGACACGCCGGCGCGCGTTCGTACCGTACCAGCAGCAGCTGCAGCGTTGACATTGGTGTGTGTGCCGGTCCTGGTCCGTGTGAAACGCTGCTACTGCTAGTCCACGTATCTCAAGAGATCTCAACGGACTCTCGCCCGATCCAAGTCGCGGAATAGTCAACATTTCGACAGAGATCAGTACTTACTGTACTCGTACTAGTGCTAGATTACCGATCGAGCTCGCCCAATAAATCATGGATTGCGTATCGCGATCTCGTTTGAGCGCTATGACTTCACAGACAATCTAGCTGAAACCGGGACCGATCAGATCAGCCGTAGCAGGATTTTTATACAAATATGCCCTCCTGCAACGACCCATCGCCAAAATTGCCCGCCTCCCGAGTCAATTGGCAAAAAATGCCTTGGCGGAAGATGGGAAAGCTCCAGGTAGCACATCCCGCCATCGTCTAAGGCGGGCAATACATCACGCCACGGCTGCCGGCGGAAGGGCCTTCCCGCCATGGCCACTGGAGGGAGGAGGGTTGAATACGTCCGCGCTAGCTGTACGATGTGTTTCCACTGGCGGAAAGGCTACTCGCCACAGGCAATGGCTGGATGTGCATGGGGCCTGCCTCACGTTGCGTCGGTGTCCTCCGACCTATATTAGTTAAATTAAATTTGTCTAGATTTAGATAAATCTAGACATTATTTAGTATATAGATTTATCTAAATTTTAACAAATCCAAATCAACTAATGGATCGGAGGGAGTAATTACTCTTCTCGGCACCTGAAATTTATATAACTATTTTTTTAGGAGTAGCATGGGAAAAAGGATGGCAAAAAATAATAATTATATAAATTTATGTCTCGAGGTAGTCAAAATATCAACAGAAAAAAACCAACATTTTGGGAGGTCGTAGCATGGAGGGGACCGGCGGTGCTGCTGGCCGGCCCATGCCCTACCACTTCCTCTCCTCCTCGAGCCGCGAGGCGAGGATGGCGGCCTCGATCTCCTCCTCCGTCATTGGCCGGAGCTTCAGCGCCTCCGGCTCCGGCTCCTCTACCTTGACGCCACCTGGCAGGCTAAAGTAGTCGAGGTCGACGTTGCGGCCATCCTCGGCCTCGTCCTCCACAATGGAGTAATCGTGGGACACCTCCCAGTAGTCCTTGTCGGCGTCGTCGAGGTTTTTGAGGTGGGCCTCGATGGCCTCGCGCCATGCTGCATGCTCCGCCTCGAACCACCGGTCCCAGACTAGGGAATGGATGGCGTAGGTCGGGTCCCGCCACAAATCTGGTGGCAGGAAAGGTCCGTCTGCGGCATATCTCGCAGCTGTGAGCAGGGCCCGAGACTGGGATGACCAGCATGGACCGCTCCACGGTGTCCTCACCGTTTGCGGATGCGCATTGGGCCGTGGGTTGTGTCCGATTGGACCGGTTCGGACTCGCGCGGATCCGTCTGGACAATACATTTATACTTCAATATTCCCCTTCCGTTTATGGGGTCATTAGAATATTTATCTTTGTTTCGAAATGTAACAAGTAATTTTTGTCTTGAATATAACGTAATATATATAGCATTCAATTAGCAGCAAAGTTAGGAAAAAATAAGGTGCCGAGAAGAGTAATTACTTCCTCTGATCCATATTAATTGACTTAAATTTGTTAATTTTAGATAAACCTATATACTAAATAATGTCTAAATTTATCTAAATCTAGACAAATTTGATTCAACTAATATAAGTCGGAGGGAGTAGTTTTATCCGGGAATATGCATGCGAGGGCGTCCAAGGCATGGAATTATTTTCGTTCATCTGGTCAACCGAAGCGACGCCAGGCAGGCCCCATGCACATCCAGCCATTGCATGTGGCGGGTAGCCTTTCCACCAGCGGAAACACATCAGACCGCCAGCGCGGACATGTTCAACCCTCCTTCCTCCAGTGGCCATGGCGGGAAGGCCCTTCCACCGGCAGCTGTGGCGTGATGTGTTGCACGCTCTAGACAGTGGCGGGATGTGCTACGTGGAGCTTTTTTCATCTTCCGCCAAGGCATTTATGCCAATTGATTTGGGAGGGGGGCAATTTTGGCGATAGGTAGTTACAGGAGGGCATATTTGTATAAAAATCCCGTAGCAGCAGCATGTCTACTGCTAGAGGTACGCGAGGGAAAGCAATCAATGGCAAGGCAGAGGATTCGATTCGATGGTGCTACTACGTAGGAGTACTCCCCTAGCGCTAGTACTAGCATGTTTCGCCGTGCCGACGCCTAGCTGGCCTCGCCATCCATAGCCCACGTCCCATCATCCGTCCATGTCGTAGCGCTGCCTTTCCCCCATCCCGAGAATCATCGTCAGAGTACAAAAGGCACTACTGCTCACCCTGTACTACCCCTGTGTACCCTCTTCTTCCGTCCCCACGCCCCTGCTCTTTTTTTTCCTTAAATTTTACTTCTTTTTTGTTTGCAATTTGAACTGAATTTCAGAGAGGTTACGCAGAAATCAGGCGGCAGTTTTATGGAAAGCTCGGGTGAAAGTGAACCAGCGTGTTCTTTCAGCCAGGAAGCATTGCATCGCACTGGTCTTTTTCTGTGGAACGTAGCATTGGCGTTGTGGCTCCTGACCTCTGCGTCCCGTTTCCGTTCGGTGCGGCGAAGCTACGGACGGCAACGTGGATCCCGAGACAGACGGCCGCGGTGCCCGAGACGCACGTGCCGCGTGAGACGATGTTCAAAACTTCCCTCTGATGAATCTCAATGCGATGCGGTGCAGTGCGGCGCGCGTCGGTGAGCGAGCCGACGGCGTTTTGCTTTGCTACGCCTCCGCGCCGAATCAAATCGTCATCGTCAGAAATGAAATCCCCAAAGTCGCCGCCTCTTCCTCCTCCTCCTGTCCTCGGCTGCCGGGAAAACTGTCTGGCGCTGATCACGCGGCCGTACCACCCGATGCCGTTGATCACACACATAGCGGATGCTGCCGTACACTCGACTGCCGTGGATCATACTCCGCGATGCGAACGGCAGATTACGGTCTTGATTCCGTGCTGCCTGATCTATCAAAGATTAGCTGTGCAACCGTGTTGCACCGTGAAATAATCCCTCCGGATTCAAATCAGTGGACTCAGATTTGTCTATATATTTGTGTATTAAGTCATGTTTTCGTTTAAGATACATTTAAATTTAAATAAATTTTAATTTGGACCGGAGAGAGTTTTTTTTTAATCATTATGAGATAGTACTAGACTACTGCTGTCGGTGACATCGAAGACGCGTGGGCGCTCTGCACTAGTGTTATTTTTTTTTGGGCAACCAAAGGCTCCAGTTTCTCACAAAAACAAGTACGTAACCCATAGTGACATACTGACATGATCACGCGGTAAGCAAAATCCCGTATGGCCCATGATGGCGCCTGCCTCGTCCGGGTGAGTCACGGGCGTCCGTTGTTAAGCGGTAATCATCCGTCGTCATTCCAAATCTCCAAACCGAGTACTAGTATCAGCAACCCAACAATATTCTATTTTTCGTGGTAGTAGTAGTAGCAGGTTAATAAGTCAACTGCTATGCTAACCCTAGCTACCGGCTGCTTATTTCATGAGTGAGTGATCTGTATTTTATGGTACTACTCCGTAGTATATAAATAAATACAGTTGGTGGATTCTGTTTGCACACAGCTTTCTTCAGGAAAATTTTATTCATTCGGGTTATATCGCTTGGTTTTCTTCTTCTTCCCTGGTGTCAAAAGATTTGGAGATTAAATTAAAAGTGGGACTGACCAAGCTGGGCTAATACAAAACAGTACTGCGTAGTAGAAACCGTTAAGTGTACCAACCGTGATTATTCTACGTGCTCCCCTCTGGTACGGCAAGTTCTTTATCAATATGTTTGCCTTTCGACCGTATCTTATTTCCTTTTTCTAAATATATGTGGCCGGGATGCATGGCATGTGTATCAGCGGGGCTGCTGCTTGCTGTTTACGCTTGCATTTTAATAAGTAAACAACCTGCTCCTTCTACATGGAGTATCTATACTATTAAAAAGATTTAGACCGTTCGTCACCTTGAGGAATATTCCGTCTGCCAGTAAATGACGCTTTTACCCCTACCGATCTGAGAGAATTACCCACGTTGCCACCGCAAGTCAAACTGAACGGTTCCGTGAAAAATAAAAAAAATTCCCAGTCCATCGGGCGCCTTTCTCTCCGTTCCTCCCCAATCCCTCTCTCTTTCCACCGACGTTGGATGGCCCGCCGATGCAGACGATGACGACCATGGTGCCGACGAGGAGCATGTAGGTTAGCTTCCAAAAGGTCTACCACGAGCGGAGGCGGGTTGACCTGCAGAGGGGAGCTTGAGGGCGAGGCTGGAGGAGTTCATCCGCGAGATGGAGTAGAGGAACGGCGACTGCAAGGCGGCGTGCTGAGCAGGGATGCGGGTCAGTGGCACAGAACCTAGCGGCGACCGCGGTTAGAGGTAGAGGCGGCGAGCAAGGTGGGAGGCGGCGACGCGTTGGGAGCTCGTGGGCAGCCAGATGCTCGAGGGAGTGGCGGTCGACGAGGCCGACGATGCGCTGGGGGGAAAGCGAGGCGGAGGGGAAAGGAGGCCTTGGCAACGAAGTCTGGTGGAGAGGGAGCTCGAGCGACTCCTGGCGGCCGGGATCGATCGAGGGAACAACGAGGGGGCAGCAGGAATCAGGCGGGCCTCCTCTGAGATGGAGGAAACTCTCTGCATCGGATCCCCTTTTCGTTTTCCACTTTACTATTCGTCCAATTTTTTCTGACTATCTCTAATTCCTTGACCAGATCCTCTGAATTCCTCCTGTTCTTCAGTATTCTCAATTCCATGCTACAAATGGCGGAACACGGGAAGCAATCAATCTAGCAGAGCTACCGAGCTACATCTCTAATATCAGAAAGAATTCTCAGTTCATGCTTCCGTCTCTGTTTGTTCTCTTTTCATAGGTGTGTGGTCGTTTAACTGTCGGTAATTTTGGAGCAGCTTCTCCCACCGGTGCGGCCCAAAAATTAGACCCCAAAACTAGAATTCTTCATGATTATCACAAACAGGTTGTGGGCGATGGAGCCGGCCGTCAGCAGGAGCTCGTCGGGCAGCGCCGCCGCGCTCGCGGACCACCTGTAGCATGGTTCAGGCATGAGGAGCTAGCTAGCAAACATGGACCGCAACTAGCAGCTAGCTTTGCATCTGCGAGGCAACATACAGTGATACACATCTTCTCGCGGACCTGCACACTCCCACACCAGGACGCGCACGCGTGGCGGAGATGGAGGCCGGAGGCAGCGTCCGCTCGCCGCAGGGGCGCGTGGAGGCGGCGTTGGGTTGCCGCAGGGTCGCGTGGCGGGACTTGTCGATCAAGAGGGTGGCGAGTTCGAGGGCTGGAGGCAGCGTCCGCTCACTGCAGGCACGCGTGTGTTCTTAGCTTGTCTGAACCTGCACGCCCGCTCGACGGAGCCGGACCACTGCTCCTCCCCGCGCCGCATCTCTGGCCGCCGCACCGCCGCTCTCTCCGCCGCGCACAGGAGAGGAGGTGGGCCGCCGCGCCGTCGCTGGTCTCCTGCTCCGTGGTGCTCGCGCGACTGCAGAGCTCGACGTCCTCGATCTACGGCTATAGCAAGCTGCTGGGCAGATTCACAGAGAAAATAGGAGAGACGGTGGAGGGAGAAACGGCGGTGACGTTTGGGCGCCGGCTTGGAGGTTCGGGGAGGCCGGCCGGAGGGGCAAGGCCACCAGCACCTTCTCGAAGTGTATGCGAGGAAATATAAAAGCAATTTACACCTGAAAAATGAGCAGGCCGAAAAAAATATTAAATTGAGATTTGAGAAGAAGAAAACATTTTAAAACTAACTACGGTTTAATAATCCTTGGTTGGAAGATATTGCAGTCACATATAAGAATATTTATGTGTATTATACTATACTTATATATGTCTTGGTAGTAAAATAAACTTTAAGACCCGGATTGCATTTCTAAAAGTAATGGTATATTAAATTAAATTATCCTTCATTTAATTGTTACTGAATTAGATGTATCTACACTAAAATATATCTAGATATAGTATTTGATTCAGTGATAATTAATATAAATCGAAGAGAGTAATTCTTTTATAACCGTGACGACGTACGGACATTCTGCTAGTATTATTGTTGTTTTTGGAACCGTCTCCTTTTATTCGTTAGATCCACCGTGTGTCATGCGTGCACGTTACCACCCTACTGTGCCTATGTGAGGCGGCTTAACCGTGCTTCAACGGCCTTGCATGCATGTTCTCGTAGCTAAACCATGAGCAGGAATCTTCTTATCATGTTGAGCACCACGGGAGGGAGGACATGCACGTGAACATAGGGATGTAAGAGCATATCTAGTGGCTCGTCTATATATCCGTCTAAAGCGATTTAGACGATCGTGGATGAAAAAAATCTTTTTAGTGGCTCGTCTAAATGGAGGTCTAAATTTAGACGTCCTCCCAAACTTGTTACCCATCGTCCATATATGGACGACGGTGTCACGGCCGTCCAAAACAACTTCTTGCCCGGAAGCTCACCCCCGCGCTCATCCGGAGCAGTTGGAGACGTAGGACGCGGGCGGCACTCGCGCGAGATCGCCGTCCCTCTGCTCGCCGACTCCATGTACTCTCCTTTTCCATGTAGATTTGGCGAGAGGGAGAGAGAAATTGGACAGGAACAAGAGGGTGCTCGACCATGGTGCCTAGGCGCATGCTAGATCCGTCCGCCGACAGACAATTTTTGCCGGATCCGGACACAAAACAATGTAGCCGGGCGCGGTCTCATCTGGTCCTGTTGGGGACAGGTTCGGCCGTGGAGGGGGGCATGGGGTCACGCGAGGCGTCCGGCCTAGCGACGGACAGGGAGGAGAATGGGAAGGGGCATGGTGGCGGTTGGGGAGGAGCAGCGGCAGGGGCATGGTGGAGGGCTGCAGCTACTCCGACGATGTTGAAGAGAGGAGGCTTGTCTCGTACTGAACTTGTTGCTGCTTGTGCATCGATACAGAATATAGAGATTGAGTGATGTACTACTGAATGTTGCTGAACATTGCTTGTATCGCTGCATAATATACAAATATTTGCTTGTATTGATAATTATGTTCTTGTCTTGTTTGCTACTGAATATTGCTTCTAAATTTTGATGGTAGTTATAAAAAAATTACTAAAATATTGGAGAGAGGATGTAGACGTCCTATATATACACGTTCCGCTGAAAAACTATGATCGTCCATATTCTCTCTCATTTTAAACGGTCGTCTATACGAATATATAGACGTTCCACTAGAGATGCTCTAAATGACGTGCTTAATTTTCGCTCTGGATCCTCATCCACCTATTAATTATCTGCTCCGATCTAAATTCACCAAAAATATATAGTGAAGGATATGGAAATATCAATATTTGATCTGATCCAATCTATTTTATATCCGTGCGTGAACATTGGAGCGAGCATAGCTAAGAATTTAAATCATACAGTACTTCCCTTTGTTCCATATTAACCACCACAGATTCATCTAGATGCGCATGTTCCACTAGCTAAACCAAAACCAATAACCTTCTTATGGTGAGCATCCCGGGAGGGAGTACATACATGTTAAAGAACTAAACTCGTGACTTCCAAACAAGGTGGTTCCGAACATGGGGGATTTCTCTTTTATGCATGATTTGGATATAATTCGAAACTCAAAGGTCCCACAAGTCCTAGAACTATCTAGACCGTTCAATCTACATCCGACCATAAAATTGTCTAGTGTTTACGACATATAGGTCCAATAGTTTTGCATCCACGCTGCTATAAAAACTCTCCATCTGATATGACCGACCCCCCTACACATACCTCTCACTGTAAGCACGGGCATGGTAGATCCTAACCGCTCGTATGGCTACTAGGAGAAAAGGCATTGAAGATGGAGGTCGTGACATAAGGCGACGGAAGGGAGTACACGATGGCTCCCTGCCTTCGACCGTTGGACCTAGCCATGGAAGGCTCGGAGGTGTGCTCCCTGGTCCTGTATCTAGCATGTGCCGGCGAGCATCCAAAGTGGGAATTTTTGTTTCTTTTTAAGTTTCTTGACGATTGAAAGTACCCCTTTTTCAAACAAAATTCCTCTTGTGGTCCTTTTTTTTTTGAACGAGCCTCTTGTGGTCCTTGGATGCGATTTTTGTTCATGCTTGTTTTGTGCCCAGAATATGAGTTTCTGGAGATATGCTTCGCCACATAAATCTTCATCAGTTATGCTTTATATGCTAATGTATTAGATCCAAATATGTTTTACCTTTGCACAATTTGTGTGTTAGAATATCTACATTCCAGATTTGAAACACACCTCGGTTTTTTATGTCAATGGTTGTTGGATATGATTTTTTTCCAAAATGCTCATGTGCAATAAAATGTCATTTTTGTTGTAAGTGTTCTTGACATGAGGAAAAGAGGCTGGCTAGTTAACAATCCTCAAAATGGTTTCCTAGATCAACAACTTGCTAATCATGTTAATTCTTTTTTGCATAAATGGTGTTCATTGTTGGGTTACTTATTTTCCATACTTGAAAAAATGCTCAAAATTTGACCACGCATTACAAAATGCTTGGAATCAGATATCATGTAATTGTTTTCAAGGCTCAAAATGCTCTATGAAGATCGTATGTTTACTACCCCTAATGAAGCCGAAATCACCTGCACAATCTCTCACCACCTCATGGGGTCTCACAATCCCTTGGAGGATTCTATGTTTTCTCTCTTGTGAAATATTCCATGAAAATAAGTGGCATAACACAACATGGTTTGGAACACAGCAACTTTCCTCCATATGCATGATTCCCGCGGAATCGCTACTTTCTTCCCTTTGTCCACCATTCGTGTCACCGTGTTTTTCCGGACACTTAGTTTGGTACAAAAAAGACCGATGTGACGAAAAAGAGCTCACCAACAAGTAATGCACTTTAGATTCTAGCGTTAGCGGTAGACGACACCAAGCGTAGACATTTTTTCTTTCTGTTAGCACGGATGTTCGTTTGATGTTGTGTTTCCTCAATGATAGTAGAATCCGACCACGTTTTCGGGCTGCATTAAGCGCAACTAAGTCACACGAGCGACCTAGTGAATCTTATCAGGATTTCCATCATTGCAGGAGTGATAAACACACATGTTAAAGCAGACGTGATCACTTAATTATTAGAAGATTTGAGCCAAATTAATTGCAAAATTTCACCGAATAATTCACCACCGCGCGTCTTAGGGGAAATAGGGAAAATCATATTTCAAGTGATCAGTGTCAATGCATACCATATTTCTATTCACATACTACTAGAATGATGATTCTTTAGAATGTTTGTATCGGACGGCACGGAAGAAAGGAAGGAAGGAAGAAATTAATTAGTCCCTAGGAAAATCCATCTATTTCTTACCGGCTCCTTCCGGCGTCACGGCTGCTCTTGTCCTCACCTCACCTCCTCTTTGTTCCTTGTGAGCAGAGAGGTCTCGTCCCTTGGCCTCCCTCGCTCGTGCCGCGTCTATAAAAAACTCTCGCCTCCTCTCGAATCCGTCTTCCCTGACCCCGATCTCTCCATCCTCCTGCCCCTACACCGCGAGCCCGATACAGCCATCACCGACGCGAACCGATCCGGCCGCCGCGCTCGCGTGCACGAGGAGAAGGACTGGAGCTAGCCCGCCCCTTCGAGTCGAGCACGCGTTCCGTCGCGACGATGCGCCCAGGCGGGCCGCCGAACGCGCGGCCGGGTCTGGGTCCGGGGCAGACGCAGCAGCAGCCGGGCACGCCGGGCAGGGCGCGGCGCCGCCCGGATCTCACTCTGCCGCTGCCGCAGCGGGACCTGACGTCGCTCGCCGTGCCGCTGCCCCTGCCGCCCCCTCCGTCGTCCGCGCCGCCCTCCGCGTCGTCGTCCGGGTCCGGGCCTACGTCGATGGGCGCGCCGACCCCGCCCAACTCGGCCGGCTCCGCGCCGTCCGCCCCGCCGCCGCTGGGCGAGCTGGAGCGCGTCCGGCGCATCGGGAGCGGGGCCGGCGGGACGGTCTGGATGGTGCGGCACGGCCCCACGGGCCGGCCGTACGCGCTGAAGGTGCTGTACGGGCACCACGACGACGCGGTGCGGCGGCAGATCACGCGGGAGATCGCCATCCTGCGCACCGCGGAGCACCCGGCCGTGGTGCGGTGCCACGGCATGTACGAGCAGGCCGGCGAGCTGCAGATCCTGCTGGAGTACATGGACGGGGGCTCCCTGGAAGGCCGTCGCATCGCGTCGGAGGCGTTCCTGGCGGACGTGGCGCGGCAGGTGCTGTCGGGGATCGCGTACCTCCACCGGCGCCACATCGTGCACCGCGACATCAAGCCGTCGAACCTGCTGATCGACTCTGGCCGGCGCGTGAAGATCGCCGACTTCGGCGTTGGGCGGATCCTGAACCAGACCATGGACCCCTGCAACTCGTCCGTGGGCACCATCGCGTACATGAGCCCCGAGCGCATCAACACGGACCTGAACGACGGCGCGTACGACGGGTACGCGGGCGACATCTGGAGCTTCGGGCTGAGCATCCTGGAGTTCTACCTGGGCCGGTTCCCGCTCGGGGAGAACCTGGGCAGGCTGGGCGACTGGGCGGCGCTGATGGTCGCGATCTGCTACTCGGACTCGCCGGCCGCGCCGCCCACCGCGTCCCCGGAGCTGAGGAGCTTCATCAGCTGCTGCCTCCAGAAGAACCCGGCGAGGCGGCCGTCCGCGGCGCAGCTGCTGCAGCACCGGTTCATCGCCGGGCCGCAGCCGCAGGTGCTCGCCCCGCCGCCGTCGTGACGAGTCGCCCGCCCCCATGATTAATTTAATCGGGATGGGACTCCGGCGTTGACCCAATCCAACCCGGAGATGGATGATCATGGACGGACGGTGGCCGGCGATGAGACGTGGGATCTAGGGGGTCGTCCTAGCCATTTTGGGTATCCAAAGCCGCCACCGCCAAATTCTTTACCTACATCCCTCCCCTGCTGTTCTGTCGTCGCCGTTGCTCCTGAAATTAAGCTCGGTTCATCTTCCCTTTTTCCTTTCGTAGTAGTACTCCTTAAATGTTCAGTATGTTCTTCCAAATGATGACGATCATAGTATAATATGGGCTGTTCTTAATTGTAAGAAAGCAAATTCCCCTAGTAGCGAAATTAATTCAATCATCGCGCCCGGTGGTGGTGGTGGTGATCTGCTCCATGTGGAGAAAGACGATGACGATGATGACAAACAGAAGAGGCTTCCTGGATTTTGCGATTTAGAGGTGGGGGATCGGCTAAAGCAAATCTCGAAATGGGAACCGAGGCAACTTGATACGATTCTCCCTTTTCTCCTTTCTTTCCTCTGGTGTTGTTGCTGAATCAATCGCCTCTCCTCCTCTTTATTCTCCTTCTGAATGAAAAAAAGATGCGCGGCTAGCCCATAGCTAGCAGCAATCATGCGCGCATAATAATAGTATCCGTCCGCCCACACACAAATATATATATTCCGCCTTTCTCTTTCCCTCATCGTCTTCCCTTCTGGGTTGCGCTCTCCTTTTGGGCCTGTGCTGCTTTGGATGCGCGGATTCTGGTCATTTCTGGTGGGGGTTTGCTCTTGGCATCCGAATACGATCCTCCTAATTTTCCACGGGGAGTAGAACGAAGGAGAGAGGAGACAGGGGAGGACGAGCTGCTGCCGGGGGGGCCTGCCTCTGTGTCCCGAGAGAGAGGAGGCGAGAGGGACCTGTGGTTGGAAATGGATAGATTTGTAGGCCTGCGAAAGGGGCGGCACATACTAGAAAAAGGTTGTAGGAGGAGAGGCGTGGTGCTGAGCAGAGCAGAACAGCGCGCGAGCTCCATTAGTGGAGTAGTACTTCTGTACTAAACATTATCGTCTTGCAGTTGGGGCCGGCCGCGCCTCTCTCGTGTGTGTGTGCGTCTAGGTGTACCGCGACAGCTCGCAGTAAGTGGAGACACGCTTCTCATCATGCGCGGCGCGAGTACTGCCGCTGCTGCAGTGTGTACTGTACCGTGGGGAGGGAGGGAGGCAGCGGCCATGCGTCGCGCGTGCGTCGCCTGTACGGAGATTCTCCTCCCTCGACAATTTAATTCCTCCACCCCGCGTAGTAGTACTAGTAGTAGCAGTACTCCCACCGTGTGTTTTCCACGTCACATCATCTTCGCTTCGGTTTCGGAGGAAAAGAAAGAAAAAGGAAAAGGTGGCTGGCACGCCGACGCGTCGATGGATGGCGAGCGAGCAGTGCCCCTACCTTCCGGTACAGAGTACTAGCAGCACTAGTAGGCTGGTGGTACTGTTTGGAAGTTTCGTTTGGGCGAGGAACAGTGACGACGGATCACATCACCGGTCGATCGCCGCCGCAGAGGGCTAGCGGTAGTAGAGGCATGGCAGTAGTACAGAGGGCTCCTGCCTGCCTGCCTGCCCGGCAGCGGCGCAGCGCCATTGGTGCGGCGTTGCGTCATCATGGGAATTGTGAGGGTGGTGGTGGCAGTGACTGCGGGCGGGCGGGGACCGGGCTAGCAGGCAGGCAGTGCGCTTTTGCAGTAAACAAAGGTTTTCGGCGGGGGTGGCACCACTTGCGTGATCTCATCCCCACAGGCCACAGGTAGGACAAGGGGGGGAGAGTTATGTATCGAAATCAATACAGATTGAATCTGCACACGGGTAGGGGAAGGTATTGGGAGAGATTGATGTCGGCTCAAAACATCCCGCTTCGCTCTCAAAAAGAAAAAAAAACGCTTCGTGTTTGTGTGGGTACTACTGCCTCGGAGTTGAGGTTACGTGAGAAACACGGTTAGCTTTTTTTCGTTTGGAAGAACTTGGTGTCATATTCTAGTCTGGTAGGGAAACAAGCCCGTGTTTCCGACATTGTTTGTTACGCAAGATGAGAGTCTGGCCATTTTCATAGTCACGGCTACGACGGGCGAGAGGAGATGCTCAAGGTGCGGCTCACCTAGAAAAAAAACCTAGCGAATTCCTTCACGGTACGAGAGGGACATGTCGTGTGGTATGAAGATGACAACAGTTTTGTTTCAGCCACAGGCGGATCGAGGTAGGGCGAGGGGTGGCTAGGCCTCCCCTATGTAGCGGGAGTTAGCATTAGTTTTGATACTATATTCTTAATCGTAATACTTTGCTCAGGTTAGACCAATATGTGCAATGTGTTGATTGTTCAAGTTTTATGCGTGAAGCCCAAAAAATTATCATTAAAAGATAGTACATATCTATTGAAGCATCGACAAGAACAAAAATCGATCAATTGTTCTATTGGGTGCATCTGTATTTCGGCTCTACTCGATTTCCCTCGATGATCTGTATTGGCGACGAGAATCTCCGTACAGGCGACGAATCTGCACACATGGAGGGGAAGGTATTGGGAGGTCGATGTCGGCTCAACAAACAACCCGCTTCGTGTTTGTGTGGACACTGCCTGGGAGTTGGCGCGCTAAAACTTTAGCGCGACACAGCGTCTTGCGATATCGCGCGTTGAATATTTGGTGTTCCAGCTATAGTGCGCGCGAACAGACAACCGTCCAGAAAATTCCTCCCCGCCCACATCCTTGTCTTCCCCAATCCACTCCTCCAACCATTTCGGCGCCGCCGCCTCGCCGATTAAGTCCAACCGGCTCTATCCCGTTGTGCAGTCGCCGCCGCGCGTGCCCCATGAGGGCCGCCGCGGTTAACTCCCGCCACCGCGCCGGGAGCTCGGTTTTTTTGTCGATTCACCGATGCCATGCGGTGAATCTCCCACGGTGTCGTGTTGCCGTGGCGCCGCGTTGAGCTCGACAGTGACGATGATATCCTCCTCTAGCCGGTAGGCAACTTGGCGCAAACAACGTGTTCGTTGAAATCGCCGTAAGGTTTGCGTTGCCGCCCATGCGCACATTTTGTTTACATTTCATCCGGTAGAAGTATTTTAGTTATTTTACATGCTCGTAGATAAGTTTTTGCAATGATTCATCCGACTATGAACTTGATATTGAGGAAGAAGAAAACATCTCCATGCTATTGGTTGGTGAACAATTTGTTGTATTTGTCGTGCTATTTGCTTGCGTTGTAATAAATAAAGTGGATAGTTTATTGTTGAACTATTTTGATTTGTTTGATCTTGTTGATTGTATAAAAGTGTGTCTTTGTTGTTTGTGTTGATGTCACGTTGTAGTTTGCCGCGTCTGGTGGGGGGCTGTTTTTGGCCATAGAGCAGGCGCTACAAAATGGTATCTCCAATGAAGGTCGTGCCGGCGCCACACGCTCTATCCTAACGCAACGAGCGCTGCAAAATGGTTTTATTGCGACAAGATATAGAGTCTCTACTAAAGATGATCTAACACTTGTCTAAAGGAGAGGCATCCCACCAAACACGCCCTGGGCATAGACTCTATGCTAGAGATGCTCTAAAACCTGTCCAAAACGCACCCTGGACGGCCAAGATCACGCGAAGAGTCCCGAAAGGTTAAAAGGGGGAGAGGGCAAGAGGATAAGAGCGAGACAGGAGACCGAGGCGACGGTCGTCCAAATCCAGATCCATCCCCAGTTCCTCCGTTCCTGGCCGACCGAGGTGGCGAGGAGGTGCAGTGACCTAGGTGGTGAACGGTGGCTTCGTCTCTCCTGGCCGGCCATGGTGGCGTGGAGGAGAGATGGCGGCTCTGCTTCTTCTTCAACAGTGTGGAGGCGGTTCGTTGGCTTCTCCGGCCAGGGCGCCTCGGTGGCGCTCGCCTGCTTCGTCGAGCCATGGCGGCTCTCATGCAGGCGGCGGTGTCTGCGGCGACTTTGGGTGTTGAATCATTCTGGAGCTTCTCTCCGGCGTTTCCTTGGCGGCATGACTCGTCAACGCGCTGGACTGAAAGGCAGTAGGGCTGTCGCTCCTCTGCTGCTCGGCTCCTTATGCCGGTTGCCTCCTGTGGCAACGGTGCTCGCTGACGCCGGAGCTTCGTCGTTGATCTGGAGGAGGATGAGGACGAAGGGCTTAATTGCTTTTTCAAGTTTTCTTCAGGGTTCTCAATACAAATTCTTGGGCTTGTGTGTATTTTTTAATCCTGTTGGCCTTCTTGTACTCCAGGCCAGGGACTAATTTACAGCAATATACGTCGGGTGCTGTGCAGCCGTTCACCGTTCAAAAAAAAAAAATCCTCACTCATCTTTCATCATGCCGCCGGCGGCGTCGAAGATCTTGCAGGCCTGCCGTCAGGCGTCTCGCGCTGCCCGCTCAGCTGCGTCGGCCGCATCTCGCTGTGCCGCGGTGGTGGCCCGCTCTGGTTCAGGCGGTGAGGCCGCCTCAGATCCGTTACTGCGTAGTCCCTCCTGGAGCCGCCGCTTCGTCCGCGGTCGTTTCCCCATCGCCTCACCGCCACCCCGGATCCCCGGCAGTGGACCCACAATCGCCGTACCACCAACCAACATCCACGGCCCTTCACCAGGTAAACCCCATACCTCTCTCTTCCGATGCACGCAGCTCCGGGAATCATCTTTCTTAGTCTTTTTGGATTGATCAAAGGCCTGACCGCCTGAAGATTTTACTGTAGCTAGCTAGTTTATTGTGAGAATACTCATGTAGCCGTTGTGCAGCTGAGCTGAATCCGTCTTCTATTAGTAGATTAGTGCATGTTGGTGAATAGGACGACATCATACTAATATAGTGGCGAGGTTTACAAGTGTGGCGTTAGGGCATCTCTAGTAGACATCATAAAAGGTGGAACCGAAAAACGCGTTTACAGGTCGCGTTTCGCGGGTTTTTTTAGGTCGCAAACAGCGGGACGGAACAGAAACCAGAAACCTTAACTAAAAAAGGAAATATTCGATTTAGATTCCGCTCGTCGCTTCGTCGTCCTCGTATACAAATAGGAGGCGCTGACGCGTTCATCCCCATCCATCCCCTTCCTCTCCAATCTTCACCGCGCTGCCATGGAGATGCCCGCGTTGAACTTCTACGAGGCGGTGATGTTCGCACACTTCGACAACGTCGCGCCGCCGACCGCGATGGTGCCCCACGCATGGCGCATCATCTACGCGGAGGCGCCGGTGGTTCCGCTCCCGGGCCGAGCCGAGATGGAGAGCAACATCGCGGCGCGCCGCCGCCAGATGCCCGCGTGGAAGAGAGCGCTACCCTGGTACGTGGCGGCCAGCCCGTACTAGCCGACACTGTTCAAGAAGGAGCGGAAGGCCAAGATTGGTAACTGCATCGTAAACGGGCACGTGGTGCACCGGGATCTCCGCAACCGAGAAGGGCGGGAGAGGTTCTGGTCCATCCCTGGGCGGACCAAGTACACCGTCATCGCCGTCGCTCGCCGCGAAGAGGTGCTTCGTATCGCGAACAATGCAGAAATCGTGGAGGTTCCGTCCGACGACGAGGAGGAAGCTGGCGGCTCGGAGGAGGAGGAGGACGGCGCGGAGGACAGTGACAGCGGAAGTGAAATTATTGACTAGTGGTTGAATCAATTAGTGTAGGATGTGAAATTGTAGCTTTGTTTAGGAAGAATTCGTGGTTGAATCAATGAAATGCAACTATATTTCCACTTCAATTAGATCTCCGTCCCGGATCAATTTCTGTCACAGCGAAGGTTGGGAACGTGACCGTTGAGTGGAGGAGGCCTTGTTAGCGGGCGGAATTTGTCTGTCGGGGCCTGGGTCGACGACGGCGCCGGCGACAGGCGGATGCGGAAGGGAGGGGAACACGCTGAAACTTCCCTCCCGCCAAGCATCCCGTTGTTCCCAGGTCAGCTACGGGTCGGGCTCGAAACCTAGGAATTTAGGGTTCCGCGGGGGTGTTTTTCCCGAGGCCTTAAATTTTTTTTCGGTTCAGGTGGTTTTATTTTTTTCGGTTCTGGCCACTTTTAGCATGCGAGACCGAATAGTGGCAGTTATTTTTTTGGTTCCACCCTTTTATGGTGTCTGCAAGAGATGCTCTTATGGGCCGGGCTCTAGGGAGGTGAATCTCGGTGTTTTCAAACAATTCGAAAACGGTATTTAAAAGTTTCAAAAGAGTCTGAAATTCTTTGACCAGATACCTACCAATGATTTATGCAAACCTGTAATTTTTTGTTAAACCATACGGAGTAGTACATAGTACTTTGAGCTACTCAAAAAAATCACAAAAGTGCAGGCAAAAGAAACTCCATTTTGGTCTTAACGTTTGTCTTTGTGTAGATCACAGCTTAAAATTAATACGTGTATACTAAACATCTATATGTAGTTGTATGTTTTTTCAGAATTATTTTGAGATGTAAAAGCAAAGTTTTTTAAAAAATATTGTCCGAGCAAAAGCATAATTTTTGGCAGAAAAAAGCAATCTCCATTCCGCATCTCTTTGTTGTTATATTAATATATATATATATATATATATATATATATATATATATATATATATATAATAATCCCCTACTTTTTTTTAGGGGGTTATAGGTATGGTGACATTTGTGGCAGAAGAAAAGGACCTTGAGTCAGATGAAGCCTTGTGGGCATTGTATGAGCGCTGGTGCAAGGTTTTCAACCAGGAGCGTGACCATGATGAGATGGTTCGTCGGTTCAACACCTTCAAGGATTGTGTGCTGATGGTGGACGAAAGTAACAAAGCTGATCTGCCGTACAAACTTGGAATAAACAAATTTGCTGATGGGCAGCTAGTAGAACTCATGAGCCCTAAAGTTTCATTTATGGAGTTTTATAAAAGAAAGCGGCCTCGCACCAATTGTGCGACATTTGGGAGATCTGGTGCTATCCCTTCCAAGAAAGGCCTTGAGGGATATGAACTGAAAAACCCAAATCAATCCGCATGATCTTTGGAGCAACCTTGAATTTGTACTTGCTATGCTTATTTGTAGCAGAAGTCATCCATTTTTTTTTTTTTGGAAATATGCGCTTTTATTACTTAACAATAAAGTTTACACCCGGACGAAAGCAATTTAAATGGAATTACAAAAAATGTAAATCAAAACACAATTCTCCAAACTAGCTAAGGAAGATCTATTCGCAGCGTTTGCTGCCATCCATGCCGGGAGAAGATATCCCGCGTCGTATCCTCCAACCGCCTACAACCCTCCGCAAACAAGTTGAGGAACTTCATACGTTATAGAGAAGTCCATGATCGAAGGACAGCCGTGGCTCGATAGATAACATGAAGGGAGAAGATACAACGTTATTAAAAATCTTGTCATTCCTACATAGTCAAAGCGACCAAATAATGACAAGCGCTCCCACCTTAAATAAAGTCTCATATTTATCCTCAATCCCATCCATACAGTTGCCAAATATATTGACTACCGATCGAGGAGGAGATAAATCAGAGGCTATTTGGATGATTGACCATATAGCACGAGCAAATTTACAATGGAAGAATAAATGGCGTATTATCTCATTCTGGTGACAAAATACGCATTCAGTGCTATCATGTCAATTCCTCCTAACAAGATTATCTTTTGTGAGAATCACCCCTTTACGGAGATACCAAGCGAATATCTTCGTTTTAAAGGGTATCCTCATCTTCCAAATTTTACTATTGTCATCGACTGGAATATTAGGTTGGATCAAAGCTCTATAAAATGAATCAACGGAAAATTTATCACTATGTAGTAATTTCCATTTGAATTCGTCCATGCCCTCAGATAACTGTATCCTGGATAATCTTACTAAAAAATTATTCCAAGACACCAGTCTAGGACCTAAGAGACTTCTTCTGAAAGACACATTAGCAGGATTAGTTTCCATTACCTCAGTGAGAGTATCCCCTTTGTGCATAACGATCGAATATAGAGCTGGATATTGTTCACGAAGAGAATTTTGGCCAAGCCATTTGTCTTCCCAGAACCTAATCTGTGAACCATCATTAATATTAAAATTGCCAAACCGGAAGAAATGCTTTTTGGAAGCCATTAGCCCAGCCCAAAAGTGTGAATCACCTGGTTTCCAAACCAGTTTAGACACCGCTTTTGAGCCAACATATTTCCTCCATAGAATGGTTTGCCAGACCCCTTCTTCGGTAAGAAGTTTGAATAACCATTTACCCAGTAATGCGGTGTTTTCGAATTTTAAATCATGTATGCCTAATCCACCATATTCTTTGGGTCGGCAAATGACATTCCATTTGGCCAGTCGATATTTCTTCTTCTCACTATCCTCCTGCCAAAAGAATCTTGAGCAGAAATAGTCCACTTTTGACAAGACACCTTTTGGTAACTGAAAGAATGAGATCATATACAGTACCATGTCGGCGAGTACTGAATTAATGAGTACCGGTCTTCCACCGAGGGATAGCAACTTACCTTTCCAACTATTAAGACGTTTCTGAAGTCTTTCCTCAACGAGTTTCCGTTCAGCAATCGTGATACGCCGATAATGTATCGGTATTCCCGGATAATTGATTGGAAAATGCCCCTGACCACATCCAAAGTGATCGTTATATAGGTGGGCCTCGTCTTTAGCCTCGCCAAAACAATACAAGTCACTCTTATGGAAGTTTATTTTCAATCCAGAGAGCTGCTCAAATGCTGATAGTATTAATTTCAGATTCTTGGCTTTCTCCAGATCATGTTCTATAAATAGTATTGTATCATCGGCGTATTGAAGAATAGATAGTCCACCATCAACAAGATGTGGAACCAATCCTTCAATTTGGTCATCAGCCTTTGCTCTCTCAATAAGGATAGCCATCATATCTGCCACTATATTAAATAGTATAGACGATAGTGGATCCCCTTGCCGCAGCCCTTTTTTGGTCTGGAAGTAATTACCTGTGTCATTATTGACATTTATGGCAACACTTTTACCAGACACAAAAGACTGTATGAGAGCACACCACTCTTTTGAAAAACTTTTCATACGAAGTGTTTCCTGTAGGAAAGACCAATTAACTTTATCATATGCCTTCTCAAAATCAATCTTAAACAATACACCATTTAGTTTTTTTGAGTGCAGTTCATGTATCGTTTCATGCAGGATTACAACTCTGTCAACACCCGGATTTTTAATCCCAGATGCCTGTTATGCCATACATCGCAATCCCAGGATTACCATTTTTGCGAGACATAACAGAATTGGATACCACAGTACTTCATCCATTACAAACCATATATAAGGTCTTACACAAATAAGGATCTCATGATCCAGTTCTTAATACAACTTCAAGCAGCGGAAAACGTAATAATAACGGTAGCGTAGGCGAAGCTCCATCTTCGGGTTCACAGGCAATACTGACGATGGGAGATGATCCTAGTTGTCGTAACCTTCCTGAGGTCCATCCTCCATGTACTCCTCTTCATAGTCTGGCCACGGGAATAGCCAGGGACAAAGCCATGAGTACTCTTTAAGTACTAGCAAACTAATACTAACAAGTGAAGGTTTTTTTTGGATAATAGGACACTAGGCTCTAAGGTTGTTTTGCAAAAGCCAGATTTATCTATACTAAGTTCCAAAACTAGTCACAAGTTTATAACTCCTAAGTGGGATCTTGCAAATCATGTCACAACTCTGTTGTGGTCAAGTTAAAGTCTCAATTCATTTCACGAGTCATTTTGAAAAGTCTGACAGGGGAACAGTATGGCCACTCCAACTGTCCATAACCGCGAACGCGGCTATTCGAATAGTTTGACACTCTGTAGAGATTGTACACTTTCACCATAACATTCGATACATCCGTCAGGAACAAATCCCGAATTCACCATACTCAGTATGCGGATAATCAATCCTAACCTTTCAATTATACGCCCTAGTATAAGCACCTCTCCTGTGAGTTTGGCCTCCCAACCATGACCAACTGTCATCTTGGGTACTGCATAGGTGGACAATCTTCACAAGGTAGCCTCAGCTCAGACCTTGGCCGTGAGGGAACTAATACTAAGGTATATAAGTTTCCAGTCAAACCCTACCCAATCTTCGGGTATTGTGGTTGTACGATAAAATTGGAATGGTATCGCATCCAGACAACCATCAGTTTTATAAAATGGCTAAGGCTCATGCCTCAACATTTTCATCACCAAAATCATCAGGTGTTTGGAAACACATGTCCAAAACATTTCAATAGAATGATCCATCATTCCAAGGTTTTCATAACCATTTTCACCAAGTATTCCCATCTACAGTTGATCAAGTTTTATGCTTAGCACTAGCATCTACAGGTGGGGATAAGCACTAATGAGGGGTGGTAACTAGTGGAGTTTCAACTAAGTACAACCTTATATCTTAGGATGATATCAAGGTTTCTAACTTAGGCCAAATTTTATGATCTTTATGCAACCTTCAGACTAACCTTCTAGTATCTACCAAACTCTTAGGTAAACTCTAAGGGCATGTTTGATTCAAAGGATTTGTATAGGAAATTTGTAGGATTAAATCTTATAGGAAATTTTCCTATGGTGATTGTTTGATTTGTAGGATTGATTCCTATAGGAAACTTTCCTAGGAAATCCTTTTCACTAGATTGTATAGGAAATCTAACATTCACCCAAAGCTCTTTTTTAGAATCCTTTGATGCAATCAAACAAACTTTGTTGCATGTGGGTTCCTATAGGATTGAAGTGGACATGACATTGCAATCCTATGGTTTTCCTATTCCTTTATTTTTCCTATCCTATGAATCAAACAAGCCCTAAGTAGGCTTTGATAAAGAAATAAAGTAGGAAGCTTGCCATTAAAACTAGGATTGGTTTATCAAGTGGGTATGATCACATATGCTTAAGGCATATGGTTGGCCTAGTAACAAGTAAGTATTTGCTGGCACAATAGAGTATCTTGCAAGTGTTAGCTTGCACAATCAACTAGTAGCATTAGACATGCCTTGTGCAGAGCAGTGGTTGAAGTTCTCCTCGGCTTCTTCTTCGTAGTATCCTCCTTTCTCTTCGTATCCTTGGTCGGTACTAGCGTCTATAAATAAATACGATATACACAATCATCAAACAATACTTAACTACTTGCAATCATCAGACACAAGGGTCCTATAGATGATCTAGCATCATCTCTAACATTACAAGGTGAAGGTTTGGTTTTAAAAATTCCTTTTTATTTTAGAAAAGTAATTTCTACTCATTGAAAAACTACTTAAGATTTAATATTCTCCAAACCAAACATGGGATCATGTTGACACATGTCATCACCACATATTTTAGTCCATGGGAAAGTGATTTAAAGTGGTGTCACAATTTAATAAGGTTTTACCCTTTTATTTTATTTAAATATAATGACTAGAAATGCCTATGGGGCATTCTTTTGTTACTTGAACATTATTTCTGCAAGTAAACCTATATATTTTTATATATTCTGAAAGGTATGGTTAAATGTGATTTTTGAGAGTTGGAATCAACTCAAAAGCTATTATGGTTTAACTTTGAAAAATGTTTGAATGCAGAAAAGCTTCTGCCTTGTTATTTTTACTAAGGATGATCTACAGATCCAAATGACTTGATCCAACGGGTTTGGATTCAGCATTCACAGACCTTTCCAACAAAATTGGTTTCATTCAAATTGGTGCACTGAATCGACCTGGGTTGATTTTTGAAAATGGGTACAGAAGTGTGTTTGAATTAAAAAGAAAACGTTTTAATTTGAATAACTGGGCTGCGCGGGAAAAGTTACTGGGCCGGCCTGCTAAGCGCAGTGCTCCCGCGGGCTGCTTAAGTGGGTGTCCCCACTCGTCAGTGACACGGGGAGGTGCGAAGCGGTACGGGGCAACGTGGGTCGTTTGATCTGATTCTAATCCAACGGCTGGGGGTCATCGTCGACGCGAGACAACGTCGGCGAGAATGAAACCTAGCGCGGCCAGTGGGGATCGTTGGGGGCTCACTGGGGTGCTGGCGAGGGTCGGCGAGGCGGCGAACGACGAAGTCAACGACGGCGAACTCAGGGATGGTCACGGTAGCTCCTGGGGTGGACGAAATTGATGGCTCCCTTCTTCTCCAGAGGCGGCGGGCTCCGGCGAAATTCCAACGAGGTGGTGTTCGCCTTGCTCTGAGAACAGTGTGGCACGATCAGTGAGGAGAGGGGAGTGAGATGGTGTGACGAAATCGAGCGGGGGTGGCCTCTATTTATAGTCAAGCGAGGGGACCGTCGGGGCGCACGGTGAGCTCGTCGGGGGCGATGTTACAGGCGGCTATTGGCATGGGCAAGGATAGGGGACGGTGCGGTGTTCCCTGGCGATGCTCAACGACATGGTTTCGAGGCGTGGGGCGGTGCGGCTTGGTCTGGAACACGCGACGCTCTGCGCGGCAGAGGCGGCGTCTTCGACGGCGAGCGGTGGTTGTGTGTCACGGGGCGGCGAACGGGGATGTTTGGCGGTCTCCTGAGCCGGTGGGGATTGTGTATGCACGCGACGAGGGCGGCGCGCGGTCTGTGGGATTCGGTCGAGGGTGGTGCTCTGGCGCACGCTCGGCATGGTCGCTGGCGATCTGGGCGCGGTCCGTGCGTGTGGTCCAGGGCTTGGCAACGGTCGTGGCTTGGACAGTGAGTGGCGGTGGACGGTGGGCTGCCTCCCAGACATGCTGGCTAGGCTTGCTGCTGCTCCTAGCTTGCTGTCGACTATAGGGTGGCATGGGTGTGCTCGGCTGTTCACCATTGATGACAATGGCAAGCTCACAGTGGTGCTAGTGCTTGGTTAATCTTGCTACATGATCTACTGAGCTGGTTGTGAGCTAACTAGGGAACAAGTTAGGCCAATTTTACTGCACACTATAGTGTTTGATGTTTGTTTGATTTGTGTCTGCAACCTGTTTGATGAAATGGCCGCATAAAATCAAGTTTTGAATTTTGAAAAGATTTTTGGTGGGTTTGCTAGATTGGTGCTGGTGAGTCTGCAGATGCTTGGGTTTTGAAAGTTGAGCTTGTTTGAGTGGTTTTTGAAAAAGTGGGATCTTCCCATATGAGAAAGATTCAATTTTGAATTGTCATTTAAACTGTGCATTTGAAAGTTTCTGGATGATCACAAAGTGGGCCTTGATACTTTGTTATAAGTACATTCAAGGGGTGCAAAGATTTAGAAAAGTTTCTGTTAGGTTCTGAAAGTTTGAGGCAGCCAAAGTAGGCATGGGAGTTAAATTGGTCAAAATGACCATTCCCTTAATATATTTGTTTTGACTTACTTGTCTTTAGGAAAAGTGTGGGAAATGTTTTAGATGATGTTTATTTTACCTAAGGAACATTTTACAAGCAATGAAACAATCAAACAAGGTGGTTTAAAAGAATTTCAAAATCCATGCATACACATATGCATGCCTTCAAAATTTTATTTAGCAAAGTTTTTGTTAACCCTAAATGTTGATGACTAGTGTCTGATGATCCAAGCTTAGTATTTTTGGGATATTACAAACTCCATCTAAGATATTTCTCCCTTGCATGAAAGCAGTTTGAGAAGGGAGAACAACATGATCAGCCACTGAATTTAGTCTAATCGTAGCAACCTTTGTAAAAAATTTAAAACTAACGTTAAGAAGGCAGATTGGACGATACTGCTGTATACGTTCTGCGTTATTAACCTTAGGTAGTAAAATTATGTTGCCAAAATTTAACCTGAAGAGGTCCAGCTGACCAACTTGCAAAAACTCAAACAAGCGCATCAAATCCACCTTGATAACTTTCCAGAATTTTTGATAAAACTCTGCTGGAAAGCCATTAGGCCCTGGCGCTTTGTTATGTTCTATTTGAAAGACAACCTTCTTAACCTCCTCCTCGGTATAAGGGGCGGTCATAAAATTGTTTTTCTCAATAGAAACCTGAGGAATATCCTCCGTCCGGGACTCATCCAACGAAAAGGAATTGTCTGGTGGTGCCCCAAACAAGGATTTATAGTAGTTGGTAATATAAGATTTAAGATGATGTTGTCCTTCAGTCATCCCTTCATCCTGAATTAGAGAGTGAATAAGTTTCTTCTTATGCCTGCCATTTGCAATAGCATGGAAGTATCTTGTATTCGCGTCTCCTTCAAGGATGAATTTAGCTTTAGAATGTTGGTACCACTTGAGTTCTTCCTGACGCAGAAGTCTGGCAATTTTTGCATTCGATTGGTTTTTAAGCTCAATCTCTTGTGCAGTCAATAACCTAACCTCCGCTGAAGCCTCCAAGTCATTAATAATGGCAGAAAGGCGTATTTTTTTCCTTTTTAAGAATACCAGCAGTATGTCTAGCCCAACCACGGAGGAATTTGCGCAAGGCGCGCATTTTGTTGTTCCACCGTTGTATAGGTGTGCGACCACTAACTGGCTTTTTCCAAATAGCCTTCACTAGGTCATAAACCATCATGATCAATCCATCCCAGTTAAAACTTGAAACTGTTTTTGGATTTTTGTGGTGGTGTTCCGACCGATAACAGTAATGGAACATGATCCGACAAAGCCTCAATACGCTCTAGAGCGCGAACATTTATCATAGAAAATTATCTTCCCATTCGGTATCCATAAGCACCCTATCTAATTTTTCGTATGTAGGCTCCGGAAGACTATTAGCCCAAGTAAACTGTCTTCCTAACATTGTAACCTCTCTTAAGTCCAAGCTGTCAATGACAACATTAAACATGAAAGGCCAATGTTCATCAAACCTACCCCGAATTTTCTCATGAGGGAATCTTATCAAATTGAAATCCCCACCTATAAGGGTAGGGTATGGATTGTCCTTAGCTAGATTTACCAACTCACGTAAAAAGTCAGCTTTATAAACATCCTGCGCAGCCCCGTATACGGCGACTAGAGACCAAGCAAAATCATCAGCCTTGTTCCGGATATGGAGTTTAATAAAAAAATCTCCAACCGAACTGGATAAGATTTTCATAGTCTCATCTCTAACGCCTAACAGGATTCCCCCGGATCTCCCCCGCGGCGGACGTGATACCCATGAAAAATCCACTCCACCAGAAAAGCGATTGAGTTGACTTTGTGAGAAATCACGTCTACCAGTCTCAGAAATACCTAAAAAATCCAACTTATAATCTCTCACACAATCGGCAAAGCACAAATGTTTAGCCAAGTCACGAAGACCTCTGCTATTTGAAAACATGCCATTCATTGAGAAACAATTAGAGATTTGGGTACACATGACCTCTTACGGGACCTTTGGCTCTTTGATTTCCGACTAGAAGCTGTAAGATCATATAATGAATCCAGCCCAGTCTCATCAAATCCCACTTCCGATACTTCACTAACTAAGTGAGATAAGAGTTGACCATCTACTGTGGCATGCAACTCCTCCTCGTCCATTGGTGAAGAGTCAGGAACAACAGAGATTTTAGGAGTAACCGTTAGACGGTCAACCTCCATATGTCTCAAAACAGAACTAGAAAGATTAACTTCACTTACAGATCTCCCCAAACTAACACCAACGTTAGCCAGTTTATCCATCATAGAGTTGTTGGAGAAAGAAAGAAGGGATTTAGAAGATATACCCGGGGTGTCCAAATTCTTTTCCGCCTTCCTCCGCATGGCCTTGCCCAAGGAGTCCTCATCCGTGGCTGAGCCCCCCAGAGCATCGACACCATGACGAGAGCTCCCGCGAGCCGGGGTCCCGGCTACGAAGTTAGGATCATCTACGGCTGGGGACAAACCCGACCCTCCTGGGTCAGGTCAATCCCCCTGGTCACAGGTCCACCATACGAGCTAGAGCGCCCCTCCATGTCCGCCGAACAAGCACCATGGGAGGGGCCTCCAGCATCCCGTGTTAGAGTCGAAGGGGGTTGTACCGCCAGGGGCATAGGTGAAGCACCCTGCGCCCCGGCAGCCAACCTAACAGCCCCGCGGTCGGCGAGCCCCACCTGGGCCTGACTCCACGCCGAAGACCCAAAGACGACCTCCTGCACGACCGGTACCACCTCCTGTAGCACTGGATCCGCTCGCGTGGGAATAGAACGACCCATCATGTGAGGTCTCCCACGCGTGGGAGGAGCCGGAAGCAAAGAAACACAAGTCGTCTCAAAAGAACCACAAGCCACATGCAAAGCCTCCTAAAGCTGTGAAGGAGAGACACGAGGAGAGCACAACACCGATCCCGAACCGCGCAGGGGAGAGTCCAACGGAAGCACCTCCAATAGTTCCTTACCACGGGGAGTAGCAGGGTTAGCATTAAAAGGAGTAACAATAAATAATAGCATAGGATCCGAAGGCACTGAACAGTCCAGCTGAGCACCCTGCCTGGTAGGCGGCTGCGCCGAGCCACCTTGCCTAGTAGTGGTCGAGGAAGAGCCAGCCCCAACAGCCTGTGAGCCACCCCCGTGTCAGATGTATCCATAGCATCATCAGAAGGCTTCTCATTCGCATCATCATCCTGATCATCATCCCTCTTCCTCCATAAGTAAGGTGCAAACTCAGGCTCAGGTACATAACCCTCCGGCTCCAAACGAAAACGAAGCGCATAAGCCTTGAGACCCACCACAGCATCAGTCACAAGGTAATGTCCTAGCGAATCCTGCATCCCCAAGAAAACACTGGTATCCGTCATAGAAACAAGAGTCCGAACGACACCACGTCTCCTCAAACTAAAAAGGTCCACATCCAAAGTAGTGCCCATGAGACCATCGACCGCCCATAAACCCAAGAAAGACCGCAAACAATGTGGCACCGCTTCGACATGCAGCCAAACCTACTGCAACTCAAGCTTATGGGGCACCTCCTGTGTCCGGTAAACAGAAAACGGGAGATGAGAGGTGCTCAGCGGCACCGGCACCTGGATCCCATCCACCCTGTCCAAATCCTCCATCGAGGGAAAACTCACAAGAAAGGTAGATTCTCCATAGGGCATCGCTTCCCACTTCCACTGACTACGAACCGGGCATCTCCTGGCAATCTGTCGTTGAACCACATCTGTAGGGACCATCGGCCTAGTGACCTGAACAAGAGCTATGGGGGTCAAGTTGGCCCCAAGGTGGTCCCGCACCACAGAATCAGGAATCTGCGAAAACAAAGTCAACTCATTGCCAATACTAGACATCACCGGGGTAGGCCTTGGATGCTTAAGAACGGGACATCTCAAAGTGGGATGAGCAGAGTTGTCAGAAATATAGCAAATATGAACCGCCTTACAATCTTTAGTTGCATGCGTATTGACCGCACACTTCCAGCAACGGACTGATTTCTGGTTTTTCTTACCCACGGCAGCAGGCACCGGTGCAGCAACAACAGTCTCCAAAGCTGCGTCAGCCTGAGGAACATTGGCAACGGTCCCCTGTGGCCCGTACAGATACTGCGGCTGTTGTCCCAACACCTGCGAAGACGTCCCCGCCTGGCCAACGGGACACCCATAATGCTGAAACTGTGACGGATGCTGGAGCGGCTGCAAACCCGGCTCAAGACCCACTTGCACCTGATCCTGCTTCTTCTTCTTCTTCCGCTTCGGCACCTGCGCACTTCCATATTCGACCCGGACCGCAAACTGCTGCGGCGACACCCCCTGCTGGATCAGAGGTACCCCAACCGGTGGATGGCCACGGTACGGCGACTGGAGTGGCTGCACTACAAATTGAGGCTGCAGCGCAGGAAAGTAAGCACCATGGGGCGACTGAAACGGCAACGCTATCCCATGAGTGCATCGAGTCGATGGAGGCATCCCGGACGGACCGGAGAACGGCCGTAGCACATGGCCAAAGGTAGGCGCCGATGAAGGCGGCACAATATGCGAGGGTCACTATCCAGATCCCTGCCCTGGGAGAGTGCCAGCGGAGGGGTGCGCCAGAGCCGTCCCGTGCCCAATAGCCTGCTATGGCGCCATCACCTGACCGCGCGGGAGGGCAGACGAGCCCGCCGGCTGAGAAGGGGCGTGGTGAGTCGGAGCACGAGGGGCCGCAGCACCAGGCGGCGGAGCAGCAGCACGCTACGGTGGCACGGCCATGGAGTCGGAGCGGAGCAACGCCTAGACGAAAGATCGTGAGGAAGAAGGCGGCAGCGTAGATACTCGTGAAACATGAGTCGAAAAGGAGCCGATAGCAATTGGGTTGGTCAGACGTCACCCGATGCCAAACCTCCTCGCAATAAGCCTCTAGACTTGACCCTGATTATTTCGTATGTCTTTGATTTTGTGTTGTGCGATAGGCCTCCAGATCGTACCTGAACCTGACACGGAAACTTCTCCTGGAGGCCCACCCGCAGATGCCTCGTGTGGGAGTTTTTCCTCCTGTGGAACTGCCCGCGTGGAAACCGGATCGTAGCGCTCCGCAAACTCCTCGACGAACGCAGCCTCGACGGACGGAGCCAGAACTGGCGGCGCCGACGCCCTCCTCGCGGGAAGGGGGGCCCTCCATGGCCGAATCAGAGGACCCCGGCGCACCAGCAGACCCACCGGCGATGACATAGTACCCCCACGGCAAACCGACGGCGAGGTATAGCGACATGGTTGCAGCAAACTCCGTGGGGGGCGACGAAGACGAACCATGCTCCCAGAACCGGGACGCCGGCGCAGGGAATCCCATCTCCTCCCAAAAATCCTGCTTCAACTCTGCATCGGTCCTCCTTCGCCGCTGACAAACAGTAGTCCATCCCAACTTGCCGGTCGGATCCTCCAGGGTGTCAATCTTTTCCCGCGCAGCTAGGGCCTCGCCACAATCGGAGTCCGAATATGAGCCCAGGCACTGGAACCTCGACCTTGAGCTCGACGCCGGTGTAGTGGCAGCCGCCTCCGGCGACTCGAGTGCCTCGGGCGCCATCGTGAGCCGCCTCCCACGTTGCATCACTTGTTCGCAAAAAGAAATTGAACAAAAATGACCGATCCAGAAGTCATCCATATGTAAGACTTATATGTTTATGTACTCTTGCATATCTGTAATAAGTTATGTACTCCCTATGTAAAATGGACAGTACTACGCATCCCCAGGGGGAACAATTCCCCAAAATCCCCCGGGTCCCCTGCTGACATGTGTCCTCAAAAAGCCTCCTAAATCCCGTTTTTGCTACAGATATACCTGCTTTTGCTATAAATAGTTCCGCTTTTTCTATATGTAGCAGAAAACGGTTCGTCCAGGAGACAAAATAAAAAAAAGGCAGACCTTGCCGGAGTTTTGCCGGAGACTATGTAGCAAATTTTTTGTACTGATGTAGCAAATCCAACTTCGCCGGAGACTTTTGCCAGAGAGACCTCACCGGAGACCTTGTAGCAAAAACTCTAGGCTATTGTAGCAAAACTATGAAATAGTGGTAGCAGAAAAAATGTGCTAATATAGCAAAAAACGACCTTGCCGGAGACATCGTTCATGGCTTGGTAGCAAAATAAAACTAGGCTTCCGTAGCGAAACCAAGCCCACATGTAGCACCGCCGCCGGCCCATGTAGCAAAACTTGACGTTGCTTGTAGCACCACCGGCGGCCACAGGTAGCACCGCCACCGGATGCACGTAGCACAGATCAACGCCGTATGTAGAAGCCTCGGTGCCCTCTAGTATCATCGCCGACGGCCACGTATAGCAAAAATCTCGTGGGGGAACAACCACGGAGCAAGGCGAGGCGCCGTCAGGAGCAACGCCTGCTGCCTTCAGTAGCAACAGCGGGCGCCTTCAGGAGCAACATAGGTGGAGATGGGCAGAGGTCGTCGGCGTGGATCCGGGCGGGAGGTCGCCGGGCGCGGAGGTGGCAGGGGGTCACCGGGACGGAGGTGTGCGGGGTGAAGAGAAACAGAGGCGGTTGTGACAGCCCATGGCTGGGGCGAGGCGGCAGGACGGCGTCCCGTGAGGCTGTTGCCGGTCCGTCATCCTCGACGCCGGCCTGCAGATTATATGGGGAGCCAGGGACGACAGAGGAGCATGAGGGGACGGGCGCGCCGATAGTGGAGCTGCACGAGGATGGGCGCACGAGCGGAAGCAGCCCATGGCTAAGGCAAGGCGGCGCACGCACAACGGGAAGCAGCTAGCGGCAGTTGTGGCCTGCGGGAAGCAAGGGAAGAGAAAAAGGAGTGGAGGAGAAACAAGTCTCAAGGAGTCTCAAGCACCTTAATTATAGTTCCTTAATTACATGTACTACCAGGCCGAGTCTCAAAGAGTGAGGCCGGGTCAACAAAGGGAAGAAGCTCCTTCCCGAGTACGGTTCGGAATGGACCATGGTAAAGTCGGGTCAAAGGATATCGATGAGGAGAGCGCCATCGAGTGACATCTAAAGGGGCCGGGTGACGCGTAAATCCAGAGGTGGCGCCAAAGAAAGGGGCGCCAATGTACTGGAGCACCGTTGGCAAAGAAGCTTTTCTGACTGGGTCCAGGGCTAAGGACTGGCCCTATGACCCGGCCCGCTGGCTAAAGACAAGGCCTAAACAGTAAACCCTAGGGTCTATACTATAAACCTGTCCACCTCCGTCTATATAAGGAGGGGCATAGCTAGGGTTAGGGATACACACAACTAGGGCCTCAAGGCTGGCCACTTCTTCAAGATAGTAGCCACAAGGCAAACTGCTCTTGGAGCACTTGTAATCAATACCAAGTGAGAATAAGGAAGTAAGTTCAACATAGATCATAGTGTTCTTGGGATTCCTTCCCCCAATTTAAGCCTATCCATGGCATTTGTCGTGACACCACCACGACAATTGGTGTCCACCATGGGGCCAACAACGACGCTTGCTGGAGTGTTCACCCGGACGGGCAACATCATCGCTTCATCAGCGAGAGCGTTCTCTCTGGCCTTGTCCACAGGTTTGGCGCCCTCAACTTCTTCGGCGACAATGTTGGGTGTTTCGGCACCAGGACGCTCCCTAGGGGCGGTCGCTTCATCAACTTTGGCGAGCATCAAGTCTACGTTGCGCTGCACATAGTTATAGACTTTTCAATGTCCCACCTTTATGGCGACATGTTATAATTGACAACAAAGGTGTCAAACTTATTTGATAGTGAAGCCATGACTAGGTGAACAAGGAGTGCAGGCTTGAGCTCTAGATCAGCATCCATGGGCTTCAACTTGGCAGCCATGTTGCTCATCCTGAGGATGTGCTCCCTTATGCCATGTCCACCTTCGTTGTACTTTACTGTCACCAGCTGCTTCGGCAACTAGGTAGCATATATCTTTGAAGAACCAGTGAACTGACTCTTTATATTTTCAAGATACTCCCCAATGGAAGCACACTCTGCATTTGAGCCCACAATAGTGTGCTCAATTGTGTTCTTTTTGAAAGCCATGCACTTTTTATTGGTAGTAAGCCACCTTTTGTTCTCTAGGGTGTATATTCTCTTGTTGGCTTTGTCGGCTTGGTGGGTTGTGGGGTTTCGATGACCTAGTCCACCTCAGCGCACACAAAAGCCAAGTCGACCTTATTTCTCCACTCTGTGTAGTTGTCACCTCTGAGGGTTGGAAGATCCTTGATGCAGCTCATCACGTAGTACCCTCCTGAAAACCACAAAGTGAGATCATAACAACAATTGCATGTATTAATCCTATATTGGTCAAAACTAACACATACAACTGTTTGTGCAATTTAAAACTATATCACTCTTGGGCCGAACATAAAAATAAATACACATAAGTAACCACTTTAATCAAAAATAATAATCACGGTCATGCTATTAACAATGTTGGTCAGAAAAATAACATCAACATAACCAGAATAAAAAACTTTAAAATACTGTCAAAATTTAATTCTCACTTTTGTCTTTATTAAATTTGAAGAGCACTTTTAACTATTTACAGCGGAATTAATGAATAAAATTCATTAAACTTTATACTTTTTAGAAACATTTTTGTTACTTTTCTATTTTCTATTCAAACTTTTTGTTGGATTAGCTTGAATAGAAAAAACCTGGCAGAATTTAGCAAAAACTGATGCAAAAAATGCCAAAAAACTACTTTTGTAAACAATAAATTGATTCATGTAATGAAAAAGGCCAGAAAACGATGGCACATGATCTCTTTGCGGCCTCCTGCACTTAGCAGTGCGCGTCGCCCGTGCGGCCAGCCGCAGCGCGCTGCTCTTTTCTGTCGCTCGCTTGCGCCTCTAGCCCAGCAAGAGCCCACACGGCGCAGCTTCTAGCAGTGCCTTTGCCCGTGCGCAGCTCAATCGGACGGTCACCCGGCGCTGTCAGAGGAACAAAACTAGGTCCCCCCGACCCGAGCTAACCCTAAACCATTCGCATCTTCCTCTTGCTTATGTCCCATTCCCCCTCGCGGTGCCGCATCGCCCCGTGCATTTCTCTCTGGCTCACGCTCCAGCGGCTACTGGCCCTTCCGTGGCCGGCGACGATGCCCTGCGCACGTGGAACCCTCCTTCCCTTTCTCTATACTTCTCCTTCTTCACCTATTGACACACCCAGCCTTTTTCAGAGAGTGAGCAGCGGCGAACAGAGATTGAGCAGCGATGCCCCCTGGCCCCTTGTCGGTACGCGCATCCCTCCGAGGGTGGGTGCGCCGCTGTCAAGCGGCCCAAGCAGAGGCGCCCTTTACCGGCGGCAGACGGTGGTGCTATAGGGGGAAATGTGGGCCTTTTCTCTTTCTGTTTTGATTAGGGATTTGCTTTTCTAGGCTTTCTTTGCTTTTCTTTGCCCCGTAAGGGGGTGGGTTCTTCTTCCCGATGCTTCGGCTTGCCAATGCGCATCGGGATCGAGAGGAATGGCGTGGCCCTAGGGCGACGCGACTTTGGGGTTAGGGTTTCTGTTGGGTTTCATGTCTCTGTTTACAGTCTACCGAAAAAATCCACAACCTAGATTAGCTCTGATACCATTGTTAGCTAGCTTTAGATCGTCTAGGTGTAGATCTAATCGGTAGTTACCTTTCCTACTAACCAACATGCGTTCTAGATGTTAACTGAGAGAGGAAGAGAGAGACCTTTGCTTTGGCTCGATGAGCTCGAGCCGTTGGCCATGGTGGTGGTGGTGGGGGGGGGCGACGACGAGAGCGTGGTGTGTGTGTGGACAAGGCGGCGGCGGTGGTGCTTCCCATTGCTGGGCGCTAACCCTAGATCGGCCAGGGAGTATCGGTGGGGCGTGCGGCAATGCGGTGAACCTCGTAACGCGTGCCCCCGGCCCCCACCCTTTATATAGCGACAGGAGCCCACCAACTAGAGTTCGGTTGGGCGCCCCCAATCAGGACGTGGGTCAAGGGTCCCGTCGAGCCGTTGGACTCGATCGAGGGAGAGATCAATCTAACAATATGTACACTAACTGGTTGAATGAGATTAGTAAAGGACAAAGGCACAAATATGTACATATGCTTAGACTTTATGTTGGTTATTTACTCTCTCACTATCTTAACGGTCTTTCACTCCGCTATATTAATATAGCATAACAATTACACCATACAGCTACGATAGTCTCGAAAAGAAAAACAATGCTAGGTAGCAGCAAACACATGCCCACGGAAAACAAAACAAGAAAAATAGCGTATGCAATATACAGAAACGACTTGTATTTTTCTATTACGCGGGTTGAGTTTGTAATCCAGCTTATTCACTTTGTATGACTTCAAATGTCATTCAGTTAACTATGCAAAGAAAACGTTTGCGCTCGCATGTATTATGTATCATAGGCCAGAATAATAGCTCACTGCGGCGCCGTTTTCGTTCAGTCGCAGGACAGTAGTTCAGAGTTTTCCTTCAAATCCTCACGCAGACTCTGTTTCTTATTGCAGTACAGTATTCAGCAACAATGTCAGGGTCGTTTACACACAGCTGAATCAACAGATCGTATTCTACATACTACGCTTTACACAGAGTTACAAGAGTACAAGTTCACACAATTAGCACATGACTGTTGGTTACAGGCTAACCATGATGATGGTGACGATTACGGCCTGGTTGGTTCTGCATGCGTCAAGATTCAGTTAATCAGACTGCCCTTTGGCCTAGTGCTGTCAGAAAAACTCACAGCAAGGGAATGCAGCTTCAGTTGTAGTTGGACCTTCTCAAGGGCATGCTTGCCTGGCTGTTCTGCGGCCTCCCGAACGGATCGCTTATCCCATCCTACACATGATGATCATTAAGCACGCGCTGTCAGATCACAATGGTCGTCGGTCGATGATCAAATTGTGGACGGATTGATGCTGTTAATAATACTTACGGGTCGTGACCGTGCCGGCGTTGGCATGGCAGCGTTGCTGACGTAGGCGGAGCTGCTCATGCCGCCTCCGCCGCCGCCTCCGTGGAAGCCGCCGCCCATGGGGTTGCAGAACTGCATGTTGTCCTCGCCGAGCGCGCGCAGCCGGTCCAGCTCCGGGAGCACGACCGTGGCGAGGTCGGGCCGGTCCTTGCGCCGGAGCTCGCAGCACCGCACCGAGATCTCCGCGAACCGCCGCGCCTCCTCGATGGGCCAGTCGTGCACCGCCGGGTCCAGGAGGTCGCCGAGGGTGCCGTGGTCCAGCGCGCGCGACACGTGGTGCGCCAGCCCCATGGGCGGCCGCGCCGTGATCATCTGCAGCAGCATCACGCCCAGGGAGTACACGTCCGACTTCACGCCCAGCATCCCCGTCTGCTGGTACTCCGGGTCGATGTAGCAGAAGGTGCCCGCCGCGCTCGTCATGTGGCACTGCGTCACCGTGTCCGCCACGGACGGCGGCACCAGGCGGGCCAGCCCGACGTCGCTGATCTTGCTCACGTAGTTGCGGTCCAGCAGGATGTTGCCCGGCTTGAGGTCGCGGTGGACGAGCGGCTCGGGCTTGGCCTGGTGGAGGAAGAGGAGGCCCGTGGCGATCTCCGCCGCGATGCGGAACCGGTGCTGCCATGGCAGCACCGGCCCGTTGCCGCCGCGCGGGAACAGGCAGTCGTCCAGGCTGCCCATGGCCATGTACTCGTACACGAGGCACCCGTACTCCGGGCACGCGCCCAGGAGGAGCACCATGTTGGGGTGGCGGATGCAGCTCAGCACCTCCACCTCCTGCTGGAACTGCGACCGCCCCTGCGCGGCGTCCGGCCGGAGCACCTTGATGGCCACGGGGGTGTGGTCCAGATGGCCCTTGAACACGGGCCCGTACCCGCCCTCCCCGACCTTGCGCGCCTCAGAGAAGTGGTCCGTGCCGATCTCGATCTCCTCGATGCTGTACCGCCGGTACCGGGCCGACGAGCCGCCCCCGGAGCCGCCGGACTTGAGCCGCTCCTCGGTCTCCTTGAGCGCTTTCCTCTCCGCGGCGATCCGCTTCTGCGCCTCCAGCTCCGCGATCCGCTGCGCCGCCTCGGCAGCCTCGATGGCCGCCCGGGCCTTGGCCTTCTCCTGCTCGATGAGCGCCATCGCCGCCTCCTCCGTCAGCCGCCCGTCATGCGACCGCTGCTCCTCCTCCACCTTCCACCGCTGCAGCTCCGTCGCCTTCTGCTTCGCGGTCAGCGCCTCCTTGCACGCCGTGCTGTACATGTCCATCGTCTGCTTCAGCTCCAGCCGCAACCGTCTCATCTCCGACTCCATGTCCTCCTACGCACGCACAAGATCACGCATTGAAATTTGCAAAGATGTACTAGTACTCGCGGGATGGCGATTGCGTGCGTTGCTTTGAGGAGGATTGATGAGCTGGTACCCCGGGAATGGAGGAGACGCTGGTCTGGGAGTTGGAGGTGCTCTCGTTGCCGAAGGAGTCGCCCCACCCCGGCCGCGGCGCCTCGAAGCTGTGTTGCTCGTACGGGCTGTCCGACCCGGTGGACAGCCGCGGCGGGTACGCCGGCCGGTCCACGCTCCGCCGGCCGCCGGGAGCAACACCGATAAACGATATATCCGACGAGTCCGGCAGCGAGAACTGCGGGAACTCCTTCCTCGCCGACGTCGGACCCCTTGAGAACGGCGACCTGTCACATACGTACGTAGCCATCCATGATCAAGCATGCACACCCACGCACTTTACAAGAACTGGCTAGTACTAAAAAACTTACATGATGAAGTTGTCTTGCATCGTCGGCGTCCCGGCGGAGTCGCCTGTCATGCCATCCCTTGTTAATTAGTTTGCATGAGAGATCATCATCATCGTCAATGCTATGCAATGCAATTCACGGTTAATTCGAGTGTGTCACCTCGCGCTGCAGCTGCTGCTGCCGGCGGCGGCGGCTTCTGCGGGGCGGGTGCGAGTGTCTGCTGCTGCGGCTCGGGCGGCAGCGTCGCCTTGGCGGCCCCCTGGATCATGGTCCGGAGCGGCGAGACGGAGGGCGCCGGGCGGGTGGCCTGGCGCACGGACGTGACCTTGCCGCCCTTGCTGATGACGTAGACGCTGGTGAAGTCGGGGGCGGTCTTGGTGACGCTGCTGGGGACGTCGGGCTTGAAGCGGACGAAGCTGTTGCGGGTGTTGGCGCCGAGGACGACCTTGTCGATGGCGGCGTGGGCGAAGAACTCCACCAGGGACTTGGCCACGTCGTGGTCGTCCAGCACCACGTCCTTGCAGTGGATGTCCTTGCGGGTGCAGAAGCAGCGGAAGGGCAGGAAGAGGTCCTTCATCTGCGGGTCCGCCGGCTGCTTGTACCCGGCGGCGTCCTCCACGCCGCTGGAGTGGCCCCGCATGTTGACGTGGACCAGCACCAGCGTCTGCCCGCGGTGCACCAGCGTCTCCGTCGCGTACTTGAGCGCGTTCTGGCTGTTCTTGTCCTTGTCGATGCACACCGCCACCAGCGGGTAGCTGCCCCCGCCGCCGCCGGCATCGCCGTCGCTGTACTTGCCCATCCCCGCCACGCCGGCCTCCTTTCTTCCCCGCCTTCTGTTTGCCCTAATTAATCTCGATCTCTACGCTATGCTCATGGAATTCCACCAAAGGGAGCGAAGAGCTATTGGTCACGAGGGGAGGGAGCTCGTTTAGGCAATTTGCTATCGTTCTCTGACTTCTACTGACTATTATTAAGCATGGCGTTGTTGTGGTGCTTCTTACAAGGGAATGATTGCCCTTTTCAGCTGAGTTTACGGCTAACCACAGATTCTGCTCATTTCTTCAAGTTCGGGAGATTGTGTGGGTCCAAGCTCTGCAACTGCATAACTTAACACCATTCATGGTTCTCACCCAGCATGACGAGGGTAAATTATACACATCGAATGAATAATTACTGATTCCAATGTACAACCAGCTCTCCAGTAGATACAAGCATCCAAATGCTACATATTTTTTACATTACTTGGCCAATATTTACAGTTTTAACTGTATGAACTAAGTCTACAATGAGATCAGGAGGTCACATTCCGCCATCACCTGACCGCAAGTATCTTGCTCTCAAATAACTTTATGTATGTTGGCCTGCCAGGAAATCAATAATCTAACTGATTGTAGTTACACAGCTGTATACAAGACGGATTAATCTTCCAGCTGAATTCACTGGAATGAATCGGCAAGACCAACCAGCCTAGACTAGAAAGTTGTCTATCATATGGTAGATCACATCTTCTCCCTCCAAGTTCATTGGGGTCCTAACCTGCATGCAGGTTGCAGGGTCAGTCCACTCTCAAACGCTTAAAGATGCTGCGACTTAATCCTATTTGTCAAGATCTTATTCCGGAAAATCATGCACAATTATTTATCCAGCAGTAGATGATCATTTTGTCCATCGGTATTCAACAAGTAAATATGAAGCAATGGTTCACATCTACTGATTACTAGTTCAAAGATAACAATGTTGTTACCACACGAATCCAAGTCCTAACTCCCGCTTGGTGGTTTAGTTACCAGCCTCTTCCAGTTCAAGATTTATACAACCATGAACGTGGGCACAACAGTTATGAGGGGTATTTAGCTACAGTATTGAAGCTTACCTGGATGTTGTAATGCGCATTGTATTTTAGCCGGCTCTCATGAAAGCATACATCCACACGTTCCCAGGTCACTTGTCTAAGGCCACGGATCATTATCTCTGCAAAACGGAACATATAATTTCAGTAGATAACCTACTAGCATAGATCTCTAGTTTAAAAGGACTGTGTGTACAGCAACCCATATTCTGATCTATATTTTCAAATTTCTAAGGTTCTGAGTTTACTGATGATAATTGAGTTTTAGAACTGTCTAGTAGTCCAAAGACTAGATGCAACTTTACAGGGATCTCTGTTCTGGTGTTATCAAAAGAAGAAAACCAAGCTTCCCACAATGCAGCATACACTAATTATTACCTTCAAGGCTATCTTTGAGTGAAGCATCTACTGAATCCTCCTCCTGAGGGTCCTCTGGGTTAGCAGTACTAGCATGAATAACATGTGGATACTTTTCATTGTTTGCTGTTAACTCAAGCTAAAACACATAGACAGAGCAGACAGTTAAAACACACAGAAAGAGTGTTAATGCTTTTTGATAGATTGACAAGTGAAGGCCTAATTTACTTCAGGTAATTCATGCTGACGTCGAATCGACGATGTTTTCCAACCAACTATATCTTTTACGAAATTAAGGGCAAAAGCATCAGGAGTTGATTCTTGAACAACTAATAAAAAACGTCACAATACATAAAATAAATCAAGCTTTAAGTTCTGGCATCTGTTGGATACGGTCATATGTTATATTTGCATACACAACACGGCGTTTGAAAGAGCGCAGAGCCGACCTGCATAATAAAAAGGCATTAAGCAAGTTACATTGTCGCAAAACTGGTTTAAAGGTACCACTGGTTTTTATGCAAGTCGCAAGTTAGTACATGAATTTTCCATCGTCGCAATCTTCAACCATTCGCACAAGAAGTGGAGGCTTCTCGTCATCCCTGTCCGAGAGAAACAAATGTTTACCCGTCCTCCCAACTATAAGATGTGCAGTTTCTACAGCAGTTCGCTCCAAAAGCGGAACACCAAAAAGAAAGGGCAGCTGTGGAGAACATAAATGTCAGATGAGAATACAATTTGCTGTCTTCATTGAGAACATTTTCTTATTGAGTTCAGCAGACAGCAGCAAACATTAAACTGAGAGGGCAAACATATTTTTCTAACTTACAATCAATGTCAGGGAAAATACTTTTTAGTAGAAAACATTAAAGCTAAAAGGTAAGTTTTATAGGACGGCAATCAGACATGCCATGCTTTATGGAGCAGAATGTTGGCCCACTAAGAAGCAACACATCCAACACATGAGTGTCGCCGAGATGCGTATGCTAAGGTGGATGTGTGGCCACACAAGAAAAGACCGGATCAGGAATGAAGTGATACGCGAGAGGGTAGGGGTGGCGCCACTCGAAGAGAAGCTTGTCCAACACAGATTAAGGTGGTTTGGGCATGTCCAACGGAGGCCACCAGAAGCACCGGTCAACAGTGGGATTCTAAGGGGTTTTGATAATGCAAAGAGGGGTAGAGGACGACCAAAGCTAACATGGGAGGAGGCGGTCAAAAGGGATATGAAGGAGTGGAATGTCCCTAGAGAGTTGGTTTTTGATAGGTCTGCATGGAAATCAGCAATCCATGTGCCTGAACCTTGATTTACTTCGTTTGTTCTTTGTTCTTGTTCTTGTTCTTGTTCTTGTTCTTGTTCTTGTTCTTGTTCTTGTTCTTGTTCTTTTTTTTTGACTTGCACTTTTTACTGCTTTCCGCTTGACTTGCACTTTTTACTGCTTTCCGCTTGACTTGCACTTTTCTCTAGTTTCCGTTTGGGTTTCATATCTAGCCTACCCCAACTTGATTGGGACTAAAGGCTTGGTTATTGTAGAAAACATTAAAGGAGATACAAATGATGCAGACAATGATGTCCCTATTAGCCACGAAGCCTACTTTGTCCATGGAGAATAATATTTCTAGGCTCTTTAATGTTTCAAGAGCCTCCGCATGGAGTAGTTAAAAGTATTTCAGCTTGACTGGGAGCAAGAATGAGATACAGCATTGCACCTATCGTGCTGAGCTATTTGTCCATTTTCGATAGCAAGGAGAGATGACAGATGCAAAAGTCTTGGGTTTGCACAAATATCAGAACCTAGTATAGAAATGAAAAGCAAAAAAAAAATCACTGCCTAAGTGTGAGAAAGAAGGTATGCTAATAGCTAAGTTTAGTAGTAGGCATCTATTTACCTCCCACTGATAAATTTATATTAGTAGCACCTATGGTGCACACAAGATAGCTCATAAATCTTACTTGCTTATTCCCCCTTGAGCCCAAATGTGGTGTAGCCGAGGCTATGAAATTCATTGGTTCTAGGCCAGCTAATTTACCACCTCCATACATATTCTCTTCATCTATTGAGTGTTCATAGAGTTTCCCAATTGCATATCTTGAAATCAATCCACCAAGTGAATGAGCAACAAAAGAGATTTTCCGTAAGTTCCCTCTCCTCTGGACAACTTGCCGTACCTGGATAATAAATATCAGTTCCATATATCAAATTCGTTTTAAACATAGTGTGCTTATTTTAGCACTGATGTAGGTTAGAACTATTTAGAATTAGAAATACAAGAAGAAATTGATGAAGACGAATGACGACACCTCTTCAGCCAGTCTTTCACCCATTAAATCAACTCCATCGTATGTTAACGTTGAATGGTTGCACTCACTACCTGCTCAGATAAATTTTATAAGACACCTGTATCAAAATCTACCTAGTGCACGAGAAAGTATTGAGCATCATGACATACACAGGTCAACAGTCAATTCATCATAGACTTTCCTCCCTCTTGGTGAACGTTTGATTCTAGTTCGTGAAGAGTATTGCACTGGCTGGGAAAATTTAGCAATGGTTTTACGGTCACTCAACCTTCTAACCCAAACTTAAAAAGGTCTAATTCTTCATTACACAACCAAATCATCCCAAAAGTTTGAGAAATCAACATAGTTTAACTCATAAATAATAGTTGTGCTTGTGCGTGATGCATCCGACCGGTTCTAGCTTTGCACCGTACGACATAAATAACACTATCTAAAAGTAAATTAGAAGTGCAGCAACTTGTATAAACTCACGATGCACATAGACTTTCCCAGGCAGCCTCTTCACGAACTGCTCCGCCCCGAACTTCCAATCCGACGAACTGATTGAAATACAAAATCAGCTTACACCAAACTACTAATTATCAGAAATAAATGAGAAACGAAGGGAAGCCGCCCACGCACCTCCCGTAGAGCCCGTTAACCATGACGACGAGGTGATCGGCCTCCTCGCCGCCGATCTCCACCTCCTCACGGTTTCCAGCTTCTCGCCCCTCCTCCTCAGCCTCAACCTCCACCTCCCTGTCTGCGGCTGGAGGCGGCGGCAGAGGCCGCGAAAGCACGCGCCGCACCCAGTTTCCCAAATCCAGCCTTTCGCCTCCAGGCCTCTGCTTGCGACCGAAGAGCATCCCTAGATCGAGCCGGGGCACCGGCGCCGACCACCGTGTGCTGCTGCTGCGGCTGCTACCAGGTGGCGCGTTCCTGGACTGGCTCATGGGGGCGGCGAGGCGGCTCCGGCGGCGGCGGCGGCGAGGTGGGGACTGGGCAAAGGGGAGTTGAGGTTGAGGCGGAGGAGGCAGTAGGGAACACGTGGCTGACGCGCGGAGCCTGGAGGAGGCGGGCATCCCGGTTGCTTGTGAGGAGTGTGGGCCCACATTGACGGTTCTGGAATCACGGAGAGGCCCACGTGTTAGAGCATCTTCACTAGGGCGGTGTTTGGGTGCCAGCTCTCGTATGGGGTATGGGGCAGGAAGAAATAAAGACTTTGCTTTCACGTGGCCGGAATTTTTTTTACACCATACAAGTTTTAAAGCGTCCTTTAGCTTGGCCCTAGACGAAAGTCCAAATCGAACGTTTTCATGGAGTCAAATTCTTCTCGCGCTCACGGGGAAGAAGGTGCACGTGCTCATGCAAGGAAGGGATGGCGGGAGCTCGCAAAATCCGGCGTGAGAAATTAGGGTTACTGCTCGCCGATTCACGACGGCTATTTACACCGCCCCTTCACCGGCTCCAAAATCCCCGTCACCATTTCCCCAATTTCTAGTTCTTCCTCGAAACCCTCTTCCTCACAGACGAGCAGGTAAGCGGTGCCTCCTACTCTGGTGGGTCTAGCTCATCTCTGCCAAGTCTCCCTTCTCGGCTATGTCCGACATGCCATCCTCATCGGTCGATATTGAGATCATGGTAAGAAACAGCTAACCCTAGCTCTCACATCTTAGATTTGTTGCCATGTTCTATCTCATAGTTCTAAGCTATGAGTTGTGTTCTAGATCTGGGCCTGAGCATTTTGGTGGTCAGTATTCATGCTGTCATGTGACGATTTCCATGTGTTGTAGGTAGGATTTCTTGGGGTTCTGGTGCGGAAAATCAAAATTTTACTACGACGGATCGCCCCGATGCCCAAGATCTAGTAATGTAGTAACGGCTGAGAGGTTTCGGATACATACCATTATAGTCCGAAAGCGGTTAACGTTCTGAGGGGAACGTGGTTGTAGTAGTCATGCTCATAGCCGACCTCAAGGTCGCGAAGCTCCTCACAGGTCACCCCTTGCTCCATCACCATGCAGCAGTCCGGCTCACGACATCCAAAGTGCCCCAAGTGCACCTCGTGCCTTCGTACACATACGGTGTACGACGAGAACCTCTGTCTCCGTGATCCCGTAGGGAGTGCGGAAATAGATCTCCGGCTATGGAATCATTGCAGTGCAACGGCGTGCTACGGATGTGTCATCTCTTACGCGAACAGCCCTGGGCCATGCCAACGCGTGGAGACAACTAGAGATAGAGAGATTGGAGAGTAGGAGAACGAGAGCTCCCAACTCACGGGATGTGAGATCCAAACACATGACTTAATAGGATTGATAGGATACTCATACCAACAAGTTGCAACTTCTTTTCCGGAAGCTCATTTAAAAAGAACTCTAAGGTTAAGCGTGCTTGGCCTAAAGCAATTCTAGGATGGGTGACCGACCGGGAAGTGGGTAACCGGGTCGCATGAGTGAGGATAAAGTGCGCAAAAAAGACTAGTGTTGGTCTATAGGGTCAGTCTAGATATCCTATTAAGCTATCAGGAGTGGCACCCCCTAGGCCCAGTGGACGGGGTGTTACACGGGATCTGTCATATTGGTGCGTCTATTGTATTCCTCCAAGGGAGAGAGGGGGCCTCTTTATATAGGGGGAGGGGCAGCCTTGCCCCTCCCCGAAGCCATCCAAGCAGTGGCCAAGGAGGGGAGGAGGCAGCACCCAAGGGTGGGGGCAGCCTTGGGGTGCCCTAAACCCTAACCCTAGGCGCCCTAGGGTTTCCCTAGGCGCATGGGCCCTTAGGGCCCATCTGGGTGGCCTTCCCTTTTCCGGTTTTCCTCATGGGCCTTTTTTCCCTAGGAAATTTGGCCCATTAGTGGAATAACCTTTCAAATTAGATTTTAATATTATATTTAATACTAATTTACATTAATTAATATGTAAATACATATTACAAAATTTGATTTGACCCTAAACACCTTTCAGTTCCCCTTCTATATCCTCCGAACAGCTTTGAAATCTCCCGAAACAATTCTGGTCCTCTCACCGAAACTTTTTCGGTTTCCTTTTTTTCTCCGAACAACTTCAAATCTCTCTCCATAAGACAATTCCTACTTTCTCTTTCTCTACTATGATTCCAACTTATGGATAATCTCCAGCTCGTCGCATCCTTAAGTGTATCCCCTCACGGCTCGGGAATGGCATAGACATGACCAAGACTCCTCTTGCGTCAACGATCAACAGCGGGACCGGGATGCCCATAATGACCCCCTGTGCATTCCAGATTGACGATGTCGTTTGAACTGTAAACGTAGAGTCCATTTCCCTTTGTTTCTTTGATACTACTTGTCCGAGATACGACCGTTAGGTATCTCCATACCTTGTTCAATCTCGTTACCGATAAGTAGTGTTTACTTGTTACCGCGATATTACATCCCTGTGACCTAGTCACATGTTGCAACATTTATGGATGTAGTTTCACCAAGTCGGCCTAACTGTATCTTACCCGTCACTAGGTGAACAAATCCCGCTCTTGAAGAAGTTTCCTCAACATGTTCCTCCGGATACCCAACGACACTGTTATGATCACCATTTCACTGAGTGGCGTTAAATATTATCAAAATAACCTCGGGAGACAGTGATTTGATATGGTCTCACGATCTAAGGACAAGGAGACTTTGTTTCTGACTATTGCAATGATGAACTTTATGACTTGATCGTGTCGCAATCTTTGAGAAATGTTCGTCACATCATTCACCAATGAAATGACCTCGTTGTCAACCAGCCCTATCACTCATGATTAGTAAACCTTGATCATTAGTTACCCAACAAACTAGTACCAATAGAGGCTACTAGAGACTTACGTTTCATATCACACTTGTATCAATGTTTCCATTTGATACAATTATAACACAATATGAAACTATTATGAACTTATTGGGATATGACAATAATAAACCTTTGATTATTTTCCTCTAGGGCATATTCCCTTTAGGATTAGTGTTATAAGTATACTTCTTCTGAAGGGTTTCGCGGCATAGTAAATCAAAATTTTCTACGGATGCGAACAGAGGGAAGCCAAGATCTAATCTAGGAGATGCAAACAACGAGAGAGATTGGATTAGATCTTCATACCCTTGAAGATTCGCACAGCGAAACGTTCGTCCGAACGTGGGTGATGTAGTCGTACTCGCTTCTCCTCCTCGCGATCCGATCCGATCTAGCACCACAAGTGGCGGTGCCTCCGTGAGATGCACACGTGCAGCACCTCGACGTCTCCTCCTTCCTCGGACCAGCAAGTATGGTGGAGAGACGGATTGGATCTACAACACGACGGCGTGGTGTATATGATGGAGAATTTCTGCAGCAGGGCTTCGCCTACAAACAGTCGGGAGGGAGAAAGGAAGGGCAGCAGGGCGGCTAGATTTGGAGGGGAAGGTGTGGAGGGATGGTGCGCCCCCAGCCCTCTTTATATAGAGGGGTAGGCGGCTGCCCTAGCCCCTCCCCCAAGTCCAAACCGGCGGCCACAAGGAGGAGGAGTGGGGGGCAAGGAAACCCCCCCTTCTAGAAGCTCTATCTAGGGTTTAAACCCTCTTGGCCGGCTGGGCCCTATGGGGCCTTGTGCCCCTGGCCCAATGCGGCCAGGGCACTCCCTCATAGGCCCATGCCCCCTCCCGGAAGGTGTGGCCACGTTGGTCCCCTTCCAGAAGGTTCTAGAAGCTTCCAGTACAGTACCGATTAATCCGGAACAATTCCGAACTCCAAAAACTGCACTGCCTTATATGAATCTTATTCTCCGGACCACTCCGGAACCTCTCGTGATGTCCCAGATCCCATCCGAGACTCCGAACAAAAACTCATAAACCAATTATCCAATCTATCCTAGCGTCGAGACACGTTAAGTGTGTGACCCTGCGGGTTCGAGAATATGCAGACATGATCTTCTATCAATAATCAACAGCGGGGTCTGGAAACCCATATTGACTCCCACACATTCATCGATGATCATATCGGATGAACCACGATGCCAGGATTCAATCAATCCCATATATATATTCCCTTCGTCTCGCGATATTTTACTTGCCCGAGATTCGATCGTCGGTACCGTCATACCTAGTTCAATCTCGTTCACAGCAAGTACTTTACTCGTTTCGTAATCCGATATCACTTTGTGATTAACTCCTTAACCACATGCTTGCAAGCGGTGTTGATATCGATTACTGAGTGGGCCCGAAGTATATCTCTCCGACTTGGGAGGGACAAATCCCATCTCGATACATACAACCCAACAGATACTTTCCGATCACCTGAGAGACACCTTTATGATCACCCTCTCATAGGATGACGTTTGATGACCTCAAAGCTTTCTTCCGATACCAGGGAGTTGTATTATCTCATGGTCTAAGGAATACAATATTTGACATAAGAAAAGCTTCGCAAAGACGAACACGATGACACGATCTAATTGCTTCGCTTAGTTTGGGTCTGTCCACCATATCATTCTCCCAATGATATGATCTCATTATTAATCGACAACTCATGTCCATGGTTAGGAAACCTTAACCATCATTAATCAATGAGCTAGTCCATAGAGGCATACTAGGGACACGGTGTTGTTCACAAACCACACAAGTATTAAAGTTTCCGCTTAATACAATTCTAGCATGGAATATAAACTATATCATGAACAAGAATTATAATAATAACATCTTTATTATTGCCTCTAGGGCATAATTCCAACAGTCTCCCACTTGCACTAGAGTCAATAATCTAGTTTACATTTGGCAACAATCTCACACCCATGGCACTAAGGTGCTGATCATGTTTTGCACGTGGAAGAGGTTTAGTCAATGGATCTGCGACATTTAGATCTGTATGTACTTTGCTAATCTTCAGATCTCCATCTGCTATATAATCTCGGATTATATGAAACTTGCGGTTGATATCTTGGTTCCTTAGCGAGTGCTATGGCGCCAGTGTTGTCACACAATATCTCCAGTGGGTCCAATGCACTTGGAACCACGCCAAGATCAGTGATGAAGTTCCTGATCCAAACTCCTTCACTTGACGCTTCTGCAGCAGCCATGTATTCCGCTTCTACTGTAGATCCCGCGATCATGCTTTGCTTGCAGCTTCTCCAGCTCACAGCTCCTCTATTTAAAATATACACGTATCCTGTCTGAGATTTAGAATCATCCTTGTCGGTGTCAAAACTAGCGTCGACGTAACCTTTTACGACGAGCTGTTCATCACCCCCATAGACTAAGAACATTTCTTTAGTCCTATTTAGGTACTTTAGGATGTTCTTTACGGCTGTCCAGTGTTCCACTCCTGGATCACTTTGATATCTGCTCGTCAAACTAAGAGCATTGGACACATCCGGTCTAGTACACAGCATGGCATACATGATAGAACCTATGGTCGAGGCATAAGGCACTTTGCTCATAGCTTCCCTATCATTTACCGTAGCTGGACACTGAGCCTTGCTGAATATCTTACCTGACAACATAGGCACTGAACCTTTCTTTGCCTTATCCATTCTGAACCTTTTCAGAACTTTGTCTAGGTATGTACTCTGGCTTAAAGCTATCAAGCGTCTTTGTCTATCTCTATAGATCTTGATGCCCAATATATAAGCAGCTTCACCTAGGTCTTTCATTGAAAAACACTTGTTCAAATAACTCTTCACATCGTTAAGCATGTTGATGTCATTTCCAATAATCAATATGTCATCCACATATAGTACCAGAAACGTCACCGAGCTCCCACTCACTTTCTTGTAGATGCAAGCTTCGTAGCAATTTGGAACAAATCCAAAGCTCTTGATCACTTGATCAAAACGAAGGTTCCAACTCCGAGATGCTTGCTTCAGTCCATAAATGGAACGCTGAAGTTTGCATACTTTATCAGCATCCTTAGGATCGACAAAACCTTCGGGTTGCATCATATACAACTCTTCATCAATGTTGCCATTGAGGAACGCAATGTTGACATCCATCTGCCATATTTCATAATCATGAAACGCAGCAATTGCTAATAAAATCCGAATGGACTTAAACATCGCTATGGGAGAGAAAGTCTCATCGTAGTCAACACCTTGAACTTGTCGAAAACCTTTCGCGACAAGCCGTGCTTTATAAACGGTAACATTACCATCCGCGTCCGTTTTATTCTTGAAGATCCATTTGCACTCAACGGCCTTTTGGTCGCTAGGAGGGTCCACCAAAGTCCATACTTAGTTTTCTCTCATGGATCCCAATTCGGATTTCATGGCTTCTAGCCATTTCTCAAAGTCTGGGCTCATCATCGCTTCCTCATAGCTCGTAGGTTCACTGTCTTCTACTAACAAGACAGTCTAGACAGGGTTGCCGTACCACTCAGGAGGGGCACGCGACCTTGTCGACCTGCGACGTTCAGTAGCAGCATCGTCCGAAGCTTCATGATCCTTGTCATTAGCTTCCTCTATTGTTGGTGCAGGCAGCACTGGAACAATTGCAGGTGCTGCGCTACTCTCCAATTCAAGAGAAGGTTCAATGACCTCGTCTAGCTCTACTTTCCTCCCACTCACTTCTTTCGAGAGAAACTCCTTCTCAAGAAAGGAACCGTTCTTTGCGACAAACACTTTGCCTTCGGTTCTGTGATAGAAGGTATACCCAATAGTTTCCTTAGGGTATCCTATGAAGACGCATTTCTCCGCTTTGGGTTCGAGCTTGTCCGGCATCAACTTCTTGACGTAATCTTCGCATCCCCAAACTTTAAGAAACGACAACTTAGGTTTAGCACCAAACCACAGTTCATACGGTGTCGTCTCAACGGATTTAGATGGTGCCCTATTTAAAGTGAATGCAGCGGTTTCTAATGCATAACCCCAAAATGATAACGGCAAATCAGTAAGAGACATCATCGATCGGACCATATCTAATAGGGTTCGGTTCCGGCGTTCAGACACACCATTGCGCTGTGGTGTTCCGGGTGGCGTGAGTTGCGAAACGATTCCGCTTGCTTTAAGATGCGTGAGAAAATCATAACTCAAATATTCACCTCCACGATCGGATCGTAGAAACTTAATCTTTCTGTTGCAATGGTTCTCCACTTCATTCTGAAATTCCTTGAACTTTTCAAATGTTTCAGATTTATGTTTCATTAAATAGATATACCCATATCTACTTAAGTCATCGGTAAAAGTGAGAAAATAGCGATATCTACCGCGCGTCGAAATACTCATCGGTCCGCATACATCGGTATGTATGATTTCCAACAAGTCCGTTGCTCGCTCCATCATACCGGAGAACAGGGTTTTGATCATCTTGCCCATGAGGCATGGTTCGCATGTGTCAAATGATTCAAAATCAAGAGAATCCAAAAGTCCATCAGATTGGAGTTTCTTCATGCGCTTTACACCAATATGACCTAGACGACAGTGCCACAAATAAGTAGTATTATCACTATCTACTTTGCATCTCTTAGCCTCAATGTTATGGATGTGTGTTTCATCCCTTTCGAGATTTAGAAGAAATAAACCATTCACAATAGGTGCATGACCATAAAAGATGTTACTCATATAAATAGAACAACCATTATTCTCCGATTTAAATGAATAACCATCTTGCAATAAACAAGATCCAGAAATAATGTTCATGCTCAACGCAGGCACATAATAACACTTATTAAGGTTTAAAACTAATCCCGAAGGTAAAACTAAGGAGAGCGTGCCGACGGCCATCACATCAACTCTTGATCCGTTGCCAATGCGCAACGTCACCTCATCCCTCGCAAGCCGCCGTCTATTCCGTAGCTCCTGTTTCGAGTTACAAATATTAGCAACTGAACCGGTATCAAATACCCAGGCACTACAACGGGCTAGTAACATCAATAACATGTATATCAAATATACCTTTGATGGTGCCAGCCTTCTTGTCCGCTAAGTACTTCGGACAGTTGCGCTTCTAGTGACCTTTGTCCTTGCAATAGAAGCACTCAGTGTCCGGCTTAGGACCAGACTTGAGCTTCTTTTCAGCAGGGGCGGTGCGCTTGCCACCGCCCTTCTTCAAGGGCTTCTTTGCTCCCTTACCTTTCTTTAAGGTGGGCTTGTTGACCATCAACACATGATTATCCTTTTTGATGTCCACTTCCGCGGCCTTCAGCTTTGCGAAGAGCTCGGTGATCGTATCAGTGGAACCAATCTGATTATGAGTCACTACAAAACTTTTGTAGCTGGGAGGGAGTGATTGCAGAACCCTGTCAATATTGAGCTCCTCTAGAATCGTGCATTCCAGTTGCTCAAGGCGTTGAGTGTAGCCCGTCATCTTAATGGCGTGCTCACTAATGGAACTCCCTTCCTCCATCTTGCAGTTAAAGAACTTCTCAGAGATCTCATATCTCTCAGAACGGGCCTGAGTCTGAAACATGGTTTTCAGCTCTTCGAGAATCTCAAAGGGCCCGGGATAGTCTTCAAAACGATTTTGAAGTTCCGGTTCCATAGCAAACAACATGGTGCTCTTAATCACACCATAATCATCTTTGTGCGACTGATAGACAGCTTTCTCATCAGCCGGCGCAGTTGCAGTAGGGGGGTCACCTAACGCTTTCCCAAGGGCATAGTCCTTTTGACCGCCAGAGAGAATGATTCTTAGATTGTGGAACCAATTGGTGAAGTTAGACCCATTATTTTTAAGCTTTTCCTTCTCAGCAAAAACGTTGAAGTTGAAGTTGGACTTGGCCATGTGATCTACAGTATTTGCAAGTACAACTTAGACTATGTTCATGATAAATAGTTCAACTTAATCAAATTACTAGATGAACTCCCACTAAATTCAACATCCCTCAAGTTGTTTAGTGAACATGATCCAAATTCACCACACCTAATCCGATCATCACGAGAAGAGATGTGGCTTCAATGGTGGACAACGAAGTGTCGATCATATCATTCATATGACTCATGCTTAACCTTTCGGTTCATGTGTTCCTAGGCCATGTCTGTACATGCTAGGCTCGTCAAGTTAGACCCAAGTATTTCCGCGTGTGCAAAACTGGCTTGCACCCGTTGTATGTGAGCGTAGAGTCTATAGCACCCGATCATCACGTGATGCTTGGACACGACGAACTTTCGCAACGGTGCATACTCGGGGAGAACACATTTTTTATCTTGATCTTTAAGTGAGGAATCATCTTATAATGCTACCGTCACGATCTAAGCATGATAAGATACATAAAAGGATAAACATCACATGCATATAACTTTAATGTGACATGGTATAGCCAATCTTCGCGCAATGATCTCTATCTTGTGCGTTCCGGCATGATATCCATCACTCCACAATGATTGCCTCCACCACGAATAGCAACTACAACTATTGCTAACTACTTAGCGATAAAGTGAAACTATTACATGGCGCATAAGAAGTTGACACACAGGTCATACACAATTATAAAGACAACCATATGGCTCCTGCCGGTTGTGTACTCATCGACATGCAAGTCGTGAAACATTACAAAACATGATCATCGCATACATTATACACATCACATCTTGGGCCATACCATATCACAGAAAACACTCCCTGCAAAAACAAGTTAGACGCCTCTACTTTGTTGTTGCATGTTTTACGTGGCTTATGGGAGTAGATGCTAAGAACGATTCTTACCTACAAAAAGCCACAACGGTGATATTATGGTTGCCAAACTCCGGTGTTAATCCCATGACAACTATAGTGAGAGAAACTGGCATCCACCAGCCGCATGTGTGGAACAAGCCACACGTCAAGTGCGGAGCCGGTCTAGCGAACGACGTCGTGTAAGGTTGGCCTGGACCGCTTCAATCTCACTATCCCGCATCATAAGAAGAACACAAACAAGAGGCTTGCAACAGAAAACATCAACGCCCGCAACAACCATGTTGCGTTCTACTCGTGAAATACATCTACGCATAGATCTAGCTCTGATACCACTGAAGGGTTTCGCGGCATAGTAAATCAAAATTTTCTACGGATGCGAACAGAGGGAAGCCAAGATCTAATCTAGGAGATGCAAACAACGAGAGAGATTGGATTAGATCTTCATACCCTTGAAGATTCGCACAACGGAACGTTCGTCGGAACATGGGTGATGTAGTCGTACTCGCTTCTCCTCCTCGCGATCCGATCCGATCTAGCACCACAAGTGGCGGTGCCTCCGTGAGATGCACACGTGCAGCACCTCGACGTCTCCTCCTTCCTCGGACCAGCAAGTATGGTGGAGAGACGGATTGGATCTACAACACGACGGCGTGGTGTATATGGTGGAGAATTTCTGCAGCAGGGCTTCGCCTACAAACAGTCGAAAGGGAGAGAGGAAGGACAGCAGGGCGGCTAGCTTTGGAGGGGAAGGTGTGGAGGGGTGGTGCGCCCCCAGCCCTCTTTATATAGAGGGGTGGGCGGATGCCCTAGCCCCTCCCCCAAGTCCAAACCGGCGGCCACAAGGAGGAGGAGTGGGGGGCAAGGAAACCCCCCCTTCTAGAAGCTCTATCTAGGGTTTAAACCCTCTTGGCCGGCTGGGCCCTATGGGGCCTTGTGCCCCTGGCCCAATGCGGCCAGGGAACTCCCTCATAGGCCCATGCCCCCCTCCCGGAAGGTGTGGCCACGTTGGTCCCCTTTCGGAAGGTTCTAGAAGCTTCCGGTACAATACCGATTAATCCGGAACAATTCCGAACTCCAAAAACTGCACTGCCTTATATGAATCTTATTCTCCAGACCACTCCGGAACCTCTCGTGATGTCCCGGATCCCATCCGAGACTCCGAACAAAAACTCATAAACCAATTATCCAATCTATCCTAGCGTCGAGACACGTTAAGTGTGTGACCCTGTGGGTTCGAGAATATGCAGACATGATCTTCTATCAATAATCAACAGCGGGGTCTGGAAACCCATATTGACTCCCACACATTCATCGATGATCATATCGGATGAACCACGATGCCAGGATTCAATCAATCCCATATATATTCCCTTCGTCTCGCGATATTTTACTTGCCCGAGATTCGATCGTCGGTACCGTCATACCTAGTTCAATCTCGTTCACAGCAAGTACTTTACTCGTTCCATAATCCGATATCACTTTGTGATTAACTCCTTAACCACATGCTTGCAAGCGGTGTTGATATTGATTACCGAGTGGGCCCGAAGTATATCTCTTCGACTTGGGAGGGACAAATCCCATCTCGATACATACAACCCAACAGATACTTTCCGATCACCTAAGAGACACCTTTATGATCACCCTCTCATAGGATGACGTTTGATGACCTCAAAGCTTTCTTCCGATACCAGGGAGTTGTATTATCTCATGGTCTAAGGAATACAATATTTGACATAAGAAAAGCTTCGCAAAGACGAACACGATGACACGATCTAATTGCTTCGCTTAGTTTGGATCTGTCCACCATATCATTCTCCCAATGATATGATCTCATTATTAATCGACAACTCATGTCCATGGTTAGGAAACCTTAACCATCATTAATCAATGAGCTAGTCCATAGAGGCATACTAGGGACACGGTGTTGTTCACAAACCACACAAGTATTAAAGTTTCCGCTTAATACAATTCTAGCATGGAATATAAACTATATCATGAACAAGAATTATAATAATAACATCTTTATTATTGCCTCTAGGGCATAATTCCAACATCTTCCCCTAGAACTGAACACATTATCTCTGGTGCCATAGGAGAAGGTTGTGTCCCCTAATCTGTCTGCAACCTCTGTGTTGCCTTTGCGTTATGTGTTGATGCCTGATGCTGTGGCTAGGAGGAATTTGTCCATGTCATGGCCCGCATCTATGTCCATCTTCGTCCTGAATCGGGACGTCCAGTTGATCTAGAAAGGGGGTTCAGTAGTTCGGGGATTCAGACAGGCGGACATGCGCTTGATTGAAGAGGATGTCTTCAAGTTCTATGGCCGGACAGTCACTCCGAACCAGGTGTACAACCACATGAGGCACTGGAGAGTGCGTTGGGTTCAGGTTAGGGGTGGACACAGAGCTCGGGGCTCGAGGCTTGGCTCGGGCTCGACAAGGCTTGACTCGGGCTCGGCTCGGCTCGAAGGTTGGACAAGCCAAGCCTAAACCCTATCACTCAGGCTCGAGGCTTGACAATCCAGCTCGGTGAAGCTTGCAAGCTGGCTCGAAGGCTCGGTGCATGAGAAAATATTGACACACCCTTTGCTAAAAATGTAAGAGTTCACAATTTTAATCAACAATTAGCTGTCCATGCACTCAAAATTATCATTATCTATATAAATATACATGTTAACACACGTACAATAATATTTAACTACAATCTTTGTATGGAATATAACATATATGCACATAATATGGTGCAGAAACTAGTTTGCTATAATATTTTTACTGACACAATGCACAACAATGAACCGATACTGAATAGATATTCCTCAATGGAAGATAGTGGAGATGCCAACATAGTATAAGGACACTGAAAGGATACAGATGTCGCCTAGAGGGGAGGGTTAATAGGCGATTAAAACTTTTCCTAGAGTGGCTTAACAAAGGCGGAATAAAACTAGTGTTTACTTTGATAAGCACAACCTAGAACAACTAAGGTTCACCTATGTGCACCAACAACTTATGCTAAGCAATATAAGCAACAAAGTGATAGCAAGATATGTATTACTTCAAGCACGTAGGCTATCACAATGTAAAGTCCATAAGTAAAGAGTTCGGGTATAGAGATAACCGAGGCACGCGGGGACAACGATATTTTACCGAGTTCCTCCCAACATGGAGTACGTATCGTTTGGAGAGGGGGTGGTATCAAACCACCAACGCCACAAAAGGCCTCCCTTATTCTCCAGTGAATCTCACCCCAATGGGATCGATCCATGCTTCCACTATCGGTGCACTTGTCGGTGGCAACCGGAACCTCTCACAAGGTTGGGGCACTTCTCCACAACTTAATTGGAGGCTCCCAACAAACGCCACAAAAGGCCACAATGCCACCAAGGCCACAACCTGCAATACCAACAAACCGTCTAGGGTTCCAAGAACCCAAGAGTAAAAAGCTTCTCACCTTTCACTCACCAAATCCTCCGGGGAGAACTCAGACCGATGCACCAAATGCAATGGCAAGAACACAAGTAGTGCTCAAATCCTTCTCTCCCAAATTCCACCAAAGCTACAAAAGCTTGTGGAGGAATAAGAGAGGAAGAACAATGGAGGAAATCCACAAAAGACTCCAAGATCTAGATCCCAAGATGTTCCCCTCACTTAGAGGAGAGATGGATTGGTGGGATTGTAGATCTAGATCTCCTCTTTCAAATCCCTAAAGTATATGCAAGAATAAAGGGAGGGATTGAAGGGGGAGCAAGCTCAAGAGGGTGAAGAATGGAGGAGAAAGCCTGTAAAACTCGAGCAGTTCCATTGGGGAAGAAGGGACCCTTTTTATAGGCCCATAGATTTCTGACCGTTTTCTGCCCGTTGGGGAAAAGTCAGACCGGAGACTCCGGTCTACACCGGAGATTCCGGCCCAACCTCCGGGCTAGCCTCTGGACCACCCATCTGAATGACCTGGGCCATCCCTGACCCAACAAGACCAGAGACTCCGGTCTTCCAACACCGGAGACTCCGGACTGAGCCAACACCGGAGACTCTAGGGTAGCCTCCGGACCTGGCTCCGGACCCCCATACAGTATGTCCCAGCCCTGATTCTGAAGTCACCACCGGAGACAGTTCCAAAAACTCCGGACCACACCGGAGACTCCGGTCCATGCAGACCGGAGACTCCGGTCTGGACCAAATAAGAGGCAAACTTCAAATGGTGATATCTAGAGTTTGGAAACTCCGATGGACCCAAAACCAATTTTGTTGGATACCACCAAGAGATAACATTTCATGTATTGGATACCACCAAGAGAGAACATTTCATGTATTATAAAGTGAGATACCTCTCTTGGTGAGAAACCGGAAAACCTCAAAGATCAAAAACGCAATAAGATATAAAGGGGAAATCTGTTTTTGATGAACTAGGGCTTGTTATGAATATTGCCACAAGCTCTAGAACCTCACATGGATAAGATCCAAATAACAACCAAGAAAGGATGATGCAAAGTATGCAAAGGTTTGAGCTCTCTCTGAAAGATATGATCGAGTTACTCACTTGAGAGCCCCTCTTGATAGAACGGTTGTCTATCCTATAAACCGGTCTCCCCAACTAACATCCCGAGACCGGTAAGAAAGAAACCCTATCAAGATCATACCTTTGCCTTGCACATATTCCACTTGATTATGATGTAGACGGTCTTGTCCTTCTCAAGATGGAACACCTTTCTAGATTGCTCTTGTACGCACTTTCTTGATAAAGACTTGCAAGTTACTCCCCCATACAACATGGGGAAACCTTTACTTTGACCTTGTATTCATCGATCCATGATCACCGAGGATGGAAAGCTTCAACCATGAGATCTTCTAGATATTGCACATCTTTAGCTTTCACAACATTTCTTCTTTTCTTCATTATGTTGATGCCTTGAAGGTGCACCAGAGATATTACTCCATCTTATTCTTCAAGACATACTTGCCATAGGTTTAACTCTCACATGAACAATCTGTGGATCACTCTTTGAACACCTTGGTCACCACTTGATCCTCTTCACTTTCTTCTTCTCCAAACCTTGAAGCCAACATATGGTTCAAGCATTGCCTATGGACAATTCCTACAAGTACAACTTGATACAAGCATTAGTCCATAGAGATTGTCATTAATTACCAAAACCACACATGGGGGCCCACATGTTCTTTCAGACACAATTTGATGCAACAAATGTTGCATCAGATTGATTTCAAGTTGTCTATGTTAATCTGTCTTACATTTACATATCACGTCAGTCAATAGCACAACCTGATTCGAGTGGCTTCCTAGGAAAACCACTTTGCAATTGTGCAGTAAATTACTTCTAGCGATAGAGTTTGGGAATTTTACAACTGAAAAGCTAGATATTTTGTCATCAATTATTAACCCTCTCGGGTTTTTTTAACTGAACAATTTTCTCAAACTTCCAAAACATGCTATCAGTCCAAACTCCAGAACAAACTGCTCTCTTGGAGATCCATGAGCAACGGGGTAGGAGTAGGAGGAGTGGACGAGCACCTGGTTGCTGCTGCACCTGGTCGTTGTGGCGGACACAGGAGGAAAGAATCAGGTGAGCTGCCGGACAAGGGCGGCGGAGGGCCGACGGGCAGCAGCCGCCACTAACCCTACACGACCGGCGCCATGCGTGTCCGCAGGGAACCAATTCAGGAGTAGCAGGGGATAGGGGCCATGGAGAACAACGACGACATGGCCAGATGAGGCGGCCGGCGACAGTGGCGGTGGTGGCGCTGGCCCTACTGAAGATGGGAGACAACGCATCTATAGGAACAGAAGGGAATCACACGCGGGATGCTAGCGCAAGGGTAAGTTGGTTCATAGTTTAGCGGTGGGCTCGACGAGCCGAGCCTCTGGCTTGCCGAGCCGAGCCACAAGCCTACTTTTTGGAAAATTTCAGGTGCCAAGCCGAGCCAGGCTTGGCTCGAAATTTTCCGAGCCTGGTCGAGCCGAGCCACGAGCCGGCTCGGCTCGGCTCGATTCCACCCCTAGTTCAGGTGCTAAGGATCAAGAGTCTTGAGAACGTGCGTTGGGTTGAGGAGACCGCTGCTATCATAATGGACGATGATGATTACTATGTGCACATCAAGGTATGATATATTTGCACTTGCATCAGTACTTGTAATGCTCACATATGAACTACATGTCTTGAACTAACTGTGATTCTCATGTAGGCTCAGCCATTGGACACCTAGTTGATCAATAAGCCCATTGAGAACTATGCTCAGATGAAGATCATCTATGATCCTCACATTCCCGTTGCGCCCATCCCTGTGACCACGAAACACCGTGCTCTGAGCCACCTGATGGAGCACAGCGGACATGCGGCCAGGTATCTCGCTATGACCCATGAGCGCAGGTTGAGCTAGTTCACGACCTTTCTGAACAAGCACTGCCTCTGAGCAGCGGACTGAGCTGTTTGAGGAGGTGCTAGTAGCAGCGTTGATGATGATGGATGTGATGTGTATTTTGTAATAGCTAGGTTGATGAACTATGGTTGCGGTGACCCCTGAACTTTGTTCTGTATATTTTGGGAGGTGGTATTCAGTTATAACCCCTCCGTATGTGATGAACTAGTGCTGTATCACAGGCAGTTGCTCGTGAACTCATGCTGCAGCACACACGCCATGCCTAATTATATCGAATCGGTGTTAATATATTCGAGTAGTTCTCTAAATTGCAATGTCTGAACAATGTTTTTTGCCTTGATGATATTGGGTAAGCTCACCTTAACAGCCAGGAGGTAAGGCTATTAGGGACAATGCAGCTAGCCAAAAAAGTTCCATTTTGCCGAAAACAAAGAATGCATAGAACCAAACGACTCGGGCTTGGCTTCTCAACCCCTAGGGAAATGAGAATACAAGGAACCAAAGGAATGGACCTTTAGGCACGAGAGGTTGCATTGCCGCGCACAACTTTCGTGGAGCCGGGGTCTCTAGATGTGACTAAAAGCCTCTCTTAGGCACATATTCACATGTCCACTACCATAAAATGGATGGCAAGCTTCAAGCATATAGTCTCTGTGATATGACCATGTTGAACTTGCACTTCCCATCCTTCTTTGCGTGTCAATCAACTTGAATCCAGCCTTTGCACTTCGACTTGATCAAACTCAAATCTTATCTTCCCTCCTCATTATGATTTCTTGAATTTAACCATGAATTCCCACATAACCTTTTTGGTAAAGATATGCTTCCAATAGGCTCAACTCTTATATGAACATTCTTTGAATCACACCTTAAATATCACATTGGTCATCACTTGATCTTCTTTATTTTCTTCTTCCTTTTACCTTCAAACGAACATATGGCCGACAAGCCTTTCCTATGGACAAATCCTACAAGTATATCTCAATGCAAATATATTAGTTCATAGAGATTATCATTAATTACCAAAATCACACATGGGGACACGATGCTCTTTCAATACAAGATCCAAAATCTAGAAACAAAGGTAATTAGCAAAACAGCCGAATGTGCCAAACATTACAAGATAGTAAATATAAATAACATGCACGTATGACACATACCTCAGGAAGCTCGGGCGTCGCTCGATGGGGAGTTGCAAATGATGTAGGCTAGTTAAGAGCGGCAATCGATGTGGGGGTTATGAGAAGCTGCGTTGACGCTGATATAAGTTTTACTCCACAGAGGTCAAGTTCTACATAGTGATCGAGTTTTCATCCTAGAGAGAGACAAGATTCTAGGGGTACCAACAAGGAGTAAGAAAATCTTCAATAGCAAACCTCATTTCAAGTTCGCCCAACTCTAACTGCGAAGGCAAAAGCAAGATCCGGTGGATGTGTTGCCATTTTTTTCTACAAAGTCATAATTAAAATCTTGAAAATTCCCCGCCACCTTCTGATGATTTTTAATATGAGTCACCACATCTGTTTCAAAGTAATCCATGTTAGTCACTTGATAAATAAAATCATTCCTAAATTTCCAAAATAACAGTAATACAATGGAATAGTAGAGTTTCTTTTATTAGCTACCCAAAACTGTGCAGTAGATTCAATGTTAGAGTCAATTTTATTAGCTACTATATCTCTTGGTCAAAGAATCATAGTTATTTGTGAAGAAGGTGCATTGGTAAATGGGGAAAACCACTTATCCATTAGAGAGGGGGAAGGTTTTCTTCCAAAGGAAAGTCTTAGAGTTTGCGTAACCTAAACTTGGGGGAGCTGTTTGAAAATGCTCGTTAGGAGATGCACGGAACCAATTGCCTTCCCAAAATCTATTTTTCCCTATCCAACTACCCACATGTAGCAAATTTACTACTCATGTAGCCCACATAGCCCCTTTCAAAAATGTGGAGGAACCAACAATATTACGATTAAATTTATTTGGTGAAGAAGAAACTTTTATCTATTTTATGCTTCCAAGTTTTGTGTCTCCTTATATATGCCTTTTAATCCAAGATCATAGGAGGCATATATTAAAGTCACAAATATTCGGGACACCAAGGCCAGCTAATTCATTCTTCGTACATAAGTAGTTGGCGATAGCTAAATGGATCTTTCTATTGCTCTTAAAGTCATCACAAAAGCAGTGAGAAATTTCTGTCTTTATGAAGTGTAAAGATCATTTAGAGAATTTGAAAAATTTAATGAGGTAAATGTGAATGCTATCAAAACAAGGTTTCATGAGGAAAAGCCTACACCTATAGTATAGAAGCTTTGCCTCTCCAATAAAAATATCTTTTCAGAATCCTTCCTACCAAAGGCTGGATATCCTCCACCTCATAAGTTTTTCATAGTGGGGGTAGTACCTAGATATTCAATAGAGTTCCCAAATTACAATAAAAAAACATCTATGAAATGTTGAGCCTCTAGACTAGAGGATCCATGTTAAGTAGGATCAACTTACTTTTAGTAAAAGAGCTGAAAATAGCAATCCCAACCTCTTCTTTTGGGGAAGGTACCTCTTGCCCCATGTTTAGCTAAGAAAAAACTATTCGTGTCTTCCTTATTAAAAATGTTTTCATAAAATCCTGCTGCAATATCATGCATATCTTTATGATCGGTAATACTACCTCCGTTTGAGATTATAAGTCCCGCGCGGATAACTAGGTTGCCAATTTGAACAACAAAATATACATATTATAGTATAAAAATTATATCATTAGATACCTTAGAGATTATATTTTCTAATGATATAATTTTTATAATATATAAGTTATATTTTGTTGGTCAAATTAACAACCTAGGTATACGCGTAGGACCTATAATCCCAAACAGAGGGAGTAGGGCCTTATGTGGCATGCAAGGTTGACCTAATGTTTTCCTTCTAATTTGAGTAGCCACGGTGTGAAAGTAAACAATATTTCTTTCACCCTCTTAAATATCTCTATCTCTATAGCTTTGTTTGGCTTTGACATCTTCTTTCAGCCAAATCATATTCACCTCATGAGAGATTTAATTGATCCTAAGATGTTCAAACTCTTCAGGACCGGATGTTGTCATTCTGGAAAAACACATGTAAAAATGTAAAAAATATATTGAAAAATAATTTAGTGTATAGATCTACATATTTTATACGCGCATATAAATTTTCATGAAAAAAATGACATTTTTGTGACATATGTAAAACTAATTTTTTTTGCCACAAAATGATTTTCACAACATTTTTTTCATCTTTTCTGATCACAATATATATGGTTTTCTTCACAAAATGTTTCAAGACATGTGAAAGACAAACACATTCTATTGTTATTTTTCTGAAAATTGAACTATTGTAAAATGCATTTTTTTTCACCTCAACATTAGCACTCCATCTAAATGAGTTTGGATGCCTGAAGAAAATACAGCAAATGAACCTTCTCTGAAACATGCACCGATCTACCACCGATTCTAGACGTGGTCACGCACGCGCACCCACATGGAAGCATGTGTGCCACTCGCCCTCCGAGAGGGTTGCAACCTTCTACAAAGGAGGGCTCATGCAGGTTCCATCTGTGGATCCTTTGAGGCTTTGACCTCGACTCTCGATCTGTCGGTCGATCGATTTCATTCCCCAGATGTACTGTCGCCAAACAGAAGCTTCAAGGAAATGGCGAATGTGGTACTATACTGTCCATCTGCAGTCTAAACAATTCCAAGGTCAAACAAGAAACGGGACTTTCCTGCACCCTCGTCACACGAAATGATTCCATTGATCTCTGCTGCACCGCGCGCAGTATCGCGCATCGGCAGATCTGCTAGCTGCACTGCAGTATCCACGCAAGTCGTCGTCGGCGCAACCAGTTGCAGGTAAATTTTCGTTGATTGTCAACTGCGTCGTGTAATTAAGCTTCAGCTCCTGTATATATACATATGCCCGGAGCCCTTGAAAGCTTACAGTTAAACCAGCTAGTAGCTATATACTAGTAGTAGATAGCTAGGGAAGACGACAGTAGTCTTGGCAATGGAGTACACCTCAAGCAGGAGCAGGCTCTCGTGCTGGCTGGCGGTGGTCGCCGCCCTCGTCCTGCTCTCGAGCTTCCCCAGCACCACAGAGGCGTATGCAGCGCCGGGGGGCGGCCGGAAGCTGCTCCAGCTCAGCCTGGCGCAGCAGTTCGTGGTGCCGCAGAGCCACCTGCGCGCCATCCATGGCCTGCGCCCGCTCAAGTGGAGCAGCGACCTGGCGGGCCAGGCCTCGCGCTGGGCGTCCGGGTTCAAGAGCAACTGCGCCGCCGCGTCGTCGTCCGGCGTCAACGTCTTCCGCGGCGTAGGGGACGGCGGGAAGACCTGGCAGCCGAGCGACGCCGTGGCCGCGTGGGCCGAGCAGGCGGACCACTTCGACTTCGGGGCCGGCGCGTGCGCCGGCGGGAACATGTGCGCGCAGTTCGAGCAGCTCATGTGGCGCATGAGCACGCAGGTCGGCTGCGCCAGCGTGCAGTGCGCCTCAGGGGAGACGCTCATGACATGCCACTACTGGCCCAGGGGAAACATCATGGGCCAGAGGCCATTCTGATCTCTCGTCTACCTCGCCGTTCTGTTCTGCTCGCCTCGTGATATCGGCATGTGTTTTGCGCTTTTATTATCGATCGTATTATGTTGTTATTACTTATTATACTTAATCTGGGAGTTTATTTAATTTAGTCATTTAGATGATGCTATGATGGGGATGACGAGGTTGTGCAAGGTCTCATGCTTGCTTTTGTGAATGGCATGAGAATGAAATCCATCTTACTCACCAATTTAAAGAACTTTCTAGTTCACTTCTACTACTTCACTAAATGTCTTAATCAAAAGGTCAACGAGAGGGGGATTTCATTGCGAGAGCCAAAAGGAGAGGAGGTTCATACATTTCTTAAAATTGCAATTTAAAAGAAAAATAGTGGTGTATGTAGAATGTTAGTGCAATTTAGAAGGTGGAAGTTGGGAGGGAATGAGGTGGGGAGGAATTAGCAAGAATTGTTAGATGTTCGCCAAATATTAGAAAAGTGATTAAGATTTAAGAACATTGAGAGAACTTCAAAAGTGACTAATATCAATGAACATTTTAGACACCTAATTTTTCAGTGCCCCTACTCTAAGTGTATCTAGGCGCCAAAATCTACCAGGCTATGCTGCTTGAGTCTCATGCATGACCTAGGATATTGCCGTTTTATGAATAGTCCAATAATCTGAGGCTTTATAGAAGACGACTAACTCATCTCTAAAGGTGCTAAAATTGGCCATCACACTAATTAATTGTGTAATATCGAGGGAAAGGACATGAGGGTTTTCAACAACAAATCATCCATGTCGATGTTGCTCTACAAATGATAAAGGACAAACAAAGGATCAAATTCTTGCCTGTGTGAAACACCTAGCGAAATTATTGTTTAGCTTCTTTCCTATATTGGGGTACTTTCTCATTGCGGTTTGGCCACTTTGTGTTGGATCAACACATAGTAGTATAAAACACAAAGTTTTTGTCACGTAAATAATTAATATTCTTGACAAAATAGAAAACCCCTAGCTCGTCTTCCTTGTGGTTATTCCATCATGGACTTCAATGTACAAAGTCCTTGTGTGATGCAACATATCGACCTAGCTTATGTTTTCGGGTGGTACTAATTAACTAATCTCCTTGCTGTGCAAGCATGCCCTGTTGGCTAAGGGACAAGAACTTAAAAAACTACTAGAATCAAAGAAGAGTGAGACCTAATGATGTACAATTACCTAGTTGACATGCCCAAAGATCATGAAATCTTGAGGTGCAACAAAGTAAGCCGTAAATATTTGTTTTGCCAAGACCTTTTGTATGATCTTAGACCCCCTCAGTGCATATTTTCCTAGACATTAGTTTTCTAAACAACTACGAAATAATTGACCAATAGTGTATAGATAGAAGTACTTTAGTATGGGTACTAGCGAATTTCTTTTCAAACATGCTACTTTTTATTCTCAAATATTTGAAAATAGAGCTTGTGCTACTTGTCCTTTTGACGGTGTTTTATTTAAAGTTGCATGAAAACCCAAAATCTAAAAATACATTTTTAAGTCCAAAAGCAAATCACACCATTCACAACAAGAATTATGAGGCAACGGAAAACAAATTTGCAATTTCATTATCAGATTTACACATTAGCATTAGTTATGGTTAACTTAAAACTTTTTTTTGAACCATTGCTTAACTCAAACTAGACAAAGTAAATCAATTTTAGTTAAGATAAAGTTATTCGTTATTAGACATAGTAATTCTAAACTGAAATTTAAGCTTCAAAACATGCTTCAAAGGGAATAACACCCTCTAGGCGATCAAACACTATTAATTTACAACAATACTCCAATTGTACTTCAGAGCCAATCATATAGGCTTGCCGGATGAGTCAAAGAACTTCGGCATCTCACAAAGCTTTTGTAAGGTTTGCCACAAAGCAACAATTTTGTTATAATGATTATTCCACACTTGATGATCTTATATACTCATTTGGTTCTTCTCTAATCTAGTTTCTTACATTTCACGTTTGTCGGGTTTGTTTGCATGCTATTTTGTTGTTTGTATAAAGTTGGTTCTATGTTAGATGGATAGCAAGGTGTGATTTCTTGCATGGTTCTATGACTAGAATGATACTGAAGGAAATTTTAAAACAGATTTATCCAACTTAAAAGTTCAAGTAAGTGCTTAACATATAAATAGAGTGAACAACTAGCCAACTTTCCTCATGTTAAGATATTACTACATTATTCTTTTATGGAATTAAGATATTATTATATTCACCGTGTCAAACTTCTATATAAATCTCGAATGCTCTATGCTGGCTGAATCTACGCTACTTTGGACCGCATGCAGGGAGTGTGCCATGGGCTGCTAACATGCGAGCCTGATCCGGGACGAGAGGCCCGTGGAGCAGACGAGAGGCAGGCATGTGCTTGAGGGGCCGTCTGGCAGGCAAGCTAGAGGCTTCCAGAACTTGGCCCATAAACTAACATTGGGCTAAATCATTTGTTTAGGAGTCTACAGTGTGTAAGTCCCTCCATTGAATACAGACGAATAATCTGCAGTGCTCCATTTTCTAAAAAAAATCAATTTGCAGTGCCCCACAAAAAAAAACTCTAGCGGAGTATTTTTGGTTGAAGAATCTGCTCAGCTCACTAGTCTACTCTGGTCCACTTGAAGTGCCGACAAGTTGGTCCTAGTCACCAGTGCAATGCATACGTACACACACGAAACACAAAATTCTTCGGTCGGTCAGTCGTGTTCTGACGTTTAAACTGAGAGGCAAACTAATTTTTCCTTTAAAGTTCTCCATTATCCCCTGAAACAGTGTTCATGTGGATGAACTGCCACGCAATTTCAGTACATACCTACACCTTAGAAATCCACACGAGATGAAACATAGAGAAACATAGTACTTACTAGTACTAGATCTGGACTTCAGCGACAGAGTTGCTTAACGCGAGATGAAATCCACACGAGAACGACTAAAGCGTGATGAATTGAAGAAGGAAAATGCTACGGAAATAGCCGCATCCCGATGACCAGTAGGAGAATGCATTCCGTGTTCTTAGGAGTAGATCAAGAATGTTGAGCTGCGAAATTTAATGTCGTGTAATTGCGTGCTAAAGTAAATAAGCACCGGTGTTTTTTCCCTTGACGTTCAGTTGTTTAGTTTTCATTTTCGCGTCATTAATTATTGTTGCGTACTCGCGCGCGGGAGGGATAGGTGAGGGCCGCGACATGCATTCAGTTACACGGAGGTCTACCATAGATGAGGAATTATATACTGCCGTTTTAATGTTTAAGTCTTACATATTTTTTTAAGTCAAACTACGTGAATTTTAAACAAGTTTTTAGAAAACAATATTTTTTGATTACATGGATATGTGCGCGAAGTCCAAGATGTAGTAGAAAAAAAACCTTTGGTTTGTAGTTGTCCTAGGCTCTAGTCATGGCCGTCTCTGGAACCGGGACTAGCGTGCGAACTAGTCCCGGTTCATCCCTATAGCAATGGCTAGGAGGCAGTGTCCGCATAGTTCCGGTTTATGGGGGACCTCTAGTCCGGTTTGTATTACAAAACAGGACTAAAGGGGTGCCCCCATGGCTAGAGGCGAGGGGACCTTTAGTTTTGGCTTGTATTATAAACCGGGACTAGAGCCCATTAAATAGTCTCGGTTTGTAATACAGGCCGGGACTGAAGTTCTCCCTATATATTCACTGCTCCGTCTAGCTCATGGCTATTTATTAAGTCCGAGCTAGGTCAAGTTCATCCCTATTTTTTGTCCAAGATTTGTCAAGATTTGGTGGCACCCATCAATCCAAGGTTATAAAAGGTTAGCAACTTTATTCTTTCATCTCTTATTGTTATTTTAGCTCAATGTTCTAGAAGTAGAGAGGGATTTCATGCTTTAGAAGTAGAGTGAATTTTAGATGTGTTATTTTAGGAAAATTTTGATTATGCAAAAAGTTACTGAAAAGTTGAGATGTGTAATTTTAGTGTTTCGGATCTCAAAATTGAATAAGGTTTTCACTACTAGATTAATAATTAAAAAGTTAACATTTTTTATGTTAAAAGTTTTGTCCAATTCAAAAATTGGTGCATGTAAAATTATATATATGTGTTGTTAGTACACACTAAATTTTTAGATTTCAACAAGTAAATGTAGTGAAAATGATCCAAACTTTTTATATGATCCAAAATTTTAATTATAATGCAGATGAGTCGGCAATGGATGTACGACGCTCCCCGAATGTCTGACGTGTTCATTAAAGGCGTGCATTCTTTTCTCGATGTGGCTAACGCAAACAAGCAGAATGGTTTTATGTGTTGTCTGTGTCATGTCTGTCGAAATGAGAAGGATTACTCTTCCTCAAAAACATTCACATCCATCTCATTTAGTCTGGTTTCACTCCCGGCTGTAATTGTTGGACAAAGCACAAAGAAAGAGGGATTATGATAGAAGATAACAAAGAAGAAAAGAACGATGACAACTATCCAATGTTCCCTGAATACGGTGGTACTGCAATGCAAGATAATGAACAAGAAGAAGGTGAAGAACATGCATCAGATGAGACCGTTGATGATCTTCGTCAGGCCATTCTTGATAAACAAAGCGAATGTGAAAATGAAAACGAGAAGAAGAAGTTGGAGCACATGTTAGAGGATCATAAAAAAATGGTGTATCCAACTTGCGAAGATGGCAACACAAAGCTCGATACCACACTGGGATTGCTACAATGGAAGGCAGAGAATGGTTTATCTGACAAGGGATTTGAGAAGCTACTGAAAATAATAAATAAAAAGCTTTCAAAGGATAATGAATTGTCTATCAATACATACGAGGCAAAGAAGGTTGTCTGCCCTCTAGGACTAGAGGTGCAGAAGATACATGCATGCATTAATGACTGTATCCTCTATCATGGTGAGGAGTACGAGAATTTGGATGCATGCCCGATATACGGTGCATTGTTGTATAAGATCAGATGAGATGACCCTGTTAATGTTAAGAGCGAGTAGCACCCCAGGAAGAGGGTTCCTGCAAAGGTGATGTGGTATGCTCCTATAATACCATGGTTGAAACTTTTGTTCAGAAACAAAGAGCATGTCAAGTTGTTGCGATGGCATAAAGAAGACCGCAAGAAAGACTCGATGTTGAGACACACACTGATGGGTCACAGTGGAGAAAAATCGATAGAGAGTACCTGAGCTTTGAAGACGATGCAAGGAACTTAAGATTTGGTATAAGTATAGATGGCATGAATCCTTTTGGGGAGCAGAGCTATAGTCATAGCACCTAGCCTGTAACTCTATATATCTATAACCTTTCTCCTTGGTTGTGCATGAAGCGGAAGTTTATTATGATGCCAGCGCTCATCCAACGACCGAAGCAACCCGACAACGATATTGATATGTACCTAAGGCCATTAGTTGAAGAACTACTAACGTTGTGGCGCGACGAAGGTGTAAGTATGTGGGATGAGCACAAACAAGATCCATTTGACCTAAGAGCGTTGTTGTTCATAACTATCAATGATTGGCATGCTCTTAGTAACCTTTCAAGATAGTTAAACAAGGGATACAATGCATGCACACATTGTTTAGATGATATTGAAAGTCTGAAAGTATATATTTGGATAAAGATAGGAAGAATGTGTACCAGAGGCATCATCAATTTCCTTTGGCCAGGCATCCCGCAAGAAAGAAAGGAAAGCATTTCAATGGTGAGGCGGATCACTGGAAGAAGCCTATCCAACGTACGGGTGATGCTATATTTGGTATGGTTAAGGATATAGAGGTAATCTTTGGAAAGGGCCCTGGCGGTCAATCTGTTCCGAATAACGCTGACGGACACGTGCCCATGTGGAAGAAGAAATCTATATTTTGGGAGCTACCCTATTGGAAATTTCTAGATGCCTGCTTTGCAATCGACGTGATGCACCTGACGAAGAATCTTTGCATGAACCTGCTAGGCTTTATGGGCGTGTATGGAAAGATAAAAGATACACCAGAAGCACAACAGGACCAGCAAGGTATGAAAGACCGAGACGGCCTGCATCCAATAAAGACGGATAAAGGACGTCTAAGCGTACCAAAGAAGAGAAGGAAATATTTTCTGAAGTCCTGAGTAGTATGAAGGTCCTGTCTGGCTTCTCATTGAATACAAAAGGAATAATAAATATGGCAGAAAAAATTTAGAACCTAAAGTCCCATGACTGCCACATGCTTATGACGCAATTGCTCCCGATTGCATTGAGAGGGATTCTATCATAAAACTTTCGACTACCCATTGTGAAGCTATGTGCATTCCTCAATGCTATTTCTCAGAAGGTAATCGATCCAAAATTTCTACTGAGGTTATATAATGATGTGGTCTAGTGTCTCGTTAGTTTTGAGTTGGTGTTCCCACCATCCTTCTTCAATATTATGACGCATCTCCTGGTACACCTAGTCGACGAGATTACCCTTTGAAAGGTTCATGGGAGTCTTGAATAAATATGTTCATAATTGTCCTAGGCCAGAAGGAAGCATCTCCAAGGACTATGGAACAGAGGAGGTCACTGAGGTGTTGATTTTATTCCTTACATTAATCCGATTGGTGTTCCTGAATCGCGACATGAGGGGAGACTGAGTGGAAAAGACACACTAGGAAGGAAATCAATAATATATAGAGATGGACATTCTTTCACTCAAGCACACTACACAGTTCTACAAAATTTCACATTGTCAGCTCCGTATATCAAGGAACACAAGAATATTGTACACTCCAACAACCCGGGGAAACCTGACTCCTTGATTAGAGATGAACACATGAAGACTTTCGGCGGTTGGTTGCAAACACATCTCATGAATAACAACACTGTTTGTGATCAGCTGTACCTATTGGTCAGCTCACCATCTTTGACTATATGGACTTTCCAAGGGTACGAGATAAATGGGAATACATTTTACACGATCGCCAAGATAAAAAGAGCACCAAGCAAAATAGTGATGTCCGCTTTGATGCAACAAACCACAATGGGTCAAAGGACACATATTATGGTTACACAGAGGAGATATGACAACTTGACTATGAACCTGCTTTTAAGGTCCCTTTGTTTCGGTGTAAATGGGTCAAGCTAACATGAGGCGAGGTTGAGGTAGACAAGAAGTACGGAATGACAACGGTGGATCTCAACAATCATGTGTATAGAGACGATCCATTCGTCCTAGCCAATGATGTGGCTCAGGTTTTCTATGTGAAGGACATGTCTACCAAACCGAGAAATAGAAAATATAAGCAAATGAATACATCATCAAACGATGAGCCAAAGCGCCACATAGTTCTTTTAAGGAAAAGAAACATTGTGAGTGTGTAGGACAAGACAGACATGTCAGAAGATTATGATAAATTTTATAAAATTCCACCAGGATGACCCAAGCATCATGTTAATTGATGAAGATGCTCCATGGTTACGACCACACGGCCATAAGCAAGCCAAATGATGTATTCTGAATTTTGCCTTTGGTGGTTTTTGAGATGCAATCAATATGTACCTGTAGATCATGCACTTGCATTGGATCTATGAAGAAACATCATATTTTGAGTCTAAATATGATTTTTTTCAAATCATGAGCATTAGATCATGTACCTATAGTTCAAACCGGGGGGACTTCCTACTGGTTTGGCAGATATTTGTCTTTTTCACCAGGGGTGGACGAAAAGGTTTGAAATCTTCCGGTTAGGAAATTGTTCATGTAAGGTGGTCTAGTATTTTTGGAAAATATGGTGGCAGCATTTTAAATGAGCATTTTGGTGGTTGCTTCATAAAAACCCCCGTTTTGGACGCTTAGAAAATAGAAAATGGTTTTTTCATGCGACGAAAAGGAAAACTTCCTCCTGCAGCATTGTTCGACATCCTAAGATGCACGTGCATGCACAATATGGGCACAATATCACAAACTATGCCGCAATTATGCACATAACATTGGTCATTTGACCCGAAAGTTAGGAAACCTCGAACATGATAGATCATTTTGTGAAGGTTTTTTCGAGACATAATTAATTACCAACTTTGGTATTTTTCCTTGCAACTATGTCACATAATATGACACCACGGGAATGATTTACATTGTCAGGATATTTCTTGAATTTCTTATGCCCGTTTCAAAATTTCCCTGTTTCAAACTATGACCAAAACGACGGACATGAAGATAGGTGATGAGCATCGCTAAAACTTGCATTGTATCTGTGAATAAACATCATATTGGGAGTCTAAATATGTTTTTTTAAATATGAGCATTAGATCATGTACATGTAGTTCAAATCGGGCCCACTTCCTGCTGGTTCGGCAGACATTTGTCTTTTTCACCAGGGGTGGACGAAAAGGTTTGAGATCTCTCGGTTGGAAAATTGTCTATGTAAGATGGTCTAGTACTTTTGAAAATGTGGTGGCAGCATTTTGAATGAGAATTTTGGTGGTTGCTTCACAAAAACCCCGTTTTGGACGCTCGGAAAATGGAAAATGGTTTTTTCGTGCGACGAAAAGGAAAACTTTCTCCTGCAACATTATTCGCCATCCCAAGATGCACATGCATGAATAATATGGGCACAGTATCACAAACTATGTCGTGATTTTGCATATAACATTGGTCATTTGACCCGAAAGTCAGGAAACCTCGAACATGATAGGTCATTTTGTGAAGGTTTTTTCGAGACATAATCAATTTACCAAGTTTGGCATTTTTACTTGCAACTATGTCAGTTGATGTATATGTTGGCTTGCAATTGCTTTTGGTGATGATTCCTTTGAGAAGAAGTTGATGTAGACATCGTCGGTATTGGCTTCAGAATCTAGCAAGGGCTAAGAAGATACGTTGAGTATGAGCGTACTCAACAAGTGCACTAAAAAGGAGTGTTTGATGCACTATCTACATCTACCGACCATAGGTCGTAGGCAATGCAGGTTTTCATAAATATTTCTTCAAAGGTTGCTTTTATTCTAACAATCTATGTCCGTCAGCCTTCACAGGTTTACCAGAACTTTCATGAAGTTCCTTTCCTACCGCGTTCGTAGCTCTTTCCCAAAACAGGGAGTAACAACTTAAAGTTCTTACACTCTGCAGAGGTGAGTTACTTTACCCATGAGAAATAAAATCCTTATTGCACAACCGGGCAGCTTATTCCCGTCCACAATTCCTTGATGTGGGGCCTAGTAGATGATCCAAGCCAATCACTGTCCTTCTCCGTGACCCCATATGTCTGCGTGATCGGGGATGACTACATCTCGTTAAGCCCCCTTTCGGAAAAGCTACAACCCTGATGAGTTCTCGACAATACCTCCGGCAGCCACTCATAGATAATCTAGAAACCAAAATCGTGGGGCCTAAGGGTGCCCACCCATATGCTGGGTCCTCGCAAGGAAACACTGTAGAGGTTCGTAGCATGGAAAACAAAAATTTTCTACCGCATGCACACAAACAAGCCAAGATCTATCTACTAGATTGTAGCAACGAGTCGATAAAGGAACTCACCCTCGAAGATTCCAAAGCGGTTAACGAGAGCAGATTCTCGTGGGTGATGTAGTCGTACACTTGCCGATCTCAAGATCGCATAGACGATCCTTCCGGCGCTGCGTTCCGGCAGCGCTTCCACAGTCGGTCACACATTCGGTACTCGATGAAGACCTTCCTCTCCCTTGTTCCAGCAGGCAGCGGAGGTTGTAGCACTCTCCTCGCAATTCCGGCAGCACAACGGCGTGGTACCGGAAGTAGAGGGGAGATCTCGCAGGGCTTCGCCTTAAGCCGGAGCGAGTATGGTGGACTATGAGAGAGCCCTCGGCGATCTAGAGTTTAGACACACCGAGGAAGAGGTGCTAGGGCCGGCGACTAGGGCTTGGAGGTGCCCAAGTCGGCGGCTAGGGGAGCCCTAGGCGGCGACAGCAGCAGGAGGTGGCGGCGCCGGGCTAGGGTTTTGGGGTAGGGAACTTGTGTGCTAGGAGGGGAGCCCTGCCCCTCCTCTTATAGGAGGGAGGCGCCGGCCAAGGGGAGGGGAATCCCTCCCCAAATCGGATCCCAAGTGGGCCGGCAGTGGAGGAGGGACTCCTCCCCAACTCGGTTTCCCACTTCCCATCCACTTCCCAAAATAGCCGTTTGACTTTTCAAATTGGCGTTTGACTTTTCAAACTAGGATTTGATTAAACCCTTTATTTTGTTCAGCGATGACACCTAGTACATGATGCAATCATTCCAACTTGGTATGACACATTCATGTACCCTTCCCCTTCGGAGTGCCGGACATTCCGGAACCTTCTAGAACATCCCCGATGAAAACACCGGAACCATTCCCCAACTGCGAAACAAGACTTTCCTTATATGAATCTTATTCTTCGGACCATTCCGGATCTCCTCGTGATATCCCGGATCCCATCTGAGACTCCGAACAACATCCGGTCTCTTTCTCATCATTCCATAACTACTCAAACAACGTCGAATCCTTAAGTGTGTCTCCCTACGGTTCGTGAATTATGCGGACATGATCGAGACACTTCTCCGAACAATAACCAATAGAGGAATCTGGAAATTCATATGGCTCCCACATATTTCTACGATTACTTTGCGATCGAATGAACCACTTACATATGATACCAATTTCCCTTTGTCTCACGATAGTTTACTTATCCGAGGTTATGATCGTCGGTATCTCTGCATACCTAGTTCAACCTCGTTACCGATAAGTACTCTTTTCTCGTTCCCGTGATATGTGATCCCTTGTGAGCTAGTCACATGCTTGCAAGCTAATTGGATGACATTCCACCGAGAGGGCCCAGAGTATATCTATCCGTCATATGGATGGACAAATCCCACTCTTGATCCATGTGCCTCAACCCATACTTTCCAAACACTCAATGCCACCTTTATAGCCACCCAGTTACGGTTTGGTTTTTGATGTTATCAAATCATCCTTCCGGTGATGGTGATTAACATGATCTCATGGTCGAAGGAATTAGGTTACTATGTATCAGAAAGCTTATAGCAAATGAACTATATTAAATGACTTGATCTTTATGCTACGCTTAACTATAGGAGTATATCAATCACATCATTCTCCTAATGATATGACCCTGTTGTTAATAATATCTCTATGTTCATGATCAGGAAACCATGATCATATATTAACCAACAAGCTAGTTTAACAAGAGGCTTTACTAGGGACTCTTTTATGTTTACAAATCACACAAGTATTAATGTTTCCTGTTAATACAATTATAGCATGGTATGTAAAAATTTATCATAAGTATGAAGATATGATAATAACCACTTTATTATTGCCTCTTGGGCATATCTCCAACAGTCTCCCACTTGCACTAGATTCAATAATCTAGTTTCAAACCTTTGTGTATTCAACACCTATGGCTTTCCGGTGTTGTATGTACACGATTTCTACTGGTCAACTGATCTCCGGATCTAACACTTCCAGGTCCGTGTGTAATTGCATGTCTTTGCGTCTCTACGCATCACTCATTCTCTAATGAGATGGCTTTGTATAATTTTGGTCCTTTGGTGAGACCTTTAGTTCTTTGGGGTTAAAACATGTTGATAATATTGTCGTACAATATATATTCATAGTATTATCCCGCTGTGAACTACACCTAGTTTGACAACAAACTACTTGACACAAATGCCCTCTTTAGCTGCTATTATAGCAGTCATATACTTAGCCTTTTGTTGTAGTATCTGTCACAATGTCTTAACTTTGGAACTCATCCAAATCCATTATGGAACTTACTTTCCATTATATTGTGCCACCCTTAGTTTAGATTGAGATAAACTTAATTTGTACTTTGTGACAAAACTAGTATCAATGTAGTACTTTTACAATGAACTAACCATCTATTTGTCACTTCTACAAATAATATACTCTTAGTTCTTCCAAAAGATCATAAGAATATTCTTACTATTGTCCAATGATCAACTTATGAATCATTCTGGTATATGCTCATAACATTTAGAGTATAGGACATATCTGGATTTGTACATATCATAGTATGATTGATATAAATACTCTTTGTGATTTCATACATCAAGTATCAATCTATACTTGAATCTTTGTTTCACTTACCCAGTGTCAATACACTTGAATATATCATCAATATTGAACTCATTCAATCCTTTCTATGTGACAAGAACCTTTCTTGTAGTTTCTATATTGAACTCATTCTATACATCATCTATGTACTTTCGGCACAACCATATTAGCGTCTATTGATGCCAAATATTTGGGTTTTGCCTAAGTCTTTCATCGGGATGAAATTCTTAATATGTGTTAATAAAAGATACATCATTTCCAATCAACAATATGTCTTCCACATAATGTATTAGAAACATGTCTTAGCGCTCCCACTTAATTTCTTTCAAATGCAAGCATCTTCATTGTCTCCGACGAATTTAAACTCCTTTAACAGTTTCATCATAGTGAAGATTCCAATTCTGCAATGCTTACTTCAACCATTGAAGTTTGCATATGCATTTAGCATCCTTTGAATTAACAAAACCCTTTGGACCGTGTCATGCACACGTCCTAGGTAACCCTTCTATTAGAAGAACTTGTTTTGTTTATCCAACACATAACAAAATTATATGTCGTGGTTGCTACATTAATCCGTCCAGACTAAATATCGCTATGAAAGATCAAATCTTGTCATAGTCAACCTTTGAACATTGTTGTGAACTCTTTCCCAACATGTCAACCATTTCATAGATGCGAAACATCCATGTCTATTTCTTTGTAGATCCAAATACAACTGTAAGGTCTTACACCTTTCTCGAGGGTCCTTCAAGTTCAAAACTTGATTTCTCGTGTATGGAACTATCACGGATTTTATGGCTTCAAGCCATTTTACGGAGTCAGGGCCCATCATCGCTTCTTTTCATGTAGTACGTTCATTATCCTCAAATAATGATTCAACCCTCAAATCTTGGTATTTGATTGATTACTCGACCTACTTGGTTCAATAGAAACTTTGACCTTCGTAACCACAATCTTTGAGGCACGTGAGCCATGAGCATTGTTGCTGCCTCCGGAACACTTTTCGGCGCTGTGCAACTTTGCACATATAGCTAAGGTTCTTTTAACTTTATCAAAGTTCTATTGTCCTCCCACTTATCTTTTCACGAAAAATTCCTTCTCAAAGAAACTTGACGTTCTAAGTGACAAACACTTTTGTCTCCGATGTTATGGAGGATTACTTAACAGTTATTCGAAATAACATACAAAGACAGGTTCATCCGACTTTGGTTGCAAACATCTTTCTTATGCATAGCATACCAATGTTTAAGAAAGGACAACTTGGGTTTTATCCCAAACCATAACTTTATATGGTGTCATTTCAACGGATTATGATGGAGCTCTTTTCAGTGGAAAAACGGTAGTCTCTATAGCTTTTAATCTTTAAAATATAATGGCAGTTTTATGATTTACACCTTCGATCTTACCATGTCAAACAAGGTTTAATTACATATCTCGAACGCTCCATACTCTTATGGTGTTTCGGGAAAAATGCAAATCCACGGAACGATTCCTTAAATCTTAGGTATTATGCTAAACTTGTAACTCAAATATCTTCCTTTATGATCTTATCATAAACTATTTATATTCTTGTTACAATGATTTTGCACTTCATCTTGAAAGTCTTTGAACTTTTCAAATGTTTCATACTTCATCCTTATTAAGTAAATATTCATATATTCACTCAGATTTTCGGAGAAAGCATATGAAGTTGAAATCCATCGCTCTTGACTACACATAATGGACTTCGTACAACAATATGTACAAGTTCCAGTAAGCTAGTCATTCGTTCCTTTTTGGCCTATGAACGAAGTTTTAATTATCTCTAGGAAAGTTTCATAAGCGTCATGTGATCAAAAATCAAAAGACTCCAAAATTCCATCCACATGGAGTTTCTTCATGTTTTCTTTCCAATATAATTTAAACGGCGATGTCACTTCCTAAGCGATCTTTCAATCAATTTGTCTTTCGACATTTTTAGCACTAGTTTTATGGATGTGATTTCTCCAACGAGATTTGTGAATCATCCATCTTTTATGGATTACGGCAATTATTTGAACAACCCTTTTGTTCTCATAATACCTGATAAAACAAATCTTGAAGGCAAGCTTTGATGTTTAACGAGCAACACAATAACCCTTTATTTGTTCTCGATGAACATCATCACATATTCTTTTGCTAGTTACTTAGGCCATTGTAGTTCATGAATTGTATTGTTTCGTATGACGATTCACACCAACAAATTCAGTATCAAATACTTAAGAACCACATTGTTTAATAAGCAAAGAATATAGCCATAACATGTATATCATCTATATACTTAAACTGAACAATTCTAGTCTTTTCTTTTCTGCCATATATTTATGAGATTCTCTTTCAGTATTTGTTTTCTGTTTGAAAGAATCTATCAACATCAATAGTGGAGTCATACATATGACACATAGTCCAAAGCGTGTATAATTAAATACTAATGTCTTTGGACTTGCACTTTGAAGTAGATCACCATCATCAAATGTTTGGTGTGCTTTCAAATTCCATTCTTTAGTAATCTCTTGGTGTGGTAAATATTTTACCTACATAAAATATTCACCCTTATCATGGAATTATTCATGATCAAGCTACTTTTAGCTTATAAAGATGAACCGCGAGTATAATGTTGCTCTCCAAAACCTTTTGGTGGATTAGGACAACTAGTGTTTCCAACCTTTTGCAAATTCTCATCAAATATGAGAACATGACTTTTGCCATATTATACTCTATCATGTTGTAACCAAAACTTCGTTTCAGATATCACAATATCTTCCACACATCATGGTTTCTGAAACAACTCTTTCAGATCCTAGATAACCTTGATATTAAGACAATCCTTTGAATATCAAGAATCATGGAGACAAACATGATACTCATACACTAACTCTTGGAATTGTCACTCTTGTTTTAATACCAATTATTAAACTTCATGGAGTAACCGGAACTTACTGAAAGTTTGCAATAGGACTTTTAAACTTTAGGTTAACACTTCAAAACAATACGATACCAGTTCGTAAAGTAACTAACCAGAATTCTATAATTCTATCATCTCAATTAATACTAAGCGCAAGGTGGTAAACGGATGCCAATGACTACAACAATTATGCAAATTCACTTTGATTTAATTTATGATAAATAGTGTTCAACTTTTAATCATATTACCGTTGAACTCCCACTCAAAACAATATCCCTCACATTGTTTTAGTGATCACACGAACCAAATCCACCACATCAAAACCGATCATCACGAGAGTTGATGTAGCTTCAATGGCGAACAATCATCATGTTCATCATATCTACTATATGACTCATGCTTTATCTTTCGGTGATCCGTGTTCCGAGACCATGTCTGTACATGCTAGGCTCCTCAAGATTAAACCTTAGCTTCCGCATGAGCAAATCTGGCTTGCTCACGTTGTATACACTCGCAGAATCTAACACACCCGATCATCACGTGGTGCTTCGAAACAACGAGCTTTAGCAACGGTGCTTACTAAGGACGAACACTTTAAAACTTGAAATTGTGTGCTTGAGGGATCATCTTATAATGCTACCGTTGTGAACTAAGCAATACAAGATGCATAAAAGGATTAACATCACATTCAATTCATAATATATGATATGATATGGCCTTTCTTCTTGTGCTTCCGATCTCCATCTTCAAGCACGAACATGATCTCCATCATCACCGGTGTGGCGTCAAGGTCAATGGCGCCGCTTCATGGTTGTCTTCCACCAGCATCAACTATCACAACTACTTTGAATAGACACGCGGGTCTTAACAGAATTTAAAGACAACCATATGACTCCTGCCGGTTGCCAACTTACAATAAGGAACATTGCATACATCATATATAATCACAATCATGGCCATATCACATCACAGCACACCCCTGCAAAACAAAGTTAGACGCCTCTAATTTTCTTTGCATGTTTTACGTGGTTTGGGGCTTTCAATAAGTGTCATTCTAACTTACGAACAAGAACCACAACATTGATACTAGTATTGTTAATCACCTGTTGTAAATTGAATCTTAACTATGTTGGGAGAAACAGGCACCCGCAAAGCCACTTATGCAATACAAGTTGCATGTCAAGCGTGGAGCAAGTCTCATGAATGATGTCATGTAAGGTTAGCCTGGGCCGCTTCATCCCACCATCCCGCAAGATGCAAAGTACACAAGAAGCAATCAACAACAAAAGCATCAACGCCCACAATGACCATTGTGTTCTACTCGTGCAACAGATCTACATATAGACACGGCTCTGATACCACTGTAGGGGTTCGTAGCATGGAAAACAAAAATTTTCTACCGCATGCACACAAACAAGCCAAGATCTATCTACTAGATTGTAGCAACGAGTCGATAGAGGAACTCACCCTCGAAGATTCCAAAGCGGTTAACGAGAGCAGATTCTCGTGGCTGATGTAGTGGTACACTTGCCGATCTCAAGATCGCGTAGACGATCCTTACGGCGCTGCGTTCCGGCAGTGCTTCCGCAGTCGGTCACACGTTGGGTACACGATGAAGACCTTCCTCTCCCTTGTTCCAGCAGGCAGCGGAGGTTATAGCACTCTCCTCGCAATTCCGGCAGCACAACGGCGTGGTACCGGAAGTAGAGGGGAGATCTCGCAGGGCTTCTCCTTAAGCCGGAGCGAGTATGGTGGACTATGAGAGAGCCCTCGGCGATCTAGGGTTTAGACACACCGAGGAAGAGGTGCTAGGGCCGGCGACTAGGGCTTGGAGGTGCCCAAGTCGGCGGCTAGGGGAGCCCTAGGCGGCGGCGGCAGCAGGAGGTGGCGGCGCCGGGCTAGGGTTTTGGGGTAGGGAACTTGTGTGCTAGGAGGGGAGCCCTGCCCCTCCTCTTATAGGAGGGAGGCGCCGGCCAAGGGGAGGGTAATCCCTCCCCAAATCGGATCCCAAGTGGGCCGGCGGTGGAGGAGGGACTCCTCCCCAACTCGGTTTCCCACTTCCCATCCACTTCCCAAAATAGCCGTTTGACTTTTCAAATTGGCGTTTGACTTTTCAAACTAGGATTTGATTAAACCCTTTATTTTGTTCAGCGATGACACCTAGTACATGATGCAATCATTCCAACTTGGTATGACACATTCATGTACCCTTCCCCTTCGGAGTGCCGGACATTCCGGAACCTTCTAGAACATTCTCGATGAAAACACCGGAACCATTCCCCAACTGCGAAACAGGACTTTCCTTATATGAATCTTATTCTCCGGACCATTCCGGATCTCCTCGTGATATCCCGGATCCCATCCGAGACTCCGGACAACATCCGGTCTCTTTCTCATCATTCCATAACTACTCAAACAACGTCGAATCCTTAAGTGTGTCTCCCTACGGTTCGTGAATTATGCGGACATGATCGAGACACTTCTCCGAACAATAACCAATAGAGGAATCTGGAAATTCATATGGCTCCCACATATTTCTACGATTACTTTGCGATCGAATGAACCACTTACATATGATACCAATTTCCCTTTGTCTCACGATAGTTTACTTATCCGAGGTTATGATCGTCGGTATCTCTGCATACCTAGTTCAACCTCGTTACCGATAAGTACTCTTTTATCGTTCCTGTGATATGTGATCCCTTGTGAGCTAGTCACATGCTTGCAAGATAATTGGATGACATTCCACCGAGAGGGCCCAGAGTATATCTATCCGTCATATGGATGGACAAATCCCACTCTTGATCCATGTGCCTCAACCCATACTTTCCAAACACTCAATGCCACCTTTATAGCCACCCAGTTACGGTGTGGTGTTTGATGTCATCAAAGCATCCTTTCGGTGATGGTGATTAACATGATTTCATGGTCGAAGGAATTAGGTTACTATGTATCAGAAAGCTTATAGCAAATGAACTATATTAAATGACTTGATCTTTATGCTACGCTTAACTATAGGAGTATGTCCATCACATCATTCTCCTAATGATATGACCCTGTTGTTAATAACATCTCTATGTTCATGATCAGGAAACCATGATCATATATTAACCAACAAGCTAGTTTAACAAGAGGCTTTACTAGGGACTCTTTTATGTTTACAAATCACACAAGTATTAATGTTTCCTGTTAATACAATTATAGCATGGTATGTAAACATTTATCATAAGTATGAAGATATGATAATAACCACTTTATTATTGCCTCTTGGGCATATCTCCAACAAACACAACGTCACGTTAAGGCCGTCTTGCCTACATACGAAAGGAAGAAGATCCAGCTGACTTCTCCATCCCATTCCAAATCTCATGCTTAACGCGTGATATACGGAGCAAGAATCACTGGTGACATTGGTTGTTAAGTCCTAGACGATATATTCTTGTGCAGTGGTATTCCAACTACCAGCCTTAATAGATTAGCTGATCACTCTGGATCAGTAACCAACAGTTCACATTATTATCAAAAATAGTGTTTTCTGACCTTTTTGAAATGCAAGTGAAGACAACACTGGGTTTGTAAATACTTTACAGAAAATAACCAAAGGACATGAGTAAGTGTGAACTTGCCTTTTGTGATAGCAAAATTATGCACTCACGGTCTTTGAGACAATAGAAGATCCAGTATCTAAAATTGGCATCATTGGTCCGGTAAGGACTAATGTTTAAAAGAGCAATATGTAGTTATGCATAAGTAATGCCATGCAATTTGTAAAACTCCCGAAGTGAATCCCTAATACTTTGAGTAAAGTGAATTTAGATGATTCTTTTAAGAGTTGGTTTATCTTTAAATTTTACTTTATAAGGGATGGCATTTATAAGGAACTTTAAGTGTTAATAATTTAAAATATGCTAGTAAAGTATAAAAATAATGTGATTATGATTAATTGTCATCTGGTGATTATGATGAAAGTCCTTGGGTTGAGTTATTAAGAGTTGAAAGAACTATTATAGAATTGTTGTTTGAAGTGTAAAAGGGAATAACATTTGAAGAAAAGGTTTATTTTCTAAGGTTTAAACAATCTTTATGGTTAATAGAATGTGGTCAATGTCTCTTGGTGTTTGCTCGATTAGTTTGAACTTGAGATGTTGTAGGTCTTGATTTAAATATACCAAAGTTAATTATAAAAACACAAGTAGTTTATTAGACATGATGTTTATAAGTTTTTGAGACTAAAGTTAACATAAAAGGGTAAATAAACTTAGGGTGTAAATTGTTTTAATTATTCTCAAATTTTGAATTTGTGATAATTATGACTAAGGTGTGGAGTTATTCACTTTATATATAAGTGAATGATTAGATTAAATTTGTTTTGATATTATGGAAATAATATGTAACTATTCAATGGAAATATAATTTGGATGATATTATTAATGTGTCATGTTAAATATCATGTAGATATTAAGATCATTCCCTTTTAATATTAGTGAATGATGTATAAAGTTATCTTAAAGGTCGTGGTTCTGAGTTTTGATTTAAGGTTTCAAAAGACGATTATAAAGTTAATAATTTACACTTCAGTTTTATTATACATCTTAATTATGGTTTAAAAGTTTTAGTAATTAGATTTTCAGTTTTCAATATTTCTAAAGAAATATAGATATTTCTTACTTAAGAAATCTTTAAAGAATTTTCAAAATAGGTAATAGATAAGGATTGATTACTTTAAAATATTAAAAACTTTTCTAATTATATATTTAATATTTTTCTATTATAATATATTTATTTAAGATCTTAAAATGATTTTTATTTATTTTTAAGTATTATTCTTGTATTTATAAAATTCCATAAAGGACTAAATGTCTTTGAATAGTTACTTTAATTTTTTTAAAAAAATTAAGTTAGTATTTTTATAAAATATTACATTTATTTTTATACACAACAATTATTTTATTATTTTTAGGACTTTTCCTTATTTTATGAAATTTCACTTTATGATTTCTTGGTGTTTATATTTATTGGTATTTTATTTGTCTCATACAAGTGAAATTATGTTTTTATTAGGTAGATATTATTTTTATGATTATTTTGATATCTTATATGTATTTTCAGGATTTTTTATTTATATTTCTAGAGCTTATTTTACTTTAAGGGTATATTTGTGATTATGTAATTAAAACAAACCCCTTATAGAACACGGGCCTGGCCCATTGGGCTAGCCCGGTCGGATCCGACCCACTTGGGCTGGTCCAAAGGCCTCCCTGGGCAATGGCCCAGTGATGTCTACGCACTTCTATTCTTGTAGACAGTTGTTGGGCCTCCAAGTGCAGAGGTTTGTAGAACAGCAACAAGTTTCCCTTAAGTGGATCACCCAAGGTTTATTGAACTCAAGGAGAAAGTGGTCAAAGGTATTCCCTCTCAAGCAACCCTGCAATCAAGATACAAGAAGTCTCTTGTGTCCCCAACACACCTAATACACTTGTCAGGTGTATAGGTGCACTAGTTCGGCGAAGAGATAGTGAAATACAAGTGGTAACGGTGCCAGAAAATAGCTTCTGACTTGTTGTTGATGTGGGGTAACAGTGCCAATAAATAGCTGATGGCGTGGAGGAACAGACTAAAGGCAAACTGATGGAAGCAAGCAAACATGCAACAGATCTAGTAGAAAACGGTGTTTCAATGTTTAGAAATAAGGCCTAGGGATCATACTTTCACTAGTGAACACTCTCTCATATAAATATCCTCTCTTCATGATACTACTCTTAACCACTCTCCGGTTGGACACTCTAATCCATGGTAGGGCCTTTCCCAATCTAGATAACCCCACACTGTCACCTTGAGCGCTAGATGGTTCCAACAAACACCATAATTTCATAGAAACATCCCACTCCAAATATAACTCATAACAAATATTTAATCTAGCCAAAGTGCCACACACGGTATGCCTGCTGTCACTTTCACACACGTGGGGGAAAAGCATAGATCTATTAAAGCACAAAGAGTATTTATGTAGACTCAAACCTAAGTGCCACCATGGTGTGCACGCTGTCACTTTCACACACATGGGGAGAGCAGAGATCTAATGAAGCACTTGAGTATCAAGGTAGATCTACTTGATTACAAAGCTCATGATCATAATATGACCATGCATAGAGAGAGATGAACACATAGCTACCGGTAGAGCCCTTAGACCTGAGGAAGAACTACTCCCTCCTCATCATGGGAATCAGCAATGGTGATGAAGATGGCGATGGCGATCGATGGAGATGGCTCCGGGGGCACTTCCCCGTCCCGGCATGGTGCCGGAACAGAGACTTTCTGTCCCCCAAATCTCCCCTTCGGTGGCGTCGGCGCAACAGAGGTTTTCGTGGATTTCTTCCGGATTCCCTAGGTTTTTTGGGTCGGAGGCTTCTTATAGGCGCATGAATCAAGGTAGGTGGGGGTCCAGGGGGCCCACACCCCCTCTAGGCGCCTCCAGGCCTTGCCCGCGCCTAGGGGGTTTGGCCACCCTGTGGCCCCCCTCCGGCTCTGCTTTGTGGTTCCGTGTTGCTCCGGGAAAAATAATACCTTTGGCTTTTGTCCCGTACAATTCCGAGAATATTGATTTTCTGCCTTTCTGGAACCAAAAACAGAAGAAAACATGCAACTGGCACTGTGGCAACTTCTTAATAGGTTAGTTCCAGAAAAGATATAAAAACACCTCAAAGTGTAGACAAAGCAAGGCAAAGTAGATACAAAACAAGCATGGAGCATCAAAAATTATAGATACGTTTCCGACGTATCACCCAGTACTTCTACGCGTTCTTCCTCTCTCCCTTATCTCTCTTGCGACCCACTCAGGCCGCCTGATGCCGCCGTCGTGGGCGATTCCGGCATCTTCGGCCGTCGTGACCACCGTCGCGGTGCAGGACAACATGGTCGATGCTAGTGCTGGTCGTTGTCCAACTCGATTCGGCGCTGGCGCCCTCTCCTGGCTATGCTGACCCCACCCCATGGCTATGGTTTGGAGTTCCGATGTGCCCTCGATGCTTTGCTGGTCCCTTGACGGTGCTGATGTTGTTCTCCTTTTGTGACTGCTTCGATGTGTTGCATGCCCGGGTCGCAACGCCCCTTTGGGGTGCTCCCGTGCCGCCTCTCCTCTCTGATGCTGGCCTCCTCTCTGCTTCCTCTTCAATAACTTTGCGAGGACCTCGAGTAAGTATTTCCTCTTCACCCCTCTCTGCACTCTCTCTGTGCACTCACACAGTGCTTTCTCTCTGTGTTCCCTTGCAAGGTGCTCTCTCCGTGCGCCCACAGAGAAGTACTAGGGTTCTTCCCCGTTACTATGTGTGCAGATGTAAAGGATGATCTCCTGTATGCTTACCTTCTATGAATAGTTTTATGGATTGGTTATCTACCCTATTATGGAATTGTTGACAGTGATTACTGTCAATGTTAGTCTAATGCCTGAATATTTATTACTATCAGTCAATGTTAGTCTAATGCCTGAATCTTTCTTACTATCAATGTTAGTTTGATGCCTTTCTGACCATGTTATGATTTGAAACATAGCTATTGGTTATGGTGGATAAATTGATGCAACGTGGGGATCTGATTTGATATTATACTTTTGGGGTTGTTAGCAGATAAGAAAACCCACTGGGTTTTACTAAAAGAATGTTATCAAATTGATGGTTGGTCATATGGTATCTAGTGCCTAGTGGTTATAATCCCTTATGGATTATATGGAAATTATCCGTAGTGGTGTATTTAAATTCAAACCCCTGGTTTGAATTTGATGTGGTGACTCTGATCTAGATTGAGATCTAATTATTATGGTATTTTGGTTTGGAACATAATATGTTGGTGTTCTAGCTGACTCACTAGCTTTTATAGCTATGGTTGCTACTGTGATAGCTTCCCTGTGATTGCTGCTAGAGCATCTGCCACTGTGATGCCTCCCTTTGGAGTGTACACATTGGTAGATCTCAGTAGGCCGTTGATTGCTAGGATTAGTTGTCTCAAATTATTTCTTGATGTGATCTGGCAAGAACAGTTATGCAGATTAGTGGGCTTGTGCTATCCATTTAAGCACAAATATATAATTAAGTATGATTCCTAAGATTTTAGCTTGGGAAGATGATTTCTCTGATTGGTTAGATCTTATAATTTCAGGTTGTTAGTTAAGCTGCCATTGTGGTACCTCTAGTTTTTGGAGTGTGCATAGTAGGTGGCTGAGCTAGCATATCTTGCTGCTCAAAAATTTGGTTGCAATCATGTTTGCATAATAGTGGATGAGGTGGAGATATGGCCAGTGATGCACAGTCCTAGGCTCTGATTGAAAGAGGATAAGAAAAAAATGTTCTTAATTTCTTGACTTGTCTATGATGCTAAGGATGAGGCACAAAATTTAAATAAGAACAGACGTTTGTGTGCCCAAAGCTCTAGGATGAGCCTTGCATAGCATTTCTATGTAAGAGATTCCCCTTTAAAATATTTTCATACAAGAACAAATGGTATGATTTAACATGGGAAATAATATATTCACCTGATACTGCTCAGGTTGCTGAACTATGTTGTGGATGTTCTTAGATTTGATCAGCTTTCCATCCTAGTTATAATACTTGGACTTCTGATCCTTCCTGGCTAAATACTTGATCTCCTCTTTCTTGTTGTTGATGCTTCCTTCTCCTGATACTTGTGTACGGCCAGATCCTCCTTGCTATTGCTAACCTTGATTTCCCCCTTGCCCTAGCTCTTGGATGGCTCCAGAGAGCAACCAGAGTTAGGGAGATGATAGTGATCTGGGTGAGTGATCTTATTGGCCATGTAGTTCGAGTTGATGAAGTATAAAGAATCTGATGAGAATCTAAGAACTACTATGTTCTTGGTTTTGTGGATTTGGATAGATCAGTGAAAATATGGTGGTGGATGTGGTTGTGTATGTGTAGAACTTGGAGTTCTTGTGCTAATAGATGAACTGGGTGGAAGGAGTAGCTAGCAGCAGAGAATTGCTACGGCTGGTTCCTTCTTATCTTCTCCTGGTGTGCTCTTGTGTTGACAGGAAATAACTGCATGTTGATATGCAAGATGCTTGCAAGTGGGACCCTTTGGGTGCAAGTTTCCATGAATGAAACTTGGTGGTGTGGATGAGCTCGGCTGGTTCTGATTATCCCTGTTCTGGATATTTTCCATTTGGTGAAACTTGCCCCAAGCCTTTGATGTTGTGCTGAGGCCAATCTCTATGATAAGAACACATTACCACTTTGCCCTTTTCAAATTCTAACTCAATGATAAGGCAAAGCAATGCATTACATTGCTAAAAACCCGAGAGTACAATTAACACTAACCCCTCACACTTTCCCTATTTGCTATCCTTTTATTTTTGTAGGAAACAGTACAAGACAAGGATAAGAAGAAACAAAGAAATGAAGATACAAGAGTAGATAGGAAAATAATTTAGGTTTTCTGTTTATCAAATGTTGTAGTTTCTTTTCTGTTTGAATATTATAAGAACATTGTATTGTTGTATCTTATTCAATAAAGTTAAATTTTCTTTCTTTAATTCTTCCCGTAATGTAATCTTTAATTTGGTACAATTTATTTGATTTGTTGTTTACTAGATAGAGAAAAGAATAAGAAGTATCCTTTTGTTTATTATATAAAGGACAACAGAATATTTATATTCATCTTATATATAAGAATTCATTTGTATTATATTATTGTAATACCCTTATTATAAGTAATATGGTAAAAATATTTATTATGAAAAGAAATACATTTTATTTCCTTCTTGCAACTCTATTTCCACTATTATTTTAAAGGTCCATCTATGGTATAATTAAATATTCTTGTATTTCAATTTTTTACTTTATTGTTTACATATATATTATTTACTTAACATGGAAATATTCCCAAGTATTCAAATTTGTATATCAATTCTCAATTTCAAATATGAATTGAATTGTTTTCCCAAGACTCAAAAATATAGTAGAGGTTATGTTGAAATCCATCACACCTGCCCTGATGTTTCCATCAGAACATAAGAGATCCCGATCCCTTTATAGCTTCTTTAGTTTTGCGTGAAAATTCCCCGGATTTTCTTATGCATGAATGCAATGAACAAACATGTGTCATGTCTATTTCGAGGTGCTAATACTGGATGTTACATCAGTCCACTCTGCCACCACATCAGACAAAGAAGACGGCCTCTCGGTCAACTAGTACTACTACTCAGAACAAAGGTAGCAGGGCGAAGAAAACCCCGTTGCCTCCTCCCAAGTTACCTTACGAGATGTCTGATGAGGAAACCAAAGCAATCAACGATGCCGAAGTGAAATCCTTTTTTGCAACCAAAGAGCCCGATCCAAAGCAAATATTTGATACGAAAACCAAATAGTGGGCTAAGAGTTTTATTGAGCAACCATCGCAATATGCGATAAATAAGGCTGATGACTACACATGCTGTCTAATGACAATTGGTAGGAAGAAGACAAGAAGTACTACTGCAAGCAGCGGGAAAAGAGACAGTGCCTAACTCGGAAAGCAGGTAAAACAATCGATCTCCCCGCTCAAGGTGTTACCCGATTTTGATCAAAATATTAACATTGACCAAGCAATGGACTTTGCTAGAGGTCCTTTTATTAGTGTTAATTAAGTGTTAGGCAGACATATCCCCATTAACATGGAAATATCATGGAAATATAAATACAGGAAGTCTCTGGTCAGACCTAATGAGGTCGAGCTTCTACCAACACAAATGCGAAGACTACATGAGTGGTTCGAGAAAGTCTCTACATACAAAGAAGAAGATCGATTATCAACGCGACTTGTGAGAGTTACAAATGAGCATTTCAATGGTGAAGACCAGATTCAAATTTATTTTGAGGAATTCTATATGTTATTCAAACAAGATGTTCTCGACTTGAGTCTCGTCAGTTCCTATTGTCTGTAAGTGGTTCATTTATTTCTATGATAAATTCTCTAACTCAGCTCGTTCATTGCATGTAATTATCCTTATTACGCTATTATGCAGAATGAAGAGCAACGAATATGACCAAAAGAAAATCTTTGACACTGGGTTCATCGACTCACACTGATTTAATGAAGCATTGCTAAAGCAATACCCCAAGGAGACGGAGTGTAATTTTCTAAGGATCATACTGAGGAAACATTACAAGAAGAGAATATTGTTTCCCTACAACTACGGGTGAGAGTGTTACTTCCTTGTACACATTCACTTTTGCTTACTCGATGTTTAGTGTAATTGATGAGTTACCGACGTATATAAATGTGCGCATCTTCCACTTGATTCTGCTAATCATTGAAGTTGACGCTGGAAGATTTGAAATCAAGGACTCACTAAGGAAAGACGAATCGGAGTACGCATTCATTAAAGATGCGCTCCAGAGGTAATTTCAGTCATTATCACACTATATCGGTCTCTTTCGTTCATATATATCATGAGATATCAAGTAACTAATAACTCATTTATCCTTTATTTTTGCCGGGCAGGGTTTGGCTAGCTTTCACCCGGGCTACGGTTGGTGAATTTAAAGATGTGCTTAGTTTTCATCGGGTTGAGGTAAGTAGTACGATCTAGGTCCGTGCATCTCTTCAATTCTAGTTTCAATACCATTATATCATGCTTGATTATTATTTGATTAAATTCTATTCTCGTAAAGTGTGAGAGGCAGCCACCAGAGACTAATTTGTCTGGATACTTCGTGTGCGAGTACATTCGCTCGGAGGTCAGTGAGCGGGACAGAGCGATATTTATAGATATACGTGAACAATATATTTACAAATTGTGTTGAGAGTCATTCATAATAATTTTTATGACGATTGATATTCATATTGATCTCCTTATTTTATATACAGTTGGAAAGATTGCAGGAGAATCTCTAACCAAATGAATGTCTGGTAGAAATTCAAGAGGAATTGGCGGGATATCTTATTGACCATGTCACAAACTAAAATGGAAAATACCATACCAAGGGATTGTAGTGATTTAATGATCTCCATGTAATCGAATAAACGGGTTGTGATCTCCATGTAATCAAATTATATATATATGTAATCGAATTGTATCTATATAATCATGACGATATTGTGTGTAATGGGTTCATTCATTGCCCGTCACTTACACCAAACGCGACCCTCCTCTACCGATCCTCCGCCATGAACCCCCTCCCCCCCAAAAAAATCCACCGCGACAGAAACCGCCATCGGCTGCCGCGACAGAGCTCGTTTCACTAGTGGAAAAAGGGCTATCCGTTTGCGACCCCTCAGAGCATTTGTCCCGGTTGCGCCACTAACCGGGACTAATGCTGGCACGCGTCCCGGTTGGAGCGGGCACGGGGCCAGGGGGCATGCGTCCTGGTTGGTAAGGGGGAATACGTCCCGGTTGGAGCCACCAACCGGGACTAAAGGTTTGGCCACAGCCACGTGGCGTGGCACGCACCTTTAGTCCCGGTTGCTGGCTCCAACCGGGACTAAAGACCCCCTTCCCTCTATAAATGCAACGCCCCAGCCCCCTCTGCCTCCACTCTGTTTTTTTGAATGGTGGAAGGTGTGAGGGGGTGTGCTAGTTTTTTCTCATGCATGCATTGAAGGTGTTTGATGAAATGTTTGAGTGAATAATCCCGTTGAATTTCTCATAGAACAAAAATATAGAAGGTGTCCGAGACGCACTTGAGCTTTCTCCTCTTTATTTCCCTTGATCGAGGTTAGCAATCTTATCTTTTCTAGGTCATTGATATAATTCATGTGCCGGTGTGAATTGGTTATTTCACTATTTATGATGTCCTGTTTTTTGATAAACTTACTTATATGATGCAGATGAACGGTCGGGAATGGATGTACGGTGACCAGCGCGTAGCCGGGTATATCAAAGGCGTGGATAAATTTATCGATGTGGCTACGGCAAACAAAGAGAATGGATTTATACGTTGTCCATGTGTTCAATGTCGGAACAACAAGGAGTACTCTTCCTCGAAAATCATTCGCGGCCACCTGATTATGAAAGGTTTCATGCCCAACTATAATTGCTGGACCAAGCACGGGGAAAGAGGGGTTATGATGGAAGATGGTGAAGAAGAAGATGATGATAACAACTATCATCATATGTTTCCTGAATACAGTGATACTGCAATGGAAGACAATGGAGAGGAAAGAGGTGAAGAACGGGCATCAGATGAGCCGGCTGATGAACTTGGTAGGGTCATTTCTGATGCAAAGCGAGACTATGAAACAGAAAATGAGAAGTTGAAGTTAGAGGGCATGTTAGAAGATCACAAGAAATTGTTGTACCCAAATTGTGAAGATGGCAGCACAAAGCTCGGTACCACACTGGAATTGTTGCGATGGAAGGCAGAGTGTGGTCTAACTGACTCCTCATTTGAAAAGATGCTGAAAATAATGAAGCCGAAGTTTCCAAAACATAACGAACTTCCCGAGAGTACCTACGAAGCAAAGAAGACTCTCTGTCCTCTGGGATTAGATGTGCAAAAGATACATGCATGCATTAATGACTGCATCCTCTACCGCGGTAAGGAGTATGAGAATTTAGATAAATGCCCGATATGCAATGCGTTGCGGTATAAGATCAGACGAGATGACCCTGGTGATGTTGAGGGAGAGCCCCTCCGGAAGAGGGTTCCTGCTAAGGTTATGTGGTATGCTCCTATAATACCAAGGTTGAAACGCATGTTCAGAAACGAAGAGCATGCCAGGTTGTTGCGATGGCACAAAGAAGACCATAAGAAAGACGGGAAGTTGAGACACCCTGCTGATGGGTCACAGTGGAGAAAAATCGAGAGAGACTTCCCAGACTTTGCAGGTGACGCAAGGAACTTATGGTTTGGTCTAAGTACGGATGGCATGAATCCTTTTGGGGAGCAGAGTTGCAGTCACAGCACCTGGCCCGTGACTCTATGTATCTACAACCTGCCTCCTTGGTTGTGCATGAAGCCTAAGTTTATTATGATGCCAGTGCTCATCCAAGGCCCGAAGCAACCGGGCAACGACATTGATGTGTACCTTAGGCCATTAGTTGAAGAACTATTACAGTTGTGGGGCGAACCAGGTGTACGAGCGTGGGATGAGAACAAACAGGAGCCATTTGATCTACGAGGGTTGTTATTCGTAACCATCAATGATTGGCCTGCTCTTAGTAACCTTTCAGGACAGACAAACAAGGGATATAAGGCATGCACCCACTGTTTAGATAAGACCGAAGGTACATATTTGCATAAATGCAAGAAGGTTGTGTACCTGGCGAATCGATGATTTCTTCCGACCAATCATCCCGTAAGAAAGAAAGGCAAGCATTTCAAAGGTGAGGCAGATCACCGGAAGAAGCCTAAACTCCCTGCTGGTGATGATGTATTTGGTATGGTCAAGGACATAGAAGTAATCTTTGGAAAGGGTCCCGGGGGTCAATCAGTTCCGAACGACGTCGCTATAGGACACGCACCCATGTGGAAGAAGAAATCTATATTTTGGGAGCTGCCATATTGGAAAGTCCTGCGTGTCCGCTCTTCAATCGACGTGATGCACGTGACGAAGAATCTCTGCGTGAACCTGCTAGGATTCCTAGGCATGTATGGGAAGACAAAAGATACACCTGAAGCACAGGAGGACCAACAAATTATGAAAGACCCAAAGAACATGCATACACATAACAAGACGGATAAAGGGCGTCACTTAAGTCGTGCCAGCTATGCTCTTACCAAAGTAGAGAAGGAAATCTTTTTTGAAGTCCTTTACAGTATCAAGGTGATGTCGGGCTTCTCATCTAATATAAAGGGGATAATAAATATGGCAGAGAAAAAGTTCCAAAACCTGAAGTCTCATGACTGTCACGTGATTATGACGCAATTGCTTCCGATTGCATTGAGGGGGCTTCTACCGGAAAATGTTCGAGTACCCATTGTGAAGCTGTGTTCATTCCTCAATGCAATATCTCAGAAGGTAATCAATCCAGATATTCTGCCAAGGTTACAGAAGGATGTGGTACAATGTATTGTTAGTTTTGAATTGGTGTTCCCACCATCCTTCTTCAATATTATGACGCATCTCCTGGTTCATCTAGTGGAAGAGATTGCCATTCTCGGTCCGGTAATTCTGCACAATATGTTCCCCTTTGAGAGGTTCATGGGAGTCTTAAAGAAATATGTTCATAACCGTGCTAGACCAGAAGGAAGCATCTCCAAGGGATATGGAACAGAGGAGGTCATTGAGTTTTGTGTTGACTTTATTCCTTACCTTAAGCCGATTGGTGTTTCTGACTCGCGGCATGAGGGAAGACTAAGTGGAAAAGGCACGCTGGGAAAGAAAGCAATGATATGTAGGGACGGGGATTCTTTCACTAAAGCACACTACACAAATCTACATAATTCCACCTTGGCAGCTCCGTATATCGAGGAACACAAGAATATTGTACGCTCCAAAAACCCGGGGAAGCCTGAATCATGGATTACAGATGAACACATGAAGTCTTTCGGTGGTTGGATGCGGACACATCTCTTGAATGACACCACTGTTGGAGATCAGCTATACTTGTTGGCCGCGTCACCATCTTCTACTGTATTGAATTTCCAAGGGTACGAAATAAATGGGAATACATTCTACATGATCGCCCAAGATAAAAAGAGCACCAACCAAAATAGTGGTGTCCGCTTTGATGCAATAGACGAGAATGGACAAAAGGACACATATTATGGTTACATAGAGGAGATATGGGAACTAGACTATGGAGTCTCTTTTAAGGTCCCTTTATTTCGCTGCAAATGGGTCAACCTGAATGGGGAAGGGGTAAAGATAGACCAGTTGTACGGAATGACAACAGTGGATCTCAACAATCTTGGTTATAGAGATGAACCATTCGTCCTAGCCAATGATGTGTCTCAGGTTTTCTATGTGAAGGACATGTCCTCCAGACCGAAAAAAAGAAAAAATATGCAAACGAATACATCATATGATGAGCCAAAGCGTCACATAGTTCTTTCAGGGAAAAGAAACATCGTGGGAATCGAGGACAAGACAGACATGTCAGAAGATTATAATAAGTTTGATGAAATTCCGCCCTTCACAGTGAAAACTGACCCAAGCATTCCGTTAAGTAAAGAAGATGCTCCATGGTTACGTCTGAAGCGGTCATAAGGAATGACATATGCCAAGAAGTTCATGCTCATATTATGTAACTCTAGTTCATGTCTTTCGCGGTTTGTGGCTTGACCGAAGGATATCTTTCGCGGTTTGTGGCCTTTAGTCCCGGTTTTGTAGTCTCAGTTTTTAATATTAATAAATGCCTTGAGTGTTAGTCCCGTTTTGTGGCTGGACCGGGAGTGCCTCTATGACCAGTTTCTTGGAGATGCCGGAGGACTGGGATCCGGCGGCATCTCCCTGAAACTGGTCGTAGTGGTGTCCCTGCTCTCGAAAACCATCTTGCAGCTTGTAACTTCTCTAACTAGATCAATACGCCTCAGAGCTAACTAATTTCACATATTAGGGAGTGCCTCTATGACCAGTTTCTCGGAGATGCCGGAGGACTGGGCTTCGTCGGCATCTCCCTGAAACTGGCCGCAGTGGTGTCTCTGCTCTCGAAAACCATCTTGCAGCTTGTAACTTCACTAACTAGATCAATACGCCTCGGAGCTAACTAATTTCACATATTACGGAGTGCCTTTATGACCAGTTTCTCGGAGATGCCGGAGGACTGGGCTCCGTCGGCATCTCCCTGAAACTGGCCGTAGTGGTGTCCCTGCTCTCTAAAACCATCTTGGAGATGCCTCAAACTGGCTGGAGGACTAGACTCACAAGGATGCCTATTTATAGTACAAGCAGCTCGGCATAATGTCGACACTCACGACATAATGTCGACACTCACCCCTATTATTAGTGCTGACTCATCTTTAGTCCCGGTTGGTGTCTCCAACCGGGACTAAAGGTTCATCTTTAGTCCCGGTTGGTGACACCATCCGGGACAAGGTACAAGCCGCACGACATAATGTCGACACTCACCCCTATTATTAGTGTTGCCTGGCCCACTCTGCCACAATCCCTTCAATCGCGGTTGGTTTCTCCAACCGGGACTAAAGATGAACCCTCTCTTTATATAGGCATTTCCCTCTATTTATTAGGTAACACTCAAGACATTTATTAATATTAAAAACCGGGACAAACCGGGACTAGCTAACACTCAGGACTAAAGCCGCCCCCTTTAGTCATAATCATGCCTAGTCCTATAGTACGCAGCTTCAGGGTCTTCATCATCGTCGTCATCATCATCGTCACCTGCCACTCCGGGGATCCTCAGCCCATCCATGGCATATACCAGGGGCCATTCCAGCCTCGGATTCACGGCGGGCGGGAGAGGGGTCTCCTGGAAGACGATGCCGCTACCGCCGGGACAGTGTGGGGCCTGTGGCGGGTGGACTCGTGGGCACCGTAGGCGAGGATGGTCTCCCTCGACGATGTAGCGCATCACTCCGATGATAGTACGGTTCGCCTACCACAGACGACGACCGGCTTCGTTGTGGTTCACCGGTGGCGGGCCATCACCCTCGTACCTGGCGAGCTCCCTTTCCCGCCTATTAGCGAAGAAGGCATTCCAGGTGTCGTAGTTGTCGGGATCCCACTGGGGATCCATCCGCTGCTCCGGCGTGAGCTCGTGGTAGAAGTGGTTTGTGATGGCCGCCTGGCGTGCGGAACCTTGAGGGACAGGAGGGACAGGAACCCCTCCAGCGCTCAGCATCCAGCCGGCGGGCGGCCGGTAGCCCGGCGGACAAGGGTAGTTGGAGGCGCACAGCGCCTCGGTCTCCTCGAGGGTCAGAATGGCCCAGTAGGCATTGTCCATTGTTCTAAGAGAGGAAGGTGTGGATGTGTGGATAGCCATGGCACAATCACCCTAAATATATAGGGAAAGGGCAGGAAAACTTGGCGTGAAGCTTTGGGAAATGGCGGGAAATATCTTTAGTCCCGGTTAGTGACTACATCCGGGACTAAAAGCTCTAGTAGAAAGGAAAGGGCGGGAAAACTTGGCGGGAAGAGGTGGGAAATGTTGTGCTGAATCATTTTTAGACTCGCAATATGTGGTTTCTTCAGAGATCCAATGCACGTTCTAACGATGCTCGTCCCCTATCTTCATGCACACCGGTTCGACCATAGTTAGAAATTCAGATAATTCAAAACGGGCATAATAAATTCAAAAAAAATCCGAACAATGAAAATCCTTCGCGTGGTGTCATATTTTGTTACATAGTTGAAAGGAAAAATACCAGACTTGGTATATTGATCATGTTTCGAAAAAACCTTCACAAAATGACCTATTATGTTCGAGGTTTCATGGCTTTCGGTCCAAATGACCGATGTTATGTGCTGAATCACGACATAGTTTGTGATGTTGTGCCCATATTATGCATGTGTGTGGACATTGGTATGGAGAACAATGTTACAGGAGGAAGTTTTCCTTTTTGTCGCACGGAAAAGCCCTTTTCCATTTTTTGAGCGTAAAAAACGGGTCGTTTTGTGAAGTAACCACCAAAATACCGTTTCAGAATGCTACCGTCCCATTTTCCTAAAATACTAGACCACCTTACATGGACTATCTCCCAACCGGTACATCTCAAACCTTTTCGTCCATCCCGGGTAAAAAGGACAAATGTCTGCCGAATCGGCAGGAAGTGGGTCCGGTTTGTACTACAAGTACATGATCTATCGCCCGCGATTTTTTGAAAAAAATCATTTTTAGACTCGCAATATGTGGTTTCTTCAAAGATCCAATGCAAGTTCTAACGATGCTCGTCCCCTATCTTCATGCACACCGGTTCGACCATAGTTAGAAATTCAGATAATTCAAAACAGGCATAATAAATTCAAAAAAAATCCGAACAATGAAAATCCTTCGCGTGGTGTCATATTTTGTTACATAGTTGAAAGGAAAAATACCAGACTTGGTATATTGATCATGTTTCGAAAAAACCTTCACAAAATGACCTATCATGTTCGAGGTTTCATGGCTTTCGGTCCAAATGACCGATGTTAAAAAAATATAAGTTAATTCATTTTTAATTGTAAATGGTTCATATTTTAAATGGTTACATTAATTATTTTTTAAAACAGAAAATGGTTTTGAATTATTTATTCAAATCCAAACACTTTTTATGTTTAAAGTTTTTCTAAATTCCAAATTAATATTCAAAAATATAAGTTAATTCATTTTAAAAGGTTACATTAATTATTTTTTAAAAATAGAAAATGGTTTTGGATTATTTATTCAAATCCATACACTTCTTATGTTTAAAGTTTTTCTAAATTCCAAATTGATATTAAAAATATAAGTTAATTCATTTTTAATTGTAAATGGTTCATATTTTAAATGGTTACAATAATTATTTTTTAAAACAGAAAATGGTTTTGAATTATTTATTCAAATCCAAACACTTTTTATGTTTAAAGTTTTTCTAAATTCCAAATTAATATTCAAAAATATAAGTTAATTCATTTTAAAAGGTTACATTAATTATTTTTTAAAAATAGAAAATGGTTTTGGATTATTTATTGAAATCCATACACTTCTTATGTTTAAAGTTTTTCTAAATTCCAAATTGATATTAAAAAAATATAAGTTAATTCATTTTTAATTGTAAATGGTTCATATTTTAAATGGTTACATTAATTATTTTTTAAAACAGAAAATGGTTTTGAATTATTTATTCAAATCCAAACACTTTTTATGTTTAAAGTTTTTCTAAATTCCAAATTAATTATCATTTAAAAAACAATACAAATTTAAACCCCAAAATAAAAAATAAGACGGGAACAGAGAGAAAATACCTGATTTTTTTTGAAAACAGGGGAATATGTCCCGGTTGGAGCCACCAACCGGGACTAAAGACCCCCTGCGCGCCAACCGTTGGTCTGCTGAAAATATTGGAGTATACGTCCCGGTTGGTGGCTCCAACCGGGATGTATGCCCCTTTAGTCCCGGTTGGAGCCACCAACCGGGACTAAAGGCCCTTTGGTTATAACAACGCGCGCCTCCTCTTCTTCTTCCCTTCCCCACTCACTTCTCTGCTTCACCGACGCGCGCACAACCGCCCCCGACGCCGGCAGGCTGCCCGAGCTCGCCGCCCCCGACGCCGTCAGGCTGCCCGAGCCCGCGCGTTCCATCCGCCAGCACCGCCGCCTCCGTCCATGCGCGCACCAGTCGTCGCCCACGACTCCGTCTTCCTCGACCCCGACCATGCTCGCCGGCGTCGATTCGGTCAACCTCGACCTCCCGCGCTCTCTCCGACCAACCTCACGCGCTCAGGGTGAGCAAGCGAACCTTCTGGATGCCTCCTTCCTTCCCCTCTCGCTGTAGTTCATGCCTGCGCCGTTAGATCCTGTTCGCCGCCGTCGGCCGTCGTTGTACCACCTGCTCCGGCAACCAACAGAGGGCGGCGCCGCCAATTTTGAGTTCGCCTAGATGCGCTGATTCCAGCACGCCAAGTCCCGCAGCCCCGCTTGCTCTGCTCCGCTGCCTACCATCGCCGTCTGACGTGTCTCCGGCGAGCCCAACGTGGCGTCTAGGTGGCATCCGCGTGGCCCTGGTCCCACACAGTCAGCCTCTAGGGCTAGCTCCTTCTCTGGTGACAGATGACCCTGTTTCCCCTTTGCTTGCGTGACAGGTGGCCCTGGTCCCACCAGTCAGCCACTATGGCTAGTTGTTACTATGGTGCAAAAGGTTTAAACATTTGATTTAATAATTTCAGAATTTGAAAAAAACTTATAAATTCAATAACTTTTAATCTGTAATTCAGAAAAATACAAATAATATACCAAAATGTTCAGAAAAATGAGAACTATCTATCTATGCTATAATCATGCATTGTTCAACAACTTAAATGACAAGTTTAATTAGAACACCCTAGTAACCCTAATAGGTGATTCCGGAGTTCCTTGAGTTAGGGTTTGCGCCCCTCGGAACCCTGATTAACTTGTCGAGCATGCTTTAGGGTTACATTCCAATGCACATTAACTTGTCATATCATCATCATTGCTTGAGCATTGCATCAATGCCATGTGTTGATTGTTTCCCTTTCTTTCCGGTGATTTGGTTCTTCTTGGTAGAATACGATATCGAGATCGAGATCGAAGACCGAGATCAAGACCATAGAAGATCTACGAACAATACTTGACCAACTATAATCAAGTCAAGTATTTTGTTAGTATCTAGTGTTACCTATCTGTTGGATAGTTTCCCTTTTGTAGCCTTATACTCATGTTCCCCTCTCATATGCATCTGAGGTTTCTCCGAACTAGGTTTTACACCCCTCGGAACTCCGGAATATTGATTTTAGTTGATTTTAGCTAGAGTTACCTATCTACTACACGGTTTCCTTTTTGTAGCTAGGTTTAGGGTTTAGGGTTTCTCTTCATTTTTATTATTGTGTATATGTATATATTAGGGTTTCTCTGAATTAGGGTTTATATCTCTCAACACCGTACTTAACTTTCTCCTTTAGCCGCTTTGACTTATTCGTTTTTCCACCTATGCAGAAAATATGGACCCACATGTCAAAGACGAAGAAAAGGAAGAGTTGATCCAAGGTGTGATCCGTGGGGAAGATAATTTAGACGTATCAACGTTTCTGAACAACTACGGTGAGGGTGATCCTCTTTTTACCGGAATAGACAACTTGTTTGAGGTTGAAGGTGTTGCCTTCCGCGAGGGAGAAGGCGATGCCTTGTGTAATCGAGAAGACGACCGCTCCGGCGAGGTGCATGTAATATAATTAATTCATTAATTAATCATCTGCTATCTATATAGAAATAGTAACGACGATTTTTCTTCTTTTAGCCCTCCGGATCGAAGAAATCTACTAAAAAGAGCAGACGAGGCCCAACCAAAAAGTTGCAAGACCATGAGAGGTTCAGGATCGAAGATGTCGCTGAAGACGGCAAGCCGACGGCTCCCGAAGTTGTCGCAAACAAATTTGTGGCACAATGCGGAGTAATCGTTAGGGACTTAATCCCGATCACCATTAGAAATTGGAATAGGCCTGCTAATGCGGATGAAGAGGGAACATGTTTATTTGTCCCTAACCACGCCAAAGATTTACTGTGGAAGAGGCTCATGGTTAATTTCAAACTACCGAAGATAGAGCTGGATCCAAATGCGGAGGATCCAGTTGAGGACGCCTTACAACATGGGAGAGCCATGGAGGCTAAGGTCAGGGAGTGGGCTTTGAAGAAGATGGCCCAGTGTTTCACCAACTGGAAGAAAAGATTGCACCTTGACTATGTCGTGAAAGAGAAGACTCCCGATTTCAAGAATATTCAGTTTGAGAAGATAAAACCATTATGGGCTGAGTTTGTGGAATACAAGACATCAGAAAAAGCTAAGAAAATGTCTGCAACGAATAAGCTGAATGCTGCTAACAAGAAGTATCACCATACTATGGGGCAAGGTGGCTACAGGGCTGGCATTCCTAAGTGGGAGAAACTTGAGAATGAACTGCGTGATAAAAATATCACCCAGAGACAGACGATTGGGTAGAACGTGCAAGGAATTGGTTTTACGGGCATAGGGGCACGTTGGACTCGGAAGGGAGGTGTATATATAACATACGACATAAAGAAGATCCCTTGCCAATCGAGAGGATCAGAAAAGCAGTAAAGGCTGTTAAAGATGGGGACTTCATTCCCGATAGAGAGAATGATGAGCTCGCACTCGCCCTTGGAAATAAGGAACATGATGGAAGAACACAAGGCACACGAGGCTCCCAACCATGGAGGACTGGGTTTCCAGAAGAGAGGAAGAAATATCCTGATAGAAGCCGTCAGAGGAGAAAGGACAGGGTGGAAGTTGAAGCAGATAGTCAGAAAGAGCAAATGCGTTTAATTGAAGAACGATTAAAGCAACAACAAGATGAAATTAACGCACTTAAAGAGCAAAGTACTACCGGCCCATCTCAGCAGCACACTGCATTCGATGCTACCGGCCTATCGAATAATCGAAAAAGCAGTGTGGCTTCCACCGAGGTCCCGGGTGATGACAATGGTGATGACGATGATGCACCGACGATGGCTCCTGTTGGCTACCCAGTGGATGATATCACAGAGATGACACACTGCGAGCTACATGTCAAAGTTGTGAACATATCAATGAAGGTGGCGGTCGGCTATGCCTTACCAATTGGACCCACACCAACTTACCATTGTCGTCCGGTTCCAGAGGGCTACGCTGTTGTCGGCGTGGATGAAATCATGCCCACCTTTGAAGTTTTGGATCTTCACTACCCTGCAGGTGAAGGGGATGTGACTGTGCTGGGACACGCAAAAAACGTCACCATTCTATGGCCGAAGGAATGTATCGTGCTTCGAAATCACACGCCAAGGCCATCTTCGCCGCCGCCTCACCCGTCTCCAGCGAGGTCGTCGCTGCCGCGGCAGCCGTCTTCGTCGCCTCACCCGGCTCCGTCGCCTCACCAATCTCCGGCGCAGCCATCGCCGCGGGAGCCATCGCCGGCGCCTAAGGGTCAAAAGCGTAAGCGTACCGCTACTGTGCCTCGTGGTAAGCGATCGCCGAAACGTAAACAAGAGCCTCTTCCAAAAGTACCAAAGGTTCCTCCCAAGAGAGCTTATGACTGTACTGAAGAGGAGATTGCGGCGATCGTTGATGCGGAAACGACAGCGTTTTTCGCTAAGCTGAGGCAGCCGAAAGAGCCAGTGTTCCCCAACACCAAAGAAGAAAAAGCCAAAGTGTTGAAAATGCTAAAGACTCTTCATCAACCCGAGCCAAAGCTGTCATCAGACTATGAGCATTCTATTCTCAAGTCACATGCGACACAAAAAGCCTCGAAGAGCAGTACTGATGCAAGCGAGAAATCTGTTGCCCAGCTCGGAGAACAAGCAAAACAGACTTGCGCTCCTCTAAAGGTGATTTCCCAAACCAATGTGGGGTCGAGCAAATATGGGGCCGAAGAGCAGTATGATCCAGAGGTAGTTGCACAATACGGAGAAGCTGCCGCTGCTCAAGGTATGAGTATTGCCCAGTACTTATCCCAGTTAGAGTTCTTCCCCGTGAGTGAAGTAGCATACAAATACCAGTATGGCAAACCTCTCGTCAAACCTGAGGAGGTAAACAGTCTTCCAACAAAAATGCGAAGATTGCATAACTGGTACATAAACCCCTTAAGACGTGGAAGGACATGCAGATACTTCTCCAGCGGTAATTCTAATCATTACGACACTATATCGGCAACGTTCGTAAATTTTATGATATCAAGTACTTAATAATTTATTTTATTCGTTTTCTACGCTGGATAGCGCTTGGAAACGGTTCACCAACAAGGCTAGGGGTGTTTGGAAAGAGGAGCTTACATTTCAACCACTAAATGTAAGCACCACTAGCTATATCCGCGCATCTCTTTTATTCTAGTTTTAATACAGTTATTATCATGCTTAATTATTATTTTGATTGAACTCTGTTCTCGTAAAGTGCCTGACACAGGGACCAGGTAACAATCTATGTGGATATTATGTTTGCGAGTTCATCCAGCAGACGTGCGATGAGAATGGCAGAAATTTAGAGCAACTCCACGTACGTAAACAATTTCTATAGTTTTTAATTACAATCAAATTGTGTTTTGTTTCATTCATATAGGCTGACTCCTTTTTTAAATCAGATCGAACGTCTACGAGACGGTCTTCTGCCAAAGGATCGCGTACGAGCAATTCAGGAGGAATTGACGAGATTCTTGGATGCAGAAGTCTTAGACCCAAAAGGGGAATACTACTCGGCTGTGATAGACAATAGGAATTGTAAAAATAGCAACTTTGAAGAAATTGGCCGGTAGCATCGAATAGCAACTTTTGTATGTAGTGCATGAACTCGATCCTTGTATTCAATGTAATATTGTCATCATGATGTAATATAAGGTTCCTTCATTGATAAGTGCAAATCACTAAATAAACAATGAAACAACCTAAATGAATTCTCTGCCGCGGCACAAAAAGTGGCGAAAATGCTGCCGCGGCAACAAAATTTGCCAAAATAAATTCTCTGCCGCGGCAGAGAAATGGGCCAAATCTCTGCCGCGGCAGAAGGTTATTAGTCCCGGTTCCTGTCACGAACCGGGACTAATGTTCCACCCCCCCCCCCCTCGCCCTCTGCCGCTGCCACGTGTGCATCCTTTAGTCCCGGTTGGTGGGGCAACCGGGACTAAAGGTTAGGGCTTTAGTCCCGATTGCCCCGTCCCGGTTAGGCAACCGGGACTAAAGCCCCGTACCAACCGGGACCTATAGCCCCGTTTCCACCAGTGTTTATTCCCGGTTCGTAGCATGAACCGGGACTAAAGATCCTTCACCCCCGCTTCCCACCGCCGCCACGTGGTCCTATTTTAGTTCTGGTTCTTAACTGATCTAGGACTAAAGACTGGGACCTCTAGTCCCGATTTCGTAGTCCCGGTTTGAAAAACTGGGACTAGATCCTGTCTAGAACCAGGACTAAAGACTCGTTCTCTGCTAGTGCATCTCCGTCATCTCCTCTAATCGGAGAGATATATCATATATCTTGAATATATCTTGAGGTTTCAATATTTGCACAAAAATAATCTTGAGGACATTACCTTTTGTTTGGCATGCCTGCATGCCACCACATGCATAGTGATTGCCATCATGAGAGTAGGAAGGATACGGTCCAATGCGGCTAATCTTAATTCTTCAACCTTGACCTCCAAGACTCGTACTCCGACAGTCATCCGACAGAACGAGGACCTAATTAACAGCAGAATTAGCGACCATCCAAAGTTCACGCTTTAATTAAGCAAAATATTGTTCTCAAATCATTTCGCATCAAAAGATTCTCTCTGCTCTCTCGACTATGTGTGCAAAGTCCTGTCCATTGGTGTATGCACAGCGCAGAGAATTACTATGATTGCTCACTCGGTCGGTCGGTCACGTTTTAAAAAAAAAGAGGGTACACAAATTCAAACACAGCAAATAATTCTTGTCGACCATAGTCTACTGGTCAACACATTCTAGTAAAACAAATCGATCGACACATCATCAGCTAAAGGAAATTGGGCATACCAGCAAGTCTTGGAGAGGTTGTTGCACATACCAGCGACTCAAAAAAATTCGTTGCATACATCAGTAACTCCACAACTAATTGGATGCAAAGAGCTCGACCACTTAGTCCAGTTCTTTTCGGCTTTCATCGTCATAGCTTATTGTCCGAGCTGTATGTTGAAAAGTCTATAATGACCCTAGGATTATTTTGTGTTTTGACTAGCTAATATTGATTTATTTCTTATTGTTTTGTTGTAAATTTGAGAAAGAATACAATTCAAGAGCATCTTGAATAGCTGAACATTAATACAATTTCATAACATCACGAAGAGTTGAACATCATTTTGGCACAAATCAACACAATACAATCTATACAACTCACATTTGCGCAAGTTGAAAATTACAATCAGCAAAAGTGCGCTACCACCATTGAAATAAGAAACAACACTACGATTTCTTTATCGCTGAACGAGCTATGTCTGAATGTCTCTGCTTGTGCAGCAGGGATCAGCACGGGATCTTACAGAAATAAGAAAAAGTGTACGCATTTGAACTTGCTCGCATCACAGGAGGAGCTCGAGGCAGGACGAGTCCTAGCCGGAGCAGGCCCCGCCAGTGGAACGGGTGGGCAGTTCGGATTAGGAGCCAACGCAGGTGGAGGCTGCAACAGATCGCTCGGCCTGCCCCGAGCGGCGGCTTGAGGAGGTGTGCTAGAGGGGAGAAGTAGGCAGCCGGAGGAGGCGACGCCATCTGTCAGCCGCAGCAGACCGTGTCCGGCCGGCGAGCTCGAGCTCCGCTAGATCTTGGCCGACGAGGTAGGAGGTGGCTGTGCCTTTCCATACGCCATGGAATCGAACATGGGCAAGGAGGGCAACGTTCTGGCGGCGAGGGGTGGCTTTAGGGGCGGCCGGAGTTAACCCTGCTGACAGCGGCGACATAGTTATGGGAAGAGAAACCCAAGTTTGTTGTTCATTTTGGGAGAGGAAGTGGAGAGGTGTCCCAGGTACCGGTCCGGGGCTAGTACTCCAGTGCGGTGGCAATTTTTCGTAAATAAATTGAGCAATAGGGGCAGGGTCAAATAATGATTCGTGGCAGCTCGGGAAGCTCCCGGAAAGCTGGGGTATGGTGGCTTCTCACAATCGTGAAGGAACGGTGACAACTCCTGGTGGGCAGAAACGGCTTAAAATCTAGTTTTTTGGGGCTTGGGCTTATTTCAACCTCTAAGGCCCAAAATAACTAGGCCTTAAGTCTTCTTCGCCGTCGGAGCAAGCACCATAGAAATCATCCTAGCAGTAACAATCTCCAAGGCACCGCTGCAAGAGTACTCCTCTATTTGCCCTCTGCCCCTGTCAATCGCTGCCTGAAGCTCGACGCTCTTCCGCACTGCCCACTTAACGGTGCCGTGCCATGGCTTCTCGATCATACACAGCTGGCGACGACCTCATCCACCACGCCGGCGGCCTCTCTCGATCGTCCTTGGCCATGACCACACGTGGATCGACTAGTAGTTCTAGTTTCACCGCCGACCGGTCGCTCATGTCGCCTCTGGGTGGTAACATCGGTCTGCTGCTGCCCGGGGAAAAGAAGGGGTGCGGGAGAGAAGGTTGGTTCGACTCGCGTATGCCCCCGACCCGTTTTTGCCAGGTCAGCCCACAAAGTAGTCCCAACTGTTTGATAACATATTAAGAGCATCTCTAACAGACATTGTAAAAGGGCAAAACCATAAAAATAACCGCCAATTTTCGGTTTCCCATGATAAAAGTGGACAGAACAGACGCCCCAAAATGTACCTAACCGAATTTTTTTAGGGCCCCCGAGAAAACACCCCCACGAAACCAGAAAAACCCAGGTTTCGAACCCGACCTGGACGCGAACCATATCCTTGGTTTCTGTTTAAGGGAGGGAATTTTTAGCTCATTGCCCTCCCTTACGACCATATAGCCGCCGCCCACCGTCGACCGCCGCCATAGATTTAGGATCCTCCTGCTCGATTCCTTGCACGCAGAAGGCCGCCGGAGCCTGCCAACCCCGTTCCCCAGCCGCAGTGGGTCGAAAAACTCCTCCCGATGCAGATCCGGTTGTGCCCCACCGCCACCGTCCTCTCGCTGCCCGTCAAAGGTAAAATCTGCCGCTGCTCGAGTTCGAGCTCGTATATCTCCTCTCTGCAAGCTCTAAATATCGTCTGTGATTTGTAGATGGACTTGGACCCTTGCGAGCAATTTTTGATGGACAACTCGTCCTCCTCCGACGACTCGGATGTGGAGATGCTGCTGAAGGAAATATTCCCTAGAGGCAATCATAGAGATAATTATATTTATTGTGTATCCATGAGTTATTGTAATGTTCCTTGAATATCCATATAAGGTCACTTGTATTGATTGGAAATTATGTGAATTGTTTATGAAACTCTTTACTTGTATGGTTATCTAATAGTTGTCCCTAGTCGGAGTTCATGTGAGGACACACATGAATATTAGACTAGCGCATCGATTGGTTGATGACTATGTTTCGCAAGTCATAGACATTGATATGTCATACCAATGATGTGGACACATGTTATTAACATGGGGTTAGACTGACCCAACTTGAGACTGACAATTAGACTTGCAGCTCTCTCTATACATCATGTACGTTTTGTCCTTAGACCTAAGATTGTCGCATGTACTTGAGATGTGGATTGACCTCTTTGGGGCTATCAGACGCTGCTCTATAACTGGGTAGTTATAAATGTAGCTTTCGGGTTTGTCCTGAAGCATGTTGCAAGGCATTGGTCAATCAAGATTGGATTTGCCCCGCTCTACTTAAGAGAGATATCTCTGGGCTCCTCGAGTGATCGGATCCAGTTGTAGGAGTAATAACTTGGAGGACTCATCACTTGGAGGATGGCTCACATGGAACATGAAGATGGAGATCATCATGGTGGACAGGTTCTATGGCGATGGAGATCACCATGAGAAAATGGGTCATACTGTGTCACATCTATGTGAATGCTATTCTTATGCGTTTTACTACTATGCATGCTTAGATGATAGAAGTAGAACGATCCCTCACAAAGTTTAAGTTAAACCATGCCCTCGCAACCAAACCTTGCACCATCCTATGCCCTGTACAATCATTGGTGGGCCTATGAAATTAAGGTGCCGTGGTTTTCCTTGGCTGGATGGGTTTGTATCGGATACCTACACGCATAAGGGTTGGTGAGCTTGACAAGTTCATCTTAACAGTTAAGGACCTTGCGGCATAAAGGTTGGGCGCCTAGAGATGTCACCCAACAACAAGAGTCATATGTGATATGATTAGGAAGAGTTGCTTACCGATTTACCTTGTCTTCTAGCAGTGATGCTAAAGCTCACTAGTCGACCTGTTAATTGTGGATCTTGAATCACTTAGTATCAATAGAGGGATATTGATTTAAGTGGGAGTATATGCTATTAAATTGTTTAATATGTTTTACTCTTTCGTGGTTACATGACTTAGTATTTTGCATGTTTTCTGTTGTAGATCAATGGCACCAAACACTTCATCATCTTTTTCTTTGCGTTCGATTCTTGACAAAGATAAACTAAATGGAACAAACTATTCAGACTAGGTTCGTAACCTGAGAATTGTTCTCAAGTTTGATAAAAGGAAAGTATTCTAGATACCCCAATCCCCGATGAACCTGCTGATAATGCATCTGGTGCCCTCAAGAATGCCTACAAGAGAGCATGTGATGATTCTCTTGAGGTTAGTTGTCTTATGATTGCATGCATGGAACCTGAACTCCAAAAGAAGTTTGAGGATCATGAAGCGTACGATATGATCGTCGCACTTAGGGACATGTTCCAAGATCAGGCAAGGACTGAGAGGTACAATGTTGCCAAGTCCTTTGTCGAATGCAAGCTAGCAGAGGGAGCAGCTGTAGGCCCCCATGTGATCAAAATGGTTGGTTACAGTCAGACTTTGAAAAATCTTGGTTTTCCACTAGGCCAAGAGTTGGCCACTGACTTCATTTTGGCATCTCTTCCATCTAGCTATGGGCAGTTCATTTCGAACTACCATATGCATGGGGTGGAGAAGGGCCTTAATGAATTATGTGGGGTGCTTAAAACAGCAGAAAGTGACATGAAGAAGTGTGATGGCTGTGCAAAACAAGCCTAGCTTCAAAAGAAAGGGTACTTCTTGGAAGAAGAAGGGCAAGGCTAAGGATACGATCCCCAAGCCTGCACCCAAGCAAAAGGCTGGACCTGCAGATGACACTGAGTGCTTCTTTTGTCATGAACATGGCCACTGGAAGAGAAACTACAGCAAGTACCAAGCTTCTTTGAAGAAGAGTGGAAGTAAGAGTACTTCCCACTCAGGTACGCTTGTTGTAAATGTTGTGGACATTCTTCTCGCTGATTCCTATGTTAAATCTTGGGTATTTGATACCGGATCGGTTGCTCATATTTGCAATTCAATGCAGGGGCTAATAAGGACTAGAGAAGTGCAGAAAGGCGAAGTGGATTTTCGCGTCGGAAATAAAGCAAGGGTAGCTGCATTGTTCGTCGGGATCATGCAACTTCACCTTCCGTCAGGATTTATTATGGAGTTGAATAATTGTTATTACATTCCTAGTATGGGTCGAAACATTTTATCACCTTCATGTTTGATGAGGGATGGATATTCATTTGCGATTATGAACAATGGTTGTGTAATCTCTAAGAATGATATGTTTATGGCTAATGCTCCCATTGTGAATGGGTTATTTATTTTAAATCTTGATGATGCATCTGTTTACAATGTTAGTGCTAAAAGGCTTCGGCCTAATGATTTGAGTCCTACCTATTTATGACATTGTCGTTTGGGGCATATAAGTGAAAAGCGCATGAATAAGCTTCATGGTGATGGTCTTCTAACTTCGTTTGATTTTGAATCATATGAGACATGTCAAGCTTGTTTACTTGGAAAGATGACCAAGTATCCTTTTTCGGGTTTACCCGAGAGAGTGACAGACTTGTTGGAACTCATACATACTGATGTATGTGGACCAATGAGCACGACATCCAGAGGAGGATATCACTAGTTCATTACTTTTACTGATGATTTCAGTAGATATGGTTATGTCTACTTGATGAGGCATAAGTCTGAAACTTTTGAAAAGTTCAAGGAGTTTCAGAGTGAAGTAGAGAATTAACATGGCAAGAAAATAAAGGCCTTGCGATCTAATCGTGGAGGTGAATATTTGAGTCACGAGTTTAGCGATCATCTTAATAGTTGCGGAATTGTTCCACAACTTACGCCGCCCGGAACGCCTCAAAGGAACGGGGTCTCCGAACGGCGTAATCGAACTTTGTTGGACACGGTTCGATCGATGATGAGCCAGTCGGATTTTCCATTGTCATTTTGGGGTTACGCTCTAGAAACGGCGGCTTTCACACTTAATAGGGTACCATCTAAATCCGTAGTTAAGACACCATATGAGATGTGGACTGGAAAGAATCCCAGTTTGTCTTTTCTAAAGATTTGGGGATGTGATGCATTTGTCAAGCGACTTCAGTCGGACAAGCTAACACCCAAATCGGATAAGTGCATTTTCGTGGGATATCCGAGGGAAACCTTAGGGTATTACTTCTACAACCGAGAAGAGGGCAAAGTGTTTGTCGCTCGTAGTGGTGTTTTCCTAGAGAAAGAGTTTCTCACAAAGGGAACAAGTGGAAGGTCGGTGCGACTTGAAGAAGTTCAAGATGAGCCAGTTGGGGATGCTTCTACGAGTGATGCTATTGTAGCAGAACAAGTTGAGGAACCCGTGGCAACAGAAGCACCACAACCACGAAGGTCGGCGAGGCTCCGTGAAGCATGAGAATTATTATTGTTAGACAATGATGAGCCTGCGACCTATGCAGAAGCGATGGTGGACCCAGACTCTGAGAAATGGCTGATCGCCATGAGATCCGAGATAGAGTCTATGGGAGACAATCAAGTTTGGAACTTGGTTGACCTGCCTGATGGTTTTAAATCCATCGAGTGCAAATGGATCTATAATAAGAAGATTGATATGGATGGAAATGTTCACATCCATAAAGCTCGACTTGTTGCAAAAGGTTTTTGACAAGTTTAAGAAGTTGACTACGACGAGACTTTCTCGCCCGTAGCAATGCTTAAATCTATACAAATAATTCTAGCCATTCCTGCACATTTCGACTATGAGATATGGCAGATGGATGTCAAGACGGCTTTTTAAAATGGAATCCTTACTGATGACGTGTAGGGGTTCGTAGCATGGAAAACAAAAATTTTCTATCGCATACAAACAAACAAGCCAAGATCTATCTACTAGATTGTAGCAACGAGTCGATGGAATAACTCACCCTCGAAGATTCCAAAGTGTTTAACGAGAGCAGATTCTCGTGGGTGATGTAGTCGTACTCTTTCCGATCTCAGGATCGCGTAGACGATCCTTCCGGCGCCGCGTTCCCGCAGCGCTCCCGCAGTCGGTCACACGTTCGGTACTCGACGAAGACCTTCCTCTCCCTTGTTCCAGCAGGCAGCGGAGGTTGTAGCACTCTCCTCGCGATTCCGGCAGCACAACGGCGTGGTACCGGAGGTAGAGGGGAGATCCCGCAGGGCTTCGCCTTAAGCCGGTGCGAGTATGGTGGAGCTTATGAGAGAGGCTATTAGTGGTCTAGTAATTAGACACACCAATTAGAGGGCTCTAAACCAATTAGAAGGCTCTAAACCGAAACAGCTCTAAACCGGGGTCTAGGTCTAGTTTCTAGTTTAGAGGATAGGAACTTGTGTGTACTAGGAGGGGAGCCCTGCCCCTCCTTATATAGGTGGGAGGGCTGGCTGCGCCATGGGGAGGAGAGTCCCTCCCCAAGTCGGCTTGGTGGGGCGCCGGCCAAGGGAGGAGTCCTCCCCAAATTCGGCCTCCACCAATCCTCCTCTTTTCCCACTTCCCAAAATTGGCAGTTTGACTTTCAAATTAGCCGTTTGACTTTTCAAATTTAGGAATTAAATAAACCCTTTATTTTGGACAGCGAGAACACCTAGTACATGATGCAATCATTCCAACTTGCAATGACACATTCATGTACCCCTTCCCCCCCGGAGTGCCGGACATTCCGGGACCTTCTAGAATGTTCCCGATGAAAACACCGGAACCATTCCCCAACTCCGAAATGGGACTTTCCTTATATGAATCTTATTCTCCGGACCATTCCGGATCACCTCGTGATATCCCGGATCCCATCCGAGACTCCGAACAACATTCGGTCTCTTTCTCATAATACCATAACTACTCAAACAACGTCGAATCCTTAAGTGTGTCTCCCTACGGTTCGTGAATTATGCGGACATGATCGAGACACTTCTCCGAACAATAACCAATAGAGGAATCTGGAAATTCATATGGCTCCCACATATTTCTACGATTACTTTGCGATCGAATGAACCACTTACATACGAAACCAATTTCCCTTTGTCTCACGATATGTTACTTATCCGAGGTCATGATCGTCGGTATCTCTGCATACCTAGTTCAACCTCGTTACTGATAAGTACTCTTTTCTCGTTCCCGTGATATGTGATCCCTTGTGACCAAGTCACATGCTTGCAAGCTAATTGGATGACATTTCACCGAGAGGGCCCAGAGAATATCTATCCGTCATGTGGATGGACAAATCCCACTCTTGATCCATGTGTTTCAACCAATACTTTCCGAACACCCAATGCCACTTTTATAGCCACCCTGTTACGGTGTGGTGTTTGATGACATCAAAGCATCCATCCAGTAAAGGCAATATGCATGATCTCATGGTCGAAGGAATTAGGTTACTATGTATCAGAAAGCATATAGCAATTGAACTATTGAAATGACTTGATCTTTATGCTACGCTTGTCTATAGGAGTATGTCCACCATATCATTCTCCTAACGATATGATCTTGTTGTTGATAACATCTCAATGTTCATGACAAAGAAACCACATCATCAATCAACCAACAAGCTAGCGAAGTATAGAGGCCATACTAGGGACTTCAAATTAAGTTTACAAATCACACAAGTATTAATGGTTTCCTTGTTAATACTATTATAGCATGAATGTAAACATTTATCATAAACACAAAGATATATAATAATAACTACATTTATTATTACCTCTAGGGCATATCTCCAACAGTCTCCCACTTGCACTAGAGTCATCTAATCTAGATTACATGGTAATATACCGAACACCCATGGCAGTTTGGTGTTGGTCATGTTTTGCCCTCGGGAGAGGTTTAGTCAACGGATCCGCCACATTCAGATCTGTGTGTACTTTGCAAATCTTTATATCCCCATCCTGGATATGTTCTCGAATAGCGTGGAAACGCAGCTTGATATGCTTCAGCTTCTTGTGTGACCTTGGTTCTTGCGCATTGGCTATGGCGCCCATGTTATCACAGTAGATAGACATTGGGTCCAGCGCACTTGGAACCACACCCAGCTCTGTAATGAACTCTTTCATCCATATCGCTTCTTGTGAAGCCTCCGAAGCAGCCATGTATTCCGATTCAGTTGAAGATCTCGCCACAACGCTTTGCTTTGCACTCCTCCAGCTAACTGCTGCACCATTCAAAATAAATACGTATCCAGATTGTGATTTAGAATCATCCGGATCGGTGTTCCAACTAGCATCGGTGTAACCATTAACAACGAGCTGTTCATCACCTCCATAAGAAAGAACCATATCCTTAGTTCTTCTCAAGTACTTAAGGATGTTTTTGACCGCTGTCCAATGATCCACTCCTGGATCACTTTGATATCTGCTAGTTAGACTAACAGCATATGCGATGTCGGGTCTAGTACATAGCATGGCATACATTAGAGATCCTATGGCTGAGGCATAGGGAGTCTTACTCATCTTTTCTCTATCTTCTGCCGATGTCGGACTTTGAGTTTTACTCAAGGTCGTATTGGGCAACATGGGCAAGAACCCTTTCTTGCTATCTTCCATTCCAAACCTCTTTAGAACTTTGTCCAAATATGTACTTTGTGACAATGATATTTGGCGTTTCGATCTATCTCTATAAATCTTTATGCCTAATATGTAAGCTGCTTCGCCAAGATCCTTCATTGAAAAACTATTATTCAAATATTCCTTGACACTATTAAGAAGGTCTACATCATTCCCAATCAACAATATGTCATCCACATACAGTATTAAGAATGCTACAGAGCTCCCACTCACTTTCTTGTAAATACAAGCTTCTCCATAAGTTTGTATAAAACCAAAACTTTTGATTACCTTATCAAAACGTTGATTCCAACTTCGGGATGCTTGCTTCAATCCATAGATGGACCGTTGAAGCTTGCATACCTTGTTAGCATCTTTAGGATCGACAAAACCTTTGGGTTGTATCATATACAACTCTTCATCAATGTCTCCATTGAGGAATGCTGTTTTGACATCCATCTGCCATATCTCATAATCATAATATGCAGCGATTGCTAACATAATCCTCACAGACTTTAGCTTCGCTACCGGTGAGAAAGTCTCATCGTAGTCAACTCCTTGAATTTGTCGAAACCCTTTTGCGACAAGTCGAGCTTTATAGACAGTAACATTACCATCAGCATCTGTTTTCTTCTTGAAAATCCATTTGTTCTCGACAGCCTTCCGGCCATCCGGTAAGTCCACCAAAGTCCATACTTGGTTTTCGTACATGGATCCAATCTCGGATTTCATGGCTTCTTGCCATTTATTGGAATCTGGGCTCATCATCGCTTCCTCATATGTCTCGGGGTTATCGGTGTTGTCCACCAACATGACATTCATAACGGAATCATACCAATCTGGAGTGGTACGAGTTCTCGTTGACCTCCGAGGCTCTGTAGTAACTTCAACCGAAGTTTCATGATCACCATCATTAGCTTCCTCTCTTATTGGTGCAGGCACCACAGGAACTTCTTCCGGTGCTGCGCTACTCGCAATTTCGAGAGAAGGTTCGACAACCTCGTCGAGTTCTACTTTCCTTCCAGTCACTTCTTTCGAGAGAAATTCCTTCTCTAGAAAGGATCCATTCTTAGCAACGAAGATTTTGCCTTCGGATCTATGATAGAAGGTATACCCAACAGTTTCCTTCGGGTATCCTATGAAGACGCATTTTTTCCGCTTTGGGTTCAAGCTTGTCCGGCTGTAACTTCTTTACATAGGCTTCGCATCCCCAAACTTTAAGGAACGACAATTTAGGTTTCTTCCCAAACCATAATTCATACGGTGTCGTTTCAACGGATTTAGACGGTGCCCTATTTAAAGTGAATGCGGCTGTTTCTAATGCATAACCCCAAAATGATAGTGGCAAATCTGTAAGTGACATCATAGAACGAACCATATCTAAGAGAGTTCGATTACGACGTTCAGACACACCATTACGCTGTGGTGTTCCCGGCGGTGTCAACTGCGAAAGTATTCCACATTTCTTCAAATGCTCGCCAAACTCGTAACTTAGATATTCACCTCCACGATCAGATCGTAGAAATTTAATCTTCTTGTTACGTTGATTCTCTACCTCACTTTGAAACTCCTTAAACTTCTCGAAAGTTTCGGACTTATGTTTCATAAAATAGATATACCCATATCTACTCAAGTCATCCGTGAAGGTAAGAACATAACGATAACCACTGCGCGATGCTACACTCATTGGACCACACACATCGGTATGTATGATTTCTAATAAGTCTGTAGCTCGCTCCATCATACCAGAAAATGGAGTCTTAGTCATTTTACCCATCAGACATGCTTCGCATCTTTCAAGTGATTCAAAATCAAGTGATTCAAGAAGTCCATCGGAATGGAGTTTCTTCATACGCTTCACTCCAATGTGACCAAGACGACAGTGCCACATATAGGTCAAATTATCGCTTGATTTCAAACGTTTAGCCTCAATGTTATTAATATGTGTATTTCTACTATCGAGATTCAATATGAATAGACCATCTATCAAAGGTGCATGTGCATAAAACATATTACTCATATAAATCGAACAACCATTATTCTCGGATTTAAACAAGTAACCGTCTCGCAATAAACAAGATCCCGATATAATGTTCATGCTCAACGCAGGCACCAAATAACAATTATTTAAGTATAAAACTAATCCCGATGGTAGATGAAGAGGTAGTGTGCCGACCGCGATCACATCAACCTTTGATCCGTTTCCCACGCGCATCGTCACCTCGTTCTTCACTAGCTTCCGTTTATTCTGCAGCTCCTGTTTCGAGTTACAAATATGAGCAACCGAACCAGTATCAAATACCCAGGCACTACTACGAGTACCAGTGAGATACACATCAATAACATGTATATCAGATATACCTTTCTTCTTGATGTTGCCGTTCTTCAAATCCGCCAAGTACCTTGGGCAATTCCGCTTCCAGTGACCTTCTCCCTTGCAGTAAAAGCACTCAGTATCAGGCTTGGGTCCAGCCTTGGTCCTCTTCGTCGGCGTGGTAACTTTCTTACCACCCTTCTTGAAGTGTCCCTTCTGCTTAGACTTGCCTTTCTTGAATTTGGTGGTCTTATTGACCATCAACACTTGGTGCTCTTTCTTGATCTCCACTTCTGCAGATTTTAACATAGCAAATAGTTCTGGCAACTCTTTGTTCATGTTCTGCATGTTGTAGTTCATCACAAAGTTCTTGTAACTTGGTGGTAGTGATTGGAGGATGCGGTAAACTCCCAAAGTATTAGGAATCACTATACCCAAACTTTGAAGTTTATTTGCGTGCCCAGACATTTTAAGCACATGCTCACTGACGGAGCTACCCTCTTCCATCTTGCAGTTAAAGAACTTTTCAGAAGCTTCATAACTTTCAATTGCCGCATGAGTCTCAAAGATTAATTTGAGATCCTCGACAATATCATATGGATCTGACTCTTCAAACCTTTTCTGAAGCTCCGATTCTAAACCATACAAGATAGCACACTGAACTATGGAGTACTGATTCTTCCGAGCGAGGTAAACATTCTTTACTTCATCGGTAGCATCAGCTGCAGGTGGGTCACCTAGCGGTGCATCCAGCACATAGGTCAAATTACCAGCTGTGAGGACAATCCTCAAATTGCGGAACCAATCCGCGAAGTTGCTTCCATTGTTTTTCAACTTTTCTTTCTCTAGGAACGCATTAAAATTGATGGTAGGGGCTGCCATTGATCTACAACATATTTGCAATAGTTTAGACTAAGTTTATGACAAATTGAGTTCAAATTAATTAATGAAATTAAACTAGGTGAACTCCCACTCAAAACAACATCCCTCACATTGTTTTAGTGATCACACGAACCAAATCCACTACATCAACACCGATCATCACGAGAGCTGATATAGTTTTAATGGCGAACAATCATCATGTTCATCATATCTACTATATGATTCATGCTTTGCCTTTCGGCGATCCGTGTTCCTGAGGCCATGTCTGTACATGCTAGGCTCGTCAAGATCAAACCTTAGCTTCCGCATAAGCAAATCTGGCTTGCTTACGTTGTAGTCACCCGCGGAATCAAAGACACCCGATCATCACGTGGTGCTTCGAAGCAGCAAGCTTTGGCAACGGTGCATACTAAGGGTGAACACTTTTAGAACTTGAAATTTATGTGCATGAGGGATCATCTTATAATGCTACCGTCGTCTACTAAGCAATACAAGATGCATAAAGGATTAACATCACATGCAATTCATAATATGTGATATGATATGGCCTTTCTTCTTTGTGCTTCCGATCTCCATCTTCAAGCACGAACATGATCTCCATCATCACCGGCATAGCATCAAGGTCAATGACGCTTCTTCATGGTTGTCGTCCGCCAACTTCAACTATTACAACTATTTTGAATAGACACGCAGGCCTTAACAGAAATTAAAGACAACCATATGGCTCCTGCCGGTTGCCAACTTACAATAAGGATCATTGCATACATCAAATATAATCACAATCATGGCCATATCACATCACTGCACACCCCTGCAAAACAAAGTTAAACGCTTCTACTTTCTTTGCATATTTTACGTGGTTTGGGGCTTTCCATAAGTGTCGTTCTAACTTACGAACAAGAACCACAACATTGATACTAGCATTGTTGATCACCCGTTGTAAATTGGATCTTTACTATGCTAGGAGAAACAGGCACCCGCAAAGCCACTTATGCAAAACGAGTTGCATGTCAAGCGTGGAGCAAGTCTCATGAACGATGTCATGTAAGGTTAGCCCGGGCCGCTTCATCCCAACATACCGCAAGATGCAAAGTACACAAAAAGCAATCTACAATAAAAGCATCAACGCCCACAATGACCATTGTGTTCTACTCGTGCAACAGATCTACATATAGACACGGCTCTGATACCACTGTAGGGGTTCGTAGCATGGAAAACAAAAATTTTCTATCGCATACAAACAAACAAGCCAAGATCTATCTACTAGATTGTAGCAACGAGTCGATGGAATAACTCACCCTCGAAGATTCCAAAGTGTTTAACGAGAGCAGATTCTCGTGGGTGATGTAGTCGTACTCTTTCCGATCTCAGGATCGCGTAGACGATCCTTCCGGCGCCGCGTTCCCGCAGCGCTCCCGCAGTCGGTCACACGTTCGGTACTCGACGAAGACCTTCCTCTCCCTTGTTCCAGCAGGCAGCGGAGGTTGTAGCACTCTCCTCGCGATTCCGGCAGCACAACGGCGTGGTACCGGAGGTAGAGGGGAGATCCCGCAGGGCTTCGCCTTAAGCCGGTGCGAGTATGGTGGAGCTTATGAGAGAGGCTATTAGTGGTCTAGTAATTAGACACACCAATTAGAGGGCTCTAAACCAATTAGAAGGCTCTAAACCGAAACAGCTCTAAACCGGGGTCTAGGTCTAGTTTCTAGTTTAGAGGATAGGAACTTGTGTGTACTAGGAGGGGAGCCCTGCCCCTCCTTATATAGGTGGGAGGGCTGGCTGCGCCATGGGGAGGAGAGTCCCTCCCCAAGTCGGCTTGGTGGGGCGCCGGCCAAGGGAGGAGTCCTCCCCAAATTCGGCCTCCACCAATCCTCCTCTTTTCCCACTTCCCAAAATTGGCAGTTTGACTTTCAAATTAGCCGTTTGACTTTTCAAATTTAGGAATTAAATAAACCCTTTATTTTGGACAGCGAGAACACCTAGTACATGATGCAATCATTCCAACTTGCAATGACACATTCATGTACCCCTTCCCCCCGGAGTGCCGGACATTCCGGGACCTTCTAGAATGTTCCCGATGAAAACACCGGAACCATTCCCCAACTCCGAAATGGGACTTTCCTTATATGAATCTTATTCTCCGGACCATTCCGGATCACCTCGTGATATCCCGGATCCCATCCGAGACTCCGAACAACATTCGGTCTCTTTCTCATAATACCATAACTACTCAAACAACGTCGAATCCTTAAGTGTGTCTCCCTACGGTTCGTGAATTATGCGGACATGATCGAGACACTTCTCCGAACAATAACCAATAGAGGAATCTGGAAATTCATATGGCTCCCACATATTTCTACGATTACTTTGCGATCGAATGAACCACTTACATACGAAACCAATTTCCCTTTGTCTCACGATATGTTACTTATCCGAGGTCATGATCGTCGGTATCTCTGCATACCTAGTTCAACCTCGTTACTGATAAGTACTCTTTTCTCGTTCCCGTGATATGTGATCCCTTGTGACCAAGTCACATGCTTGCAAGCTAATTGGATGACATTTCACCGAGAGGGCCCAGAGAATATCTATCCGTCATGTGGATGGACAAATCCCACTCTTGATCCATGTGTTTCAACCAATACTTTCCGAACACCCAATGCCACTTTTATAGCCACCCTGTTACGGTGTGGTGTTTGATGACATCAAAGCATCCATCCAGTAAAGGCAATATGCATGATCTCATGGTCGAAGGAATTAGGTTACTATGTATCAGAAAGCATATAGCAATTGAACTATTGAAATGACTTGATCTTTATGCTACGCTTGTCTATAGGAGTATGTCCACCATATCATTCTCCTAACGATATGATCTTGTTGTTGATAACATCTCAATGTTCATGACAAAGAAACCACATCATCAATCAACCAACAAGCTAGCGAAGTATAGAGGCCATACTAGGGACTTCAAATTAAGTTTACAAATCACACAAGTATTAATGGTTTCCTTGTTAATACTATTATAGCATGAATGTAAACATTTATCATAAACACAAAGATATATAATAATAACTACATTTATTATTACCTCTAGGGCATATCTCCAACATGACGTGTATATGATGCAGCCCGAAGGTTTTGTCGATCCAAACACTGCTAGAAAGGTATGCAAACTTCTAAAGTATATTTATGGGCTGAAGCAAGAATCCTGGAGTTGGAATATTCTATTTAATAAAGTTTTAATGGAGTTTGGCTTCATAAAAAAACGAACAAGAACCTTGTGTTTACAAGAAGGAAAGTGGGAGAGCGCTGGTATTTCTAATATTATATGTATATGACATATTGCTGATTAGAAATGACATTCCTATGCTCGAGTCTGTTAAGACCTCATTGAAAAATAGTTTTTCGATGAAGGACTTAGGAGAAGCGGCATACATTCTGGGAATCAAGATCTATAGAGATAGATCAAGGAGGCTAATTGGATTAAGCTATAGTACATACATTGACAAAGTGTTGAAACGGTTCAGCATGGAAGAGGCTAAGAAGGGGTTCTTGCCCATGTCTCACGGCATAAAACTCAGCAAGACTCAGTATCCTTCGACTACTGATGAGCGTGAGCACATGAGTAGGGTTCCATATGCTTCGGCTATTGGGTCCATCATGTATGTAATGATATGTACTCGCTCAGATGTTTCCTATGCTCTAAGTATTACGAGCAGATACCAGGCTGATCCAGGTGAAAGTCACTGGACAGCGGTAAAGAACATCCTTAAGTACTTGAAAAGGACTAAGGATGTGTTCCTAGTTTATGGAGGTGAGGATGAACTCAGTGTAAGGGGTTACATAGTTGCGAGTTACCTTAACGACTCAGATGACTCCAGATCGCAATCTGGTTATGTGTTTGTCATGAATGGTGGTGCTGTGAGTTGGAAAAGTTCCAAACAAGATACGGTGGCCTCCTCTTCAACAGAAGCTGAATATATTGCCGCCTCAGAGGCTGCAAAGGAAACTATTTGGATTAGGAATTTCCTGATCGCTCTTGGTGTGGTTCAGGACGCGTCCAATCCCATGGACGTTTATTATGACAACAATGGTGCTATTGCACAAGCCAAGGAGCCTAGACAGCACCAGAAGAACAAACATATTCGCATGCGTTACCATTAGATTCGAGAGTTCGTTGAGGATGGTAGTGTCATGATATGCAAAATACATAGAGACTCAAATGTTGCTGATCCCTTTTACAAAGCCACTCACGCAGTCTGCGCATGAGGCGCACACAAGAGCAATAGGTATTAGATACAATCTATATTGACTCTAGTGCAAGTGGGAGACTGAAGGAAATATGCCCTAGAGGCAAACATAGAGATGATTATATTTCTTGTGTATCCATGAGTTAATGTAATGTTCCTTGAATATCCATATAAGGAAACTTGTATTGATTGGCAATTATGTGAATTGTTTGTGAAACTCTTTACTTATATGGTTATCTAATAGTTGTCCCTAGTCGGAGTTCATGTGAGGACACACATGAATATTAGACTAGCGCATCGATTGGTTGATGACTATGTTTCGCAAGTCATAGACATGGAGATGTCAAACCAATGATGTGGACACATGTTATGAACATGGGGTTGGACTGACCCAACTTGAGACTGACAATTAGACTTGCAGCTCTCTCTACACATCGTGTATGTTTTGTCCTTAGACCTGAGATTGTCGCATGTATTTGAGATATGGATCGACCTACTTTGGGGCTATCAGACGCTGCTCCGTAATTGGGTAGTTATAAAGGTAGCTTTCGGGTTTGTCTTGAAGCATGCTGCAAGGCATTGGTCAATCAAGATGAGATTTGCCCCTCTCTACTTGAGAGAGATATCTCTGGAACCCTCGAGTGATCGTATCCAGAAATGCATGGTCGTGCTACATATGTTAAGAGTTAACCTAGTAAAGGGATTCCGAATCACAGTATCAAGAAAGAGAGGTCAGCTTGGAGCTAGACCAAATATCGTGAGGCAAAGGGAAAGACATGTACTAAACCTTGTGATGGTTCGTCCGAATGATCTTTATATGCGTTTAGGAGTTGACACGTCTTGCTAGAGGCCGCTACCAACTATTAACGGAGTAAGTGTACTCGTGTCATGTCTATGCGTGTATGAACCTATAGGGTCACACACTTAAGGGGCTGAAAGCCTAATGAGGATTGAATCCGAATTAGACCAGAATTAGGCTACTAATGGGCTGCTAATGTAGAAGCCCACTAGGGATGCCTATATAAGAGAGGGTGGGGCGAGCTAACCAGGATAGAGCCATTCCACCCACCCGCCACTCCTCACGCCTGTGTTTCACGCGTGAACCTAGCAGTCCGGCGTCTGACGCTTCCACCCTGTACGTGTGGATACCTCGGAGGTGCTGCATCTGTAGCACTTGGACGAGCCGCGCAAAGGGGAGCTTCTCATGGGACGAGGATGAGGAGGAGACGTAGAACATCTACACTACCTCGACATGCTTCATCAAGCTCTGCAACTGCGCGTCTAGTGGTAATCCCGAGATCTATGACTGACAACCGTATTCCTGGTTTACACGGTAGAATTGTTTTTGATTTGCGTAGTGTAGCCTACCTGTATCCCTTCAGCTGCTCGGGAACCACCGTCAACACATGATGGTGGCCGTTCTCGCCCTCAAGGAGGAGGACGTCGGTAGGAGGAAGAGGCGGCGAGGCTCCATGGTCGGCCGCCTTTGCATCCCTCGCAACTGCAAGTTGGGAAACGACATGCTCATGCGAGATTATTTCGCTGAGGTACCATACCCGCCTCAGCTCTTTCGTAGACGCTATCAAATGCGCCACTCACTGTTCGTGAAGATAGTGAAAGCTTGCGAGGCCAAGACGCGGTACTTCAAGCATCAAAGAAATGTCGCGGGGCTGCTTGGATTCAGCCCGAGTGCTCGCATATGGGATCCCAGACGATTATGCCGACGAGTATCTTCGCATTGGCGAAGATACGACTATGAAGAGTGTTCGTAGATTTGCCAAGGCAACTATTTGCATTTTTGGCCCGGTGTATCTGCTCTATTTGCAAAGCTAGCTAGTGGTGAAGCACCCTCTTGCAACTACACTGCCAACGGTTTTAATTATGACAAGGGGTATTATCTAGCTAACGATATTTATCCTCATTGGGCTATATTTGTCAAGACCATCTCGAATCCTCAAACTAGGAAAGAGATTGAATTTGCAAAGGCTCAAGAGAGTGCCCGAAAGGACATTGAGAGAGCCTTTGGTGTTTTGCAAGCTCGATTTGCAGTTGTGCGAGGTCCAGCTCGTTTTTGGGATAAGAAAACTCTCAATAACATAATGACATGTTGTGTTATTCTTCACAACATGATTGTTGAGGATGAGAGGAATCTAGACTTGGATATCTTCTACGACAATGTTAGCAGCCGTGTGAAGCCAGTTAGAAACCCAAATATCATCCAAGCCTTCCTTCAAACCTACCGAGACATTAAGAACATGACCACCCATGACCAGCTGTAGCATGACCTCATTGAGCACCACTGGCAGCTATTTGGGAGGAACTAGGTTGCCACATTTTATCATTCATGCGTGTGAAACATTTCTTGCATTCGGAACTATTCATTTGATTTGGTCATTTATTATAATTGGATTATTGTTTATTCAATTTGTTTGGATAATTCTTGTAATGTATAATTAATATTTTTGGGATTTTACTTTATGTTGATATCATATTTCTGTTTGAAAATGCGAGATATGTAGTGGTGAAATTGACAGAAAATAGTCCAATTTATGGGTTCGACCCTTGTTGTTGCGGAACAGACTCCGTATGCGTGAAACTGGAAAAAGGAAATATTTATTTTTCTGGTTCGAGTTTCTGTCCGCTTCGCCGTTTCACGACCTGAAAAAACCGCTTAACGTAATCTGAAAATGTGTCTTCTGGTTTGCGCTTTTATGGTGAGAGATGCTCTAAGTGGTCATTAGAGCTCTTTGCATCCAATTAGTTGTGGAGTTACTGATGTGTGCAATGAATTTTTTTTTTTTTTGAGTCGCTGGTACGTGCAACAACCTCCCCAAGAGGCCAAGACTTGCTGGTACGCGCAATTTCCTCAGGATTAAAAGAGGACGAGCTAGCTTGCCGCGTTTTCACTTTCTCCCGCGCGACCGGCTTACGTGGACTGGTTCCCTGTGCATGCGCTAGCTAGCTTCCACGGCGCCACGTAGCTGTCGCTGCTGTGCAGTGGCTGTGCGTCTACGTACTCTAGCTAGCTTAGCGCGCGCAAGGAAGTCAAGTCAAGAGACGAGCCCGGCCATGCGCGGGCAATAGTTTTCCGGGAGCAAAGTATCAAAATCAATTCCAGAGAGGTTCCGGGAGTGCGATCGAAATTACCCATCCAAGTCGCTATAAAGCGCGTCGGAATGCGGCGGCGGTAGAGCAAGCCAAAGATCGTAGGCAGCACACTCACCCAGCTTTGCAAAAGCGTGGAGATATCATGGCGGGGAGGAGGCACGCGGCGCGCGCGTCCTCGTCCTTCTTCCCTCTGCTTCTGCTCCTCCTCGTGGCCGCGCGGTTGGGGGAGCATGCGGCGACGGCGCAGCGGGACGTGGGAGCGCCGGCGCCGGCGCCGGTCCGCGTGGGAGTGATCCTCGACTGGGCGTCGCCGGTGTCGCTGAGGCGGCGGACATGCATTGAGATGGGCGTGGAGGACTACTACGCGGCGCACCCGGGCTCCGCCACCAGGGTGGAGCTCCACTTCAGGGACTCCGCCGGCGACGTCGTCGGCGCCGCCTCCGCCGGTAATTGAACCCCTCCTTCCCCCACCCACCTCCAAATCAAATTCAGTATACGAGTTCCAGAGCTACATATGCTGCATGATGCGTCTCATTATTCTAAGCTCTTTCACAGTAATTTCTTGCAAAAACAACCGCTAAATTAGACGCTCGGGGTAGTGAAAATATCTTCTTTTGTTGTGATATATTAGTGGCTGCTGCCTGCCTGCATGCGACCGTGATCTTTGGTCTCGTGTCTGAGATATATAGGAGTTCTGTGTGGCGCGCTGCATGCGGCCGGCGGCTCACATCTCTCGGTCTCAGCCGCCCTTACATTCGTCGTCTTGCAGATGATATTTACCACATCCCAAATCAGAAATTCAGAACTCCCCTTTTTTAACACTTTTGTTTCATTGCCCCTCCCCCCCCCCCCCCCTCCACCCACCCACACACACCACCTCCTCTTTTCTAAACGTTGACAACAAAAACTCGATACTGACTCGTTTTGAAGACCGCATGAATCCACTCGAAGCCCTGGTCTTTTTAGACGTATACTTACCATACATGCACCCAAGTGTCTTCGGAAGGCGGAAATCATGAGATATATAGCAGCAATAATAAAATTTCAAAATGTGACATGCAAAGACGTAAATCACGATAACCGGGGGTGAGATCAGCCGGTGAGAACATGGAGTATACCCAGCTCAATCGAGTGCACCTATACGGAGGTATGCATGGTCTAGATATGGGTTTTGATGGGTAACAAAAGAACTATTTCATATAATCTTAATTTTAAGGGAGGACACCGAAGCACACCTCTTTTTTTAACCGTGGCACAAGGGTCGGGTGCGTATGTCTTTTTCGATGGGGTTAAAGCTTGTTTCGCGACTTAAGAAACACCCGAAATCTAAGGAGAAAAGGTGTCCTCCCTAGCCCCTTAGAGCACACATATGCGCAAGTTGTCAGGGTATTTTTCATGCATTTTATTGTATTTTTGGTTTTTCTTAGGTTTCTTTCGATTTTTCTTTATGTTTTTCTTGCTCCATGGGGTTAAAGCTTCTTTGGCAGCTTAAAAATATGTCGTATCTTCTTTGGACACAACCGCTGTCTCCATGCAAGTGTCACGTCGCTTTCTTGCCGCGGTTTATTTAATTACTAGGTTGGACTAGTCGGTCTTCAGAGTGGCACGTGTTAGCGCGCGAATTAGTGAGCACAGCTCAAGGTGATCAGATCGCCATTTTTGTTTAGTTAGCTTCAGCTACGAGATCTTAGCTCACAACGATTAGCTTAATTGGGCACCACCACACGACATAGACAGTAGGTCAGAATTTCTTATCTTTCTATTTGCGACGTCTACTTTTGTGTTCCCTTTGACGATCGAACTGCCAAGTATTTGTCCTAGAAAAATATATAACTGCTTATGTGTAACCCCATGATGACTAGAGGCACAGATGTACGTCTATACTCCATCCGTTTCATATTATAATATGTTTTAGCTTTATAAAAAGAGTATATATAGATATGTTTTAATGTAAACATCTTATATTATAAATTGGAGGGAATAGAAGCCAAGAAAGTTTTCCATCTGTTTTCGCCCTAGATCGACTATATCATCAATAGTATATCTACATCAACCCTATACACACCTACTCCGCTTGGTCAGTCATTTTGATCTTATACTAATTGCCATGTAGATTAGGAGATGGTGACCGGAGGGAAATTAACCTAGATGTAGTTGTCATGTATATAGACTTCTTTTCTATATGAGAGACAAGTCACTTTCATGTTTTCTCGTCAAAGTCTCCTGCAAAATAATACCGGATCAATGATATAGAGTGCTCGGAGCTTCTATCGGCGCTAGATCTTTCTTTCATGCGAGAGGCGAGTAGGAGGGGATTCCTTTCCCTCAGTTTGTGGCGTGCAACGTCTATGCTGTGTACTAGTTCTTATGAACTTTCAGACTAATAAAATGATTTTGTTCCTAAAACTGATCTGATCCTTTGTCTCATTTGACCGAATAGAGGGATTTGAATTGAGCTAGGTATAAGGAAGAATTATTCCCAAGCAAAAAAAAAAGGCAGCTAGAAAATTTTGGCCCAGATTTATAACGGGCCTGAAGAAATACATGGGCCTAAGAATCTTCTCGTCGTTGTTGTCTTTGCAGCACTGGACCTCATCAACCACGCGCAGGTGCAGGCCATCATCGGCCCGCGGAGCTCGGCGCAGGCGCAGTTCGTGGCGCACCTCGGCAACCGCTCCCATGTCCCCGTGCTCTCCTACTCTGCCACCTCGCCGTCCGTCTCCCCAGCGCAGACGCCCTACTTCGTGCGCACCGCCGCCAACGACTCCTTCCAGGTCGCCCCCATCGCCGCCGTCCTCGCCACATTTGGGTGGCGCGCGGCGACCGTCGTGCACGAGGACTCCCCCTACGGCGTCGGCATCCTCCCGGCGCTCGCCCACGCGCTCCAAAGCACCGGAGTAGGCGGCGCATCAATCGTGGACCGTGTGCCCGTGCCGAGCGATGCCGATGACGACGCCCTCGACGCGCTCCTTAACCGCCTCATGGGGATGCCGACGCGGGTGTTCGTCGTTCATGCGACGCGCGTCCTCGCCGCGCGACTCTTCCGGCGAGCAACGGAGGCCGGGATGATGTCGGAAGGATACGTCTGGGTCGCCACCGACGGCGTCGGAACCTTCCTGGACAGTCTCAGCCCCGAGGACGTCGACGCAATGCAGGGCGTCGTCAGCCTTCGGCCTCACGTGGAGTTCACGGAGAAAGTAAAGAACTTCTCGGCCCGTTTCAGGGTCAGGTTTCGTCGGGACAACCCGGGCTCTGACGACGATGCCTTCAATGACCCGACCGTGACGAGGCTCTGGGCGTACGACACGGCATGGGCGGTCTCCGCGGCGGCCGAGGCCGCTGGGGCCGTCACCGGCCCGGCGTTCCAGGCACCGCAGCAAAGGCCATCCACGGGACAGACCACAGACCTTGACCGGATTGGCGTGTCGGCCACCGGAGCAGGGCTTCTCAGGGCCATACTCAACACGAAGTTCGACGGAATGGCCGGCAAGTTCGAGCTGGCCGACGGGCAGCTGCAGGTGGCGGCGTACGAGGTGGTGAACATCATTGGGAAAGGCACCAGGACGGTTGGGTTCTGGATGCCAAAGTCCGGCGGCCTCTCCCGGGAGCTGAACGGCGGCAGTAGCAACGCACCGCACCTGAAACCAATCCTTTGGCCAGGGGAGCCACTGTCCACGCCGAAAGGCTGGACGATGTCACAGAAGGGGAAAGTTCTGAAAGTCGCCGTGCCGGCGAAGCGCGGATTCAAGCAGCTTGTCGGCGTCTCCCCGAATTCCACCACCAATATCACTGGCTACTGCATCGACGTGTTCGACGAGGTGATGAAGAACCTATCCTACCAGGTGAGATACCGGTACGTGCCATTCCCCCATAGCACGGAGTCGTACGACAAGCTGGTGGATCTGGTACTTGACGGGGAGGCAGACATGGTCGTCGGCGACGTCACGATCACGGCGAGCAGGCTGGACAAGGTGGACTTCACCATGCCGTTCACAGATTCCGGGTGGTCCATGGTGGTGTTGGCACGACATGACACGACGGCCAACATGTGGATCTTCCTGCAGCCGCTCACCACCGGCCTCTGGCTTGCTAGCCTCGTCTTCTTCTGCTTCACCGGCTTCGTCGTCTGGGTCATCGAGCACCGCGTCAACCCCGAGTTCCGTGGCACGCCCTCGCAGCAGTTCGGTCTCATCTTCTACTTCGCCTTCTCCACCCTCGTCTTCTCGCACAGTAAGTACACGCCGTCTCAATTATCTTCAATATATTTCGGATTTGCTAGTTCTCGGGCGTCTGAAAATTTGTTATGTCCCAGTCACCTGTCTCGTCTTTAGATTTACCTTGTGATTCGTGCAATGTGAAACTTACATATGAGTTGCAACTAGATTATAACTAGAGATTTAATGAGTTATAACTATGTTGCAATTCAGAATTAGTACAATTTTTCTAATTTATAACTAGGTTGCAACTGAGAATTAGCGTAAATAATAGGATGATGTCAACGACTTAGACATAAGAAGTTCTCGGAGGCCTGAGATCTGGACTCTCCCAATCAATTTCTGGATTCACGATACTTACTAATCAAATTGATGAATCATTTGCAGAAGAGAAGCTGCAGAGCAACCTATCGAGGCTGGTGGTGATCATCTGGGTGTTCGTGGTGCTAATCCTGACGTCGAGCTACACGGCGAGCCTGACGTCGATGCTGACAGTCCAGAAGCTGCAGCCGGCGGTGACGGACGTGGCAGAGCTCCTGAGGCGCGGCCACTACATCGGGTACCAAGAGGGCACGTTCATCAAGCCCTTCCTCTCGAAGATGGGCTTCGACGACCGCAAGATGAGGAAGTACAGCACGGCGGAGCAGTACGCGGAAGCTCTCTCCAAGGGCTCGGCGAACGGCGGCGTTGACGCGGTGTTCGACGAGATGCCATACCTGAAGCTGTTCCTGTCTCAGTACTGCGACGGGTACATGATGCAAGGTCCCTTGTACAAGACAGACGGTTTCGGGTTCGTCTTCCCAAGGGGGTCGCCAATGGTGCCGGACGTGTCGCGGGGTATAATGAGGCTAGCGGAACGGGACGAGATGGCGCTGATCGAGAAGAAGTGGTTCGGCGAGCCGGGCACCTGTCGAACTGCCCCCGCCGTTGGCTCGTCGGACCTCAGCTTCCAGAGCTTCGGCGGGCTATTCCTCATAACCGGCGTCGTCTCCACTCTCATGCTGCTTCTATACCTCGTGATCTTCACCTACCGCGAGCGAGACAAGCTCCGAGCGGCGGAGGCTGAGGCCGACGCCGCGGGCTCTGGCAGCGTGTCCGTGCGGAGGATGAAAGCATGGCTTCAGCACTACGACAAGAGGGACCTCAAGTCTCCCACGTTCAAGGCGTGGAACGAGGAGTCCCCGAGAAATGGCGGTGCCTTCTCGAGAAGGACCCCCAGATGGAACGGCGACGCGAGCCAGACGCCGACAGGCAGAGAGGAGGAGCATGCCATGGACGGGACGAGTCCGCTGAGCGTGTATATCAGCTCGGAGATGAACGCCGATTCTTCGCCAAAGGGAATGACTATGACGCTGGTGTCGAAGACCAATGAGTCGTTCGAGCAGAGGATGGACCGGGCACGAGCCTCCATGGAGATGGGAAGGCTGCCAGCCTCACCATAGTAGATTATATACTATAGTACTAGTCTTTGTTACTACTCCCTCCCTCCGTTTCAAAATATAAAATGTTTTAGCTTTTGTAAAATTAATATATCTAGACCTCTTACATAATAAAGGAGATCTGGATGTATTAGTTTCACAAAAGTTAAAATATCTTATATTTTAAATTGGAGAGACTGCTTCTAAATTCTAATTTGGCTAGAGATTGTTTATGTCTGAGTGGACAATTGCAAATTATAAGGAAAGCAGTTCACCGATCTTCTAATTGTCTATAATTAAGAAGAAAACAGACATTCTAACTATATATAGCTCTATCAACAAAAGATTTGAAATGACATCACATAGAAGAATGACCTACACGGAAAGAATTGTTGGATTCAACATAAAACGAAGTTACAGCTCAAATGGCGTTCTTCACCGGGTTGTTTTCGAAATAAAGGAAGAACCCGTGATGAGTGGTGAATGTTTGATGTCACACATCTAACTAATTACTGAAAGCTGTCATCGCACTCACGTCATCCCGATCATTCTTCCTTTTATCCTGAAAATTTTGGCGTAGGATCTCCTGGTTTGTGTCTTATCTATCCTAGAGTTACAATAAAAATAAATTTATAGGTATTTTCCTCTTGAAAGGAACTAGGACGTAACATTATCAAGCATGGTACATGACAAAGTTTAACTATCAACGGAAGACGGAAATAAGATAGAGGTTTTTCGGAATGGCTGCACTCCATAAGTATCTGGCTGGGCTACCATTCTAGTCCCTCTGATTCAAAGTATAAGATGTTTTCTTTTGTGAAACAACTCCAAACCCACAAACTAAAAAATTCTAGGTACAGTCGTCTCATAAAAAACATCTTATATTTTGAAACTGATGGAGTAGAATGCTCTGATGGCTCTCACTCCATCTCCTTGCTACGATGGAAGATGGATCCTCGCGTAAGTATCTGGCTGGGCTACCGGTCTAGCATGCTCTCACTCCACAAGTCACAAGTATATGATTGGGCTATGATTGTTTCTATTTTTCTCAAAGCTATAAATAAAGACTACCTTTTTGGACCTTGTTCAGCTTTAAGTCTTCAAGCACGCCAGATTCGCTCCTTGCTTCAAGCCAACATCTGCATCTTTTAGTTTTTCAACCCGTGCTACTTTTAACGTTGTCCAACTTCTTAATATTATTCAAGCACATCAAATCCTCTTCTTGCTTAAAGTCAGGTTGTGCGTCTTGAGTCTTTAATTAATCAATGCTATCTTCAACGCCTTTCTAGGGGTTGTCTTCATGGTGGTTAAACCGACATGCATGAGACTATGTTCCTTTGTAAACTAGATAAGCATACTCCCTCTATTTCAAATTACTCTGCATTCTCGGTTTGGCCAAGTAAAAAAAAATAAAGTTTGACCAAACATATTTAATAAAAAACTAACATTTATAATATCAGTTGCATATAATATAAAACTATGTTTTATGGCTAGTTCAGTTATGTTTATTATATATTTTGTATGTTGATATTTTTCTTTATATACATAGTCAAAGTTTATAAAGTTTGAATTTAACTAAACCCAGAACGGAGAGTAATTTGGGACGGAGGTAGTATTAGTCAGCGTATTATATATGTTACCGTACATGTAAAAATTATCAGCAATCAATAAAGCTTGGCAGGTTTTCTATAAAAAAAGGGATGCATTCATGGGAAACCGATTAAAATCCAACTCTCCAGTGGTCCGAAAGTTTCATCTTGATCGGTCAGCAAGAATCTGCTCAACTTGATGAACAGGCTGCAATAAACACGACGGCATTCCCTCGCTCGTACTTTTTGCTGGGACATGCGACTCAGCTCTCAGCTCTTGTCATGTTCTCGGTCATGTTCATATATAAATGCTATGAATTTCCACGCAACTTCAGTACGTTCGCACGTACAGCTGATTCAGACAGTCCTCGTTCAGATTCAGGTCATGGGAAAACAGTTTAGTACAGTACTCCAGCGCGCGGCAGAATGTTTTATGAGAGATGAAATCCACGCAAAAACGAGCTAGAGGATGATGTCGAAGGAAATGCTATCGAAATTGCCGCATCCAGACCCACCAGTAGGAAAATGTATGCCGTCTAGTACTTGATTAATCATCGCATCCAGACTAGTTGGAGTAATCATCGCCAGAATGTTGAGCTAAGGGCATGCACATGTATTCATGCCCCCTTCTGCATTTCTCCCCTATGCATGCATGTTCTTTCGTTGTCATTGATTTTTGGGGCATGTACGTCTTCTTGTCGCGTTAACTCCAAGTGACAAGTTATTATGACCGATACAATTCAGTTCCACGTAGTATGTCTAGCATATCGCTAGACGAATTATTTACCTGCTAATAATGTCTTCTAAACCTTATAACCATTATCCTCTCGAGTTGACGTCGCGTTCAATTTTTTTTGTTTTGTATTTGCTTTTGCCTATCAATATACGTACGTGACGACATCTTTGAGATTTCTAACGCCCCTATATATGTTTTCTATCAGTAGCGTTGCCATCAGTGACGCTGAGCAAGTACTTTTTCTTGCGAAGGTCAAGGTTGAGCGACAAAGTAAACCTAACAGGCCAGCACACTAAACAAATTTTACCCCTCACGTCTCTCTCACGCAGCTAAGTAGACCTTCCGTGGGCTTGACCGATGAAAAAAATATATTACTAATCAAACACTCTGTGAAGACACAAGTGAGCAAAATCGAACCTGAAATTGTGGGACTAAGATTGACATTTTTTGTGTTCGAATGATGTCCGCAAACCGGAGGAAATTTCGCATGTCATTCAACTCATTCAAAGATGTATATAACTAATCAAATGACGTAAGTGAAGCTTTAATAAACCTAATAAAACATTAATAAAGTACATAACAAGGGAAGATAAAATGTGCACGTCAGTAAGATTAAGACACTTGAGCAATTTGCTCTAGAATAAAGATCTCTTAGACTCCTAGAGAGTAGGTGATTTTCATATTGTATACCGTTACGCAACAAGATCGGACAATTAACAGAACTAGCTACCCACCTAGAAAAAATAGAACTCTAGTGGCTTCCGTCCTAATATGTCTGCTTAACAAATTAGCAAGCATTCGTACGTGGCACAAGATTCTCTTTGCTCTTCTGAATTTTGTGTAAAATTGTTACTACAAAACTGTTTTTGGTTATGAATCAGAGCCAAATATTCATTTCTTCCTTTTGGGTTGACTAAGAAGAGAGAACGGACATTTACAAGAAAATTCTGCCCAGAAGAGGTCAAAGCTGTTGTTCTCATGCCAGGGATTCCCTTGGGCAAGATGCCTTTCGTTTTTGTTTTACTACTCACTCCGACCCATATTAGTTGACTTGGATTTGTTTAGATTTGGATAAATCTAGACACTATTTAGTATATATAGGTTCATTCAAATTTTAACAAATCCAAATCAACTAATATAAATCGGAGGGAGTAAAATAATTTGCACAGTGATAAAGATGTGGCCTTAAATAGTGCATGACTTCTACTTTGGCTCTTTGGATATTTCCAGATTTCGGTTCAATTTTTCCTAGATTGACTTTTGCCTTTATCAGCTTGATTCATATAGAACCCAATGGCACGGACATGAAGAAATTCAGGCATATTAGCTTGGGTAGATGCTCTCTGGAAACCTTTTGTTGAGGCGAGTAGATCCTTGGAGTTCCAACGTCGGGCTAGTTCGTCTACATTTCTGGCAAGGATTGTGGAACAAGAAGGATCATCTGTTGCGGTGTTTCGGTTGAATGGTTTCACTCAACGGGGTGGCCGACGGCGGCTGGCTTATGTTGCAACGACGAAAATTGCGGTGGTGGGCGGTGGTGCTGCTTCCTGAGTGTCTTCTCCAAAACCGGAGTGACCCAACTCTGCCCTTCTTTGCGGATTGGATTCTCCCTCCTATGGCGAGGCTCGCATTCAGTATGCGCATCTAAATAAATATTGTATATCACTCTGTGAAGTAGGAATTCTTGTTTTTGTGTATTTTTTGACTTCCAGTAACCTTGCTAAGCTCAGTTGGGATGAATAAGGAGCTAGGAAGCCATATAGAGTCTTAGAAGACCCCCATGGCATGTGTCGAGGGGACAGGACATACCATGCCATGGAGGGCTTCGGGCTCTTCCGAACTCTGTTTTTCTCGATCCTTTTGCCCACAACTCCATCTTGACATAAAATAGTGTATCTATACCTTGGAATTTGTTATTTATGGGGGAATTTGCCACCACGGAAGAAACACCAAAACAGGGACAGAGAACTTCACCATCGTCAAAAAATCGAGGGTAAACACCGCCAGAGCCACCGACGGTTGCTCCTCTAGCATCTCTCCATCGCCACCATGATGAGAAAGGGGTAATCCACCTATGGAGTAGAGGTTTGTGGTAATGGCTTGATCTATCTCACTCCATGTAATATCATGTTTGAAATCCATTATAAGTAGGTTGTGGTGGATCTTTTCTTTATGAGATGAGAATGGGATGCATATTTTCATATTGTGTTTGGTTTGTTTGTAGATGCATATATATTACCCCCTTTCATGTGTACTCGTGAAGAAAGAATGGGTTTATCTCCTAAGTGTGTTTTGGGTGTTTTTTTTAAGTGAGTTTTTTGGATGTCTGTTGACAACATATATGAAGTTGCTCATTCTTCGTCCTGTCAAAATGGATTATATATGTAGCCCGCGCATGTGGTGTGGAGTCTCTGCGTTTTCCACTTGCGCTGCCCGCCCGACCGATCGGCCGACGCCTGTCATCGTCGTGGACCGGTTCCTGCGCTAGCTTCAACAGTTCGACACGTACCTTTCGACGATCGTCGTACGTGGCCCCACCCAGATACACACACACTTGCAAGCGCGCGAAAGTCAAGTCAAGAGGAGGGAAATAGTTTTCCTGGAGCAACGTCGCCATACGCCACCGGCCGCTGCAAAACCAAATCGCTCGATCAACGAGGTCCCAAGCATGAGATTCCCCCGCCGAAGTCGCATATAAAGCGCGTCCGAGTGCAGCCGGCGGCAGAGCGAGCCTAGCTCAGATCACTCATTCATGGCGAGGCACACGGCGCGCGCGTCGTCGTCCTCCTTTTCTACCCTACCCGCGTCGTCCTTCCTCCCTCTGCTGCTCCCGCTGCTGCTCTTGGCTGTGCTGGCAGCGCCTCCGGCGACGGCGCAGCAGGGCGTGGCGGTGCCGGTGCCGGTCCGCGTGGGGGTGATCCTGGACTGGGCGTCGCCTGTGTCGCTGAGGCGGCGGACCGGCATTGAAATGGCGGTGGAGGACTACTACGCGGCGCACCCGGGATCGTCCACCAGGGTGGAGCTCCACTTCAGGGACTCCGCCGGCGACGTCGTCGGCGCCGCATCCGCCGGTAATCAACTTCTCTCTCGCTAAGTAACCTGTGGTCTAACTAAGCTGCATGACGAAACATGTCACACGCTACGCGGCGAGAGTTAGGTAGCTTCATCAGTTAATAATCGTTTCCTGCCAGCTTAATTGTTTACACACCTACTCCTAGTTCATACGTATATGCAGCTCCATCGTCATGCCGTCTTCTTGGCCGGGATTAGATAGTTAGGCCTGACTCTGACTAGTCTTCTTCACAGTGGCACGTGCTAGCCCGCGAATTGGTCAACATAGCTCACGGTGATCAGATCACGGTCGAAACTCTGATATCCATGCATCTAAACGTCCATTTTGGTGATGATGTGCTGATCGGGACAAAACATGTAGTAAGTCACTTTGGGTCGGGTTACAGCAGTTATAAGTTATAACATGATGATGACATAGGGTGTCAGGTGTGACTCACCAAAATCACACTTCTAGTTCATTTTTTAAATTCTATAGTGTAAATTTTTGCTTAAAATTTTCACTAGATTTTGTCAAATAAACTAGAAGTGGAATTTTGATAGAACCCACTTGACACCCTATAATTAACCCTGTGCAAACCCGGTTTAGCCGGTTTGACCGGTTTAGACTAGTTCAAAATTTTACACTAGTTTTAAAGTTTAGATTGGATTTGTGAATAAGATTGAAATAGGAAATTTTGGCTGGTTTGAACGGTTTAAGCGGTTTCACTTTTTGCACAGGCTTACCTATAATGACAGCGTTTAGCCGTGCTATCTTGGTCAGTCAAGAGTATAGTCTCTCTGATTGTCATGTAGATTAGAGAGCCCAGCGAGTCTCTCTGATTTGAGAGACAAGTCCCTTTCGTGTTCTCTTGTCAAAGTCTCCGAAAAGTTATACGGTCAATGATGTAGGCTGCAGAGCTTCTATTGGCGATTCCGCGCTAGATCTTTCAAGAGGAAGCGAATCGGAGCTTCTTTTCTTTCTTGTGGTGTTTAGGTGTGCAACAACAGTGCACACCTATCCTGGTTTGGCTCTTACTATTCTCCTGTCAAATATTCGAAGATTTTTCATACTAATAAAATGATTTCGCTCCAATTGGCTCATATTTACCCCCTATCCTGGTTTGGGCTGTCAAGAAACTTTGTTTATCGTTTCTAATATGGCCCACTTACTTTTTATGAACTTATATTACTCAGCCAACATGATTTTCAGTAGTATGGCAAGTGTCTGTTAATCCCAAAGGAACCACGCTGCTGTTCAGCCACTAGATCTAGCAAAATTAGCCATAAAGTGACTACTAGTGTTTTCACTTCTACGAGCATGAACATGAGTAATACTCCCTCCGTTCAAGAATAGATGTCTTAGATTTTTTTAATTTTGGATGAATCTATATACTAAATAGTGTCTAGATACATCTAAATTTTGATAAATTTGAGACATCTATTTTGAGACGGAGAGAGTACAAGATTCTCGAACTCTAAGAAGGGACTTGATCTCCTGAATAATTGTAGTATGCCTTGATCTATCCAGTTCATCTATCTTCAGTAGCTTTGTCATCTCCAGACAATCTATCTCAATTATTAGAGGTTATCGCTCCAATGTAATGATAGGGATAAACCCTCTCGGAGTGCAAGCAGTTCAGCCTCTAATGCACTACGACTGCAGTCAACAAGAAGAATTTTATGTGCTTAACTGTCTCCTATCCTTGTGGCAGCGGTGGACCTGATCAAGAACGTGCAGGTGCAGGCCATCATCGGCCCGCAGACCTCGTCGCAGGCGGAGTTCGTGGCGCACCTCGGCAGCCGTGCCCACGTCCCCGTGCTCTCCTACTCCGCCACCTCCCCGTCCATTTCCCCGGCGCAGACGCCCTACTTCGTGCGCACCGCCGCCAACGACTCCTTCCAGGCCGCCCCTGTCGCTGCCGTCCTCGCCGCCTTCGGTTGGCGCGCGGTGGCCATCCTGCACGAAGACTCCCCCTACGGAGCCGGCATCCTCCCTTCGCTCGCCGACGCGCTCCAGAGCACCGGCGTCGGCGGCGCGGCGATCGTGGACCGCGTGGCCGTGCAGAGCGGCGCCGATGAAGACGCCCTCGACGCGATCCTCTACCGCCTCATGGCGATGCCGACGCGGGTGTTCATCGTGCACGCCACGTACCAGCTCGCCACGCAGATCTTCCGCCGGGCGAGCCTGGCCGGGATGATGTCTGAGGGCTTCGTATGGGTCGCCACCGACGGCGTCGGTTCCGTCGTCGACAGGCTCACTCCAGAGGACGTCGACGCCATGCAGGGCGTCGTCAGCCTCCGGCCTCACGAGGAGTTCACAGACCAAGTGAAGAACTTCACGGCGCGGTTCCGGGCAAGGTTCCGTCGGGACAACCCGGGCTCCGACGACGACTTGATCAGTGACCCGAACGTGATGAGACTCTGGGCGTACGACACGGCGTGGGCCATCGCCACCGCGGCCGCGGCCACCGGCCCGGCATTGCAGACGCCGCAGCAAAGACCGTCCATGCCACAGACCACTGACCTTGATCGGATCGGCGTGTCAGACACTGGAGCAGCGCTTCTCGGGGCGGTACTTAACACGACATTCGACGGGATGGCCGGGAAGTTCAAGCTGGTCGACGGGCAGCTGCAGGTGGCGGCGTACGAGGTGGTGAACATCATCGGGAAAGGCGCCAGGACGGTGGGGTTCTGGACGCCGGAGTCCGGCCTCTCGCATGAGCTTAACGGCGCCGGCGCTGGCAAGGCGCCGCAGCTGAAGAACATCCTCTGGCCCGGGGAGACGCTGTCTACGCCCAAAGGTTGGACGGCGTCGCTGAACGGGCGGGTGCTCAACGTCGCCGTGCCCGTGAAGCGTGGGTTCAAGAAGTTCGTGGACGTCGAGGTCTCCCCCAACTCCACCACAAAGATCACCGGCTACTGCATCGACGTCTTCGACCAGGTGATGAAGAACCTGCCCTACTCGGTGCCCTACCGGTACGTTCCATTCCACGACAGCTCGGAATCGTACGACAAGCTGGTGGACCAGGTGCGCGACGGGAAGGCGGACATGGTCGTCGGCGACGTCACCATCACGGCGAGCAGGCTGGAGGAGGTGGACTTCACGATGCCGTTCACGGAGTCCGGGTGGTCCATGGTGGTGGCGGCGCGGCCCGACAAGTCCGCCAGCATGTGGATTTTCCTCAAGCCGCTCACTACCAGCCTCTGGCTCGCCAGCCTCGCCTTCTTCTGCTTCACCGGCTTCGTCGTCTGGGTCATCGAGCACCGCGTCAACCCGGAGTTCCGCGGCACGCCGTCGCAGCAGTTCGGCCTCATCTTCTACTTCGCATTCTCCACCCTCGTCTTCTCGCACAGTACGTACATACCGTCTTACTAGTAATCATCTCAACTGAATTTCACAAACAAGTTAATGTACTAGTTGTTTTCTTGAGCGATCGGTCACTAATTAGCTTACTAATTATTTTCAGAGGAGAAGCTGGAGAGCAACCTATCGAGGCTGGTGGTGTTCATCTGGGTGTTCGTGGTGCTGATCCTGACATCGAGCTACACGGCGAGCCTGACGTCGATGCTGACGGTGCAGAAGCTGCAGCCGACGGTGGCCGACGTGACGGAGCTCCAGAGGCATGGCCACTACATCGGGTATCAGGAGGGCACGTTCATCGAGCCGTTTCTCAAGAAAATGGGTTTCGACGAACGCAAAATGAAGGAGTACAGCACGGCGGAGCAGTATGCGGAAGCTCTCTCCAAGGGGTCGGCGAACGGCGGCGTCGACGCGGTGTTCGACGAAATGCCGTACCTGAAGCTGTTCCTGTCACAGTACTGTGACGGGTACATGATGGTGGGGCCCGTGTACAAGACAGACGGCTTCGGGTTCGTGTTCCCGAGGGGGTCGCCAATGGTGCCGGACGTGTCAAGGGAGGTGATGAGGCTTGCGGAGGCGGACCAGATGGCGCGGATCGAGAAGGCATGGTTCGGAGAGCCTGGCGCGTGCCGGAGTGCCCCTGTCGTCGGCTCGTCAGACCTCAGCTTTGAGAGCTTCGGCGGGCTATTCCTCATCACCGGAGTGGTCTCCACCCTCATGCTGCTGCTCTATCTCGCCATCTTCGCCTACCGTGAGCGAGACGAGCTCCGGGCGGCGGCAGAGGCCGAGGCCGCCGCAGGCTCCGGGAGCGGATCGGTGCGGAGGATGAAAGCATGGTTCCAGCACTACGACAAGAGGGACCTCAACTCCCCCACGTTCAAAAACGGCAGTCACTTTGAGAGGACGCCCAGATCGAATGACATGGGCGACTCAAGCAGGACACCAAGGGCTGGGGAGGGGGAACATACTGCCATGGGAGGGACGAGCCCGCTGAGCGTGTACATCAGCTCCGAGATGAACGCTGATTCTTCGCCAGAGGGGACGCCAGCGTCGGAGATCAGAGAGCCATTCGAGCAGAGGATGGAGGGGGCAGCGACCTCCGTGGAGATGGGAAGGCCACCAGTATCTCAGCTGCAGTAGAAGTACCCGTACAGTCTTGTTGCCTTCAGTAATTTGGCTAGAAAATTGGTTGTGTTCGTATTCCAGTGGACAGTAGAAAATTCAAAGGAGAACAGTTCACCAATAATATTCTAGCTGTGCATAGTTCAAACATTCTAACTGTACATCGCTATCAGCCAAAGCATTTCAATGAAATCACAGAATGAAATATCTTAAGAGGGAAAGAATTGTTTGAATGGACACAGCATACAAAGTTACAGCTTACATGGTTTTTTTACCAGGTTGTTTTCCAGACAGAAAACAATATAATACAAAGCATGTTAAATTTGTTTTCCTCTCCAAATGAACTAGGATACAACATAACTTACACGATACAATACTACATGGTGACACATTGTGCTCCCGCCGTGGCTCCACCATTTGCATGATAAAAGCCAATAAACATGCATCCTGCTGCTCCTAAACTGTACATAGTCTAACGATCTACAATGTAGCCCTGGTATGAAATGGTAATCAAATGATTAGGTAGCTATCAGAATGAGATGCCAGAAATTGATGTCAAATGGACTTTCTCCAATGTTACCTGGTTAACACAGGAAAATCTCATATATCCCCATTAATCATACGAGAATGATATGGAACTTTATTTATTTCCACAGTGGTTGATTGGTCCTGGATAAGTGGTTGTTTCCATGGCTCTCCGTCCATTTGAACATATGCTCTATCCCACTCGCCACCCCTCATTTCTAACTTGATAGCTGCAGCCTGGTAGAAGGCAATGGTTTCACACAGAAAGTCCATTATATAAGTTAATGAAGGAAAGAGAGGCAACTGAAACAATTTAAGAACATGGCAGTACCCAAAGGGTGCACAAAATATTAAAGCACACGTGAAGGGTTCATTTCATCTACCTATGCACCCTTCACACGCTTTAAAAATTTTATGGGTGTTGCAAGCACTACTGAGGAAGTAGCATCAAGTTCGACAAGCTTATAAAAAAATAGTATCCTATACAATTTTGAGGATAACAATATAGTTAGGGCGTTGCGACTTGAGAGTTATTTATAACCAACATAGGTCACATGAAAAGCTGGGGTCCATTTAGTTTGTTTGCCAGCACAAGATCAATCCTTTTGAAAACAAGATCAACGCAAAAATAGAGCAACAAATAAATGCAAGTACCTGAGCAATGTGCTTTGCTTTGATAAGCTCAGCCATAACGAATGAAGCATGCCAACCTTCTTTCAGACCAAATATTTCAACCAAACCATCATCTGAGTGAGCTTCAACAAAGCCTCTCTGGAATGAGAAAAAAAGACACATCATTTGCATAGAAGTAATAGGGTGTGTTTGGTTTGTGCCCAAGAATGCCCCACCAAATATTTGGCTAGCCAAAATTTTGGTTGATCTTTTGGTTGCCCACAAGTTGGCCAACATTGGCTAAAAATTGAACTAGAGTTGGTAGTGGAGCATTGGCATGCCAAAATTTGGCAACAATCCAAACAAGAGCCAACCTTTTGGCCATGACCAAAATATTGGTAAGGTACACTTTGGCCACAATCCAAACACACCCATAGAACCCACTTGTGTGTAACCCCACCCAATGCTGAACTCTAAGCTTGCAGCTACCACTTGTTCTAAAGTGATACGGCAGTGATGCTACAACAGACTTTTAAATAATGGTCAATTGCTGTGAACATATCCCATTTGACAACTGCGGGGTCAGCTCCGATATGCTGGATTAGAAAAATAAAATGAAGATATATGCAACATGCATGAGCGAGCTGAAGTACCAACCTTCTCAAGATAATCTGGTTTAAGATCACCCCACGGATGCCTTCCGCTGCCATAGTTTTTCAAATTTAAGATCACTAGAGACCTAACACTGCAGTATCAACAAGCAGAATAAATGTGAGCTCGGTCTCTGTGATGTACAACACAAGAATTCGCACTACAAATTTGAAGGAAAAACATCAAGAGTGATCATGTAAGTTCCATATTTCTCCAATAAGATAGTGGATACGATGTGCTTTTGTACCATCTGTTTTGAGGTTGCTTCCAGGGTTCACAACAGTTTTTTTTTTTTGAGAATCACAACTGTATTACTAATACACGACACGAGTAAATGGTGTTTCAAAAACATTGCAATTTGCAAATGGTAATGCCACACACATACGAACTGATATGTAGTTATTTGCATGATAAGCACCGCATGATATTCAGAGTATCTTTCTATTATTTCAATATTTCTTACATGTTTTGGGCATGACCCAAATTGGCATTCAATACAGTTTTTCTACAGTTCCTAAGGCAAGGCCTCAGAGGGAAGGGCAGGCTGCTAGGACATCCAAGTATTTTGTTTTACAATGGTAAATATGGGCTAATTAGTTGTACATGCTGACACTGTGTCATTGTCTTTGAAAAGCATAGCTATGTTTCTTCAAATGAGGTCAGAAATGATAAAGAAAATCACATATGCAGTTTCTGCACCTACTCAATTAATGCCAATTTTCCTCGCAATTATTACGAACTTCTAAATGCTTTTAGATGAAAACTTTGTGCTCGGTCATAGCTAGCCACTCCATATCAGCAATTTATCTAGTGTCACGTATCAGTTAGGTCATACATTGCCCAGTGTCTAACAATACTCTCTAAACTAAAGCAATGCTTAATGGTCAGAAAATCATATATATATAATGTCAGCTACTTGACTTCTCTAACACTCCTAAGGATCATAGATATTAAAATGCATTTCTAATGTAACAAATTTATGACTTGCCTTGAAGGCATTTGAATTTGCTCCCATTCTGAACAATTTGCCCTTTTAATGTAAAGCCGTAAAATGTTCCGAAGTCCCCTGCATCAATCAAAGAATCTGTCAGCCTTGGGTTGATAACTCGATACAGACGATGTCACAAATAAAGGAAGAAGAACATCTCCGGCATGATTGCAGCTTAGTTATGAACCGCCAAAGTATGGAGATAAGAGGTTTTTTATCACATGCATGATACTTAAAATACAATGGAGTTTGAACATAAATCCTAAGAGGTTTATTAAGAATAATATTCTGGGCTATAGACTCATGCTATTCATCAGTAGTTCTATGGGTAAAATTGCATAATAAACCTCAAACCAAAAAATGGTGCCTAGATTATTTGATCAAAATAAAAGAAATATTTGAAACTTTAGAAGTTCGACACCATTTCAGAACACATGGAAAGGCAGGTTATTTACCTCAGCTGAGGACTGGCTGTACAAGGTGTGCAGAACCATCCCTGCGTGCAGCTATATCCAGCATAAATCAACTGCATAGGGCAAAAAACAAACATTGTTAGCACAATCACTATAAGTGGCACAATAGGATGACAAAGAATTTCTGAGGGACTATGCTACAGAAAATGAAAAGGAAGCTTTGAAGCCAAAAAAAATTCTAGAGGCATATACTTTTGAACTTGCAGAATCACATTCAGCTATCTATCATGTTAACGGTTCTTTTGTATGTGTACAACTTCACGCGATCTATCAGCTAGATAAGGCAATACATTTGGTTGGACCCATCAACATCACCGTACGTGCGGCGATCCCTTCTTGAATTCTATGTCTAGCAGTAATGTACTTTTTAGTGTCAGGTCACATGTCATAGGTCTGTGGTAGGATTGTGGAGATATTGTCGCGTGGCGGATCCATTTTGGGTGGTTTCGGGTTTTTATTTTGGCATCGATGCTTGGCATTGTTTGGCATCATTTAACGATAAATAATATATAGTTGTGTGCATCAACCAATGTAGTGGACATGGGTCATCCTCAAACGCGATCTATCAATCTGTCATACAATGTGCTACTGACAGAAGAGATAGCTAATGAAGATATTGCTAACCAGCACATTCTGAATGTGATATATAATCCGCATTCTTCAAAAGAGCACAGTAATTATGTGAAGTTGTGAGCTTGAAAATAAACACTGCACAATGACGAAACATGTACTGTATATAAGAATTTTAAGCCACTATGTGTTACTTCATTAAAGTTCTTTCAGCACCTTATTTGCAACTGGTCCTTGAGCAAGATATGGCTTGTCATCTCGTAGATGGTGGAACCCGTATGCAACTTGAGCATCCATCCCTGTCCGAAATAAATGGTAAGCTTAACAATGACTCCAAGCTCTAAGGTATCCAATAAACCAGAGAATTTACCAACAAAGCGTAGAAAAAGTTCAGATATGTTGGTAAAAACTAAGCAAATAGCATCTCATGTGGTCTCATCCTTAGTCTTGCAACTTTATATTATCATAGAGATTAACATGTATAGTTTTAGATCATGGATTTCACATTGAAACTTCAAGTTACCGATGCAGGTATTCAGAAGTTTGAAGTCGCAATAAAAATATCACTGTTAGGCAAAACATAAACACCTAGGGTGTGAAACTACATGTAATATCATGTTGGTGTGAATACTAAAAAAACATCTCAAGTTGATAAATATTATTTAATGAGCTTATTACCTTTACTGAGTAATGATCGTCATGTTTAGTTCATGAGGGATAACAAAATTAACTAAAAAAATAAAATTGAGCAAGTATCAAAGAAATACCAATGCTAAGGTAGTTGTAGAATACTCCTTTATAAGAAGAAGCTTTTTCAGGTAACTCGCTTCCATTTTCCTGCACCAAACTACATTAGCTCATTCACACAAAAATATGTACTTGCATGTTCATCGGAGAACGCCACAATTCCTGAGCGTAAACTCAAAACAAATTCGTAGTCAAACCTTGTTAAACTCCAAATGATCTGCAAGTTCCACTTTCTTAAGTGCATGTGGCAACTCGTCTATTTGTCCTTCTGGCATCGTAATCACAGCCTGCCAACTGCAAGAACAATAGTAGTTCTAAGTGCAGAAACAGATGTTACAAGAATGTATTGGAATTATTGGAAGAAGCATCTCCTGCAAGGTCTTGGTACTACAAAATGGTTGTTTCAAAATGATGGTTAAAATCTTCATACATTATTCATCCTATTTACTATGCGCACATCTCATGCATTAAGAGATATTAGAATATGGGATACATGTGCTCACTTATATTGATTGATTCTTTCTACTATGATATAGCAGATAGGTAATATGATAAGTTCTACTAGACATGGCAAAAGGTACTCCTCAAATTTAAGCACCAGCGGCAGTAACAAACAAAATGAGTTAAATGTGATAGGTAATTAAAAGATAAAAACAAGAAGCGAGCAATGATCTCACCTGTCAAGATGGACGATGGGAGCTGTCCCTGCCTTGCTCAGATAGCGTTTTACAGCTGAACGCCAACCAAAGGGAAATGAACCGCCCTGCAATTGTGTTGGTCAGTATTTTGAAACGAAAACAAAGAATTTAAATAGAAACATCACATCATATATAAGCCCTTACCCATCCAAATGATCTAGCAAGGTCGTTCCCCGTACCAAGTGGGATGATTCCTGTGGGAGGAACTGGTTCCCTTTTCAACTTATTAAGATCTTGGAGACATCCAAGTACCCAACCAACAGTGCCATCCCCACCAGCAACCTGTCAGAAAGAACTAGTGCAAGAATGTTATGCAAAGTAGTTGGAACACTGCCATAAACAAGAAGAGAATATGGACTATAAACAAGAAGAGCATATGGACTATTGACACAGAAATAGTTGAGCGCAAGCCTTTCATGAGCAAAAGATATTAAACCCCGCTTCTTGAACAGCTTTTAATAGCAAATAACAAATTGAACATGCCAAAACTCTTAAAAGCTTCTAACAAGTGCAATATTGGTACTAAGACCATCAAGCACGTACCATAATCCTCATCTTATGACGGATGTCCTTTGCACAATTATCACCTTTCTCAGCCAACCTCTCCAAACAACCCAAACCATAGCGAATAAAATCAGAAGGCTTCACATCAGAAAGATCAAAGACCTGAAAAAAAATTGTTCCATCAGTAAGTACTATATAGTTCAAGTTTTGCAGAATAAACAAAAAGTAATGAAATAAAAACTTCCAAAAGGTGATTTGTGTGCCACAACATAATCTTTTTATGTTACACTATCTAGACAACCACAAGACCATGTTATATTGTTATATGAGTTTCCAAAGCTCTTTAAGACTACCAGATTGCACAGAGTTACAGCATATCTATTGCTCCTAGTAGCCTTAGCTTACATAGGTTCAGACTCTCTTGTACAACATAATGACATCAGCAACCAATCCTATAGTAAGCCAACCTCCAGTTCAGAAGCTGATTAACAGAAAACTCAAACGGAATCTAGTAATGGCCAAGTGTTGTGTTGCAAGAAAATGTCAAACTGAAAATAACAGATGTCTCATTACTCTCACCAATATCACCAGAAAAGCATGATGCTACCACAATCTCTGCCTCAGAACTTTAGATCCTCCTCCTTACCTACCTAACACCTACCGTCCTTGATTTTCTCCATCACCTCGTCACCTCTTCTAGGACCATACTCCTAGAGTATGTGGAAGCGACACAAATCTGCTGGAGCCTCCACAGCAGCCTACCGTATAAGCATTCATTATGTCATCCAACCATAAGTGAGTACCCGTCTTCATCTCAACACGCTACTGGCCTACTCCCAACCACTCATACTCCCGAATCAGGTGCATAACTACCTAGATGGTTGGACCATTGCAGAATCAGTCACAGCTTACACTAGGAACAGGGGAAAAAAGGTTAGTACAATTCCCCATAGGAAGCATGACGATCTTGTGAAAACATAGGGGATACTGGTCGCGTCACAGCATCTTCCTCGGATCACAGGACGTAAGGCCGTTCGTCCTTGGCTTTACGAATTACGATAGTACCGTTGTACCATGAAAGTACCAACGGAGTAAAATCCATTAATCCCGGCCGAAAGGGGGGTTGTTTTCAACGAAATCATTTCTGTGGAGCCCAAATGGCTGCGGAAATCCACGGGAATTTCAGAGACGGAGCGCTGCAACTCGTGGCTCGCCAGCCCAGGCCAGAGCAGGTAAACAACTAGTGCAGTAACAACCAGCACGGAAGGTAAACCGGGGGGAGAAAAACGTGAAAATCGGGGAGGCGGGGCCGCCGCACGAGCGGGCGCGGGGGGACAGAAGGAATCGGAGATGTCATCACCTGCTCCTCGCTGATGAGCTCGTGGAGGCGCAGCTTGAGCTCGGGCCCGTGCCGCCCGCCGCTCTTGGAGTTCACGAACACCACCATCGGCGTCACCACCTCGAGCGGCTCCTCCCCCTCGACCACCGCCTCCTTCGCCGCGGCGGCAGCCGCCACGCCGGCGGCCTCGCTCCGCTCCTTCACGGCGGCCGCCACCGCCCGGCGCGCGTAGAGCGGCATGACGAGCCGCAGCCGCAGCTCGGCCTTGTCCACCTCCCTGCCCCACACCCCGCACGCGCGCACCGACTCCCAGATCGACACCCTGGCCGACGGCGCCGTGGACGGCGCCGAGTGGGGCGTGTGGACGCCGTCGCCGGCGGCCGCCTCCATCTCCACCTCCGCCTCCGCTCGCTCCATCGCTGATTCGGTCCGGGGAAAAGGCTATACAGTAGTATCACAGCTCAGCAGGCCCTCCGAATTGGTTGCTGTTCCGGTGAGCTGCTAGACGATGATGATGATGAATTGGGGAAAAGCGGGGGGCGCCGACTTTTATATTGTTGGTATAACGGGTATATATGTAGCAGGGAATAAAGTTTGGTTAATGCGGGGAGGGGAGGCTAATTAGGTGGACATGGACTGGTGCGCGTGGTCTTTTCCCTTCGCCCAAGCGCGTCCTTGGACTGAGCTCTTTCCGTCTCCTATGCCGCTACACGTACACGGAAAATGAGCATTTGCTTTTTGAGCATTTTCTTTGGTTCAACGGAAATGACTTTTCTTCAATTCTTACTGGTGCAGGAGTGTGAGGTGCATCTTCCAACGCGTTAAATGTGTCGACCATGAAGTTTACTTCATGAGGCCCCTCACGTGTCGCTGCCCGTGGACTCGTCTTCGTGGTATATCGAGATCAGATGTTGATGTGGAATTTCCATAGATAGTACTCCATCCGTTATAAAATGAATATCGCAAGTTTATTTAAATTTAGATATATCTAGACGCTATTTAATATATATATACATTCGAATTTAAATTAAATTTATGACATCTTTTTAGGACAGAGGGTGTAATAATTTATTTAAAAAAATTACTCTCTCCATTCAGAAATATAAGACATTTTTCTACGAAAGTGCTAGCAAAATCGGTTTTACTACAGCAGCCGCGGTATCTCCGGCGATGTCGTTTTTTTGCTACATTAGCATTTTTTTGGTACAACAGTTTTGCGGTTTTGCTACAATAACCGCAAGATAAAGTTTTTGCTACACGGTCTCCGGCAAGGTCTACCGGCGAATACCTCCGGCGAGTCTCCGGCAATGTCAGATATGCTACATTAGCACAATTTTTTGCTACACGGTCGCCGGCGAGGTCTCCGGCGAAATCTCCGGCGAGGTCCAGTCTATTTTTCTATTTTTTAGACCGAACCGTTTTCTGCTACATGTAGCAAAAGCGAGACTATTTGTAGCAAAAACAGGTATATTGTAGCAAAAGTGAATTTTGAGATATTTTTAGAAAACACGTGTCAGCAGGAGGATCCGGGGGATTTCGAGAAATTATCCCCCGGGGAACGCGTAGTATGACCCCATATCTCGTCACACGAACTCATGCATTTATGCCCTACTCCTTGCTTCGCGATCGATGTTGGGAAGATTGGGAGGGAGCCAGTGGCATGGTCAATATGAGGTGGCATAGATTTCTAATGGAAAGAAGATGCGCGGAAAAAGGTAAACAAGAAGATAAACTGTGGCGCCCTAGAGAAGGAGAAAACATGTTCTATCTAGAATCTAGCTGCCAATAACACATAAGATATTCCAAGAATGCAAATAAAACCAATGGTAAAAGAAATACTACGATGGCGACAAAATGAGGATCCTATGTAGGAATTCGGATTTAGATCTTGGGTAGTTTCTTAAAGAGTCATATACACTTTTAGTCCCAAATCTTGTCTAGCATATGCAGAGTGTGAATTCACGGTACCATAAATTGTATCGAGGGAGGAAATAGGTCCATAATCATTCTAAGCTGATATGTGACATTACAATTTTTGCAAAATACCCCTATATTTTTTCTGTCTCATATTTGACCTTGGGCGCTTTCTCACATGCGGTCCCACACGTCAGCCTCTGAAGAAATAATTAAAAGGCTAGCTTGTCCATTTGGTTAATTTATATGCACATGTTGCACGCGTCAACAAATTCAGTGAATATACGTCCGGTGTTTCAAACTTTCAACTCTGAATTGACAAATGGACAAATCACGCGCCATATCAACACAAGTCTGATCCGATCTGTACGTACATGAATAACATAAAAATAATCTCGCGACCAATGTGAGCGTGACCCTTTAATTAACCGTGTTTTTTTGCTCTTTCGTCCATATGGTTGGCCACGCCAGTAAGTCCATTTCCAGTTTTCCACGCCAGTGACCGCAGAATTAGAATAGACAGTACACTCCTTCGTCAGGCGGTGGCCTGACTTCACGGAGGGGCTATCTGCAGGCACACGTCCTTGTCAATTTGGCCCCATCGTCTAGCGGAATCTTCCAAACGAAAAAGGTGTTGACAGTTTTCATTTTATAAACTCGTGATCCATCCAAATGTACAAATTTGACGAATCCTGTTCTAGTAGATGACAAGACGCCAAGACGGGAGGACCGGGAGAAGCACGATGGTCGATGGATGTGGCTAGGTCAGACCGGGGTGTGCGGTACCGGATTCTTCCGTGTGACTCGACTGCGGTCCGCGCCGAAGCATCTTCGCCTGTCAGGCTGTCACGACTCACGAGCGACCGCGCGGCACATGGCCCGCATCCGCCGGGATACAATATTTATTTAGGACTAGCTGAATGCCCGTGCGTTGCTACGGCCAATTAAATTTAAAGTTAGATATGTGGACAATAAATTTAAGCGATGTACCTAGTGGCTAATCTTCATTAGCGGAATCAACATATTGCACATTTCCCATCTAGCTTCATTATACTGCCAAATAAATTTAAAGCTAGATATGTGAATAATAAATTTAACCAATGTACTTAATGGCTAATCTTCATTAGTGTAATCAACAAAGTACACATCTCTCATCTAGCTTCATTAGAGGAAATCTGGTCGACACCGCTAGGTCATCATCTCAAACAAATTAGCAGTAATTTGTTTAAACATGTGAGACGACACCGAAACGTCCGCAAACGGCTCATCCTCTAACATGTCATCCTCGAGCGTGTGAAGTGGCAGCTGGGTGCTTCTCTTGTCCATCTTGACATCCCCATCCTCTAGAGGAAACAATGGAAGGCACTCCAATGTCACCTGGGTGCCTCGCTTCTTGCCGAGGACAGAGTTCCAAATGGTTCTTGATGGAGTCATCGGTTTGGTCGGAGAGTAACTCAACGATGGCCAACCAACAGTTTCGGTCGGTTGCCACGATGATTGCATCTTCCTTAGTGCTGAATGACTTGGCTGCATCGGCACTGGGGTGATCTCGACATCCCTGTTCTATAGAGGAAACAATGGGAGGCAATCTGGTGTCACCTTTGGTCCGTGACATGCTTGGAGGCGGAACAATCGTCTTGATCTCATGGATTTTTTTTAGTCGCATGTGCCGCTTTTCTCCTTATTTCTCTTGAATGTTAACAGTATAATGTTTGATACAACTTCGCCTAATTTCGTGTGGGTGTCCCTAGTGTTTATTTCCTTTTAATTTAATCTCATGGATTTTTTCTAGTCGCATATGCCGCTTTTTCCCTTATCTCTCTTGAATTTTGACAGTACAATGTTTGGTACAACTTCGCCTAATTTTGTGTGGGTGTCCATAGTGTTTATTTCCTTTTAATTTTTAGCTGTCTTTTTTCCTGACAAGAGGCCAGGATATTCTCAATTCTTAAGTTTCTTGCTGGGTAGGGGAGGCATGAGCCCGCAAGCGATTATTTGTTCTATTTACAACCGTGGAAGCCTTTTCCTAAGAGAAAAACCGTTTGAGGCCTTCAGGTTCCCCAATCTTCTTGATTTTCATGGGCGCTTCTCTTGCCGTCGATGAGGCAAAGGCCAGTGCACTACTTCTCAATATTCTTCGCACCGCCCATCAGCTCACTCTCCATCTAGTCTGCTCCTTTAGCTCGCGGTAGTAGCAGTTCAGTGCCACGGTCTTCCCCATAGTCCCACTGCCAAGCGCCACAATCGTTGACGAGCTGTGCCACAAATTAGACCTCCGGATCCCTCCATCATGCTCCTTACGGTCTGCATACGGGGAGCCGATTTTGGTTGGGCGGAGCAGCCCTTCACCGTGCCGCCCTCGATCGAGATCGGGTAGCCGGGAAACGTCCAATCTGAGTCACCCCAAACTCCTCCCTCCCCACCTGGCCTTCGGCCTTTGCCAAACTCCACCGCCAGGCGACCTGTATGCTGCAGCCCCATGGGAAAGCGAGCTGCTCCCAGTTGGCCAGTTCCCTTCCGTTCCACCTATGGCCATCGACTGCTGGCCCCGCGCGCACCTCTGAGGGCGCCCGACCAACTCCTTGAGGCCACGCAGACCAGAAAACTACGACCTTACGCGGTGAATGAGAACAGCAGAAGGTGGCTGCGGGCTGCCTCGCCTGAGGAGGAGGACAAGAGGGCGCCGGACTTCTGCGGGACGGGAGGATTGGGTTGAGCCGTCGCAGGAGAAAGGGGCAGAGGGGATTCCACACCGAACTTTCTATTCTGGTTCTTAACTTGGCGGTGGCAGGCATGTAAAACATCCAAACCATCGGGGGCAAAATCGGAAAGAAAAAATCGGAACCAAAATTTTGGCAGACGAACCTACCTCTGTGTAAATTAGTAGATAGATTAAGCCATGTTTTGATGTTGTGTGCCGGCAAAACTTTGGCGAGCTCCACAAATCTTTGCTTTGCTGCCCATACGGTAGCAGAAGAATAAGCCGTGGCTAAACCTTTTGGGTGAATTCCAACTTTTAAATCCTAGTTTGATATTTACCGTTAGTTACACCATTTTAACAGTTTTTCACCTGGATTTACTATTTTAATAAATAGTTGACATCAATCTTCTAGATGCCCCCCTATCATTATCAGGTACATGGGGCGGGTCTAACTCGGAAGGGAAAAACCGACTGGCTAGCAAAAATAGAGGAGGAAAAACCCCTAGTTTGACATTTTTATGCTACTTACCCTGTTTTAACATATATTCAACTTGTTTACTCTATTTAGTAGTTTTTTTGGCACCTTTTAACCCTTGTAAATATTTAAGAGCAATCTTTCAGCTGGGTTCCTCCCACAGGGTACATGTGGCGGGACAAACTCGGTGGAGGAAAACCTGTGACGAGGTAAACCTCATATCTGGCACACCACATGTATCTTGTTTGATAATTTTTTATGCTAGTTACACTGTTTTAACAAATTTTCAACTCGTTTACTCCATTTAGTAGTTTTTGGCACCTTTTAACCGTTGTAAATATTTAACAGCAATCTTTCAGGTGGGTCCCTCCCACTACGTACGTGGGTGGGTGGGTGGGTGGGTGGGGGGTGGGGGGCAAGCTCGGAGGGGAAAATTTGTGAGGAAAACCTCGTACTTGGCACACCACATGTAGCTAATTGTTGATGCCCATCAATAGGAGCTCACAAAATCTTAGAACGGTTAAAAGTGGCAAAATCTCACAAAATAGGGTAAACTAGATGAAGTGTGCTCAATATGGGTAATTAACATATAAAAATGTCAAAAGAGGAGATAAAACTCAAATGTGAGATCAATTGACCAAACATGGTTATTATCTGTGAGCATACTAGAGAAGCTACACCGCAAACCACCCAAAGCCGACGCAATGCATTCGCCGAGCTTAAAATAGCCCGTCGATGAGATACCCTAAACAACTGTACACTAGATTGGCATCTAGTTCTTTACGCATGTCAGATTACTATTCTAAATGACATTACGAAATGTGGGCATGAATCTGTAAATGAGGTAACTAAGATGGAAAATAATTCCAACTACGTGACCAAAACTGAACAAAACCGAAATATTCCAGCTAGGAGAGAACAAAACCGAAATTCACTCAAAAGGTCATATCCGTTGATCAAAATATGTTTTCTAGTTACACTATTATTTTACGTGACAATATGAAATGCCGGCATAGATTATTTGGTTTTACTTTTTCTATCCTAGCTCACTAGACTATCTGCCCCAAAAAATTTGGTGAGATAAAAAATCCGAGAGGAACTTGCAAGGTCGACCTAGCGAGTGGGCAGAACAAAAAGAATAAGTTGGCAGAGCTCACTCAGTTTTAAACACATGGGAAAATCAAAAAAATATCCTGAAATAGCACCACGCTTCGGTAGAGCGGCAATAAACCGACGCTTTCAAGAGCTTTCGCCAAAGCGTGACCCACAGCAGATCCAGGATCTAACCTCCGAGATACCATACCGTGCGGCTTTCGTGTTAGAAATTCGTTGGACGATCCACTTTTAGACAAGCAGAAGGAGACTTCTCCTTTTTTTCCCTACCTATAATACGTACCGCGGTTACGAGTGCGACGGTGCAAGACCGGCAGTGCGCACGCTCGTGCTGCATTTTTGTGAAAGGAAAGTGCGGGTGCGCCTAGCAATTCCCTTTCGGTGTATATATGGAGGCAGCTCGTGTTTTATGCCGCGCTCGGTTAAGCGGAGCAGGTGGCTTCCTTGCATCGGCGTATACTAGTAGTAGTGCACAAAACAAAAATTCGGCGGCAGCTTGTCGTGTGGGGAGAGTGGGCGAATGTGGTGTCTGGTGTGGGTAGCGGCCGCCTTTATTCTTCCGGCGCCCGCGCGCACGGTTGGTACCGGCGGCCGCTCGCGCCCACTCCCCTCAGTAATCGCGCGCGCCAACGGCCCACCGACGCGGGTTGAATGCCAGGCGGGCCCGGCCTCCCTCCTGGACCCGCACGTCATGTGAGGCTGCATGTTGCGTCGTGGGGGAATACCCTGCCGCGGGCGAGGACAGCGCACGCAGGGAGCAGCGCGGACCACGTGCGGGCCGCGGTGGCGCTCCCGCTTTTGCCAGCGCCGGCGCCCACCGGGAGCCAGCCTGACGGGCCGCGGCCGGCACGGCAGGCGGCAGCATCGTTCGGGAGCTGGCCTCTCCCAGGCTCGAACTGATTGCCATCATCATCCGTGACAAAAAGAAGTTTTCGAATCGGTGTCACGGCCCCGGTTAGGTCGGACGCGCGCGCAGGCGGAGAGTACGAAGGTCCGGCGCGTGCTGCGCGTCGCCCTGACTTTGTTGTACCGTGTGGCAACGTGACCGCCCCGTCCTGCTTCTAGAACTGCGTCTCAGGTTTGATTTTTTTTGAAAAAAGTCCAAAACAAACCTTTTAATTTATAGACCAAAAGTTAAGCCGAACCTCCAAACTCGCAATCCTGGAAATTGTCACTCCAAAATCTCGAATCCCAGTCTAATCTAGACCCTGGAACCGTTTGGCGCACCAGGAATACTGCGATCCCGGCCAGGATAACATGGTATTCTCACTGACGCGTGGGGCCCGTATGTCATACCTATCCCCTTCCTGGATCTCTTTTGCATTCATCACTGGTGTCCTCTGTCTCACTTTCCTCCGGTCCAGCGCACGGGAAGCTGCAGGAACAACTTGCCACCGGCGGTATGCGGCACAACTAGGTTGGCCAATGACCGAGGCGACATCCCCGAGGACCCCATGTTCGGGGAGGGTACTGGCGCGGGCGGGGACGGCTTCTACGAGCTGCTGTGGATCTTGCCCGACAGCAATGGCAACCGCCTCCTGGAATCAATCTCTCGGACCTCCTCTCGATCTTCTGTTGAGCTGGAGTAGGATCTAGGGGTAGAAGGAGCTTCTCCATCCAATTAATTGAGGAATGGAGCTCGCATGATCTCGCTATGGACCGAGGACCTGGTGAATTTTGCCATAGCCATGGCAGAGAGCTCCATTCCAAAAATACCTGAGTGGATAAACCTACGGGAAGTGGTCTAAATAGCACGGGAGAGGGGTGAGAAGGTGGTCTAAATAACGCGGCAACATATGCTCCCTCTGCTCCTCCCGTACTGCACCGGAGCCTCCGCTAAGCGCGTCCATCTTGCAGCCCCCATGAGAGCACCGTCGGCCTCATGTTGTCGTGCTCGCGTACCTCCTCCACGATGGGGTCGCCGCCGGATGTAATCGGCGACGTGCTCGCCTACTGTCTCCACCAGCGCTCTGCAGAGCGCGCGCATAGGCGTAGCGCGTGCGAGGCCGGGCTCCGATGACGGTGCATCTCCTTCTCCTTTTTGTTCTTTGCTTTTCCCCAATTGCTAATGGAAGATGAATAAAACAGGTGGACCTACTGCGTCAGTGAAAGAAAAATAAGTATTTAGTTTAGAATTTTTTATTTTTCACGTGCAAAACAGTTCAGGGTTCGAATTAGACCGGGATTTCAGAGTTGGGAGCGCCAATTTCCAGGATTTCGAGTTTGGGGTTTGATTTATCTTTTGTCTACGTGTTATTTATTTTGGACTTTTTTCTTGAATTTTCGACCCGGTGTCACGCGTCGGGTCTGGCTGCACGTACGCGCAGGCGGAGAGGGCAAGCAGGGCCGACCCTTAGGGGAGACTTACGGGGCAGTCGCCCCGGGTCAAAAAAAAAAATAGGGGCCTAAAAATTTATAAGCCCAGTATATATATATATAAAAAAATTATTGGGCTTGTGGGCAACGCTCGACTCCTAGTTGCCAGTCCGAGACATTGATCACTTCATCGATCTCCTCGTTCGCTTCCCGAGTCTCAGAAAACTGCTCACGCGAGCGTTTCCTAGTATAGTTTCGCTAAAGAAAATTGGTAGCTAGGCCTGTTTAAAGCATGTTGCTTTGGATGTTGTCAGACTATGGATCTCCGCATCCACTCGAAAAAGTATCGACACACCGATCAGAGACATAGGAGACGGGTTCTTTTCAACACATCAACGCATGTTTTTATTTTTTATTTTTTTTATTTTCTTAAATAAGTTCCATTACGTATTTTTTTCTGTTTCATTCCCTTTCATCATTTTTCCTTTTTTCTTTGATATATTTCTTTCATGCCTTTTCATTTCAATTTTATTTTTTCTCTACCTTCTATCATGTTTAAATTAGATTTATATTTTTTATGACTTTGTTCCTCATGTCTCTAAACATTATTTCTGCTTATTCTATAAAAAAATTATCTCTTGCGATTTTTCTTCCAGACTAAAACTGTAATCGTGATTGTTTTCTCATGTTTCTAAACTTGTTTCTAAACTTTTTTCGTTTAAGTTCTATTATAATTTTCGGACTTTGTTTCTAGAAATTTTCGGAGGAAATTTTAAAATATTATGTAAACATTGTTATTTCTATATGAATATTATAGCTAGAGTATACTTATAATATTTATTTTTCATCATCTCATATATATATATAAAAAATAAAGAACCCAAAATTTTAGTTTCCCATGGATCCCGAAATCTTAGGACCGGCTCCGAGGGCAAGGTCCTTCGCGTGGTGCGCGTACGGCGTACTGTGGCGTGGCGACTGAACGTCATCGTCGATCCTTCTCCGTGAACCGTGTTGCCGCTGCAGTGCTGCTTCTTTACGACGTGTGGGCTGCGTGTATCTGGGGTTTCGTTCGGGCGGTGGTCTCCCGTGGCGTGATATACTCGTGCTACCGTGCTTCAACTCTTCCGGAATAGATGTGCCTTCTTTTTACTTGTGACGGGGTGCCATGCTATACCGGCATGTCTTTATTGGTGGGCAAGTTATATATATTTTGTAGCAGAGAAAATTGCACGGAACACCAATGTATATTAAAGAACCAGGGAAAAGTTGAAACAACTTGGATCAGCTATCTGAAAATTTTGTCATTTTTCTGACATATGACAAAACTTTGGCTAAATTTGCCAAAAATTCAAAAACAAAATGATAAGTTGTACTTCCTCCGTTTCAAAATATAAGATGTTTTAGCTTTGTAAAGCAAATGTATTTAGACTACTTTTAGTATGTAGGTTCATTCATGTTTGAGATGAATCTACACATTAAAAGATGTCTAGATTCATTTTTTTTACAAACCTAAAACTTTTTATATTTTGAAACGGAGGGAGTAGTAATTGAGACAATATGCACTTAACTAATTTGAAAATTTTGGACAAATCTATGGAACTTCCATCACTTTCATGTCATGCTCGGCCAAAATTTTGAACTTCATAAAATAATTTAAAATTTCACTTAATTGAAACAATATGAGATGGCTATACTGCAGATGTTCGAAACAGTTTAGACCGGCCCTTTGAAATGTTTGTCACTTGTTGTCACAATTATAGAAAAACGGGAAAACGTATGTAGCAAAAATAATGTCCTATTATAGCAAATCTGATCTCGCTGAAGATCTCGCCGGAGATCTGGTAGCAAAATAACAAAAGCATTTGTACCAAAACCCGACGCCACTTGTAGCATCACCGGCAGCTGCACGTAGCAGCCTCGGGAACCCTATGTAGCAACCCTCACCCCATGTACCCCATGTAGCAACCCTTGACGCCATAGGTAGCAGCGACGTTGGTAGTACGTAGCAGCGTCGGTGGCCTTTAGTAGCAACATAGGTGGCGTTCGTGTAGCTAGGGCGATGGTGGCAACACCATGAGGGCATGGAGGTGCAGCTCCGACGAGGTAGGCGCGGCCGTGCTCCGGCGAGGGCAGGGAGGCCCAGCTCCGACGAGGTAGGCGAGGCGGCGACCCAGCGACTTGGCGGCGGTGCTCCGGCTAGGGGTAGGTAGGCGCAACGGCGACCCAACGCTGCCCCAACGCGTGGAGGCGCAACGACCTGGCGGCTGCCCTGCGGCGGCGCTCCGGCGAGGGGAAGGTAGGCGCAGCGGCGCTCTGGCGAGGGGGTAGGTGGGCGCCCTGCGAACGAGCGCGCGCTACGGCGCGGCCTTGCGAGCGAGCGAGCGAGCGCGGCGGCGCGGCGTCTCGGCCTGCGGTGGGAACGAACAGGGCAGAGCCTGCGAGGGAGCAAGGCGACGCGCGCGACCCGGGGATCGTTTTGTTCGATCCGGGGGAATAGTATCATTTTTCTACAGAGAGGCCAGTTATTGGTGAAAAATGCCCAGCGCATGTTTAACGGCCCACTACGGTTTCTCGGATTTCCTGCAGCCTACGGCCTACCTCCGTCACCCACAAGAGCATAAAAGGACCACGAGACCTCTCGTCCTAATCCGGTCACCATAAGCAACCGCCAGCGCCACCGACCCACCGTCGACCTCCTCCCCAAACAAAACCGTGGCCACTAGTGAGCGAGCAAGCGCCCGACAGCAAGCAGCCGCGCTTAGAGCGAGAGGGAAATCGGGGATGGCGGCCACGAGCGAGAAGGCGGTGACCCGCGGGTGGACGGACCTGTAGGACGAGGACGGCGATGCCGACTTGTCGCCAAGCGTCGTCATCGGCCCGGACGAGGACGGAATCATGAAGACGATCGAGCTCCGGCTCGACGACGCCGGCAACATGGTGAAGGTGACCACCACCACCCGCGTCCGCCAGATCGTGGGCGCACGGCTCTCCAAGGCGGCCATCGAGCGCCGCATGTGGAGCAAGTTTGGCGACGCCGCCAGCGGCGACGACGCGTTCGCGCGGCTCACCGTCATCTCCAAGGAGGATATCCATCTCCAGAGCCCCTGCAAATGTCTCTTCCCTTATCTATTCGATCGGCTCTGATACCACTTGTAACATCCCGGACTCTCCGTGTCCGGGCTGTCACTCCTGACAGCTCAATAGGATCTCTAGACTAGCCCCGCGGACCAACACTAGTCTTTCTGCATACTTTGTCCTCACTCGTGCGCACTCGGAACCCACTTCCCGGTCGATCACCCATCATCAAATTTCTCCAGGCCAAGCATGCTTAACCTCGGAGTTCTTTTTAGATGGGCTTCGGGAAAATAAATTGCAACTCGTTGATATGGGTATCCTATATGCTAGGATCTCACAAGCACCATAATCAGGAAACCTTGATCATCAGCTGCCCAATAAACTAGTTGAATAGAGGCTACTAGGGACCTTTGGTTTGTTTATATACCACACATGTATCAATGTTTTTGGTTGAAAAAGTTATAACATGATATAAAACTATTATAAACTAATAAGTTATAAACCCTTTTATTATCTGCCTCTAGGGCATATCTCCTTCAAACAACCCGCTGGAGAGGACCGGATCCCGTTGGCATTAGTATGCGAAGGAAACACAAATAAGTCTGTTAGGCTAGGACATACATATGAGGAGGGGATACAAAGCGGATAATAGGGAGAGGGAGGGTCGAGGAGTCACAAATTCGGAGAATGCAAGGGCATGCAAGAGTTGGGAGGAGAAAAGGACCAGGCAAACTTATGTCTGAACTGCTAGCACGGGAGGAGATCTCGATCAACCAACGGGTGCATGCACAATGGACAAAAGAAGGTATTAGCGACACATGTATATTTTGAGTAAAACGCAAAGTGTAAGAGGCAGAACTTTGACAAATTCCAATTAGGGTTGTAATGTTGTGCAAACCGCACTTACACGAACTAAGTCGTATGGTGGGATGTAATATTCTCGAAGCAGGGACTAAGTCATCTGTCAGAGCAACAGGGGATCGGGAATAGGCCCAAGGGTTTCTGTGATGCCCTATTCAAGACACAATATAACACCTTGTCACCCAATTTGTGTGTCACAGCGTGAGGAGGAAATGAATCAGATGTTCTCCATGCATTAGTAAAATAACTAGCCTAGCAAACTCAAGAGCTCAATCAAACAACAACATTAATATAAAAGCCTTTCTGAATCAAACAAATCAACTGCACTCCCAATTGAAACAATGATCCACTCTAGACGGTCTAATTTCATACCGCTGATGTAACTATGTTTGACTAAATAGAAGTTTTACATGTAAAAGAACATAAGCTCTTGATTTCTTAAAAAAAAGGTTGTCCCTACTTCATATATTCCGAGATCACTTTATCGGAAAAAGGCACAGGGATCACTATGGCTTTTACTCGCGCTAGGGTGCCGTATGCACTGATATACTGTAATGTCTTTCGTATACTGCGATACGTCGAAAGTTAGCCCAATGGACAAACAGAGAGGCCAGTTATTGGTGAAAAATGCCCAACGCATGTTTAATGGCCCACTACGGTTTCTCGGATTTCCTGCAGCCTACGGCCTACCTCCGTCACCCACAAGAGCATAAAAGGACCACGAGACCTCTCGTCGGAAAATAGAAGTTTGGCGTGCACGGGAAATCGTGCATGGCCCAGCTTCTCTCTCCTTGCTTTTTTAAAGATTGTGTGTTGGCTAGATTCTTTCTTCTTCTATACTAGTAGATCTAGTGTTAAAACTTAGATCTTTCATATCTTTTGAACCACAAGATTAATTTATAAAATGTTTGAATATTTATATTCCTAGAGAAGTGAGCTTTAAAATAAGACCAATATTGAATATATTTTGGTAATTTTTAAAAATTGACTTTTAAAACTTGTTGTAAATTGTTGAAAATTTGTTTTGAAACAATTTGTTTCACTCTGTTTTAAATTTGATTCATTAGAATTAGAAAACATTTGGAAAATTGTTTTAGAGTTTAATTTCGAGACATAATTTTTTGTATCTAGTTTCATAGAGTTTTATTGTGGATTATCATGTTTGAATATATTTTCTAAATTAAAATTTAAATTTTATCAAAACTGACCTTTTTTAGACTTGTTTGGAAGATATATTCAAAAGAAATAAACAGATTTAAACGAATTGTTAATATGACTTATACTCCAATAAATATTGATGTTTTAAATCGAAATTAATCCACTTACTAAAAATAAGAAAAATTGTATTAGTGTAGGGTAGGCTGCATGCAACCATTGTACTAGTGTAGGGTAGGTAGCATGCAAAGATTCTCTTCGTGTGTTAATCTCAAAGCACAAACCGAAGAGTGAAGAGTGGATGTGTGCACGCGAGGTTACATGCATGCTAGAGTCGCCGTTTTAACCTCTCGTCCTCATCCGGTCACCATAAGCAACTGCCAGCGCCACCGACCCACCGTCGACCTCCTCCCGAAACAAAACCGTGGCCACTGGTGAGCGAGCGAGCGCCCGACAGCAAGCAGCCGCGCTTAGAGCGAGAGGAAAATCGGGGATGGCGGCCGCGAACGAGAAGGCGGTGACCCGCGGGTGGACAGATCTCTCGGACAAGGACGGCGACGCCGAATTGCCGCCAAGCGTCGTCATCGGCCCGGACGAGGACGGCATCATGAAGACGATCGAGTTCCGGCTCGACGACGCCGGCAACATGGTGAAGGTGACCACCACCACCCGCGTCCACCAGATCGCGGGCCCACGGCTCTCCAAGGCGGCCATCGAGCGCCGCGCGTGGATCAAGTTTGGCGACGCCGCCAGCGGCGATGATGCGTCCGCGCGGCTCACCGTCGTATCCAAGGAGGAGATCCATCTCCAGAGCCCCTGCACAGGTCTCTTCCCTTATCTATTTGATCATCCCCGTGTGGTGCGCCCGTGCGTTCGTTGTTGTCTTGGGGCGGGGGACGGGGTTGCAGGTGCGGCGAGCGTGGATAAGCACGCGCGCGTCTTCTCTTGCGTGCGGCGTCTTATCTTGCGCTTCTGCAGTGCGGCCGTTCAGGGTGCGCGCGGTGGCGCATTGGCTTGCGCTTTAGCTTACGTTGCGTAAGACCATCCACCACCTAAGATTGCACAAGAAAGCGTGATGGTTCATTAAGCCTCACCTACGTTTCTCTTGCTCCATGAGAGCTCTCTTCGGTTGATTCATCCAGGTTTGATTGCCAATGTCAGGTTCAGCTAGCGGTGTTTTTTAGAGAGCACTACAGTAGATGTGACATTGCGTATGCGTTGGGCTAGGCTGTTCAGGTTGCGCATTGGCGTTGCGTATGCGTTTGCTGTTCAGGGTGTGCGCGGCGGCGCCTCGGCACGTGCTCAAGTCCGCGTGTGCCTGCGGGGTGCGTCTGTTCAGTGTGCGTGCTGCGGCGCCCGCGTTCGGGAACGTCGTAATTGGTTGTTGGTTACTTGGTTATTAACAAATTACCTCATCAGTTTGTGTTCATTGATCATGGCTTTGCCGCTTCTATTAGGTACTGCTACGGGAGGCAACAGCACGCGGGGGGTGTACATCCCGCCGAAGAGGGAGCCTGTGTTCTACACGCCTGGGCGCCGCGAGAAGGTGGCGGCCCTGTGCGTCACCAACCTCCCTGAGGAGACCGATGAGTTCGATGTGCAGCTACTCTTCGGAAGATTCGGTCCCATTGCTCGACTGGCGGTGGCTGTGAACCCCAGAACAGGGCGTGGAAGAGGCTTCGCGTTCGTCAACTTCGTCTACAAGGACCATGCCGAGAAGGCTATGCTACGCGTCGACGGACACCGCTACGGGCATCTTATTCTCAGAGTTAGATGGGCGAATGATCTCTGATCCGCAATGACTGGTTTTCGTTTCGGGCACTTCAGGTTCCGTCAATGTAGTTGCTTCTTCGCTTGTTTGCCTATCTACTACTACTATATGTAATCGTTCAAAACCTGTTGTTGGATGAAATTCGTTCTTAGATATATTTCACGCTTCTTAATCCTTTGCAACATCGATGTAAGCTTTGCCTTGTGGTTTTGTTGCTGCCCATAGTTTAGCCTTGTCTTTTGTTGCATCAAACACGAGACATCCTCTAACTGCATTGACGTCCAAAGCACAATGGATACAATAAACTGCTCAGTTTGGCAACCTTGGTTTTTGGAGGTTTGTTCAGTATAATTTAATGAATACAATAGACTGCTCAGAATATTTCAGATTCCATAAAGGTTAAAAGAAATTTAATATACTGTTCAAATCACAAGCATTTGTTTCTCTGGCTCAACTGGGAACACTTTTCTAGCTCAACTAGGAACACGTAAACAGAAGAGTAGATCTCATCTCATCGTCCGTCGTCGAGGCACCGAGGCCCTTAATGATCCTTGTTGAGCAACAGAAACATGATGGAACGAAACTTTTCAACAAAACTGAAACAATGTCGCTTCGATCCCGTTAGTCAGATTATTTTCGTCTAATATTATTGATGATGCTACTAATGTCTCATGCAATAATTTTTGAATCACCCTAACATATCCTTTCTTTTATTAAACCAAGGAATCCAGAAACACACATGTGCCGGTGCAAAAAAATGTACATTTACATAACCAGAACACATACATGTGTAATATCATTCGAATTACAATTATCAGCACGACCACATGGCGGCGAGGATGTTCTTGAGCAGCTTCAATCAGACAAGGCACTCCTGCCTGGCAACCACGAAGACAATCTTCAACACTTTGCCACCCGCTTACCCTCCATTTCACCACCATTGTTGGCTGCATCTCCAGTGTCAGTATGCAATGCATGTCGCACTAATGGATACATCCAAAAACTTCACCAACCGTTATAATTAACACTGAAATAATACAAATGTAACTTTAAGAGCTCCCACCACGTACACCATAAATCAAACGGGCTAATTCCTATATACCTCTCCGTCATGTTGAGAAAGTCTATAAATAAACAGATGGTGCGGGTAACTAACTGGACCAAATTAAAATCATGTTTTACACCCGCCGGACAGATATACACCCATCAAATAATTATAGGTGGCATACTCTCAAAGGTTTTCAAGACCTAAGATTTATTAAATACACTGCACAAATTTCAGTTAGATCAAAGTTTTAGTTAACTACCAAGAAACTGATTCACATCATGTTTTACCACACTCCGAGGATTGAGTTGACAAAAACTACTTCCTACCGATATAGATAGTACATGCATTATGGGCATGAACGAAATTGTTTCTAAGGATCCATGCAAGGACGATTTACATATGAAGAAAATTGGTTAGATAATAAAAGCTGCCATGCATAGTAAAGTATATATCTCATGGCTAGTCAGATAGCTTCCTCTCCACAATGGAAAGCATGGATGTGAAAATCTGTAGTCATATAGGTCTGATTTTGTAGTGAATAGGAAGTACATGAATTTATTTCTCGTATCATATGGAAGTAGTACATAGAAAATAGGGGGCATACTAATCACAGTTAGCACATTAGTAATAGCGATATTTTCCTAAGAAAGTATGCATGGAAATAAGTTAAAACTTGAAATCAAATTGGAAAGTGGCTAGCATTGGAAATCGACAGGCCAGTAAGAAGATACAAACATATGTTAAACTGGCAAGCTGAAGACTGTAACTTCAGTCAAAAGCAGTTAAAAGAAACTGTAGTTGTATATATAAACAACCATTTATGAGTACAAATCGCTCATAATCTCAGTAGTCTGTATTGATGAGTGAACCATACATGCATATGGATAGTAAATGGGACCTTCTTGAACATATCCCCATAAGAATGATTTTGTGCGAATCCGAGTATTATGTTTATCGTTGTAAAGTACCAGGCAGAAAGGATGTATCAAAAAAGAGGAATTAGTAGTGTGGTAATTACATGATCTATCATGGATTATATATGGACACTACCTTGGCATTATGGCCATCATTCTATATAAAGATTTGAAACTTATTTGCTCTCTCCATGGGTATCAGACTTGCTACAACGACAGCGGACATATTTTCTAACTGGACCGTACTGCAGAACCATATATCTAGATAGAATTCACCTTTTCTGTACTCCAAATTTCGACCTAGAGTTTGTAATTTTTTATTAATGCAGTCAGGACTATACACTGTAAATATATAGTAAAATGTAGCTACTCCCTCCGATCCATATTAATTGACTTGGATTTGTTAAATTTTGAATGAACCAATATACTAAATGGTGTCTAGATTCATCTAAATTTTGATAAATCCAAGTCAATTAATATGGATCGGAGGGAGTAGTTGATTTCAAGATAATTAAAGAAGATAATCATGTCATCTCCACCTACCAAATTTACAGATCAACAACTAATGTCTTTGGCCTCACAAAGTGACAATCCTCTCGAAAGCATATCTCTAATCGGCTTGGTTTTCAAAAACAACTTTAACATGCAACCCAGCAGATGTTATTAATTAGTTTTCAGAATTCAGGTTCATTTCAAATCCCTGATATTTTGGTTGATACACATTTTTTTATGTAACAACCTAAAATTTACTCACGAAAAGCAGCATCAACAGAATCATTTATATTTAGGAAAATTATATTCAGAGGTAAGGCAGAAAAGACTAATAAATGTGAGATATAATACTTTCCTTATTCCTCAAAACGATTAGGAGTACCATGAGCTACCTCATAATTTATCATGATTAAATCACATTTGAGCTAACTAGCCTAGGTGTTGGTGATCACATATTTTATCATGATAAAATTATTTTGAAGAACAAGAACTGATCTATCAGAAGCTAGTCCTAGCAGAATAGCGATCATTTTAAGAGCATGTTTGTAACTTCACACTCGGCCCAACAACTGAAGAAAAAAATGCCAGGTGTAATATGAGATATACCGATCTACACACACACATACATTTCTTGGCACAATGTAAAATATAACCTCAGCTCTCTAATAATGTTAAGGAGCAACGAAGTCTACATGCACACATGTGTTAACAAATTACTGTCGTGTCTCCATTAGAACAAAATTGGATTGTTTCAAAACAATGGAAGAAGCTGTGACTAATTATGTTCACACATAGGATTTGTGCAAGCATCAACTTTGGGAGTTATTGGCATGTAACAATTGTTATCAGGTTGGCAGGACTGGCTTGTGGCGCCGCATCCGGGAGTGCCCCGTTGGCGGCGGTGGGGATCCTCGTCCGGGGAGGAAGGGCAGCGGCACCGGCTGCAGAAGTAGGCGATGAGGGTGGGTGGTTTGACCACCGGCAACCGCGGTGAGGGTGGGAGAGGATCCTCGCCGCATCCGGGCGTGCCCCGTTGACCACCGGCAACCGCGGGTCGTGAGGGGCAACCGGTGGCGCCCTCACTGTGGGATCGCGTGGGGGCAGCAGTGCCTCCGCTTCTGGGGGGTGTCGGCGGCGGCAATCTGCAATGGATCATGCGTTGGTGCAGGGAGGTGGCGGTGGGAGCGCATCGGGCGACGGGGATGGTTCTCATTGACGTGATTTAGGGGATTGCATTTTGAGCAGATCTGGGAGCGGGGCGGGAGGAATCAAGAATTGCCATCAGTTTTTCCTCAAAGAAAAAAGAACTGACATCAGTTTCCTTTTTCTGCGACTTTTTTTTTGACATGGAACAACATATTTCATTAAACGTCTGGCATAGCTATTAGCCACAAACCCAATTACAGTAGTACAATGTTCCGTACTTCATCCAGCCATAGCAGGCCATTTCCATCAACGCTCCCAGCGCTGCCATAGCATGCTACTGAGCACACTCACCGGTGATCTCTTGGCATCTCTAGTGAGCACACTTACCGGTGATCGATCATAAGTACTGCTATTTAGAGCAGTGATAAGGGGTTGGCAGTCTGACTCAACAACAACATGTGTCATATAAATCCATGGCTGCAGTCAGGCCTTGTATACACGCCTCTGCTTTAGCATGGATACCATTTTGAAGAAACACCATTTGTCCAGCTCCAGAGCCTGCTACGCTACCATCGCAATCTCTTATGACGAAACCTCAGCCTCCACCTCTAGTTGTTTCAGAAAAAGCACCATCAATATTCACCTTTAGATCTTCCGCCTCAGGTGGAAACCACTTGGTTGCAGTTTGCACCTCAGCCGACGCTACCTGCTGCTTGGCATAAAATTCAGAGAACTCCAGAGACCATCGGTGTCACTGAAATACCACAACCTCAAGCGAGCGCACTCCATCTTGTGCATTCTTCTTATTTCTCGCCGACCACCATTGGCACATCAGTGCGATGATCGGTACTCTTTTCTCCTCCTCCATTCCAAAAATGGCCATAAGCATATCTTGTGCATTTTGGCATGAACGCGACACCACTCTCACATCCTCTAAATCAAGATGGCGCCACACTTGTTTGCAATGCAGAAACAAATGCCCCATCCTCATCCATCTTGTTGCACATTGGGCACATAGTATCTATCTCCATTCCCTTCATGTGAAATTTATTTTCCACGGTAGACTATTATGAGCTAGGCGCCGCATAAATTGTTTTGTTTTCGGTGCGCAAGGTTGTGACCATAGCAACTTCCAGTCAAACTACTTCACCTCCGTGTTTTCCCCTGAACATTTAGTACCATCAACCCTTGTTGTCTATCTTTTGCGAGCATCTTATAGGCAGATCTCGCTGCAAAAAAATCCTTTTTGGTCCAGGAACCAAGCAGGGAAATCCCCTGTATCAACTCGGAGTGGCATAGACAAGATTACTACTGCATCTTCCTGACAGAAAATGTAATTTACCATCTGAACATCCCACTGTCCTGTTATAGGGTTTATCAGCTCCTGGACTAGTTACCACATTCTGCCCTCGTGGGGTAATTAGGTTTCTCCTTCCTTCTCTATGCAGCCACCTATCTCTCCAAATATCCACATCTGCTCCATTCCCAATCCTCCAAATCAGCCACTTCCGGATCACTTCAACACCCTTTAGGATGCTCCGCCAAGTGTATGACATATCGTATGTACTCGTAGCCTGCAGGACAGACTTGTTTGGAAAATACTTTGCTTGTAGAACACGAGCATACGGCAACTCAGGAACCTCCAAGCTTGATAGGTCAGCTGAAAGGATACAGATGCCGCCTAAAGGGGGTGAATAGGCGGTTTAAAACTTTTTCGAGAGTGGCTCAACAAAGGCGGAATTAAACTAGCGTTTACTTTGTTAAGCACAAAACTTATAACAACTAGGGTTCACCTATTTGCACCAACAACTTATGCTAAGCAAGACAAGCAACTATGTGATACCAAAATATATACTTCAAGCACGAAGGTTATCACAAAGTAAAGTGCATAAGTAAGAGCTCGGATATAGAGATAATCGAGTCACGCGGAGACGACGGTATTTTACCGAGTTCCTCCCAACATGGAGTACGTCTCGTTTGGAGAGGGGGTGGTATCAAACCACCAATGCCACAAGAGGCCTCCCTTTTCCTCCCGTGAATCTCACCCCAACGGGATCGATTAACACTTCCACTATCGGTGTACTTGTCGGTTGCAATCCGAAACCTCTCACAAGATTGGGGCACTTCTCCACAACTCAATTGGAGGCTCCCAACAAACAAGCTTGGTGAAAGCTCCACAACTTATGGAGGCCCCAAGTAATCCAAGAACCTGCAAAACCACCAAACCGTCTAGGGTTCCAAGAACCCAAGAGTAAAAATCTTCTCACCTTTCACTCAATTGAATCCTCACCGAGAACTCAAACCGATGCACCAAATGCAAATGGCAAGAACACAAGAAGTGCTCAAATCATTCTCTCCCAAATTCCACCAAAGCTACACAAACTTATGGGGGAATAAGAGAGGAAGAACAATGGAGTAAATCCACAAAAGACTCCAAGATCTAGATCCCAAGATGTTCCCATCACTTAGAGGAGAGATTGATTGGTGGGATTGTAGATCCAGATCTCCTCTTTCAAATCCCTAAAGTATATGCAAGAATCAAGGGAGGGATTGAAGGGGAGCAAGCTAAAGAGGGTCAAGAATGGAGGGGAAAGCTTGTAAAACTCGAGCAGCGACCATTGGGGAAGAAGGGTCCCTTTTTATAGGCCCACAGATTTCTGACCGTTTTCTGCCCGTTGGGCGACTTGTCAGACCGGAGACTCCGGCCAAACTCCAGACCGAGCTCCGTACCACCATACTGAATGACCCAGCACCCCTGGGAAAACCTCCTCTAGAAACTCTTCAAAGACTCCGGTCCGCTGTACACCGGAGATTCCGGTCTAGCCACACCAGAGACTCCGGTCGATCTCCGGACCCCCATGCAGAAGGTCCTGGGCTAATTTCTGGAGGCCCCTCTAGGGAATTTTGGTGTAACTCCGGACCACATCGGAGACTCTGGTGGTTTCACACCGGAGACTCCGGTCTAGACCAAAATAGAGACAAACTTTAAATGGCGATATCTAGAGTTTGGAAACTCTGATTGACCCGAAACCAATTTTGTTGGAAAGAGGACAACAAGAGATACCAAGAGAGAACATTTCATGTATTATAATGTGAGATACCTCTCTTGGTGAGAAACCGGAAAACCTCAAAGATCAAAAACGCAATATGATATAACAGGGAAATCCGTTTTTGATGAACTAGAGCTTGTTATGAATATTACCGCAAGCTCTAGAACCTCACATGGATAAGATCCAAATAACAACCAAGAAAGGATGATGCTAAGTATGCAAAGGTTTGAGATCTCTCTGAAAGATATGATCGAGTTACTCACTTGAGAGCCCCTCTTGATAGTACGGTTATCTATCCTATAAACCGGTCTCCCCAACTAACACCACGAGACCGGTAAGAAGGAAACCCTATCAATATCATACATTTGACTTGCGCATATTCCACTTGATCTTGATATAGACGATATTGTCCTTCTCAAGATGGAACACCTTTCTTGATTGCTCTCGCACGCACTTTCTTGATGAAGACTTACAAATTGCTCCCCCCATACGACATGGGGAAACCTTTACTTTGACCTTGTCTTCATCGATCCATGATCACCGAGGATGGCAAGCTTCAAGCATGATATGTTCTAGATATGGCACATCTTTAGCTTGCACAACATTACTTCTAGCATCATTTGGATTATGTCTTGAAGATACATATGATGAACTCTATCTTTTTCTTCAAGACACCCTTGCAATAGGCTCAACTCTCACATGACCAATTTGTGGATCACTCTTTGAACATCTTGGTGAAGGGAATATGCCCGAGAGGCAATAATAAAGTGGTTATTATCGTATTCCTTATTTATGATAAATGTTTATTTTACATGCTATAATTGTATTAATATGGAAACGTTAATACATGTGTGTTTAATAAACAAAAAGGAAGTTCCTAGTTATGCCTCTCTTATAAACTAGCTCGTTGATTAACAAGATGATCAAAGGTTTCCTGATCATGGACATTGGATGTTGTTAATAACGAGGTCACAACATTAGTGTAATGATATGATGAACATTCATCCGAAGTATAGCATTACGATCAAAGTCATTGAGTTTATATTGCTATAACAACTTACGAAGTGATCCTAATCCTTAGACCATGAGATCATGTCAATCACTAACACCGAAAGAGTTTCTTGATAACATCAAACGTCACACCGTAACAGGGTGATTATAAAGATGGATTCAGAACTACTAAAGTGTTATGTTGAGGCCCATGGATCGAGAGTGGAATTTGTTCATCCTGATGACGGATAGATATGCTTTGGGCCCTCTCGGTGATATCACATTGATTAGCTTGCAAGCAAGTGATTTGATCACTAGAATGTTATATCACGGGAACGAGAAAAGAGTACATGTCAGTAACGAGATCAAACTAGGTATGGAGATACCGATGATCGAATCTCAGACATGTAATATATCGCGAAACAAAGGGATTAAGATACTAGCGTAAAAGGTTCCGACGATCACAAGAAAGTCATCGTTGAATGTGTGGGAGTCAGTATGGGTCTCCAGATCCCGCTTCTGATTATTGATCTGAGAGGGGTCTTGATCATGTTCTCATTATTCGTGAACCGTAGGGTGACACACTTAAGAGACACCGACATCCATTTGGAGCAAAAGTTTCATGCCGAAAAGAATAACAAGCGCAGGAATTTATTTCACTAGATACCGAAACGGGTTTTCGGGTGAAATTGCAGAAAGTGTTTCTGCATGTGAAATGAAATACTAGCAAGGGGTTATATGTGAATGTTTGTCATTAAAGTAATTGACAAAATTCTGAATAAATAAAAGGAGTTTTATTTAATGAGAGTTTGCATTAAATTTGGTGGAAATTTAATGGGAATTTGAGTGGGTTTTGAGTGGAGGGAATTGAAAGGCATTTGAGTGAGTGGAGTGTCCACCCACATGAATATGGAAGAGGTGGGGGCAGCCCCATGGCTGGGCGCATGGCCCCTTGGGTGCCCCCTCTCCCTATAAAAGTCTGATCATCACGTGAGTCGGTATAGCTTCAAAGGCGAGCATCAAATGGGCATCATATCAACTATATGACTCATGCTTAACCTTTCGGTCCGTGTTCCAAGGCCATGTCTGTACATGCTAGGCTCGCCAAGTTAGAACCTTAGTATTCGCGTGTGTAACTGTTTTACACCCAAAATATGGTCGTGGATCCAAGAACACCCGATCATCACATGATGTCTTGGAGCAACGAAAACATAATCGGTGCATACTAAAGGAAGAACACATTCTTATCTTGATATTTAAATGAGAATCATCTTATTATGCTAACAAAGCGCTAAATAAGCAATATAAGATGCTATCAAACATCACATGTTTATTAGTGAAATAATATGGTTCCCGCATATGATCTCTATCATGTGCATCGTGGTATGATCACTATCATACCTATATGTGTAAATCCAAGGTCTATGGAGATTACACGTTATGTATGTTGTAAGAGTATCATCTCATACTTCTACTTACAACATCACCATATCATAACACTAGCCCAGCAACAATCTAAACTAGACGCCTCTAATTTATCCATTGCAAGTTTTACGTGGTTTAGGGCTTTCGAGATAGAACCGTTCTTACCTACGAACATGAACCACAACGAGGATAACCAAATTGTTGACAACTCGTTGCAAAATAGATATTGACTATAGTAGGAGAGACAGACACCCGCTAGCCACTTATGCAAACTAGTTGCATGTCAAGCGTGGAACAGGTCTCATGTGCGAGGACATGTAAAGTTTGTCCGGGCCGCTTCATCCCACTATGCCACCAATATCCAAAATCACAACTAAGGAGCAACAACATGATCATCATCACCCACATACTCATATGTGTACTACCTGTGTAAAGCATCTACGCATAGATCCGGCTTTGATACCATTGTAGGGTTCTCAGCATAGAAAACAAAAAATTTCCTACGATGGAAACTATGTACCATGATCTATCTACTAGATACAAACAACGGGCGGATGTATATCCGTAGAGAACATACCCTTGAAGACCGACAAAGCTTAACGAGTTCAACTCGTGGTTGATGTAGACGATCTCTTGCCGATCTCAAGATCGAGAGGAAGTCCTAGCGCCACAAATCAGCAGCGCATCCGTGCTCACACACACGTTCGAGGCACCGAGCAACCTCCGCCTCCTCGCTCCAGCGATGCAGCGGAAGCACAACTCTTTCTTGCCGAATAGCCACGGGGAAAATATATCTCGCTAGTCCGAGACCATGGGGAATAAATTCTAGAGGGGGAGAGAGATCCTTCACGAGGAGGTGTGAGAGACAAGTGAGAAGAGGGGCTCCTTTTATAGGAGGAGGGGGACACCCAAGGGGGTGGCCGCCGGCCATGGGGGCTGCCCCCTCTCCTCCTTCATTCATGTGGGTGGACACTCCACTCACAAAATGGCCCTTCAATTTTCTCCACTCAAAAATCCACTCAAATTCCCATTAAAATTTCCACCAAATTTAATGCAAACTCTCATTAAATAAAACTCTTTTATTTTATTCAGATTTTTTGTCAATTACTTTAATGACAAACATTCACAAATAACCCCTTGCTGGAATTCCATTTCACATGCATAACCACTTTATGCAATTTCACCCGAAAACCTGTTTCGGTATCTAGTGAAATAAATTCCTGCGCTTGTTCATTCTTTCGGCATGAAACTTTTGCTCCAATTGGATGTCGGTGTCTCTTAAGTGTGTCACCCTACAGTTCGTGAATAATGCGGACATGATCGAGACCCCTCTCGTATCAATAATCAGAAGCGGGATCTGGAGACCCATACTGACTCCCACACATTCAACGATGACTTTCTTGTGATCGTCGGAACCTTTTACGCCAGTATCTCAATCCCTTTGTTTCACGATATATTACATGTCCGAGATTCGATCATCGGTATCTCCATACCTAGTTTGATCTTGTTACTGACATGCACTCTTTTCTCGTTCCCGTGATATAACATTCTAGTGATCAAATCACTTGCTTGCAAGCTAATCAATGTGATATCACCGAGAGGGCCCAGAGTATATCTATCCGTCATCAGGATGAATAAATTCCACTCTCGATCCATGAGCTTCAACATAACACTTTATTAGTTCTGAATCCATCTTTATAATCACCCTGTTACGGTGTGACGTTTGATGTTATCAAGAAACTCTTCCGGTGTTAGTGATTGACATGATCTCATGGTCTAAGGATTAGGATCACTTCGTAAGTTGTTATAGCAATATAAACTCAATGACTTTGATCGTAATGCTATACTTCGGATGAATGTTCATCACACCATTACACTAATGTTGTGATCCCGTTATTAACAACATCCAATGTCCATGATCATGAAACCTTGATCATCTTGTTAATCAACGAGCTAGTTTATGAGAGAGGCATAACTAGGAACTTTCTGTTTGTTTATTAAACACACATGTATTAATGTTTCCGTATTAATACAATTATAGCATGCAAAATAAACATCTATCATATACTTGGAATACACATAATAAACACTTTATTATTGCCTCTCAGGGCATATTTCCTTCAAGACCGGCTCCGCACTTGACGTGTGGCTTGTTCCACACATGCGGCTGGTGGATGCCTATTTCTCTCACTATAGTTGTCATGGGATTTACACCGGAGTTTGGCAACCATAATATCACCGTTGTGGCTTTCCGTAGGTAAGAATCGTTCTTAGCTTGCTACTCCCATAAGCCATGTAAAACATGCAACAACAAAGTAGAGGCGTCTAACTTGTTTTTGCAGGGAGTGTTTTCTGTGATATGGTATGGCCCAAGATGTGATGTGTATGTGTATGCAATGATCATGTTTTGTAATGTTTCACGACTTGCATGTCGATGAGTACACAACCGGCAGGAGCCATATGGTTGTCTTTATAACTGTGTATGACCTGTGTGTCAACTTTTTATACGCCATGTAATAGCTTTACTTTATTGCTAAGTAGTTAGCAATAGTTGTAGTTGCTATTCGTGGTGGAGGCAATCATGGTGGAGTGATGAAGATCATGCCGGCACGCACAAGATGAAGATCATTGCACGAAGATTGGCTATACCATGTCACATAAAGTTATATGCATGTGATGTTTATCCTTTTATGTATCTTATTATGCTTAGATCGCGACGGTAGCATTATAAGATGATTCCTCACTTAAAGATCAAGATAAAACTGTGTTCTCCCCATGTATGCACCGTTGCGAAAGTTCGTCGTGTCCAAGCATCACGTGATGATCGGATGCTATAGACTCTACGTTCACATACAACGGGTGCAAGCCAGTTTTTGCACACGCGGAAATACTTGGGTCTAACTTGACGAGCCTAGCATGTATAGACATGGCCTCGGAACACATGAACCGAAAGGTTAAGCATGAGTCATATGAATGATATGATCGACACTTTGTTGTCCACCATTGAAACCACATCTCTTCTCATGAAGATCGGATTAGGTGTGGTGAATTTGGATCATGTTCACTAAACAACTTGAGGGATGTTGAATTTAGTGGGAGTTCATCTAGTAATTTGATTAAGTTGAACTATTTATCATGAACATAGTCTAAATTGTACTTGCAAACACTGTAGATCAAATGGCTAAGTCCAACTTCAACTTCAACGTTTTTGCTGAGAAGGAAAAGCTTAGAAACAATGGGTCTAACTTCACCAACTGGTTCCGCAATCTGAGAATCATTCTCTCTGGCGGTCAAAAGGACTATGTCCTTGAGAAAGCATTAGGTAACCCCCCTGCTGCAACTGCGCCGGCTGATGAGAAAGTTGTTTATCAGTCGCGCAAAGATGATTATGGTGTGATTAAGAGCACCATGTTGTTTGCTATGGAATCGGACCTTCAAAATCGTTTTGAAGACTATCCCGGGCCCTTTGAGATTCTTGAGGAGCTGAAAACCATGTTTCAGACTCATGCCCGTTCTGAGAGATATGAGATCTCTGAGAAGTTCTTTAACTGCAAGATGGAGGAAGGGAGTTATGTTAGTGAGCACGCCATAAAGATGTCGGGCTACACTCAACGCCTTGAGCAACTGGACTGCAAGATTCTAGAGGAGCTCAAGATTGATAGGGTTCTGCAATCACTCCCTCCCAGCTACAAAAGTTTTGTAGTGACTCATAATCAGATTGGTTCCACTGATACGATCACCGAGCTCTTCGCAAAGCTGAAGGCTGCGGAGGTGGACATCAAAAAGGATAATCATGTGTTGATGGTCAACAAGCCCACCTTCAAGAAAGGTAAGGGTGCAAAGAAGCCCTTCAAGAAAGGCGGCGGCAAGCGCGTTGCCCCTGCTGAGAAGAAGCTCAAGTCTGGACCCAAGCCGGACACTGAGTGCTTCTATTGCAAGGACAAGGGTCACTAGAAGCGCAACTGTCCGAAGTACTTAGCGGACAAGAAGGCTGGCACCATCAAAGGTATATTTGATATACATGTTATTGATGTTTTCCTTACTAGCCCTCGTTGTAGTGCCTGGGTATTTGATACTGGTTCAGTTGCTAATATTTGTAACTCGAAACAGGAGCTACGGAATAGACGGCGGCTTGCGATGGATGAGGTGACGATGCGCGTTGGCAACGGATCAAGAGTTGATGTGATGGCCGTCGGCACACTCTCCTTAGTTTTACCTTCGGGATTAGTTTTAAACCTTAATAAATGTTATTATGTGCCTGCGTTGAGCATGAACATTATTTCTGGATCGTGTTTATTGCAAGACGGTTATTCATTTAAATCGGAGAATAATGGTTGTTCTATTTATATGAGTAACATCTTTTATGGCCATGCACCTGCTATGAATGGTTTATTTCTTCTAAATCTCGAAAGGGATGAAACACACATCCATAACTCAAGATGCAACTGGTCCGGTTCAACCCGCTGGACCGCCGGACCGGACCTGTATTTTGGTACCATTAGGGTAGCGGGGCGGCCCATCAAAATTTAGGTCCAACGAGGGTATTGCCCTTCTGACCCTAGGGTCGAACCGTTCCTCTCGACGTCAAGCCGCCGACCGCTGGACGCTGGGAGGCGCTCGCAGTCGGGAGCCCCGGTCCCTAGCTCGTCGGAGTAAAGCATCGACTCTTTTCAGCCTCTCCACCGTTTCCAAGTCACCCCAATTGCTAGAGCAGAGGAAGCCGCCGGCTGCTGAAATGCCACGACGGCACAGAGCAGAGGAAGCCGCATGCCACCGGAACGCCGCGATGCCACATGTCGGCGATACCGCTGTGACGCCACGGGAATTACTCGCAGCTAGGACCGCCTAGAGCTCGTGGAGCACGCTGTGTGCTGCCCCTTCTCCAATCTCCAGTAGCAGCTCTACCGCGTGCAGACTCCTGCACCTGGCCTTTGTTGAGGCCAAGAGCGAGTAGTGTCTCATCGACCTTGGACAGAGAGCAGATCCTCACGTGCAAAAACTTAATGGCAGCGCTGTAGAATTCGAAGTAGCCGTACAGGTACATGCATGTGTTGGCCTCGCCGGCCGGCCGGCGGTTGCAGATGATGACCTTGGTGTTGTGGATCATGAAGGCGACGGATGCAGTGTTCATCCATTTCTGTCAAGGCGTAGATAGTTGGATACCACCACTTGGCGATTAGCTGCAGAAGCTCGTAGCAGGGGTTGAAGTTGCGAGCGCGCGGACTTGTGCGTCTTGGTCGGCGAGATGGGTTGCCGCTATGCCGGAGATGGCGTCCACCATGGAGCACTGCTTGTCATATTGCTGCTACGTTTCTACCATTAGGTACAAAGTAGAGGGCCGAACCTTGGATTACCCGTTACCCTGGGAGAGGAGGTTCGGGTCAAACCTGACCCTGTAATTTCTCCCATAGGATCGGAGGTCCAGAACCAGGTCCAAACCGGACCGGACCATTTGCATCTTGATCCATAACATTGAGGCTAAGAGATGCAAAGTAGATAGTGATAATACTACTTATTTATGGCACTGTCGTCTAGGTCATATTGGTGTAAAGCGCATGAAGAAACTCCATTCCGATGGACTTTTGGAGTCTCTTGATTTTGAATCATTTGACACATGCGAACCATGCCTCATGGGCAAGATGATCAAAACCCCGTTCTCCGGTATGATGGAGCGAGCAACGGACTTGTTGGAAATCATACATACCGATGTATGCGGACCGATGAGTGTTTCGACGCGCGGTGGATATCGCTATTTTCTCACTTTACCGATGACTTAAGTAGATATGGGTATATCTATTTGATGAAGCATAAATCTGAAACATTTGAAAAGTTCAAGGAATTTCAGAATGAAGTGGAGAACCATCGTAACAGAAAAATTAGGTTTCTACGATCAGATCGTGGAGGTGAATATTTGAGTCATGATTTTCTCACGCATCTTAAAGCAAGCGGAATCATTTTGCAACTCACGCCACCCGGAACACCACAGCGCAATGGTGTGTCTGAACGCCGGAATCGAACCCTATTAGATATGGTCTGATCGATGATGTCTCTTACTGATCTGCCGTTATCATTTTGGGGTTATGCATTAGAAACCGCTGCATTCACTTTAAATAGGGCACCATCTAAATCAATTGAGACGACACCGTATGAACTGTGGTTTGGCGCTAAACCTAAGTTGTCGTTTCTTAAAGTTTGGGGATGCGAAGCTTACGTCAAGAAGTTGATGCCGGACAAGCTCGAACCCAAAGCGGAGAAATGCGTCTTCATAGGATACCCTAAGGAAACTATTGGGTATACCTTCTATCACAGAACCGAAGGCAAAGTGTTTGTCGCAAAGAACGATTCCTTTCTTGAGAAGGAGTTTCTCTCGAAAGAAGTGAGTGGGAGGAAAGTAGAGCTAGACGAGGTTGTTGAACCTTCTCTTGAATTTGAGAGTAGCGCAGCACCTGAAATTGTTCCAGTTTCGCCTGCACCAATAATAGAGGAAGCTAATGATAAGGATCATGAAGCTTCGGACGATGCTGCTACTGAACGTCGCAGGTCGACAAGGTCGCGTGCCCCTCCTGAGTGGTACGGCAACCCTGTCTTAACTGTCTTGTTAGTAGATGACAATGAGCCTGCAAACTATGAGGAAGCGATGATGAGCCCAGACTCTGAAAAATGGCTAGAGGCCATGAAATCCGAATTGGGATCCATGAGCGAAAACCAAGTATGGACTTTGGTGGACCCTCCTAGCGACCGAAAGGCCGTTGAGTGCAAATGGATTTTCAAGAAGAAAATGGACGCGGATGGTAATGTTACCGTCTATAAAGCACGGCTTGTCGCGAAAGGTTTTCGACAAGTTCAAGGTGTTAACTACGATGAGACTTTCTCTCTCGTAGCGATGTTTAAATCCATTCGGATTTTATTAGCAGTTGTTGCGTTTCATGATTATGAAATATGGCAGATGGATGTCAAGACTGCGTTCCTCAATGGCAACATTGATGAAGAGTTGTATATGATGCAACCCGAAGGTTTTGTCGATCCTAAGGATGCTGATAAAGTATGCAAGCTTGAGCGTTCCATTTATGGACTGAAGCAAGCATCTCGGAGTTGGAACCTTCGTTTTGATCAAGTGATCAAGAGCTTTGGATTTGTTCCAAATTGCTACGAAGCTTGTATCTACAAGAAAATGAGTGGGAGCTCGGTGACATTTCTGGTACTATATGTGGATGACATATTGATTATTGGAAATGACATTAACATGCTTAACGATGTGAAGAGTTATTTGAACAAGTGTTTTTCAATGAAAGACCTAGGTGAAGCTGCTTATATATTGGGCATCAAAATCTATAGAGATAGACAAAGACGCCTGATAGCTTTAAGCCAGAGTACATACCTAGACAAAGTTCTGAAAAGGTTCAGAATGGATAAGGCAAAGAAAGGTTCAGTGCCTATGTTGTCAGGTAAGATATTGAGCAAGGCTCAGTGTCCAGCTACGGTAAATGATAGAGAAGCTATGAGCAAAGTGCCTTATGCCTCGGCCATAGGTTCTATCATGTATGCCATGCTGTGTACTAGACCGGATGTGTCCAATGCTCTTAGTTTGACGAGCAGGTATCAAAGTGATCCAGGAGTGGAACACTGTACAGCCATGAAGAACATCCTAAAGTACCTAAATAGGACTAAAGAAATGTTCTTAGTCTATGGAGGTGATGAACAGCTCGTCGTAAAGGGTTACGTCGACGCTAGTTTCGACACCGACAAGGATGATTCTAAATCTCAGACAGGATACGTTTATATTTTGAATGGAGGAGCTGTGAGCTGGAGAAGCTGAAAGCAAAGCGTGATCGCGTGGTCTACAGTAGAAGCGGAATACATGGCTGCTGCAGAAGCGTCAAGTGAAGGAGTTTGGATCAGGAACTTCATCACTGAGCTTGGCGTGGTTCCAAGTGCATTGGACCCACTGGAGATATTGTGTGACAACACTGGCGCCATAGCACTCGCTAAGGAACCAAGATATCATCCAAAGACCAAGCATATCAACCGCAAGTTTCATATAATCCGAGATTATATAGCAGATGGAGATCTGAAGATTAGCAAAGTACATACAGATCTGAATGTCGCAGATCCATTGACTAAACCTCTTCCACGTGCAAAACATGATCAGCACCTTAGTGCCGTGGGTGTGAGATTGTTGTCAAATGTAAACTAGATTATTGACTCTAGTGCAAGTGGGAGACTGTTGGAATTATGCCCTAGAGGCAATAATAAAGATGTTATTATTATAATTCTTGTTCATGATAAAGTTTATATTCCATGCTAGAATTGTATTAAGCGGAAACTTTAATACTTGTGTGGTTTGTGAACAACACCGTGTCCCTAGTATGCCTCTATGGACTAGCTCATTGATTAATGATGGTTAAGGTTTCCTAACCATAGACATGAGTTGTCGATTAATAATGAGATCATATCATTGGGAGAATGATATGATGGACAGACCCAAACTAAGCGAAGCAATTAGATCGTGTCATCGTGTTCATCTTTGCGAAGCTTTTCTTATGTCAAATATTGTATTCCTTAGACCATGAGATAATACAACTCCCTGGTATCGGAAGAAAGCTTTGAGGTCATCAAACGTCATCCTATGAGAGGGTGATCATAAAGGTGTCTCTCAGGTGATCGGAAAGTACCTGTTGGGTTGTATGTATCGAGATGGGATTTGTCCCTCCCAAGTCGGAGAGATATACTTCGGGCCCACTCGGTAATCGATATCAACACCGCTTGCAAGCACGTGGTTAAGGAGTTAATCACAAAGTGATATCGGATTACGAAACGAGTAAAGTACTTGTTGTGAACGAGATTGAACTAGGTATGACGGTACCGACGATCGAATCTCGGGCAAGTAAAATATCGCGCGACGAAGGGAATATATATATGGGATTGAATGAATCCTGGCATCGTGGTTCATCCGATATGATCATCGATGAATGTGTGGGAGTCAATATGGGTTTCCAGACCCCGCTGTTGATTATTGATATAAGATCATGTCTGCATATTCTCGAACCCGAAGGGTCACACACTTAACATGTCTTGACGCTAGGATAGATTGGATAATTGGTTTATGAGTTTTTGTTCGGAGTCTCGGATGGGATCTGGGACATCACGAGAGGTTCCGGAATGGTCCGGAGAATAAGATTCATATAAGGCAGTGCAGTTTTTGGAGTTCGGAATTGTTCCGGGTTAATCGGTATTGTACCGGAAGCTTCTAGAATCTTCTGGAGGGGGACCAACGTGGTCCCACCTGTCGGGAGGGGGCATCGGCCTATGAGGGAGTGCCCTGGCCGCATTGGGCCAGGGGCACAAGGCCCGATAGGGCCCAGCCGGCCAAACAAGGGGAAACCCTAGTTTGGAGCTTCTAGAAGGGGGGATTACTTGCCCCCCACTCCTCCCTCCTTGGACGCCGGCCTAGGGCTTGGGGGAGGGGTTAGGGCAGGCGCCCACCCCTCTATATATAGAGGGCTGGGGCACACCCCCCCATACCTCCTCCTCAACCCTAGCCGCCCTGTTGCCCTCCTCTCTCCCTCCCGACTGCGTGTAGGCGAAGCCCTGCTGCAGAAACTCTCCACCACTTGCACCGCGCCGTCGCGTTGTAGATCCAATCCGTCTCTCCACCATACTTGCTGGACCGAGGAAGGAGGAGACGTTGAGGTGCCGCACGTGTGCATCTCTCGGAGGTTCGCCACTTGCGGTGTTAGATCGGATCGGATCGCGAGGAGGAGAAGCGAGTACGACTATATCACCCACGTTCCGACGAACGTTTCGCTATGCGAATCTTCAAGGGTATGAAGATATCATCTAATCCCTCTCGTTGTTTGCAACTCCTAGATTAGATCTTGGCTTTCCTCTGTTCTCATCCGTAGAAAATTTTGATTTACTATGCCGCGAAACCCTTCAACATATCCCGAAACACCATAGGAACATGGAGTGTTTGAGATTTGTAATGAAACCTTGTTTGACATGGTTGGATCAAAGGTGTTATTTATAAAACTGCCATTATGTTTTAAAAGATTAAACGCTTTAGAGACTACCGCTTTTACACTGAAAAGAGCTCCATCCAGATCCGTTGAAATGACACCATGGAAGTTATGGTTTGGGGTAAAACCCAAGTTGTCATTTCTTAAATTTTGGTATGCTAAACATAAGTAAGATGTTTACAACCAAAGTCGGATGAGCATGTCTTTGTAGGTTATTTCGAATAAACATTGGTTATTCCTCCATAACACCGAGGACAAAAGGTTTTGTCGCTTGAAATGTGAAGTTTCTTAAATAAGGAATTTTTCATAAATGTTAAGTGGGAGGACAATAGAACTTTGATAAGGTTAACGAACCTTAGCTATATGTGCTGAGTTGCGCAGCGCCGGAAATGGTTCCGGAGGCTGCCATAATGCTCATAGCTTATGTGCCTCAAATGTTGTGGTCACGGAGATCTAAGTTCTTATTGAACCAAGTCGGTCGGATAAACAAATCAAATGCTGAGATTTGAGAGTAAATCATTATTGTTTGACAATGATGAACCGACTATGTACAAAGAAGCGATGATGGGCCCTGACTCCGTCAAATGGCTTGAAGCCATAAAATCCGTGATAGTTCCATACAGGAGAAATCAAGTTTTGAATTTGGAAGACCCTCCGGAAAGGTGTAAAAACCTATCGGTCGTATTTGGATCTATAAAGAAACAGACATGGATGTTTCACATCTATGAAATAATCGACATGTCGGTAAAGTATTTTACGACAATGTTCAAGGAGTTGACTATGACAAGATTTGATCTTTCATAGCGATATTTAGTCTGGACGGATTAAAGTAGCAACCACTACATATAAATTGGTATATGGTAGATGAATAAACAAAACAAAGTTCTTTTAATATAATGGTTACCTAGGACGTGTACATGACACGGTCCAAAGGGTTTTGTTAAAATTCAAAGGATGCTAAAAGGGCATGCAAACTTCAATGGTTGAAGTAAGCATCGCGGAGTTGGAATCTTCATCATGATGAAAAAGAAGTTTTTCATCAGGAGACGATGAAGATGCTTGCATTTGCAAGAAATTAAGTGGGAGCGCTAAGACATATTTCTAATACATTATGTGGAGGACATCTTGTTGATTAGAAATGATGTATCTTTTATTGACAAAGGTTAAGAATTTCATTTCGATGAAAACTTAGGCAAACCCGAATATTTAACATGAATGTCTATAGTGGATAGACTGTGACGCTAATATGGTTGTGCCAAACGTACATATATGAGATATTGAAGGAGTTCAATATAGAAACAACAAGAAAAGGTTCTTGTCGCATGGAAAGGAATTGAATCAAGATTCAAGTGTATCGACACTTGATAAGTGAAACAAGATTCAAGTGCTTTGACACTTGATGAGTAAAATCACAAGAATGATTTGATCAATCATACCATGATATGTACACATCCAGATATGTCCTATGCTCTAAGTATTATGAGCATATACCAGAATGAATCATAAAATGATCATTGGACTATAGTAAGGATATTCTTATGATCTTTTGGAAGAACTAAGAATATATTTGTGTAGAGGTGACAAACAATTACAAATAGTTCATTGTAAAGCGTTACATTGATACTAGTTTTGTCACAAGATACAAATTAAATTTATCTCAATTTAAACTATGGGTGACACAATGTAATGGAAAGGAGATTCCATGATGGATTTGGATGAAATCCATAGTTAAGAGATTGTGACGAATACTACAACAAAAAGGCTAAGTATATGACTGCTATAGTAGCAGCAAAGGAGGGAATTTGTGTCAAGTAGTTTGTTATCAAACTAAGGTGTGGTTCGCAACGGGCTAACACTAAAGATATGTTGTATAACAATAGTATCAACATGATTTAACCCCAAGGAACTAAAGGTCTCACCAAAAGACCAAATTTATACAATGCCATCTCATTGGAGAATGAGTGATGCATGGAGACGCAAAGACATGCAAATACACACGGACCTAAAAGCGTTAGATCCGTAGATTATGTTAACCACTTGCAATTGCGTATATGGAACACCAGAAAGCCATATGTGTTCAATACGCAAAGTTTTCAAATTAGATTATTGTCCCTAGTGCAAGTGGGAGACTGAAGGGAATATGCCCGAGAGGCAATAATAAAGTGGTTATTATCGTATTCCTTATTTATGATAAATGTTTATTTTACATGCTATAATTGTATTAATACGGAAACGTTAATACATGTGTGTTTAATAAACAAAAAGGAAGTTCCTAGTTATGCCTCTCTTATAAACTAGCTCGTTGATTAACAAGATGATCAAAGGTTTCCTGATCATGGACATTGGATGTTGTTAATAACGAGGTCACAACATTAGTGTAATGATGTGATGAACATTCATCCGAAGTATAGCATTACGATCAAATTCATTGAGTTTATATTGCTATAATAACTTACGAAGTGATCCTAATCCTTAGACCATGAGATCATGTCAATCACTAACACCGGAAGAGTTTTTTGATAACATCAAATGTCATACCGTAACAGGGTGATTATAAAGATGGATTCAGAACTACTAAAGTGTTATGTTGAGGCCCATGGATCGAGAGTGGGATTTTTTCATCCTGATGACAGATAGATATGCTCTGGGCCCTCTTGGTGATATCACATTGATTAGCTTGCAAGCAAGTGATTTGATCACTAGAATGTTATATCACGGGAACGAGAAAAGAGTACATGTCAGTAACGAGATCAAACTAGGTATGGAGATACCGATGATCGAATCTCGGACATGTAATATATCGCGAAACAAAGGGATTGAGATACTAGCGTAAAAGGTTCCGACAATCACAAGAAAGTTATCGTTGAATGTGTGGGAGTTAGTATGGGTCTCTAGATCCCGCTTCTGATTATTAATCTGAGAGGGGTCTCGATCATGTCCGCATTATTCGCGAACCGTAGGGTGACACACTTAAGATACACCGACATCCATTTGGAGCAAAAGTTTCATGCCGAAAAGAATAACAAGCGCAGGAATTTATTTCACTAGATACCGAAACGAGTTTTCGGGTGAAATTGCAGAAAGTGTTTCTGCATGTGAAATGAAATACTAGCAAGGGGTTATATGTGAATGTTTTTCATTAAAGTAATTGACAAAATTCTGAATAAATAAAAGGAGTTTTATTTAATGAGAGTTTGCATTAAATTTGGTGGAAATTTAATGGGAATTTGAGTGGGTTTTTGAGTGGAGGGAATTTAAAGGCATTTGAGTGAGTGGAGTGTCCACCCACATGAATGTGGAAGAGGTGGGGGCAGCCCCATGGCTGGGCGCATGGCCCCTTGGGTTCCCCCTCTCTCCCTATAAAAGGAGCCCCCTCCCTCTCTCTCACTCACACCTCCTCGTGAAGGATCTCTCTCCCCCTCTAGAATTTATCCCCCATGGTCTCGGACTAGCGAGATACATGTTCCCGGTGGCTTTTCGGCAAGAAAGAGTTGTGCTTCCGCTGCATCGCTGGAGCGAGGAGGCGGAGGTTGCTCGGTGCCTCGAACGTGTGTGCGAGCACGGATGCGCTGCTGTTTTGCGGCGCTAGGACTTCCTCTCGATCTTGAGATCGGCAAGAGATCGTCTACATCAACCACGAGTTTGGACTCGTTAAGCTTTGTCGGTCTTCAAGGATATGTTCTCTACGGATATACATCCGCCCGTTGTTTGTATCTAGTATATATATCTTGGTACATAGTTGTTTCCATCGTAGGAAATTTTTTGTTTTCTATGCTGCGAACCCTACACTTGGTCATCACTTGATCCTCTTCACTTTATTCTTCTCCAAACCTTGAAGCCAACATATGGTTTAAGCATTTCCTATGGACAATTCCTACAAGTACAACTTGATACAAGAATTAGTCCATAGAGATTGTCATTAATTACCAAAACTACACATGGGGCCCCACATGTTCTTTAACCAGCATCACGAGATTAAATAAGTGGAGATCCTTGAAGCCTATCCCTCCATCTCTCTTAGGCTACGCCATCTTATCCCAACTAATCTAGTGGATCTTCCTCTCATACTTTTGTTGTGACCACCAAAATGGTTCACCATTGCACTCATCTCGTCACAAAGGGTATTTGTAATGTCAAAACAGGACATTGCAAAAGTGGGTATGGCCCGTGCACATGCTTTGATGAGTACATCTTTTGCTGCTCTAGAAAGCAATCCTTTGCCCCATCCTTGAATTTTCCCCCACATTCTACATTTCAAATAATCAAATGCAGTAGCTCTGGTGTCGTGGTGGTGTCACAGCAGATGCCATGTGATGGCTTGAGTTGGGGCCGAATGGACGCTAGAGGAATCCGGGGAGGAAGAGCGCGATGGAGAACACACACGAACAAGAACACACAAGGACAAACACACACGATGTACCCATGTTTAGGGCTCTTATATTGAGATAAAACCCCTACTCCTACATTCTAGATCTCATAATCATGAACATAATGTGACTACAAGTGTTCCTTGAGCTGAATACGAGAGGAGGAAGATGAAGTTCTATGCATCTCTATATGCTCAGGGGAGAAATGAAGTAACAATTGATCGACCCTCTTCTAGGAGGCCCTGGGGCACCTTATAAATGGGTGCTCAGGCTACAAGTTAGGGCTTCCATGGCATTTCCATCTACCACGGGAAAATAGCGAAGTCGTGGCAGAAGGTGCACCTTCTACCACACTCGGCGGACCAATCCATTGCGAATGGTGACTTTTCTTGTAGTGCTCATACTGGAAAATAAAGCACTCATGGTGAAAAACCTCCATAAATTTTACAATCATTATGCCATACCATGGGTAAATCTTATTTGTCAAGCTACTATAATAACATGGCCATTCCTCATGCATGAAATGAGAAAGAATCTTTCTGGTGGATAAACTATACTAAACTGGATGACATCTACAAAACTTTGACCACTTGCGCTGTTGGCAATGGAAAAAATGTTACACTATGGAGAGATATTTGTAGTGGTTCTATGAGAGAAAGAAAATATTTACACCTACACTTTGTTTCTAAAAATGATAACATCTCTAGGGAAAATGCCATGTTAGCCTCATATGATGATATATATGATATGTTCCACCTCCCCCTCTCAATAGTTGCCCATGAACAACTTCATAATCTTCAAGTTGACATTAATAATATTGAGAGAACTGAAAGGCATGATGTATGGAAATTATTTTGGGTGATTCTCACTGTACCATAAAAAGGATATATATATATATAGTATTGGTAGGGAGGCATGATACTCCTAAATCAATCTGGATATATGTAAAGCATGAGTACCCAGGCAAAAAAACCTTTGCCTGGCTATAATTTCATGGTAGACTAAATAGCTAGGATTTGATGAAAAATGAAAACTTCTATGTGGAATTAAGTGTGACTGTATATTACGTGACACATTCCCTGAAGAAACTGTTATGCATCTATTTTTTGAATGCTCCTTCAGCCAAAGTTTCTGGTGGGTTATAGGCATGGGAAGGAATCCTAATCTCAGCATTCATGAGATGATCAAAGATACTAAATACATATACTCACTGAACTTCCTCATGGAAGTTATGATATCAGGCTGGTAGAATTTATGGGAACAAAGAAATGATGCTATATCTAATAATGTTGCCCCTTCTATTTAGAGATGCATATCTAGATTTAGATATTTCATTTCTCTTTCTATGCATGGAGCTAGACCTAGACTAAAGAAGGCATGCAAGCCTGGCTAAATACTCTATGAGAGATTTGTAATAATGTTGGGACTCTTTGTACATATGTTTGATCTTCATAAAAAATATAAAATGACATAGTAGGGAATTTTACTACTATTGTTTGTGTTGAACAACATGTACTTGTATAAAAACCGCACTCATAAACTTTCACCACCCATGGAACAATTCATGACTATAAGTGGAAGAAAGGGGACCAAGGTGAACAAATTTTTAGGGACCATAGACTATAAGCCAAAAAAATGGATTTGCCGGTGGAACAAACTACAACTATAAGAAAAATACAAATTTCGACTAAGTGAAATAAAAAACCTTAAATTTTGAAATAGAAAATAAGAAATACTAGGAAAAATAGTGTCGGATGATTAACAAATAATCTGGCTTAAGTTAACCATGAGAAACCTAGATATAAAAAAAAACATACAGGAACAAACATGCACATATAGTTGTAGAGAAGAATTGATGGAATAATTAGAGGTTAAGAAAAGGAAAGGAAATTTTGAAAACAAGGAAATAAATAAGAAAAACCGTGAAATGCATAATCATTACATCTATATTCACACTCACACTAACTCATTGGAATAGAAGGATATACCACGACTGCACGGGTCTTGTGAAGTGATTGGGTCGAGAGTATTTGGTATGGAGTAACCTCTATCTTATTTTTTTAGCGAAATTCCACTGATCTATTAATAATCATCAACACTAGTATAGAGTCTTAAAAGTAATAAAAATTACAAATATGTCGATGGACCACCTAGCGACGACTACAAACACTAGCATGAGCTGAAGGCGCGCCGTCGTCCTCGCCCCTCCATCACTGAAGTCGGGCAGAACTTATCGTAGTAGAGCTTATTGTAGTAGACAAGCGAGAAATCGTCGTGCTAAGACCCCAAAGAACCAACGCATTAGAGCAGCAACCGTCGCCAATAATGACATATGTAGATTGGAAGAGACTGACCTAAAATTACACCAACTAACACGAAAACCGATCAGATCTGAGGAGATCGGCTAGACACACGACTCTAGGCGCCCTTTGTCAACGCTAGACGCACCATCGGAGCGAGGGTAGGGACGGGAGGACCTTATTCTGACTTTAAAATGTATCCATCGTCTTAACATACCGAAGAAGACACAAAAAGTAGCCTAAATGAAGAACGAAAACCTCCTGGTGGCGATAGCCGTGGTCCGCCACACATCCAAGGCCCTAAGGCTACCGGAGACGGAACATACCGACGACATTGCTGGCGGAGGAAAGGGAACCCTAGATGGGTCTTGAGCAGCCGCCGCGTCTCGCCTGGTGGACAGGCACACATACCGGTTCGTTACGGGGTAACCTCAATATTATGATACCTTATTTAAAGCTTTAGAGTTATTAATCCTCCATTAACAACTCTACTAGTTGGGGAGCTAAGCGAGAGCGGCTAAGGATCTATTTGGTTGAGGTAGCCAAGTGGAACATAATAAAATGGTTTCGCATCTGAAGATCATTCAAGTCAAGTGCTTGATTTATAAATGCTCCCCAAAAGATAATTTCTCTTTAGATTTTTTTTTGAAAAAATATTCTCTTCAAATTTAGAATGCACTCATTCCTCAAAATCAGTAGAACCTTCCTATTCCTCTAAGCTAAACTCCGCACTTCACTTTTGCTCAGCCTCAGCTCCTATATTTCCAATTTGTCACATTTCACTCTCCAACAGAACACATGAACAAAACAGTGCCATTCTATTCTAAACCAAACATACGGATAGAACCAACACATTCCTATCATTTCATTCTATTCCACTTTGTTCCTAAAAAAAAACACGCTAGAAGTGAGAACACGATATTTTGGGCTGTAGCAGATGGCTACGATCCAACAAGGGTCCAACAAGATGGACGCCATATTGGAAACCGACTCAAATTGTTTCCAAGAGTCCATCTCCGACGCCACGACCTCGCTGAAATAAAATCTCTCCGGAAACTAAACCCGAGCCACAAATCCCCAAACCGCAACAAAATCTTTGGAAACCGCCACGCCCTCAACAGCGCACCCCGAACCCTAACGCCCAGCGAAACAACCGACAGCCATGGCGGCAGCGAAGATCCGATGGGGGGAGCTCGAGGAGGAGGACGACGGGGGCAACCTCGACTTCCTGCTCCCGCCCCGCGTCGTCACCGGGCCCGACGAAAACGGCTTCAAGAAGACGGTCGAGTACCGCTTCGACGATGACGGCAACAAGGTCAGGGTCACCACCACCACCCGCGTCCGCAAGCTCGCCCGCGCGCGCCTCTCCAAGGCGGCCGTCGAGCGCCGCAACTGGGCCAAGTTCGGCGACGCCGCCAGCGGAGACGACGCCTCCGCGCGGCTCACCGTCGTCTCCACCGAGGAGATACTCCTCGAGCGCCCACGCGCTCCAGGTTAGTCCATGTTTTCTGTACATCCATCCCAGCGTATATCTGCGTTGATTGATCTGTTTCGATCAACTGCTGTGTTGCTATGCACTCTCTAGGTCAAATTAGGCTGGATTGATGTTATCCATTGTAGTTGCATTATAGAATCAAGACAAGATTGGGGATATATCCAGTATTGGTAGGGGCTGACCTCGACGCTCTCAAAGTAGTGCAATAAGATGTATCTGTTATGTTTATTGTTTACATGCACATCTTGGAAAAACATGCGTATAGTAAGTATTTTTAGTTGGTATGCAATAAATCAAGGTAGACATTTGGAGGAAAGTAAATAGCTTGGTAGCTATGATATACTGCAGAACATTGGTCTCTTAAAGTTATTTGATTGATATGTATTGAAACAAGGCTGGTATTGGGTAAGGGACATAACACTGTTTTTGTAAGTTACGAAAATTCAGTTATGCATTGATAAAAGCCGCAGTTAAATGTAATTGAGCCAGGAGGTAGGTTCTTCGGATAACTGTATTCTGTATGCGTTAAGTAGGTGGCTGAAGTACATTGGGTGCAGGCCATGTAGAATGCCTGATCATCGGGTTCCAGTTGAAGTTCTAATGTACTGTTAGTTTTGGAGTACACGTATTATAAATCGAATACATTGCTACTACTATCATTGGAGAGAGACCACATTCTCCTCGTTCCAATTTCCTGTGATTGCATGATTATGTTACCAACAATCAAAACATTTCTTTCTGTATTTTATTTTAGATGATTTTCTGCTCTTGCCGATCAGGTTCTCATTCTATTATGTCAGTCCCATTATCCCAGTTAATGGATGCTGCAGTTGAGTAGGTTAAATTGGTTTTTATATAGTACACTGGTTCCTCAGTGATGTCTGTTCATCACTGGGCATATTAACTTTGGTATGTAATCACTCGAGGTAGATATTGGGAGGAAAGTCAATAGGCTGGTAGCTACTCTATGTTGATTGATATATTTTAAAAGTATTGCTGGTATTGACTAAGGGGACAGAATGCTAGTTCTGTAAGTTGCTACAGAAATTCAGTTATATATCGAGAGGAGCTGCTGTTGAATGTAATTGAGTCACGAGGTCTGATAGGTCAGATAGCTATGTTCGGTTTCAGTTGGATAGGTGATTGAATTACATGGCTGCAGGCCATCTATAATGTCTTCCATCACGTTTCCAGTTACTCCTAGGTTTTAATGCACCTTTTATTTTTGGAGTACAAGAATTATTAATCCGAATACATTACTACCATTCGAGGGTGCGCACATTCTGCTCATTCCAATTTTCTGTCGTGCGATGATTATTATGTTACTACCAGAGACCCGAATGTCACTTTCTACATTTTGTTTTACATGATTTCCTGCTCTTACGGATGATGTTGCCATTCTATTATTTCACTGTTGTTAATGTATGCTTCTGTTTGAGTAGGTTAATGGTTTGTTTGTTATTACTATATATAGCATCTGGTTCCTGAATGATGATTGTTCATCACAGGGGCATGTTAATTTGTCTTTCTTTGTTAGCACACCTAAAAATAGCCTTGCATTACTGTGCCATGGATATTTTACTGTCTATTTAGCCATCACTTATGCTCTGCTCAAACTGTAAGATGGATATTAATGTTGCCAATAGTACCGATTCCTTTTTTTAAATCACTTCATTATTGTTGTTCCGGAGTCCACAAACTAGCTGGCTTTGCTGCATCTCTGTGTTCTTAATTGTTAACTCTTCACTTAATTGTAGGGAGCAAAGCTGATGAACCAAGTACTTCTGGTGATCCACTGGCAATCAAGGGAGGTGCTGTTCTCATGGTCTGCAGAACCTGCGGCAAGAAGGGTGACCACTGGACCTCAAAGTGCCCCTACAAGGACCTTGCTCCAGCACCAGATGCTCTTGACATGCCTCCTACTTCTGACGGACCTCCACCACTGGGTACTACTAAGGGATCATATGTTGCTCCGAGGTTGAGGCCTAATGCACCGCAAGGTAAAGGAGATGACATGAAGCGCAGGAACGATGAGAACTCTGTCCGTGTTACCAATCTATCAGAGGACACCCGTGAGCCTGACGTCCTCGAGCTGTTCAGCACATTTGGGCTGGTCAGCCGTGTCTATGTTGCATTGGATCAGAGGACTGGATCAAGCAGGGGCTTTGGCTTTGTCAACTTTGTCCGCAGGGAGGATGCTAAGAAGGCAATCAGCAAGCTCAATGGGTATGGTTATGATAACCTTATCCTCCATGTGGAGTGGGCAACACCCAGGCCTAGTTAGTTACTTATATCTAGTGCAGATCTCAAGTATTCTGTCAATATGTTCGAATTTTGTATTTCCGTTTCTAGGGAAAATATATATAGAAACAAAATCTCCAACCACAATGTGGTACCAAGGCAAATCCCTGTTAAGATGGGTTGTCGAACATAGTCAGGACAAAAATTCTCCCTCATGAATTGGTAACCGTCAAAAACTACTACAGCACATATCATATTTGTACAATCATATTTGTTTTTTAAGATTGTGCAGATGCAGCTGTGAAAAAAGAAGGTCCTCTGTTTGCGTTGGCACCACAAATTTAAGATGCAATCTTTTGTTTTTTAAAAGAAACAAGCGGGCTTTATTTGCTACTTCCTCTGTTCACTAATATAAGATGCTTTTTCTAAACTGATTTAGTTAGCTAAAACAGCTTAAATTAGTGAGTGGGGTGACTAGCAATAATTGATAGACCATCCACCTAAGATTGCACAAGAAAGCGTGATGGTTCATTAAGCCACACCTACTGCAGGTTGGTGACGTTTCTCTGGCTCCATCAGCGCTCTCTTGAGTTCCTCTCCTTGCATGTTCATCCAGGTTTGATTGCCAAGGTCAGGTGCAGCGGTGTTTTTCAGAGAGCACGGTAGACGCGCTTCTAGTCTTGCTGGGGTGATTCACAACGGTCTATTCCTTTAGATTGCGGAAAACTCTTTAGGCTTTGTTTGGCAGGCTGGTTTTCAAGTGGATTTTAGTGTATTTTACCAGCCCAATACAATACCCTTAGAAACACTCAGATGCACCGTTTGGTAGGCCGGTTTCAGTTGGACTGAAACTCTGCAAACCCCCACAAAACACGTCGGGTACCTCGCGTTTTTTACTCCTCTCAGGTCACGCCGCGTCGCACGGCCATGCAACGGAGCGACGACTCCCGGTGCTTGCGCGGCCGCTGACTTCTTTTCCGCCACCGCCGCTGACGAGGATTTGTTCTCTGACCGCCGTCTATTTCTTCTCCGATGCCACCGATTTCTGGCGCCGCCGCCGAGTATTTCTTGTCTGTCTACCGCCGACTACTTGACGCCGCCCATTTATTCTTCTGTGTCGCTACCACTGCACCTTTGTCTGTCCTGCGGTACGTACAGAGTGCCCCCAGCTGGTTGTTATCCCGTGGAGACGCAAGAACGCCACTGCACAGATTGCTCCAGGTTGGTTTGTTACTTTTTGTAGCTTCACGATTGCATCTGAGAATGGTATATTGCAGTAGTCGATATTGTCATAAACACCTGCACTTCTATTCTTGCGAGTTCAATTTCCATCGTCACAACTACCTGATCAATAGGGCAAGTTATTCTCTGCTGTGGAAATTGAAAATTTTGTTGTATATTATGCACAAGTTGGTTGTAGAATTATCCCCTCCTTCCAAACAGAAAAATCAATGGAGAGTATTCGCAAGGAAGGGGATTGTGGTGTAATAAAGTGTTTTGGGTGACAAGAGTGTTTTTACCCAATCCCTTTGAGAAAATACTCTGAAATACTCACAAATATACTGTTACCAAACATGGCATAAGGTTGCGCTGCTTGCAGTTTGCAACAAAAATACCATCCCAAAGTGTGACAGCCTCCATCATGCCTCCAGAGTTGTTTATGAGAGTCTAGTCCGTAGGTCAGGTTGCAAGCGGGGCGGGATGCGGGTGGCTGCTAGAGAGCTAAGCGGGGCTATGCGGCATTTGCGGCTGGACGCAACACACCGCTTGAATCAAAACGGGCAGTGCGGCAGCCCGCCTACATCCACCATATTCAGGAATACTCTCAGGTACAACACATCGCTAGAAACCATTGCACGGAGCCGCATTGGTCTTGCAGAAGCATCAATGCATATTGAAGCAAAAAATGTAAACGCTAACACATACATAAGATAAGACCTGTCATCTTACAATCATGTGTCTTCTGGTACTATGGTAGCCAGACATCTAGTGCTAACTCAGTCGATTTTGAAGGTTATTAGGGCAACTCCAATGGCGCCCCCATTTCGGACACCAATTATGTCTGAGTCGGCCTATTTGCAGTGGCCCGCGGACAAGTGAGAGGACCATGTCCTCGCTGTGTCCGTTTGGGTGGCAACTGCACCCAACGACGCCCCAATTTTGGTCCTCCCGTGGCCATTTTGATGTTTTTTGGCCAGTTTTGCACACACAAAACGTTCACAACAAAAATTAAACACCATAGTTTATAAAACTAAATAAAATCGAGGTTCATGCATAGCTTATTACAATCATTTGAATTCAACTAGAAATAAAAGGAAAGGACCAGTGGCTTCCAGCATGATTCCACATATGTGGACCAAATATTTTTGGAGTTGGTTGTGAGTTGCACGGTCTCAAATTCATGATGTACAATAAGAAATCCGCGAAGTCATTTTGGTGGTCCGGGATGGGTGCTCAACCAATTCACCCATTCACCCCTGAAATTCCACCTTTGGTTATATACACTGCCATCTCTCTCCTCAACGATCATGGTGTGTATGATCATGCAAACAGTCATGACCTCCCACATCTGCTCCATGTTGTAGTAGGGTGCCGAACAATTGTGCAACGTAATTGGAGCACACCAAATACCCGCTGCACATCCTTCCTAGCAACCTCTTGGTCTTCAGAAAACCTACTCTCTTTCTTGTCTCGAGGTGAGCAGATTGTCTTCACAAATATGGTCCAAGAAAGATAGATACCATTGGCGAGATAATACTCTTTGTCATAAGGGTGGCCATTGATCTCATAGTTGACCATTGGAGCATGGCCGTTCACAAGTGTAGAGAACACCGGGGAGCGTTGAAGCACATTGATATCGTTGTGAGAGCATGTCATGCAGAAAAACAGTGTCAAATACATAGATCTTATGATGCAACCGCCTCAAGTATGACCGTACACCCTTCCACATAGCATTTGTATTGCCCATGCCAAACAAACAGAGTGTTCTTCTATTCTCATTACATGCTATCTATGCTACCAAGCATACGGGGAAATCCTCTTGACTCATTGATTGACAACAACCAAGCACGGTTAGCAACATTTGGTTCTCAAATATTCTCCAGCAAACACTTAAACTACTGCCTTGCAGAACTTGTAGATTGACTCAAGGCAAGTGGACCCACTCATGTACATGTACTCATCAACTAGGTCATCGACAACTCCATATGCAAGCATCCTCACACCCGTAGTACATTTTTGGTAAGAAGTGAAGCCAAGCTTACTATGTCATCCTTCTTTAACCAAAAGCAGTCATCATAAGCCACCACTCTATGCAGAAGATGCATGAAAATGTTCCTTGACATCCGAAAGGGTCTCAAAAAAAGATGACTTGTACAACAGATATGTGTGATGAAAGTATCATGCCAGAGTTGATCCTGACCGGCCTCTCGGTTGCAGTTCAACGTTGGGCTCCGTCCCTGCATCGAGCCCATGACCATGGCATTTGGTTCTCCTCGTGGCTATGGATGAGAAGAGCCATGACCACCAGGATCTCAGTGTCATCATCGGAATCGTCCAAAGATGTGTTATGACATGGTTGAAGAAAAACTCGTTTGAACTATCCGCCATGATCCAAAAAATTAATACAACGCACTATAAACAACCATTTTCATGTATATGCACAATAAAAGTGGAATACGGGACCTGGAAATACCTAGTTGGGCGGCATGGCAAATGGTCGAATAGGTTGCATACGACAGGGACCACGGGCGTGTACGAGGCAGTGGCGGCCGAGACGAAGGGAGCCGAGAACAACGACACCAAGATGACCCAGCAACGGCCGCGAGAGGCCCGGTCGCGTACAACTACCAAATGACATGAACTGGTGGCAGAGTCGGTCGTGGTGGGCTAGGCGGCGGCGAGAGGGGCAAAATGCATTGGGGGGAGAACTGTTGTGATTGGTGTGTGGCTGGCTGGAGGACCCGAGTCAGGCATAAAGAGTGCAACCTGAACGCACCCTGCTTCACAGCAAAGCCAATCCAAATTTGGACTGAAAATGTTGCAAAATGGACAGGTCCACAGGACGCAGTCCATTTACGAGGCACCGTTGAAATTTTTCCTCTGTCCGGTCAGACTGAAACGGAAGACCCCGGTTTGTTTGCCGGGGCGTTGGAGTTGCCCTTATCTTCCCAACACGGCACCTCCATCAAGCTGCAAAGGTAGCTGAAAGGTAGTTTTTCTTGTCATTTTGAAGACAGACTCAGAACAATGGTTGTCCTCAAAAGAAGATAAGGTTGCTGCTTGAAAAGAAAACACGAAGTGGTTACACAATCGATAACTTGCAAGGCTAGGGTCAACTGTCACAATGTTGACATAATGAAATGATCTATAATCATTAAATATATTTCACTTCAAGTGTGACGTCGAGGTTCCTCAGAACAGGTATTTAGCAACGTGAGGAAGTGCAACCAGATCGGAAAATGGCATTGGTAACATGTTGCCATTACAAAGGGATAAAATGCCAGCCTGCAGAAAAAGATACGTACATCACTACCATGTTTTCGATGTCCTACTCTGAAAGGGCGTATTCAAGAGAATGAGAATGTAGGGGGATATATACGAACTCCAAAATATGGATGAAGGAAGAAAACAGATCAACAGAGCTAACAGGCAAATTAAGATGAACGAGCAATGAAAAATTACCTCTAGACAAGAAAGCATAGCGGCTGACATTTGTCCCTAGTAATATCTGCAGCTTGGTGAAGTTGCAAAATGACAAGAAAAACCTTCAGCTAGCCTAGCAGCCCTAGTTAGAAGGCAAATTTTAGAAGGCACCACTCATGAAATCAACAACACCACTGATCTACCGAGAAATCAAATGAAATAAAAACCAAGAATAGTGGTTCAGTTCTACAAGTGCTCTAGTATTTTGGGAAAACAAGAAACAGAATACTACTGGAGTACTCTAGTAGTTCAGCAAGCAAGAGCTCTATTATCATTCAGGCAAAAAAGAAACAAATACTGGTCCTGCATCATCCAAGCAAGCAAGTTAGAATGTTTTTTCTTTGAGCGAACTGAATTTTCTGACTTCTACTACAAGTAGGAGGAGCTTCTAACTGAATTTTCTGACTTCCACCCAGCGCTCCGGAGCAGCGAACCGCCGCTCGCTTTCCTGCATCGTTACATGGGCCTGCTGGGCTGTCAGCTCGCTCGCTCTGCTGCGGCGAAACAGGGGTAGGAGTCGCGCGCGCGCTAGCGAGCATTCTCCCAGGCACCCACTACCCAGCAGCAAATTTGCCCAGCAGGCCAGCACACGACTGAGGCCTACCCTAATCCCTCACACCTCAGGCGACCCAGGCACCTAGCACAGCGCCGCCACGCTCGGTACCGTCCACGCCTCCCCTCGCCCTCACCCTCACCGCAGAGCTCGCCTCCGCCCACTCCGCCGCACCCCAAACCGCAGCGCCCCAGCGAACCAAGCGACAACCATGGCGGCGGGGAAGATCCGTTGGGGGGAGCTCGAGGAGGACGACGGGGGCGACCTCGACTTCCTGCTCCCGCCCCGCGTCGTCATCGGTCCCGACGAGAACGGCTTCAAGAAGACGGTCGAGTACCGGTTCGACGACGACGGCAACAAGGTCAAGGTCACCACCACCACGCGCGTCCGCAAGCTCGCCCGCGCGCGCCTCTCCAAGGCGGCCGTCGAGCGCCGTAACTGGCACAAGTTCGGCGATGCCGCCAGCGGCGACGACGCCTCCGCGAGGCTCACCGTCGTATCCACTGAGGAGATCCTCCTCGAGCGCCCACGCGCCCCAGGTTCGTCCATGTTTTGTATACATCCCCGCTTACATCTGCGTCGATTGATCTGTTTCAGTTCAAACTGCTGTGTCGATAGACACTCTCTGGGTCAAAATTGGCTTGGGATTGCTGTTCTCCATTTTCCCCCAGATACATAGCAAAAATGTCAACCCAATAAAGTTTGAAGACAATTCAAATCGATGACGAAATGAAGTAACTCATATAATGAAAGCATGGATAGCTACTAATATATGCATAGTAGATGTTGCATTTTAGATGGCAACCATTCTGATGCCCTTAAGTATATTGCATTTTTGTAGTGCGTTACATAGTGTATTGCTACATTCATACTCCATGATTTGTTTGTCATCTCTTTGGTTAAGACCAGCTAGATATGGTGTTCTATTTTGAGTAAGTGCAGGTTTCTGGTGTGGTACTGAAACCTTTTATTTGGAAATGCAAGAGGCCATCATGCTCCAAAGATTGCTCAAATGTTGTCCTTTATAAGTTTATATTTAAACAACTTACTAAGTTTTTACGGAACCTCGTTTCAGATACCATATTAATAAAATCCCTTATGTAGTAATTGTTCCTACGATTTTACACCACCGGACCTGTGTTATAGCAGAAACTGTAGGTTTAGTATTATAGTCTAGCACTGCAGCTTATTCATAAATATGTACTGCACCATGGGTTCTGGCATAAAACTTGGCAAATCTTGTATTCACCTTGTGACATGAGTCGGCAAGTGAGGGAAGTAGCAAACAGATACATCCTTTATATGCCCTTTTGAACCTAAAATACCAATCTAGAATAGTCTTTCAAATTTAGAACTGTGAACAGAAAATAGAACATGTCACTTTCTCCAATAAAACAGCCAACTCAACCTTTGATATTGAGCAGACAAATCCATGGTTTTAAAGGCGTCGCCTCAGCGTCCGAGCGCTCGAAGAGAGCAAGGCGTCGTCGTCACCTTTGACTGCTGAGAAAGGCGTCCGTAGGCGTCTCAGAGGCATCCCAAGTCGTCGCCTAGGCGGGAAAATCGCCGCCTTGGTCGCTTCTGGACGCCTCGGGCAGGGTCGTGTGGGAAACAAGCATTGGCGGGCTGGGATAGAAAAAAGAGAGGGAAGAGAGAGAGGGGAACAGACCAGGCCAGGGAAATCGATTGGGAGAGAGAGGAGGGAGCTCCTCTCACGCGACCTCCCCAGCTCCGGCCAGATTTGCTCCTGCTCAGCCATCTGCTGGCCTCCCCAACTCCGGCCAAGCTTGTGGCGGGGCCGGCAGGGCTCGGGGAGACGGCGGCGGAGCTGCTCAGTGCAGAGGGAGGCGGAGGAGGGAAGGGTGGCCGCGGCGGCGGTTGTGCTGGCAGCGGTGGAGGGCGCTGAAGCGGGGTCGGGGGCACGCAGTGTGGAGCGTGTGGTGGGGTACGCGAGGAGGTGTCGTGCGTGGGTGCAGCGGCTGGGTGGAGCACGTCGTGGGCAGGAGCGGGCGCGGGGTGGGGTGTGCGCGTCTGGTTCGAGTGGGGGTGGGTCGGTGTTAGGTGGTACTGCTGGGTGGAGCACGTCGCGGGCTGGTTCGAGTGGTACTGCTGTTTTCCTGCTTGCCTCCCTCAAAGGCGTCGCCTTGCAACGCGCCTAGGCAATGAGGCCCCCCCCCCCCCCCCCCCCCCAATCGCCTTGGGGCGCCTGGACGCCTTTAAAACCATGGACACATCTAAAGATAATTTGATCAACTATGTACTTAGCTGCTGGCTGATCCGGATTCTAATACAGCTTTCCCAACAGACATGAATACTTGTTTAGTTTCTAGTACACATGTCGAGTATGAAGATCTAAATATCACAAAGCTACGACAATGGTACGGTAGAACTACTGTATGTGTGCCATGCATACAGATTCATGCCTTTTATTCCCCTACCTTATATTAACTATAATATTGCTGGCCGAAAACTACCACCCCAGAATTGCCAGAAAAAAACGTTATGAGCAAAATAAATGCCAGCATGATCATTTGTACCCCCTCTGTCTCGAAATATGTCGGGCATTTTTCTAGATTCGCATGTATCTAGACGTGTTTTAGTGTATAGGTACATGCGAATTTAGACATATCTCCGACATCTATTTTGAGACGGAGGGAGTATACCGTTCAAAATCAATGAAGAACATGAGCCTAAAATAAACCATCTCACCTGAGGCGCTTAAGGAAATATTTTTAATAGTGTTTACTGACACGACATTCTGATGCATGATAAATCAGAGACATATTAAAATGAAATTTATGGTGCTTCAAATCATTGGATTGCAAGTTGATCAGCCTCATCTTTATGTGGCAAAAAACATGAACACCTATTCTTAGCTGTCACATATATCTACATGCCTAAATCTTTAACTTAATTATAGTTTTGGCCACCTGATAAAGTTAAATCTTGGTGGAATAGCTACAGAAATTAAATTATTAAGTAATTGATAATTTATTATCATGTAATACAGAAAAGAGAAAAGTCGTTTACTTAATTCACACAAACCATGCATGGAGAAAACACAGAATGTGCTACTGATATGATTAATAACCCTAACCTCTTCCCTTGCTAAAACAAACCAGTCCATATCTACATCCTTTGTAGCAGTAATGAACTGCAAGGACATAATAATTGCAGCCCACATCCCAATTTTGTGAGTGCATATATCGCACCGATATCTGATGATCTTGTAGATAAATTGGGAAATATAAAAAGAAGGCAGGCAAGGGAAGATAGCAGGATGGGGTAGAAACGTGTGGAGAGGATGGAAAGTTAAGTAGTTAACTCGTTGGAGCTTTGCCAGCAACTGTGCAGATGCAGAGACACTCTCTTCGGCCTCGAAGGTGCAAGAAGAAGCAGAGACAAAGATAGCAGGATGGGAAGAAACACGAGGGAAAGAGGCAGCTAACCTTGTTGAGTCTTCACGTGCGACGGCGCCCGACGATGCAATTGGCAGCACCCCTCTCTTCCTTTCCGGTGCGAGAAGAAGCGGTGAGGAGTTAATTGGATAAAACTACCACAATTAGGGCTGTCGGGACGGGTCAGTACCACTTTCGGTAATTTTGGCATGTCAGTACCAATTTTGGAGTACAAGCGTTGCGAATCGGACTAATTCGCCGCTAAACTGGTGGAGCCCATCTGTAAGGATGACTTGGCGGTATACGTGGCAGCCACACTGCCATGTAACAGGTGAAACGTGTATCCTTTATTTTTTTTCTTTCTTTTTATCCTCTCTCTTTCCCAAAAAATATTTTTCCCCACTGGACCTGTTGACCAAATCAGTTGGACATGGACCTGTTGACCAATATTTTTCACGCGGTCGTCCATCGCACGCGTATTCTCCGCCGCCGCCGTAGCTGCTACTTGGCCGCCGCCTCGGACGCTCCCCGCCGCCGCCATGTACCACGTGTGAAGTAGCTCGCCTACCGCCGCCACGAACTGCTGCGCCGGCCGCCGCCAAGAACTGCTGCTCCGGCCATCACCATGAACGCGCTGGGTGACCTCGGCGCCCGTGAGGCTCGCCGCGAAGCCACTGACGACGTGCTAGAAGGAGAAGACAAGGCGCAAGCGGGCGGCGTTGAGCGCGTCGAGGAGGAGCAAGGCTAGCAGCGAGGCGTACCACTCGATCAGCTTGTCCCCGTCCTTGGGCCCGTTGGTGCGGCACACGATCACCAGGTACGTCTTCAGGGCGCCGGCGGTTGTGCACGGAACTGTAGGCGTGCGGCGGAGCTGGTGCGCAGCAGGCGGCGTGGCGGCGCTGTAGGCGCGGTGCCCAAGGTCGCCCAAGGTCTTCAGGCCCACCACGCTTGATTTTGGGGATAGGACGCCGGTCAAGGAGAGGCGTCGCCCGGCGCAGCTCGGCGTCGGTGAGGAAGAGCACCAGCGGCATCCCCAGGCTGGTCCAGGCGCCGGAGCGTCGTCGCCTGTGGCCTCGGGAGCGTGCGGTAGTTGGCTGTTGGCGGCGGTAGCGAGCAAGAAGAGAACGGCGACGGCAATGAGGAAAAAGGGAGGCAGATGGGTGGGACCCATGGGCTAAAATATGTGAGAAAAATAAAAAATATATAAAATATGTCTGACAGGTGGGCCCCGCTTCCACCTCAGCTTCTTCTAGACACGTGCCGCCAACTCAGCACTTACAGCTGGGCCCGAGCTGTCAGAAAGTGTGTCAAAATGCTCTTAGCGGTGAATTAGTCCGATTCGCAACGCCTGTACCCCAAAATTGGTACTGACATGCCAAAATTACTGAAAATGGTACTGACCCGTCCCAACAGCCCCAATTGTGGTAGTTTTATCCAATTAACTCGGTGAGGAGCGACAAACCCCGCTTCATATATGGCGATGCGGGTGTACCGGTGGGCAAGTCAGCTACCCCTTCTACTGGCAGCAAAGGGGGGATCGTGTCACACGTATTCAGTCAATAACTGACCTAGGATGGCTTGGAGGCCTTGACCGAACACGCATACATGACAGGTAGGCCTAAACCGAACTCCGAGCGACCACAACTCTTCAATTCCTGGGAGCTTAGATCTCTTTTAAGATAGAATCGAAATTGTCAATCTCTCTGATATAGGGACTGACCTTGATACAATAAGGCGTCTGTTATATTTAGTGTTTACATGCACATCTGGGAAATACATGTCTATAATAAACATTTCTAATTGGTATGCAATAAATCGAGGTAGACATTTGGAGAGTAAATAGATTGGTAGTCCCACTTAAATATGGAACGGAGGGAGTAGCTATGATGCAGTACTGAGCATTGGCCTCCCAAATTTTTTTAATGATATGTTTTGAAGCAGTGCGAGTATTTGTGTGAGGGCCAGAATTTCAGTTCTGTAAGATGCTACGCAAACTCAGTTATATATTGAGAGAACCCATGGTTGAATGTAATTGAGACATGATAGATTCTTTGGATGACTGCATTCTATTTAATTTGGGTAGGCCATGTAGTATGTCTGTTCATGGGGTTTCCTGTTGAAGTTCTAACGCACTCTTGGTTTGGAGTCCATGAATTATAATTCGAATACATTGCTACACCATTGTAGAGTGGCCATATTCTCCCCATTCCAATTCCATGGGTTGTGATGATTGTGTTACTCCCTCCGACCCATATTAGTTGACTTGGATTCATCTAGATACGAATGTATCTAGTCAAGTTTTAGGCTGTATCTAGACAAATTTGAGTCAACTAATATGGGTCGGAGGGAGTACTAGAAACCCAAAATTGCTTTCTGCATTTTGTCTAGATGATTTCCTGCTTTTGCAGATCATGTTGCTATTCTATTATTTCAGTCCAGTTAATGGATGCTGCGGTTAAGTAGGTTAAAGTTTTGTCTGTTATGTCACTGCTTCCTGAATGATGATTATTAATCGCTGGGGCGCGTTAACTTGTCTTTCTTTAAATTAACCCTATGTTACTGTTCCATGTATGTTTTACTGTCTATTTAGCCTTCACTTGTGCTCTGCTCAAACTGTAACTTTGAACTTCTTAATATTGCCAATGGTACTAATCCCCTGTTGATAATCACTTCACTATTGTGGTTTTCCTAAGTCCATTAAACTATCTATCTTTGCTCTATCTCAGTGCTCTTAATTTTTATCTCCTCACTTAATTGTAGGGAGCAAAGCTGATGAACCAAGTGCTTCGGGTGATCCACTGGCAATGGCAAGCAAGGGAGGTGCTGTTCTTATGGTTTGCAGAACCTGCGGCAAGAAGGGTGACCACTGGACCTCAAAGTGCCCCTACAAGGACCTTGCTCCAGCACCAGATGCTCTTGACATGCCTCCTACTTCGGATGGACCTCCAGCACTGGGTGGTGGTGGTGCTGCCAAGGGATCATATGTTCCTCCGAGGTTGAGGGCTGGCGCAGTGCAAGATGCTGGACATGACATGAGGCGCAGGAACGATGAGAACTCTGTCCGTGTTACCAATCTATCAGAGGACACCCGTGAGCCTGATGTCCTCGAGCTGTTCCGCACATTTGGGCCGGTCAGCCGTGTCTATGTTGCGGTGGATCAGAAGACTGGATCAAGCAGGGGCTTTGGCTTTGTCAACTTTGTCCACAGGGAGGATGCTGAGAAGGCTATCAGCAAGCTCAATGGGTATGGTTATGATAACCTTATCCTCCATGTGGAGTGGGCAACACCCAGGCCTAGTTAGCTTGTCGATTTCCCTTAAAGTGTTCTATCAGTGCGGACTTTGAAATACTAGTACTCCCTCCGATCCTAAATAAGTGTTGCAGTTTTGAACTAACTCTATTTAGGATCAGAGGGAGTGGTATTTTTGTGTTTATGAACTTGTCTTGTGTTTTGGCTGGTTGAGAATAACTATACCGTGCTGCTATTTTCACTAATCGTCCAAACGTGAATTCTTTAAGGATGGTATATATTGGAGTCAGTCAATTCCATATTTCGTCCAGTTTTGAATAGCTCTTGCTTTATTTGGTTACCAGTTGTGGCACGATGACCATTCTGCTGTTTCTGTTTGCTATATGGCGCTAGAGATCAGGTGAAAATCCAACGATTTGACTGTAAGCGCTCTTAGTTCAGTTCGGTAGAACATGTGTCTCCAAAACCTTAGTTCAGTTCGGTAGAAACTTGTGTCTCCAAAACCCAATGTTGTAGGTTCAAATCCTACAGAAGGTGATTCTGTTCTTGTTCCTTTTATGCCGAATCATAAAAAAGAACTTAACAAAGTGGAATGTCTGACTACTGTTCTCAACCTACAAGTCTACAACTCAGACTCGTTTAGATTATTCCTCGACAACAATCACTTGACTTTTTGCTTATACCTGAAGGAAAACACATAGACATGTCAATTATCATCTCGCTGCCAATACACATCAAGTTTTTGGTATCTGGTTCGCCAAAATAGCATACAAATGTGTTGATACAAAACTGCAAGACTGAAAAAAATGGATTTGTATGTCTCTCTTCTACCGCATAGTATTGTATGATCTCTATACGCTCACGTCTGTACCAAAAATCCTCCGTGCGCGCTTGAGCTCGCACATGCGCCTTTAGGAACCAATGGATGGTCACTCGTCGTCGTCGAGGTGTGAGGCGTGGTGGATGCACATCCGCCACTCTCCAGCGACCTTCTCGAAGACGTTGGTGGCGATCTGCTTGCCCCAGCTGCCGCTGCCCCTTGTCTTCACCATCTCCAGGCAGGTGACATACCCAAGGTCCCCCCTGACGTGCACCTCGACGTCCTGCAGGTCGAACCGCAGCGGGAACTCGTAGTCGGCGTCACACACCATCTCCCAGCTCCGCATCACCGTCTCGTACCCGGCGATCCGCCCCGCCGATGGGTGCACCACGTACACGTGCTCCCCCTTGGCCCACAACGCGTGCATCGCCGCCAGGTCGCCGTCCCGGAACGCGTCATAGAACCGCGCGTTGGCAGCCAGGAGGGACGACCGGCCGTCCTCGCGGAGGTGGCGCAGCTCGTCCCGGAGCCGGGCCGCCCGGCCGTAGTCCTCCTCCTCGATCGCCGTCTCCAGGTCGTGCCGGAGCGTCTCCTCGTCGACGACGACGTGAGCGGTGGCGGTGGTCTCAGTGTCTGTGTCAGCGTTCGGGCTCCCTTCCGCTGCCTCCCCGCTCTTGACGTGCAGACGGGTGCTCGCTTTGGGGTGCAGGCGGGCACTTGTCATCTGAAGCCCTGTGCTGTTGAAAAAAAAAACATGTTGCAACATGGTCAGCAGCACATTGACCTTGCCAATTTGTTGCAAATTTCAGAGGGGGATCATCCGTGTGAAAGTAAAGAAATCTGAACTGCTAGTAACAGTGCTGATTTGATGTTTTGAACTGCTAACATCGAGGCATGCCACTAAAAAGGCATGATAAGACTGATATAGTTTGCCAAAAAGAAGGACCGACATAGAGTTTCTGAACCTAGAAGAGTGAAACGAAAAAACCTAGTGCTAAAATACCGAATCACTAAAAAGATGTATGGATAATCTGTTGAGGCAGGAGCGACATCAGAAGTACTACTGCGTCGAGGGCTACGGACACTAACGAGAGATTAATATGAAGCTATTTAGTTGCACGATGGCTGCAATTTTCACATCAATTCAGGCACGAAATTTCCACAAGTTTGAGTCAGGAAATGATACAGTTATCTCTCCTCTCAGGTGAAAAACAGTCAGTTATGTCTCACTGCTAGTGCATTTCCATATCAAGATAGTACATGGAGTGGAGAATAAAATGGCAACTTGGCTTAATTAGGCTTAAATACAGCACTTAACATTCAGGCGTGACTTAACAGTAAAGTGTCTCCTACCTGCAAAGACCAAGGACTCAAGAATCCTAAGATCCCACTTTTACCCCAAAAGTAACTCCCATTAAACCCATGCCGTGAAGATCTATAACCCAATCTCCCTCATCCAGACCACTAATTGGACGAAAAAGCCACTGAAATTAAAGCCTAATAATTGAAACAGAGCTTAGATAGATAAGAGGGCCTCACAAGCGCTTTGCTCTCGGACGGAAGAAGAAGCTGCCAGCCGCGGCCGCGGCGGTCGCTGGAATTTCTGGCCTCCACCAACCCCTCGCCGGCGTAGCCGCCGCCGCCGCCGCCATAGCCGCGGAAGGATTAGGTCCTGCCATGACGGGATTAGTCTACGGGTAAGGTTTTCTGCATCTTGTTCTTGTTTTGTTCTCTTCTCTCCCCTTCCTGGGCCTTTGTTGGTGCTCTTAGCTGGGCCTAGCTTCCGGCCCGGATGGATGGTTTTGTAAGTTGGTTGTTTTCGGCCCAGGTACTTATATTTATGCTCCCACGCTAAAAAAAAAAACACTTATATTTATGCTCCCAAAGCTTATTTTGTTTCAGAAAATAGTTTTGTACATATTGAAGAAACAATTTTATGCCAATTACAGAGGACCACTCGGTTAAAAAAAATCTCCTCCGCTCAGGATAGTTGATCCATGGAACACAAGCACTAATTTTGTCTATCGAAAGGCGATAATTTGTGAGCAATGGACATGTAAGCAATTTCATGCACCACAAGCCTGACTGCCGGCATACTAGACCGATCTCCCACCACAATGGCAGGACGCTAGAAACCATGTAACCTGGAGCGGTTACATAGGTAGCTGTACATGTAGCCGGGGCTTCTTGCTGCCAACTGCCAACGCATCTCGGTTTTTTTACTCATGGCAAGTGGAATGTGAGTGGTGGTGGGTTTGTTTTACCGATGGCACTGAAAGTATGGGCGGAGAATGTGGTCCGGCCGGGGTGAAAAATAAATGTCGAAAGCTGCCGGTCGCCATGCAGAGCGGCTCTCACTTTGATGATGCCAGGACTAGCTAGGCACCACCGGAACGGGGCGGAGCAATCAGTACATTCCCCAGACCCAGAGCACGTAGCTAGCCTCCACACCACACCTTCTTCTTTCTCTCTAGCCTCTCTCTAGCTACCTGTTGTCCTGTTGCAGCAAAGCAGGCGGGGGTTTCTGTATGAATTTACAGCAACAGCCACCTTTATCATCCTCAGTGAGTGGAGTGGAGTGGAGTGAGTCCCCCGCACTCACTCACTGCAGTCGGGGCAAAGCAAAGCAAAGCAAAGCGAAGGTTGTTGCGTGCTCAACCTGCGTGCCACTGTCTTTGGTTTGTCCTGTGGCGCTTGCCCCTAAACACGGAGCAGTCTTGTCCTTGGCGCCTTGTTTATGCATCGCTAGCCCATCATCCACTTTGCCGCCGCTACTACTACTACTGTTTGTCCATCCTGCACCTACCCACTGCTGCGCCTCTCCAGCTTCAAGGAGATAAACTTGTGGTGATACTATAGCAAGAAAATTACCTGTCGTCCGTACGTGCCCATAGTAGTTTATTTGGAAAAAAAATTACCGCCACTATTTATATCATATGCTATGTGCATATACATTGTACTAATACTAGCTGATTATTATGTCTGAAATGAAGTGCAATGGCATGCAGAAGCAAGAACAGGTTGAAATGCATTTTTTCAGCACTACTATGCGCGCGGTGGCAATGAAATCGGAACATATAACTTCCTATGCATTTTACAGAATGCATGATTAACCGGCCTAGCTAGAACATTCAAGGAGTAGATGCTTGCCTGCACATGGTCCAGCTGAACGCTTTTGTTCATTAATGCGTGTCCTCCCAGTCCCAGCCTCATGGACCGACCGTACAGTAACGAGAGTTGCGGCTCATTAGCTTTGTCCTGAGGCCCTTATCCCTAAACAAGCAACCATCTTGTCCCTGGCATCTACTAGCCGCTTGCCCTGCATGTATGATCTCTGAACACTAGCTAATCGGCGCAACCTGTTGGAAGACCGGACAGATCCCGTTGGCTACCAGAGGGGAATAAAACCTGGCGCAGCGCAGCGACAAGCCATCATTCCCCCTCTATTCCCTTCCATTTCAATGCGATCGATGCACTACTAGTGTGCCCGCCTGCACATATCTACCTACTGCTGCTGCAGGAGTAGTAGGATAGTGCAGTGTACTACTCCGGATTAGTATATGTATGTAAGTGGTTCTGTTTTACTAGTAGCTAGGGGATAACATGGGTCGTTGTGCGTGGGGGTAGTAGTCAATTGCAAATGACTCTGGTGACAGTGTTAGTTAGTGGCAGGAGTGTTCAGTTGGTCTGATTAATTAATTAAAATGGTGTTTGTTTGTTTAGTTAATTAACTGCTCGCATCAAGAAACAGATTCACTGATACAGTACGTACTTACAGTTGGGTACGTAGGATTGCCCCGAATGCTTGGTCGGATCGAGCAAGCAGCAGAGATGCTAGTACACTGTATCTATCTGTATCTTGCATGAAAAGATGCAATATACTAGTAGGAGGGAGGCATGGGTGAAATCTCCGGAGGCCCCAGGAGATCGGAGGGGGTGATCATGTATCGGAGATTCGGATTCTGTACAATGCGCAGGCCCAAGCAGGGTTAGAACCGTAATTAGTTACGGCGCGCACGCTCTCTCTCTCGCGAGGCAGGCAGGCAGGCGGGGGCAACTTTTTTCCTCGAAGCTTTTGCTTTCCGCCTTGCAAGCCGCGCGCGCCATGCATGCATATGTGCGTCGTCTTTCCGGGTACTGCTAGAAAAGAAAGCGGCAGACAGGCGGGGCAGGCGCGTGCGAGCTTCCGGCCGACTCCTTTTCGGTCCTTTGCCGGCCGGCCCTCCCGAGGCGCATCGTCGCTTCCCGCTGCTGCTGCTGCTGCTGCTGCGTGGCCTGACCTGACCGCGTACAATTCCTTCGCACTGCTGCCAGTCCGTAGGGATGTTTCCCGCGGAAACAGTATGAGCATGCATGACTGACTGCCTGCAACCATCCTAGCCGAGTCTCCATTTGGCACACCACTTCCGTATATACTCCCTCTTTCTTTCATTTACATTGTTTGATAAAAATAAATAAAAAAAGACACCGGCTGAACTTTGATAAAAAAAATTAGAATCATCATAACTTATATTTTTTATTTTATATACATTTGGTATTACAAATGTTAATAGTTTTTCCTGCATTCTGGGCAAAACTTTAAAAAGTTTAACTTTGACTGAATTCAGAACACGAGATAAAAATAAAAACGGAGGGAGTAATCGACATAACAAAGATAGATAAAATCATAGTCTCGTCCACACACTTTGCAGACAAGCCCTCGAAAAGGTAACCAGAAAAGCAATCAAGGGCTTCCTCTTCACTGAAACTCGCTGCCGACCTCCGGGCATGGCCACCGGCAACACCTCCGGTTCTCCAGTGAAGGAAGAAGTAGGTCGGGATAATCAAGCAGCCCGAGCACAGAGGGCCTTGTTGGGCGCTGGACCAGAGCCATGCCGGAAAGCCAAAAGTTTCTTGCTGAACTCCGACGAACCGCCGCTCCAGGAACCAACCAAGATAAGAGGCCATGGATCATACCCTTGACGAGAAGCTGCAGAAGGAGGAAGCGTGTCGTGGTTGTGTCGTCCTTGTTCCTCGTAAACTTGTACGGCTCTGGCGAACCGCTTGATCCTAGGACGTCAAAATCGCTGGCTCGGTAAACTCCACCGCCTTTCGCAGCCGAGCATCGCAAATGCAGTGCCTCTGTCTCACACACACGTACAAGGTGGAACAACATTAGATGAGGTGCTAGCCTCAGTCCTACCATCGCGGGACAGGAAGGCGAGAATGAGTCCCAAGTCGTGCCCTAGTGGAACGTTAGGATGGGTTCAATTCTTTGTCTACCGCCTCGGTCCTACCATCGCGGGACAGGAAGGCGAGAATAGGGCCCAAGTCGTGCCCTAGCGGAACGTTATGATGGGTTCAATTCTTTGTTCGCCGCCTCACCACCTTCCTTTATATGTGGGAGTAGGTGAGGGCACACGACACTTGTTTCCCTCGGCCCTAAACCCTAATCCCTGCCGAACACAACTTAGCGGGTTTCCACTCAAAGTTGTAGCTCAATGAGTTTCTGCCTAGAGCCGATAGTTGCTAGCGGCCTCTAGCACGACGTGCCAACTCCCGGTTACGCACAAGTGCCCTAAATATGACGATGTGTTCGAGTCCCTTTGTCTCACGATATTGATGGTAAGCTGCAGGGGCGTATCCTTCCATCCTAGTCATAGTACATGTCCAATGAACTGGACATAGTGTGCTTATTCATTCATTTCAGTTTTATTATGACACGCATATATGTTCTCTCATTAGTCAGAAAAAAATGCACATATAAAAGATGAAGGTATGAAAAATCTGTATGCGCTTTCGGAGGAGAGAATTTATCGCCTCAATTTGCAGCCCCCCTTTCCATGTTTCCGAAGAATGTTATCATTGTCATCGCAATGCATGCAATCACTCAAACACCAAGAAAAAGCACACCTCCTGCTTTACGAACACAAGGAAAAGCATAGACGCAGCAGTACAATCACTAAATATCGTTTTCGTACTACAAGAATGAGGCAAATGTGTTGGCAGGGGGAAAGCAAGGAATTGTTAACCTTGACTAATAAAAAGGCAGAAGGGCACTGCGAAAAGAAGGCTTTGAGGAACTTTTCACAGAAAGCCGGAGTTTGCCCCTTTACGGGGGCTCAACCTTTCACCTCACATTCGTTTTCAACAAGGAAATATATGTACTAAAGCAGCCAGGCCTACTAATTAAACAAAACGGAACATTACAAGACCCTCAATAGCAAACATAAAGAAGGCGTGTGTGTTGTTCCCTTTATGCAAAGAGGGGCATCTTTTTCTTGCAGGAAGCATCCCACTAATTGCTGGCTAGCAGCATTTGGCTAGACCGTCTCAAAAGACACATGAGGAGATGAGGCTAGCTCCTCCTTTCTTGCTTGCTTTCCAACCCCATGACATGACCGACTTTTAGTAGTGCAATCTATCTTTCTGCGTGCCTTGGAAAGTGGCTAATCCTTTCTCTTCCTTTCATTGGCGTCTCAAACTCCCTGGCCTCTTCCTCCTTTTCCCTACCAAAAGGTTTATGCCATATCTTTTCTTAGCTACATACACGCCCTCATCGATCCATACCATGCCGTGGGCCCATCTAGCATGTTGGCCATCAAGCATGATGCTCTTTGTCAAGAGCTCCCCAGGTGCCTTCACACCTTGTTAGAGAGAGAGAGAGAAAAGTAGAGAGGGATGAACATGCTCTCGGTGGGCAATGAGGGATAAAGCCCTTCCACTTTCTCGGTGCACATTTTCAATTGGGAGGCCGGCCCCGAGAGAGCTGAGCTGGAGTGTTCTGCTCATGCCATCCGGCCATGGTTAAAAATTATGATATTATATGTAAAGTGGTGGGAGTGCCTGATTAAAGTGTTAGTGATAGAGCTAATCATGGCGGTTAAAAAGCGCAGCTAGCCTTTAGCAGGTTGGGTGTGGCATGGTGGAGTGGAGTGGAGTGTAGCAGACCAACCAGCCGGCCATGATGCGTTTTTTACGCTTTCACCTTTGCACCAACTATATATGTTTCTTCAAGCCAAGGATTGATGGATTCGATCGGTCGATGATCGACGCGAGCACACACACGGGCATGCAGATGATCGATCTCAAGCCTGAAGGGGCAGACACACGCATCAAATCGATCATTCCCCATGATGCCCGCCCTGCTTTGGACTGATGTGGGTGGTAACAACTTGAGCAAAGGAAAAGCGACAATCAATCCATGGCTGCTTGCTTTCTTTTTATTCATCGATCGTCTCCTCTTCTTGTAGCTAGGAAAGGAGCGAAAGCAGTATTATGTAGGCGACTTTGCTTGCTTGCATCCCATGCATGACACGGCGGAGGAAACGGCATGATTTCACCACCAAAGTTGCCATCCACTCAAGGAGAAAAAGAGAGTTTATGCTGCTGCTACATACTTAAAAAGGAGAGTGCAAAAAAGCATGCATAGTGAAATTATGCGTGTATAAACCACGCTACTAGCTAGCTAGGCAGAAGAGAGAGCCTCCTTTTAAATCATTGATGCTTACATGAATCATATGCATGGTCGATCGGTTCGCTTTTACGCCTTTCTACTATAATTACGCACGCTCGATCGACCTGCTGTGCCGTCTCTGAAAGAAAGAAAAAAGGGCAAGTAAAAAAGGAAAAGGTTCACTTGGTGCATAAGACATGGCTGTGATTTCCTTTCCTCTGGTTAATTACAGCAGGACGTACGTGGGAGTTACGAGAGGTTGTTACCCCCTTCTGGGTTCTGACAGTACGTACGCACGGCGATTCACAAAATCACGGCATGATGGGGTTATCGTCGGGAGGGCATGGGGTTACTGGAAGTGTGTTCTAAGTGACCTCGGAACCTGCACGCACACTGACACACCTGATTATGAATGCTTCCACTTCCACCGATGGCTTAATCATGCGTACGTGGTTCAGAGACAGAATACTCCCTGACACGTACGACAGAATACTACTAAACAGCGTAGACGTACATGACTTGAATCCCCCTACGTACGTACCATGCAAGATACACATCTATATCCAGCTCCTTATCCAAAGCAGGTTACCTCTTCGAGGTAAACAAAAGGCTTCCTGTTTTCTCTGCAACTGCAAGGCAGGCTCCTTCTACGGAAGGGAACCCTGTATATACGGTTACGTGCATGGGATACAGTACGAGCACGCCCTGACCCTACAGCATATAAAGGCCAAGACACACAAATGTAAACGGCTGCTTCCCCCGAATTTCCATCCCAAAGCGCGCACTGCGCACCCATAGTTCGGAAACAGTGTGTCCGTCCATGGCGATGGCGAGCTAGCGAGAGCAGGCGGAGCTGGATCCATGATGGACGATTCAGTCGCCGTCTTTTTCTTTTCTGGTAAAGAGAAAAAAAGGAGGGCGAGCACATATGGCGAGCTTAGGGGTGCGCATATACCATCACCGCATGCCTTTTTCTCCCCGTTAAGCGTGGGGGCGAAAAAGATGATGATTACGGTATGATGCCTCTGATTTGAGTGAGATTCGGTGCAGAGGGTGGACAAGGAGATGGGAGCCCGCCCGGGGCCCTCGGGGCAGCAGTGGAGTGGCATCCCTGGTACATGTGGGGAGATAGAGCGCCGTTGGCAAATTTTTCGGGAGCCATGTTGGGTAAACTCTATTTTTCAAGGCTTATATAGTTGATAGGGATTTTTATTTAGTTATACTTATTTTTTTCCAGCCGTTAGTTTTTCCTTACTTTTGCCCATTTTATATTATGAAACTCTTGTACGGTCTGAAACTCGCTGTCCGCCAGCCTTGCCCGTTAGATGCTGACAAGTGGGGCCGCATTCAGTCCGGTTCCGTAGTACTGGACCCTCGCTGTTACGTGCTGACAAGTGGGGCTGCGATCTGTGAGGTCCCATAGTAGACCCTTGCCGTTACATGCTGATAAGTGGGGCGGTGTTTAGTTGGTTCCCTAGTGGACACCTCTCCACTTATCCAGATTAGTATGGGACCCACAGCTTATCCACGTGAGCCAGCCCCACGCCCACGTCCGTGCCATTGCCTTCCCTTTCTTCTTCTTCTCTGGCGACGGCGGCCCTTCGCCGCCGTCACTGTCCAGACCTCCGTCCCCACTTCCGTCGTAGCCGCCGGCGAGGAGGCCCCCGTCGGTCTCCGGCAGATCCCGCATGGCTGGGACCCCTACGAGGAGAACAATTACATCAGTCCGGAGAACCCCTTCGATACCAGCTTAGCCGACCCATGGTCGGAGGTAACTAGGATTTTCTCCCTTCCTTTGTTCTTCCCCCATTCCCATTGTTGGATGCTAGATCGTGTGTTATTAGGGCTCGGCTGTTCGTATTTTCAATCGTTGGATGCTAGGTATTTTTTATAGTAGCTAATCCTCTTGTGTTAGATCTCATATTTCGATGAATGCCCCAAGTTGGTATCAGTACTAGCACCGATCTGTAGTTGGGATCAATATTCGATTTGGTTAGAGACTTGGAAATTGGGGAATAATCAGGGGATCTCAATCGGTTAATTTATGTAAGTAATCAATCCAGATAATCAAGGGATCTCAATCATGTCCTTATTGCAAGCTACTATTTTTTGTAATAGGTGGATAGCAGCGACGACGAGTCCACGGATACCAGGACTCGTCAGGTGCCGAGGAAGCTGAAGTCTGGCCAGTTCAACAACTTCTTTGCCGGCGACGTCTACAGGTGCCCCTTCTGCACCAGGGGCCTCGCCACCGAATTCAACTCCCTCGTGAGGCATGCCGAGGACGTGAAGACCTATGACCTGTCAAAGAACGTCCACGCCTTCAGAGCCAAACACCAGACACTCGGTTTTCACCTCCGTAACCTCCAGAAGGTGGCCATCGAGGAGAGTCGCATGCCCCCGATCAAGTCCAAGGCGCCCAAGGTCAAGGGACTAGGAAGCAAGAAGTGGAGGAAGCGCCGGAGGGAGGAGGCGGAGGCCCTCCTAGCGGAGGCCATGAGGGGTCACTGATCTTGTGCTGATGTTGTTGCTGTAAAGCAGCTTCTTTTGTTTTGTTGTCTGTATTGAACTTGTCCGCTGCTGCTGAGCAGCCTAATTGTCGAACCTCATTTAAGTACCGTGCTATATATCCTATACTAGCTGCTTTATCTACATCTGCTCTGTTTATATATCCTATATTAGCTGCTTTATCTATATCTGCTATGTTTATCTATATATTTATGGTGTTGGTTAGATTTGCTGCTCTACATTTACTACCTGATTGGGAAAATACGAGGGTCAAAAAGAACCATGAATAAAGAGAGAAGCTACTCTAGATTTGCTGTCTTTTTGGACAAAAATTAACACGACTGTTAGCGACATAAATAGAAAAAAGCGCTCTTAAAAAGACCAATTATAAAAATTACAAAAAAATCTTCCAATTTAGACGATATGACACGTAACTACCAAACACGCTCCACATGGTTCCACACCACATCCCCAAAACGCGTTCCCAACAAGCCGGCCACACGCAGTCCAACATGGGGGGTCGTACTATAACCGCGAGGGTTCACTACGGGACCGACTGAATGCGGCTCTACTTGTCGGCATATAACGGCGAGGGTCCACTAACGGGACCCAACGGATAGCGAGTTTTAGACTGATACGAGAGTTTCGACAAGGAGATGGGCAAAAGTGAGGAAAAGTTAAGCGGCTAGAGAAAAGTGAGTACAACTAATGAATCAGTGGCATGAAAATAGAAATCCCTAGCTGATAAACCCTATGCTTCAAAATGTACGTTTAAATTTTACTCCTACTTTCCTGAAAATACATTTTACTTTACTTATTATAGCTTGTTGGTTTCACAAGCGATCAAATCTTGATCCATTTTTTGTATCGTTGTTGGATCTTGTTGCAGGTAATGTGTGTTTAGGGTTTTCTATTCCCATTTGATAAAAAATATTCGCTAATTGTTTCATCTATATTTGTCATTACAATGAAATATCACAAGATTTCAATATCATTTAAATTTTATCTTGAATCTAGTCCGAAAATTTCGAGATAAATACATTTCGGAATCCACCAGAATTTTGTCAAAATTTTGAACCTTGCATGTTCCTTAATGGTGTCTTCTTGGTTGACCATTGAGGTTTTAGAGCGTACGAAGCTAGAGACTGTTTTGCGGGATCTGCTTATCAAACATAGCTTGCGAATGGTGTCACACCATCCTAAGTGATCTTGGGAGACAATCCAACTCGCATTTTCCCTCTCCCTCTCTCTTTCATGCTACAGTAGCTTGAGGAGTTCCTCATTTGCTCTGGGCCAAACCGAAGCCACTCTTGATGGTGTTGCCGACGAGGGGTTGGTAGAGGGGAGGTGCGGGCTGTAGGTTTAGGTTTTCTAGTTGTAGGAGTGTTCCCCTTGGGGTGTGTTGGAGCAAAACTCGAGATCTAGGCGGCCGGATCCAGGGTGTAGGGTTCCTCTTCTTGGCGATGGTGCTCCTCTGACTGGAGCACCACCGCCTCCGGAAATAAAGATTGTGTCATAGGTAATCTTGTGCTGCTGAGGTGTTGCACTGCAGAAGCTCTCCTGGCCGGCTGTGGAAGTAAGGGGAGAGGAGATGCAGAGTGCAGAGTGGTGTCGTGTTTCTCCTGGCCGACCGTGACTGCAAGGAGGAGAAACATCGAGGTACTCCTTCCTCACTGGAGCAACAATGGCAGATCTGCCCTCCAATGAGGGGGTGACTTATTGTAGGGACTTTGCTCTTCCTCCATCTGGTCATCGTAGCCTGCAGGAGGTTGGGAAGAGGACTGGAGTCGGTCACTTGGGAGGTCCACTAGGTTTCTATTGGGGTGCGATGAGCGCCTCGGAAGTTGTGTTGCTTGTTGGAGGTCCTAAGCGGCGGCAGCCCTGCGCCGCGGCTATCCCTGGCCAAAGCGGCCACTTCGACCACGGATGCGGACGTCGCACGTGCATGTTCTTCCACCAAGCCGTCCTGTTGTAGTGGAGGATCAATTTCGATCTTGGTCTGAAAACCTTCAACAGCATCACCCCAAGTGGTGTTGTCCCCGGTGGTGGCACTGGTGCTCGGATCTGGTGGTCGCTGGTGATCTATGATGACGATAGAGGAGGACTCGATTGCGTTTCCTTTCCTAATTTTGAGGTCCTGTTCGTAAAATTCAAGGGCTTGATTGTAATTTTATTTTTTCATTGGAGTCCTCCATATAATTTGTGCGCCGCTTTAATACAGCTTCCAAGCCCTTCCAGGCCTTATCCGTTAAAAAAAATCCTAAGTTATCTTGCATTAAGCGACTGTGTGACGAACTGGTCTGCTCTTGGGTGAGCGTCGCCCATACTTTTTTTTTGGTTCTATGTGCATCTTGGATGTAGGTAATGAAACTTGGAATTCTGTAATTCATACCCCACTATAATATCTGAACTTGGAAATTTTGAAAATTATTATGGATTTATTTTAACAAAACTTGAGCAATTTCTTAAAAAATATTTTCATTTGAATTTTGTCTCGACCTATTAGTTCTATTTTTTGAAGTTAATATTCTAGAACCCACCAAAAATACCAAAATTCTAGAATTTTGTCAACCTTGGTAATTAGGATACAAATTTGGAGATTCCGAGTAGGGGGTCAGAAAAGCCACATGAAGTGAGAGAGACAGTCGACGATGGAACCGGTTGAGACAAGCCGGCTCAAAAAAAAGTGCCACCAATACACTGGCAGCGAGCATTAGGTTACCGGCGTGGCTATGGCTGACCCGATGATGATTAACGGTAGCCACCGGAGATAAAAGAAATTAAGCCAAGATGATAGAAGCGTCGCGCCGATAGAAGCATCTGGCATTAGTGCTTGATTTTAATTTTATTTTCCTAGAACTCGTAGGAGGTTCTGTGTGTCTATATATTAGGACAGGAGAGATCTTTTGTTATAGAATCATCCGCGCCGCAAAAGGTCGCTCCGTGATCCATTCCACTCTCTTGTGCTTGATTTTAATTAAGGCGAGCAGGATGATTTTGCAAAAGGGTTTATGAGGGATTTCAAGAGAGAGCAAGTATATATAGGAGCGCCATTGGATTGCAACCCGACAGGGCAGCATGTCTACCTAAGCCCATGGAATCATGGATGCATATGTATAACCTGCATATAAGCGCATGCACCTGCTCGGGACACTTTAGTTCGTGTACGTGCACGCAGATGAGGACGGGAGGGGAGCGTGTCGAGCGCCCCGCGCGCGTATGTAGCTTTTTACGTCTCAATAAATACTGAACCTTTTTCGATCCACCTATTGTGTGTTTTTTGTTGCCTTGCGTTTTGTGCTAGTAGTGTATGCCCTCATGCACCGTGCCTCAGCAAGCAAAATGCCGTACGTGGTTGGTTAAGTGTAGCATCTATCTATTCAACCTGGTGAGATGATGAATGAATGAATAACCACCCCACTGCAAGCATCATGTGCCCACGGCAGGCATGTCATGTTCGTTAGATGAAGTGATCCATCCCTTTCCCTAGGCCTCTCTCTCACACACACAATGTTGTTGATATTTGAGACCTTATTATCACTACTAGATGGTCCACGTAATATACGTACAGGTCATGTATATTGCCTTGATTGGGCTTATACTTTTGGATGGCATGGGGTCGAGGTACGTATGTGCACGCTAATTATTTGTTTGTCTCGGTTCAAACACTATGGTCCACTAGCACACCCAACACACTTTCTGTTTTAGTTGCAATGTCAAAATTTCCCTGCACTAAGGCATGTTATGTTACACACTCCAATGTGAAAATCGTCCCAACAATCACAATGTTCATTCCAAGTTTTTAGAAGAAAAAAAAAATTCAAGGATGACTTAAAACCAATGGATCCACAAAATTACTTCCTCTGTCGCAAAAATATGTCACAATTTTTTTCTAAAATTGGATATATCTAGACACAATTTAGTATATAGATAATTCAAATTCATAAGATCTATTTTAAGACAGAGGGAGTATTATAAATTTACTATTCTAAATTCATTACTTGGTAAGTAAAATACAAATGAGCAAGAAAAAAAGACCTACCGTGGAGCCATTTTTTATACATGGATATAAAATACGGACGAAGACACTTTTATTTCCGGGAAAAGGGGAAATTCTATAAATGTTTTCTATTTTCGTTGGGTTAAATTTCAGACGATGATAATACTCTACGACTAAAAGCTCATTCATTTTCCACTCGATCCATTTACTAAATATTCAAAAAAAATCTTTGGCTCCCGAGCTTCAGTGCTCCCTTCATTTAAAAAACTAAAATTACATTTAGAAGTTTCAAAAAATTTCAAAATAATTTGGACATAGTCAATGTTGTATCTTACGAGCATGCAAAATCATGACTTGAAATTCTTTGTATCCTGGGCTACAGAAAAATGACAAAATCTGATAAAATTTGGAGATTTGAAAATATGTATACTCAAATCCACACTTTTGGCATTTTTCGTGTAACTCGGAATAGAAAGTTTAAGATTGATATTTTTTACGCATTTGTACGATACATTATTGGCTACATCGGTATATTTTTTATTTTCTAAAACTAGTAAATACGATTTTAAAGGATCACTCGCGCTCATGAGCTGAAAACTTCCACTCATAAATATTATTCGGGGAGAGTTGTATAGAATCGATGCATTAGGTGAGATCATAGGATCAGCTAATATAAAACATTTTTCAAAATCATGAAATAATCTTAAACTTATATAAATACACCTACAAACTATATCTACGAACTCCTAGAAATTTCAGCTCAAAATCAATGTACAAATAGAGAAATAAAAATGGTAAAGTCTACGGTGTCACGTTTCCATAAGTAGTGTTTCACACAATTCACACCCTAATTTTATACTTTTGTCTCTCTTAGTGTAGGTCAAATTTGAAGCTGCAATTTTTAGGGGTCACATACATAGCATAGATGTTTGTTGTCAAATCTTTTTAGAATTTTCAAATATATTTTTGTCTAAAAAATGATACCATCGATCCTATATAAGATTAGATCCTACCCAAGCTGCCTCGATAGTATTATTCTATTTACTAGATCCTTTATATTGGAAAGAGTCCCCAGTCAAATGTTTTGCAATTCAAATTCATTTGAAATATTAGTAAATATTGTGTGGAGATTTTGTTTACTTAGCGCTTTATTTGAAACTTGAGGTTGTCTCTTTAAATTATGAGACTCCAGAAACTTCACCCCAATACTTTATACAAATTATCTAACATATGTGAAAACAATATCAAAATTAATGCGTGATCCAAGTAGTGTTGCTAAAAGTATTTTTGTTACTTGCACTCTCTCTATTTTAAAATATAAGATGCTTTGTCTTTTATGAAACGAATGTATCCAAACCCCTTTTAGTCTGTAGGTTCACTTTAGGTTTGAGTGAACCTACATTAAAATGGTTCGCTTTACAAAAGCTAAAACATCTATATTTTAAAAAGAAGGGAGTACAAGCTAATTTTGCAATTCCATGAGGGGCTAAATCCAAGTAGGGCTGTTACTTGGTCGATCAATCGGTCCCACCCTGCCAGAAGCACTTACAAATGCTTGCACGTTAAACAATCTCTTCCTGTCCCCGCCTCCTTTTTCAGTGGCACGCACTGGTGAACCAAACTCGCCATCACGACGACGTCCAGCGAGCGGCTAAACCTATAACTAACACCACATCAACCCCCGGCTACCTCAGCTCCAGCAGCCGAGCTAGGGAGACCGATCGATCGACCGGCATGAGAGCCTACTCTACCTCTCCATCTGCAGCCGCCGCCGTCTCGCTGTCGTCGGCCGCGGCGCCACCGCTGACTCCGGACGCGGCGGCCGTGCTCTCCAGCGCCGCGGGAGACGCATTGAGGCGCCGGCACGCGCACACCACGCCGCTCCACGCGGCAGCCGCTCTGCTCTCCGGCCCGGCGCCACTCCTCCGCGACGCGTGCGTTGCGGGCCTCTCGTCGCCGCACCCGCTCCGGTGCCGCGCGCTCGACCTCTGCTTCGCCGTGGCGCTCGACCGCCTCCCGACATCGACGGAGCACCACCACGGCCACCAGGACGGATTCCGCGGCGCGCCGCCGCCACCGCTGTCAAACGCGCTCTCCGCCGCGCTCAAGCGGGCCTACGCGCACCACCGCCGCATCGGCGGAAGCGGAGCCGTTGATGTTGGTTGCGACGACCACCGCGTCGGTGTGCCGCACCTCGTGCTTGCGATCCTCGATGACCCGTCCGTGGCGCGCGTCATGCGCGAGGCCTCGTTCTCCAGCACGGCCGTCAAGGCGGCCATGCTGCGGTCGCTCTCCGACCCCGCCGCCCCCGATTCTGGCGTGTACGTAAGCGCCACCAGGTCGCTGCAGCAGCACCGGCAAGCGTCGACCAACCGGGACGAGGAGGTGGCCAAAGTGGTGGAGGTGCTCAAGAGGGACAAGAAGCGCAACCCGGTGCTCGTCGGTGACACCGCGGACGTGGACGCCGTGGTGCAGGAGGTCGTCGCGATGATACAGCGGCAGCGCCTCGGCAATGCGCGAGTCATCGAATTCGGTAACCTGGTCGACATGAATAGGTCCGAGCTGGTTGCCAAGATCGGGGAGCTCGGCGAGGCGATCAGATCAGAGCTATTGGCGCCGGCAATGGCCACTCAGAGCGCCGGCGTCGTTGTCAACCTTGGCAACCTGCAGTGGCTCGTCGAGGAAAGATGCCCGGCGCCTTCCGGCGAACCGCAGGAGACGAGGAGGGAGATGGTGCTCGACACGGCGCGCGCCGCGGTGGCTGAGATGGCGCGCGTTCTGGAGCTGTCCGGAGAGAGCGAGCGCCGGCGCGTCTGGGTGATCGGCACGGCGACGTGCGCCACATATCTGAAGTGCCAGGTGTACCACCCGGCGCTGGAGAGCGAGTGGGACATCCAGGCGGTCCCCATCACGCCGAGGCCTCCGCCGACACCGTCGTCGCTCGGCCTCTCGCCGAGGTTTGTTAAATAACTCCTCCTTATTTCGTCAAGAATCTCACGTGAGTAGATGATTAATTTTCTTGTCCGTTCATGTCACAGTGGTGGAGCTAACAGAGGCATCCTGAGCAGCTCGGTGGAGGTGTTGTCATCGGCGATGACCGGTGCAACGGCACACAGGCCGACGCCCGGCATGTGCAACTCCTGCATGGATGGCTACGAGCGCGAGCGCGCCGAGATGTCGTCCTCTGACGCGAGCCACCTCAATCCCGCGGAGAAGACCATGTCGCGGTGGCTGCAGATAGGGACGCCGGCCAACGCACGGCCGGCGCCGTTCGACCACGCGCAGGTTCACGAGAAAGAGCGAGAGGCCGACGAGCTGCGACGTCGTTGGCTGGACCGGTGCGCCCAGCTGCACTCCTACGGCCGGCCGCCGGCGGCGGTTACCTGCTCCGAGTGGAACGGCGCTAGCGTTCTCAGCACCATGCAGGCGGCGATGCCAGTAAGGCCATCGGCGCCGCCAAGCGGCAGGGTTGTGGACACCGACCTCGCGCTGGGTCCTGCATCTTCAGGGAGGCCGGCGGCGTCGGTATGCGACACGGACGTGAAGATGCTGGCGAAACGGCTGACAGAGGCGGTGAGATGGCAACCCGAGGCTGCGGCTGCGGTGGCGGATGCGATCGTGAAAGCCAGTCTCAGGGACGGCAAGAGGCGATGCGTGGCGGCCAAGGACAACACGTGGGTCCTCTTCGCCGGTGCCGACGTGGCCGGGAAGAGGCGGATGGCGGAGGCGCTCTCTGTGGCGGTCTTCGGCGCGGGCGCAGTCACCGTGCGGCTCGGCTGCGCAGCTACTGTCGACCGCGGGGAAGAATCTGTCGTGTCTTGCCGCGGCAGGACGGCGCTGGACCGCGTGGCTGATGCCGTACGTGCCAACCCGTTCCGTGTCATCGTGCTCGACGAACTCGACCACGCCGACGACCTCGTGCACGGCGCGATCGTGCGCGCTATGGAGTCCGGCCGGCTCGTGGACTCGTACGGGCGCGATGTGGCCCTGGGCAGCGCCATCTTCGTCGTCATATCGAGCTGGTCGTCGTCGACGTCGCCGGATCACCCCACCAACTCGCCATGGAACCTGGAGCTCCGGGTTCGGCACGGGACACCGAAGCGCATGCCGGAGCCGCCGCTCGACGGAGCTCGGCGCGTGAAAGCACGCAGGCAGCTACCGCTTGACCTGAACTTGTCCATGTGTGACGACCACATCCACGATGACGGTGACGACAGTGGCGGCGAGGGATCACGTAACTCGTCCAGCGATCTGACGGTGGAGCACGAGCAGGAGTACGCGCAGCCTTCCTCCGCCGCCACGCGCTCGGCACAGTGCAATGTGCACGAGCTCATCAGAGCCGTGGACGGGACAGTGGTGTTCAGACCAGTCGACTTCGAGCCACTCAAGCGGAGCGTCTCTGACATCATGTCAGCGAAGTTCGGCAACGGCGGGTGGTCGGTGCAGGTCGACGCCGGCGTGCTGGACAGGCTGGCTGGTGCCGCGTGGACGGCAGCTGGAGGGTCGTCCGTCACGTCATTGGAGGAGTGGGCCGATGACATTCTATGCCCTAGCATACGGCAGCTGAAGCGTAGTCTAAGCAGCAACGATGCCGACGGTGCAACGACGCTTAGCCTGTCCGCCGTGGAAGACGTTGGCCGGCGGAGAATGGATGGCGGTGTATTTCCAACGTCCGCGACGGTCGCCGTCGACGGAAATTGACGCGCGCAGTCCGGCGAGCACTTGTTCTTTTTTGGGTTTGGTCATTAATTTGACCATGACCATGCATGGTCGGTGTACACTAGTTCCTGTAAATGTTTCAGCGATCGGAGGTTACTTAGGAACGGAATTAGAAATTAGGTTCACTTTCATGCTTTGATTTCATCCATTTCGTGAGGGAATATGGAAATGGCATGGTCTCGGTGAAATCAAAATATTACATGATGCCTCTAAGGTACCAACTACTTGAATAGGGTAAGCTTTAGAGTCGTCGAGTGCTGCCCGGTTCCTCTCCAATCGGAGGCGGCGCGTGAGGGGAGGCCACCCCCTCCTCCCGAGTTGGGGTGATAAGTGGGGAGTGCGGATCTAGAAGGGCGCGGTTCAATAAGCTCAGTCGAGCATTGTTTCCGCTAGATCAAGGGACTTTGCCTCTTACCGCCTGTCGTGGAAGCTAAAGGGAGGGGTGGTGGTCTTCTTTTCTGTGAAGCTTGCACACGTTGCTCTGAAAGAAGTTGGAGTACATGTCCTCACATGTGCTACCAAAGTTGGAATCTTTGGCAGACTTCATCAACAAAGGCCTTGGTTCATCGATGCCATCTATGGCCAATGGCGGACTTCATTAGCAAATGTCTTGGTTCACTGATGCCATCGATGGCCAAGGGAGGCCTGTCATGAATGGTTCCCTGGAACGCCACTTTACGCCTTGTATCTTTAAGCTACAATTCGGCTAGAACTATTTGTATGCATGTGTCACTCTAATTGTTACCGTTGTGAAATTATGTAATTATATCTATTTCTGGCTAGTTTGTCCTTAGTAGTTTGTGGTTGGGCTGGACACCCACTACCGAGACCAATTTGTAAGTCGGAAAATGACAAGGTTTCACATGCCATGTGCATGAAAATGTTATCTGCCTTACACTACTAGAAAAACAGCTATGCATGGGTCGAACACTAAGTGGCACACGAGCTAGGGGATGCGCCAAAGATAAGTACCTGGGGCACACCTCCAAAAGATGCGTCGCTGGTAGTCCACTTATCTAGGGTAAGGTGGTACCATCTATAAGTATAACTTATAGGTGTGCCCTGACTTATCTGTGGATACTTGTGGCGCATCCCCACATGGTGTGCCACAGATAAGCCACATTATAGAAAGGTACAAGTTATCAGCGGCACATTAGTATGGGGTGTTGTGCTCTCACCCCATCCCCACCCCAAAAGCTAGAGTACACACAACTGAACGCCTATACCGAGGGCAATCTTGATGGAGGCCGGATTGGTCCGCGAAGGCCGAACATTTCGACAATAGGGCTGACCCGGCCAGAGATCCTGCCAATTTCATACTAACCCTAAATCAAGTTATTTCAACAATGACTAAGGCTCACCTCATGTGGGTGTGGAGCTGTTTGGTGTTAGGATGTGTATAAGGTGTAAAGCATCCCCAAAGAGATCAATGAGACTACCCCTCTTAATAGTGTGGTATTTCCTACTAGACTCAGATAATAAAGAGAGAAAACAAACAAAAAACACTGGCTCATTACTTGAATAGCGAATGGGGGGTCTCACACCACCTCTCATCATCACTTTCAGACTAAAACCTGTGAATGCACCAGTAGATAATGTTAGTCTGCACTCTAGCTCCGGTGTCATCACTAATAAAAATAATGGATAAGGGCATTTGCCCTTTCAACCTCCCTCTTTTTGGTTAACGATGACAAACCGAGCTAGAGTCACATAGAGATATTATAATAAGCTTATGAAAAATGTTTCCAAGGAATATTTTAAGAAATTTCCCCCATAAAGTATGATTTTGTGTTTGAATGCAAAGTGCAACAATTTGAGACGTGGAGAGCTCCCCCAAAATCTTTAGAAAACAAGCATGGTATTGGCAAGTTAATAATAAGGATATCTCTAGTAGAATTAAACAAGATAGCAAAGATCATAGCATCATGATATCCAAATACTACAATAATAATACAAACTTGTCCAACACGTCACACAAATCCAAATAGTTCGAGAAATAGCAAATAGTGTAGCACAAACCCATAAGAACCAAATGAAGTAGCAAGGCTTGTGCATATGGCGAACCTCCGAAACCCCGACAAAGAACCTGCATCCTAAGTAGACCCTACTCTCTTGTCCCCCTTTGGCATTGAAACACCAAAAGGAACAAGAGATTAGACGATGCTAGCGCTCAAACAAAGTGATCCCGAGCAGCAGAGTCCTCTTCTTCTTTGTATTCCTCATCCTCTCCATCCTCATCATCACCGGCAGCAACCGAGTTGGAGGGAGGAAAACCTGGCATCTAGGACGGATCAAACCCTCTAAACATGTCTTCATCAAGCGGTGGAATAACATTGTTGACATCTAGAATGGGAGTCAACTCATGCCCAACAACAAGAACATGGTGACCCCTGCTGCCATGAAAGCATTGTGCTTCCTCCTAGTCTCCTGACTGAGCTCAAAACTCTTATGGGCAACATCATATGAAATCCGGCACATATCCCATAGACTGGTGAAGAACTTGACAAGACCCTTCTTGCGAGGAAGGGCAGGGCACTGAGAACTGGAAGCCTCGAACTGTGGGTCATGAGCAGCCTTGGTCCTATGCTTAGAAGGCATCATCTCGGGAAGATCCACATGATGACCACGGAAAGACAAGGTAAAAATTTCCATGTCGACACGCTAGCCACGAGGAAGACTGGTGGCAGGCACTATTGCATTGATCAGACGCTGAACATATTGGCAATAGTTGGGCATCATGCTCTTCTCCACGAACCGCCGAATCTCGAAAAATATGAAGTCATAGCCATTAATCTTCCTCAGACGGCGGGGATGTAAATAGTACATCAAGTTCTTGTGATACCCACGACAGTCAGCTGCATCACCAGCCTTGCTTACGAGATTAAAGCGGAAGAGCTTCGCAAGGGACATGTAATAGAAGTACATGCCAGAAAGACTAGGTGGAGCCTTGATTGGCTCATCAGGATAGCAATGATTGATGATCATCAAGCATGGCCCTCTCAGAGTGAATGCAAAATCCACCAACCCTATCCTCAGTATAGCCCAGAGCAACATAGAAATCAACAAACATGGCAGAGTAAGGCACAATACCGGTCATCCAAGTGATGGTGCAAGCAGAGTCGGGGTGGAAGTACACGGTATAGAAAAATGGACAGATGGTAGTATGCATAAGCTTCACATTGATGGTGAAAAGATCATAGACATCCAACTTCTTCAAGGATGCACCAATGAATTGAAAATCCCCGTTAACGTGCCGCTCATAGTGTTCTCATTGATATACTTGCGAGGACTAGTGAAACCATACTTCATGCAACCTTTCTCATTGTAAAAATCATCCCAAAAACATAGCTGAGTATCTATCCCAAAAACTGATATTTACCCTGATAGGTGCGGCCACGAAAACCGATAAGGGTTTTTTCCTCCTAAGGTTTCTCCAATCAACAGCAAGCATCTCATGGTAGGTGTTGACATTGGGAGGAATTTATTCTTTAGTGAGGCCAAGACCCTTGCACTTCATAGCCGCTTTCTTAGCGGTGGATTTCTTACTTAGACCCGATTGACTACCTCCTATACCTGAGACCCCTATTGCTGCTACTTTTATTGCTTGGCGCTCAATGAGATGACAACTAGAACGGCCAGAAAATGGCCGTTGAACATCAAACTTTTGTTTCTTGGCTATCTTAACTTCTATCTCAACCGTGAACTCACTATGCTTAGAATCTGGAAAAAGAACCGCAAAAGAGAGAAAAACCGTAAACAAGTGTACATGTGACAAGAGAGGAGCCCAACAACATCATATTTGATAAAGTGCATGTTTAAGGAAATCAGATACATGGGATATTTGTGATAGGTCCGGGTGAGTCGGTCCTACTATCGAAACATCTGGCCGTAGGCTCGGCCTGGCCGACTCCAAGTCTGGCTGGCTGAAGCCACTGCCAAAGCGGTCAGCGCCAGGTCTGGCTGGCTGGATCCACCACCGAACACAGCTTAGGAATGGCAATGTCTCACAATTTAGCAAAAGTGACTCAAAACTTGCACAAATATGACTAGTGAGTGAGTAGGAGGCCATGATTTGACGTGGGTTACATCCAAAGACAAAGAGGTACACTAGATGGCAAACCCTAGTTCTTCAACATCAAGAGGATGGAGGAAAACTAGGGAAATATAGAGCAAGAGAAGGAGCAAAGTACCAGGAGACTCTGAAGTAAACATGATTCCCCTTGCCAAAGTTGTGTCAAGAAGAGGAACCGCATGGGAAGAATGTGGAGAATATCCCCGATGTCCCATTGCAGTTAAGGGGAGGACAAATGCTTCGATGGAGTGCCTTCAAACAACCACTTCGGTGAAAATTTTTGATGGAGAGAATGGCCTAGAGGGTGGTGGATCAAGGTGGGGCAGTGGCCATGGCCTTGGAGCACGAGGGGAGGAGGTGAAGTGGCCAACTGCCCCCCATAGGCAAAACATATATACCCCAGAATTTTTGATTCAGCGATAAGTCCAGTTGGACCAGAGTCTAGGCCGAACCATTTAGTGGTAGTCGAAACATATTACAGTGTAGGTATTCGATCATGGCCGAAACGGTCGGCTCGGGCCGGAATTTCTAGCGGTAGGCTCGGCTCGGCCCAAAATTGAAAATATTGGAGTTTGGCATGGAAGTAGATGTTGTATAATTTTTTCGTGTGACCAAAGTAACATGTACACAAGATGCAAAAACAAATATTCTATCCATACCCATTGAAGTAAGAGCAAATAAAATATGAATAGCAACAATGGGCATGAGTTCGAACGCATTAAGAGCCACCACAAGAGGCAAATGTTTGGTGAGGGATTTCTCCCCCTATATTTAAGCACACATGTCATGGCACCTCAAATATAGATGCTTGGACCCATATCATGACATGATATCAATTTATGCTGCACACGTAGGTATGCATCAAACCAAGGCATGGTAGGATGACTATCCCTATATGTATTATGCAACTAAGCTACATAGCATATTAAGAGCAAGAATATAGTGCAAGAAGTAAATTAATCCAAGTTTTCAGGATCTAGAATACCGAGTTCTTGCCTCAACATGACAAAACGGGCTTCATCCAAAGGTTTCATAAAAATATCCTCCAATTGGAACATCGTTCCCACATGAGTGAGATTGATGTCACCATTTGCGACATGGTCACGTAGGAAGCGGTGGCATATGTCAATATGTTTGGAGCGACAATGTTGGACGGGGTTATTGGCGATATTTATTGCGCTTTCATTGTCACATAGAAGAGACAACGTACCAAGGGACACACCATAGTATTTTAAAGTTTGCCTCATCCATAACAATTAAGCACAACAAGATGTCGCGGATATGTATTCGGCTTTGGCGGTGGATATGGTGGTGGAGTTTTGTTTCTTGGATGACCAACTCACCAACGACCGGCCAATGAATTGACAAGCCCCAAAGATCGACTTCCGTTCAACCTTATCACTGGCCCAATCGGCATACGAATAGCCAACAATCCCAAAGGTTCACCCCTTTGGATACCAAAGCTGAGGAGAGGAGTGAGAACAAGATACCTAAAATGCGTTTGACTGTCGTCAAATGGGGCTTGTTACTTTGCAGCCTGAAATTTCAGATCCCAAGGCATGGGGGGTCTGAGTTGCTTGTAATCACTATGATTCAAAAAGTTTGGGGAGGGGGTAATTGCCGAGAGGGGTACTCTGAGTGAATGGCGGCCAAACCAAATATTTGCAAATCTTTGTCGTTATGTCAGGATATTCCGCTACACTAGTACCTATCGTGCCCCTTCTAAGTCACCCTGCATGTATCGTAGGGGCAAATTCATTTTTGTACTTTCCTAACCCCCGACACTGAATCCAGTGGTGGTCCTTTTTATCCCTCCCCCACACTGAATCCGGCGGCGATGGTCGTTTTTCTCCCTTCCCCCTGATGCGACTCAGATCACTGTAGAGCTTCGTTGGGAAACCCCAAGAGGAAAGTATCATGAGTACAACAATAAGTTTTCCCTCAGTAAGAAACCAAGGTTATCGAACCAGTAGGAGGAAGGAAATGGCTCAAATGTGTTGCTAGCAACTTGGAAACCTGCACAACACAAAATCAAGACTTTTCCCCAACAAACACTGAGGTTGTCAATCTCACCGGTTTGCTGAAAACAAAGGATTAAACTTATGGTGTGGAAGGTAATGGTAGCTTGTAGAAAGTAAACAGTAACAGTGGAAGATGTATCAATGGTAAAGATTGGACCGGGGTCCATAGTTCACTAGAGGTGTTCTCCTTAAGATAAATACACAACATGCTGGGTAAACAAATTACAGCGGGGCAATTGACAGGACAAAGAAAGTGAAAGAACATGTGTGCCCCCATGTGTGGTTTTGGTAATTAATTACAATGTTTTATGGACTTATGTTTGCATTGAGTTTTACTTGTAGGATTTGTCCATAGACAATGCTTGAACCATATGGTGGCTTCAAGGTTGGAATAAGAATAAAGTGAAGAAGATCAAGTGTTGATCAAGGTTTCTTAAGATGATCTCAAGTGTATCGTGCCATCCTTATGGTGATCATGGATATGTGAACATATGCCTAAAAAAGAGGCTCTTCCATAGTGGAGTATGGGGGAGCATCTTCACCAAGCTAGTGCAATCAAGAAAGGTGCTCCATCCTGAGGTGTGGAATATACAAGGCAAAGGTTTGATATTGATAGGGTTTCTTTCTAACTGGTCTCTTGGTGTTAGTTGGAGAGACCGGTTTATAGGATAGATAACCGTACTATCAAGAGGGGCTCTCAAGTGAGTAACTTGATCATATCCCTCGGTGAGAGCTCAAACCTTTGCATACTTGGCATCATATTTCTTGGTTCTTATTTGGTTCTTATCCATGAGAGGTTTTAGATATTGTGTCAATCTCTATGACAAGCTTAAGTTCATCGAAAACGGATTCCATATGCATTCTCTATTGTTTTTTCGATATTGGAGGTTTTACCGGTTTATCTTTTATAGATAGGTTAAAGATTTCATCATTTGGTTCTATACTCCCTTGATGGACTATGATGGTTCCCTGCATGATCTTTTAGAGCTCGTTACTATCTTCGAAACGAGCCCAAGATCATCAAAATCGGAGTCTGAATGAAAAAGTTATGATGGTTTCAGTTTTGCTGTTCCTACCAGTTTACAGGGGGGCGGATTATCCGGCCATGGGGGCGAATTATCCGGCCCAATTTTTGGAAAACGGCTAAGGACTTTGAGGCGTGGCTCCCAGTAATGGGGGCGGATTTTCTGGTCCTTTCGGGGCGGATTATCCGCCCGAAATATCCGCCCCTATACTGAGAGTCACGCCGCGAAGTCCTTAGCCATTTTTTGGGCCCAGGGAACCCGGAATATCCGGGGGAGGGGCGGATTATCCGGCCTGGAAGGTCCCAAACGGTCATATTTCGTTGGGGAGGGGTATAAATAGACCCCTTCTTCCTCCTTAGGCTTGTTGCTTGCATTCTCTCTCTCCTCCATTGTTTTGACCTTCAAGAGCTTGCAAATACTCTCAATCCCTCCCATATTTCTTGAATCTTTTTGAGGGATTCGAAAGGGGAGATCTAGATCTACAACTCCACCAATCCATCTCTCCTCTATGTGAGGGGAACATATTGGGATCTAGATCTCAGGGTTTCTTTTGTGGATTTCCTCGTGTGTTCTTCCTCTCTTATTCTTCCACTAGCTTTTGTAGCTTTTGTGGAATTTGGGAGAGAAGGACTTGAGCACTTCCTGTGTTCTTTCCATTGCATTTGGTGCATCGGTTTGAGTTCTCCTCGGAGGATTTGGTGAGTGAAAGTTGAGAAGCTTTTTACTCTTGGGTTCTTGGAACCCTAGACGTTTTGTTGGTGTTGTAGGTTGTGGCCTTGGTGGCGTTTGTTGGGAGCCTCCGATTAAGTTGTGGAGAAGTGCCCCAACCTTGTGAGAGGTTCCGGTTGCCACCGACAAGTGCATCGATAGTGGAAGTGTGGATCGATCCTGTTGGGGTGAGATTCATCGGAGAATAAGGGAGGCCTTTTGTGGCGTAGGTGGTTTGATACCACCCCCTCTCCAACAAGATGTACTCTCTTTATGGGAGGAACTAGGGAATAAATCACCGTCTCCGCGTGCCTCGGTTATCTCTATACCCGAGCTATTTACTTACGCACTTTACTTTGTGATAGCCTTCGTGCTTGAATTATTATATCTAGCTATCATATAGTTGCTTGTTTTGCTTAGCATAAGTTGTTTGTGCACATAGGTGAACCATAGTTTATATAGGTTTTGTGCTTGATAAAGTAAACGCTAGTTTTATTCCGCCTTTGTTAAGCCCATTTCGTAAAAGTTTTAAACCACCTATTCACCCCCCCTCTAGGTGGCATCTGTATCCTTTTCAATTGGTATCAGAGCACGGTCTCTCATTTTAGGCTTCGCCGCCTTGAGAGTAAAGATGTCGGCTAGGGGATTAGTGCACAATGGCATGTTCTTATTCGATGGCACAAATTATGATATATGGAAAACTCGTATGCTTATTCATTTTCGGGACATGGACCCAAATTTGGAGCGTATTGTAGATATAGGTTTTTCTCCTCCTATGGATTTCAAAAATCTATTTTGTGAGGATTAGAAAAACTTATATCTCGATGCTCAAGCTTCTAATGTGCTTGTTAATGCTTTGAGCTATGTAGTTACCTCTTCAATCATTCCTTTTTGGAGCGCTCATGAGTTATGGAAAAAACTTCAAGATAAATATGTTGTGTCCAATATTGTTGAGGATGATTGTGTTGCTTCCACTTCCGGTCAAGATGAGTTCTCATCTTCTACCACTTCACCAACATGTGATTTTTCACAAGGTGATGATATGGTGAGTGGGGATAGAAATTGCAATTTGGATAGTGTGCTTACTATTTATAATCCATCATCCCTATCTAGTTGCAATGATCTATCTTTGGACTTTAACACTTCTAGCACTACAAACTTCTTACATGCTTGTGTTAATAGTCCTTGCATATCATGTAGAAATGACTTGAATAAATCTCATGATGATATGATTGTGTTTTCTTGTTGCCATGATAAAAATGCTTCTATTTCCTCTAGTGCTTGTGTTGCTCACCATGTAGAGGAAACCGAAGATTCTATGGGCCAAGAGAAGGTTTTGAATGAAGCCAAAAATGCAATCTTGTCTTCACCTTCTTCCGGTACCCACCTATGCCTTATGGCTAGGTATTCAAAGGTAACTCCTACTTTGGAACCCATTACCTCTTGTGATGAGGAGGATGTGGATAATGTGGAAGAAGAGCTTGATATTGACGATTTATATGAAAAGGGTGAGATTGTTTATCGTGCCGTTGTTAAGAACAATATTGCATGCTCTAACTTTGTTGAAATCTTGGACTTTGCTATTAAGAGCAAGGAACATATTGATAAGTTAGAAACACAAATTGAGGTGCATGATAACAACTTTGATAAAATGGGTAGTCTTGAGCGTGAGTATGCTAATATAATTGCAAACCTAAATAAATCTCTTGAAGAGGAACAAACCACTAAGGAATCTCTTGAGGAGACCTTTGCTTTAGAGCTGTCTAGAGTAAAGGAATCTCATGATAGAGATCTTGAGGTGGCAAGTGATCTCAAAAGTAAAAATGATGAGATTCAAGTTGCTTATGATAAAATCCTTGAGGATTTTGAGCACCTAAAAATGTCTCTAGGGTCATAAAGGGTGATCTCATCAAACTCACCGAGTCACATGAGCAACTTAAAGCCTCTTACTCAAAAGATCTTTCAAAGTTGCACTCACCTCTTGCAATTAATAATGATGCTTGTTCTACTAACTCTATTTCTTGTGAAGCATCTATTTTGAAGGAGAATGTTGAGCTAAAGGCTCAACTTGCTTTGCTAACTAGCAACTATGGGAAATTAGAAGAAAGTCATGTTAAGCTCTCGAGCTCGCATGAGGATCTTCTAGTCTCCCATGGTAGGCTAAAGTTAGCTCATGAGGTCATCGTGTCAAAGGTAACATATAGTGGGCCTCATGTGGACATTAGCACTATATCTACAGCAAATGTTATATTTCCATGTGCTAGTCCTTGTAATTCATCCTCTCACAACCATGCTATATCTCGTGATGAATTACATTCCGTGCCTTGTTGCTCTAACAATGTAGCATATACTTCCTCTAGTACTTTTGTTGAAACTAACCATGTAGAGGAAATCAAAGAGCTCAAGGATCAAGTCACTTCTTTGAAGAGTGACTTGAAAAAGGGTCATCAAGGGAAGGCCGCACTCAACAAAATCTTGAGTGTGCAAAAATTCCCCAATGACAAGAGTGGGCTTGGATTCAACTCCAATGTCAAGAACAAGTCCACTATCAAGTTGAAGCATAAGGGAAACAAGAAAAATGGCCAAGTTCAAGTCAAGAATCCGGCCAACATTGTTTGCTTCAAGTGCAAGGAAGAAGGGCACCATGTTAGATCTTGCCCATTGAAGAAAAAGCCTCTTAGTGTGAAGCAACAAGGGAAGCGACCTCAAACCCCACCTCAAGTCATTGACGGGCCTCTTCCTAAGAGGACTACTCGAGCTCTTCCTCGAGTTGTGGCTTCACCTAAGAAGAAAGATGGCAAGATAAGAACTTGCTACATAAGCCGTGAGAAGGGGCACATTTCTTCCGCATGCACTATTGGTATCTCCTCATCCAACCCTATCATTATTGATGATGCTTATTATCTTTGTAAGGATGAGGTTGGCAATGTGTTTGCCAAATTTGTTGGTGCTCAATGTGGGTTCAAGAAAAGAACCATTTGGTTTGCCAAGCCTATTGTGACTAACTTTTTAGGACCCAACTTTGTTGGGTACCAACAAGCCGAAACTTGATCAATAGGTGTGTTGTGGAGGGCATTGGAGACTTGGCTACATTATGAAGAATTGAGGGATCTTCATCAATTATTATTGTCAAGCCAAACCATTTGGATTATCATGATTCTATTATATATCCAATGTTCATCCTTGCGGTAACATATGCTAAACACTTTACATTGAAAGTTACTCGCCCCCTTGTGCATGTGTTGGTTTTGTATCTTCCATTCTTTTGTACATGTTGTGCTTTCCACTTAATTATCTTGAGGTATCAAGCTTATTTGGGTATGATTACGTGGCACACCATGTATGTGTGTTTCTTGTGTTGAGCCTTACTTGATTATATTTGGTATCTTATTTGGCTCTTGTGAGAGATTAATGGACTATCCCATTTTGGGGGAGTGTTATGCTTAGGCAGTCCACAATCCTAAAAATGTGTGTACATGAGGAATACCACCTAGCATTTAAATTGGGATATTATCTAGTATCTACGTGGTACAATACTCATGAGAAATTCAAATTCTATAATGTCCATTGGTTGTATCATGTTGGATCTTCTTGCCTCTTGTCGTGAATATGATCTTGGATATATTTGCAAACTACCACCCGGAAATAATTGCACATCCTTTGTCCTTGGACTTTCGGTACTATAATAGGTGGTAGTTATTTTTGATCATTTTCATTCTGTCTTTTGTTTATGTTTGCCCTATCGTTTGCCAAGAAAATGCTTTGTGTTGACTCTCATGTCTTCCTTGCCTCTTATGGATATTTATTTAACTTGAAATTGTTTAATTCTCTTTTTTATGTAGGTAGAGATGATGATCCTGTGTGTGTGCATTTTGTATTCAAATGCAAAATCTTAAATAATGCACTAATCATGGGGGAGCTCTCCTATATCATCTAGAACAATCTTTTTATGCTTCCTTGTTTGATCCATATCGGGTTTTATGTGCTTGGAAGTTTTATCTATTCATTTTGGTATTTTGTGCCATCATGAAAAGTTTGGAGAGTTTGGTTTACTTGTTGGAACCTTACTCTTTTTGGGAGTTGGTTTTGTCCTTTTATGTGATTTATTGTATATCTTCCTTGTGTGTGCTTGTTTTGTTATGGGCATATGTCTTTGTGATGTTATCCATTTATAAACATACACACATATGTGAAGATAATGTTAGTTGGTTTTTAATCCTTGGAGACCACCTTTCTATTCCTTTTGATTCTTTGGTGGCTTCCAAATTTAATTGCGTATGGGTGCTTGTTCCTATTGTTTACATCTTTGAGCACTCATATTTGTTCTCTCATGCCTTGTATTGTTCAGTGAACTTGGATGAGTGAGGATTCCATGATTATGCACCTTGTTCCCAAATGCAATTATCATAATTGGTGCATTATCTTTGGGGAGCTCATCTAATTCATTTAATAATGCTCATTTGTCTTTTGTCTCATTTATTGTGCCTTAAATTTTTATGGGGGAGTGAGGATTCCATATTTGTGCATTTTTGTATTGAAATACACTGATTTTAAAGTATGCACAAATCTTGGGGAGATTCTCAATTTTATTTAAGCATTTATTTGATCTTTCATGTGTTGTGTTTTAAATTCTTATGGGGGAACAAGGATTACATATTTGTGCATTATGTATTCGAATGCATTTATTTTAAAATTGGCACAAATATTGGAGAGCTTCTCTATTTGTTATTTAAAACACTCTTTTGCTCATATCATAATATCTTGTAGTTTCCATTTGGACTCATTTGTTGTTTTTAAATTGGTTTGTCGGATCTTGTGATTGCTTGCGTCATTTATTTTATTCCTTTGGAAATCGTCAGATCCTCAATATAGTTCTACTCCCTCCCAAGTATTCATCATTGTATATGTGCGAAGACACACCTTTGGAGGAATTCTTACTATATTGGTCGTCTAGAACTATTCACCCATTTTGGCAATCGATGCCAATGGGGGAGATGTTTTGGAGGGTTTAAGGGAAGTTTGTTCTTAAGCATTTGCCTCTCATGCTCTTGCATCTTTGTTATTGCTTTGCATGTTGAATATATAGAGGAATGTCCACCAACGGTAATGGTTCATCACACACACACATATATTGTGGGGGGAGCTTGCTTTATATATTATGGGCGTACCAACATCACATACTTGTGTAGTATTTGATGTTGGTGCAACCATTTTTTTTGTTAAGTTGATTATATAAACCCTCTCAAAGGATTGTCATCAATTACCAAAATGGGGGAAATTAAAAGAACACGTGTGCCCCCATGTGTGGTTTTGGTAATTAATGACAATGTTTTATGGACTTATGTTTGCATTGAGTTTTACTTGTAGGATTTGTCCATAGATAATGCTTGAACCATATGGTGGCTTCAAGGTTGGAATAAGAATAAAGTGAATAAGATCAAGTGTTGATCAAGGTTTCTTAAGATGATCTCAAGTGTATCGTGCCATCCTTATGGTGATCATGGATATGTGAACATATGCCTAAAAGAGAGGCTCTTCCATAGTGGAGTATGGGGGAGAATCTTCACCAAGCTAGTGCAATCAAGAAAGGTGCTCCATCCTGAGGTGTGGAATATACAAGGCAAAGGTTTGATATTGATAGGGTTTCTTTCTAACTGGTCTCGTGGTGTTAGTTGGAGAGACCGGTTTATAGGATAGATAACCGTACTATCAAGAGGGGCTCTCAAGTGAGTAACTTGATCATATCCCTCGGTGAGAGCTCAAACCTTTGCATACTTGGCATCATATTTCTTGGTTCTTATTTGGTTCTTATCCATGAGAGGTTTTAGATATTGTGTCAATCTCTATTACAAGCTTAAGTTCATCGAAAACGGATTCCATATGCATTCTCTATTGTGTTTTCGATATTGGAGGTTTTACCGGTTTGTCTTTTATAGATAGGTTAAAGTTTTCATCATTTGGTTCTATACTCCCTTGCTGGACTATGATGGTTCCCTGCATGATCTTGTAGAGCTTGTTACTATCTTCGAAACGATCCCAAGATCATCAAAATCGGAGTCCGAATGAAAAAGTTATGATGGTTTTAGTTTTGCTATTCCTGCTAGTTTTCAGGGGGGCGGATTATCCGGCCCAATTTTTGGAAAACGGCTAAGGACTTTGAGGCGTGGCTCCCAGTAATGGGGGCGGATTTTCTGGTCCTTCGGGGGCGGATTATCCGCCCGAAATATCCGCCCCTATACTGAGAGTCGCGCCGCGAAGTCCTTAGCCATTTTTTTGGCCCGGGGAACCCGGAATATCCGGGGGAGGGGCGGATTATCCGGCCTGGAAGGTCCCAAACGGTCATATTTCGTTGGGGAGGGGTATAAATAGACCCCTTCTTCCTCCTTAGGCTTTTTTCTTGCATTCTCTCTCTCCTCCATTGTTTTGACCTTCAAGAGCTTGCAAATACTCCCAATCCCTCCCATATTTCTTGAATCTTTTTGGGGGATTCGAAAGGGGAGATCTAGATCTACAACTCCACCAATCTATCTCTCCTCTATGTGAGGGGAACATATTGGGATCTAGATCTTGGGGTTTCTTTTGTGGATTTCCTCGTGTGTTCTTCCTCTCTTATTCTTCCACTAGCTTTTGTAGCTTTTGTGGAATTTGGGAGAAAAGGACTTGAGCACTTCCTGTGTTCTTTCCATTGCATTTGGTGCATCGGTTTGAGTTCTCCTCGGAGGATTTGGTGAGTGAAAGTTGAGAAGCTTTTTACTCTTGGGTTCTTGGAACCCTAGACGGTTTGTTGGTGTTGTAGGTTGTGGCCTTGGTGGCGTTTGTTGGGAGCCTCCGATTAAGTTGTGGAGAAGTGCCCCAACCTTGTGAGAGGTTCCGGTTGCCACCGACAAGTGCACCGATAGTGCAAGTGTGGATCGATCCCGTTGGAGTGAGATTCACCGGAGAATAAGGGAGGCCTTTTGTGGCGTAGGTGGTTTGATACCACCCCCTCTCAAACGAGACGTACTCTCTTTATGGGAGGAACTCGGTAATAAATCATCGTCTCCGCGTGCCTCGGTTATCTCTATACCCGAGCTATTTACTTATGCACTTTACTTTGTGATAGCCTTCGTGCTTGAATTATTATATCTAGCTATCACATAGTTGCTTGTTTTGCTTAGCATAAGTTGTTTGTGCACATAGGTGAACCATAGTTTATATAGGTTTTGTGCTTGATAAAGTAAACGCTAGTTTTATTCCGCCTTTGTTAAGCCCATTTCATAAAAGTTTTAAACCGCCTATTCACCCCCCCTCTAGGTGGCATCTGTATCCTTTTCAATTGGTATCAGAGCACAGTCTCTCATTTTAGGCTTCACCGCCTTGAGAGTAAAGATGTCGGCTAGGGGATTAGTGGACAATGGCATGTTCTTATTCGATGGAACAAATTATGATATATGGAAAACTCGTATGCTTATTCATTTTCGGGACATGGACCCAAATTTGGAGCGTATTGTAGATATAGGTTTTTCTCCTCCTATGGATTTCAAAAATCTATCTTGTGAGGATTAGAAAAACTTATATCTCAATGCTCAAGCTTCTAATGTGCTTGTTAATGCTTTGAGCTATGTAGTTACCTCTTCAATCATTCCTTTTTGGAGCGCTCATGAGTTATGGACAAAACTTCAAGATAAATATGTTGTGTCCAATATTGTTGAGGATGATTGTGTTGCTTCCACTTCCGGTCAAGATGAGTTCTCATCTTCTACCACTTCACCAACATGTGATTTTTCACAAGGTGATGATATGGTGAGTGGTGATAGAAATTGCAATTTGGATAGTGTGCTTACTATTTATAATCCATCATCTCTATCTAGTTGCAATGATCTATCTTTGGACTTTAACACTTCTAACGCTACAAACTTCTTACATGCTTGTGTTAATAGTCCTTGCATATCATGTAGAAATGACTTGAATAAATCTCATGATGATATGATTGTGTTTTCTTGTTGCCATGATAAAAATGCTTCTATTTCCTCTAGTTCTTGTGTTGCTAACCATGTAGAGGAAACCAAAGATTCTATGGGCCAAGAGAAGGTTTTGAATGAAGCCACAAATGCAATCTCGTCTTCACGTTCTTCCGGTACCCACTTATGCCTTATGGCTAGGGATTCAAAGGTAACTCCTACTTTGGAACCCATTACCTCTTGTGATGAGGAGGATGTGGATAATGTGGAAGAAGAGCTTGATATTGATGATTTATATGAAAAGGGTGAGATTGTTTATCTTGTCGTTGTTAAGAACAATATTGCATGCTCTAACTTTGTTGAAATCTTGGACTTTGCTATTAAGAGCAAGGAACATATTGATAAGTTAGAAACACAAATTGAGGTGCATGATAACAACTTTGATAAAATGGGTAGTCTTGAGCGTGAGTATGCTAATATAATTGCAAACCTAAATAAAGCTCTTGAATAGGAACAAACCACTAAGGAATCACTTGAGGAGACCTTTGCTTTAGAGCTGTCTAGAGTAAAGGAATCTCATGATAGAGATCTTGAGGTGGCAAGTGATCTCAAAAGTAAAAATGATGAGATTCAAGTTGCTTATGCTAAACTCCTTGAGGATTTTGAGCACCTAAAAAATGGCTCTAGGGTCATAAAGGGTGATCTCATCAAACTCACCGAGTCACATGAGCAACTTAAAGCCTCTTACTCAAAAGATCTTTCAAAGTTGCACTCACCTCTTGCAATTAATAATGATGCTTGTGCTACTAACTCTATTTCTTGTGAAGCATCTATTTTGAAGGAGAATGTTGAGCTAAAGGCTCAACTTGCTTTGCTAACTAGCAACTATGGGAAATTAGAAGAAAGTCATGTTAAGCTCTCGAGCTCGCATGAGGATCTTCTAGTCTCCCATGGTAGGCTAAAGTTAGCTCATGAGGTCATCGTGTCAAAGGTAACATATAGTGGGCCTCATGTGGACATTAGCACTATATCTACAGCAAATGTTATATTTCCATGTGCTAGTCCTTGTAATTCATCCTCTCACAACCATGCTATATCTCGTGATGAATTACATTCCGTGCCTTGTTGCTCTAACAATGTAGCATATACTTCCTCTAGTACTTTTGTTGAAACTAACCATGTAGAGGAAATCAAAGAGCTCAAGGATCAAGTCACTTCTTTGAAGAGTGACTTGAAAAAGGGTCATCAAGGGAAGGCCGCACTCAACAAAATCTTGAGTGTGCAAAAATTCCCCAATGACAAGAGTGGGCTTGGATTCAACTCCAATGTCAAGAGCAAGTCCACTATCAAGTTGAAGCATAAGGGAAACAAGAAAAATGGCCAAGTTCAAGTCAAGAATCCGGCCAACATTGTTTGCTTCAAGTGCAAGGAAGAAGGGCACCATGTTAGATCTTTCCCATTGAAGAAAAAGCCTCTTAGTGTGAAGCAACAAGGGAAGCGACCTCAAACCCCACCTCAAGTCATTGACGGGCCTCTTCCTAAGAGGACTACTCGAGCTCTTCCTCGAGTTGTGGCTTCACCTAAGAAGAAAGATGGCAAGATAAGAACTTGCTACATAAGCCGTGAGAAGGGGCACATTTCTTCCGCATGCACTATTGGTATCTCCTCATCCAACCCTATCATTATTGATGATGCTTATTATCTTTGTAAGGATGAGGTTGGCAATGTGTTTGCCAAATTTGTTGGTGCTCAATGTGGGTTCAAGAAAAGAACCATTTGGTTTGCCAAGCCTATTGTGACTAACTTCTTAGGACCCAACTTTGTTGGGTACCAACAAGCCGAAACTTGATCAATAGGTGTGTTGTGGAGGGCATTGGAGACTTGGCTACATTATGAAGAATTGAGGGATCTTCATCAATTATTATTGTCAAGCCAAACCATTTGGATTATCATGATTCTATTATATATCCAATGTTCATCCTTGCGGTAACATATGCTAAACACTTTACATTGAAAGTTACTCGCCCCCTTGTGCATGTGTTGGTTTTGTATCTTCCATTCTTTTGTACATGTTGTGCTTTCCACTTAATTATCTTGAGGTATCAAGCTTATTTGGGTATGATTACGTGGCACACCATGTATGTGTGTTTCTTGTGTTGAGCCTTACTTGATTATATTTGGTATCTTATTTGGCTCTTGTGAGAGATTAATGGACTATCCCATTTTGGGGGAGTGTTATGCTTAGGCAGTCCACAATCCTAAAAATGTGTGTACATGAGGAATACCACCTAGCATTTAAATTGGGATATTATCTAGTATCTACGTGGTACAATACTCATGAGAAATTCAAATTCTATAATGTCCATTGGTTGTATCATGTTGGATCTTCTTGCCTCTTGTCGTGAATATGATCTTGGATATATTTGCAAACTACCACCCGGAAATAATTGCACATCCTTTGTCCTTGGACTTTCGGTACTATAATAGGTGGTAGTTATTTTTGATCATTTTCATTCTGTCTTTTGTTTATGTTTGCCCTATCGTTTGCCAAGAAAATGCTTTGTGTTGACTCTCATGTCTTCCTTGCCTCTTATGGATATTTATTTAACTTGAAATTGTTTAATTATCTTTTTTTATGTAGGTAGAGATGATGATTCCGTGTGTGTGCATTTTGTATTCAAATGCAAAATCTTAAATAATGCACTAATCATGGGGGAGCTCTCCTATATCATCTAGAACAATCTTTTTATGCTTCCTTGTTTGATCCATATCGGGTTTTATGTGCTTGGAAGTTTGATCTATTTATTTTGGTATTTTATGCCATCATGAAAAGTTTGGAGAGTTTGGTTTACTTGTTGGAACCTTACTCTTTTTGGGAGTTGGTTTTGTCCTTTTATGTGATTTATTGTATATCTTCCTTGTGTGTGCTTGTTTTTTTATGGGCATATGTCTTTGTGATGTTATCCATTTATAAACATACACACATATGTGAAGATAATGTTAGTTGGTTTTTAATCCTTGGAGACCACCTTTCTATTCCTTTTGATTCTTTGGTGGCTTCCAAATTTAATTGCGTATGGGTGCTTGTTCCTATTGTTTGCATCTTTGAGCACTCATATTTTTTCTCTCATGCCTTGTATTGTTCAGTGAACTTGGATGAGTGAGGATTCCATGATTATGCACCTTGTTCCCAAATGCAATTATCATAATTGGTGCATTATCTTTGAGGAGCTCATATAATTCATTTAATAATGCTCATTTATCTTTTGTCTCATTTATTGTGCCTTAAATGTTTATGAGGGAGTGAGGATTCCATATTTGTGCATTTTTGTATTGAAATACACCGATTTTAAAGTATGCACAAATCTTGGGGAGATTCTCAATTTTATTTAAGCATTTATTTGATCTTTCATGTGTTGTGTTTTAAATTCTTATGGGGGAACAAGGATTACATATTTGTGCATTATGTATTCCAATGCATTTATTTTAAAATTGTGCACAAATATCGGAGAGCTTCTCTATTTGTTATTTAAAACACTCTTTTGCTCATATCATAATATCTTGTAGTTTCCATTTGGACTCATTTGTTGTTTTCAAATTGGTTTGTCGGATCTTGTGATTGCTTGCGTCATTTATTTTATTCCTTTGGCAATCGTCAGATCCTCAATATAGTTCTACTCCCTCCCAAGTATTCATCATTGTATATGTGCGAAGACACACCTTTGGAGGAATTCTTACTATATTGGTCGTCTAGAACTATTCACCCATTTTGGCAATCGATGCCAATGGGGGAGATGTTTTGGAGGGTTTAAGGGAAGTTTGTTCTTAAGCATTTGCCTCTCATGCTCTTGCATCTTTGTTGTTGCTTTGCATGTTGAATATATATAGGAATCTCCACAAACGGTAATGGTTCATCACACACACATATATTGTGGGGGAGCTTGCTCTATATATTATGGGCGTACCAACATCACATACTTGTGTAGTATTTGATGTTGGCGCAACATTTTTTCGTTAAGTTGATTATATAAACCCTCTCAAAGGATTGTCATCAATTACTAAAATGGGGGAGATTGAAAGAACATGTGTGCCCCCATGTGTGGTTTTGGTAATTAATGACAATGTTTTATGGACTTATGTTTGCATTGAGTTTTACTTGTAGGATTTGTCCATAGACAATGCTTGAACCATATGGTGGCTTCAAGGTTGGAATAATAATAAATTGAAGAAGATCAAGTGTTGATCAAGGTTTCTTAAGATGATCTCAAGTGTATCGTTCCATCCTTATGGTGATCATGGATATGTGAACATATGCCTAAAAGAGAGGCTCTTCCATAGTGGAGTATGGGGGAGCATCTTCACCAAGCTAGTGCAATCAAGAAAGGTGCTCCATCCTGAGGTGTGGAATATACAAGGCAAAGGTTTGATATTGATAGGGTTTCTTTCTAACTGGTCTCGTGGTGTTAGTTGGAGAGACCGGTTTATAGGATAGATAACCGTACTATCAAGAGGGGCTCTCAAGTGAGTAACTTGATCATATCCCTCGGTGAGAGCTCAAACCTTTGCATACTTGGCATCATATTTCTTGGTTCTTATTTGGTTCTTATCCATGAGAGGTTTTAGATATTGTGTCAATCTCTATGACAAGATTAAGTTCATCGAAAACGGATTCCATATGCATTCTCTATTGTGTTTTCAATATTGGAGGTTTTACCGGTTTGTCTTTTATAGATAGGTTAAAGCTTTCATCATTTGGTTCTATACTCCCTTGCTGGACTATGATGGTTCCCTGCATGATCTTGTAGAGCTCGTTACTATCTTCGAAATGAGCCCAAGATCATCAAAATCGGAGTCCGAATGAAAAAGTTATGATGATTTCAGTTTTGCTGTTCCTGCCAGTTTTCAGGGGGGCGGATTATCCGGCCATGGGGGCGGATTATCCGGCCCAATTTTTGGAAAACAGCTAAGGACTTTGAAGCGTGGCTCCCAGTAATGGGGCGGATTTTCTGGTCCTTCGGGGGCGGATTATCCGCCCCAAATATCCGCCCCTATACTGAGAGTCGCGCCGCGAAGTCCTTAGCCATTTTTTCGCCCGGGGAACCCGGAATATCCGGGGGAGGGGCGGATTATCCGGCCTGGAATGTCCCAAACGGTCATATTTCGTTGGGGAGGGGTATAAATAGACCCCTTCTTCCTCCTTAGGCTTGTTGCTTGCATTTTCTCTCTCCTCCATTGTTTTGACCTTCAAGAGCTTGCAAATACTCTCAATCCCTCCCATATTTCTTAAATCTTTTTTGGGGATTCGAAAGGGGAGATCTAGATCTACAACTCCACCAATCCATCTCTCCTCTATGTGAGGGGAACATATTGGGATCTAGATCTCGGGGTTTCTTTTGTGGATTTCCTCGTGTGTTCTTCCTCTCTTATTCTTCCACTAGCTTTTGTAGCTTTTGTGGAATTTGGGAGAGAAGGACTTGAGCACTTCCTGTGTTCTTGCCATTGCATTTGGTGCATCGGTTTGAGTTCTCCTCGGAGGATTTGGTGAGTGAAAGTTGAGAAGCTTTTTACTCTTGGGTTCTTGGAACCCTAGACGGTTTGTTGGTGTTGTAGGTTGTGGCCTTGGTGGCGTTTGTTGGGAGCCTCCGATTAAGTTGTGGAGAAGTGCCCCAACCTTGTGAGAGGTTCCGGTTGCCACCGACAAGTGCACCGATAGTGGAAGTGTGGATCGATCCCAATGGGGTGAGATTCACCGGAGAATAAGGGAGGCCTTTTGTGGCGTAGGTGGTTTGAGACCACCCCCTCTCCAACGAGACGTACTCTCTTTATGGGAGGAACTCGGTAATAAATCATCGTCTCCGCATGCCTCGGTTATCTCTATACCCGAGCTATTTACTTATGCACTTTACTTTGTGATAGCCTTCGTGCTTGAATTATTATATCTAGCTATCACATAGTTGCTTGTTTTGCTTAGCATAAGTTGTTTGTGCACATAGGTGAACCATAGTTTATATAGGTTTTGTGCTTGATAAAGTAAACGCTAGTTTTATTCCGCCTTTGTTAAGCCCATTTCGTAAAAGTTTTAAACCGCCCATTCACCCCCCTCTAGACGGCATTTGTATCCTTTTCAGAAAGGCATAACAATGCAATACTAGACATTCATGATTCTATGAGATTTGATTGGGCATTACAACAATATACATAGACCGCCATCCAAATGCATCTATGACTAGTAATCCACCTTCAGGTTATCATCCGAACCCCCTCCAGTATTAAGTTGCAAGCAACGGATAATTGCTTTAAGCAAAGTGTGTAAAGTAAACAATACAATTGTTCCATGAACAAAAGATCGTTGTTTTCTCCCTAGTAGCAACAACACATCTACAACCTTAGAGATCTATGTCACTTCCCTAGATTTAATAGAGACATGAACCCACTATCGAGCATAAATACTCCCTCTTGGAGTCACTAGCATCTACTTGGACAAGATAGCTACTAGAAACAAAGAGCATGCAAGATCTCAAACAACACAGACATCATAGAATCAATAAGATAGAATCATTAATCAATCTGACATAGTAATCTCAATATCCATCGGATCCCCGCAAACACAACATGCATGATTACAAATAAATGATCTTGATCATGAACGGAGCTCACAAGATCTAAACATGGTAGCACAAAGGAGGAGAAACAACCATCTAGCTACTGTATGGACCAATAGTCCAAGGTGGAACTACTCACGCATCATACCGAAGGCTGGCATGGTGATAAAGAAGGCCTCCAGGATGATCTCTGCCCTCTGGTAGGGTGCCAGGAAGAGCTTGAGACCCCCCCGATCAAGGGCGATGGTGGCGGTGGCTACAGATTGTTTCGTGGAGATCTGATCGGGTACTTAGGGTTTTGGTATCGGGGCTTCTTATAGGCGAAGGGGGAGACTGAGGGGGTGTCCAAGGTGTCCGCAACACCCCAGGAACGGGCCAGGCCTGGCCGCACGAACAGGGGGTGTGGGCCCCTCATGGCCCTCCTCCGTCTCGTCTTTTGGCTCTGTATTCTCGTCGGTGAAATATTGACTTTGGCTTTTGTCCCGTCCAATTCCGAGAATATTCATTTTCTGGCTTTTCTGGAACCAAAAACAACAGAAAACAGGCAACTGGCACTGTGGTATCTTGTTAATAGGTTAGTCCCAGAAAATGTATAAAAATACCTCAAAGTGTAGAAAAAGCAAAGTGGGTACTAAACAAGCATGAAACATAAAAAATTATAGATACGTTTACGACGTGTCACCCCCCCCACACACACACACTGAATCCGGCGGCGGCGATCCCTTTTCTCCATGTCCCTCCATATCCTTGTCCATAATGTCTAGCGAGGCCAAGGTGGTAGCTACGTCAGCGACTGATTTGGCTCTGTCGGAGCCAGAGTCTTGGGCACAATGCCAGATAAGCGAAGCAGCGGTGATGTCTGCAGCCCAGGTTAGCGAGGAGGTCAGCTAGAAGTCTGCTAACAAGGTACCTATGAGTAGCGGGTTGAAGAGAAAATCTAGGCCGGTGGCGGAGTGTTCGGCTGCAGTGCAAGGCCGTGGAACCCAGATCTCGAAGAAAACCACCCGGGAGAAGTGCGAGAGGTGAATTTTTATTATATGTGCCTTGTCTTACAAGTAGATTACTTACTGCAAAGTAGAATCAAATGAACTGAAAGTTCCCATTTTTAATCAAATTAGTACTAGGTTCGATATAGCAAACCTATGAGTTCACAGTTCATGTCTGCCAGTACACTACAAAACTAGATTTTGGTTGCAAGAGGGTTGTGTTCGGGCAGGATGTGCGTCTGCTTATAAACTGCAAGGAGGTTGTGTCTGTTTCATAGCTAATAGATATGCTTCATGCTAGGATTCCTTGGAGATCTATATGGAGGACAAAATTAGTATGACACAACATGAGGGATACCTATATGCAAACTGAGAACTCCCATGAGCTTCAGGTGCTTTGGGAGTGTTGTGCAGCTGATCGTAAGGTGAAAGTTAAAGCGATGATTGATGATAAGTATGCAGATACTGGAGATCTTGATGTCAGAGCTTCTACTGCTCGAGTTTACAGACCACCAGATGCTGATCAAGCTAGGTTCAATATACTCATAGAGGTGGATTCATACACGGAAAAACTTGATGGCGGAATTAATAAGCCAGTTTCGTCATGTACTGTGGAGATAGTCGCCGGTTCCAAAAACATAACTCTTGTTGAACCGAGAGAGATGATTTGTAAGTAAATTATTATTCGACCTAAGCAAATGGCACGACTCCGATGGTGGCATCATAAGAAGCAAGAATTCATAGAGGTTTTGGATACCAAAGATATGATGCAGATTATGCGACAAAAGAAGCAAACCAGGAAGGTGTTCTTCCTGGCTGCCATTTCTGATGTTGTTGAACATGTTATAGTGGATGTAGAGGCCCCTATTGTGGTTGAAAAGAATGAGGTGATCGACATTGATCAGATCCGATGAGAGCTGCTACCCAAGTCTTGTCATATGGACCGCAGGGTTCCCCTGCCTGTATTTATAACAAAGATTATTGTTGTTTTGAAATTGTGTTTCTGTGGTCATGTTTGTTAAGAGATTGCAATCTGATGTTCTGTGAGCTATTGAGATTTTCAGACATATCACTTAATGAAACCATCATTGTTGTAGACATAAGTACATTGCAGTTGACATGATTATGTTTGTTGACATGATTTCCATACATATCATTCATTGAAACCATCACTAAACAAAGTGATACATAAGTACCTTGTAGTTGACATGATTATGATGTAATATACTGCTCTGTGAGATTAGTAATTTGACTAATTGCTGGATAACTACCTTTTACTTAGAAGGAAGTACTATAATGGATGAACGAGCGTAGGGTTTAGGAAAAAACTTACTAAGTAGGAGACAGTGATCTATTGGGCGGACAGGTCTAGGATTTAGGATTAAGGGTTAAGGGATTAGTGCAATAAAAAGTCCTTTAGACCCTAAACCATAAACCATAATCCTATAGTGTTTGGTAGATTAGATTTTGTATGTTGCTATAAGTCAAACAAATTGGGAAGTAGGAAGTACATGATTAATATTACAAATTAGAATGAAGGAAGAGAAACCCTATTAGTTATGAGACCGTAATCTAGTCACAGGGCATGGTATCAATTAAACTATTGTAACATGCCAATTTAGTAAATGTTGCAACATTGACGCACTTCACTTTCCCCACTCTTGCTCTCTCCACTCACTTCCCTCCTCTCTCTCCTCATCGTCGCTGACGTGTCGCCGTGGCCTCATTCGCCATGTCATCCTAGAACGACGACGACGACCAGTCAAGTAGCGATAACCTTCTCTCTGACATCAAGTCTTCCTTCCCTGATGTGAGTTCCTCTGTTTTCTCGGAAATGGTTAGGCATTGGTAATTACCTCGATGTAAGCTTCATCTGTGCATGCAATCATGCTTATTTCTAGCTTTTCGTTCCCTTATAGGTACCACTCAAAATCTACGACATCGATTGGGAGGGCCTATATATCGATTGGGAAGTACCATGTGAGCATGGGCTAAAATTGAGGAAATATGTTGCATTTGAAGCCAGTAACACTAGGGGAAGGTTTTTGGGCTATACAAATCAGGGTTTTTTTCATTATGTACAATGGTGACATGAAGAAAATTGTATAGTGTTTTGTTGATAATTAGGTCAAATGTATTTTTAGGTTGTACCGGTGTGTAAAGCAGTAGAGTGGGTGGATCTTGAGTGGCCAGACGCACTTAAGAAATGTCTGGCCTACTTATGGGATATGTATGAGCTCGAAAGGTCAGGGAGATTTACTGATGCTTGTGATGCATCTGGATAAAAAATTACAAGCTCTCGGTAGGAAATAAGGAGCTAGAACAGGAAATCAAGAATTTGCAGTCAGAACTAAATGACACAATCAATGGGATCTTGGTGGTGGGAACTCCACGGAAGTTTCAGAAGGCAGACAAGGAGAGGGATCAGCTCATGGAAGAGAAGAAGCTAGAGTACTGCATTGCGGATCTATTGAAGGATCTGAAGAAGGAGCGTGACGTGAACAAGGACAAGCTACAGAGGATGAAGGAAATTTTAGATGAATAATTTATGTTGTGACAATATCTGAAACTAGTTAACTGTAAGACTTGAAATTGTGGTATATTAACTAATCCAAACTCAATCCTTGAGCAAATTAATTTTATAAGAACACATAGTTTGCATAGAGTAAGGTCCATGTTTATAAAATCACTAATACATGGATAAAACAAGCTTTGACTCGTTAGAACGCATAGTTTGCAAATTAATTTCAGAAGAACACATAGTTTGCATTGAGTCTGGCCTGAAGATGCTCATTTTCCTTCCTAAGATCCTCCAGTTAGAGGGTTCGTTCGATCAGGTCCACTTTGGTGTTTACCTGCTCCCTCAGTACTTGGACATGCGCCTCCTACAGGTTCAAGCGCTCCGTTTGGGATGCAACAAGCTTATTCGTTAGCTTAATATTATCCTCCATGAGCTCCTTGATGATATCCTCCTTACGCAATGAGGCGAGACCTTTCTTGTGAAGTTCTGCCCAGCCGGTGATGTCCACCTTCAGATTGTGGCACTTATCATAAAGGACCATGACTTCTTCTCTTAGGCGGTCAGAGGCCAGTTTTCTGAAAATTTTGCTTCTCCATTTGGATGGCCATCTTGTCCTTTAGCTAGGTCGGCAGTTCTGGGTTGAGATTTCGACAAAAAACATAGGACTGATCATCATTTTTCTGAAGTAACTAGTGTTGAAGTCATAATTTGAAGGACATAGCGATCTAGGATTGTTCAAAACTAAACAGAATCATCTAGTGGCATAGTACTTATTTCAATGTCAGAGCAAGATAGGATTTTTCCCAATTCAACAGGATCAACTAGTGGAACGGTCCTAATTTCAATTTCAAAGCAACCTAGGACTATCTCCAACTAAGGGTGCTATGGGTTTTTCAATGTAACCAAATAGTAGTGGCATAGTCATTTCTAAAAGCAAGCGCAAATACAGAATGGAAAGAAAGGATGATGTACATTCATGAGAACACAAACCCATAATTCAGTTGATAGGAAAGTAAGATAAACAGACAAATAAGGAGTTGCTCCAAGATTCCTTAATTGCACGACATATATAAATTACAATAGAAGTGGAGCATGAACTGAGATTCCTGCCCCTCTACTCGGAATCTGACTTGGGCATTGCCGATATGCCTCCAGCTTGGTCCTTAGCTTCTCGTTCTCCTTCTGTACACCCTCGAGAACAGTGATCCCTCGGCCCATGTCCTCCTACATCTGTCTCACTGCATCGAGACAATGGTCCCTATCATGGTAGGCTTCAATGGAAGCCTTTGTTTCATTGATGCATTCTCTGGGTGCCTTGGCGGCTTCCTCCTGCTGGAGGGTGCATCTAATTTGGAGGTTCTTCTTTCCATCCATGATCATCATGTTGGCTACTTCTTGCTTGGTAACGCTATCTATGATCAACTTTTGTAGCTCGCTGATCAACCTCTGCGGCTCGTCGCGCTCTGCTACAAGCCTATTGATCTCACGTGAAAAATCTAGCGAGATCTTCTTCTGCAGCGACAAACGCCTGCGAAGGCACTCATTAGCCTGGCTTAGGGAGTGTTCACCCTCCAGTTGGTTGTCAATATTGGCATTGATCGCGGCCACCTTATCATGGCACTCGGCTTTCGCTTGCTACATCATTCATGTTATTTAAAATAGGTACTCTATAATTCTACTCCAGGTTCTAGGGAAAAACGAATCCAAATCACAAAAAACCCAATGTGTCTATGAACAACAACATTAAAAAAGGATCGATCGTGGTCCCTACTTGCGGTCCGACATGATCTAATAATTTCACATTTATAATATAAAAATAAAAATAAATGCATCTCAACAGCATTATTAGTAGTAAAAAAGTGTGGAGATTTCCTACCTCGTCGAGCTAGGGAACTGGGTCGAATGGGTCCTGCAACGCCGCTGCCATCATGTTGGTTTCAGCGGATTTTTTTTGTTGGATCTTGGTGCATATAGTTCCCATCGTAGGAATTTTTTTGTTTTCTATGCTGCGAACCCAACATAACCATCATCACCTTGATTCTATCGTTTGGAAATATCTCTCATCTTGTTTGTCGCGCTTCCACAACATCACTTTGGTACAAAATGGCTTAGGGAAATCCACGTCCTTCTGGCATGACCTTTACCTTTGGTTCGAAGCGTCCACTCTGGTTCAACGTTTCCCAGCTTTGTACATCTGCAAACCTAAATTTTCTAACTCAGCCTTGCCTCTCTAACGCTGCCTTAGATCTAGTGACTTTGCGCTCTCTCTTGGCCTCAATTATGTTGGATGATACAGTTTCTGATGTTAGAGTTGCGCGCATCGACACAGGGCTTCTAAAAACTAAGTTAGTATACTTGACATTGTCTGAACATTTGCAGGACATTACATTCACAACTCCAACTTGGAACAACTTCTCGCAGAACCGGTGTCGTATTTTCCTTTGGATGGTGGATCGTGGAAGGTTGTTCACTAATGAGTGTCGGTTCAAGAGGTATTGCTAACTCTGATATTTGGCCCTTCTGCTCATGGTCTGAGACCACCGATAATATGTTGCTGCACTATACGTTGATCTCCCCTTTCTGAAACATTGTTCCTACTATTCATGTAGCTTCCACCGACTGCCTCTCGATTAGAGAACTCCAGGAAGGATCCCCAGTATGCAAAATAAGTTCCACCATCTGAAAGGGTAATTGCCCCTATGTGTGGTTTTGGTGATTAATGACAATTCCTATGAGACTAATGTTTTCATTGAGTTTTATATGAAGGAATATTCCATAGGTCATTCTTACAGTCCATGTGTTGGATTCGAGTATGGATGCCATGAAGATACATATATACCTTGAGTATTGGCATCAATATCATCGATTTTAAGAGAATAATATGGTGTTGATATGGAGCATGAGAAGATACACGGTTGACCTATACAAAGAGTGATGAGTGATTTCAATTTGGTCAACATATGAAGCATAAAGAATGTATCACATGGATCTTGTGGTATGTAAGCCTTGTCAATTATGCATCATGAACTAACCCATTATATATGCATCTTTGTGTTTTCTATATGGGATAGATATCTTTCCATGGGCATGCTTGTAACACCCTCGGATTGGCCCTATGTAAATTTTAGCGATTCCCGCCAAACCCGCATAGAAGCGATTCAAAGGTGCCCACCAGGCACTTTCGTGCGGGAGGAAAACGAAGTAATACCATTACACATTAGTCCACGATGGAACCCATGGAACAAATATATACAACAATGACTTCATGAGTCAAGAATACAGATATACAGTACAAAGATCCAAATCACCTTTAAAATGATACAACATCCGACTACAGACAATATGTAAATTGAGCTAAGAGCCCTGAAGAATAACCAATGGCGTCCATAACCCTGTGCATGCCAAGCCGGAAGGGTAACCCTGCTAACGTCGTCAATGTCAAAACCTGCTAAAACAAAAGGGGTGCCGGCAAAGGGCAAACAAAAAAGAGAGCGGTCAATACTGAGGATAGTACACAGAGAGTCTTAGAATTCGGCGGTCCTCGCCTACATAGGTATGGTGGACTGAAGCGGCAGCGGAGCATGCATTAAACAACCTATAGAGACTCAATACATCTGTCGACTATCAGAGAGAGATGAGAAATACCTATTTGAAACCAACCTGATACTACCATCAATCATGCCCATCCTGGTATTTCCCTGTCGATACCAAACGAGGAAGTCATGCCGAGGAAACTCACATAGTTGGCAGTTTTAATCATTCTTTGCATGGTGGTTATCCAACTTACTAGTCATATCAAGATACAAGTCAAATTTATAACAGTAAACTTTAGTTATAGTTGTCTATGATCGAGATATTGTGCTCCAAGTCGTCCATAACTGCGGACACGGCTTTTCAAAAAGATTTAAACCTGCAGGAGTGCACCAAAGTTTCTACACGCACTTCGACCCTTGTTGCCAGATCAATTAACATACTTCCATAGGTATGTCGGCGGGGCCTAGGACACGACACTTTCCCAGACCCAAAGTAAGTACATGGGGGCCACGCCAATAAGCTACCCATAATGAAATCGGCTGAGCTCCGAAGACAGACCTATAGGTTGCAAGATCGGCTAATAGATCAGAGGCCATAGGTATATTCCTCAACATAATGACCCACATCCTAAATAGTATAGTAGTAAATTCTCATCGAGCAATAGATAATAAACATGGCATAACATGGCATAATATGGCATTAAAACCCCAAACTAGTTTGGGGCCCCCAATGCAGTACTTTGAAATCAGGTACTAAGCCGATAGAGGTGCCCGCACACCCCACATGTGGTTAGCGCGCTCAGTCTCGGAACAGGTGTCAAGAACTCGGGTCCTAGGTGGACACAAGTGGGCGGTTAACAACGAAATCTCAACTATTACCCACCGGTGCCTCTTCATTAGTTATATCAATTTTAATATTTAAGTAACCATCTCTAATTAAAACCATGATCATATCCACCTTTATGAATATACCAACCCCCCAACATCAGTGGAACATCGATGATGTGAAGCAGCACCTGAGCAAGCGACTACGACTCGCAAGGCCAATTGTATACCCAAACAACAGGCAATAGGAGGTGTCCAAGACAATATAAGGGCTGCAGGGATATATAAAAGGCTATGGAATCTATAGCATCACAACACAGATAGCAATAGATCAACAAAAGGAAGTAAATACTATAAATGCAAAATAGGTAGAAAAGGGAAGAATGCTCACCTAGAAACACTGCCAAAGATTCATCCGAAGATCGGGTTGATACTCGCACCAACTCATCGGCCTAATCCGTGAAGAAGCAAAGCACTAGAAGAAACACCGGATGCACTATTTAATACTACGACAGAAGATCGGGCATGATGCATGTATGATGTATGGCATGGCAAATGTGCAATGCAATTAGGTAGTATTAAACGGAACCGGGGTCCGACAATTAATTAGTAGGTTCATGTTGTTTAGATACCCCCGCAATTTAAATGTTGTTAAGGCAAAAAAATATAGCATCGGTTCGCTACACAATTTTAAATGGAGCCAATATAAGACTAGAAAAGCCCGCATAGGCACTCCATATTTTATTTAGGTAAATCAACAAAATACTCCCAGACAAATAAATATGTATGTGAGTATGAATGATTTAATATGCAACATGTTTAATATGGCATTTTATAAAGTAGAGGCTCGGATAGAGATCACACATTAGGGTTGAGGGTCTCGGATTTGGAGGGATTTGGACTCCAGGAACGGGGTCTTGGCATTCCGTGAAGGATACCTTGACGAACCGACGTCATCACCTCCGGGTTCCATGAAGGGGCCTTGGCGTTCCGCGGTCTTCGTTTCCATTTCGAAGATGTTCGATGCTCGCGTATAAGATCTTGTCGATGGTCCTTCTAGTTGCATTCGGGTTCGGGTTCGGCTTCTCGCATCAATCATCAGGTGGATCCCTTGTCGGTTGGTTCTTGGGAAACACCAAAATCTTTATGCTACTGCATCGATCACCGTCTGAAATTGATTCATGGTACCATCACACCACTTCACCCATATTCACAGCACCACACCACGAGATGACATGATGCAAAATACAACATCATTCAAAGGAGCGACAACAATAGGGGACGCCGAGAGGGTCGCAGACGACCTGGGCGACATGGATATGGAGGCACAAGCTGCTGCATTGGATGCTTGCGAGGGCACTGCAGATAGGAGAACCAAGGAACCTCGTTGGTGCGAGCGCGCCGGCACAGCTACAACAGGAAGGAGGGCGTCCCCGGGCGACATTGAGGCGGCCAGAGGAGGTCCCGGCGGCACTCGCAGTCGCAAATGGCGGGCAGGGAGCAAGTGAGGTGGCGACGTCATGGAGGACCGGCGGTGGAGGCATGGTGAAGGCCGAGCGACAGCGGAGCATGCTAGGGAGAGGACAACAAGGTCCTGGCGTGGAAGGGAGCTTGCAGAGGAGAAGGGGCCACGACGGTGCGGGCTCCGCGGGGCCGGGCGGAGAGAGATTCTAGGGGCGACGGCTCGCATCGGGTCGAGCGTAGAGGAGGGTTGCCGGTCGGGTGTTCCTCCGGCCGGAGGAGAGAGGGAGGACAGGTCGCGGTGGCCGGGGAGGATAGCAAACGTGCCATGCTCCTGCAAGGTGAGGGAAGCTGAGGCGGGGGGCTTCGCGAGGTGGGGAAGCACGAGAGGACGAATGCGTGTTGCGCGTTGCGGTCGAACGGGGGGGGGGGGGGGCAGGCGAGGTTAGTGGCGGTGGGTGCTGCGTGTGTGTAGGGCGTGGTGCACTGCGTGTGTGTTGTGTGCGTGGGTGCATGTCGCGTGTAGTGTACGCGGGAGGTAGTGTGGTGGGTGGCGGCGGCAGGGTGGAAGGTGTGGAGAGGTATGGTTAGGGTTTGGGTGTTTAGAATTAGGATTTGCTTGGTTAAACATCTGGGCCATTGGGACGGTTTAGATCTAGGCTTTATTTATTTAAAACCCTTTTTTATATATATATAGAGAGAGAAACATTTGTACTTAGTTTAACACAATTTAAATAGAAGAAATAATATAATTTGGTTTGAAAATAATAGGAGATGATTTAGTAATGAAAACAGGGTTTAATAAAATACTTTTAGGGACAGAACCATGCGTGATAGGATCTTATATAGCCCATGAGATCTTATATATCCCATTAGATTTAGTAATGAAAACAAGGTTTAATAAAATACTCTTAGGTACAGAACCATGCATGAGAGGATCTTATATAGCCCATGAGATCTTATATAGCCCATGCATGAGAGGTTTGAATATAAGAGGAGATGTATTGATGATGCAAAATAAATAAAACAACACATAATTTCTAGTAGGGGAATTCCCAGGTGCTACAATGCTTCAAAAGTGAAGATCTTATATAGCCCATGAGAGGATGACATCAAGTAGTGATCGTCATCAAGGTTGAGAAAGGCAAGTTCAAGATAAGCATCTCGAGAAGATCATTTTCTTGAATCTTTCCATCCATATTGGTGATAATGGACATGTGAAGACATGTATTAATGAATCTAACCCATAGTGGTGTATGGGGGAGCAAATTAGGAGTCTTCGGCGAAGCAACAATGGTGCATTCTAGCTTGGGTGGAGCTTGAAGAGTTGTGATCAAGATCAAGCGGGATGCGCAAGGCAAAGGTATGGCCTTTATAGGTTTTCCTTTTACTGGTCTCAAGGTGGTTGTTGGTATATCGGGTTATAGGATAGATAGCCACACTACCAAGAGGAGCTTTCGGTTGGATAACTTGATCACATTGTCATAGGGAGCTCAATCCTTTGCATACTTTGCATCTTCCTGTTTTGTTTCTTCTTGGTGTTTCTCCATGTGAGGTTCTTGAGCTTGTTGCTAGCTCTTCAATAATCCCAAGTTCATCGAAAACGGAATTCGTATGCATCTTCTATGGTGTTTTCGAGTTTGAAGGTTTTATCGGTTCTTCTTTAGGGAGGCTTCTTACCTTTCTTCATTTGGTTATATCCTCCTTTGTTGGGCTATGATTTTTCTCTTCACCATCTTGTAGAGTTTGTTATCCTCTTCAAAACAAGCCCAAGATCATCGAAATCGGAGTCCAGATGCAAAAGTTATTGCATTTTTCGTGAAGTCTGTTTCATCCCGGTTGTGGATCCAACCGGCTCCTAGACCGGGTGGTCCGGTGCTATAACGAGTCTATCCGAGACTGCAGACAATACCTAATCCCTAAAAGGGGGTTCTTCACCCAACATTTTAGTGAGTTCTTGACCACGAAATTGACCTCCATTATTGAACATCTTGATCTTGCTTCCTCCCCCTTCCCTCCTATGATTCTTGCATATTTTTGAGGGCTTTGAAAGAGGAGATCTAGATCTACAATCCTCACCAATCAATTCCTCCTCTTAGTGAGGGGAACCCATTTGATCTAGATCTTGGAGTCATTTGTTGATTTCCACCATTGTTATTCCTCTCTAATTCCTCCCTAGCACTTGTTGCTTTGGTGGGATTTGAGAGTGAAGGATTTGAGCACCCTTGGTGTTCTTGCTTTGCATTATTGCATAAGTGTTGAACTCTCCATTATGATTTGTTTGAGTAAGAGACTGTGAGCTTGTTACTCTTGGAGGGTGACCTAGTTGGCTTGGCGGTTGGTGTCGCGGTGTCCTATTCGTGGAAGATTGTGAAGAGACCTAGACTTCTCCTTCGTGGAGCTTGTGAAGTGGTTGGATCTTGCCATCTCCAGAGTGGAGGAAAAGCTAGAATATAAGGAAAGGACCAATTCCTTCGTGGGATAGACTCGGAGAAGAAGGTGAGCCTTCGTGGTGTTGGGAAATCTTTCATGGAATCCCACACCTCTCCAACGTGACATACCTTACTTGTAAGGGAACATGGGAATACATCTTCGTCTCCGCGTTCCTCGGTTATCTCTATACCCGAGCTTACTTTCCTTGTGATATCCATCGAGCTTAAAGTACTTATATCTTGCCTATCACTTGTGGTATATTTATCTTGTGCTATCTTGATTATCTTAACTTGTTGTTGGCGCACTTAGTTGAGCCTAGTGTATTTAGGTTTTGTGCTTGTAAAATAAACGTTAGTTTAATTCCACATTCTATTAAGACAAAACTGTAATAGTTTTGAAATCGCCTATTCACCCTCCTCTAGGAAACATCTCTATCCTTTCACCATCATCATTTACTCCTTTTGGAACCTTTGGAAGAGGCAAAATGCGAAAGTAATCAGAAACAAGGAAACACCAAGATCGTGTTTCGAAGATGTTATATGTTGATCCAAATTCTACAAAGTATAGGCCAACTTTTGAAGAGTGTAGCGAGGCCTGTCGCCGGAGGCTTGGTCCGAGTGGAACGATGATGGTGGATTTCCAATGCTTCTTTGAAGTTTGGCAGGACCGGTGAGGGACTCGTTGGCTACGTGGATTCAGATTTTGCTACCGATTTGGATAAGAGAATATCCCCTCACAGGTTATGTGTTTAATGTTGATGGATGTGTTGTTAGCTGGAAGGATACGTTACAGGCTATTGTTGCACAATCTACTACTAAAGTTGAATACATGGCTATTGCTGAAGCTTGCAAAGAATCTATTTGGTTGAAAGGTTTATTTGCAGAGCTTTGTAGAGATGATTCTTGCATTACTTTGTTTTATGACAGTCAAAGTGCCATATATCTTACAAAGGATCAGATGTTCCATGAGAGAACTAAGCACATTGATGTCAAGTACCATTTTGTTAGAGACATTGTTGCTCAAGGTAAATTAAAGGTATGCAAGATCAACACTCATGATAATCCTACTGATATGATGACTAAACATGTTCCTATTGCTAAGTTTAAGCTTTGCTCGAACTTAGTCGGTTTAACTGATTAGTCCAAGTGGCTATTGACGCCCAAAGTTTTTTGCTTTGTTTGTTCAGGGAGATGATTGTTGTTGATGATACAAGAAGGAATTTGTCTCAAGGTGGAGTTTGTTATATGTTGATCAAAATTCTACAAAGTATAGGCCAACTTCGGACTTGTGGAGAGAGGCCGTCGCCGGAGGCTTGGGCCGACATGGACGCTTGTGGGGATTGCAGGGGGCGACAGCCCCCCGCGGTACGGTACGAATCGTTGAAGACCTAGATTTACACCGCTATATAAACCTCTTGTAAGCCACCGGTTGGGATAAGTTGCATCTGTGAAAATCCCCGGCGTTGTGTAAACACTTCCTGATAAAGTGAAATTTTGCTGGTTGGCGCTCTTGGTTTTTTCCTCTCTTTGTTAGAGAGGTTTTTCCACATTAAATTTGTGTCCCCTTTGCTGTGTTTTGATTTTGATCTTCGTTATCTACTTATCGCAATTATAACAGAATATGCGTTGATAATCTATTTCTTTGGGCCCATAGATGTACAAAGCATGAGAGTAAATCTCTTATTCAGGGCTGGGTGATCATTGACCATTTAGCGTCTAACACATAGGCTATTCTTCTTACATCCTAACATGTATAGTCTTTTCTCTATGGGAATCCAATTTGGCTCACGGGTGTAAATGAACCCATTGTATGAAAACACATTTCAAAATGTCAAAAAATTCTAAAAAATATCCGCATGCATATCCGAACATTATATGTTCGCAAACAAGTTTGCAGGTGAAAAAAACATTTTAGGTGTTTCATGTAAAAAAGACAAATTCCAGTGCTCTAACGTGTCTATTTACTAACATTTTTTCGAAAATCCAATTTGGCTCAGGGGTCTAAATGAACCCATTGTATGAAAACTTCTCAGATAGACTTCTGGTTCTTTTTAGCTCTTATTATAGTTTTTATCTTATATTTGGTTCTGTTTGGACCACTTTTAATTGAAAATTTGGTTTAGGCTGGACTTGCTCCCGCTGTAGATTCCTCAAAAAAATAGTACAAAGAGCAGCTGGCAGAGATTGCCTTGGAAGAATCAGTGGTTTCCAATTATTCCGGAAATTCAATAACACATATATGTTGGGTCCCCAACACGTTCTTTGCCCTCTATTTGTTAGAGATTCATGCTAGTATTTTATATAACAACCCTCTCACCTCACTTCTTGAGTCTATTGCTATTTTTCTTATTAGCCCCCGTGTTTTTAGGTTTTATACATATTTCATCGTTGTCTTCAAGGGACAAACAATTCTCTGTTTTATTTAGTTAGCTAGTTTTAATTAGCCAATCTAATTAATAGTTAAGACGCAAAGGTCTGTATATGTTTCTTTGAAAAATAGTCATATAATATTTCCAGAAGAATATTCATAAAGTTTATTATGTTTCATTAGATTCAATAGGATTCAAAAAAATCAACATATTGTTTTGTTTGTTTCATGCATAAATCATATAATTTTTTCAAAGATAATCACATCTATTATTTTCACACTATTTTTAGGATGTTTGATATGCAGTTCATCATAGTTACTTCAGGAAAAAATTATTCAAATAATGTAAACAATATTTTTTCCTAGGAAATAGTATCAATAATTTTTTCACAAAATATTCAACGTAACTTATTAATTAGCTAGTTTAAACGATAATATAAGTCTGTACATGTTTCTTAAAAGAATCGTACAAAATTCATATAACATTTTTATGGAATATTCAATGTAACTTCATACAAGTATATACATATTAATATATATTTTATTTTTCACTGAATATTCAACAATATCCATACAAGGTTTAAGATCTTGATTCATTTCAAGATACATACAAGAATCCCGACATAAAAGATTTTTCAACAATATCCATTCAATTTATTTACATGTTTGTGTCAAGAATCATACATAATTCATTTTTTTGTAAGAATATATCTTGATTTACCATTTTTTTCATAGAATATCAACAATAATCGTACAAAACATATCAAGATGATTTCCACAATAATTGTACAAACAGAAATAATTTTCACACCATTTTTCTAGGTCTTTACAATTTTTTGTTCAAACAATAGCAACGAAACATGGAAAATTCATGCAAGATCCATCAAATTCTACAGGTTTCAACACGGTTTCATACTAGAATAATTTCGGATCGATGGATTCATAGAAGTTCCAAATACAATTAAAAGAACCTGGACAGATCTCTACAATATAAACACAAAAAAATCCATACTCTACAAAAATCAGCCCATAACAGAGAGATTCAATCATATTCAACGACGAACTGGATCCAAACAAAAGATTCAACCACAGACTGTATCCAAGCATGAAGAAAAAAGAAAAGAAAAGGAGGGGCCCGGATCCAGGCCATCCACGTCCAAATCCGACAACTCCTAGCCAAGAACAGGTCCTCCATGGCTAGATCGGGGGTTGAGGAGGAAGCGTGTCGGGACTACGGGGCAGCCCCTTGTGGTTGTCTTCGATGGGGCGCAACGGGTCTGTGGGGCGGCCGCACGTGGTCACCGTTGACGGGGCACGTCGGCGCCACATGAGGGGGTGCGTCGGGGTTGCGGAGGTGTGCCGGTGTGAGGCCTCCACCTAGGAAGGAGGAAGGGCGTCGGGGTTGCGGAGATGGAGGCGGGTTGACACCGGGCTTGAGGATCTGGTGGTGGAGGAATGTCGGCACCGGGCTTGAGGAGGTGGAGGCGGCGACAGAGAAGTTCGGGAGGGGGAAGGGTTGGCTCGGGGTAGTTAGGGTTCGTTCTAGGATGGGAGACAAGCCGGGCTAGGATTTTTGTCCTCTCTTTGGGAATTATGGGGTTGATTCAACGTTTTTTAGATTCTTTTTGCAAATATATTAAATATGTTGACTGAAAGGACTTTGCATTTTAATATAGTTTCTGCGGCTATCCTATGGGGGCTGTGGAATTTTCGAAATAGCTTAGTTTTCAATAGAACTATTTGGCTTAATATGTAATAGGTGTGGATTCTGGTGCTTTCCTATCTAAGAAATTGGAAAGTTCCTTTTAAGGATTTAGGAAGCGGAGAAACGGCCCAGTTCATAGAACGACTTCTGCAAAAACTAAGAAGACCACTGAGGCTCGCCCCGTGCTGACATGCCCGGATTTTGGCTGGTTCTCCACTTGGAAAACTTCCGCTTTGGGAAAGATGCATGGGGGAAAGACATCGTTGAGCTACCTGCAGCAGCACTCGGACGAGGAAGACTCGATCCACGTGGTGTTTTGAGATGTTCCTCCTTTGTCTTAGGATGTTTGGCCTTGTGATGTCGGCGCCTATGTCTTCTGTTTTTGCTCAATGTTGTCGTTATGTGGCAGTTTCTCTAGGCCTATTCTGACTTTAAAGTAAGTTTCCCCCGGATAGCTTCGGAGTTTAGATTTCTAGTTCTGGTTTGTAATCTTTAACAATTCTGGATACTCGTTTGTCGTTTCTTTTCTATGAAACGAAACGGGGGAATAAAATCCCTCTTGATCGAAAATAAGGACTTTGCATGAATCTTTGACAAATTTGTGGTACTAATTTGTGGCACCGGGCCCAACTTAGATCGTGGGAAATCCGCTCTCCAATTATTCTGGCAACCCAGGAGTGAGCAGCACTGATGACCCGACTACTATTACAGCAATGGCCTGAGATTGGACGACGGCGTCGGCGGAGGCCTCGGCGTGATGGGGACCGCCTGGATGTCCCACTCGCTCTCCAGCGCCGGGTGGTACACCTGACACTTCAGATATGTGGTGCACGTCGCCGTGCCGATCACCCAGACGCGCCGGCGCTCGCTGTCTCCGGACAGCTCCAGAACGCGCGCCATCTCAGCCACCGCGGCGCGCGCCGTGTCGAGCACAATTTCCCTCCTCGTCTCCTGCGGCTCGCCGAAAGGCAACGCGTATCTTTCCTCCACGAGCCACTGCAGGTTGCCAAGGTTGACCACGACGCCGGCGCTCTGAGTAGCGATTGCCGGCGCCAATAGCTCTGATCTGATCGCCTCGCCGAGCTCCCCGATCTTGGCAACCAGCTCGGACCTATCCATGTCTACCAGGTTGCCGAATTCAATAACTCGCGCATTGCCGAGGCGCTGCCGCTGTATCATCGCGACGACCTCCTGCACCACGGCGTCTACGTCCGCGGTGTCGCCGACGAGCACCGGGTTGCGCTTCTTGTCCCTCTTGAGTACGTCCACTACTTTGGCCACCTCCTCGTCCCGGTTGGTCGATGCTTGCCGGTGTTGCTGCAGCGACCTGGTGGCGCTTACGTACACGCCAGAATCGGGGGCCGCGGGGTCGGAGAGCGACCGCAGCATGGCCGCCTTGACAGCCGTGCTGGAAAAGGAGGCCTCCCGCATGACGCGCGCCACCGACGGGTCGTCGAGGATTGCGAGGACGAGGTGCGACACGCCGACGCGGTGGTCGTCGCCCCCAGCATCGATGGCGCCGCTTTCGCCCATGCGGCGGTGGTGCCCATAGGCCCGCTCTAGCGCGGCAGAGAGCGCGTTGGAGAGTGGCGGAGGTGGTGCGTCGCAGAATCCGTCCTGGTGGCCGTGGTGGTGCTCGGTGGAGGTGGGGAGGCGGTCGAGCGCGACGGCGAAGCAGAGGTCGAGCGCGCGGCACCGGAGCGGGTGCGGCGATGGGAGGACCGCCACGCAGGCGTCGCGGAGGAGCGGTGCTGGGCCGGAGAGCAGCGCGGCTGCCGCGTGGAGCAGCGTGGTGTGCGCGTGCCGGCGCCTCGATGCGTCTCCCGTGGCGCGGGAGAGCACGGCCGCCGCGTCCGGGGTCAGTGGCGGCGCCGCGGCTCTCATGCCGGTCAATCGATCGGCCTCCCTAGCTCGGCTGCTGGAGCTGAGGTTGCCAGGGGTTGAGGTGGTGTTAGTTATAGGTTTAGCCGCTCACTGGACGTCGTCGTGATGGCGAGTTTGGTTCACCAGTGCGTGCCACTGGAAAAGGAGGCGGGGACAGGAAGAGATTGTTTAACGTGGAAGCATTTGTAAGTGCTTCTGGCAGGGTGGGACCGATTGATCGACCAAGTAACAGCCCTACTTGGATTTAGCCCCTCATGGAATTGCAAAATTAGCTTGTAAAGTAACAACAAAACTTTTAGCAACACTACTTGGATCAAGCATTGGTTTAATCTTCATTTTGATAATGGTTTCACATATGTTACTGATAATTTGTATAAATTGTTGGAGTAAAGTTTTTGGAGTCTCATAATTCAAACAGGCCGTCACTAGTTCCAAATAAAACACTAAGTTAACAAAAGTTCCATATATTATTTACCAATATTTCAAATGAAGTTGAATTGCCAAAACATTTGAGTGGTGTCTGTTTCCAATATACAGGACTAGTATTTAGGAGAGGAAATCTTCACCTCCCGGGCTCCCGTGATCCCCTTATTTTAAAAAATTCAAAAATTGTATTTGCGAGTTTGGAAAAAGAAATGAAGGTACGGATGTAGCCAATGATGTATCTAAAAAACTTATAAAATATCAATTTTAAATACTTTCTACTCCGAGTTACACAAAAATGCCAAAAGTGTGGATCTGAGTATGTATATTTTTAAATCTCTAGACTTTATCAGATTTTTCCATTTTTGTGTAGCCCACGATACAAAGAATTTCATGTTGTGATTTTGCATCCTTGTAGGATACACCATTGACTATATCCAGAATTATTTTCAGATTTTCTAAAACTTGTAAATATAACTTCTAACTTTTTGTAAAAATGAATGGAAAATTGGAACTTGGGAGTCAAAGAAACTTTTAAATATTTAGTAAATGGATCGATTTTAAAATAAATAAGTTTTTTGTCGAAGAATATTATTCTCGTCCAACTTGAACCCAACAAAAATAGGAAAGGTTCATAGATATTTCAACCCTTTTCACGGAACTAAAAGTGCCTTCGTCCATATTTATATTCATGTATCAAAAAATTCTCTACCCTAGGATTTTTTTGTTGCTCATTTGTATTTTACATGCCAAAGTAATGAATTTAGAATAGTGAATTTATAATGGTTTTTAGTCATCCTTGATTTTTTTATCTTCGAAACTTGGAATGAACATACAACGTGATTGGGATAATTTCACACATTGGACTATGTAAGAGCATGTCTAACAGGCCCTGTATATTTTCGCCCTTAAAACGCGAGTAGAGGGCCCTGTATTCATTTTTCGACGGCCGAAAACTCGGACGAGCTAGCAGACCCCTCAAAACAGGGTTTTAGACAATAATTTGCACAAAAATTTCAGATCAAACATAGCACATACAAAATATATGATGCATAATTCATAGTTTTTAACATCACAACGCGATCATGGGCAATGTTCAAGCCACGGAAGTTCCCAAATGTGATCAACCATCAACGAGTCCATTGCCAGCGGCGCCACCACTCGCCGGAGACTCACCTTGAGCACTTGCAACACGAGCTTCACGTGCAGCCTTCTTCCTCGCCATGATGTCCGTCTTGGTCTCCTTCCACCACGCCAGTTGATCCTCGTCCATGCCGTCGGTGCGCATCATCATGATATCCCTCTCCTCGGCCAAGAGCTCCTTCATGGCCTTGGCTTCTTTGAGTGCGATCATCCTCAAGTCAAGCTCGGCCTTCAACTTGGCATCTTCCCGCCTTGCTTCCACCTTGGCAAGCTTGACCTCCTTCTTCTTCTCGGTGATGAGGAGCTTGGTCTCCAATGTCTTCATCGTCAATGCCTCCTTGGACTTCATGAGTTGATCCAACTTCTCCCAGAAGCTAGCTGCTTCGCCTCAATCTCCTCCTCGTCATCAATCTCTTCGACGTTGCACTCCCCATCGAACGCATCGATGCCGGCGTCCAAATCCACCGCGGATTCATTGAGCATGTCCATGTACGATGTTGTGGACTCAACATCGAACACCTTGTCTACGTCCATGGTGGGTGGCGGCGGCGCGGGTATCGCATCGGACATAACGGAGGGAGGAGGGGCCGTGGCCTTGGAAGACGGTGGAGGCGCGAGGCCGATGCGGCTGACCTGCTTTGTCTTCACCTTGGACTGCGGAGCACCCCTCGGCCCGGCCGCCTTCGTCTTCATCCTGCCCCCTTTCTTGGCAGCCGGCGGGGCTGCGGCCGGCGGAGCTGCGGCCGGCGAAGGGGCTTCGAAGAATTGTTTCGGAATCCTCTTCATCTTCAACGGGATGGTGGCGGAGATCATGGCCGACACGTCGCCGGCGTTGGGCGGACCTTCGACGGGGACATCAACCACCGCGGCCGTTGGAGATGCACCGCCGGTGGTAGGCGGCCCTTGCGTAGGATCCATGGCAGCGGGATCCGGCCGCGACGTTGCCGAGAAGGGCGGGGCGGAGGAGATCGAGCGGCGGCGGTTGGGTTTCGCTGAAACCGTTCGCGCGCAGTGGAGGGGAGGATACTGGTTTGGCCCTCTATTCCCGCTCCCACCCCGCACAAGTAGGGGGCAAAGGCCCGCCCCGTAATCGAAAACAGCAAAAATCGGAGTGGGGGCCGTTTTTACGGGGCCTGCTAGACGGTCGGGTGAAGCTCAAACTCGTATTCCGGCGGTTATTATACGGGTTTGGCCCTTTTAAGGGGTCTGTTAGACATGCTCTATCATAACATGCATTATTGCAGACCTAAAATTGGAAGTGTATTGGGTGTGCTAGTGGACCATGCATAGTATTTGAACAGAGACAAACAAATAATTAGCGTGCACATACATACCTCGACCCATGCCATCCAAAAAGTGTACGCCCAATCAAGGCACAATATACATGACTGTATCTTCCGTGGACTATCTAGCTAGCAAGCTCCTAGGAAAGGGATGGATCACTCCATCTAACGAACATGACATGCATGCCGTGGGCACATTCTTGCAGTGGGGTGGTTATTCATCCATTCATCATCTCACCAGGGTGAACAGATGGATGCTACACATAACCAACAACCACGTACGGCATTTTGTTTGCTGAGGCACGGTGCATGAGGGCATACGCTACTAGCACAAAACGCAACGCAACAAAAACACACACACAAAAGGGGATCCAAAAAGGTTCAATAAGACGTTAAAAGCTACCTACGCACGCGGGGCGCTTGACACGCTCCCCTCCCGTCCTCATCTCTGTGCACGTATACGAACTAAACTGTACATGCCCGAGCAGGTGCACGCGCTTACTTCCTCATATATGCATGGGCAAGGTAGACACGCTGCCCTGTCGGGATGGAATCCAACGGCGCTCCTATGCTTCCTCTCTCTTGTAGTCCCTCATAAACCCATTGTGCAAAATCATTCCTCAACTTATTTAAAATCCAGCACAAGAGAGTGGAATGGATCACGGAGCGACCTTTTGCGGCGCGGATGATTCTATAACAAAAGATCTCTCCTGTCCTAATATATAGACACACAGAACCTCCTACGAGTTCTAGGAAAATGAAATTGAAATACAGCACCAATGTCACATGGTTCTATCGGCGACAATTCTATCATTCCAGCTTAATTTATTTTATCTCCGGTGGCTACATTTGATCATCGGATCATCCATAACCACACTGGTAACCCTAATGCCCGCTGCCAGTGTATTGGTGGTGCTTTCGAGCCGCCTTGTCTCAACTGGTTCCATCATCGTACTGCCCCTTCGAGTTCTTGTGGCTTTTGTGACCCCCTACTCAGAACCTTCAAATTCATATCCTAATTACCAATGTTGACAAAATTCTAGAATTCTAGTATTTTCAGCTCGTTCTGGAATATTAACTTCAAAAAATAGATTAAATTCAAATGAAAACAAATTTTATTAAGAAATTCCTCAAGTTTTGTCAAAATAAATCCATAATAATTTTCAAAATTTCCGAGTTGAGATATTTTGGTGGTGAATGAATTACAGAATTCTAACTTACATTATCTACATCCAAGATGTACAAAAAACCAAAAAGTATGAGCAACGCTCACCCCGAGAATAGACCGGTTTGTCACACAGTCGCTTAATGCAAGATCACTTAGGATGGCGCGACATGAAGTCTATGCTGCCAATCCGCAGGCTATGTTTGGTAAGCAGGTACGTGTCTCTAGCTTCGTACGCACTAACACCTCAATGGTCAACCAAGAAGACAAATTTAAGGAACACACAAGGTTCAAAATTTCGGTGGGTTCCAAAATGTATTTATCTCAAAACAAATTGGACAAGATTCAGGATAAAACTTAAATGATATTGAAATCTTGTGATATTTCATTTGGAATGAAAAATATAGACGAAATAATTAATTCCTGAAACAATTTTTTTTTGAATATTTTATCAAAACGGAATCGAAAACCCTAAACAGACGTAACCTGAAACATGATCCAGCAACAATAAAATTTGATAAGATTTTGTAAAATCTTGCCTGCATGCGAAGCCAGCAAGCTATAGTAAGTAAATAAAGATGCATGTTGATGCAGACCGCAAATCCTCCAACCTGCCTCCCTAAAATTCACCAACTCCGCGGCACTCCACTGCCCCGGGGGCCCGGGCGAGCGGGGGGCTCCGTCTCTTTGTCCATCACCTGCACCGAATCTCACTTAAATCAGCAGCATCATACCGTAATCATCATCTTTTTTGCCCCCACGCTTAACTGGGGAAAAAGGCTAAGCGCGCTCACATCGATCCATCCATCCATCCAACGACGCGCGTGCCCCCACCCCTAAGCTCGCCAGCATATATGCTCGCCCTCCTTTTTTCTCTTTACCAGAAAAGAAAAAGACGGCGACTGAATCATCCATCATGGATCCTGCTCTCGCCTCGCCATCGCCATGGATGGACGGACACACTGTTCCCAACTATGCGTGCGCAGTGCGCGCTTTGGGATGGAAATTCGGGGGAAGCAGCCGTTTACATATATGTGTCTTGACCTTTATATGCTGTAGGGCCAGGGCGTGCTCGTACTGTATCCCATGCACGTAACCGTATATACAGGGTTCCCTTCCGTAGAAGGAGCCTGCCTTGCAGAGGAAAAGCCTTTTGTTTACCTCGAAGAGGTAAAAAACCTGCTTTGGATAAGGAGCTGGATATAGATGTGTATCTTGCATGCATGGTACGAGTACGTACGGGGATGCAAGTCATGTACGTCTACGCTGTTTAGTAGTATTCTGTCGTACGTGTCAGGGAGTATTCTGCCTCTGAACCACGCATGCATGATTAAGCCATCGGTGGAAGTGGAAGCATTCATAATCAGGTGTGTCAGTGTGCGTGCAGGTTCCGAGGTCACTTAGAACACACTTCCAGTAACCCCATGCCCTGCCGATATATTACCCCCATCATGCCGTGATTGTGTGAATCGGCGTGAGTACTGTCAGAACCCAGAAGGTAACAACCTCTCTCGTAACTCCCACGTCCTGCTGTAATTAACCAGAGAAAAGGAAATCACAGCCATGTCTTATGCACCAAGAGAACCTTTTTCTTTTTAACCTTATTTCTTCTTTCTTTCAGAGACGGCAGCTAGCAGGTCGATCGAGCGTGCGTAATTATTGCAGAAAGGCGTAAAAGCCAGCCGATCGACCATGCATATGATTCATCTAAGCATCAATGATTTAAAAGGAGGCTCTCTGTCTCTGCCTAGCTAGCTAGTAGCGTGGTTTATACACGCATAATTTCACTATGCATGCTTTTTTTTGCACTCTCCTTTTTAAGGAGGAGCAGCAGCATAAACTCTCCTTTTCTTCTTGAGTGGATGGCAACTTTGGTGGTGAAATCATGCCGTTTCCTCCGTGTCATGCATGGGATAGATGCAAGCAAGCAAGGTCGCCTACATACTGCTTTCGCTCCTTTCCTAGCTTGAAGAAAGAGAGACGATCGAGGAATAAAAAGAAAGCAAGCAGCCATAGATTGATTGTCGCTTTTCCTTTGCTCAAGTTGTTACCACCCACGACCCAAAGCAGGGCGGGCATCATGGGGAATGATCGATTTGATGTGTGTGCCTGCCCCTTCAGGCTTGAGATCATCTGCATGCCCGTGTGCTCGATCTATCATCGACCGATCGAATTGATCAATCCTTGGCTTGAAGAAACATAGTTGGTGCAAAGGTGAAAGCATAAAAACACATCATGGCTGGTTGGTCTGGTACACTCCACTCCACTCCACCATGCCACACCCAACCTAAAGGCTAGCTGCGCTTTTTAACCGCCATGATTAGCTCTATCATCAACACTTTAATCAGGCACTCCACCACTTTACATAATATCATAATTTTTAACCATGGCCGGATGGCATGAGCGGAACAGTCCAGCTCAGCTCTCAGCTCTCAGCTCTCAGCTCATGGCCTCCCAATTGAAAATGTGCACCGAGAAAGTGTAAGAGCTTTAGCTATCATTGCCCACTGAGGGCATGTTCATCTCTCTCTACTTTTCTCTCTAACAAGGTGTGAAGGCACCTGGGGAGCTCTTGACAAAGAGCATCATGCTTGATGGCCCACGGCATGGTATGGAATGAGGGCGTGTAGCTAAGAAAAGATGGCATGCATAAACCTTTTGGTAGGGAAAAGGAGGAAGAGGCCAGGGAGTTTGAGACGCCAATGAAAGGAAGAGAAAGGATTAGCCACTTTCCAAGGCACGCAGAAAGATAGATTGCACTACTAAAAGTCGGTCATGTCATGGGGTTGGAAAGCAAGCAAGAAAGGAGGAGCTAGCCTCCTCCCTCCTCTCATGTGTCTTTTGAGACGGTCTAGCCAAATGCTGCTAGCCAGCAATTAGTGGGATGCGCCCTGCAAGAAAAGATGCCTATCTTTGCATAAAGGGAACAACACACACACCTTCTTTGTGTTTGCTATTAAGGGTCTTGTAATGTTCCCTTTTGTTTAATTAGTTGGTCCGGCCGCTTTGGCTTTGGTACACATTTCCTCGTTGAAAACGAATGTGAGGCGAAAGGTTGAGCCCCCGAAAAGGGGCAGGCTCCGGCTTTGTGTGAAAAGTTCCTCAAAGCCTTCTTTTCGCAGTGCCCTCATGCCTTTTTATTAGTCAAGCTTAACAATTCCTTGCTTTCCCCCTGCCACCACATTTGCCTCATTCTTGTGGTACGAAAAGATATTTGGTGATTGTACTGCTGCATCTATGCTTTTCTTGTGTGTTCGTAAAGCAAGAGGTGTGCTTTTTTGGGTGTTCGAGTGCTTGCATTCATTGCGATGACAATGATAAGATTCTTCGGAAACATGGAAAGGGGGGCTGCAAATTGAGGCGATAAATTCTCCCCTCCGAAAGTGCCTACAGGTTTTCCATACCTTCATCTTTTATGTGTCCTTTTTTTAGAACCATGCAAAAGAACTGCATGTTATATATTAAGAGGGGGAAAGAGTCCAACAAAGGTCAAATTACACATTTCAGAAGAAATATTTCTCAACCTATATCAAATATTTCTTCTGAAATGTGTGCTTTTTCTGACTAATGAGAGAACATATATATTGTGTCATGATAAAATAAATTTGCACTTCTGTAGTTACTTACTTCAAGCTCTTGTTGTGTACTTAAAAAAATATACTACTACCTCCCCTCCGAATTATAAGTGAACAGGCACACTAAAACGCATCTATATACGTGTGATACAGAAACATGCCAGAACTTCTTACAATTCCAAATGGAGGTGTAATTTTTAAACGGAGGGCTTTTTTTTAGGGGAGAAAAAAAATACTAGTGCTCTTTTGTTTGCATATCAGAGCCCACTCTGTGCAAAATGCAGTCGTCGTGACCAAAATGGCCCGCTCCTCTTCACTCTTTGGAGGCAGAAACAAGATAAGGCCCAGCCCACCTACTGATACCAGCTGCCAAGCCCTTGAGATCCATCCTGGGCTATTTAATTATATCTAGTTGGTCCAGGGCCTAGCAGATCAGCAATGCTGAAAAGATCAGGAGCTGACTTCGCCAGATCATCAGCGGCCAACGATCAAAGCACAGCAATTGACAGAAACCTAGTGAACGAAATGATATAGCAGCAACTAAACGGTAACAGGATTACACTGTTTGCTAGTGATGCAGTCTTTATAATCGACTATACTAGGTCGAAGGATGTACACAAAACTCTGTAGAATCCCATGATAGACGGCAAAAACTCTAGCAAGAATGATAGTACTGAGACCAGTCGGAAGAGATTGCCTTGCAAGAATCAGTAGTTTCCGATTATCCTGGCCACCGAGGAGTAAGTCCCGAGCGCAGCGCTGATGACCCCGACTACTATTATAGCAATGCTTGCAATTACCTGAAATTGGAGAGGGTGGAATAACCGAATCAGCAGGGATCGCAGAGAAAAAACTGAATGTTCAGAAGCTAAGTTTATTATGACAGTTGCTATCTTACCTGTGTACGCGTAGCTTTATTCTGTGTGATCTTCAAGAAGCACAAGGCGGGCATTATGACTGCCTGTTATCATGGAAAAATATTAGAAAGAGTACGTTTGTTACTCTGTCATCTGAATTTCTTAAGCGACAGGTTTTCAGGAGAAGAAAATTAGCAGATGGATGAGACTGTTATTCTCACAAAACAGCCGCATGGATGGTAGTCAGGTCTACCATTCCATTGGATAACAGTATTTTCTTTTCACATGTTTGACCTTTCCACAATTTTATCTTATTATGCAGCTCAGTACAATAGTAGAACAATAGGAGTATTAAATAGCATACCACAAGTATACTAAGAAGAGATCCAATCAGAGCCATCACCAGACCTGAAAGATGCAACCCACATATCAGAAATATATGGTCCTCTACGAAAGTTTACAAACCAGATGACTACTTAAACAGCTAAACTGCACACAACTATTGTAGCCAGAAGTGTTTTTGGAATATGTACAAGATGTTTTAGGTTTTTTCGAAAATGCATGTATCTAGACGTGTTTCAGTGTGCAGGTTCACTCACTTCGGTCCGTACCTACTCCATATTGAAACATCTAAGAGGTCTTATAATAGTGAAGGGAGGGAGTAGCTTAATGCAGCCCTTGAATCATTAGTAAACAATATTTATTCAGTGCATACTCTCAATCCTAAAACTATGAAAAGGTCATTTTTCCAATAGCGTGCAAGAGAATTATGTTGAGAATGTAATGAATTCAAATGTTGTTTCAACTACCAATGTTGGTACTTAATATTTTTAATGTGTCACTTTGCATTTAGCTTCCAGCAAGATCAATAACTGCATGTCATAGGAGACCACAATTCATGGAGCATTTGCCATTCCAAAGTAGTGTGTCTCTATAGCAAACGTGCTTTCATTTCGAGAAGGGAAATAAAATAAAAATGTACTACAATAAAGTAAATTGGATATCCTTCTTAAGAGCAATGACACTGAAGAATGAATTCCTAAAAGACTAGAAAAGCCAGCATGTCATAAAAATGCATTCTATGAACAGAAGATTCAACATTCATTTTTAAAAGAAGAGACGGCAATAACAATCAGTGCTGAAAGAAAAAACAGATCAATATTCAGAAAAAATAGGTGCACAACGTACCAAAGAATGGCAGAAGAAAGGCAATGACAACAGTTGATGCAACTAGACCACTCCTCAGTATGATAGAGACAATTGTTTCATTCAAAAACCCTTCAGGGCGCAATTCCTCTAAACTCCGAGCCAATGGGTTTAACAACAAGGCATATCTGTTTGTGGTTAAGGATGAAACTATTCCATATGAAGTTAGGCACAGTGAAAATCAACATAATCCTAGATGCCTTAGCATTAGAGATTTGACAATAAATTTCACAAAGGATACTTGGTGAAAGGGTTGATCACCTGAAACACCAAAAAAAGATTTAATGATCGACATTAAGAAACAGTTATAGTACCAGGAACCAAAATTAAGGAATAGACAATTCTTACCGTCGTCCACAGTGCGACTTTCGACGCAAATGACTCTTTTGGAAGATTCAAAGTTATTTGTGACAGCGTCTTGTCACCAAACATGAGATAGCCAAAAATAGCAAACGAGCCATATATTGCTGTGCAAATCACGAAGCTGTAGAATACAATTTATTCATACATTCAGAAATTAAATCATTCATAACAAAACTAACCCGTGTAAGAAAGTTGTTAATACATACCATATGAAAAGTGCCTTAGTGAATTTTGTGCGGTCAGACATTGACTGGTAGATATTTGGAAATACTGAGTGTCCAGAGTAGCAGAAACCATAAATGCCAATAGCAAAGGGCACGCCGCTCCACTTTACTGCCTCCCCAGTCTGATGGAACCCTACATCTTCAGTAGTGCCAACTAAAGCAACAGATACAAAAACCAGAAGAGTTGCAATGACACCACCCGCTGCACAAGTAATTGTACTGTGTCAATACTACTAATGATGGCTGTAATAAAATTAGTTAAGCAGGCTAAGACTAAGGGTAGTGAGACCTGAAAGGTATGAGAGCACCCGAAGATCTCGCAGCCATACTGTGGGCAGGACCACAAGAGCAGTTAACATTCCAAAGAAATGTTTACTGTCGACATGAATCCCGAAAAAATTAAGATTAACGCCAGGAAAGATTGATGTCATATTATCACCTTCCAAAATAATGAATTCCACACAATATGACTGCATTCAATAAATATATGTATGAGATAAATGTTTATTTCCCAAGAATTATACATGAGATAAGTCTGAGAAACAGTTCGCTAATTTGCATAATCATCAAGCAATTAGATGACAAACTTAAAATATAAGCCAGGTAGAATGAGGTACTTACATACAGCTCAGTATATAAAATAATCTGCAGAAACAAAAAAATAATAAACCTCAGTCGGTGATTCTTTACGTTCAAAGAAAAATAATTTATGCATGAAAGTAAGAAAAATGGGGCTAGAAACATAGATGTGTATTTTCTCAGCCTAGGGGTAGATAAGACTTTTCTTTCTAGAATACTTGGGGTAGCTAAGACTTGAACTTCTTTCTTATGATTTTGACATATTCATGTCACATGAATTCTGAAGTGGGCGGTAATATTTCAAAAATAGGAATAAGGATCCAGAGTCTGAATCAGCAGGTGCTTAGGTTAGCTTGTGAAATTTAGATATGGCAATGATCCAGCAAGGATCAGAATTATTCTAGCTTGTGCACTTTATGATGTGGCAAGGACCCAGCAAGGATCAGGTTGTCAAGCTAACACCAAAGCACATAACAAAATGACAACAGGAGGGTGGACACACTGCATGTCTCTCCATTGTTCACATGTGATGCTTGTGCAAATAATATAATTTCGTTTTTTACAAAATGAATAGCAATGACCAAGAAAATGTATGCATGTAAGGCCAGTATATTGCTGAACGCACAAGCTTACAGCCAAATACAGGAGTAGTTTTTTAAGGTTGTGCTATACTGATTTATGACTTTTGGACTTTTGGTGGTACTCAGATGCTAACAACATAATCTAGAATGCTATCTGATCCATCTTATTGTACAGAAACCAGGACTTTTGGTAGTACTCAGATGCAGAGGCTGGGGTGTCTTCCCCTTTCCGGGAAAAAAAATTATAGAGTGTTGAACGATCCATCTTATTGTACATAAGACAGGACTTACAGATATGATCAAGCGGCCAATTCTTCCAAAGGCAGCCTCCCCGATGTCTGGATAGGTAGAAATGCCATCTTTGCTCTCAAAACAATGCTTCAGAAGAACTCCAGTATAACAGCAAACAATAGCGAAAACAGACAAAACCGCAAGACCAGCCCATCCAGCTTCATGAATTGTAAAAGGAGTGGAAAGAAGGCCAACACCAGCAAGTACGTTAATACCTGTCGAAAAAAAAAGAAACATATAACAGTCAAACATGTTTAATCGTAAGAAAGTAACTGAACACCCCCAACTTTGTAGCCTGTATGCAGTACCATTGAACACTGTTTGTGTTACACTGCATCCTTGACCGACATAGATCTCTCCAGTATACTGAAACGAGAGTTTCTCATCTCTAGCCGAACCGAGAAGATGTCTCCGCAGGCTCTTGGTAGATTCTAGTCTATCCGATATAAGAGGCAACTTCGGGTCAGAAGCCAGAATGCTACGGCCACCATCAATTGAGTACTTGCTCGTTGAAGGGCCCAGGTAACCGAAGATCGGAGATGCAGCAATTGTGTAGGTGTCAGTTGTTTCTCTGCAAGATAAACAGCACACAGTGAGCATACCATCTGTATCTGTACATGAAAAGGGGAACTTGATGGCATTATTGTATACGACCAGCTACAGTACTAAAAATTTGCCTGCAAAGGCATTGATTAATGATGCTTTATGTTCTGGTGGCACCAATCAATGCAATCCCGAACCCGATCGGTAATGAAAATAAATGCGTACCCAAGGTGGCAACACATGTAGTGTCAGCTTTGAACATTTTAGTTTAATAATACTATTTTTATAAAATGAGATCATTAGTACATACTTATGCTAGAAGAAGCCAAAGTATACATTTCCTAGTTCGTACCCACTTTATGTATCATAGGACGATTTGTCGTACGATTGCAAATACTCTTTTGGAAGATTCAAAGTTATCTGTGACAGTGTTTTGTCACCAAACATGAGTAGCAAAAGACTGTGCATCCTATCAGGCATTATCGTTGTCTGTGGCCTACCGGATTCAGTTAGCCTTCGCCGTTGGAACGAACAGATCAGACCATTCCCGGAGTATCAGTGAACTGTAGGCCATTCGGAGCCCTCGAACCAACGGCGCTGGACCCTATGGAGATCTACCGTGACAACACGATCAGCTCCCCCAAAGATTTCAACCAGACACGTCAATGGTCAATCCACTTTCAGTGCTAGCGCTCTGTCGATCCGCTCCCAATTGCAGCGTGAACAGCTGAACCAGACCCACTCTCATCTACTAACACAGAAATTGTACTGAACAGCGGGGAAATGGGCAGAGCAGCCACACTGCGGACAAGGCGATTGAGCAGAGAATGCGACAGCGCGGCGCAAGCACGTACCTGTAACTCTGCGGCCACTGGCGGGACTCGAACGAGCCGACCCCGTCGCCGTCCTCGTCCTGACCCTCATCATCCTCCCCCTCGTCGCCGTCCTCGGAGTCGTCGTCGCGGAAGCTCTCCCGGGGGCTCTCGTCGATGTCGCCGTCCTCCAGCGTCATCTCGTCCTCCTCCTCCTTCCGGTTCCCCGCCGGCGCCATCTCGAAGTAGGAACTACAGGGGGCGGGGAATGCGCGGCGGAAACCGAAGTAGGAGTAGGAGCAGGACGACACGCGATGGTTCGAGACGGATGCGGAATAGGCAGTAGGTGATTATTGGCTGGCGCGGTGATTATTGGCTGGCGCGGTGATTTCGGGAGGAGGCTGCGGAGGCGGGGTTGGGCGGGGGGGGGGGGGGGGGGGGGGGGAGAAATAGGATGAGCTCGCGCGCGTCGCGACAAGGCGGCGGGAGGCGCGGCTGGCTCACTGGAGTCTGGAGCGGGGATCCCGCGGCACGCAGCCTCCCTGGCATTACCTTCACTGGCGTGTGGGCCGTGCCACCACGCGTCGGCGAAGCAACGGTGGGGGCGGCGGCGGTTTCGGCCAGTTCGCTCGCGTCGATGTGACCTGTGACCTGCGTGGCGGCAGAACTCGGCAAGTTCGGGAATGCGATGAGCTGGCGCCACGGGCAATGCACGTCTCTCTGACTTGTGGGGCCACGATAAGGACTTACTGAATTGTTATATCACACTCGTATTTTTATCAAAATATGCGGAAATTGGAAGATGATCGACACACCTTGAGAAATAGCAAAACTATGCGACTAACCAAACACGTCATAAACTAGAGTATGTCGACCAATTTTGCGTGCGTGGTTGCTAAAAACTTCAAATATATTTTTTAATTTTTTGTAAATCTGATAAATAACTAATTAACATTTTAATGCCCTAAACCGCATCGCAGAAATAAAAATAAAGAGAAAGCACAACTTTCTTTTTTCCCCTAAAATAAGGTGTCCTTATTGGCTCCCCCTCGTCTCCCATGGCCGGTATGGCCTAGTGGGCGGGGGAGGAGCTTTATGTAGTTTCGGTGCATCTCATGTCTCCCTAATGGCGGTATTCTGACGGTGGAGATAGTTAGATGTTCGGTATAATAGCATTGCCAATGGTGTATATGTCACACAGATTGGATCTTTGAGTCTTGCCGATAATTCGTTGTTCGATACAATAGCATGCCTTATTATTGGTGACAACTTTCATGCATTCATTGTCTTGGTCTTCCTCTATGGTAGTGTGGTGAGCCAGAGGGGTGTGTCATGGGGCGTAGTGAATTGAGCGGAATCGAGGTCTCGCATCATGTGGCGTCCCTCGTGCAACTCTTCAAGAACCTTAGTTTTAGATTATTTAGGTGTATATGGGTTCACTTTTCTGAAGTTTTTTCTCGGGTTGTTTGGTAGGGAGCCAGTGAAGGTTAGATGTGGAGACTACGAATTCAAATGATTTTGATGTAACACTTCTATTATTATTATTTTCTAGTCCCATGCAGTACTACTTCCTCTGTTTTTATTTTATTTTTATAAGACCTTTTTAGCAAATTATTTATGATAGTATGTCATCAAAACTTCTTGTATGGAACATGGAAGTATTTATTAAGCATTGAAGTTTAGAAGAAAAGGCAAGTTTCTCTTCGTTTTGTTGTGTAGGTTTGTGCAGGTACCAGCCGGCGGCGTCGGGAAGATAGCGACGCGGCCAGAGTGGAGTTTTGGGGCGGCGGCCTTCGTCTTCGGTGGTGATGTTCCGCGGGGCATCATCGCCGGCCACGCGCTCGTCTCTCGGCCGCGGATCCTCGAAGTTGCGGTGCGTGTTTCCCGAGCTGGATGCCGAGTAGCGGCGGATTTGACGCAGTTGAAGAATCGAGCTGATGTTGTTTGCTGCTTCGATGCTGGCGATGGCGTAAGGTGGAGGATCTGAGGATCTGAGGAGCGTCAAATCAGCTTCTCGCAAAAAAAAAAAGACAGTTATAAGATCTGACTTACCTATACTAGCTAGCCTTTCAAACTAGCAGCATACCCAAAAGGACACACACAAAATCCCAAAAAGGAACCAATTAACAACGGACAGATCGCACGCCTACACTACACACCCCATAATGTCGATACACTACACTACACAGCCAGCCAAAAGAAAATATCCCAGACCGATCGACCCATGGCGCGAAGTGCAAAAAAAACGATATCTCCACAGCGATGTACGTGTCGTGGAGCGGGGTCGCGCACGTGACTTCCGATGGAGCTAGCTAGCTCGTCTGGCGTGGCGTGCGCCGTGCAACTTACAACTCGGACCAAGGAGGCGGCAGCTGGCCAGGCTTGTTCCATTCGTACAAATGGACGATCGAGCCATCGCCATTGCACGTTCCAAAGGTCGATCGGCGCACGCGACCGGGTATTTATTTTAGGTTATCTCGACACGTACTCGACGCATGCTGTTTGTCAGGCGCGTTCATGCACGTACTACGTACCGACAAAGTAATGCGTGCTGGCTGGGTATGCGCATACAGTATATAGGAATGAATGAATAATGTGGAGGTGCAGGAGAGAATATCTCATGGGAGTGAGCTCGACGTTCGCATGTGGGCGAGATGAGATCGCACCGCCGGCCACTTGTGGTCTGCATCTTGAATGGGCGGTGTCGCCGTGTCGGAACGGTGACGAGGCTTTTGACCCCATCAAATGTGCGCCTATCTACTCCCTTCATTCTAGAGCGTGAGTCAGGATTTTATTTTTATATTGTCCCGTATATAAAGCTAATAAGTTACTTCTTCCATACCGGTTTGTTGGGCTAGCACGTAGTCTAAGAAATATGTTTGACTATAAATTTGACCAACAAAATATAAATCATATATCACAAAAATAATATCATTGGAAAGAACTTTAAATATCAATCCAATGGCATAATTTTTGTGACATATAACTCATGTTTTATTGATTAATTTTATAGTTAAACTTTTTTCTCGAACTACGTGTTAGTCTAATAAACCGGTATGAAGATAGTACAATTTTGCATTAATTGGAGTTAATTAGCATATGCAGTCACACCTTCCTCTCCTCCACATGCAGCCCGCACCTTCCTCAGTCCTGCAGTTTCGCACGTCCACCATGCATGCAGTAATTTTAGGGCTGTTTTTATTGGCTATACCAGATACGAAGCATCACAATCCGATCTAATTAGTCACAATTTTAGCCTTAATCACCTTAATCCTTGGGCCAAGATATTAGAGGATTGTGACTTACGCTCTAGAACGGAGGGAGTATCTTATTTTTTTAAAAAAATAATAGGTCTATTAATAATAATTAACAGCAATACAAAGAGCGCTAAAATTAATAAAATTCTAAATAGATCTTTGGACCACCTACGAGCCGAAGGCGCGTCTCCGTCATCACCCCTTGGTCAGTGGACCGAGCAAAAATTATCCAATAACTTTTCTTTGGTAGATAGACAAGAAATCGTCTTGCTAAGATCTCAGAAGACCAACACACCAAAGCAGCAAGTATCGACAATGATGAAAATCGTAGATTGAAAGAGATTGACCTGAAACCACACAACAAATAGAAAAAACAATCGAATTCCATGAGTTCCGTCGAACAAATGACTTCACACGCCCTCTGAGGGTGAGAATGACATTGTTCTGACTTTAGGATATAGCAGACGGCTCACTATTCAGAAGAAGAGACTGAAAACAAGCTAAACAAAGAATTGCAACCCTCCCGTCTGCGAGGGGTCGTGGTCCGGCACACCTTCAAGACCCAAAGGCCACCAGAGGAGGTGCGGACAGTCGTCATCGTAAGGGGGTCAAAAACCTGGATGGGTTCTAAGGGAGCGGCCAATTATACAACTGTTCATATACTGACCATGCGTGGCAAAATAAAGCACGACTCTCGTCGTCATGACAAGACGATGCGAGGAGGAGGAGGAGCGCGCATGTATATGTCTTCTTTTTCCAAACTCGTACAAGTGGTAGAAGAGCTCATATTATAAGCTGATCTAAATTCACTCAACTAGCAATGTGAGACTAAACTTTTGTTCTAACTCTTGGCTTGTATGAATGGGTCAAATGAGTCTCTATAATTTTAGGAACTGTTAACATATAATAAATGTGCTCGGTCTATTTGTAGGCAAAATTCCGACAGTTTTCATGGAAAATTGTTTCGATCTATCCAAGCAATGGTCTGCAACAGATGAAAAGTTGTGCTGAGCAAACATTGCTTAAAAAAGAAACTAGGAGTAACTAGTAAGATTATTTTCTATCAAAGTACGGTCACGTGAAGGAGCCACGCCGCGTGTTGGAGTATACGTGTACGCGGTAATTGAGGTAGTGTAGGATAGTTAGGACTCTAGCCTAACTTGTCTTGTACTCCAAGATGATCCCCTGTACGTCTATATATACTCGCCCGAGAGGCTCAATAATACAACCATCATATTCCGCAATCTCTCTCTCCCTCTACCTGCCAACATGGTATCAGAGCGGCACGGCCCTTGACCTAGCCGCCGCCTCCGCTTCCGCCGCGCCGCCCCCGGGGAGGTCGATCTCCATGATCTCCGCCGGGGGCCGCGCAACCCGTACGCAGGGTTCGTCCGCCGATCCGTGATCGGCTGCCCTGCAAGTCTTTTTTCCGATCTCTTGATCGGTTTTCTTTTTTGGTTTACCGATCTTAGATCGGATTGCGTCGCCCATTGCCGTCGTCATCACCGCGCCTCTACTCCGACTATCGGCATCGACGATCTACACCGCGTCCGTGCGCCTGTCACCTGCGCCGCTGTGCCTTCCTCGGTAGGCCGTCGCGGTCTCATGACAGGCTGCCGCGCACCACGGCCGGCTGCTGCGGCTTCCTCGGGAGGCTGCCGCGGCCGACCCCCTTTGGATTGTCTTCGCCGTCATCGCCCGGGATTGCACCGACAACGACGCCGCGGATTCCGATCTGCCGTCGTCACGGACTTGGCGCGTACAGCGCCGCCGTCGGTCTGATCAACCGATCTGGCGCTCGTCTCCGCCGAGTACGTCCCCGAGCACGCGCCTACCACCGATCGAGCATCGGGCTGCCGCTGCGTCGCCCCTTCGGGCCGTAGTGTCGCCGCCTTTGGTCCCAGCCGCCGGCTACCAACGCGCCTTCTCAGGCGTGTCCGTCGCTGGTGGTTCTCACGCCGCTGCACCGACTCGCGCCCTGCAACTACGCCGCCCCATCGGGCAGTAGCGTCGCTGCACGCGGTCATCGTCGTCACCCTGCAAGGACGTCGCAGGCCTCCACCGCGCCACCTCCCTCGGCGCGGGTCGCCGCCGTCCGCGCATGGTCTTCGTCACGTCGCCGGGTTCTTTCTCGCCTACTTCGAGCACCGCCGCCGCATCTCCACAGGTAGCCTGCCTGGCCACTCCTGGCTGTCGTAGGTCCCGCCGACTACCCCTCCGTCTAGGCATCCAGTCTGACCACCCCTGGTCGTCGCTGGTTCGCCGCCTTCTACGTCTTCGTCCAGCACGACTTCGTCGCCATCGTCCTCGCCTCGTCCTCGACCACACCTACTCGTCTACTCCGACAACCGCGGCCTGCATCGGCACCTCGCCGATCTGCGCAACGCAACCGTCGTAGAGTCCTCCTCTGCTAGTCTCCTCTCCGACATGGCGTGAAGTTGTTTCTGCTGGTCCCGTTCTTCGCATGCCCGGTTTTGGCAACACCGGTGCGTGCCTTCGTTCCCGACGCGTTCCTGAGTCTGGCAAGCTCGGTTGTAGCGCCTCGTCTTCATCGGCTTCGACAAGGTCTTCATCGGCATCGACTACCTCCTCTACGTCTGCCTCGACTGCGTCATACCGACTTCGTCTTTGCATACTCGGTTTTGGCACAACCAGAGTATGCCTTCGTCCCCGACGTGCGCCTGGTTTTGGCAAAGCCATGGCCGCACCTCGTCCTCGACGGCTCGGACTGCATCGGCTTCGGCACCGCTCTCTCCGACGACTGCCCTGACGCGTCTCCGTCCTTCTCCTGGCTGCACTATGCGCACGCGGCTTAATATGCGGCTACCTCGACACCGGCAACCCCGACCACGACATCGACCACGGCGACCCCTCGCGCGGCTACCTCGACCAAGGTTGCAGCACCCACCGCTCTCGGCTCACTCAAGGGCTACCACCTCGCATGAGCTCCTCACCAGCATCCTCCGGTCCAAGCTTCTGCGCCGTGACACCGTCCATGACGTCCCTGCTACCACTGCGGGGGGATGTCAGCGCACTGGTCTACTTCGGCTCTCCAGTCTGACCGTTCGCGACGTTCCAGTTGTTCACGCTGCTACCGCTACGACTGCGGGGGGATGTTGGAGTATACGTGTACGCGGTAATTGAGGTAGTGTAGGATAGTTAGGACTCTAGCCTAACTTGTCTTGTACTCCAAGATGATCCCCTGTACGTCTATATATACTCGCCCGAGAGGCTCAATAATACAACCATCATATTCCGCAATCTCTCTCTCCCTCTACCTGCCAACACCGCGCAAGCGGACGAGTAGCCTGTACATGTGCAATGCAAGGCTAGATCCTGAAATAGCCTGCCGTGAGTTTTACCTACAGGCTACAGCTGAAGCCAAGAGAGGAAGCAGATGTTCATTTTTTTTTCCTTGAGGGCTTTCCTGTAATCACCCACGTGTACACGTAAAGCTTTACTAGGAACTTGGTACGAGATCATTTTTTTTTCCTCTGCCAAGGACGCCCGGTGTTCGGTGTGTAAAAGAACTGGGTCGTAGCAATGGGAGCCCACCAGGACTCCGAAGCCCGCCAGGGAAGAGGCCCACGCGCAGGCGCAGCACCTGCGGCTTGGCAACCACGACGCGCTCGTTTGTTTAGTACCACCTCGCCGAGGGGATGAGTCTGCGCTAGGAGGAACTGCTATATAGTGAGCCCTTGGTGCGACCTTTGAAGATACTTACCTGGACGGGGTCTACGGCCGATCAAGGAGGGTCGTGGCCTAGATCAATGACCCACATGTGCGTTGGTCTACCATCTCCCCGAGTGGGAGAGTGGACGTCATAATTTGTGGTACAGGGGGTACGCGTTCGCGCGGCCCCTGCCAATTCACAAAATTAAAATTTGGTCCTTCTCCTGATTTTCGGTGGTGCCTACTTGAACAAAATCGGTCCTTGTCTTTGGAACATCAACTTTTCTGTGCCTTTTCCTTGGCCCCTCCTACTCATTCATGAGTAGCTAGTGCGGCCCTGTAGTCTGTCTTTTGGTTTTCTTCTGAATCCTTCAGTTTCTTCTCCTCTTACCTACCGACAGATGCTGGCAGGTCTTGAGTACGTTGAAGTGGATTTGGCCATACAAATGACACGCTTGAACCAGGTCGGGACCCAGAACCAACAATGAATATTCAAAGTCGGGACCCAGAACCAACAATGAATATTCAAAACACGGGTACTCCGAGGTACGCGCAAGTAGATGCTATTCACATGAATGACTTGCCTCAAAACTTGAAATACGATTTTTGGACCAGTTTGAAAATCGGGTTCATCAGTACCCAAGTAACACCGCTAATTCCGCCCAAAACCATTGTGCTATACTTACAAAATTCAAACGTTGTTAGGATTTCCTTGAAGCTCTCGCAGTGGTGTAACCTTGTGCCGAGGCACCAACCAAAATCGCGCTTGCCCTCGCTCTTGTTAACACGCGAAATGAGACCACTAGCACGGAAATAAACTAAAAAGAACATATGTGTATGGTACGGTCCTCGACACTGTCGGTGTGGAAGACTGTTTAGTCTTTGCACGTTCCTACAAAAAATAAAATTCATATGTGGAGATGCTTGGAGCTACCCCATGCAATGGGGTTTAACAAACCGCACATGCAAACAAGCTCCCAATGAACTCTATATCGGCTGGGTTGTGGAAGTGTTCGCCATGCGATCTTTACATGTCCTAAAGTATGTGAATTCTCGAAGATTCTTGGTATGGACGAGCTTATAGCCCAGGTATGCAGCATGGAGAATGATGGTGGCTCAGTTCTTGAATGGCTACACCGTGATACATCAACCAAAGCGCCCCTACCGCTGGAGGATGACACAAATTATTTACTGCCAGTCGCGATATGTTACATATGGTTGGAGCGCAAGAAGGCACCACATGGAGAATCGGTTCAACCTCTAGCTAGATCAGCACAGGAAATTTCCTCGCTTGCCTTGAATTTCTTGAGAGCCAGGAAGAAAAGGCAAGGTATAGACAGACACGAATGGGCACATCCAAGAATTTTCTTTTCTGAAACTCAACGTTGATAGAAGCTTTTGCGCTGATACAGTTTCTGAGAGTATGGGAGGAATTATCCGGGATGTATTTCTTAAGGCTTGGTTTGTTAATGTTAAAGTGTTGATGTAGTAGATATTTGGCAAGCCAATCTTAGATATTTCAGAAAATTAGCTTAAGGTTGAAATGCTCATTTAGAGGCTCTATTAGTGAAAATAATAAATATTTGGTGAAAGAGTACGCTATTCTTGACATTAAATCTGAAACCACCCCTCTTAGTGATGAAGAGAAAGCTAGATTTGACTTCATCCTTATGGACCTTGAAAATTTATGGATTATACAAGAAACCAAGGCTAGACAAAGGTCTAGGGAGAGAGATATTTTAGAAGGGAATAGAAATAAGCTCATTTCCATGTTGTAGCTAATCAAAGAAGAAGAAGAAAGTTGATCCATGTTTTAGATGGGCCTGAGGGCCTATTGCTAAAACCAAAGAGATGTTAAAAGTAGCTTCAGACTACTATAAGGATTTATTTGGTTTTGAGGCTAGGCCTGATATTAACCTTAGGCAAGACTTCTTATCTGATGAAGAAAAGGTTAATGTAGAAGAGAATAATATTTTAGGAGGGGTCTTCTCTAAGGGAGACGTCAAAATTGTAGTATTTGACTCTTATTCAGATGGAGCTCTAGACCTGATGGCATTTCCTTTATGTCCTACCAACATTTTTTGGATATTACATATAATTATTTGTTGTCCATGTTTGATGTACAGTCTCAGGATAAATTAGATATCTATAGGTTAAATTTTGCTATGATCGCCCTTATTCCAAAAGAGAATGATGCTAGATCAATGTTTTTTTAGACCTATTAGTTTGCTTAATTGCTCCTTTAAGATTTCTACTGAAGTCTTAATTAATATATATGCTTTGATCATTGGGAGGTTAATCTCCTCTTATAAATTTGCCTTTATCAAAGGGAGGTTAATACTAGACAGTGTTGTAAGTGCACATGACATTATTCATGAGATACATAGGAAAAAGGATAAATAATTGGTCAGTAAAATAGTTTATGAAAAAGCATATGATAAGGTCAATCTGGAATTTGTGTATGAAACCTTAGAATGTAGAGGGTTTAACCCGATCTTCGTTAGGATGATTAAGCAGATTACCCAGGGTGGCTAAAGTAATTTCTTTCTCACTAGTAAATATTTAAGGCAAGGGGACCCGGTTTCCCCTCTCCTCTTTAACTCAGTTGTAGATGTATTTTCTAGGATCATAATTAAAGGGTCTCAGCATGATTTGATTAGAGGCCTATGCCCAAATTTCGTTCATGGTGCGTTGATCAGCTCACAGTATGCCGATGACATCCTGTTTTTTCTTTAAAATGACACTTGCTAGAAATTTGAAGTGGAATCTCACTTGTTTTGAGAATCTAATTGGCTCTTAGATAGAGATATATTCAGGGTGAAGGTGCCTTGTGGAGAAAAGTAATAGATGATAAATATGAAACTATGAACCCTAATATTCTCTCTTGCCATGATGTTCATCTTTCTATATTTCGGAAGGGAGTGATGTGAGCATCAAAAGCCGTTAAAATAGGGTTTAAATGGCTTGTTGGTAATGGTAGACAAATCAAATTCTGGGAGGATATCTGGTTTCACAATTCTCCTTTAGCTGTCCAGTTTTGGGATATCTACTTTTTTTCTAATCAACAAACTCAAACCATTGCCGAGCTTATGGAGAGAAAATTAGGGGTAATTTTAGAAAAACCTTTACAGAAAGCATGATGATCCAATGGCAAGAGCTTATGATTATTGCTAGGAGTATTTCCTTTAGTGACCAGGAAGACCAGGCATGAATCAAAAGGGCTACACTCCTTCAGTTATATGTATTTCTATAATTAATATTAGAGGGGTTAAACAAATCTTCCTGCCTTCTGTATGGACTTTGGAAATCCCCCCCTAGAGTTCCCGTTTTCAGGTGGCTCCTCTATCATAACAAAATCATGGCTAGACATAATTTGAGGGCTAGAGGCATCCTCAAACCTCTAGAGTGCGAGTTTTATAAAGAGATTGGGTCAGTTTACCATCTGATGTTTGAATGTGTTGTTGCTAAATCACCCTGGTTAGAAGTTCTTTGTCTTTAATATTCATGTTTCTGACTATGAATCGGTGGATAGTAAGTGGTTATGCAACAATAATTTCTTACATTTCAATGTAGTCTTTGCAGCCATCTTATGGGGCTTGTGGAATTCTAGAATTACTCTGGTGTTTAATAAAACTACATGGTTTAATATGAAGCAGGTTTGGCGCCGGTGTTAACATATCTGAGGCATTGGAAGGTGTCGTTCAAAGAATTAGAAGGAGGAGAAACTGGCCGCTTCATAGATCGCCTACTGTAAAATCTCAAAAGACCATTGAGACTACCCGGGTGCTGAGCTACACTGACTTCAGATGGGTTTCCTCCTGGAAGACCACAACTATATGCAAGAAGCATGGTGGGAGAGCATTGCTAGACTATCTGCAGGCTCAACCAGACGAGGATGGATCCATCCATGTGGTGACCTGATGGCGATGTAAACAGTTCCAAGCGGTTGAGATTTTGTGTCTTAGACTTTCTCTTCCCCGTGGTGTGTTCATGGGTGTGACGATCCTAAGGAAGTTCTCTCCTTTAGACTTTTGAGCCATTGTCTAGCAGTTTGTTTAGTTCTCTAAGTTTTTATTTTTTTGTAAAACTTTGTATATTTCTTTTCGGTTTGAAAGGGAACAGAGGAGAAATCCCTTTTAATCTAAAAAATTTATCTGGGATGGAAGAGGGTTTTTTCTAGCAGCCAGTTGATGTGGGATTCCTTTCATCTCTTATCCATCAAGGACCAAGGCTCGAGCCCTTTGTGACGAAATATTCCTAGCGAACCAACTATGATGTAACAATATTGAAGTGAATCCTGACTGCATGAACATGATTGTCGTAACGAATGATGTTGGGAACTCTCATGGGCTGACTGATGCTATATATATGACGAGTGTTCTTTGTTTTATCGCAGTTTTTCGGTACTTGTGTTTTTTCACTAGTTTAGGGAAGCTAATATGGCAACACATGTGTTAGATAGTCATTCGGAGGGTCCTCGGTTGATTATGTGGCAAAAGGACCCCACCCACATTTTCTCGTAGATGTGTTGGCAAACGATGTACCTTTGGTTCCAAATTAGTTAAATTCGCCATGGTGGCTTTCATAAAAATACAGTAATGCAACTGAAGGACAAATGCTGAAACAAAATGAATAAATTATCGAAAGACCGCACATCACACACAAAATGTCAGTAACGAGACAAAATAAAATATTTCAAACAGATTGACCGGCAGTGTGTGGTGTAAATAAATGATATCGCAACACAGAATGACATGGGCGTCAACGTCGATGAGCGTTCATGCGGAGGAGCCAAAGTACATCTGGCTGGCCAGGCTTGGACCAGGACACTGTGCTCGAACAAGCTAAGTTAGCTATCAGGTACCATGTGAAAATGAGCAATGAAGCGCCGATCCATAACGGGCATATGCATATGCACGAAGGTGGCACGAGAGACGAGATGTGATCACCGCGTGCCGGACACTTGTGTTACTAGTAATCGGGAACATGCACGTGCACGTATTGAAAATGCACGATTTTTTCATACATAAGAAATAAAAACGTTCTTACTCGTTTTTCAAGCTAATAATAATTTGTAGAAATAAAATTCCATTGCCACAAGAAAACGTCATGATCCATTCATTTCTCGTACAAGGAAATATTATTTTTAGTTATTCCTACACCCTGCCTCCACGTATGAAAAAGGGCTAGGACTGATAGATGACGAACAAAAACAAGATACTACAGGATCATCCTTTCCCATGTAGTAGAAAACGAAACAAATCCCGTTAAATTATTCATTACTTATAATAAAAAGGTTTAGAGTAAGAAATCCCATAAATGAAAATGTATTTTATTTCTTCATGATGACTTACAAAATTAGGAGAAAACTAATTTCAAAGTTTGTGGAATAATCAAATAAAGATGGTGAAAATGTGTATGCTCATTAATGGCGTCCACACCTGGAAACAAAAAAAAAACAAGTATACCATAATGAGATTTCTGATGTGATTGCAGAAAAACAGTGAGAATGACAATACAAGACAAATTTACATGTTGGGAAGTTTTTGTTGAAGGTGCCTGTTTGCTTGAGAATATGCTCAAAATGAGCCTTGCAGTAAAAGTTGTTGAACATCTAAGAATAGTGAAGTTTAACGGGTTAGCCTAAGGACAACATAAAATTCAGATCATAGAGCAACAAGTGTGTAAAAATGATGCACTATATACCTACTTTTGATCTCGTATCTGTCATGAGATAGTTTTTTTCATCCCTGAAGATGGTAGGGCATGAAACTTCGATAGCTGAATAATATGAACTAAACTGAGTAAATACCACCCAATATTACTTTTGAATGTTTTAGGCTTAATTACATGATGCTCACCCAATTATTCACCCTGGGTTCAACATGAATTTGATAATACAACTAGAAGAAATTCAGACTATTCACTATAGTGACATGGTAATATTCTTAATCTATGTATAACATAAGATAGCTTTTTTCATCCCTATAGATGGTAGAAAATCAACTTCGAGAGCTAAATATTATGAACTAAACCGAGTACATACCATTCAATATTCATTGATTGAACAAACCATTCAATACGACAATTACGAAATAGGATTGCACATCACAAGTTGACTTGTGTAGGATTGACTCCACAACCTATTTGGTGAAAAAATAATAACCATAGAAAGTATATACCTGAATCCAATAGAGGTTGACATGGAGGTCGTCATGAGAGATAAATTTGCTCACATGATACTCGCCGGTCATTGTGGCTTTCTTGGCCGCTCTGAACACGTCGTGATGCCCCTCATATCCTGAATTTAATTTGTGACATTTGAAGGAAAAGTTTGGACACAAATTGTTGGAAGTAATGAAAAAATGAACATAAATTTGGTATATACGCATCTTCTCTCAACTATAAAAACAAATCAAATGGATGGCTAAATCCAAGTGTGCCTAGCGAAGTGCGTGGCGACATGATATAATTTACACATTTCATGTGGATAAAATCCAAGATTCTCAAGCTAGAGAACAAGATTGTGTGTTATTCATAAAATCGATGGCTAGACGGGACAAATGAGATTCAGGAGGAGTCCACTCTGCACCAAGCATTTTCAGTTTCAGCTATCATACTCGATGTCATTCAGAATTAATACCGCATGGAAAGAAGGTACATAGTCGTCGAGTTGTGAAGGAAGTCAGGCATACGGGCAACATTAATTAGCAACAAAAAAAATCCTAAAGAATATTTTGTAGGAACTTACCTTATACCAACAACTCTCTTGAAATCCTTTTCGAGAGCCTTTATCACGTAGTCATGATATCAAAGTTTCTGTTCCCCTAAAGTGCTGAGTTAACCGAAAATACTGGTGCGGCAACCACAACCGGTAGCAGCAATCAACAACAGGAAAAAATCGCAGCTACATCTATGCCATTTCCTAGTACTCTCTCCGACCCATATTAATTGATCTATGTCTAGATTTGTTTGAATTTAGACACTATTTAGTACATAGGTTTATCCAAATTTTGATAAATCCAAGTCAATTAATATGGTCCGAAGAGAGTAACATATATGATTACCTAGCAAACCAAGTTTCATTGCAATGTAGTCATCCATGATTACTCAACCGAATAACAGTTTGAAGAAGGAACCATCGCCCATGTTCAGAATTCAGACAAAGCAGAAGTAAATAGAAATCTCAAGTTCGTTGTTGATTGCATTGAAGGTGCCACTAAAAATTAAGATTTTTATGTGGTTTTTAAATCGCAAGGTTTTGCTAACAAAAGATAACTTAGCAAAAAGAAATTGGCAAGGATGCCAGAAATGTTGTTTCTGTGATCAGAACGAAACGATACAACACTTGTTTATTGATTGTACGTTTGCTAAAGTAGTTTGGCGTATAATTCATATGGCTTTTAATTTAGCTCCTCCAAAAAATATTAATAATCTATTTGGAAATTGGCTACATGGTGTTGATAAGTTAGAGAAAATTCAAATACGAGTGGGTGTTTGTGCTTTGCTCTGGGCTATTTGGAATATTAGGAATAACTTGATTTTTAACAGAACATCAAACTCTTCTTTCATGCAGGTTATTCCTATAACTACCCACTGGATCCGTATGTGGTCTTTCCTCCAGCCAGAGGAGCGAAGACCGGACATGGCTATTGGGTGCAGCCGTTTGGAAACGGTTGCACGGGACTTATTCACCTGGTGCGGCTGGCGTTTTGACAACAGAATCACATGTTGATGCGACGACTTTTTTTGATCCTCGGTTTCTTTAGATGGCTGGTGCATGTTTCGACTTTATGTGACCCATGAGATGGAAACTTTGTAATAAATTCTTTTAATAATTTTAATAAAGCAATAAAGGTCATATGCATCAGTCAATGCAGAGGCCGGGGTGATATCCCCATTTCGAAAAAAAATAAGTATGACCGTGGACCATCGTGGATTTTCCATACCTCTTGGAGCAATAGCTGATAGTAAATACGCAGTTGACGCATCCAGATATACAAACATTAAAAAACAATGGTCGACGAGGGAGGGGATGATTGTGGTGATGACGGGGATCCCTTGTTGCACTTGAGTGGCTAGATTGATGAGGATCATTTCGTGCATCTAGGTACGGACGTCGACTGTGTCTATCCACACACCACCATCGGAGGAGCCTGGTAGGATGACGTTACTGGGTCCCGTGGAGCGGATTGTGGTGGTCGGCGAGGGAGAAGAGGGTGGTGGTGTCAAAGGTGTCATCGAGAGGTCGAGTCCACCAGCCTCGCTAGTCCCAAAAATAATATTTTTCTATTACTATGTTTTGAATATTGTATGCAGCAAAAATTTGATGCTTTTCAAATTTAAAATTAATTTTTAACAAAAAAAGGAGGGATTGACAAATAAAAGGTGAGTGATTTGTCATGTGAATTATAATGTTTATTTATAAAAATGGTTGCTAAATATAATATGCTAGAATTTGGGTTTTGGGTTCCCGATATATATGCTACCTGTGTTAATATATTCATTATAGCAATTGATGTTTAAGTTGGATAGCAAGTAGATATATGTGACAACGTTAGTACATAGATGCATGTAGCTTCGTACGTCTTGCAAGTTGCAACGTGGAACCATATGTCCTCTTGACCCCGCCCCTCTCGTTCCTTCCAGACCTCGAGAGTCGACTCCCGTCTCCCGCCACCGCCCCTCTCCTCCCCTTCTCCGGTAGCCCCGGCCGCCGGCAAAAGGATGGACCAGGAGGCTGGCTCTCCCCCAATGAAGTAGTTTTAGGTTTAGGTTTAGATTTTGGGTGAATCCCGAGTTTCCCGCAGTGGAGTTTGAGGGTAGGCCGGTGGTCCTTGGCGGCCGGAACCACCGCGTCATGTGTCGGCCCTCTCCTTCTTCCTTGCGCTGGTGGCAAGCGGCAAGGCGGAAGGTTATGGCAGTCACTCGCATCCCTATAAATAAGGTCCGCTCTAGGTTCTTCGAGCTTGTGTAATTGGACCCCCCCTGCTCGATGTGGTTCCTCTTCCCCCGCGGTGGCGCTCTCAAGGAGAGAGACGAAGGCAGCGGTAGGGAAGACCACCACTCGCCCGTCTAATAAGGTCCGTGTACTGGTTCGTCATCACCATCATCTCCTTCTCTCGCCTCCCCACGTCTGTGGCAGGTTCGTCGGGCCCAATGGCGAGACGTTGTTCAAGGCGTGGTGCTGGCCTACCTTCTCCGTCTCTGTTCTGCTAATTACCCTACTATTCTGCTTCTTCTTGAGCTCCAAGGTGGAGATGGAGAGAGTTCTTGTCAGGGTCGAGGCTCAGAGGGGGCGGATCTGGAGTTGTGAAACCTTTTCTTCATGGAGCTGCTCTTTTGCGTCCAAGAAGACGCTGAAATCTTTGGCCAAGAAGGCCTTGTTCATGCCGGTATGCTCCGGCAACTCTTCAACCTCCATCGGGAGGCCCTTTTTGAGCTCAGACGCTGGGCGCATTGCCGGGCCGGAGGCAAGTGGCGTAGCCCCGTCTCCGTTCATGGCTGCAGTGGCCCGAGCTCCTTGCTCCGCAATGGGGAAGAGGAAGGGCTGGGTTGTTATTCCAATTCTTTTAGCAAGGTCCTTTCTACAAATTCCATGGATCCATGTGTATTTTTATTTTCTTATGGGGTTTTCTATAATTTCTCTGTACCTCCATTGTTGTATTAAATAAAGGTTCCAACACTACGTTGTTCGAAAAAAAGTTGCAACATGAGTGAAGTGCGTACATGTGCTCGTGAGGAGAACGTGCGGGTATGTGACAGGCCGTAGGCGAGCACTAAATTTGCTACTAGTACGGACCTTGATTAGTTCGCATGAGTAGTCCTTTTAGCTGCCAAACACCTTGATTAATATGCTACTACGATTCCTGAGCACATCTAGATGGATCATATGTTGATTTTGGATGAAAAACTTAGTTTATTTCCTTTGTGCGTAGATTTTATCATGCACGCACAACATAGCTACTCTACTAATCCGAGGAGACGGCGCCCGCTTTGTTGTTTGGGGGAGTTACTTTCGTCTTCCCCGTATGCCGAGCATGTTTCCGTGTGTAGAGTGGTGTAGAGTTACCTAGACGCAAAAAGATTTTTTCATATGGCGTATATTGCGCACCAACTACAAAATTAATATTTTGCTAACCTTAGAGACACTTTTTCGTATGACTAACTTGAAAAGTTTACATGTAATGAAGCTAATTTTTTTTAAATAATACATTTTTTATTGAATTTCACAAATAATACATAAAACGGGCAAATTGCAAATCTGTTGGTCGGTCGGCCGTTCAACAGACGAAACACTGCCTTCGTCCGTTCAACGGATGACACACTGCCTTCATCCGTTCAACGGACGACACACCCTGCAAACCCCAAACAGCCGACAACAGGGTGTGTCGTCCATTAAACGGACGAAGACAGTGTATCGTCCGTTGAACGGACGAAGGCAGTGTTTCGTTCGTTGAACGGACGAAACGAGTCTGTCGTCTGTCGAACGGCCGACCGACCAACAGGTTTGCAATTTGTCCGTTTTATGTATTATTTGTGTAATTTAATAAAAAAATGTATTATTTAAAAAAATTAGCTGTAATGAAACTGTCACCAAAGGTTAATATTTAGAGGCATTCTCGTATTACCTTATTTTATTAATCTTTAGTGGCACTTTCATAGAATTGCCTCGAAAGGTTTTTGCCTACAAGTTATGAAAGTGCCTTAAAAAATGGTCTAGTAGATGCACTTTTTCCCCTTCAAAGATGATCTATTAAAGGCACTCTAACCTTTTGTCTCATATTTCCTAATTTTTTGAGGCACCAACTACAATAGTATCTTAGAAACCCGGATGTGAGGTAGTGCAACGCGCTCGCCTTCATGTCTGAGCCTCCTCCCCCTTCCTATCTCTGCTACCGAGAGATCCCATTTACCAGCAATTACTTGTATGGATCGCTGATTGCACATGGCTCCATAACCAGTTATTCGATGGGTTATTTGGGCTTATATCAACAACATCAATTAACCCAAGAGGTGGCAACGTCGTCGACGTGTACTTATCTCTTCCGCCTCGCACATGAATGACTGATGCCCAGATTGATCTACGTGATGACAGGAGCAAATTCGAGGGTTTATCTCAGGTACTTGTTAATTACTCCCTTAGTCTAAAAATAAGTAACTTGGTTTTGTTTAGATTTGGATGTATTTAGACATGTTTTAGTGTATAGATACATTTAAATCTAGACAAAACCAAGTCACTTATTTTTGAACGGAGGGAGTACTTTTTTTTTACCCTTGAAAACTATGAGGCATCAACAAGTTTTTTTTTTGACAATCAATACCACATATATTCATAGTAATAAATAGTACATGGTAGAGATATATAAAATATCTTCAACGACTATAAAATAAAATAAAAAAGAAAACAAGCAAATTTTCAAGGTCTTCAAAATCTTCTTTTTGCTTGACACAACCTTGCACTTATCCGAAGTCAGCCCAATAAATATGACATATATGTCAAACCATAGGCCTATAAATACCAACGAGGGTTCTCCCATATTTTTAATTTGAGCCGCAAAGTCAAGGCTACGTGCATGGGCGCAACCATCAGAGTAATCCATCAACATCGGCAAAAGTACCATCACCAGTATTCCAGGGAAAATAAACCGATTAGCCTGGTCGACGTTGTAGGGGAGTCGAGAATACGAATCTCCATTGTCGGGGACATAGCAGCCGAGAAAAATATTGCAAGGATAATCCTCCTCGCGGCAACCATGAGAAAAAATCCAAGATCGATCTGGCGAATCAAGATCTGAAAAACCGTACCTATAAAACTTTTCAACACCACCATTGACGCAGGGAAGATCTCGTGGTCGAACGAAGGGCCGAAGTTCACTTATTGCAGATGATACCATCTCCATTGACGTAGACGCCAAGAAAAAGATGTCTACCAAAACCCTAACTAATCTTGTGAAAACACTACTTTTCTTGAAAACTTCACCCATGGATCGAGTTCCCCATCCCTCCCGACACGAGCGAGATCAGACGGAGGAGGGGAAACCGACCTATAGAGGAGGCAAAGGTGTTGGCGGCGTCTAGGTGATGACCCACAAGATAGGGGATCACAACAGACTTCGCGGGTAGTATTACCCAATTTATTAGTTCGACACAAAGGGAGCCAAAGAATACTTGCAAGCCTTAACAACTGAGTTGCCAATTCAGCAGCACCTGAAAATAGTTCTTGCTCACAGAATTTTATTTGTAGCAACAGTTTGTAGTAGCAACAGTAGCAGTAAAACAAGAGCAATAGTAACAGTAGCAGCAAACAGTAGGATATGAGTGCAGTAGGCATAGGGATGGATGGACGGGCGTTGCATGGACGAGTCTAAACATGTAACTTCAAGGACTAGGGCATTGCAGATAAATAAGAACAAGCATCCAAATACTAAACAATCATAGGCATGTGCCCCATATATAGTCAATGTGCTCGCAATGAGAACTTGCACAACATCTTTTGTCCTGCCAGCCCGTGGCAGCGGGGCCTCTAGGGAACTACTGCAATTAAGGTGCTCCTTTTAATAGAGCACCAGAGCAAAGCATTAACACCCCGTGAACACATGTGATCCTCACACCACAGCCACCCCCTCCGGTTGTCCCAATTTCTGTCACTTCGGGGCCTTTGGATCCGGACAATGATATGTGTACACAACTTGTAGATAAGATCACAAACAATACTATCATAACGATTCAATAATAAGTTTAGATCTGAGATCATGGCACTCGGGCCCTAGTGACAAGCATTAAGCACAACAAGTTGCAACAAAGTCAAATAGCACTAATAGAGATACTAGGCACTATGCCCTAACAATCTTATCCGATTACATGATAGAATTCATCCAATCCCTACCATCCCCATAGCCTACGGTGGGGGATTACTCACTCATGGATGAGGGAAACATTGATGGTTGATGGAGAGGCGTTGGCGATGAAGATGGTGATGATCCTCTCCAAATTCCCCGTCCCGGCAGGGTGCCAGAACGGAGTTTCTGGATCCGAATCTTGATTTCTGGTGGTGGCGGCACAGCGGAACTCTTTCTGGAAAAACTTCGAACCCCCCTCGGTTTTTAGGTTAAGGGGTAACTTATAGGCGAAGAGGGAGCCCGAGGGGGTGCCTGGGGTGGCCGCACCCCCCTTAGGCACAGGTTGGGCCCACCCGCGCCTGGCAGGGGTTTGGACCCCCTAGGCCTTCACTCTGTCTCGTATTCTGGCTCCGTGGATCTTCTGGTGAAATAGGATTTTTGGCATATTTTCCGGGATTTTTTCTGATAGTTGATTTTCTGCACAAAACTAGACACCAAGGTAATTCTGCTGAAAACGGCGTCAGTCCATGTTAGTTGTATCCAAATCACACAAGTTCAGTGGAGAAACAATAGCAAAAGTGTTCGGGAAAGTAGATACATTTTGGACGTATCAACTCCCCCAAGCTTAGCTTATTGCTTGTCCTCAAGAAATTCAGTTAAAAACTGAGTGCGATAAAAGAACTTTCACGAACACATTTGCTTCATATGATGTATATATTCTCAGCACAGGAGTAGATACTTAAACTATTCATAATAAGAAGTATGCAACTAAGTCTACTCAATAGTCATCGCAAGCTATGAAAAGAAACCAACTCAATAATAATAAGTAGCATGAAACATAAACATAAGCAACATTATAATGCTCATAAAAAGGTACGATAGAGTGGTATCTCGCTTGCCTTTGTTTGTAGAGCTCAATATAAATGCCAAGGCACCTCTAAAGTTCAAGTGAAGACTAGAAGTAAAGATATCAGAGATACAAGCATCAAAATCAAGACATAATTAACCAAGTTTTGGAACAAACACAAGAATGACAACTATGCTCTCAAGAGGGTGCTCATAGAATAAGTGGTAACTCAACAAAGGAGTGAAAAAGGTTTTGAAAAGTTTGAAGGGATTCCTAATGCTAAAAGGAAGGTACTCATTAGCTTTGAGCTCTCATTGCCCCTATCATAGGCATCTTCATGTGGTTAAGATGAAAGTGAGGTCTAGTATGAGTTATATGCTTGACAGACCATAAACTGGAAATCCCATATCCCTTGAGTACGAGGGCTGCTCCACATGCTACTCAACTTTTGTTACCTTCAAGTTCTTGTCATTGTACATACATGCATATCATAGAGAACCTCCAATGGGGTACCCCTTGCACATGATACAGGAGCTATCCCGTGATCAAAATGACAAGGCAAGCAAACAATGAGCATCTCAGCGATCTTTTATTTGCGATGTGCATAGGTTTTTATTAAGGATGCTTCACAGAATGCTCATTATGGTGGTGCTGCAAGTTTCCACCATGATTAGGCATGGCTTAGGCTAGCGGCCCAGGCGTTTCTCTAACACATATATACTCCATGAACTCACAAGCTCCCCTTTTATTTCACACCGACAACATCCGCACATAAAAGAGCAAGGTATCAACTAGATATGTATCCATGGGTGTCAAAAGCGTTCCCCGTGACAGCATGGTTCTGCTAACTCCCAGCCTATAATTTGCAAGCATATAACTTTCATGGACATGTCACAATGGTTTAGGATTATTAAGTGCAAGGAATAAAGTGTGCCATCAAGTTTGTGAGAGCTTTACTAACTAATTTTCTCAAAATAGTCAAACATTTTATTTGGAAGAAAACAAGGCATATAGAATATGCACTGAAATAGCAAATGATGCTAATAGGTAGGTATGGTGGACACTATTGGCAATATTGGTTTTAGGGAGTTGGAAGCACAAGTAGAGCTCATACTCAGTGCAAGTGAAGGATAGCAATAGAGAGGGAGCGACAAACGAGAGAGCAATAACTGTCATAATCATGCTTGCAACAAATCAGGACTAATTATGGCATGAAAGTGATACAAGAACTCTGAGGCAAAATAAATCATCGATGCTTATTGACTATTGTTTAGTCATATGCATGAGTGAGCATGTGCCAAGTCGATTCATATGAAACTTTTAGAAGAGGATACCATAATATCATACCAAAATATGAATAAAACAATGCAAGCAAACATTTATATGACATGCTACAAACTATTAGCAAGATGGAGCTAATCATAGACAAGCAAGAACTACTAAGCATCCATCAGTAACATACACCTTACATGAACAGACTAAGCATGCTCACAATGATGAGTATATGTACAAAAATGAAAACAAATAGAGTTCGTTACCAGCCTCTTACCACACCTCGAGTTGTCTTAATCTTCATTATTGCCCTTCACTTGTGTGACTTGAATAATAACATGAAACCAAACTCCACCGAGGACGGCTGAACCCTGCAAAGAACTCACAAAACCAAAGAAGAGCAACAAATATTTTTGGTGTTTTCGATTTTTTTAAACAACCAAACAAAGCAAAAAATCTTTTTGGATTTTTCTTTAAGGCAAACCAAAGCTAAAAAGCAAAGAAACAAACCAAGATAAACAACAAAAATATTTTTGGTATTTTTGTGTTTTAAGAAAGAAGAAACAAAAACCAAAATGAAAGCGAAACAATGGATTTACAAAGAACCGACCGAACATAATATATATATGAGTGTGATGTCGGTATACCTCCCCCCAAGCTTAGGATTTTTGCCTAAGTGGGGTCAACTCCATGGTGCCCAAGAAGGTGCACCTCCGTAGTACGACGAGGAGGCCCCTTCGTCCTTGTACGAACTCGAGGACTCGCCCGTGTAGTACATAGATGGGTCATATGAGGGTGCATCCCCCTGATAGCGTCCATAGAAGCCAAGAATGCGCAGCTTGTCATCCATCTCCTCCTTGGAGCGTGACAAAGATCCCTGGGAAATACTGAACAAAGTGGTTTGGGGGAGAGGGATCTCTCTCTCTCTCTTCCCCGTCAATAAACAGTATTCTATAAACCAAGCTCTCAAGGGTAGATCCAGTAGTGACAAAGTGATCTGCCTTCATGGCAGCAAGATCAAGCCTCTGAGGGGCCAAAACTATATCATTTGGATCAACAACAAGGTCTAAGGCAGCAGCAACACGTGCAACCATAATTCCCCCATAAATGGGTCCCTTAGCAGCTAAGCGACGAGCAATGAGAGAACCAAGATTGTACTTAGTTTCATTGTTGAGCGCAACAGCTATGAAGGCCAAATGATAGTTGGAAATATTACTAGTGTTCTCCCTACCAAGAACACTAGTGGCAAGATAGTAAGCGAAGTACCTGATGGCTAGGAGTTGAATATTTCTTATCTTTCCCTATTGGGCTCTACGGTCATCATCATTAGTTATCCCACGGTAGATCTCCAACAAATCAGCGGGTTGAGCTAGAATCTTCTTTGCCGACCCAGCTGTACCAAGTCCCAGAGCCTCACAAAATTTCTTCAATGTCATGTTGTAAGGACTGCCATAAATTTTGAAAGACACGTCTGGCTTGAACAAACTGTTAGTAAAAGAAAACTCTCCACAAATGTTTTAGTGAGCATTGCATATTGAACGCTCTCATCCTGCATATAGCTTGTTAGTCCAACCCTCCGAACCAAGGTTATAAAATCATCAAGAATCCCAGCAGCCCGCAAAAAGGTTAGGCAAGGAAAGGTGGAAGGGTGAGTGTAACATCCCAGCATTTAGGAACTAACGAAGGGTAGATTTAGTAATTTGAAATGTTGCATGCATTCATCTGTGAAAATGTAGGTAAATTTTTCGCCAAATAAAAACCAAAAGTGATCAAAGTTTCTTTCATACTTTGAGTTAAGGTATAGTCTTGAAGGATGAATGTTATAGACTTCGATATGATCTTTGTGGACTTATGTGTTTTGGGAAATGAATTTTGAATTTAAAACTTGAATGTTTGAATTATAATTCAAAAGGATTTTTGAATAAAGTTTGAATCTTTGATTCAATTAAGAGTTAACCAATAATAACTCAAACTTTATATGAAGAGAGCAATTAAGAATAGGAATATCTATTTCATAATTTTATTCAATAAATAAGTTACAAAAATGTAACTTATGAGAATCATCCACAATCTTTACAATAGCAAATAAATAAATAATAATATATCTTTATTGATAATAGTACAATCTTTATTTCAAAAGAATAAAAATAAAGAGGACAAAAGAATAAATTAAAGATTACAATTGAATATGATAGTCATTACAAGTGGCTGATCTATAAAGAAAAATAAAAAACCTAAACTAAAGTCTTTATTTTCAAATCTGGTACCTGCAAAATAAAAATAAACTTAAAAGAAAAAGAAGGTTAGGATTAGAATTATTTTTACTCTCAGAAGTTGACAGTGAAGTGCACTGTTCACTTTTTCATCATTGAGTATATAAGGGGCAAGTTTCACCAAAATGAAAGAATGTATCTTTCATAATTTTAAGCCATAAGTCAAATAACAGCAAGAAGGGGCAAGTTTCACCAGCCAGGTAGAAGTAACCAGATGAAAGTAACTTTCAAAATTCAGAACATATCCACATCTGTGTAGCAGGCACACAAGTAGCACACACACCAAACTGCATGGTGTGTGCTGTCAACACCACAACAGCAGCACAACCAAACAAAACTATCAACACAGCCGTGGGAAAACCAATCCCCACATCATTCCATTGCTCTTACACACCAAGCACAGCAACCAACAGCTAAACCAAGACAAAACCAAGCTAGATCAAACCAACCAAAGCCCAGGATCACATCACCGAGATGGTGTCATAAGGAGGGGGTAGATTAGGTGGATTGCAAGACCAAGATCAAGCCATCAGGATCAGGAGATGATGGGCTAGATCACGCACAAGCCAGGAACAGGAAATACCAGGGGAACACCAGATCAAGCTACCACAAGATCCACCACTAGCAACCACAACATCAAGTGACAGTGGTGAGTAAATAGACCATCAAATGATCTATCTGTCTAAGATTAGACAAGCATACATGATCTGTCTCTTATTCAAACTCTCAGAAAGCACCCAAGTGGGGTGAATCCATCACTGAGGTTTTAAACTATAAAAGCAATCAAAAAGGTATAAAGATCCAACTAAATCTCAGAACAACATCATTGATCTAGTTAGCAAGCTATATTTCAATTCAAGAACGAACATAGCTAAGATTTAAAACTCTAGGCACATCTCTACAATTAGAGTAGCACCTTAGGATTTAATATTATGGATCTATATAAGTTATCAAGCTTACAATCATTTTTCCCAAACTTTGATTCAAGAAACAATAGCTGGTATCACTACCAGAAACCATCTCTGTGAATCAACAAGATAGAGGTCTAAATCCCTAAAACCTCAGACCAACATCACTGGTTCTAGGGATATAAGGAAAGAGTATTTCACTTATCTATCACGCCAAGCCAAAACTTAAGCTTGAATAAAACAACACCAAGTAAAAGAATCTCGTCTTGTGTGCCATACAAGGATGGTGTCACAAGAACAGTTCTAAACTAAGCAGATTAAGCATCCAATCTTTAGTAATACAATCAACCAATTATAAATCATTTTCCTGTTCTTAAACACATGAATCATAAACAGGATATTCATATATATATATATGTCTTCACAGAAAGAGATCATTTTGATCTCAATTTATACATGAATTCTCAAGCCAACAGTACTAAGACAGTGACTTCATCACACAATACTCACTGTCATTAACCAAGTAATGACAGTGGTAAGTTATCTAAACCACTAGCGTCACCACAGCTAATCATCAGCAGTAAGTCATAGCTAGTCACCACTTAACAGGTTCAGAGATCATCAACACATGATCCAATTCATCAGTATCTAATCAACAGCATGGTATGAACCCTAAACAGAACCAAGAACCCTAGCTAGGACCAGACAATCACCAGGAAGGTCACTACCAACATCTAGTATAGGATGGCCTAGCATAGAGTGCATGAGAGGGAGAAGAACCACTCACCGAAGGTCCTCGCTGTAGATTAGAAGAGGAAGTAGAGATGACCGATGATCATGGCAGCAAGGGGAGCACCCCCAGGGGTGCACTGCGACCCATACAGCGCCACGGTGGCGACCATAGCCACACCTAGGGGCGAGGTGAATCACCACGACACACGACAGTAGCAGCGGCGCCAGGATCAACGCCAACCCCAAACCCTAGGGTTTGGGATGGTATCGATCTGGTCGCAGGAGAGGTCCAGGTCCAAATACAGTTGGACAGGAAGGAAGAGCGGAGTCGACAACCTCTTCCTGCACCACGGCGGCGGCCAGGGCGGTCCATGACGGCGGGAATCGCCGGCGGTGACACCACTGACCACGGGGTCGGGTAAGGAGAAGGAGAGGGGTGAGCTCGAGAGAGAGAAGACAACGAGTGTGTTGGGCTGGGTGGGCCGAAAACCCTTCAGGGTATTGTTTTGACCACGCCCTACTGGGTCACAAGGGCCTAATAAACCCAAAAGGCTAGCCCAAACCATTTAGAGCCTGTTTTAATAAATAGGAAAATACCAAAGTGCCCTTGAACTTAATTAAATTCTAGAAAATAATTAAAAGTCCAAAAACTATAAATAAAATATTTTTGGATTCACAATAATCCAAACTATCCAAATAAATTAAGAGATAAAATTTTAGACATATAAATTTTATTAAGAATTTTGTAATTTATATATTATTTATGGAATTTTACAAAAATTATTGAAAGATGATAAAAATAAATAAAAATCATTTTCATTATATATTAATATTGTAGTATTTTAGAAAATACTAAACAAATATTTAATAACAATTTTTGATATTTAAGTGATAATTCTTAAAAGAATTATTAAATCAATAAAAGTCAAATAAAAGGGAAATAAAATAAAAGGATACAATATTCTATTATAAATATTAAAAATTAATATTTATAAATCCTTTATTATTAAAAAAATAATTTTTATAATAATGGGGAGAATGCATATCAAGTTAAATGATGCATTACATTACTTTGCATAATCATTTTGCTTCTTTAAATATTGTCCTTACTGGGCAATAATGATATTTTTGTAGACATAGAAGCTCAAGGTCCAGTGCAAGCATCAGACTTCACTACCTTGCCATCACAAGGCAAGTTCATCACTTGCTCATATCCTTTGAAGATTCTTTATCAAAGTATTTGCAAATAGTGTGTTATCATATATACTCTAAAGAAGAAGAAAAATATTATTTTCACAAATAAAGAAATCATAGATATCATCCTAAGTGATGATATACTGGAGCAATATAACTTAGGGTTCTATTTGCAACAATGATGATTAATTAGGGACTTAATAACCTCTGACATCAGTGATTCTAGCGCCGTATATTACGCGTTAGCCATGAGATTTGGAATGAGACAGAGAAGTCAGTTGTATCTTCTTCCTCTCGCATGAAGCTGGATGTGCAGGTCGTGGCTGTTATCCTTGTAGCATGCATATCAATTGGTAATTTGTAGAGGATATGCAGCATATGGGTGGGAACCCTCATCGTCCCACGATAGTTTTGGCATCTAACTGTTTGTACAAACCATTGACGTAATTCATTATGTGGGCATGGTGTACACCAAGGAGGCATGCGAGGTCGCGAAGGGGGCAGTGATTGGCTTGTACCAACTACTGGGCCCCATATCATGGAATTGTGGACGGGAAAGTACGCCCGGTTTTGCAACAAGGAGTTGATCTCTCATGGGTAAAGTAACGCACCTCTGCAGAGTGTAAGAATTGTAACTTGTTACTCCCTGTTCTAGGAAGGAGCTACGAACGCGGCAGGAAAGGAACTCCATGAAAGTTCTGGTCAACCTGTGAAGGCTGATGGTCATAGACTTTTATAATAAAATCAATCTTTGAAGAAAGATTTACAAAAACTGCATAGTGCCAAGGATTTATAATCCGAGGTGGTAGTTAGAGCATAAAACTTCCCACCTTGCATATAATTAACTTATTGGGTAATGCTGTTACTCATCCTTTCCTTTGATCCCTTGCTTAGACTCCGAGGATCCCGAAGACATGCCAATGTATGCAGCTGAATGTCAAGAAGATGTGTTCTATGAGGAGCCTGACCTGTCAGGAGGTGTTGAAGGAGTGGATTACGAAATCCACTATGGTGTTGACGATAACGAGTCCAACTAAGTATCCTAGTTAGTAGTAACCAATGGAGCCGAGCAGCATGAACTCTATAGAATAAGCTGCTGAGCTCAACTCCTAGTCAGAGTTTCCACTTTTAAATTCTGCTGAAACACTTTATATTTTAGTTTGTAAGTTGAAACCTTTTGAAGTCTTGAACTTCTGGTATTGTAATTATAATAATGTGTGAATGTTTGTAATATGGACCCGCAATGTTTCTGTTATACCACTCTGAGGGATGTGATATTTATGGAACGGTGTTCTGTGGGTGTCATGTCAACGACTATAGTGTACTACACATGCAGTGGTATGCTGGGTCACCGCAGTGAGCATCCCCCTCATCTCCCTCATCGACAAATCGCGGTGTAATGATATCCTTATTATATGAGGGCCTAGCTCGGGAGGATTATCTTGAAGGTCTTGCCCTCCTAGGTGCATCACTCTCAAATATTTCATCAAATGTGTGGTTGTCCATGACCTATTTTTCTGAAATTTTTAGACAAACATCAAACCAAGTGATTTCCAAGTTGATAAATGATGAGAAACTACTATAGGAACTTGCTAGAGGGCTACACATGGATTAAAAATGAAAACTCTAAGCATAGAACAAGCATGCAAGCTCACACAACCTGTCACCTATAGCAGCCAAATACTCAAGATACAATCTACCAATCACAAATCTAATTGGGCAAGCGGAGGAGGCACATACCAAGGAGCAATCCTTCCAAAAATCAGCAACAAAGATGGGATGAGCAAGGAGATCGAAAATTGCGAGCAAGAATAGCAGGAACTCGAGCTTGAGAAAGTTTTCCAGTGTTTTTTGGAAGAGAGAAAGAAGATGGCTGTGAGGAGGCACCTTGGAGGGGCCCAGGTGGGCCACACCCCACCCAGGCGCCACCTAGGGGGAGCCCGCGCCCACCAGGGGTGTGCTGGCATGGGGTGGCCCGCTGGACCACTCTAGGTGTCCCTCTGCCCCTTTTTCGAGGAAAAATTTATTTTGAATTTTCTGGGATTTTTTTGGGAAACTTTATTTTTGGCCAATTTTCAGGGTATGAAAATTGATTTTCTCGTAGAAACAGATTTTTTTTAGAAGAAGCAAAAGCAAACAAAAAAACCAAACTACTGAAGTTCTAAGACACTCTAACAAGCAAACAACTAACAAAACCAAAGATAGCAAAAGAAAAGGCAAAGATTAGGAATGAGAAAAGCAAAAGAAAGAGAGCATAACCACAGTAAAAACATTATTTTGTTCATTAAAATCCTTTTGTTAACAAGGTTGATCAAGTCTTGTTACCAAAAAAATCTTATATGAAACAAAACTTTACATTCCACAAGGTGATTATGTTACCTCAAACTTGATAGCAATGGTCCTAATCATAATAGTTTCAAAATTTTCTTCTGGAATGGGACAATAAATTTCTCCAACCTTGATGCTCTCAATATTTTCAATGGAATTCTGGCAATAGCTTCTAACAACCTTCTTGGGGAAATAAACAATATGTTCTTTGTCATTAATATTGAAAGTTATTCCCTTGATTACAATTAATGACAACACCTGCAGTATTAAGAAAAGGTCTCCCAAGAATAATGGACATATTATCATCTTCAGGCATTTCAAGCACAACAAAATCAGTCAAAACCAAGCAATTATGAGCCACTTGAATAGGAACATCCTCACATATACCAACAGGAATAGTAGTTGACTTATCAGCCATTTGCAAAGATATATTAGTTGGTATCAACTTTTCTAGCCGGAGTCTCTTGTAGAGAGAAAAAGGCATAACACTAACTCGAGCTCCCAAATCACATAAAGCAGTTCTAACATAATTATTCTTAATAGAGCAAGGAATAGTTGGTATACCTGGATCACCAAGTTTCTTTGGAACCTTACCATTGAAGGAATAATTAGCAAGCAAAGTAGAAATTTCCTCATTAGGAATCTTTCTTTTATTAGAGACAATATCATTCATATACTTTGAATAAGGAGGCAACTTAATAGCATCAGTCAAAGGAATTTGCAAAAATAAAGGCTTCATCCACTCACAAAACTTGTTGTAGTGTTCTTCCTCCTTTGACTTGTGTTTCTTACCTGGAAAAGGCATAGGTTTCTGCACCCAAGGTTCTCCCTCACTACCATGTTTCTTAGCAATAAAGTCTTCCTTAGTGTACCTAGTGTTCTTAGTGTGCTTCTCAGGTTCTTCCTCAACTTCCTCCTTATCAGAAGCATCATTTTTATCATTACCACTCTTAGTTTTAGCATCAGAGACAAATATACTGTTAGGATCTACAGCAGGTTCAAGTGGTTCCTCAACTATTTTGTGTTTGTTTTTCTTTCTCTTACGAGGACTACCACTACTTTCACCTTGTTGAGAACCCTGCTCAATTATTTTAGGGTGTCCTTCAGGATATAAAGGATCTTGAGTAGCTATACCACTCCTAGTTCTAATTCCATAAGCATGTTTATCTCCCGAGGCATTAACTAGCATATCTTTTGTACCTTAGCAAGTTGATCAATTTGAGTTTGAACCATTTGAAAGTGTTTAACAAGCATTTTAACAGTTCTTTCCACAATATCTTTCAACTCATTTATAGCTCTAGAGTTTTCCAATAAATGATTCTGAACTTTTTTATTAAAATTACCTTGCTTAACAATAAATGTGTCAAGTTCCTATAAGCATTGATCAGGAGGCTTACCATAAGGAATATCACCTTAATTAAAGTGGAGAGAGTGTACCTCAATAGTAGATGAGTGGGGAGTTGGCTGGCATAATTCTTCTATAGGAGGTAGATTCTTCACGTCTTCAGCTCTAATACCCTTCTTCTTTAGAAATTTCTTAGCTTCTTTCATCATTTCATCATTTAATGCAATGACTCCCCTCTTCTTTGGTGTTGGTATTGGATCTGGTTCAGGCACAACTGGTTCAGGAGTAATAGGCTCAAGTGTATTTAGCTTAGTTGAAGTCCAATCATCATAATTCTTTATTATTTTAGCCATTAATTCTTCAGCATATGTAGGAGTTCTTTTCCTGAAAACACAATCAGCAAAGCTATCTAGGTATGTCCTAGAATCATTAGTTAGTCCATTATAATAAATATCAAGCAGCTCATTCTTAGGCAATCGACATCGAGGATGTGCATGAATCAAGGCTTAGAACCTTGTCCATGACTCAGGCAGTTTCTCTTCTTCTCCCTGTTTAAAATCAAAAAAGTCTCTACAAAGCAGCATGTCTAGCACTGTGAGGAAAATATTTCTAGAAGAAAGAAGCAATCAAGCAATCAGGGTTATCAATGGAACCAGGAGGTAATCTATTAAACTAAGCCCTAGCTTCTCCTTTTAGTGAAAAAGGGAATATCTTTGTAACAAAATACTTGCGCATCTTAAAATCATCAGAGAACAAAGCACTCATAGTAGAAAGCTCATTCATATGAGCCACAACACTCTCGTTTTCAGTCCCACAAAAAGGTTCTTTCTCAACAATGTACAAATAGGATAAATCAAGAGAAAATCATAATCTTTATCTTTAATATCTATGGGAGAGGTGGCAAACTTAGGATCAGAGGACGGTCTAGGAATAATGGTACGTCTAGCAAAGAGACTCTTAATAGCACTAGCACCATGTGTGTTTCAGCACTCTTCAACAAACTCATCAGTGAACTCAATGTAACCATCATTAATATCATAACTCTCTCTAGACTCAGGTGAGCTAACAGGTGTAACAATGTCTTCACTAGGAGTTTCAGTATTTCCTAGACTAGCCATAATAGCATCTAGGAAAGGACCTAATGAACCACTCACATCAAGCACAGTAGAAGTAACATCATGAGCATCAAAAGCAGTTTCAGATTCAGAAGTAGTAGCAGTGTGTGTAGCATGAGTATGTGGTGATGGTGTGACTGTTGAAGATATGCCCTAGAGGCAATAATAAATATATTTATTATTATATCTTTGTGTTTATGATAAATTTTTTACATTCATGCTATAACAGTATTAACCAGGAAACATTAATACTTGTGTGATTTGTAAACTAAATTAGAGTCCCTAGTAAAGCCTCTTCATAATACTAGCTTGTTGGTTAATAGATGATTGTGGTTTCCCTATCATGAACATTGAGATGTTATTAACAACAAGATCATATCATTAGGATAATGGTGTGATGGACATACTCCTATAGTTAAGCGTAGCATAAAGATCAAGTCATTTTAATAGTTCAATTGCTATATGCTTTCTGATACATAGTAACCTAATTCCTTCGACCATGAGATCATGCTTATCACCATCACGGAAGGATGCTTTGATGACATCAAACACCACACCGTAACTGGGTGGCTATAAAGGTGACATTGAGTGTTCGGAAAGTATGGGTTGAGACACATGAATCAAGAGTGGGATTTGTCCATCCATATGATGGATAGATATACTCTAGGCCCTCTCGGTGGAATTTCATCCAATTAGCTTGCAAGCATGTGACTGGCTCACAAGGGATCACATACCACGGGAACGAGAAAAGAGTACTTATCGATAACGAGGTTGAACTAGGTATGCAAAGGTACCAACGATCAAAACCTCGGATAAGTAAACTATCGTGAGACAAAGGGAAATTGGTATCGTTTGTAAGTGGTTCATTCGATCGCAAATTAATCGTAGAAATATGTGGGAGACATATGAATTTCCAGATTCCTCTATTGGTTATTGTTCGGAGAAGTGTCTCGATCATGTCCGCATAATTCACGAACCGTAGGGAGACACACTTAAGGATTCGATGTTGTTGAGTAGTTATGGAATGTTGAGTAAGAGATCAAATGTTGTTCGGAGTCTCGGATGGGATCCGGGATATCACGAGGAGATCTGTAATGGTCCGGAGAATAAGATTTGTATAAGGAAAGTCTTGTTTCGGAGTTGGGGAATGATTCTGGTGTTTTCATCGGGAATGTTCTAGAAGGGTCCGGAAGGTCCGGCACTCGAGAGGGGAAGGGTACATGAATGTGTCATAACGATATGGAATGATTGCATCATGTACTAGGTATCATGGCTGAGCAAAATAAAGGGATAAATCAAATCCTAGTTTGAAAAAGTCAAACACCAATTTGAAAAGTCAAACGGCAGTTTTGCTTGGTGGAGGGAGAGTAGGAAACCTACTTGGGGAGGAGTTCCTCTCCCTCCACCCGCCCTTCAAGGAGGCTGACTTGGGGGAGGACTCCCTCCCCTTGGCCGGCGCCCTCCCACCTATAAAAGAAGGGGCAGGGGTGCCCCCTCTAGCCTACACCTCTCTCCACCAAAACCCTAACCCTAGCCGCCGGCCTCCTGCAGCCGCCGCCGCCCTAGGGTTTGCCCTAGCCGCCGAGTTGGGGCCCTCCCAAAGCCCTAGCCGCCGGTCTAGCCTCCTACCTTGGTGCCTCTAAACCCTAGATCGCCAAGGCCTCTCTCATAGTCCACCATACTCGCTCCGACTTAAGGCGAAGCCCTGCGAGATCTCCCCTCTACTTCCGGTACCATGCCGTCGTGCTGCAGAAATCGCAAGGAGAGTGCTCCAACCTCCGTTGCCTGTTGGAACAAGGGAGAGGAAGGTCTTCATCGAGTACCGAACGTGTGATCGACCGTGGAAGCGCTGCCGGGACGCAGCGCCGGAAGGATCGTCTACACGATCTTGAGATCGGCAAGAGTACGACTACATCACCCACGAGAATCCGCTCTCGTTAACCGCTTTGGAATCTTTGAGGGTGAGTTCCTCTATCGACTCGTTGCTACAATCTAGTAGATAGATCTTGGCTTGTTTGTTTGCATGCAGTAGAATTTTTTTGTTTTTCCATGCTACGAACCCCTACAGTGGTATCAGAGCCGTGTCTATATGTAGATATGTTGCACGAGTAGAACACAATGGTCATTGTGGGCGGTGGTGCTTTTATTATCAATTGCTTCTTGTGTACTTTGCATCTTGCGGTATGATGGGATGAAGCGGCCCGGGCTAACCTTACATGACATCGTTCATGAGACTTGCTCCACGCTGAACATGCAACTAGTATTGCATAAGTGGCTTTGCGGGTGTCTGTCTCTCCCATTATAGTATAGATCCAATTTACAACGGGCACTTGATAGTTCAAGCATCAACATTGTGGTTCTTTTTCGTAAGTTAGAGCGACACTTATTGAAAGCCCCAAACCACGTAAAATATGCAAAGAAAATTAGAGGCGTCTAACTTTGTTTTGCAGGGGTGTGCTGTGATGTGATATGGCCATGATTGTGATTATATTTGATGCATGCAATGTTTCTTATTGTAAGTTGGCAACCGGCAGGAGCCATATGGTTGTCTTTAAATTCTGTGAAGACCCGCATGTCTATTCAAAGTAGTTGTAATAGTTGAAGCTGGTGGACGACAACCATGGAACCTTGATGCAATGCCGGTGATGATGGAGATCATGTTCGTGCTTGAAGATGGAGATCGGAAGCACAAAGAAGAAAGGCCATATCATATCACATATTATGAATTGCATGTGATGTTAATCCTTTATGCATCTTGTATTGCTTAGTTAACAGCGGTAGCATTATAAGATGATCCCTCAAGCACACAAATTTCAAGTTTTAAAGTGTTCATCCTTAGTTAGCACCGTTGCTAAAGCTTGTTGTTTCGAAGCACCACGTGATGATCGGGTGTGTTAGATTCTGCAAGTGTATACAACGTGAGCAAGCCAGGTTTGCTCATGCAGAAACTAAGGTTTGATCTTGACGGGCCTAGCATGTACAGACATGGTCTCGGAACACGAATCACCGAAAGGTAAAGCATGAGTCATATAGTAGATATGATGAACATGTTGATTGTTCGCCATTGAAGCTACATCAACTCTCGTGATGATCGGTTTTGATGTGGTGGATTTGGTTCGTGTGATCACTAAAACAATGTGAGGGATATTGTTTTGAGTGGGAGTTCACCTAGATTAATTTAACTATTAATTAGAACTCAATTTGTCATAAACTTAGTCTAAACTATTGCAAATAAGTTGGAGATCAATGGCGGCCCCTACCATCAATTTTAATGCGCTCCTAGAGAAAGAAAAGTTGAAAAACAATGGAAGCAACTTCGCGGATTGGTTCCACAATTTGAGGATTGTCCTTAATGCTGGTAATTTGACCTATGTGCTGGATGTATCGCTGGGTGACCCGCCTGCAGCTGATGCTACCGATGAGGTAAAGAATGTTTTCCTCGCTCGGAAGAATCAGTACTCCACAGTTCAGTGTGCTATCTTGTATGGTTTGGAATCAGAGCTTCGGAAAAGGTTTGAGAACCATGACCCACATGATATTGTCCGTGAACTCAAAAAGATATTTGAGGCTCACGCGGCAGTTGAGAGTTATGAGGCTTCTGAAAAGTTCTTTAACTGCAAGATGGAAGAGGGCAGCTCCGTCAGTGAGCATGTGCTTAAGATGTCTGGGCACGCAAACAAACTCCAAAGTTTGGGTATAGTGATTCCTAATTCTTTGGGGATTCACCATGTCCTCCAATCACTACCACCAAGTTACAAGAACTTTGTGATGAACTACAATATGCAAAACATGGACAAGACGTTGCCAGAACTCTTCTCCATGTTGAAATCTGCAGAAGTGGATATCAAGAAAGAGCACCAAGTGTTGTTGGTAAATAAGACCACCAAATTCAAGAAAGGCAAGTCTAAGCAAAAGGGAATCTTCAAGAAGGGCGGTAAGAAAGTTGCCGCAGGCGAAGAAGACCAGGGGTGGACCTAAGCCTGATACTGAGTGTTTTTACTGCAAGCAAGAGGGTCACTGGAAGCGGAATTGCCCAAAGTACTTGGCGGATTTGAAGAACGACAACATCAAGAAGACAGGTATATCTGATATACATGTTATTGATGTGTATCCCACTAGTACTCGTAGTAGTGCCTGGGTATTTGATACTGGTTCGGTTGCTCATATTTGTAACTCGAAACAGGTGCTACAGAATAAACGGAAGCTAGCGAAGAACAAGGTGATGATGCGTGTTGGAAATGGATCAAAGGTTGATGTGATCGCGGTCGGCACGCTACCTCTTCATCTACCATCGAGATTAGTTTTATACTTAAATAATTGTTATTTGGTGCCTGCGTTGAGCATGGACATTATATCGGGATCTTGTTTATTGCGAGACGGTTACTTGTTTAAGTCCGAGAATAATGGTTGTTTGATTTATATGAGTAATATGTTTTATGAACATGCACCTTTGATAGATGGTCTATTCTTATTGAATCCCGATTGTAGTAATACACACATAAATAACATTGAGGCTAAACGTTTGAAATTGAGCGATAACTCGACCTATATGTGGCACTGTCGTCTTGGTCATATCGGAGTGAAGCGTATGAAGAAACTCCATTCCGATGGACTTCTTGAATCACTTGATTTCGAATCACTTGAAAGATGCGAAGCGTGTATGATGGGTAAAATGACTAAGACTCCATTTTCTGGTATGATGGAGCGAGCTACAGACTTATTGGAAATCATACATACCGATGTGTGTGGACCAATGAGTGTAGCATCGCGCGGTGGTTATCGTTATGTTCTTACCTTCACGGATGACTTGAGTAGATATGGGTATATCTATTTCATGAAACATAAGTCCGAAACTTTCGAGAAGTTTAAGGAATTTCAAAGTGAGGTAGAGAATCAACATAACAAGAAGATTAAATTTCTACGTTCTGATCGTGGAGGTGAATATCTAAGTTACGAGTTTGGCAAGCATTTGAAGAAATGCGGAATACTTTCACAATTAACACCGCCGGGAACACCACAACGTAATGATGTGTCCGAACATCGTAATCGAACTCTCTTAGATATGGTTCGTTCTATGATGTCACTTACAGATTTACCGCTATCTTTTTGGGGTTATGCATTAGAAACAGCCGCATTCACTTTAAATAGGGCACCATCTAAATCCGTTGAAACGACACCATATGAACTATGGTTTGGGAAGAAACCTAAATTGTCGTTCCTTAAATTTTGGGGTTGCGAAGTCTATGTAAAGAAGTTACAGCCGGACAAGCTTGAACCCAAAGCGGAAAAATGCGTCTTCATAGGATACCCGAAGGAAACTATCGGGTATACCTTCTATCATAGATCCGAGGGCAAAATCTTCATTGCCAAGAATGGATCGTTTCTAGAGAAAGAATTTCTCTCGAAAGAAGTGACTGGAAGGAAAGTAGAACTCTACGAGGTTGTTGAACCTTCTCTCGAACTTGTGAGAAGAGCAACACCGGAAGTAGTTCCTGTGGCGCCTACACCAATAAGAGAGGAAGCTAATGATGATGATCATGAAACTTCGGTTGAAGTTACTACAGAGCCTCGCAGGTCAACGAGAAATGGTACCACTCCTGATTGGTATGATCCCGTTATGAGTGTCATGTTGGTGGACAACACCGATGACCCTGAGACATATGAGGAAGCAATGATGAGCCCAGATTCCAATAAATGGCAAGAATCCATGAAATCCAAGATTGGATCCATGTATGAAAACCAAGTATGGACTTTGGTGGACTTACCGGATGGCCGAAAGGCTGTCGAGAACAAATGGATTTTCAAGAAGAAAACAGATGTTGATGGTAATGTTACTGTCTATAAAGCTCGACTTGTCGCAAAAGGGTTTCGACAAATTCAAGGAGTTGACTACGATGAGACTTTCTCACTAGTAGCGAAGCTAAAGTATGTGAGGATTATGTTAGCAATCGCTGCATATTACGATTATGAAATATGGCAGATGGATGTCAAAACAGTGTTCCTCAATGGAGACATTGATGAAGAGTTGTATATGATGCAACCCAAAGGTTTTGTCGATCCTAAAGATGCTAACAAGGTATGGAAACTTCAAAGGTCCATATATGGATTGAAGCAAGCATCCCGAAGTTGGAATCAACATTTTGATAAGGTAATCAAAAGCTTTGGTTTTATACAAACTTATGGAGAAGCTTGTATTTACAAGAAAGTGAGTGGGAGCTCTTTAGCATTCTTAATACTATATGTAGATGACATATTGTTGATTGGGAATGATGTAGACCTTCTTAATAGTGTCAAGGAATATTTGAATAATAGTTTTTCAATGAAAGATCTTGGCGAAGCAGCTTACATATTAGGCATAAAGATTTATAGAGATAGATCGAGACGCCTAATATCATTGTCACAAAGTACATATTTGGACAAAGTTCTAAAGAGGTTTGGAATGGAAGATAGCAAGAAAGGGTTCTTTCCCATGTTGCCCAATACGACCTTGAGTAAAACTCAAAGTCCAGCAACGACAGAAGATAGAGAAAGGATGAGTAAGACTCCCTATGCCTCAGCCATAGAATCTCTAATGTATGACATGCTATGTACTAGACCCGACATTGCATATGCTGTTAGTTTGACTAGAAGATATCAAAGTGATCCAGGAGTGGATCATTGGACAGCAGTCAAAAACATCCTTAAGTACTTGAGAAGAACTAAGGATATGGTTCTTTCTTATGGAGGTGATGAACAACTCGTTGTTAATGGTTACACCGATGCTAGTTGGAACACCGATCCAAACGATTCTAAATCTCAATCTGGATACGTATTTATTTTGAATGGTGCAACAGTTAGCTGGAGGAGTGCAAAGCAAAGCGTTGTGGCGAGATCTTCAACTGAATCGGAATACATAGTTGCTTCGGAGGCTTCACAAGAAGCGATATGGATGAAGGAGTTCATTACAGAGCTCGGTGTGGTTCCAAGTGCGCTGGACCCAATGTCTATCTACTATGATAACATGGGCGCCATAGCCAATGCGCAAGAACCAAGGTCACACAAGAAGCTGAAGCACATCAAGCTACGTTTTCACGCTATTCGAGAACATGTCCAAGATGGTGACATAAAGATTTGCAAAGTACACACAGATCTGAATGTGGCGGATCCGTTGACTAAACCTCTCCCGAGGGCAAAACATGACCAACACCAAACTGCCATGGGTGTTCGGTATATTACCATGTAATCTAGATTAGTTGACTCTAGTGCAAGTGGGAGACTATTGGAGATATGCCCTAGAGGCTATAATAAATGTAGTTATTATTATATTTTTGTGTTTATGATAAATGTTTACATTCATGCTATAACAGTATTAACCAGGAAACATTAATACTTGTGTGATTTGTAAACTAAATTAGAGTCCCTAGTAAACCTCTTCATAATACTAGCTTGTTGGTTAATAGATGATTGTGGTTTCCCTATCATGAAAATTGAGATGTTATTAACAACAAGATCATATCATTAGGAGAATGGTGTGATGGACATACTCCTATAGTTAAGCGTAGCATAAAGATCAAGTCATTTTAATAGTTCAATTGCTATATGCTTTCTGATACATAGTAACCTAATTCCTTTGACCATGAGATCATGCTTATCACCATCACCGGAAGGATGCTTTGATGACATCAAACACCACACCGTAACTGGGTGGCTATAAAGGTGACATTGAGTGTTCGGAAAGTATGGGTTGAGACACATGAATCAAGAGTGGGATTTGTCCATCCATATGACGGATAGATATACTCTGGGCCCTCTCGGTGGAATGTCATCCAATTAGCTTGCAAGCATGTGACTGGCTCACAAGGGATCACATACCACGGGAACGAGAAAAGAGTACTTATCGGTAACGAGGTTGAACTAGGTATGCAGAGATACCGACGATCAAAACCTCGGATAAGTAAACTATCGTGAGACAAAGGGAAATTGGTATCGTTTGTAAGTGGTTCATTCGATCGCAAAGTAATCGTAGAAATATGTGGGAGCCATATGAATTTCCAGATTCCTCTATTGGTTATTGTTCGGAGAAGTGTCTCGATCATATCCGCATAATTCACGAACCATAGGGAGACACACTTAAGGATTCGATATTGTTGAGTAGTTATGGAATGATGAGTAAGAGATCGAATGTTGTTAGGAGTCTCGGATGGGATCCGGGATATCACGAGGAGATCCGGAATGGTCCGAAGAATAAGATTCGTATAAGGAAAGTCCTGTTTCGGAGTTGGGGAATGATTCTGGTGTTTTCATCGGGAATGTTCTAGAAGGGTTCGGAAGGTCCGGCACTCCGGAGGGGGAGGGTACATGAATGTGTCATAACGATATGGAATGATTGCATCATGTACTAGGTATCATGGCTGAGCAAAATAAAGGGATAAATCAAATCCTAGTTTGAAAAAGTCAAACGCCAATTTGAAAAGTCAAACGACAGTTTTGCTTGGTGGAGGGAGAGTAGGAAACCTACTTGGGGAGGAGTTCCTCTCCCTCCACCCGCCGGACAAGGAGGACGACTTGGGGGAGGACTCCCAGCCCTTGGTCGGCACCCTCCCACCTATAAAAGAAGGGGCAGGGGTGCCCCCTCTAGCCTACACCTCTATCCACCAAAACCCTAACCCTAGCCGCCGGCCTCCTGCAGCCGCCGCCGCCCTAGGGTTTGCCCTAGCCGCCGAGTTGGGGCCCTCCCCAAGCCCTAGCCGCCGTCCTAGCCTCCTCCCTTGGTGCCTCTAAACCCTAGATTGCCAAGGCCTCTCTCATAGTCCACCATACTCGCTTCGGCTTAAGGCGAAGCCCTGCGAGATCTCCCCTCTACTTCCGGTACCACGCCGTCGTGCTGCCGGAATCGCGAGGAGAGTGCTACAACCTATGCTGCCTGCTGGACAAGGGAGAGGAAGGTCTTCATGGAGTACCGAACGTGTGACCGACTACGGGAGCGCTGCCGGAACGCAGCGCCGGAAGGATCGTCTACACGATCTTGAGATCGGCAAGAGTACGACTACATCACCCACGAGAATCCGCTCTCGGTAATCGCTTTGGAATCTTCGAGGGTGAGTTCCTCTATCGACTCGTTGCTACAATCTAGTAGATAGATCTTGGCTTGTTTGTTTGCATGCGGTAGAATTTTTTTGTTTTTCCATGCTACGAACCCCTACAGTGACAAGCTTACTTATAATAGACGGTGAATCAAGAGCATCAGAGGTGTTTAGGACTGTACCTCTTCTTGTAGTGGATGGTAAAATAGGAAACTTTCCATCACGAGACTTCCCCATGATGAAAGGAGTAGCAGTGAACAATAATAGATCCAAGTGAACTTACAAATAAAGCTATGGTCCCCGGCAATGGCTCTAAAAAATAGTCTTGATGACCCACAAGTATAGGGGATCGCAACAGTCTTCGCGGGTATTATTACCCAATTTATTGATTCGACCCAGGGGGAGCCAAAGAATACTTTCAAGCCTTAACAACTGAGTTGTCAATTCAGCTACACCTGGAAATAGTTCTTGCTCACAAAATTTTATCAGTAGCAACAGTTTGTAGTAGCAACAGCAGCAGTAAAACAAGAGCAATAGTAACAGTAGCAGCAAACAATAGGATATGAGTGCAATAGGCATAGGGATGGATGGATGGGCGTTGCATGGACGAGTCTAAACATGTAACTTCAAGGACTAGGGCATTGCAGATAAATAAGAATAAGCATCCAAGTACTAAACAATCATAGGCATGTGCTCCATATATAGTCATGCATGCTCGCAATGAGAACTTGCACAACATCTTTTGTCCTGCCAGCCCATGGCAGCGGGGCCTCTAAGGAACTACTGCAATTAAGGTGCTCCTTTTAATAGAGCAACGGAGCAAAGCATTAACACTCCATGAACACATGTGATCCTCACACCACAACCAGCCCCTCCGGTTGTTCCAATTTCTGTCACTTCGGGGCCTTTGGATCTGGACAATGATATGTGTACACAACTTGCAGATAAGATCACAAACAATACTATCATAATGATTCAATAATAAGTTCAGATATAAGATCATGGCACTCGGGCCCTAGTGACAAGCATTAAGCACAACAAATTGCAACAAAGTCAAATAGCACTAATACAGATACTACGCATTATGCCCTAACAATTTTATTCGATTACATGATAGAATTCATCCAATCCCTAACATCCCCATAGCCTACGGCGGGGTATTACTCACTCATGGATGAGGGAAACATTGATGGTTGATGGAGATGCGTTGGCGATGATCCTCTCCAAATTGCTCGTCCCGGCAGGGTGCCAGAACGGAGTTTCTGGATCTGAATCTTTGTTTCTGGTGGTAGCGGTACATGAGAACTCTTTCTGGAAAAACATCGAACCCCCCTCGGTTTTTAGGTCAAGGGGTAACTTATAGGCGAAGAGGGAGCCCGGGGAGGGGGGTGCCTGGGGTGGCCGCACCAAGGTTGATTTTTGGCATATTTTCCGGGATTTTTTCTGATAGTTGATTTTCTGCACAAAAACTAGACACCAAGGTAATTCTGCTGAAAACAGCGTCAGTCCATGTTAGTTGTATCCAAATCACACAAGTTTAGAGGAGAAACAACAGCAAAAATGTTCGGGAAAGTAGATACATTTTGGACGTACCACTAGGCCAGAGGCGGCGGCTAGGAAAGAAAGGCTTTGAATTAAAAGACTAGTTAATGGCTGGATAGTAATTAATTATGCCAAGCATCAACATGTTCTTAATTGCCTTATCTCGGAAATGTTTGATGTACCCGTTTTGTTTTCCCTATAGATGCGATCTAACACTAAGTGAGTGAAAACCGCGCGTCTCCCCTCAACCGGCTTCTCTAATAAATGATGAATCGCACCCTATGCTGTTTCCCTCGCTCTCTTGCCCATCAGGCTTCAGTCGCCGATGTACTTTGTTGAGAGTACTCAGATTTGGTTGCAGTTCACTTACATATTGTGATCTCAGCTCTTCGGCAAATTTGAGACGTCAGCTCTGGTATGTTTCTTCTCAGGTTTATGTATTTTTATTGTAGTTGTGCATGTTTAGTACATGGATGAAATAGCCATAGAACTGTTGAAGTAGTGCACGTACAGATAGCTCTGATATTGAGAGTTTGCAGCATCTTAAATAGTCAGTCTGGTGTATCCTTTCTCTATCTGTGCACACCACTTAAGTTGGATAAGATGTCATCGAGATCTATGGAAGTCTTGAAGAGCAGCTAACTCTATTTGTTTAGTATGCATGTGTTTTTGGGATTATATTCAGAATTGACTCACTATTCTTTCGCAGTGGAACTATACATGTTCTTTTGATGATAATGGAACTTACAGCCTACCATTTACACTAGAATCCGAGAACTTAAAAATGATTTAGTTGGTCTATCTTTACTATTGAAAGCAAGTAGTGGTGTCACACGTTGTCACACTTCAACATTATTACTGTGAAAATGCCACCACTAACAACAAAATGCCCCTACTTTTGGGCTCATATCTACTCTACCGGTGTCACACATCCAACGAATTACAAAGAAATGTCACTCCACGCCTTATCTCTATTTGTTAATTACTAGAGAGGATGTAAAGAAAGCTTTGTTTGATACTGGAGATCTCAAAGCTCCGGGGCGAGATGGTCTCCACGCCATTTTCTTCAAAAAGTACTGGTCTTTATTAGGTGAGGAATTAATTGATGAAGTTCTCTTGGCAATTAACTCAAGAATGATTCCTGAAGGATGGAATAATACTTCTATTGTTCTCATTCCAAAAGTGGACAATCCAGAGAAAGTCACTCAGTTCAGGCCGATTAGCTTATGCAACGTCTTGTATAAAGTTATCTCAAAAGTTATTGCAAAGAGGCTGAAAGCAATATTACTGGAGATCATCTCTTCTAATCAAAGTGCTTTTGTTCTGGGGCGTTTAATCACTTACAATTTCTTGGTGGCTTATTAGTCTTATTATACCATTAAGAACAAGAAGACTGAGAAATATGGCATGTGCGCCATCAAGCTAGATATGCACAAATCTTATGATCGCGTAGAATCGTCCTTTCTCGAGAATCAGCCATGAATTGTGTATCTTCAGTCAATTACCAAGTTCGTGTGAATGGTAATGATTCTGCACCTATCAAGCCGTCAAGGGGACCCCTTGTCCCCTTATTTATTCTTGCTCTGTGCTGAAGGTTTGTCGAGCTTACTTAAGTATGAAGAGGAAGGTGGCAACATAATTGGTGTGAAGGTTTGTCGTAATGCCCCTGTTGTTTCTGACATATTATTTGTAGATGACTCTCTTATTCTTATGAGAGCTGATATTTCAAATGCCCAAGCTTTACTGCAGTGACCCAGCATACCACTGCATGTGTAGTACACTATAGTCGTTGACATGACACCCACAGAACAATGTTCCGTAAATATCACATCCCTCAGAGTGGTACAACAGAAACAATGCGGGTCCATATTACAAAAATTCACACATTATTATAATTACAATACCATAAGTTGAAGACTTCAAAAGGTTTCAACTTACAAACTAAAATATAAAGTGTTTCAGCGGAATTTAAAAGTGGCAACTCCAACTAGGAGTTGAGCTCAGCAGCTTATTCTATAGAGTTCATGCTGCTTGGCTCCGTTGGTTACTACTAACTAGGATACTTAGTTGGACTCGTTATCATCAACACCATAGCGGATTTCGTAATCCACCCCTTCAACACCTCCTGACAGGTCAGGCTCCTCGTAGAACACATCTTCTTGACATTCAGCTGCATACATTGGCATGTCTTCAGGATCCTCAGAGTCTAAGCAAGGGATCAAAGGAAAGGATGAGTAACAACGTTACCCAATAAGTTCATTATATGCAAGGTGAGAAGTTTGATGCTCTAACTACCACCTCAGATTATAAATCCTTGGCACTATGTAGTTTTTGTAAATCTTTCTTCAAAGATTGATTTTATTATAAAATTCTATGACCATCAGCCTTCACAGGTTGACCAGAACTTTCATGGAGTTCCTTTCCTGCCGTGTTTGTAGCTCCTTCCCGAAACAGGGAGTAACAAGTTACAGTTCTTACACTCTGCAGAGGTGTGTTACTTTACCCATGAGAGATCAACTCCTTGTTGCACAACCGGGCGTACTTTCCCGTCAACAATTCCATGATGTGGGGCCCAGTAGTTGATTCAAGCCAATCACTGCCCCCTTCGCGACCTCGCATGCCTCCTTGGTGTACACCATGCCCACATAATGAATTACAGCAATGGTTTGTACAAGCCGTTAGATGCCAGAACTATCGTGGGACGATGATGGTTCCCACCCATATGCTGCATATCCTCTATGAATTACCAATTAATATGCATGCTACGAGGATAACAGCCACAACCTGCACATCTGGCTTCATGCGAGAGGAAGAAGATACAACTGACTTCTCTGTCCCATTCCAAATCTCATGGCTAACACATAATATACAGCGCTAGAATTACTAATGTCAGGGGTTATTAAGTCCCTAATTGATCATCATTGTTGAAAATAGAACCCTAAGTTCTATTGCTCCAGTATATCATCACTTAGGATGATATCTATGATTTCTTTATTTGTGAAAATAATATTTTTCTTCTTCTTTAGAGTATATATGATAACACACTATTTGCAAATACTTTGATAAAGACTCTTAAAAGGATATGAGCAAGTGATGAACTTGCCTTGTGATGGCAAGGTAGTGAAGTCTGATGCTTGCACTGGACCTTGAGCTTCTATGTCTACAAAAACATCATTATTGCCCGGTAAGGACAATATTTAAAGAAGCAAAATGATTATGCAAAGTAATGTAATGCATCATTTAACTTGATATGCATTCTCCCCATTATTATAAAAATTCTTTTTTAATAATAAAGGATTTATAGATATTAATTTTTAATATTTATAATAGAATATTATATCCTTTTATTTTATTTCCCTTTTATTTGACTTTTATTGATTTAATAATTCTTTTAAGAATTATCACTTAAATATCAAAAATTGTTATTAAATATTTGTTTAATATTTTTCTAAAATACTACAATATTAATATATAATGAAAGTGATTTTTATTTATTTTTATCATCTTTCAATAATTTTTGTAAAATTCCATATGAATATATAAATTACAACATTCTTAATAAAATTTATATGTCTAAAATTTTATCTCTTAATTTATTTGGATAGTTTGGATTATTCTGAATCCAAAAATATTTTATTTATAATTTTTGGACTTTAATTTTATTTTATAGAATTTAATTAAGTTCAGGGGCATTTTGGTCCTTTCCTATTTATTAAAACATGCTCTAAATGGTTTGTGCTGGCCTTTTGGGTTTATTGGGCCCTTGTGGCCCAGTATGGCATGGTCAAAACAATACCCCGAAGGTTTTTCGGCCCACCCAGCCCAACACACGCTGTCTTCTCTCTCGAGCTCACCCCTCTCCTTCTCCTTCGCCGACCCCGTGGTCAGTGGTGTCACCGCCGATGATTCCCGCTGTCGTGGACCGCCCTAGCCGCCTCCGTGTTGCAGGAAGAGGTTGTCGACTCTGCTCTTCCCTCCTGTCTAACTGGATTTGGACCTGTAGCTCTCCTACGACCAGATCGATACCATCCCAAACCCTAGGGTTTGGGGTTGGCGTTGATCCTGGCGGCGCTGCTGCTGTCAAGCGCCGTGGTGATTCACCTCGCCCCTAGGCATGGCTATGGTCGCCGCCATGGTGTTGTATGGGTCGCAGCGCCCCCCTGGGGGTGCTCCCCGTGCCGCCATGGTCGTCGGCCTTCTCTACTTCCTCTTCTAATCTACAGCGAGGACCTTCGGTGAGTGGTTCTTCTCCCTCTCATGCACTCTGTGCTAGGCCATCCTATACTAGATGTTGGTAGTGACCTTCCTGGTGATTGTCTGGTCCTGATTAGGGTTCTTGGTTATGTTTAGGGTTCATACCCTACTATTGATTAGATACTGATGAATTGGATCATGTGTTGATGATCTCTGAACCTGTTAAGTGGTGACTAGTTGTGACTTGCTGCTGATGATTAGCTGTGGTGATGCTAGTGGTTTAGATAACTTACCCCTGTCATTACTTGGTTAATGACAGTGAGTATGGTGTGATGAATTCACTGTCTTAGTACTGTTGGCTTGAGAATTCATGTATAAATTGAGATCAAAATGATCTCTTTCTGTGAAGACATATATATATGAATATCCTCTTTATGATTCTTGTGTTTAAGAACAGGAAAATGATTTATAATTGGTTGATTGTATCAGATAAAGATTGGATGCTTAATCTGCTTAGTTTAGAACTGTTCTTGTGACACCATCCTTGTATGGCACACAAGACTAGATTCTTTTACTTGTGTGGTTTTATTCAAGCTTAAGTTTTGGCTTGGCATGATAGATAAGTGAAATCCTCTTTCCTTATATCCCTAGAACCAGTGATGTTGGTCTGAGGTTTTAGGGATTTAGACCTCTATTTTGTTGATTCACAGAGATGGTTTCTGGTAGTGATACCAGCTACTGTTTCTTGAATCAAAGTTTGGGAAAAATGACTGTAAGCTTGATAACTTATATAGATCCATAAGATTAAATCCTAAGGTGCTACTCTAATTGTAGAGATGTGCCTAGAGTTTTAAATCTTAGCTATGTTCATTCTTGAATTGAAATATAGCTTGATAACTAGATCAATGATGTTGTTCTGAGATTTAATTGGATCTTTATACCTTTTTGATTGCTTTTATAGTTTAAAACCTCAGTGATGGATTCACCCCACTTGGATGCTTTCTGAGAGTTTGAATAAGAGACAGATCATGTATGCTTGTCTAATCTTAGACAGATAGATCATTTGATGGTCTATTTACTCACCAATGTCACTTGATGTTGTGGTTTCTAGTGGTGGATCTTGTGGTAGCTTGATCTGGTGCTCCCCTGGTATTTTCAGTTCCTGGCTTGTCCTTGATCTAGCCCATCACCTCCTGATCCTGATGGCTTGATCTTGGTCTTGCTATCCACCTGATCTACCCCCTCCTTATGACACCATCTTGGTGATGTGATCCTGGGCTTTGGTTGGTTTGATCTAGCTTGGCTTTGGCTTGGTTTAGCTGCTCGCTACTGTGCTTGGTGTGTAAGAGCAATGGAATGATGTGGGGATTGGTTTTCCCACGGCTGTGTTGATAGTTTTGTTTGGTTGTGTTGCTGCTGTGGTGTTGACAGCACACACCATGCAGTTTGGTGTGTGTGTGCTGCTTGTGTGCCTGCTACACAGATGTGGATATGTTCTAAATTTTGAAAGTTACTTTCATCTGGTTACTTCTACCTGGCTGGTGAAACTTGCCCTTCCTTGCTGTTATTTGACTTATGGCTTAAAATTATGAAAGATACATTCTTTCATTTTGGTGAAACTTGCCCCTTATATACTCAATGATGAAAAAGTGAACAGTGCACTTCACTGTCAACTTCTGAGAGTAAAAATAATTCTAATCCTAAACTGCTTTTTCTTTTAAGTTTATTTTTATTTTGCAAGTACCAGATTTGAAGATGAAGACTTTAGTTTAGGTTTTTTATTTTTCTTTATAGATTAGACACTTGTAATGACTATCATATTCAATTGTAATCTTTAATTTATCCTTTTATACTCTCTTTTTTTATTCTTTTGAAATAAAGATTGGACTATTATCAATAAAGATATATTATTCTTTATTTATTCGCTATTGTAAAGATTGTGGATGATTCTCATAAGTTACATTTTTGTAACTTATTTATTGAATAAAATTATGAAATAGATATTCATATTCTTAATTGCTCTCTTCATATAAAGTTTGAGTTATTATTGGTTAACTCTTAATTGAATCAAAGATTCAAACTTTATTCAAAAATCCTTTTGAATTATAATTCAAACATTCAAGTTTTAAATTCAAATTTCATCTCCCAAAACACATAAGTCCACAAAGATCATATCAAAGTCTATAACATTCATCCTTCAAGACTATACCTTATCTCAAAGTACGAAAGAAACTTTGATCACTTTTGGTTTTTATTTGGCGAAAAATTTAACCACATTTTCACAGATGAATGCATGCAACATTTCAAATTCCTAAATCTACCCTTCGTTAGTTCCTAAATGCTGGGATGTTACATTTACATAGAGTTCTGAATGACTATTGTGCATCCTCTGGTCAGTTGGTGAGTGCAAACAAATCAAGTATTTTCTTTAGTCTGTGTTGAAAGAATACATATGCCGCCTAGAGGGGGTGAATAGGCGGTTTAAAACTTTTCCGAGAGTGGCTCAACAAAGGCGGAATTAAACTAGCATTTTTTGTGAAGCAAAAAACTAGAACAACTAGGGTTCACCTATGTTCACCAACAACTTATGCTAAGAAAGACAAGGAACTATGTGATAGCAAGTTATAGACTTCAAGCACGAAGGCTATCTCAAAGTAAGGTACATAAGTAAGAGCTCGAGTATAGAGATAACCGAGGCACGCAGAGATGACGATGTTTTACCGAGTTCCTCCCAACATGGAGTTCATCTCGTTTGGAGAGGGGGTGGTTTCAAACCACCAACGCCACAAAAGGCCTCCCTTATTCTCCTATGAATCTCACCCCAACGGGATCGATCCAGACTTCCACTACCGGTGCACTTGTCGGTGGAAATCCGGAACCTCTCACAAGGTTGGGGCACTTCTCCACAACTCAATTGAAGGCTCCCAACAAACAAGCTTGGGGAAAGCTCCACAACTTAATTGGAGGCCCCATATAATCGACAAACCTGCAAAACAACTAAACCATCTAGGGTTTCAATGAACCCAAGAGTAAAAAGCTTCTCAACTTTTCACCCAAACAAATCCTCACCGAGAACTCAAGCCGATGCACCAAATGCAATGGAAAGAACACAAGAAGTGCAAGTCCTTCTCTCCCAAATTCCACCAAAGCTACAAAGCCTGTGGGGGAATAAGAGAGGAAGAACAATGGAGGAAATCCACAAAAGACTCCAAGATCTAGATCTCAATGTGTTCCCCTCACTAAGAGGAGAGATTAATTGGTGGGATTGTAGATCTAGATCTCCTCTTTCAAATCCCTCAAGTATATGCAAGAATCATAGGAGGGATTAAGGGGAAGAAAGCTCAAGAAGGTCAACATCATCGGCCGATGTCGCGAGGGCAACCTCAACCGCGCTTTACCAAGGCATTTATGTCACCCGCCGCGACGACCCCGGAGGAGGGGGCCGGTAACAGAGCTGCGGCGCGCCCTTCACGCCTCCCGCGATCACTCACGTGCGAGCGCCTTCGACTGCATTTCTCTGTCGGGGTCTCTTCCGTCTCTACCAAGGCAGACTTACCCTTCTCACTGGTATAGAAGCGCTTGGGAACCATCAGGGAGGACGGGACACTGATGGTGTGAAGCGAGGGGAAAGAAGTAGGGAAGGTGGCGTCGGAATAGCGGGCAGCATGCCCGCTACTCAATTTGACAAGACAAGGCGAAGCAACACAACATTATCCCCTTGGCCCCACGCTCCATCGTGTCAAGGGAACAACTCCTGGAGCGGGAATATTGTGCTCAAGATCTACGGTCGAGAGCGTGCGACCATTTCGGCTTCACGGCCTAGATAAGAGCATGGCAGGCCCTTGTGGACCGAACGGGCGTTGGGACCCATCAATAGTCCATGGCCGCTTGCCCCTTCGAGCCCCCAAGGGACATGTGCAAGCAAATCCCCCGGGGGCTACTGTCGGGGCCCTGGCAATCGGGGTGCCACGTCCCTACGGTTGAAGGGTATAGCATCAGGGGTGTTCCCCCCTCATGAGGCGGTAGAGCCTCTAGATGTGGCCTGGCCACACGATCCCATGCGAAGCCCCGCTTCGCGAGGGAACAACCTCTGAAGAATATATCTATTGCAGGTACTCTTCTACTGCGCCTCGCCTCGTCTTGGAGCCTCAGAAGCTTTGGAGCATGCCGAGGGTAGATGGGTAACTTCATCGGATGAGGCGTGAGCCATATCCCGGCAGGGAGCGCAGCAGCCATGCGGCTCCAGTCCGCCTCGGTAAAGCAAGACCCGGTCCGCCTCCTTTTCTATGGGAATAGGACATGTGACCTCGTGGCGGAAGGCTCCTCTACTTGCCGTTTATGTGCAAGGAGGAAAAGCAGAGAGCATCAGATGAATACAAACGGCACTAAAGAAGGCCACTTTACAAGAGGACGGTGAGAAGCCCGGCGTCCTGGACCTAGTCCACCAAAAGCAGCCTCGTAGACCAGGTTCTCGAGGAGCGGCACTGTGGAATCCCTTCCCACCTAAGAATTGGGGGAAGATGCCTGACGCTGCTATATAAGGAAATCTTCTCCTACCTTAGAACAGGTAGACCCCAGAGATTTAAAACCCTAGACTTTCATCCACCATTGTACCCTCGCGAAGAACGCGAGCAATACAACAAAGCAGGAGTAGGGGTTTTACCTCCTCACGAGGGTCCCGAACCTGGGTAAAAAAAAACCTGTGTCATCTCTCTATCGTGTGGTTGCTCCGCTGTCTCCACCATCGCCGCGACTCCTCGGAACCGCGTGTTCAACCCCCTCTCAAACCAAGGGATCGTTGGACCCTAGTTTCCTTCACCGAACAAATCTCTGACAACATCAACCTATTCCAACCACGAGTTGACAAGAAGAAATGTAGAGAGTTACCTATGGATGCTCTTCTTCGAGCTATCTCTACATCCTAAGGTGACTTCCTTCTACTTGAGGACTCATGAAACAATCTACATGAATTGGCTACTCTTTGAGTGTTGATTTTCTTTTGTTGTGAGCTTTGTAGGCTTCATAGAAAGTGAAGAAATATCGAAGAGTTACCACTCCAATCTTCTCGAGGACGACTATATGGTAAATCCCAGGATCAAGAATGTCTCTCGACCTCCTCTACATGGTGATGAGTGTATTGAGTCGAGGACGACTCTCTTTGAAGCAGGGGGATATGATATGGCCCAACCTACGGTTGTTTCCATATCAAGCACTCCCCCTTATGCCAAGTCGTCATGGAATCCAAAGGTGAATCCTATCCTCTACTTGAGTTCACTTCCTACCCTATTGATGGTATACTACTTCATTCTCCATCCTATGACCATGATAGGTTCACACCGACAAGTACAGAGATAAGAAAGGAAGCCCGGAACCTCAAGCCTGACAAGACGGTGTGTTGGAAGAGGAGAAGGAAGAAGCAGGCGACTCTAGGACTGGAGTTTCCACCGTCATCGTCCCGGAGTTTCTGCACCGCCTAGAGTCTCCGTCGCTCAAGCCCCAGAGTCTCTGGCCTCCCTCTGCTCAAAGCCTAGATGCAAGCCCCTGGAATCCATCTGGAGTCTCCGCCCTCTCAACCGGAGTCCCTAGCCCGACTACACTGGAGTCTCTGGCCTAAGTGATGGGCCTGCGTGCCAACAGCTGGTGACATGGATATACCCCACGGGTATACGACATTAGTATACCTAGTCCAGTCCAAGGAAGTTCCACGTCAAGACACATGGCCCATGAAGATTTCAGGTGGCCCAAGCCCATGACGTTTTCGACTCCTTGGAGTACAAGTTTAGATTAGATAAAACTTCAAAGGGTACCAACTCTAATTTGTAACCGACTCGACCTAAAGCCCGGGACCTTCCTATCTATATAAAGGCCAAGAGGGTACAGCGAGAAGGATCCTCCTGCACCATCACATACGCACCTCACACCAGATTGCATCGGTGCACCCCTGTAACTTTTGGTTCCGCCGTAATCAAGAGCAGCCAAGCAGGAGTAGGGTTTTCCCTCCGGGGTCCTGAACCTGGGTAAACCTCGTGCCCGTGTTGCTTGTCTATTAATCGTTTTGTGACTTCCAGCATCCCCATCTTCTCCAAAACCCAAGTCCATAACAATGGGCATTGACGAGATCGAACCTCGTCAATTGGCGTCGTCTGTGGGAACTGGGGACGCTGATCGTGTGGTCGTGACGGTTCCATCCGGAGCGATCTACGACTCATCGGCAACGGAGAGTCACCTCCTCTTCGGTGCCTTCGAATTCATCGCCCACTCGCCGGCCATCCTGAGGGATTTCGAGTCCATCGGCGACGGGCTCGAGATGTTGTTCGGGAGCTTCTGCTTCCAGGTGGGGCAGACCGGCACCCTCCGCCTCCCAGAGCAGGTGCCACCACCATCCATCAGGCCCGCTTCATGGGCCCCACCCATCGGCGTGTTACATGCGTCGACACTAACAAACGACTCAGATGACAGCAACAGCTGCAACTCAAATCTGTGCGACCCTCCCTTAGATGAAGGAACCTATGGTTCCGGATCCGAAAGCTGCGGCAGCAGCGATCCAATCCGTGGGCACTACCTATGCGTCGTCGTCATCAACAACGTAACGAACCCACCACCGGGTTCGAGTGCGCAGCAAACACCCAACCCCTCTCAACCTGCAAGCTGAGAACGGAGGAAACGAGGGAGATCCGCCTAACAAGCCCAATGAAGGCGACGCTCATGCCTATAATCGGATCAACCTCACAAGGAAGGCTAGCGCCAAGCACGTGAGGCCGTGGCAGGCAACATAATCCTACCCGTGAATGCTTCTAGGGATGTACTGATGGCCTACCACCTCCTCCTCATCGACGAGCATAACCGGCAGGTGAAGCTGATGGAGGATCTTGAGAAGCGTAAGAAGGTAGCTGCAGAATCTAGCGCGCGGCGAGCTGCTCTCTCTGCCGCTGGCGGCTCCAGTTCGCATGGCAACAATGCCGACAAGTATCGCTCCCGCACAGAGCACATGGACCCCGCCTCGCGACGCAAGGTCACCCGGGCCCTCAACACGTCCTTCATGACGATGGACTCGCACGACAACGTCATGCCGAAAATACCACAGGCTGCAATCATGGTAGCCACTACATATCTCACGTCCCATCCACCTCTGGTGGGCGACCCGAAGAGCGCCATGCACAAGTCCACGCTAGTAGGACTCGGACTCGTCGGAGCTGCGCTCCACGATGTTGCTCCTACGGAGCCAAACAAGAAAGCTGCGGTCAAGTTCACCCGGAGCCCTACACCCTCATTCAAGGAAGACGAGCATGATCTTCCCCAGCTCCGCAAGAGCCCACGGTGCCGCAGCAGCAACTACGACGCTCGCAACGAGATCACCCAGCGCAAGATTGACAAGGCACGCGCCAAACGCGCATGCTCAACTATGTCCGACGAGGAAGATGACGGAGAGCTGTGCGGCGCCAGATGCTTCAGCAGATTCGTTCGGTGAATGTGGATGCCAAAACATTTCAAGCTCCCTTTGAACTACCCGAAGTTCGATGGCACGCAGGAACCAAAGGCCTGGCTCGATGATCACCTATCGTCAGTCAAGCTCCATGGTGGAAACAAGAATACCGCCTTACAATGTCTTCAACTGCAGCTGACAGGCGCGACCAGGGTCTGGCTCAGCAGCCTATCCTCCAGCTCCATCCGTAGTTGGGAAGAGCTAGCATACAGCTTCATCCGCAACTTCAAGGGCACCAGCAAGAGGCCAGCTTTGATCGAAGAGCTACGGGCCTGCACCCAACGGTCCAATGATTCCATCAGCTCGTACATACTCCGCTGGTCCCACATCAAGAACTCCGCTACGCACATCTCCGAAGAACAGGCGATCGATGCCTTCAAGGATGGTGCTAGGCGCCCAGATTTCAAGGAGGAGCTTGGGCGCGTCAAGCCCAAGACGCTCGACAACCTCATGGACATTGCCAACCGGTGGGCAGATGGTGAGGATTCCGTCACCCGAGCACATTCGGATGACGAAGATGACTACGGCCGCAGGCGCGAGCGCCACAACAAAAGAAGATCATGCGTCTACGACGATCACGACGGAGTCTACATGGTCGCGTCTGGATACGCCGATCGACGCAACGACGACAACCGCAGCAGCGGATACCGCTTAGGCAACTACTGGGACGGCGGGCGACCCACGCAAACGTGGCAACATCGCGGCCGCGACGACGATCCTTCAGCATACGACAAATTGTCTGGCCCCTGCACCATCCACTTCTACATCAACAAACAAGATGGTAAGAAGAAGGCCAGCCACATGCTCAAGGACTGCCGCGAGTTCCAGAAACTCGGCGAGGGTCTCACCCAAATGCGATGCCAGACCGTAAACCCTAGATTTGGGCCCGCACCCATACTAGGTGACATCACCCACGGAGCTCCTCCGCCACCACCTGTCGGACCGTCGCAACCGGGGATTGCGCCAGCACCAAATATTGGTGCATGAGGATACCCGTCACCAAAAGGGTCCCTGATGATCCAGAAGGGGCACCCAACTAACAGAGTGCAGAAGAAGATCACCCGCAAAGTCAGCCTGGCCGTGACCTCCCCACCAGCCATACTTGAGTACCTCAGCGGCTCGGATTCCTGCATCACATTTTACCATACGGATCACCCACGCTAGATCCCTCGCCCAGATCATGCTGCCCTGGTGCTCTAGGCCCAGATCGGAGGATTCGAGATGAGCCACGTCTTCATGGACGGCAGCAGCGGCATTAATCAGATGTTTACCAGCACACTCGCAGCAGCAATGGGGATCCCGCTGTGTAGCCTGGAGCAATCAGACACGACGTTCCACGGCATAGTCCCACGGAAGACATATACCCTCTAGGCAAGATATGGCTCGACGTCATCTTCGGCCAGCCCGAAAACTTCAGGCGCGATCGGCTGGAGTTCGAAGTGGTGGACTGGTCATCACAGTACCACGCCATCCTCGGGCGCGTGGCATTCGCACGATTCTTGGCAGTATCGCACTATGCGTACCTGCTACTGAAGATGCCAGGACCTAGGGGCGTCATAACCATCCAAGGAAGCTTCACCCGATCTGACCACTGCGATAGAGACTTCAACAGAATATCCCAGTCGTTCGGTATGCAGGAGGAGCTCACGAGGCTCAGAGATGTGACAGACAATGGGGCACCCCCAGTCACCAGACAAAACGCACCCGATATGTCGTTCAGGTCCACGGTCAACACGAAAAAGGTGTAGGTCCACCCGACGGACACCCCCAAGATGGCGGTGATTGCAAACGACCTCAGTCCCGCATAGGAAAGCGCGCTCATCGAATTCCTCCGTGAGCGCTGGAAAAATCGCCTGGTGTCTTGCGGACATGCCAGGAGTTCCCAGGGAATTCGCCGAGCACGCACTCAATGTGTTTCCGGACACGAAGCCAGTCAAGCAGTCTATCCGACGACTATTCGAACCAAGAGCCAAAGCCATTGGAATTGAAGTCAACAGACTACTCGATGCCAACTTTATCAGGGAAATCAAGGAGAGCGAAGGGCTGGCCAACACAGTGTTGGTCCCCAAAAAGGACACGGACATCCTGCGGATGTGCGTAGAAAACCCAAAGGGATACAAGAATCACTTATCGGAAATAGCCTTGGCAACATCCATGAGCTTGTCGGCCATCTCCTTCTCCCGCGTGGCTGCAACGGCCGCGAGCTGCTGCTCGCGATCTTCATCCTCCTTCTATTGGCGCTCCTTGGCCTCCGCAGCATCCGCGACCTTCTTCTCCACTCGGCCGAGGCTCTTTTCGATAGCATCCAGTCTTCGGAGGGCAGAATTATTATCATCTACATCATGAAGAAGTTTCGGATGAATACAAAAAACACGCTCGGCAAACTAGAACAACAACCCAAAAGAAAACTACGCACCTTGAAGCTGCTTCATCTCATCCTCTAGCGCCAGATGCTGCTAGATGAGAAGGTTGGTGCTGTGTACAAAAGGCTACAAAAAGAAACAGAAACAAAAGTTGATGAACAAAGGGCTCAGGGGCTCCCCCCGAAAAAGCAAAAGATCAACAGGTTACAACAAAAAAAAGGAGTCGGGGGCTCACCCCATGGAGTATAAAAAACAACACTTATGTGTTCAGGCATGGACTCCGAAGGTCTGCATGCTGCCTTCTGAGTTGCGACTGCCCGAGCTTCTCTCCTGGAGGAGTTCGGGCCATCATCCTCAGAGTCGACCACCACCTGGGGGACAGAAGCCGTCGGCTTCGACTCCGCCATTAACTCTTGAGTATCCCTGTCGAGGGACTCCTCCGAAGGATTACTGCAAGCAACCAATCAAATCAGCAACAAGCTAAAATTGCAAAGATGAAAAGGAAAACAAGACTCAAGCGCAATGACTTATGAATCGATGTCTGATAAATTGAAGACAAGAGCTGCCTTCTCCTTCTTCTTCTTGGCTGACGGCTACAGAGCCACCACCCGAATAGGCACGGCACGAGAAGACGCAGATGACGCGCCTTCTTCCACGCTATGCTTCTCGAGGAACGATGGACCTGTTGGAATTATGCCCTAGAGGCAATAATAAAGATGTTATTATTATAATTCTTGTTCATGATAAAGTTTATATTCCATGCTAGAATTGTATTAAGCGGAAACATTAATACTTGTGTGGTTTGTGACAACACCGTGTCCCTAGTACGCCTCTATGGACTAGCTCATTGATCAATGATGGTTAAGGTTTCCTAACCATAGACATGAGTTGTCAATTGATAATGAGATCATATCATTGGGAGAATGATATGGTGGACAGACCCAAACTAAGCGAAGCAATTAGATCGTGTCATTGTGTTCATCTTTGCGAAGCTTTTCCTATGTCAAATATTGTATTCCTTAGACCATGAGATAATACAACTCCCTGGTATCGGAAGAAAGCTTTGAGGTCATCAAACGTCATCCTATGAGAGGGTGATCATAAAGGTGTCTCTCAGGTGATCGGAAAGTATCTGTTGGGTTGTATGTATCGAGATGGGATTTGTCCCTCCCAAGTCAGAGAGATATACTTCGGGCCCACTCGATAATCGATATCAACACCGCTTGCAAGCATGTGGTTAAGGAGTTAATCACAAAGTGATATCGGATTATGGAACGAGTAAAGTACTTGCTGTGAACGAGATTGAACTAGGTATGACGGTACCGACGATCGAATCTCGGGCAAGTAAAATATCGCGAGATGAAGGGAATATATATATGGGATTGATTGAATCCTGGCATCGTGGTTCATCCGATATGATCATCGATGAATGTGTGGGAGTCAATATGGGTGCCCAGACCCCGCTGTTGATTATTGATAGAAGATCATGTCTGCATATTCTCGAACCCGCAGGGTCACACACTTAACGTGTCTCGACGCTAGGATAGATTGGATAATTGGTTTATGAATTTTTGTTCGGAGTCTCGGATGGGATCCGGGACATCACGAGAGGTTCCGGAGTGGTCCGGAGAATAAGATTCATATAAGGCAGTGCAGTTTTTGGAGTTCGGAATTGTTCCGGGTTAATCGATATTGTACCAGAAGCTTCTAGAACCTTCCGGAAGGGGGCCAACGTGGTCCCACCTTCCGGGAGGGGGCATGGGCCTATGAGGGAGTGTCCTGGCCGCATTGGGCCAGGGGCACAAGGCCCCATAGGGCCCAGCCGATCCTAGATAAGTTTAAATCGTTTAAACTAGAGATAAGATAGGGTTTCTAGAAGGGAGAGTTTAAATCGTTTAAACTAGAGATAGGCTTGGAGGATGGGCAAGGGCTGGCCGCACCCCCCCTCTATATATAGAGGGCTGGTGCGCCCCCTCCCCCCCCCTACACCTTCCTCCAAACCCTAGTTGCCCTGCTGCCCTCCTCTCTCCCTCCCGACTGTTTGTAGGCGAAGCCCTGCTGCAGAAATTCTCCACCATATACACCACGCCGTCGTGTTGTAGATCCAATCTATCTCTCCACCCTACTTGCTGGTCCGAGGAAGGAGGAGACGTCGAGGTGCTGCACGTGTGCATCTCACGGAGGCACCGCCACTTGTGGTGCTAGATCGGATCGGATCGCGAGGAGGAGAAGCGAGTACGACTACATCACCCACGTTCCGACGAACGTTCCGTTGTGCGAATCTTCAAGGGTATGAAGATCTAATCCAATCTCTCTCGTTGTTTGCATCTCCTAGATTAGATCTTGGCTTTCCCTCTGTTCGCTTCCGTAGAAAATTTTGATTTACTATGCTGCGAAACCCTTTAGTGGTATCAGAGCTAGATCTATGCGTAGATGTGTTTCACGAGTAGAACGCAACATGGTTGTTGCGGGCGTTGATGTTTTCTGTTGCAAGCCTCTTGTTTGTGTTCTTCTTATGGCGCGGGATATTGAGATTGAAGCGGTCCAGGCCAACCTTACGCGACGTCGTTCGCGAGACCAGCTCCGCACTTGACGTGTGGCTTGTTCCACACATGCGGCTGGTGGATGTCAGTTTCTCTCACTATAGTTGTCATGGGATTAACACCGGAGTTTGGCAACCATAATATCACCGTTGTGGCTTTCCGTAGGTAAGAATCGTTCTTAGCATCTACTCCCATAAGCCACGTAAAACATGCAACAACAAAGTAGAGGCGTCTAACTTGTTTTTGCAGGGAGTGTTTTCTATGATATGGTATGGCCCAAGATGTGATGTGTATATTGTATGCGATGATCATGTTTTGTAATGTTTCACGACTTGCATGTCGATGAGTACACAACCGGCAGGAGCCATATGGTTGTCTTTATAATTGTGTATGACCTGCGAGTCAACTTCTTATACGCCATGTAATAGCTTTACTTTATCGCTAAGTAGTTAGCAATAGTTGTAGTTGCTATTCGTGGTGGAGGCAATCATGGTGAAGTGATGGAGATCATGCCGGAACGCACAAGATGGAGATCATTGCGCGAAGATTGGCTATACCATGTCACATAAAGTTATATGCATGTGATGTTTATCCTTTTATGTATCTTATTATGCTTAGATCGCGACAGTAGCATTATAAGATGATTCCTCACTTAAAGATCAAGATAAAACTGTGTTCTCCCCAAGTATGCACCGTTGTGAAAGTTCGTCGTGTCCAAGCATCACGTGATGATCGGGTGCTATAGACTCTACGCTCACATACAACGGGTGCAAGCCAGTTTTGCACACGCGGAAATACTTGGGTCTAACTTGACGAGCCTAGCATGTACAGACATGGCCTCGGAACACAAGAACCGAAAGGTTAAGCATGAGTCATATGAATGATATGATCGACACTTCGTTGTCCACCATTGAAACCACATCTCTTCTCGTCATGATCGGATTAGGTGTGGTGAATTTGGATCGTGTTCACTAAACAACTTGAGGGATGTTGAATTTAGTGGGAGTTCCTCTAGTAATTTGATTAAGTTGAACTATTTATCATGAACATAGTCTAAATTGTACTTGCAAATACTGCAGATCCTATGGCCAAGTCCAACTTCAACTTCAACGTTTTTGCTGAGAAAGAAAAGCTTAGAAATAATGGGTCTAACTTCACCAACTGGTTCCGCAATCTAAGAATCATTCTGTCTGGCGGATAAAAGGACTATGTCCTTAAGAAAGCGCTAGGTGACGCCCCTGCTATAGATGCGCCGGCTGATGAAAAAGCTGTTTATCAGTCGCGCAAGGATGATTATGATTTGATTAAGGTCATCATGTTGTATGCTATGGAATCGGATCTTCAAAATCGTTTTGAGGAGTTCGCCGGGCCCTTTGAGATTCTCGAGGAGCTGAAAAACATGTTTCAGACTCAAGCCCGTTCTGAGAGATATGAGATCTCTAAGAAATTCCTTAACTACAAGATGGAGGAAGGGAGTTCTGTTAGTGAGCACGCCATTAAGATGATGGGCTACACTCAACGCCTTGAGCAACTGGACTGCAAGATTCCAGAGGAGCTCAAGATTGACACTCCTAGCTACAAAAGTTTTGTAGTTGATCACAATCAGATTGGTTCCACTGATATGATCACTGAGATCTTTGCTAAAATGAAAGTAGCGGAGGTGAACATCAAAAAGAATAATCATGTGTTGATGGTCAACAAGCCCCCCACCTTCAAGAAAGGTAAGGGTGCAAGGAAGCCCTTCAAGAAAGGCGGCGGCAAGCGCGTTGCCCCTGCTGAGAAGAAGCTCAAGCCTGGTCCTAAGCCGGACAGTGAGTGCTTCTATTGCAAGGACAAGGGTCACTGGAAGCGCAACTGTCCGAAGTACTTAGCGGACAAGAAGGCTGGCACCATCAAAGGTATATTTGATATACATGTTATTGATGTTTTCCTTACTAGCCCTCGTTGTAGTGCCTGGGTATTTGATACTGGTTCAGTTGCTAATATTTGTAACTCGAAACAGGAGCTACGGAATAGACGACGGCTTGCGAGGGATGAGGTGACGATGCGCGTTGGCAACGGATCAAGAGTTGATGTGATGGCCGTCGGCACGCTCTCCTTAGTTTTACCTTCGGGATTAGTTTTAAACCTTAATAAATGTTATTATGTGCCTGCGTTGAGCATGAACATTATTTCTGGATCGTGTTTATTGCAAGACGGTTATTCATTTAAATCGGAGAATAATGGTTGTTCTATTTATATGGGTAACATCTTTTATGGTCATGCACCCCTTGTGAATGGTTTATTTCTTCTAAATCTCGAAAGGGATGAAACACACATCCATAACATTGAGGCTAAGAGATGCAAAGTAGATAGTGATAATACTACTTATTTGTGGCACTGTCGTCTAGGTCATATTGGTGTAAAGCGCATGAAGAAACTCCATTCTGATGGACTTTTTGAGTCTCTTGATTTTGAATCATTTGACACATGCGAACCATGCCTCATGGGCAAGATGATCAAAACCCCGTTCTCCGGAATGATGGAGCGAGCAACGGAATTGTTGGAAATCATACATACCGATGTATGCGGACCGATGAGTGTTTCGACGCGCGGTGGATATCGCTATTTTCTCACTTTTACCGATGACTTAAGTAGATATGGGTATATCTATTTAATGAAACATAAATCTGAAACGTTTGAAAAGTTCAAAGAATTTCAGAATGAAGTGGAGAACCATCGTAACAGAAATATTAAGTTTCTACGATCCGATCGTGGGGGCGAATATTTGAGTTATGATTTTCTCACGCATCTCAAAGCAAGTGGAATCGTTTCACAACTCACGCCACCCGGAACACCACAGCGCAATGGTGTGTCTGAACGCTGGAATCGAACCCTATTAGATATGGTCCGATCGATGATGTCTCTTACTGATTTGCCGTTATCATTTTGGGGTTATGCATTAGAAACCTCTGCATTCACTTTAAATAGGACTCCATCTAAATCCGTTGAGACGACATCGTATGAACTGTGGTTTGGTTCTAAACCTAAGTTGTCGTTTCTTAAAGTTTGGGGATGCGAAGCTTACGTCAAGAAGTTGATGCCGGACAAGCTCGAACCCAAAGCGGAGAAATGCGTCTTCATAGGATACCCTAAGGAAACTATTGGGTATACCTTCTATCACAGAACCGAAGGCAAAGTGTTTGTCGCAAAGAACGGTTCCTTTCTTGAGAAGGAGTTTCTCTCGAAAGAAGTGAGTGGGAGGAAAGTAGAGCTAGCCGAGGTTATTGAACCTTCTCTTGAATTGGAGAGTAGCGCAGCACCTGAAATTGTTCCAGTGCCGCCTGCACCAACAATAGAGGAAGCAAATGACAAGGATCATGAAGCTTCGGACGATGCTGCTACTGAACGTCGCAGGTCGACAAGGTCGCGTGCCCCTCCTGAGTGGTACGGCAACCCTGTCTTGACTGTCTTGTTAGTAGAAGACAGCGAACCTACGAACTATGAGGAAGCGATGATGAGCCCAGACTCTGAGAAATGGCTAGAAGCCATGAAATCCGAATTGGGATCCATGAGCGAAAACCAAGTATGGACTTTGGTGGACCCTCCTAGCGACCGAAAGGCCATTGAGTGCAAACGGATCTTCAAGAAGAAAACGGACGCGGATGGTAATGTTACCATCTATAAAGCACGGCTTGTTGCGAAAGGTTTTCGACAAGTTCAAGGTGTTGACTACGATGAGACTTTCTCTCCCGTAGCGATGTTTAAGTCCATTCGGATTTTATTAGCAATTGCTGCGTTTCATGATTATGAAATATGGCAGATGGATGTCAAGACTGCTTTCCTCAATGACAACATTGATGAAGAGTTGTATATGATGCAACCCGAAGGTTTTGTCGATCCTAAGGATGCTGATAAAGTATGCAAACTTCAGCGTTCCATTTATGGACTGAAGCAAGCATCTCGGAGTTGGAACCTTCGTTTTGATCAAGTGATCAAGAGCTTTGGATTTGTTCCAAATTGCTACGAAGCTTGCATCTACAAGAAAGTGAGTGGGAGCTCGGTGACGTTTCTGGTACTATATGTGGATGACATATTGATTATTGGAAATGACATCAACATGCTTAACGATGTGAAGAGTTATTTGAACAAGTGTTTTTCAATGAAAGACCTAGGTGAAGCTGCTTATATATTGGGCATCAAAATCTATAGAGATAGACAAAGACGCCTGATAGCTTTAAGCCAGAGTACATATCTAGACAAAGTTCTGAAAAGGTTCAGAATGGATAAGGCATTGAAAGGTTCAGTGCCTATGTTGTCAGGTAAGATATTGAGCAAGGCTCAGTGTCCAGCTACGGTAAATGATAGGGAAGCTATGAGCAAAGTGCCTTATGCCTCGGCCATAGGTTCCATCATGTATGCCATGCTGTGTACTAGACCGGATGTGTCCAATGCTCTTAGTTTGACGAGCAGATATCAAAGTGATCCAGGAGTGGAACACTGGACAGCCGTGAAGAACATCCTAAGGTACCTAAATAGGACTAAAGAAATGTTCTTAGTCTATGGGGGTGATGAACAGCTCGTCGTAAAAGGTTACGTCGATGCTAGTTTCGACACCGACAAGGATGATGCTAAATCTCAGACAGGATACGTGTATATTTTGAATGGAGGAGCTGTGAGCTGGAGAAGCTGCAAGCAAAGCGTGGTCGCGGGATCTACAGTAGAAGCGGAATACATGGCTGCTGCAGAAGCGTCAAGTGAAGGACTTTGGATCAGAAACTTCATCACTGAGCTTGGCGTGGTTCCAAGTGCATTGGACCCACTGGAGATATTGTGTGACAACACTGGCGCCATAGCACTCGCTAAGGAACCAAGATATCATCCAAATACCAAGCATATCAACCGCAAGTTTCATATAATCCGAGATTATATAGCAGATGGAGATCTGAAGATCAGCAAAGTACATACAGATCTGAATGTCGCAGATCCATTGACTAAACCTCTTCCACGTGTAAAACATGATCAGCACCTCAGTGCCATGGGTGTGAGATTGTTGCCAAATGTAAACTAGATTATTGACTCTCGTGCAAGTGGGAGACTGTTGGAATTATGCCCTAGAGGCAATAATAAAGATGTTATTATTATAATTCTTGTTCATGATAAAGTTTATATTCCATGCTAGAATTGTATTAAGCGGAAACATTAATACTTGTGTGGTTTGTGAACAACACCGTGTCCCTAGTACGCCTCTATGGACTAGCTCATTGATCAATGATGGTTAAGGTTTCCTAACCATAGACATGAGTTGTCAATTGATAATGAGATCATATCATTGGGAGAATGATATGGTGGACAGACCCAAACTAAGCGAAGCAATTAGATCGTGTCATTGTGTTCATCTTTGCGAAGCTTTTCCTATGTCAAATATTGTATTCCTTAGACCATGAGATAATACAACTCCCTGGTATCGGAAGAAAGCTTTGAGGTCATCAAACGTCATCCTATGAGAGGGTGATCATAAAGGTGTCTCTCAGGTGATCGGAAAGTATCTGTTGGGTTGTATGTATCGAGATGGGATTTGTCCCTCCCAAGTCGGAGAGATATACTTCGGGCCCACTCGGTAATCGATATCAACACCGCTTGCAAGCATGTGGTTAAGGAGTTAATCACAAAGTGATATCGGATTATGGAACGAGTAAAGTACTTGCTGTGAACGAGATTGAACTAGGTATGACGGTACCGACGATCGAATCTCGGGCAAGTAAAATATCGCGAGACGAAGGGAATATATATATGGGATTGATTGAATCCTGGCATCGTGGTTCATCTGATATGATCATCGATGAATGTGTGGGAGTCAATATGGGTGCCCAGACCCCGCTGTTGATTATTGATAGAAGATCATGTCTGCATATTCTCGAACCCGCAGGGTCACACACTTAACGTGTCTTGACGCTAGGATAGATTGGATAATTGGTTTATGAATTTTTGTTTGGAGTCTCGGATGGGATCCGGGACATCACGAGAGGTTCCGGAGTGGTCCGGAGAATAAGATTCATATAAGGCAGTGCAGTTTTTGGAGTTCGGAATTGTTCCGGGTTAATCGGTATTGTACCGGAAGCTTCTAGAACCTTCCGGAAGGGGGCCAACGTGGTCCCACCTTCCGGGAGGGGGCATGGGCCTATGAGGGAGTGTCCTGGCCGCATTGGGCCAGGGGCACAAGGCCCCATAGGGCCCAGCCGATCCTAGATAAGTTTAAATCGTTTAAACTAGAGATAAGATAGGGTTTCTAGAAGGGAGAGTTTAAATCGTTTAAACTAGAGATAGGCTTGGAGGATGGGCAAGGGCTGGCCGCACCCCCCTCTCTATATAGAGGGCTGGTGCGCCCCCTCCCCCCCTACACCTTCCTCCAAACCCTAGTTGCCTTGCTGCCCTCCTCTCTCCCTCCCGACTGTTTGTAGGCGAAGCCCTACTGCAGAAATTCTCCACCATATACACCACGCCGTCGTGTTGTAGATCCAATCTATCTCTCCACCCTACTTGCTGGTCCGAGGAAGGAGGAGACGTCGAGGTGCTGCACGTGTGCATCTCACGGAGGCACCGCCACTTGTGGTGCTAGATCGGATCGGATCGCGAGGAGGAGAAGCGAGTACGACTACATCACCCACGTTCCGACGAACGTTCCACTGTGCGAATCTTCAAGGGTATGAAGATCTAATCCAATCTCTCTCGTTGTTTGCATCTCCTAGATTAGATCTTGGCTTTCCCTCTGTTCACTTCCGTAGAAAATTTTGATTTACTATGCTGCGAAACCCTTCAGGACCCCTTGGAGTTGGTGGGGTAGACGCATCCGAAGACTCGCTCCGAGTGCGCTTTCGGGTCTGCCCTTCACTCGCCTCGGGGGCGTACATGGTAGGAGACTGCACCAGAGGAAGCTCAGATTCAGAATCCACACCTTCGCTATCCGGCGCAAACGGAAATTTCTCAGGTAGAGGGGGCATCATCCCAGCTACCTTGATATTCTGCAAGTAAACAAAATAAGGGTTAGCGGCAATAACAAACAGCAAGGCACTCGAAGAAGGGCAACGTGCAAGCTACAATTTTCCACCTAGGGAACTGCATTTTTGGCACTGAAGGGGGAGGTCAATGATTTGCCCGGGAGGTCCTCATCAGTCTTGAACTTCAACATGGGTCGAAGGGCTCTATCAAGATCACCCTTGGACAGCTCCTCGGATGAGACCCTCGTCGAGTCACTGCGGCCAGCATAAAGAAACATCGGGTGTACCCTCGCTTGGAGAGGCTGCACCCAATGCTTGAGGAAGGTGCGAATAATGTCGACACCGTTGACCTCCTTGTCGACCACCATCTGGAGTGCCTCCACATGATGGTAGAGATCCTCCACCTTCACCGTTTCACCCTCCAAGATGTGGTTCTTCCATGACCTCTTCAGGACGATTTTCTGAGCGGAATCGAAAGGAGCAAGACCATATTATTGTCCATCCAATTTGGCGTCGCGGATGTAAAACCACTTATTCCGCCAATACTGGACGGACTCACACATGGAAAAGGAGAAGAAAAGGATAGAAGATCGAATGGAGATGATGCAGCCGCCAAGCGGATAGACTCCGCCGGTGTTGGACTGCCTCTTCACGGAATAGAGCTTCCGGAAGAGGCCAAAGTGTGGCTCGATACCAAGCCAGCACTCGCAAAGAGTGATGAAGCAAGCAATGTGGAGGAGAGAATTGGGAGACAGATGATGCAACTGAATCCCGTAAAAAAGAGGAGTCCACGAAGGAAATCGTGGACAGGAAGAGAGAGAGACCGCGGATGACAAAGGCATAAAACATCACCCGAAACCCTTCGGGTGGGCGTGGGATTACCTCATCACCGGGGAGAAGGGCGTCCTCCTTGTTCTGGGGGATCAACCCAGCATCGCGCATGTCCATGCGCTTCCACCCGCAGTCAGTGGAGCGGGCGGTAACGGTGACCTTCTTGTCGCTGGTGGCGGCGCTTGAACCAGCTCCGTCAGCGGTCTTCTTTGGCTTGCCCATCTTGCAGCAGCGAGCGCGGCGGTGCGAGCATAAGAAGGATGAAGGGAAAGTGCGAAGAACGTCTAGAGCGCAGCAAAGGGCAGCGAAGCTCGTGAAAATGGAGGCAATGGAGATGGACAAATGACGAAGGGTAAAAGAAAACTACTGTTTACCTACGGTATAAAAGGAAGAAGACGATGCACATGAGTCGTTGATCCAGAAGCCCTAGCGCGCACCTCAAATCTAACCCTACATGTGTCAGCACTACACCGAACCGTCGCCAGCACGCCGTCCACTACGCACGAAAACCAAGGAGACACCGTAATTTTTGCCACGTCTACGCGTGACTAGTCAACTTCAAGTCAGGAGGTGGGACCCATGATTGTCTCGTCGCATCATCTCTGCTGCCGCAGACGGTTGAGATCACCAATCATCAGCACTGACGTCATCAAAGCAAGGCCAAGCAACGGCTCAAAATTTTCGGATGATTAATCAAGTACTTACTCAAATCTACAATTCGAGAAACTACTCGGGGGCTACTCGTATCAGGAACGCTGGCTGTGCACCTGAGAAATGCCTAAAGTAATTACACCTCGCGATTATCTTCGAGTCTATGACTCCACTACGGACTCGGGGGCTACTCCCATAGGGAGGATCGGTTGAAGCATCTGAAAAATTTGTGTCCTTCGGACCTATGCTGAAAACGACTGAACTAAAGTCTCTGCTCGAGTCTACGACTCGAACAGACACTCGGGGGGGGGGGGCTACTCCCATAGGGAGCGCTGGTCGCGCACCCTATGAATTCTTCGACTACGATCCTTCGGATCAAATACGACAAAAATCTTTTTTGACAACTTTGCCCAAACCAACGCTAAGTGAGAAGCAGTCTCCTTGGCCACCCGAAACACCTCCGTGGTGATAAAACTTCGGATGCTGTGTCTGCGACACAAAGATAAGCCCTACAGATATCATCTGATGGCCTGGTAATGCACCTGACTGCGCTCTGCCAGTAAACATCCATGTCAACAGGCACGGCGAAAATCCTGACGGACGCATTGGGTATATCACTTGAAAATCACTGGGATTCGACTCCTATAAGTCCACAAACGTCCTGAGTCGAATCACACCAGCAATTGTTCCAAATTCGAGTCCGGGGACTCGAGTTTGATGAAGATCGTGTTGTTTTGTCCTATGATAGTTAACTGGCCCTGATCCGTCGGGTGAGACAAGCACACGCATCAACAATCCCTATGAATTAAACATTTCTCCTTCTAAACAGGTTCGACTACATAGCCGAATCTACAATTCGAATCTACAATTCGATTGAACACTCGAGGGCTACTGACATGGATATACCCCATGGGTATACGATATTAGTATACCTGGTCCATGGTCCAGCGCAAAGAAGGCCCACGTCAAGACACACGGCCCATGAAGATTTCGGGTGGCCCAAGCCCATGACGTTTTCGACTCCTTGCATGACAAGTTTAGATTAGATAGAATTTCAAAGGGTACCAACCCTAATTTGTAGCCGACTCGACCTAAAGCACGGGACCTGCCTATCTATATAAAGGCCAGGAGGGTACGACGAGAAGGATCCTCCTGCACCATCGCATACGCACCTCACGCCAGATTGCATCTGCGCACCCCTGTAACTTTCGGTTCTGCCGTAATCATGAGCAGACAAGCAGGAGTATGGTTTTTCCTCCCGGGGTCTAAACCTGGGTAAACCTCGTGTCCCGCTTTGCTTGTCTGTTAACTTCCGCGACTTCCAGCATCCCCATCTTCTCCAAAACCCAAGTCCATAACAATGGGCATTGACGAGATCGAACCTCGTCAGCTGGGCCCTTGGCCCATGTACCCTCTTATTTTTTCCAAACCCTAGTTTTATCCTCAAAATACCCCTTGTTTAGTGGTTGGCCTATAAATAGAGCCCCCACCCCTTCATGTATCCCGGAGACATAGATGATAGACTAGAAACCCCTAAGATGGATCACTTCTAGTTATGTCTCCTTCCCTTCATGAGGGAACCCTATCATCACCCACCTGTATGGATTGTGCCTTTGAGCATCCTTAGTTGTACAAGGTATTTACTTTGAGTTGGATCTAGTAAAGTTATCAAGATCCTCTCCAAGGTGTTCTTCCCTCTCCGATGTGGATTTGACGAGAGCATGTTAACCGATCTTTCCTTGCAAGGATTCTATCGGGCCGGTGGCCGCCGGAGGGAGCAATAGGTCTTGTATAGTGTTTGTGTTTGCGTGTGTTCATCGTGTTCTTCGTGAGGTGTGTGTTCGCTTCCGCTTCCTTCTTTCTTTCCCTTGGGTTTCCCATCAATTTGACCACGAAATTTGTGAAGATCGGGCCACCCAAGAGGTTAACCCCTATAAAGTTGGCTCTAGTAAAGTTATCAAGATCCTCTTCAAGGTGTTCTTCCCTCTCCGATGTGGATTTGACAGGAGCACGTTGCCTCATCTTTCCTTGCGAGGATTCTATCGGACCGGTGGCCGCCGGAGAGAGCAATAGGTCGTGTATCGTGTTTGTGTTTACGTGTATTCATAGTGTTCTTCGCGAGGTGCGTGTTCGCTTCCGCTTCCGCTACCTTCTCCCTTTCCCTCGCTTTTCTGATCGATTTTACCACGAGATCCGTGAAGATCGGTCCACCCTTGAGGTTAACCCCTATCACGCAAGAAGCCCGACATCGTCGGTGAGGAGCCCGAGTAGGAGCACATGGCCGTTGCCAGAGTTCTCTCCGCGCTACGCGCACGAGGCGACTACGGCGACAGCAGGGCGATCCAGCCTTTACCGATGCAACAATGCGTCGTCGGCTCATCTTCATCAGCTCTGAACTCGGCGTTGTACAGACACCAATGGCAAGGTCAAGTCGTCGCCACGTATCTCCACTCTACTGCTCCTACTCGTCTTGTCTTTCTTCCGGCGACCCTAATAGTGTCGATGCGGGCTACCAAATAAGAGGAAGATTTTGTCTCACAACCTAATCCCGTGTGCACTGTTGCCAAAAATGACGGCGAGCAACCAAACACGCTCTAGTCCTTTGATCCTTTAGTAAAATTCACATACGGTAACTGAACTTGTTCGAAATGAACGATCTGATCAATGAACTCAGAAAATAATTTTTTTGGATAGATAAACTTGTCGGACTGCTCTTATACGGTCACTGCTATACGGTTTGTAAACGTACTGGGCTGACATGGCATGTTGGATCTAGTATCTGGTTGTTTCAGGGACCGTAGAAGTCAGTATGTATAGTTGTAGGGGCATTTTGGAAAAATGAACAGCCCCACATGTTTCCGACGGTGATTCTCGTATGAAATAGACAGGCCCGTCTTGGAAGCACGTGCAGAGAGGTATCAATACTAGTTTGAGTTTATCTGATAATCATGCATTACTTCACCTACTACTACTCGTGCACACCCCACTCTCCAACTTGGAGATCCTCATTTTTTCACCTCTCCTGATTATTTTTTTTCCATTCCCAAAAGTATGGCAAATAAAAGCTACAGTCAGCATCAAAGTATGTTTCAGTCTTGATCTTCCATGATCATTCAAGTCAATGTTATTCAACGGAGAGAAGTTTTTACAGTATTTGACTTGATTAGCTAAAGTTTCACTAGCGTTCAACAATGACAAAAAGAGCTGAAGTTTCACTAGAGTATTTGGGAAGCAGGTTGCTTATGAAGAACTAATTGAACATGATGTCCTGCTCCATATTTTTGAAAAATATATGACGTTTTTGGATTTACGTCGGTCTCCAACTAGAAAAATCAACCACCTTTATAATTACGTAAATGGTTAGAAAAAATTATGAAATATTTCCATGTCAGATTTAATGGAACAAATGTATCTAATAAATTATACTTTTTTAGAATTTTAGTAATTAGCTTAGCAGTCAAATTTATAGAAGTTTGACTGCATTTTTTGTAGGACACGGTGGATTCTGGAACAGCAATGCCTAAAGAATGTCACTTGTCATCCAAAAAGTTAAGTTATTTAGAGATTTAACTTCTAAGATTTTTTTGTAATATGTACTTCCTCTTTTTCGAAATAAGATGTCTTGATAGGCTATTTAAATATCCTACTAAAACAGAGACAGTCGAGCAAGGCATCCATAAAGCCCGTGCTTTCGGGGTGCGGGACGGAAGCTTGGGCAGGGTTTATAGGCTGCATATGCTCCCCTGCCGCATGGGCATTCTCACCAAAAAACATCTTATATTTTAAAACAAAGATAGTATATTTTTGAAATATATTAACTATATAAAAATATATATAATTGTTAAAACTTCCTATTGCAATTAACATATATTATATTTGTAAAAGAAAACTTATGTTATACATAGGGCCTAATTTTATGTTTTCACAAGGCCTCCGATTTCTCAGGTACGGCCCTGGAAATAGCCATCAGCGGCATGTGCGCCATCAGCGGCGTGGCAGTTGAACTGTGAAAGGAAAGGGAAAAGGGAGGCGATCGTGGAGGCGAATAGGGTTTCTTCCTTGCCGCCTCCGCGTGTATGAGAAGGTCGCTGCAACAGCACTAAAACTTTTCAAGCTATGGCACCTCGGCGTCGCGAGGATGGGCAGCCACCGCCCGTGTACAGTGAGTCCATGACCACCTCCTTGTCCGGCGCTGTTGCCTCCACTCTTGTGTTTTCATGCATGTTTAGGATTAGGCTTTTTCCATGAACACCGTGAGTATGATCTGTCTTGATTTTCTTCGATTTTCCATGTCTCTGTTTGGTGTTAACTGAACCCAAAGTAAAAAAGCAAGATTTTTTGAGGTTTTTAGGAGCAGAATTTGTAGAGGTGCTTGTTTGTAGGAAATACACGGATATGTAGTTAGCTTATTAATGCTAGTTTACTCTAGATTCAACGTAATTCCACTGTCTATTGGCCTGAATATTCAGCAGACTTATCTGTCGATATTTAGTGTGTGCAGTAAAGGTTTATATGAGTATTCAACTAGTTATTTTTCTTGCCATTGTCACTGTATATGTTTAGATTCAGTATATCTTAAATATATACTTCTTATATCTGATTGTTTTCACTTTGTGTAGATGATAATGGGCAGTACTTCACTATTGCGATCAACTATGGTGGATTTTTCCTTGGTTCTGGGATTAACAAGTCATACCTAGGTGGAGTGATTGATTGGTATGATTTCTATGAGAGTGACAAGTGGAATATAAGAGCTTCAGACAGGGTTTTCGAAGACACTAGCATTATCATGAGAGAGGTTTCCAGAGTCCTTTGGTGTTTTCCAGGGCAATCTGTGAAGAATTTTGGTTTGGCAGATATAACTAATGATGATGATTGTAGTAATATGCCAACAACTATTGCTATTGGGCACAAGGTTTTTCTATGTATGTAGACCATGATAATAGTCTAAGAGGGAACATTAAGGATGATGTATTTCAGTTTCCATCCACACAGCAGGCTGGTGCTGTCAGTCCAACTGAAGAATTTGTGAGGAAACCTAGGGAGAAGAGGCAGCTCAACTTTGATACTAATTTTGAGTTTGATTCAGATGGGTCAGACTTTGAGGAGGAAATAGTCGATAGTGACTATGATTTACATGAAGGCGATGATGACCTTTATGATGATTGCATTGAAAAAGTTGAAGATATGAAAGGAAAGGGAGTAGCAGAGGAAGCTGAACTATCACAATCTGATGATGAATTGGAATTGCCTGACTCTGACGATGAATGATACGTCGTAAACGTATCTATAATTTTTGATGTTTCATGCTTGTTTAGTATCTATTTTGCTATGTTTTGTCTACACTTTGAGGTATTTTTATACACTTTATGGAACTAACCTATTGACAAGATGCCACAGTGTCAGTTGCCTATTTTTTGCTGTTTTTGGTTTCAGAAAGAATATTCTCGGAATTGGACGGGACAAAAGCCAAAGTTCATATTTTCCCCTGAACGATACGGAAAATCAAAGACAATACAGAGGAGGACACCAGGGTGGCCACACCCTAGGTGGACGCGGGCCCACCCTAGCCGCACCCACAGGGGGTGTGGGCCCCCTGGCCCTCCATCGACCTTGCCTCCTTCACCTATAAGAAGCCCCCGACTCAGAAACCCTAAATCATCCATCAAAAAGCCACAAAAAGTTCCGCATCACGGCCGCCACCGAAGGAGAGATTCGGGGGACAGAAGTCTCTGTTCCGGCACCCTGCCGAGACGGGGAAGTGCCCCCAGAGCCATCTCCATCGATCTCCATCGCCATCTCCATCACCGTTGCTGATTCCCATGATGAGGAGGGAGTAGTTCTTCCTCGAGGCTGAGGGCTCTACCGGTAGCTATGTGTTCATCTCTCTCTCTCTCTCTATGCATGATCATATTGTGGTCATGATCTTTGTAATCAAGTAGATCTGCTCTGCTACTGAAGTGCTTCAATAGATCTCTGCTCTCCCCATGTGTGTGAAAGTGACAGTGTGCACGACATGGTGGCACTTAGGCTAGAGTCTATATAAATACTCATCGTGCTTTAATAGATCTATGTTTTTCCCCACGTGTGTGAAAGTGACAGCGTGCACACCATCTGTGGCACTTAAGCTAGGTTATATATATTTATCATGAGTATATTTTTAGTTGGTTGTCTCTATGAACTTGTGGTGTTTGTTGGAACCATCTAGCGCTCAAGGTGACAGTGTGGGGTATCTAGATTGGGAAAGGCGGACTTTGAGGTGTGTTGTTATAGCCCTACCATGGATTAGAGTGTCCAACCGGAGAGTAGTTAAGAGTAGTATCATGAAGGGAAGATATTTATATGAGAGAGTGTTCACTAGTGAAAGTATGATCCCTAGGCCTTATTTCTAAGCATTGAAACACCGTTTTCATCTAGATTTGTTACATGTTTGCTTGCTTCCATATTTTTGCCTTTAGTCTTTTCCTCCCCGCCAGAAGCTCTTTTCTGGCACCGTTACCACTTATAATCATCCATACCACTTGTATTTCACTATCTCTTCGCCGAACTAGTGCACCTATGCACCTGACAAGTGTATTGGGTGTGTTGGGGACACAAGAGACTTCTTGTATCTTGATTGTAGGGTTGCTTGAGAGGGATACCTTTGACCACTTCCTCTCTGAGTTCGATAAACCTTGGGTAATCCACTTAAGGGAAACTTGCTGCTATTCTACAAACCTCTGCACTTGGAGGCCCAACAACTGTGTACAAGAATAGAAGTGCGTAGATATCAATGAACAAGTGAAGTTTAAGTTCAAAAACTTTGCACTTGTTGACATGGCAAACCCAAAGTTTAAAGTTGGGCAAGTATTTGCTTCTGTAGAACTATTGAGGAAAGCTATCAGGGAATACAAATGCAAGGAGAGAGTGGACATTTCAATACCAACAAATGATAGGAACAGAGTTGCAGCAAGATGTGTAGAAAAATGTTCTTGGTACTTGTGGGCCTCATATGATAGCAGAGCAAAGTGTTTCATGGTCAAAAGGTATGTAGATGAGCACACTTGTGAAAGGAAATGGAAAGTTAGGGGATTTACATACAAATTCTTAGCAGAGAAATACATTAAGAATTTTAGAGCAGATGACAACATGAACTTGAATTTTTTTGCTAGAATTGTTCAAAAGGAGTGGAATATGACACCTTCAAGGCCTAAGCTTAGCAGAGTTAGAAGATTGGCAATGAATATTATCTATGGAGATGAGATAGAGCAATATAATTTGTTGTGGAAGTATGCTGCTAAACTAAGGAAAACAAATCCAGGGAGCACTTTTTTCTAAACGTAGACAATGAGAATAGATTCAGCAAGTGCTACTGGAGCTTGGATACAATTAAGAGGGGCTTTTTGGAAGGGTGCATACCTGTTATTTGTCTTGATGGGTGCCATATGAAGACTAAGTTTGGAGGATAGTTGCTAGTTGCTATTGGAATGGACCCTAATGACTACATCTACCGAGCTGCGTTTAGCATTGTTGAGGTTGAGGACACTAAAAATTGGAGATGGTTTCTATACACTGTCAAAAAGGATATGGGTATTCACAACACAAGTGCATGGACGATAATGTTTGACAAACAGAAAGTAAGTTGCTGAATCTTCTATGAATCTTACTTATCTCATATTTGGTACTAAATCTTCTTTAAATATTTTGTAGGGTTTAATTAAGGGCTGTCAAATCTTACACCATCCAGCTAGAGAAAAATTCAATGTTTGATGAGTTGAGGGGTTGATTATGTTCTGGGAATTATAATGCTATTGAGCCACAATATTTTGCTAGTATGAGTTTTTTCACATTATGTTTTTTCACATTATGTACTGTTATATGCCAAACCTGTGTTATTCTGTATGTGGTATGACTATCCATATGACAATTCTAGAACTTGATTTATTTTATTAGCACAAAATGTTGTACTCCAAACTTCTATGCATTTTCTCTGAATTTATCTATGGTACTAGGTGTTGGCATCTTCTATGCATTTTATTTGTTTTTTCTTTGATATTTGTCGGGTATATCCATCTATGCTTCATTTTTACTAACATTTTTGGCCCAAATTATACTAACGCCGCGTCCTCTCCCGCTCTCCCGGCTCGGCCACGATACGCCCCTAATGTTGCCGCCATGGCCACCGCCTAGCACCGGTGCTCCAGGCCTCCCAGAGCGAGGCAAATGTACCCAAGATGTCTGCCTTGTCGCCGGGCTTCTCTGTAACGCCCGGAAAAAAATTTCGAAAATAAAATTTCGTGTTATTTTCTTTTTTCATCATCATGACATTATCATGCATATTTTGTTCATAATTTTGACTACAAACTATTTTGCTAAAAACCTATTTTGTTTTACTAAAATATCCCTATGGTATTATAGAATCCGTTTTCCTTTTTCTTATTTTCAAACTAAACAAATAATATTTTATGTCTGTTATGTGACCATAAATGGTTTTCTTATTTAACTAAAAATAAAATTAGGCTAAAGGCTCGTCTAAAGTTTGGCACAAAACTAGTCTCATCCAGTCTACTTTAATAATTAATAAACTTATAAATAGCCCAATCCCCTTCTTTCTATCCAAACCCTAGTCCTAGATCTAAGTTCCATATCTGTCCAAAATTCTCCACCTTCTTTTGTAAAATCTTAAATCGTTTTCTTCACCAAATCTTACTGCCGGTGAGCTCCTTTCTGTTGATTTGTTGCGCCTCTTACTTTATCTGGGTCATGAGACTCCACCAGATCCCATCTTCTTTGAATTATTTCCATGGCAGGAACCACCAAATTTACTTGCTTTCTTGTATAGCCGTGTGCTTCAGAATGATTCAATCGATATACACCACCAAGCCCCAACTCCTTCTACCTACATGCTTGGACCAAACCCCACCCGCATATCCAGATCGATCAAATCCTCATATCCGCAGGCAGCACAGATCCTCTATGATTTCTTTTCTCGCACACTTTCGATCAGGCCAGCACTCCACTGCTTAGATCGGTTTGTCCTCTGCTCCTGTTTAGCAGATCAACCATCTGCTCCCACACGCGCCACACGCCATCAGCGTTGCGCGTGCATCTACCTCCTAGGGCCGCCTACCACTTCGGATCCCTGGACAACCTCGCCGCTTGGCGCCGTGCAGCAGCCGAGTTGGCTCTCATGCATATTTCTTCCCATGTCAGGATTTAGGCTTGCAGCTGGGTCGTGTCACCACTTCGTCCTGCGTGCGAGAGGCAACCAGCCTGCCCCTCCATGCAGCTCGTTTCACCGGCAGGTAGTATCCTGCTCTGCCTTCAGTTCTATTGCCGTGCAGTCTAGCCAGACGACAACGTGCATGAGTTTCTTTTGTCTGTCAACATTCTGATCAATACAATTCCTTCTAGCTTTGTTATCGGGGCTAGACAATGTCTCCTCCCGGTTGGAATATTATCTCGTCTGCTGAATGTCTCGTCGGCCACATACTCGACAAAATGCTCATGAGAGTTTTGGCATCGGCGTACCTTCTTTTGGTCTTCTCGTCAAGTTTGACTTCGTCTCGTCACACTGCACCGGAGTCCGTTGTATGACGCCACCGCCCTCGACAAGGTATTCTTCATGGTGTCGGCTACTTTCGCGAAATCGGCTACTTCAACTATGACCCGAAGGCCCTCCTTCCATCTCTTCGATCTAAACCGTGAGACCCCGACCTAGCCCTTATTTTTATAATATGCAATATATATTGTTTCATTTAAATCATTCATCCATGAATGCATATCATCTGGTGGTTTGTGAGTTAATTAGACGATTCACCTAATAATTAAATATGTAGACATATGCGGATGAATCTAGCCTTATATTGGCCCCATTTAAATTTGTGTAGCGAACCAATGCCATGCTTTGCCTTGTTAATTAAACATTTAACTTGCTGGTAGCTAAATAACTTGAACCTTCTATTTAAATGTCGGGATACCTGTTCCACTTAATATTGCTAAGATAGACCGCATATTGCCATGTCATGCATCATATCATAAACATGCCAGATCTTTCGCCTAGTATTAAATATTGCATCGGTTGCTCTTTCTAGTGTTTGCCTCTTCACCAGATAGGACGATGAGCCGATGTGAGAAACGACAAACCTCCGGTTTCCTGACTTTGTCCCATAGGCGAGCATTCTCCCCCTTCTACCTATTTTGCATTTATAGTCTTTACTTCCTCCCTTTGATCTATTGCTATCCTTATTGTCGATGCTATAGTACCATTCCTTTATTACCTGCTCTACTATATTGCCTTGGTTATCCTATTGCCTTGTTTGATTAGCTAGCTTTGTCCTTGCGAGTCGTAGACATGCTTAGTATTGCTCTCGTACATGTGGAACATGATATTTGGATATTGTTGGTGATAAGATAATTAAATTGGTGATGTTGGTTATGGTTATGGTTTCACCTAATAATAAGGCCCCGGTAGGGACCACCTTTGGGAACTGCTTGAGCCGACCTAGGACCTGTTCGTTCTACGGTACCAGTTCTGAGTTGATCGCGCTAACCAAACGTGAGGCCTCTGGGAACCCCCCCCCCCCTCAACTACCGGCTCTATTCATATATCCAGAGGGTTACAAAATTGGTTTTCCATTTGGTGCATACGCATAATATGTCCTCGGACATGGGTTGAGTTGTGATATGATTTTGGTGGACTGCCATGGCTTGCATTGCATAAAATCGGGATATTGTGTCGGAGGTGGGATGGAGCTCTACAAGTTATCTTCCGATCATCGCCCGGCCGTAGACTCAAACGCCGTGCCACCTGGAGAATCAGCTGTATCTCTTGTGTGGGTAAAACACAGTAGGTGATGCCTCTGGATATGCGCGTAGTTAAGGGACAGTTCTTGTTGTGAGATTCGAAAGGCACGCGTGATATGTTGCCTGAAGGGTTGAGCATGCGTTTGGGTACACCCCTGCAGGGTAAATCTTTTCGAGAAGCCGTGTGTCCACGGTTATGGACGCCTCAGGAGTACAGTGTCATGATCATAGACAACGCCACTAATGTTTTGCCTCTAATAATATGAATAGTAATTAGCCTTATCAACTAAACACCTGCTTAACTAAAATTGCCACTGTGTGTGTTCCGCAAGGGGACTTCCTCGACTGGTATTCGAGGGGGAAAGCTTTGGATGGGTTATGTCTGGTGTTATATTATTGTTACCGTATAGCGCTCTCTTATCTCGCCCTAATAGCCAAAGTTGTAATGTGTCTCTATAAGTTAGATAGTGCAAGCTTTGCTGCCGCTGAGCCCACCATACCTATGTAGGCGAGGACCGCCGAATTCTAGTCTCGCCGTGTACTGGCCTCAGTACTGATCGCTCTCTTTCTGTTTTCCCTTTGCCCTTTGCCGGCACCCTTTTGGATTGACAGGTATGTGATTGACGATGTTAGCAAGGTTACCCTTCTGGCTTGGCCTAGGCAAGGTTGGACACCGCTTGGTTAATCTTCAGGACTCTTAGTCCCATTTGGATCTTGTCCGTACTCGGATACTATCTTGCTTTCTTCTTGAGTTGTATCTTCGTATTGTACCTTTTGTATTCTTGACTCATTGAGTCGTTGTTCTATATATAAGTGTTTGTGGATTCTGTTGTAAACTATTGTGATGTAACTACTTGTATTCAAATCCCACCCACACGAAGTGTCTGGTGGGCGTCGCTTCTATGCGGATTTTGGCGGAAAATGCTGAGATCTGCATAGACCCGATTCAGGGGCGTTACATTCTCCTTGTTGAAGGACTAATCCAAGGGAGATCTGAAACGATTGAATCGAGCTCATCTTCTTGGCATTTGACCATCGCTCATCGTCGACTAGACATCGCCTCCGACCTCCTCCGGCTAATCCGAGCCACCTATGAACTCCTGGTGATCTCCTGGTGCGGTTGGACAATTTCCCGCCCCTTCCTGTGCATCATGGCGTTGTTCTGACGACCGCTGCCGCATGCCGCCGCTCAGGTGGTCACCAACGTCACGTCCGGTGACCATAGACACTCGCGCAACCGCGGTTTTGCTCGGAGGGGAGTGCAGCCCTTGATTCGCGTGATCACACGCTCTAGGAATCCCTCCTCCGCCGTCGTCGTCTACCCGTCGCGTTGGATGCTGCTAGGGGGCGCGCAGGCGAGATATCCCTCTCATCTTGGACTACATAATTAAGAAGGGTTGTTTTTGTAAAAACAATCCTACGTGGCAAGAGACAACCAGGTCCAAGGTTCGATTTAGACCGGGATTAGTAAGTTCAGGGTGCCAACGACTAGGATTTTGACATCAGGGTTTGATCGGGCGAACCTCTACGAGTTCAGGGTTTAAAATAGACTTTTTCCAAAAAAAATCCAGTTTGGTGTCTCGTATGATCTTTTCATTTTGCAGAACGCTCCCTGTAATTCTATTGAAAACCCCCTCCAACTCTACAATCTAGCTCCAATGGTTCCTCGAACATTTAGACACCGGTTCCGCCGTGCCACGTCAGACGGATACGCTACCAGACGCCGATCCGGACGCCGAATTTAGGTCCGGACGCCGAAAATCGGCTAGTCACGTACCCAGGAACCTGTTTTCGGCCAGATTTGGGCCAACTTTGGTCCGGACTACCCAGGCCATACCCAGGATCCCAAGTACGCCCTGAGAATGCCGGACGCAGCGAATTGGCCGAGTGGACCAGCCTGTCAGCGATAGAAGCCGAGTCGTCGTCGTCCTTCCCGATGTTTCTCTTTTCTCGCCCTCGCCGCTACACCCCTCCCGCCCTCGCCGCCGAACTCGGCCTATAAAAGGCATACATCTCGCCGTCTCCCTTCACAAGTCTCTCACACCACTCCCAACTCTGGCGAACTCCGAACGTTCGCACCTTTCTTACTCCTTAACTCCGCCAAAAAGCCATGGCCGAGGGCCAACGCACGATGCAGCAGTGGGAAGCCCAGCTGCTCCACGAGGTGGGATATACGGCGCCGCCAGACACTCGTCTCCCCTTCGCCTGGCAACTCAGCGCCGGCGGGGTCCCTATTCCGCTGGTACCGGCCGACGAGGACCTCGCCGGAGAGATCCAGGCGGCTATCGCCGCCATGCAAGACCCGGATCTCGCCGAGGATCCTGACAACCTGGTCTTCTGGAGGCAGTTCTTCGCCGACATGCGTCTCGAGGAACTCGCCCGGCAAGAGGGACCGTCAGGCTCGCCGCCGCTGGTGGAGCGTTCCAGGGCGAACTCTCGCCGCCGCGTCACAATGTGGCTTTTCGCCACCGTTGGTGGAGCGTTCCAGGGCGAACTCTCGCCGCCGTCATGGAGCACATCCAGGCCGGCAACAACCCCCGCCTCGGCCTGTAGATGCGGCGCCCGGCGGCGGCCTTTTCCTAGTTATTATTAAATTCGATGTATTTTTTTTGGAAAGGAGCATATATTAATATCAGATGATACCAATTACACTCAGCTTCTGCAACAACGCATTGCCCTAACAGCCACACGGATGCACACAGCCAAAAAAAAGAAAGAAGAATTACAAAAAAAAGTCCTGCCACAATGACTCATTCATTAAAACAGCAGTACTACTACCACCAAGACAGCACCAGAAGTCCAGCTTCTCCAAAACGACGCCTCCAAGAAGGAAACGGTGCATAAACACCGTCATCGATGTAATATGTGTGTCCTTGTCCTAATTAATGAAATTCGTCTATATTCGCCTAAATTTCGTCGAGTTTAACTGAATTTCGCCAACCTGAAAATTCGGCCCGGAAACGCGAATGCAGAAAACGCGTTTCTTCCGGCCAAAAAAAATCCGGATTTCGGCTTAGGTTCACCAAACTAGTGGAGATGCTCTAATGACCGTATGAGAGGGATCGGTGTGAGTTTATCTACCCGGAAAATTTGTTATCTGAGTTCGGTGACCAAATCATTCGTTTCGAACAAGTTACCATACATGAATTTTAGAGTTAAATCCATCAGTAGTAATCGAACTTGTCGAGCAAAATCAATATGATCATTGTACATTTGAAATACGATTTTACGGTCACTAAATACGAGTTGGAGGTTCAGCTCTGGTCACCGGTGCTGGTACAACGTCGTATTTGATGACGTGACGAGCAGGATTATGTTTCATTTAGCAAAAATACCCAAAAGTATTGACTTCCAATCACACAAAGGTCCTCCTCAGTTCCCCACATAATAATAATAATAAACAGAAAAAGGGAAAAGAAATCGCCACGTCGTCTGCTCTCTGCAGAACTGGGGCAAGCCGAGGAAGAACTGGGGCAGGCCGATGGCACCGCGGTCGCGTCGCCGGAGCACGGCGGTGGCTAGCACAACCAGGTAGACCAATCTGGTCGTGTGCTCCTCCGGCCCCTTTCACGGCGTCTCCACCCCGCTGTTTAGCCCGCTGCTTCCCGACGATGGCTCAACACGCCAGTTCCACCGATTCGTCCATGGCGAAGGTACTGACGGTGGAGGCGACGAGCACCACGCTGGAGCAAAGGAGGAAGATAGAGATGTCGCCTTCCTGGTCCACCTACGCCTCACGTTGACGGACCGCGTGCACAAGCACAGACGCAAGGGTAGGCACGCGTGAAGCCGCAGGCACCGCCTCGCGTCAGTGGTCGCGGCCTGTTCTACCTCCAGAGCACCAAGCTTCCGCTAGTGCAGAAGGTCTTCGCCACGCACGAACACGAGGGTGAGGCCGTCGCGCAGGTACACGAGGTTGAGGCCACCGTGCAGGCGCTCGAGCTCTCCCTTTCCTCCATGGCCACATCGTTCCCACAAGAAACCATCTCGCAGCTCTACTCGGCCCAGGGAAGTGGAATCGTGTGGGCTGCGTGGGGATGCCGCCCAGGAGGCGGTGGCCGGAGGAATCCTAGTGGGTGACGGTGGGGAGGACGTACATGCGGCGTATGAGAGAAACAAGAGAGGAGCGGTGGGGAGGTGGAGTATCCGCCTCGAGGAGGCCTGATATGCCACGGCGGCGACACCGGCAGGGGCTCGCCGGCGAGCATGTGGGACGGGCGGAGGGGTGGAGGCGGAAGGGGATCACAGCCTTATCTCTTTGCTATTTTTTCAATTTAACCCTGTTATTTTTATTATTCGAAAATAGTCTCCGTGAACCGTTAATGGTTGATAGATGGGGTCCACGCAGTGCTACATCAGCAAATACAAGCTCGTACCAGCACCAGTGACCAGAGATGAACTTCTAACTCATTTGATGACCGTAAAATCGTATTCTTGATGTACAATAACCGAACTGATTTTGCTTAACAAATTTAATGACTAACGGTGGATTTAACTCTGAATTTTACTCTTGATCCTTTCCCCTCTCTTGTCTCTACACTGACAATGGAGGAACAGCGTGTGAGTGAGGCAGCACAGCAGCAGTCAGAGCGGAGCGAGCCCCTGTCGCTGTGTCCCCTTCCCTCCTCCCCTCCCCTCCCCTCCCGTGCTCTTCCCCTACCACAAGAAAAGCAGGCGAGTACTCACGAGCGCAGGGGCCTGGCCACCACTACAGCACCACGGCACCACCCCACCCTAGCTTGGCCGGGCCAAGAACCCCCACCCCGTCCCAGATGCCTCATCCCTCCCCCTCCCTCTCCCATCTCTCCCGCCGCTACCTTTTCTTCTCCCTCCTCTCGGCCTCCTTCCTCGCGCTCGGGGCGAATGGCGCCGGCGGAGAGGACGGAGATGAGACGGTGATGCAGGCTCTGCGCCGGGGGCTTGCGCCGCCGGACTGGGAGACCGCCGCGGCGGCGGAACACTGCTCCTGGCGGGGCGTCACGTGCGCGGGGGGTGCGGTCACCGCGATCGAGCTGCCGCGCCGGGGCCTCCGCGGCGACTTCTCGGCCGCCGCCGGGCTCCGCGCGCTGGCGCGGCTCGATCTCTCCTTCAACGAGCTCGCCGGCGCCGTCCCCGCGGCTCTCGGCGCGCTCGCCCGCCTCGAGCTCCTCGACCTCTCTATGAACAGGCTCTCCGGCCCCATCCCGGCGACCCTCGGCGGCGCCGTCGCTCTCAAGTTCTTGAACCTCTCCAACAACGCGCTCTCGGGCGCCATCCCTGACGACCTCAGGGGCCTCAAGGGACTACAGGAGGTCCAGATTTCCGGTAACAACATCACCGGCGCCATCCCCGGCTGGCTCGCCGGGCTCCCCGGCCTCCGCGTGCTGTCCGCCTATGAGAACAAGCTCTCGGGGCCGATCCCGCCGGGGCTCGGCCTCTCCTCCAAGCTCCAGGTGCTCAACCTCCACTCCAATGTCCTTGATGGGAGCATACCAAGCAGCCTCTTCGATCTTGGCAACCTGCAGGTTCTGATCCTCACCGTCAACAGGCTCAACGGCACAATCCCGGACACAATCGGCCGATGCCTCGGCCTATCCAACGTGCGCATCGGCAACAATCACCTCGCCGGTGCCATCCCGGCATCCATCGGCGACGCTAGCAGCCTGACCTACTTTGAGGCCGACAGCAACGAGCTGTCTGGCGCTATTCCCGCTCAGTTTGCTCGCTGCGCCAACCTGACGCTGCTCAATTTGGCCTACAATCGCCTTGCAGGCGAGGTGCCGGACATGCTTGGGGAGCTCAGAACCCTTCAAGAGCTCATTATCTCTGGCAACGGCCTCGGTGGCGAGTTCCCGAGGTCAATTCTGCGGTGCCGGAACTTGAGCAAACTGGACCTGAGCTACAACTCCTTCCGGGGTGTCTTGCCTGACACCATCTGCAACGGATCAAGGTTGCAGTTTCTTGTGCTCGATCACAATGACTTCTCTGGTAGCATCCCACATGGCATAGGTGGCTGCAGCCGGCTTCTGGAGCTACAGCTGGCTAATAACAATCTGAGTGGCCAGATACCAGCTGAAATGGGCAAGATGAAGAGCTTACAGATTGCTCTCAACCTTAGCTCCAATCACCTTTTAGGGCCGCTGCCCGGTGAACTTGGGCGGCTTGATAAGCTCGTTGCACTGGATTTGTCAAGCAATGAGATATCTGGTGAGATCCCTGATGATATGAGAGGAATGATGAGCTTAATACTTGTCAATTTGTCAAACAATCGGCTACGTGGTGCCATACCGGCATTCGGGCCATTTCAAAAGAGTGCAGGGTCCAGTTTCTCTGGCAATGCCAAGCTGTGCGGCGACCCGCTGGATGTGGACTGTGGACCAATTTATGGATCCAATTATGTGTCGGACCACAGGAAGATTTCTTACAGGGTGGCTTTGCTAGTTGCGGGGTCCTGTGTGATCATCTTCTCGGCGGTATCATTGGTGGTAACCTTGTTCATGTGGCGTGAGAGGCAGGAGAAGGAGGCTGATGCAAAGAAGGCTGAGGCAGGGGAGGTGGTCGTGGAAGCACCGCAGGTCGTGGCTTCAAGTGTGTTCATCGAGAGCTTGCAGCAGGCCATTGATTTCCAGAGTTGTGTGAAGGCGACATTCAAGGACGCCAATGCACTGAGGAGTGGAACGTTCAGCACAACCTACAAGGCTGTGATGCCATCAGGCATGGTGATGTGTGTCAAGAAGCTTAAGTCGGTTGACCGGGCGGTCATCCACCACCAGACCAAGATGATCCGAGAGCTCGAGCGCCTTGCGCACATGAACCATCCAAACCTTGTGCGTCCCATTGGGTATGTCATCTATGAGGATGTTGCATTGCTGCTGCAGTATCACATGCCCAACGGAACATTGCTTCAGCTGCTGCACAATGCAAACATTGGCGATGGTGATGAGAACCAGAAACCTGACTGGCCAAAGCTGTTGTCAATCGCCATTGATGTTGCCGAAGGGCTGGCGTTCCTCCACCAGATTGCCACCATCCACCTCGACATTTCATCCGGTAATGTCTTCCTCGACTCGCACTACAGTGCGCTTCTTGGCGAAGTTGAGATCTCCAAGCTGCTGGATCCTTCAAAAGGCACTGCCAGCATCAGTGCGGTTGCTGGCACATTTGGTTATATACCTCCAGGTCTGACCTTTTTCCACTTCTGCTCACTACACAAGAACTTGCTTACTCATAAACATGACAGCGTCTTTCTGTTGCAATCCATTTCTTGCAGAGTATGCCTACTCAATGCAGGTTACCGTGCCAGGCAACGTGTACAGCTTCGGGGTACTGCTGCTAGAGATCCTGACGTCCAAGATGCCAGTGGATGAGGAGTTTGGCGAGGGTGTGGACCTTGTCAAGTGGGTGCACTCTGCACCTGAGAGGGGAGAGACGCCGGAGCAGATCATGGACCCGAGGCTGAGTACCGTGTCGTTTGCGTGGCGGAGGCAAATGCTCGCCGTGCTCAAGGTCGCTTTGCTGTGCACGGAGCGCGCCCCTGCGAAGCGGCCCAAGATGAAGAAGGTGGTGGAAATGCTGCAGGAGGCCAAGAGCAGCTGACAACTGCATCCTCTCTTGCTAAATGCTAAGATTGCTCTTTGGGAGACGAAATGACAAGCATAAAGAATAATTCCACGCCGCGAATCTGCAGTGATTAGTTTGGTTGGGTATGAACTCTAGTAGCCATTTTCTTTATATATATATTAGTCTTGAATTTTCTCAAGCTGGTAGTATACATTGCCAATGCTGAACCCTGCGCATCAAAGAACTGTGCAATGTTGATAGATTTGAGCACAGCGCTTTGCATTACAACTGGCCATGTGAGAATGTTTGGTACATTTCTGGTTGGATGCTCAATTAGGAAACTAGCTTATTATCCTAAACTGAAAATAGGTGTTAGTAATCACAGATGCTGAGTACATTTATCACAACAGATTATTGGAACTTTTCGCAACCTGGGTGTGCAGCCATGGCTAAGAAATTTACTAGACCCCCGTCTAAGAAAATAAAATTCGCTTCACCGTTTAGACCAGACAGGAGCCCGTTTGATTTTCTTAGATATAGGTCTTGTACTAGACTCGTGTTTAGGCATAGGACTAGTAAAAAAAGAATCTACTCATGGTCTAACTGATCAAGCTTGATATCAATATCTTGCCCTTTATGCAAAAATTCAATTAAACTTGGTTATGAAAGCAACGGCAGCATATGCCTGTCGAGATCGCTGTGTGCAATGATTAACGCTTTACATTATAAGCAGATGTTTTTCTTCGGGTCTCATCCCATTGCCTGCGAAAAAAGTGATTGTGACTTTCTGCGGCAATGATGATGACTGGATATAATGACTGGATATATTGCTTTAACTAGGCGAATAGGTGGGCTTAGCCCCGCCGCCTGCCTGGCATCTTGACAACTACTAGTTAGGAACGCCCCGCCTGCGGCAGGCAAGAAGATGTGAAAAGGAATAATGTATAAAAAAGAGTAAAATGCACCTGATGTCCTAAAAGTTTGGACGAAACTGTATACAGGTCCTAAAAGTTTCAATCTGTGTATCGAGGTCCTAAATCTCCTATTTCTTGGTTAGTTGTGCACTGCAGGTCCCAATTCTCTGCTATAGCCCCAACTACAGTACACATGGATATGAGAATTAGGACCTGCGCTGCACAAGTTGAAACTTTTAGGACTTGTATACAGTTCGGTCCAAACTTTTGGGACCTCCGGTGTATTTTACTCTAAAAAAAGTATAGCGAGCCAAAAACAATGTAAGGGAGTTAATTAAGGAAGCAAGCGTGACGGTGGCCAAGCTGATAGAAAAAAATCGTGGTGAAAAAAGCTAAATTTTAGTAGCATAATTTCATATTACAGTAGACAGTAGCCGATCCATACGAGTAATTGTATACTGCTCCCTCCGTTTCAAAATATAAGATGTTTTAGTTTTGCGAAGCAAATATATCTAGACTACTTTTAGTATATAGGTTCACTCATATTTGGAGTGAATCTACACATTAAAAAAGTCTAGATACACATTCTTCATAGACCTAAAACATCTTATATTTTGAAACGGAGTGAGTAGTACATAATATTAGGATATTTCTAAATGACCACATTGATATTTCCAAAGCAGCATCACTCGAAAGCAAAATATACATCTATTGTGCCATAATATTGATTGATGTGGACTTTTTGGCCATAATTAAATTACGTGTACATGTAGTTGAGCAGAATCTCCGAGGTACAAACAATGGCTTCAGTCTTAATAGCTCTGAGAGTAAATATAATGGTGCCCTGTTCTGTGGTACCAAGAATGTTATAAACACAAATATACCTGAATGTACAAACACTAAGTATCTACTACCTAGTTTTAAACCGTCGAGCCTCTCTCAGTCAGGTGCCCCAGCATGCTTTGGGATTCAGTCTTAGTTAGCATTCTCACATAAGGCAGTTCCTTGTGAACCCAAATCCCAAGCCGGATTACAGCCTCAAGTGGTAAGCAGAGCTTAGCAGGATCAATGAGGACACAGACATTATACCTCACTCATAATGTTCTGCAGAGAAATCTGGCTCATCCGGCTTCTTCAGTGTAGGCAACTCTTTGATGGCCTGAAGCCCTTTCCTGTTCCCAGCCATGACTTTCGCGGCCATCATTTTCAGAGAGAGATCCTTCTTCGGTGGAGGATCATCTTCACCGTTCGAGTCGTCTGATCTCATGGAGGGGAATGACTCCCTCATACTCAGGTCCTTCGCCATCTTCCTCTGCTTGTACCGCCGCCAAGCAGCTTGGATGAAGCACGAGCCCCACGTTCTCCAATGGTGCGAGTAGTAACGGTAAGTGTGCTGCAACCTCTTGCTGTGCAGCCGTCTAAATTGACTGGCCACAAACTTGAGATCCTCAGCCTGTAGCGAGAAGGCCTCCACTTCTACGAGCGCCTTCACTGTGCAAGTGGATGACGGCAGATTGGCGGTCGGTTTTGGGACAAGAGCCCATCCAAGAAGTTCCTCGCCGCAGAAATCACCAGGTTTCAGGGTAGTTGAATTGAAGAAGCCTGTGCGGCCACCATTTGTTGTGGAGCTCTCCAGTTTCCCACGAATGATGAAGAGCATCTCAATCACCGGATCACCCTCACGGACAATGTATGTGCCCTTTGTGCACAGTGACGATACAAGACGCTCACAGATAGCATCTAGAAGTTGGTCATCCATCTGGGAGAAAAATGGAACCTGAAACATCAGGAGAGATTAGCGCATGATAATTCATAATTATAACAGGAGATCTAGCATATACTATGTGCAGCAAGTTGTGGCATTATTATTAGTCCAAAAGACCAACCTGGAAGTTTCAAACATGCACTCGGTATTTATTTCTACAAAAGCATGAAAAATTATTTACCCGGCGAACAAGACCCAGGCAGAGGTGGCGTTTAATGTCACGACGTAGATCAGCTGGTAGAACCTGCAATATAGACTCTTCATTCACACCTCGAGTCGCAAGCCACTTGTACTGGATAAATCGCCGAACTCTTTCCCGTAGTTCATGAGGAAGTTGACGATGTCTCATCCACTCCTCCGTGTCTCTCTGCTTTAATCTCCACTCCTCAACTCTCGCAGTGATAGATTGCAGGTAGGTCTGGAATAGTAATGAAAATGTACGATAATATGTTCTAATAATATGAATTTAAGTTGATACATTATGATTAAAATGATAAATACATGCTCATGAACAATGAACTCCTACAGTATAGAGTGCATAATTAAGCATGTAGAAAGTACCTGCACATTTCCAATCAAATGCGCAAACAAGACAAGACCGAGTACTGCCAAGAATATACAGTACAACGTCTCACCAACGTAGGTGCTCACAGAAAGAGTCTGACCATAGCAACTGTTTCAAAAAATGAAAGGAATAGATACCTTGTTAGAGAACCACTTATTAATCCTGACAAGTGAGAAAGGAATAATGAATTAATGAACTTTGCTGAACTTCGAAGGTAATTTCACAATGTTCATGCAATCAAAAATGAAAGAGTAGGATCCAAACATTTTGCATAACACATAATACTCTATGGTTCTCATCAAAGCTTTCAACTTACGCAAGTACAGTATTAGAACACCTTTCGATTTTTTTTAAAAAAACAACCGGTTTGTAAGGGGAAATGCAACATACATTCTCACTTAGTCCTCTAGTTTGATATTAAGATGTCCACTACAGAAGTACCTTAGATTCTGTAAACCCCACCAAAGGGAATAGAAGAACTTTATCAAGAAACCCTGAGCAGGGGCTAGATTTGACAATGCAGGCAAGAACATGCCATAGTCAAAGTCAATGCTGGTATCGCTAGCATTGCAGCTACTGAAGACATCAGTCGTAGTAACCCATTTCTGATTTGGTGACAAATCACAATCTAGGTACCTAAAATCACAATCAGTTTCATTTTTGCAACTCATTTTCCAGCAGGCTGTTTGGCGATCAACAGATAGCAAGTACCATAGTGCACCTAGTACCTGAAAGAAGAGGAACATGTGATCCTAAGAATCTTGCTAAATACTAAAAGAAGAACCAGGGACTACATGATACGAAAGCTGGAGGAGAATTTCAACATGTGAAATGATGAAATGTTGCAAATAATAAGAGCATATAGATAACGTACATGACTAGCTATCATGTAGAGTACCAGGTTGTACACAGCCCCTTGCCAAGCAGTCTTTGCAACAACTCCAGTAGCTTTGACAATTTCATAAGTTAAAGGGAATATCAGATATAATCTTGGGAGATACTGAGCAAGAACTATAAGCACCAGGGTGTTGTTGTTGTGATCAGAAGTGGAATATTTGGTAGCTGGTATCACATACCAGACTATAAGCTGCACATAAAGTAAATACAAAAGTAGAATAAGTACATGAGAGATTAAGATGCAGTGCTTCTACGATACACAGAACAATACATCCGCCCTTACAGAACATACACAATTCACAACAATTGTATGGAAAAAAGGCTTAGTGATTATCTTGTAAGCTTGGCCATTTCTGCATTAGAATCTCCAATGTCTTTTCAAGAAAGAAAATGGGTGCAGGTTTAACTAGAAAGTCACACACTTAAATATGAGCATGGGTGCAGGTTGAGGTACCTCGAACTTTTCAAAATTAAGAAAAATCACTCATATTATCCACTCAACTGAACTGCAAAATTTAACCCGAAAATAATGGTGGAAAAGGCCATTTGTTAAAAAACTTCGAACCAATTTCAGGTAATCTTTTCTTGGAATGTCTTCTTTTCAGGAAAAGTTAACGGATGATTTAGAGAAACCATCGTGACCAGAGCAGCACTAACAAAGAGCAATATCAACTATGTGACTAGAATTATTTGAGTTCATCCATCTTACAGTTTCACACTTAATGTAGAACCTTTGCCTTAGCTAAGAGCAAACAGTGTGATTACTTGCAATCATGACAAATGTCCACCGGGGATCATTTGTACTATTTATATTCACTTACTAAGAAAACAAAAAAAAAGTTAGCAGGTTACCTGTGGCAAAGGCAATGCAGCCACCACATCAATTGCAAAATCAGATCTCAAATATTTCCATGCAATCTCTTTAGGATCTGTGACGAGATCTCCTCTTCCAAACACCCGCATGGTTGAACCCGGATTAATAAATGCAGTTCTGAACTTCATTATAATGTGAACCACATATAATAGATCGGCAACTGATCGCAAGAATGTAACAATGACGGTTAAACGTCTGTCTGTCCCAACACAGGAATACGGGGTGCCGTAGACGATTTTTGGCACATAGAAGTACAGGGGGTCTATAAATAAAGCAAGGAAGCACGAAAAAAGGAAAATGCGGTTCCACGTCAAGATAAAGTCACTCGAGGGATCGAAAATCTTGTCGTGCTGCGCATCTCCTCCCACGAAAATCTTGTTCTTGCCCGACGTCGCGACACCAAGTTTACTAGCAGCGAATGCCGCCTGTTTCTGATGAATAGGCATCGTTGGCTTTCCCTTCTCCTCATAAAACCTGTGAATGACGGCAGCACAAATTAGTCAGGCTCTGGTATTAGATTTCCCCAACATTTGAACCGTTCAGAGCATCCGATGAAATGGAATAGAACGTCTCACTTGGATGCAAATTCTGATCGAGATTCTCGTTCCTTACTAGCAATAGGAGGGGACTATTGCAACCTATATCAAGTAAGGAGGGGACTATTGCACTTCATCAGTTTTGGTTTAAGCGATGATGCTTTTTTTTTTACTTTGCCCACAAAAGGCTAATTTGGCTGGTCAGATCAGCCAAAAGGGAGACCTCCAAGCTAGTAGTATTGCTTAATAACAGCTCAAATTTGAAGTCACTACTGGACCAGCATGCTCTAATAGGCTACCGATACGGATCAAACTGATCCTGTCGAGTTCCCAACCCCAACTCTCCCGTGAACAGATACAGAGCGCGCACCGAGGCACAGTCCTCCGCCAAGCCTAAATGCTGGATCCCCTGACCGAAAACAGCAGATCGGAAAGCTAGCCGCGGCAGCTCACCTCACGGTCCTCTGCCTGCCGAGCGCCATCTCGTCCTCCACCTTCCTCGGCGCGAACATGGCGCCAGCCAGTTAGTTACGCCGGGCAGGAACCACGCGAGCGGATCACCATCCAATAGATGACCGCCCGAAGCAAGCGCGCAGCAGCCTTCACAGCCCCGCCAGTCGAATCCGGCGGCGAGACGGACAACGGCCTGTTCTCTCCGCGTCCGCGCGGGAGGGGATCAGGGCGGGGAGGGCGGGATTGGGGAGCCGGCGGCGAGAAGTTCGAGGCAGGCGACGAGGTGGTCCAGGTGTCTGACCTGGAGAAGAAGAAGCGGAAAACTGCCTGACCGGGGTTATTTACTTTGTTTAGCCGCCGGTAATGCGGTGGGTATGGGTTAAAGCTTGAGGTTATTGGTGCACTTGCTACCACTGTTAAAATGTAGGACTGCAGGCGAAGCGGTGGTAAAGCGAGCGAGTGCGTGAGCGGTCGTCCAAGGAAATTTGTAAGAGGAAATTACTACGGCAGTCCTATCATTTTAAGAGGAGTAGATTATTTGAATTCAAATACAGTATTTAGATAGGATGCACTCGCACTAGTGTTTGTAGTTATTACTAGATGTTTCTATTCTATTTGTAATTTTTACTACTTCTAGAGCTCTCTATATTATTGTTGATGACTATTTTGAGGAGACATGCGCTTGCAGTATTTAGATAGGTGAAATTTTGCAAAAGAACATATACGTAAATAGAATATACGCTTCATTCATGCATAAAGTCGCCTTTTGAGGAGACATGCGCAATGATATTCTCTTACGGCAACCGCTCACAAGGTTATTGTTTTGTCATGTACTTCCTTTGTTTTCTGTTTTTGTATAATTTGACGTTGATTGCCAAAGTAAACAATATTACATGAAACATGCCTTATAAACAATAGTACTACCGTTGGATATTTTTTTTCCAAATACGAATACAATGGTTTAAATTTATAGCACATAATAAACATTTGAGATATCAGTGAAGTTGATGCTAAAAGTTAACCCCAAAATAAATGTACATCGCGGAAAAAAGGATGGTGTGAGGAATAAGAGGCAATTCCGCTCCGTCTTTGTATAAGCACAGATTTAGCTTTTGTTTAGGGTCAACCTTTTCCAAATTTGATTAACTTTTTACAACAAAAACAACATATTAACATCAAATCAATATATTGAAAAATACATTTGAAGATGATCTGGTGATACTAATGTAGTGTTATAATTTTTGCTTTTTAAATAAGTTGGTCAAATTTAACAAAATTTTATCCGCAGTTTTCTTTAATACAATTGGACTTAGGAAAAAGCTAAACGTAGGCCCCGTTTGGTAGGTAAGTATTTATTTAAGTATTTGGTAGATACTTCAGTTTTTAGAAATATCATAGTTTTAGATACTTTGAGTTATTTGGCTCTAATGAAAACTGCAGTTTTAAATACTGCATTATTGGAAATACTATGGTATTTTTGTTGTATCTAAAAAGAGTCCTGGACCTCTTTTTTCTAAAACAAAGAAATGCTGCTTCTTCTTCCGTCTCTTTTCCAAGTACTCTTTCCCCGGTACTCGATGCTACTGTGAGATCTTTTCCGCGAACTGCCGAGATGTACGTCCTTCCTTGGATCGCTAGCTAACTGCGTTGCTAGGTGAAATCAATCAAAAAGCTAGCTTGTACATGGTATGTTGCTTTGGCCAATTGCATAGGCCAGCAGCAGAGAGACTAGATGCTCGGTGACATACTCGTCGGAAAGTATTCAAACAATATGCTTGTTGACATACTCGCCGGTTTTTGGTCCAGAAGTTCACCAGGGAGTTCTCCTCCATAGAGAAGAACTAAACACTACGATGCATGCACAATCCCAAACACCTCAGATTTTTGGTAAAACAGCAAAAAAAATGTAGTTTAACTGCAGTATTTCATTGCCGGACATCAGAATACTACAGTTTAGACATACTATGGTTTTGGAAATACCGAGCTGCCAAACAGAGCCGTAGACTTTGTAATCACCCACGCGGATGGACCGTGTGTGTGCGAAGCAGCAAAAAAACCAGGAGAAAAGGGTCGAAAACTGCCTAGAGAAATTGTAATGCATATACGTAAATAGAATATATGCTTCATTCATGCATAAAGTCGCCTTTTGAGGAGACATGCGCTCGCAAGTTGGTAATGATATTCTCTTATGGCAACTGCTCTAGTTCGTGGCAAAACACAAGGTTACTGTTTTGTCACGTACTTTTTCTGTTTTTGTATAATTTGACGTTGATCACCAAATTAAACAATACTTATTGGATGGTGATCCGCTCGCGTGGTTCCTGCCCGGCGTAGGCGCCAGGGCTTAGGCCCAGTTCTTTTGAAGCTTTTGGATGGCTTAACGGTGAAAATAAGCTTAAGCCAAAAAGAATTGGATTTTAAACCGTTTTTTGTGGCAGCTGGCTTAACCAATTCCTTCATAGTTGGAGGAAGCCACCTTACCCCAGCTTCCCACGGCTTCCCGAGCACCAACGAATCGGTATTTTCCTTTGCCCCTATTCCAAATGATATTTACGTCAAACTGCCACCGCAAGGAGCACATGTGCGTGCCTAGTCCCGGACCGTTACCTGGAGACATCTCGTTTTTCCTCTCTCCCGAAACATGTCCCAAGCTAGGGTTCCTCAGGGCTCCGCCGCCGCCTCTGACCACCCTCCGACCGACGGCTCCCAGCACCTCGCACTCACCAAAACTGTCTCCGCGCCGCTGCCAGTCCATTCCATGGCGGAAGGATAGGTCATGGCCATCTCATCTCGTTGGCATGGATCGAGATGATCTCGAGCTCGCCGGATGGGGCTCAGTTCGCTGCAGACATTCACCAGTGCTCCGCCTCCGGCGGACCTGCTTCTCCAGCCGCCGCCCATCTCAATCCCCGCCTGCTCAAGGACCAACACCGTCTGCTGCTTCTGTATTTTTTTTTTTGCCTATTTTCTCTCTGATTTATCTGTTGTTGTTCATTACTGGAGTACTACCTGTATGGAGATGTGATGGAATTAACTAAATTCTAGACCTGGATATATGCAGTACTACAACTCGGCATCACCTGTGTCTTGTTCAATCTTGTGCGTGTGCGTGAAATATAAATTCATAACTAGTATGCATGGTGTACTCAGTTTCAGGTATCTGTTTTGCATGAGAAAATTACAAAAAACACCACAATTAGGATCACTATAACAGAAAACCACCACAATTCATATTCGTGACAAAAAACCACCACAATAGACCCAATTGTGGTGGTTTTTTGCTCCAATTGTGATGGTTTTTTCCTCAATTGTGGTGGTTTTTTGTCACGAGTCTAAATTGTGGTGGTTTTCTGTTATAGTGACCCCAATTGTGGTGGTTTTTTGTAATTTCCTCGTTTTGCAGAGATGACCAAGTGCGGCATATATGATCCAAATGTTGTACTCATGTTGAGTTGTAACGAACTAACAATGATCTTCTATTGTATTGTAATATTTAAGCACTTTATGATGTTTGAAAAGTTCATTTAAGATGATATACGCAAAAACAGTACTCCCCAGGTCTTAAAATAGAGTTAATTGGATAAAACTACCACAATTCGGGATCTGACTATGGGTCAGTACCAACATTGGTAATTTTGGCGAGTCAGTACTAGCTTTTGGGTCACAACGTTGCAGATCGCACTAATTCACAGCTAAGAGCATTTTGACAACACTACTGGCATTTGGGGCCCACTTGAAAGAGCTGACTAGTCAACAAATCAGTCAAAGGATAGAGATATGTTAGAGAGTTATAAAATCTGGACCCTTTCATAAATTTTCAATGCACATTAAAAAAATAACGTTTGAGCCCGTCGTGCTCGGCCAGTCGAGAATGCCCGCCGGCGCCTCTCCATGAGCAGCATGCGCCGCTCCCATTCTCCATCATCGTTCATGTACGCCAAGTCTTGGAAGGAGTCGAGCCAGCTGGCCGCCGCAGCGAAAGCATGAGCACGGCAAGTAGCATCAATAACCAGGCTTCTCCCGCTAGACTCTGGAAACTGTTCTATTGTGTCATTATGCGCGTCCATGGGCCACGTAGTGCTGCTAGCTGCAGAGCTACTGGCGGTCGGACTTATTTCCAGAGGTGGCGGTGCCGACGATGGCATGGATCTCCGGCCGGGCGGTGGATGTGCAGGAATTGGTGGTGGACTGCTCCTCGTTGAGCCCCATGAGCTCCGCGTATAGCTGCTCCGATTCGTGTGTGAGGACCCCGCCGTCTTCGACCGTGGCGAGGTCTATGTCGATGTTCACGTCGAGCGCGGGCGCTGGGAGAGGTGGTGGATCAACTCCGGAAGAACTGTCGGTGGTGGTGATGTCGTCGCCGCCGGCAGGATGATTCGGTGGCGGGGTGTTCAGCAGGTACTACCTCTTCTTGAGCTTGGTGTTCCGGTGTGGTTCTTGACGTCGTTGTCTGTCCGGCCGTGGGGCTTGGCCGCGAGGACCGACCACCTGCGGTTGCAAACCACGTACGAGAGTTCCGACAACAGGTGATGATCTGTTAAAAAATTAGGTGTGTCATCAAATGTTTACTGAAGAGAGATTGATGCAAGCACGTAAGTAGTTCGTCTGTGATCCATACTTGCTTCCTATCTGGGCGTAGAGGGATAGTATGAGGCAGTCCTCCTCGTCAGTGAACCCGCCGTGCCGGAGCGCCGGGCGGAGGTAGTTGAGCCACCCCAAAAAGCAGTTCTTGCCGCAGTGCCTAAGACCTAAGACAGGAACGGATAATTCAGTTCTCATGTATATCATCGTTCCTCACGCCTAGCCCATGAGATCGCTGTCAGGACACCCATGAGCCTGTCCTTTGAAAAATCGCAAAAAGGTCCAAAGTCAAAATTTGTTGACTATTCAGCTCTTTCATGTGGACCCCAACTGTCACTAGTGCTGTCAAAATGCTCTTAGCTATAAATTAGTGCATCTGCAACGTTGTGACCAAAAAGCTAGTACTGACTCGCCAAAATTACCAATGTTAGTACTGACCCATAGTCAGGGCCCGAATTGTGGTAGTTTTATCCAATTAACTCCTTAAAATAGATGTCTCAAATTTTTTAAAATTTAAATATATCTAGTACTAAATAGTGTCCAGATACATCTAAATTTAGACAAAGTTTCGACATCTATTTTGAGACTGAGGAAGTACAAAATAACTCAAAATCAGTTTGTTAGAATGCAAATTCATTCCAAGGGCATAATAGACTTTTTTATCATATAGCTCACACGACAAGCTAGAACAAGAGAAGCCAAAAAGAACTGGACTGCAGTTTCTTGTTAGCTTATTTTTACTGCTATTTCTCTAGGTAGCTCAAGCCAGCTTGGCTTATGCACAAGCCAAAGCCGAAAAGAACTGGGCCTTATAAACAGTAGTACTACCATGGGATTTTTTTTCAAATACGAATACAATGGTTTAATTTTATAGCACATAATAAACATTTGAGATATCAGTGAAGTTGATACTAAAAGTTAACCCCAAAATAAATGTACATCGCGGAAAAAAGGATGGTGCGAGGAATAAGAGGCAATTCTCCATAACTTTTTTAGCAACAAAAGCAACATATTAACATCCAAATCAATATATTAAAAAATACATTCGAAGATGATCTGGTGATACTAATGTAGTGTTATAACTTTTGCTTTATAAATAAGTTGGTCAAATTTAACAAAGTTTTATCCGCGGTTTTCTTTAATACAATTGGACTTAGGAAAAAGCTAAACGTGGACTTTGTTGGAGGGAGGGGTGTTTTTCTTCTTGCGAAATTCCATGGACCAAGCCAACAGTCGACCAATCAAAATCACCCACGTGTTGGAAGGAGGGGTGTTTTTCTTTTTGCGAAATTCCACGGACCGAGCCAACAGTCGATCAGTCAAAGTCACCCACGCGGATGGACCGTGCGTGTGCGAAGCAGCAAAAAAACAAGGAGAAAATGGTCGGAAACTGCCTAGAGAAATTGTACAAGTGCCATGTCAGTTTTGTTTTCCCTGCCGCGCAAATGCAGTGAACCGTGACACAAAGTGTATCTCTAGAATAGTAGGTCGGACAGGAGCAGACCATATCGAGAGAGTCAGAGGCCTCGCGGGTGGGGGAACGACACTAGTGCATGGCAAAGATCTCCTTGGCGGCTTGGCCACTACAGAGCCACACAGGTGATCATCAGGGAGACGCGCAATGCCGTCTGGACATGATCCTTCTCCTTGTCTACTTCCGGTCGCGGCTTCATTACCCGGCAAGTGTTGTCTTGCCTGGCGTGCCGGCGAAGCGGGATGTATTCAACTACTAGTAGTAGAAGAAGATACCTGGAAACAGAGTGTTGGACACATTGGAAAAGCCAGGGACCAGAGCATGGTTTAGGTCATGTCACTTCTGTGGCGGTTGATGCTGGCATGCAGTTTGGCTAGCTTCTGTACTAGCGCTGTTTAAAATGGCGCCGAAGATATGCAGATCGGTGCCAAGAGCTGGGAGGTAGGCGCCATGTGATATGGCACCAAAGGTGAGTTTGACGCCGTATCAAATGGCGCGGACCTCTTGAGGCTGGCTCCCAACTGGTTCATCTTGGCGCCGATCTACACATATTTGGCGCCGTTTAAAATGACGTTGATCACAAGGGTCAGATTCCAAATTAGTTTTGGGAAGGGGTCAAATTCGGTTAAAGTTTCGCAAAAAGTCAGATTTGGCAAAAAAAAAAATACGCCATCCTCGTCTGATCATGTGGTCAACATTGCTTTTCCAATGCTCGGTTGTCCCTTTTCACCGTTGAAAAAGGATAATGTGTAGACTATCCATTAACGTTTATACCCAAAGATTCAGCGTGCTTTACATGCTGATTAAGATCCTAATGTGAAGCGAAACAGCAGTAATAACACGTCTATTGTTGGACTACTCTACCCAAGCCTAGCAACTATATTTTGCCAGGCACACCAACTCTTTGTTCCTCGCCACAGGGCAAGAATCTTCATGGCATGCGAATGCGATTGACAAATTCAGCCTCCCTATCTACACATATCAAATGGCTTGGCATGTGTATTTATACCGTTCCTTCTTGCTGGTATAATAATCACATAGTCACGTCCAGATCAAAACATCAGCAAAGCATATAAAAAAGCCTCAACCTAAGTGGTATACCAAGAACGAATATAACCATTGCCAGAAATACTCACAAGCAGATACAGTTACGCCTAAAAATATACATCAGCAAAGCATACTGAAAATCCTTGGCCTTCAGTGGCTGTAGCAACGCTTCGCTTTATTAGGGCTACCGCTAGTATAAATCAAACCATTGCCAGATACAAGGAACTTTTGACAGACAAAAAATAGATTTGACTAGAATTTCCAGCTCACGAAATCCATCCTTTGAAGTCTAAGTTCAAAAATAGCTATAAAATACAGATGTGTTGAATGACTAGACTAGATTTCCATATAGAAAAGCATGAACAGAAGGCGGAAAGATCTAATTTCTCTGATAGCCAGATGTATGAAGAAGCCATTCCCATATGGACGCTATGCAGTGCAGTGCAGGCCAGACGGCAGCAGGCAGGGAATATGCTCATTTTGTCGGAGGTAACAAATGAAGCGTGCAGAATGTGAAGAGCAGAACTGCCAAGCCAGTGTGAAGTCCGTAAAACTGTTTAAATGGCCTATGACTCTTGCTGAAGCTGGCCTCATCAAATTCCTTGATGCTCAGCTACAGGATGCAGCTGAAGGCCCATTTTCTCCAAATGAACAAGATGTAGACTTAGTTTCACTTTACTGTAACAAGTTACCCTTGTCAGTACACCCAAACTTATCAATTTAAGATAAAGAGATTACTAATTTGTGAAGAGGCAGCATCTTCAACGAAGAATGTTGGTCAGGACGAGGCATTGCAGGCAGCGACTAACAGAAGATTCTCATTTGCTTTCAACTTTGTGTGAAGCAGTAAGTGCGTGCGAAGAATGAAGAGCAGACAACAAAACCACGAAGACAACAACTGAAGAGACGTAGTTGGCTGAGTCGCTTAAGCAGAAGTGCAGGACGATGCCTTTTTAACACACAGAAAGGTAATAGGTCTTAGTTGCATAATACATCCACAAGTTTTTTAATGACAGAACCAGAAACAAGCATTTAAGATAGATAAGTTGAAAACCTTAACCGAAGTCAAGAAGTTGACGTCAGGTCTTAGTATTCCTAGCAGGGAGGGCAAATGGTAAGTTCTCTTCAAGAGCATGCATGTGGCGAAGGCTTCAGGCCTAGCTCCTGCTGCGTCGATACCTGGCACCACCATCACTGCATATAAGCAGTCATGTATGAGAATGGGATACAACAATTTATATGGAACCATAAAAAAGAAGCAAATCAGTAATATTTTTACTGAATCTTGATTACCCTTTAGCATCAGGAGAATCATCACGGCCACGGTTGTGCGGTGGTGACTTGCTGTAGCTGCGCCCACGGGCTGGCGCTGGAGAAACACTGCGGCGCCTCAGAGAACGATCACGGGGGCTGTAACTTCTGTTTGCAGAGTAGTTAGTTTCTAAGAGTTCATTCTTTTCTATAGTCCTATGCATATAATGACCACAAACTAGAGAAGCCTAAAAGAACCAAATAGAGTAACTAGAAGTAAAAATCAGCCCATAAAGCCTGTCAAGGTCGAAGGGCTTCTAAGGCACAGGCAACCATTTTTTCACAGTAAAAGAATATAAAAAGACTTGGTGATGAAAGACATAGTTGATGCCAAACTATTGAGACCAACATTTTCACAGCATTAACAAAAAAAATAGTTACCTTCTACCATAGCTCGGACTCCTGCGGTATCTAGGGCTTCGGCTGCGGCTACGGCTCCTGCTGCGGCGCTTTCCACTGCCCAGACCTCCAGCACCAATACGCAGACGGCATTCACGAGCAAAGTGACCAGATTCACCACACTCGTAGCATTTCATGTCAGATCCACCATGCCGATCACGACCACCACCACCATCACGACCACCATCACGACCACCTCCACGGCCACTAGCGTTGCGAGATAGCTCAACCCTCCATCCGTTCTTGCCTATTAAAAGATAAATCATACTTTAGAATACAATCTAAACAGAGAAAAGTGTGCAGGCAAACAGCAGATTTCACAACCTAAGAAGAGAAAACCGGTTAAGATGTACTCCCTCTACACATGTGTATCTAGACAAAGTTGGGTCAATTAATTTGGGACAGAGGGAGTATATATAATCTAACGCTGTGTTTGGATGTAGGAAACTGGGCTTGGAATTGACTATTTGGAATCTGCTGACCGAATTCGACTGTTTGGGTGCCCATAGAAATCAAGCCTGGAAACTGAACAAATTTCCGAGCCGCGCCCCCGCGTGCGTCCGCCCGGGCTCGCGAGATTCCGAGCTCACCCGGTCGGAAACGCTTCGAGGCCCCGCGCGCATACCGCTTCGCTCCAAGACAGAACAGGGACTTCGTCGACCACAACCTGGAGCTCCCGGCGACGGCAAGCTCCCTGCCATCTCTCCTCCCCCGCCCCTTCTCTACCTTGCAGCCCTCCTCTCCCTCTCCCCTTCCCATCTACCTCTCGGAACGGCTGCGGGAGCCTGCCCTAAGCCTTAATCGATCGGTGGCTGCTGCCATGAGTCCGTATAATCACCGGCCTTCCCTGGCCCTTCCCAATCTGGCCTATCCCTGTCCCTCATATTCCCCTTTTATCCCTCTGATTGGAGCAGTTTTTCTCCATTCTTTTGTTGCCTAATCAATTGATCTAATTCAACTGTAGATTTCCATGATTGAAGAGTGAGTTTGCTCGTGGGACTGGGAGATGTTGTCTTCGAGCTCCCCAAGGGTGCACATGAGCATGCACGTCGTCGACTCGGGCCAGCTTGTCTCCTGGCTGTGCCGCTGGGGTGGCTGGACTGTCGTGCAGGCGGTGCCAAGGTGGCGCACACCATGTGTTTGTTTCCTGGCCGTGCCCAGACAGGCAGATTTGTGTCTTTTGTTTCTGCCACTTTTACTAACACAGTAGTACGCATCCTCGCTTTTCAAACGTAGGTGAGAGTTCAGCTAAAAGAAAGCATTGGTTTGAGTGAAGCTGAGTTTAATTTATTTGTTTAGGCCTTCTTGAGAATGACAGTGACGACATCCTACTAGTGCATGCCTTTCAAATAGTCCTAATGTATTATCTCCATATTTTATGACTTAGAGCTTAGAAGAACTGCTAATGAGTTGCTACTTTTTCTTCCATGTGTAAGCGCACATAGACTATTTACTTGTGAGACCAAATTATGTATGCATGTTGTAATTGTTGTTGGTACTTAAAATTATTTTGTTTCATTCGTGTTTTTGTGATCTTTTTCAGATTATTTTAATGTTATTATGTGTTAAAAATAAAATTTATATATTCTAATATACACATGCTTACATGACTCAATAAAACATCCAAATCCATGGTGTACACATCCAAACAGGAATTGGAATTGGGTACCACCACTTGATTCCAACAGGAAATTCCAAGCACACCCAAACAACATAATTGGAATTGTAAGTCATTTCCTTTCCATTTTGGATTTGGAATTTTCATTCCAATTCAATTCCAAGCCAAAATTCCTACATTCAAACAGAGCGTAAAAAGAATGTACGTTCCAAGTTCACCATTGAAAGCCTGCTCTACATGTTTTGCTTGTCAGACATTTGTTATAATATCAGACAAATAGGTAAAGTAATGTCCTGTCCAAGATTAAAACAAGCACGCACAAGAGAAATAGTTGCATTACCATCTACATCACGAAGTGCATCCTCAGCATCCCTCTTGTCATCAAAATCAATGAACGCAAAACCAGGTGGTTTACGTGCAACCCACACGCTGCATTGAATACAACAGTCAGCTGAAACATATCAGGAGACAGTGACAGAATCTGAAGTCCAAAAACGCATGCTAATATACACCATGACATTGAGTATATTTACATTTCTACAACTGATCATCCCATCAGCTCAGTGGGCAACTAAGTACTGATACAAATCTCCATCTCAAAAGATCCGAACCACATTTTTTGAAACAAAAAAGTGTCCAAAGACACATAAAAAGTATGTCACAGTGATCCTACCCAGCAAGCAGCAGTAGAAGTTGAAACTATTTCATTGGACAGAAAGAAAAAGTTGGGCATTTAAGTTTATAAAACAAAATACAGCAGAATTATTTAATGAGAATTCACACATATATAAATAACAACTTCAGTTGTCAACATCATAATTGCTTGGAAGATCTAACAGCCTTTATAGAACTTAAAAGGTACTGGCATGCATGATTGTCCCCCCGGTAACAAAAAGTCAATTCATGCGTCACCCATACAACATATATAACAATGTAACAAAAGCAAAATATATTTAAAAAGAGAAGGCGAACAGTTTATACAGAAACTAACCTTCGCAAAACTCCAAATACACGAAACTCATCTTCAAGTTCCCCAGCAGTCACTCGGGCATCCAAGTTGCCAACATACAGACGAGCCATGGTGAACAAATCCCTGGGTTCAGTAAAGAGAGGAAGAAATAATAATGACGGTTCCTTCTTCCAAGGTATATGTGAAAGACAGTAGGAGGGCCAAAAAGATTCAAACTATCAGATCACCAACTAGCAAGAATATAAGCCTAGCTAGCAAATTCTCCTAAACTATTTACCAAGAAAGGTAATTCTCCAGACAAAACAGCATCACACGTCAACAATTGACTAGGGCCGAATCTCCAATCTGAAGATCTGGAGAGTCAGCTTACTACCAATTCAACTACAGCCTTAATTGAAACACCCCAAATTTTCAACATCAAGATACCGGACAAGCAGCACAATACAACACCTAATTCTTGGGCGCAAAACAAAAAACACACTATGAATCACCACGACGAGCTAACGGATCAAATTATCTTGGTCTGAATCCGTCCAGATTCCAGAACCACCACGACCGAAGGTACTGCGAAATTAAACCACCGACTGACCCATGTAGCTCAGAATATCGTGACGAGACGGCCGTAACAACAGGCAGATCTGTTCTAGGGTTCCAAGACTGGACGCCATGGAGGGTTGCGGAGACTGGAATCGGAGAGGTGTTTAGGTTTACCTTCCCCCGGAGGAGGCGGGGATCCGGGCGCAGAGTTAGCACGGCCAAGTCCGGAGTCACGGCGAGGCGTGTCTGCGACGTCGACGGCGGCGGCGGATGTGAAGCTTCCTTCCGGTTACGGGTGCGGGGCTATGGGAGAGAGGATCTGATGATATACGTGGGGCTGCATTTTATTTTAGTTTTACGCGTGTAGTCGACGGGCACTGAACTAGTGGGCTTGTTGGGCTGGGCTGTACAGTGTGCGTTAATGCAGACCCCTCCTTCATGGGCCGCTCCCAGTACGGCCCATTAACAGGAAGACACTTTTCTATATTTTTTTACCCTTTTCTGCTGTTTTGTTTTTTAACCCGAATTTTTTTAACTATGAATATTTATATTGAAATCTGAACAGTTAAAAATGAAAATTTAAAAATATGAATATTTACTAGAATGTGAGCGAAGACCTGTCTAGCGCTCGGGGAAAGAAGTGCCGACATCGGCGACCCTCATCGACGGTGGCGGAGGAGGGGGAGGGAGGGAAGGTGGGCAGGACTAGGGTTTGGCTATCTCCCTGGTCGCTCGTGGGGACGACAGAGCACACGATGAAAGATGAAATGTCTCATTTTTTTTCGGGTCTTAAATGTGGTTTCAATTGGATTACTTAGCCGCACCCGCAAAAAAAAGAATTACTTAGCCGCACCTCAAGACTTTCCTCAAAACTGTATCGACTGGCCCTTGTTTATTCAACTGGTGCCTAGAGCTAATGCATCATGGGAAACTACATCACGAATCTTGTTATTTATTTTTCCTAGAATACACTCTAAAATGTGTATTAATCGTATAGTGGAAAGGCTAAATGGCTGATACAACGCCAAGAATGGCCGATACAACGCCAAAAGGCTATGCCGATACAAACACAACACCACATAACATACCTCGCAACCCACAACAACCAAACATCGCGGACTCTCATTGGAACGTCTCCTGCACGAATGGAGAGGAGGCAAAAAACCGAGCTCCCCAGCCGTATCACGATACAAGGGGAAGACTTAGGAAGACCGATAATGCCTCAAAGATAGCACAACCAACACACCGACCGCCCATGTGCGCTAAGGTGGTGAGTGAGAGGCGGGTTGGACCACCCAAGAGGAGATGTCGACTAAGAAGCGCCGCCAACAATGTACATTGCGCCCGAAAGCCCATGCTCAAAGCGGCTGCCAACATGGACCTCGTCTTGTCGATCCGAGGACTTCATGAGCAACCTAGACAACGTCTCCAAGGAGGGGACAACACCACAGTGCCACCACTGTACATCCGGCGAGCGGAATCTAGTATTTCCCCCGACGCTCGATGTGGGATAACACGGGTAGTGCCATGGCAATGCCCCCAAGACAGCAGCCGCAGGCGTTGTTGTAAGTAGTTGCAAGCAGTTTTTTTTGCCCCCGATGCATGTGTCAACCCTGATATCCTTTGGAGAAAGGCGGAGTAGATCCACCCTTGGATGCATCTCTAACGAGAGAGGAGCTAAACCTTGATGGCGATGAAGGGAATGCGCATATCGCCATTTCACCACCACCATCGGACGAACTTGGAGGGGGACATCCAGCTCGCCGTTGATGTCTGATAGGTCATCGGCACCACCACGATGCTAGGTGGCTGCCGTTGCCAGCACCGCCATGCCCTGCTATCATGGACCCAACCCTAAATCCCGACCAAGCCCAGAACTACCGTCCGCGGCATTAGGGGTGCCACCCCCCCGTGCAGAGACTAAGATGCCATCGAGTCGAGATCTTGCTGCCCCGCGCCGCCAGATCTAGTCGGGGCCACCCACCAACACCTTGAGATGGAGACGCTCCCCGGGAGAGAGCCCCTGTTGCGTCGTCCCCACCTGGGATTTGCCACCCGAAGCCTCCTAGTGGAGGCGAGGGGGATGGTGGGGAACCACTGACGGCAGAAACTAGGGTTCTTTTAGGGTCAGCCATCCCCTGTCAAGGTTGATTTTTTTTCCAAATGACAACATGGATAACACACGTGCTTCTTCCTTTAATTTAGGAGATTTATTACCATGGAGATGATCACTAGAGCATATTCAACTTTATGTGTCAGAGTTAGTCAACATGATGCGTTCTATTCACGATCTACTCTATGGTGCACCTCGCGTTCACTTCGAAGCTAGGTTGGACGTCTACAAGTGTTAACCAAGTCGATCTGTATGGCTGAGTTGTAAACTAAAGATCAAGCGAATATAGTCTTGCACTTCTACAATCGATTTAGCCTCTTTTATACTCTTCTGTTTTAAAATATAAAATATTTTAGATTCGTAAAAAAAATGTATCGAGACTAATGTGTAATTCACTAGAGCCTAAGTGAACCTAGATTTACTCCAAACCTAAGTAAAAGTACATACTCCCTCCGACCCAATTCTCCCTCCAACCCAATTAATTCCAATTCTCCCTCCAATCCAATTAATTGACTTGAATCTACACACTGTTAGTATATAGGTTCATCCAAATTTTGACACTAAATAGTGTCTAAATTTATCTAAATCCAGGCAAATTTAAGTCAATTAATATGGGTTGAAGGTAATACTAAAAGTAATCTAGATATATTTGCTTCATAAAACTAAAACATTCATATTTTGAAACGAAATCTTGACTAGATACATCATATTTACATGAATTTGATCAATCTTGACTGCATATTTATATGAATTTGATCAATCTTGACTAGATACATCCATATTTATATGAATCTGGTCAACTAATATAAATCGGAGAGAGTAGAGCAGGTACTCCATATTACTTTGGAGGGAGAGCAGAGAGTAGGTACTCCATATTACTTTGGAGATGATTTTAGTCAATATGAATTGGAGGGAGTAGATAAATTTAGCCTCTATATGAGAAAGCAAGTTTGCTATAATACACTCGAACTGACTGTGTTATTAAATGTATATTATTGTTATGATAGTTTAGAATAGTTTGAACTTTCTAACAGATTGGACGGTCCATATTTATTTTAGAGTACCGTAGAAAATATCTCAACATTACCATCATCACCAAACGACATTCACACCCAGAGCGGCCTTTTTAGCGCACACCCAGAGCGGCCTTTCTAGCGTGCACGTGAGGTGAATAGTTTGAACTTTCTAACAGATTGGACGGTCCATATTTATTTTAGAGTACCGTAAAAATTACCATCATCATCAAACGACATTCACACCCAGAGCGGCCTTTCTAGCGTGCACGGGAGGTCCCGTGCATGCCTCCACCATTGGTTGCTCTACGATTGCTTTAAGATTAGCACAAGAAAGAAATCTTTGCATGCAGCCTATCTCATCCTAGTACTCTCTCTCATTGTTTAATACATGGATTTAATTTGTAGTCCTAAATTTGAAAGAGACATATTTATCAAAATATATATCAGATTTAAAATCCGTTTGAATATGTGGATTTATTTTAATAATATCTTTTAAACAAGCTTAAAAAAGGTTTTATTTCAAGAAAAATCAAAATCTTAGTTTTGAAACACATTGAAACGAAATAAAACTAGATACAAAAAATTGTGAATCCGAAATGAACTCTGATATAATTTTCTAAACTCTGATGAACCAGGTTTGTAATGAAGTGAAACAAATTGTTTGAAAAAAAATACACCAAGTTTCATCAAAATTCACAAAGTGTCATAAGTCAGTTTTCAAAATATGTCTAAAAATATTCAATATTGGTCTTATTTTGAAGACCTATTCACTTGGATCTCAAATATTCAAACGGTTTATAAATTCAACTTTTGGTTTAAAAGATAAGTTTGTTTTTAGTTTAAAAAAAGATATACAAGTGTGAAGGAAGAGAGAATCTAACTATATTAAATAAAAGGAAGAGAGAGAAGGTAGGGCATGCACTTGATATCCCGTGCATGCTAGACTTGTATTTCCCCATTCACACCGCAGGAAGTTTATTGTCCAGGAACTACTGCGAGTTCTCAACTGGATATTTATGTACAAACACTATCACGATTGTTTCGTGAAGTTTCGTGATACATCGTCGGCTTTAAAAAAGGGCAACGGATCTTACTACACAGCAAGTGGACTGATAAGTGATAAATAACGTAAAAGAAACAAAGTCAAAAGTAGCGGATCGAGCCACCCGAGCGTCCTATCTGCTACTCTAATTAAGCGGTGTTCTTCTTGAAGATCCTCTCGAGGACACCCTCCCTGCCGTGCCCGGGGATCCCCGGCGGGTCGACGCCGACGTCCTTTAGCGTCACCGCCTTCCTTACCCTGAGACACAAACCAAGCCAACATGAGTCACTATGCCAAAGAAAAACACTATGCGCGAAAGCAGTTAGTCGATCGATGGAACGAGGAAGAAGAGGTCATACAGGTAGTCGGTGACGGGGTCGGCGACGCCGGCCGTGAGGGAGCGGTCGTCCTGGACGTGGGCGACCTTGCGGAACACGGAGCTGCCGACGAAGCGCTCGGCGTCGTCGAGGGCGAGGTCCGGGTCCGCCACCTCGGCCACCGTCTCGCGCTTGCGCTTGTCGAGCCGGACGTTGGGCGCGTGCGCCAGCTGCTGCCGCGCCGTGTGCAGCCCCAGCGTCACCGACAGGCCGATCATCCCCAGCGCCACGTACAGCGGCACGTAGTCGCCCACGGGCTTCTTAGCCTTGGCTCTCGCCGCGCCGCTGCTGCCGTCGGCAGCGTGCGCGGCCGCGGTGGATGCCGACCTGCGGTAGCCCTGCAGGGCGGCCGTTCGGAGAGCGGCGGCGGCAGCTCGTGAAGCCATGGCCGTGGGTCAGTGCCGACGACTGCGATTTGGTTGGGTTTGCTTGTGCTGTGTCCTGTTCGTGTGCTTGTTCTGGGTTGGTTTGAGGTGATGGTAGTGTCTGACGCCGGCATCTTATACAAGCGGTCCGGTGGCGTCGTGGCGACCGGCGAAGCGTCTGGAATGGACTGGAGCGAGGTGGCGCGGAGGGCGACGCGCGGCAGGGAGAGGACGCGCCAGCGTGACGACGCGCGCTCCTAGGAGTGCCCAGAAGAGCACACCTGATTCCGACGACACATGGGCCTTTATGCCCAGACTCCTTGGGCCTGGCACGCTGGGCTGCCAATCCGGGCCCGTTCCAAATGCGACACGTGGAATAGGCCGGCCTGCGCGTCGCGGCGGTGTCCGCACCTCCTCTCCGTCCATACTCCGAGCTCCCAGAGAACCCCACCCGATTCCTCCGGCGAGACTCTCTCCAGGAGTCGCCGATCCACGATGGCCGCCAACTTCTGGGCGTCGTCCCACAGGTAAGCCGCCGGCACCCACCCTATATCGATCAGATTTAGTATCGCCCGAGGAGGCTTCGTGAATTTCGAGCTGCTAATCGGGGGGAGTGTTTGCGATGTTCCGGTGCGAGCAGCAAGCAGCTGCTGGATCCGGAGGAAGTGGACGTGGTACCGGCGGCGGACCGGGAGCGGGGCATCACGCCGGTGGAGTTCCGCCTCGTCAAGATCCACATGTCCTTCCGTGAGCTCCTCCTTCGCCCTCCCCCTCCTTTTTTTTTTTATCTGCTCTCTCTAGTATCTCGGCCGTGCAGATTAGCTTAGAGGCGCCCTCACGAACTATAGAAATGAAGATAATCTTGGCCTGGAATTATAGATGTTACTGTAGTAGTACATATTTTGGGTGAGGCAACATTGTGGCTTGTATGATTTGTGATTATGCCCATGGGCAAATTGTGCCATGTACCTTGAACGTGGTTAAAGGAGGAAGTTCCCTCTCTTAACTGTACACTGTTTTGGTAGAAATGAGGCACCCTGTGGCGGCCGCGCCTCGAACCCGGGTGGGTGAGCTCACGGTTGTGTGCTCTAACCAACCGGCCATTGCTAGGTTCTCGTGCCATGCACCTTTTTACCGTATAATTCACTCTTAACACAAACACTGAACAATCATTATCTAAAAATTTATTATCTACCGTTTCTGCTAAAACAAGCTGAGAATATGTTACCATCTTTGTTCTTTTACTAAATGGAGATAAAAGTCTATACTTCCTTACTCTGCTAGAGAAGCTTTTGGTGACACAAGCTGTGCATTGCTTATTATCAGTAACTGACACTATCCTAGTTACATCAGTAGCAATTCAGCATACATGTAAAAAAGAAGCAATCTAGTGCGGGTACTAAATTTGATCACATGCACTTGATTCATTTCATTCCAGTTGTATTTTTTTTGAACCTAGTTGGACATTTCATCAATTGTAGCAATCATAATATCCGTGACTGGGTAAATACAGCTGTGGTGGTCGTGACCCAGGAGTAAAGGGCCTCACAGCTTGCTTTGCTGAAGAAGATAAAAGAGATAGGGATGAACTTATCCTTTCTCTGCTTCTTGGTTGCTTGAGTTGAGAAACTCACATATATATATGTGACCTACCCCCTAAGAGCATAATCTAATCCAACTAATAGGAATAACTAACAGCATTATCTCATCTCACTGATAAGATCTTATCTCTAAATCATGCAAAGCTTACGTAAACCAACTAACAAACTAAACAAACAACTTTCTACCTTCCAGAACGTAGATGGGCATATGACAGTATCCTACTTACAATTTATAGATATGCTTCCTGCATTAGTTCTCTTCCTTACAGAGTTATAAAGCATTTGATGGTTTCAGATATATGGCGGTTGGCCCAGCAGGTGAAAGTTAGACAAAGGTTAGCGCCTGTTCCATTTCTTGACCTGGACCTTTGTTTATACTTGTGTATCATATCGATGTGCTTCAGTGATCAAGTAAACTTGTCTGTTTAGCTTTTAGACTATAGTTAGTGAGCTTTCATTCTACAGTCATATACAGTTTTTTGAGGTGGCTACCTTTGTATTCAAAGAAGTTATATATATTAACTGTTTATCACCTGAAATAGGTGTAAATGCTTGGTGGTATTTATTCTTTCCCTCATGAAGGTCTTCATGTAACATTTCTGCGGAGTTTGCTTGAACATTAACACTGGCATAGTGATACCAGTACTATTCCCACCTCCTTTATCTGTACTTTATTAATCATAAGGTTGTTGCAGTTTTTATTGTAAGACTAACTTGTAACTACTTTGAAGAAAAGAGTAAAAAAATACCAGTACTATTCCCACCTCCTATTTAATGTCTGCTACCGAATTGCTTACTTTTCCACCTTATGATATGATATTCATCTTCCACCAGACCTATTGGGCACTAACTCATGATTGTTATTTCAGAGTCATAGCTACCGCAATCACATACTTCAGGCGTGTCTATACAAGGTATGATCCTCTATTTAGTAAGGACACATCAGAGAGAATAGTGTCCCTCTTGCCTCTAATGTAACATGGAGAAATGAAATCAAGCGTGTCTGAATTTGACTTTTTTTTACTAGCCAGAGAAATGAATGCATGGTATTGATTTTTTAGACTGTAAGTTGGTGTGCAACTAAGAAAGTAGGAAGCATATACTTATGATGTAAGATGGCCAACGTAAAAGCAAGCAAGGACCATATACTGTGGCTGTACATTTGTGTCAATGAGAACTTGTGTGCTTCATTCAGAACTCTATAATCTGCTTTGCTTCATTCATAAATTGTGTGATTGTTGATGTGAGATTCTTATCAACTTGCTCAAGCAGAATTAGTATGATGGTGCTTTGATCGGAAACCTTTGAAACTCGATTTATAAATAGTATACTTCAAGCACCAAACTCATGTTGCTATACTTTCTGTGAACAAATAATGGACATGGAGGTTCATATTCTAATGCCTATTTCTACATAATTCTTTCAAAATTTTAAAAGTTCTTTTCTAATAGAACCTAAGCATTCATAACTGTGTCTGAATCTATTTATAGAAAGAGCATGACGGAGTATGATCCACGTTTGGTAGCACCAGCTTGTTTGTATTTGGCATCAAAGGTGGAGGAAAGCACAGTGCAAGCAAGGCTTCTCGTATTTTACATCAAGAAGATGTGTGGTAAGTCTCCTGATCATTCATATAGATCCATGTTTATCTGGAAGGCTGGAAGATCTGTACAGCCTACAATAACCATTTTCCGTCCCCCAAAATGTAGGTTCTGATGACAAGTACAGATTTGAAATCAAAGATATCCTTGAAATGGAAATGAAGCTCCTGGAAGCACTCGACTATTATTTGGTCGTTTACCATCCATACCGTCCTCTTTTACAGTATGACTTTGCTTCCCCTATCATCTGAATGAAATGGCATTTCCACTGGAATAACATTTTATATCTTCCGGTGCTCTTAGCTTTGAAACTAACTCCCCTTTGATATTCTACAATGATGTGAGAGATGTGCTATTTTACAGGTTATTGCAGGATGCTGGCATAACAGATCTGACTCAATTCGCCTGGTAAGCACGTTTCTTGAGATCTGGTGCAGTAGTATGAGATAAAATTCCAACTGAAGTGAAATGCCTTTTATTATGATTTATGGGTGTACAACTAGACCTATATCTATGCTGATTAGACACTGTTATTACTTACAGGGGCCTTGTCAATGATACTTACAAGATGGATCTTATTCTCATATATCCTCCCTATATGATTGCATTGGCCTGCATATACATCGCAAGTGTTCTTAAAGATAAGGACACAACTTCCTGGTTCGAAGAACTCCGTGCTGACATGAACATTGTAAGTGCTTCATTGCTATTTTTCCAATCATTGTTGATTTGGTTCTGTCCCCATATTAATCCATCGGCATCTGTTTGCAATATACTCAGGTCAAGAATATTTCTATGGAAATCTTGGACTTCTACGACACCTACAAGATTGATCCTATCAGGGGCCTCCAGGAGGACAAGATCATTCCTGTGATGAACAAGTTGCCATCAAAGGCCTAAGCCCAGATATAGCATCGATCTCAGTCTAACCGCTTAACCCACCTTACACTGAGCATCGTGCCTATGCTGCACATCTTGGACAAATTCAAATTTGTGATTTGTGGAATGCCCTGGTGGACTTGAGGAGGGCATTAGCTGATAGTAGGAGTTATCCCTATGGTAGGAATAGTTTAGTGTATGTGCTTGTAACAGTCTGTAACACTTGGTATTTGTAGTTCTCTATATCTTAAGAATACCCAAGGTGGAACTATTCCAGTTTGAGTCCTGTTTGTTGAACTGTTCTTTGTGGTCATATATTCGTCTAAAGACTCTTTCAGTTTGGTTTTAAAACTCTGCATTTCCAGCATCAACCTATTCAGACATGCTGCCTGACCACTGAAATTTAGCAGGCAGAGCACTTGCAAAGAACTGACCTAAAACTGTGGCAAGCAGACAAGGTCCTCCAATAAGAAAATTCCTGTCGTTACTTTTCTCATATGTAAATGTTACTAGTATAAAAAGCATGAAGAAGGTATCAACTCCATTTTAAAAAGAGTCAACTCCACCCTTTTATCCTCTAATCACGCAGTTGTGACACTAATAACTCGTCCGAGTGAAAATTTGTCAGATTGCCTCTTTTAGAAGCTTTGAATGTCAGTGCCAGATCAATGTAAAATGCTGGTCATATCTAACAAGGTACTAAAATGGTATAAAACCGTGTTTATAGTCTCCTAAATGGTATATTGCCATAGAAATTCGACTAAATGGAACAATGTGTCACGAAATTCACTCTTCAAAAAAGAACCCTGATAAACTTAACACACGACTTCTCGATGAGAACACACCTAAGGTAAAGGAGTTGAAAACTTTGTCTTCTCTGCCCACATGGCAAACAAATCTCAGGTCACTCCAATTTTGAAACGGAAGCTTATTACAGGCTCAGACGTAGTGAACACCCTTGCCCTGGATCACCTCTCCAATGCGATAAATAGGACTACTTGATTCTTCGATAATTCTGTCAGCTGTCTCCTTGCTTACTACAAGCACCATTCCGATGCCCATGTTGAACGTTCGCATCATCTCCGAGTCTTCAATCTTTCCAACCTATAAACGTGTACCAAATAATACAATAATTAACTACGATGGAATTAAATCTATTGACTGGGAATGTTCAAGCCAAGTTCGTGCACCAAATAATCCAATATTACCTGTTGAAGCCACTTGAACACAGGTAGCACTTCCCACGATCCAGTAAAGATCTTCGCCCCAAGTCCTTTAGGAAATACTCTTGGGATATTATCAGTGAAGCCACCACCAGTAATATGGGCTAGTCCTTTTACACCACCCTTGCTGATAATCTCAAGCACCTGTTTCATTCAACATAATTATGTTACTCCTTCCGACTCATATTAGTTGACTTGGATTGGCTAGATTTGAATGAATCTAGACACTATTTAGTATATAGGTTAATCCAAATTTTGATAAATCCAAGTCAACTAATATGGGTCGGGGGGAGTACAAGTTTGGGTATAATATAAAATGAAACCATGGGAAATACGGGTCATTCATCAGCAAAGACTAACCTGCTTAACATAGATGACAGTTGGTGTCATGAGAACTTCACCAATGGTAGTTGTTTTGCCATCATTTCCTGGGAGCTGATCGGTCAAGGAGAGTCCACTTTTGTCCAATACACTAGAAATAAGAATATTTTTTGAGCTATCATTAACCATAAAATAATTCAGGGAGAAAGAATTTGAGCTATGAATTGTCTATTTGAATTTGAGACAAATGGGCTAGACAAGTGCAATTTACCTTCTAACGAGGGAGAACCCGTTTGAATGGACTCCACTTGAAGGAAGACCAAGAAGGATATCTCCCTCAACAATGCTTTTACCGTCGATGACCTTATCCTTCTCCACAACACCCACAGCAAAACCACTTATATCATATTCACCATCCGCATAGAAACCAGGCATCTCTGCTGTCTGTCATAACCAATTATCAGTTGGTAGTACTCCCTCCGACCCATATTAGTTGACTCTAGTTTGTCTAGATTCATATGTATCTAGTTATACATATGAATCTAGACAAACTAGAGTCAACTAATATGGGTCGGAGGGAGTATATTTTTACATTAACTTTTGTAGTTTCTTGAAAAAAGGCGGTAGTCCATATGAAATGTTTCAGGAGAGTACACACTAACTCTACACTGAAATGAATAATCACAAGAATTATTGTGGTATTTCAAGTTAAAAACTGCTCATGTACCAAAGGTAAAAGGGTACAAAAAACAGTCCATTACAGTTACACTGATGTTCATATATGAGAGATAATTACAAATTACTCAATGAGGTTCATTATGTAGAAAGGCGCATCTTAGGAGGTTTTACCTCTCCTCCGCTCAGAGTACAGTCCGCTTGTTTGCATCCATTCGCAATTCCCTTGATAACCTATACAATTCAATTATGCATAGACACCGCTCCATGAGTGGAAGACAAAATTAGCATAAGCAACAAATGTTGTGTTAGGAGAGCAAACAACATTGCCAATACCTTCTCTGCTACATCAACATCAAGCTTGCTCGTAGAAGTAATCTGCGAAGCCCATTGGTTTTGCACCTGAAGTTAGGATGTCATTGACACTCATAGCTACCTGCAATGATGAACATGATTGATTCACTCCGTGTGATAAATGCAACAAAGAGCGCATATATATAGTAATTGATCATATACCAGGTCAATCCCAACTGTATCATGAGTGCCAGTTTCAAATGCCAGCTTCAGCTTTGTCCCAACACCATCACTGCCAAGCACAAGGTAGTCGCCCTCTGCTCAATCCAACCACACAGGAAAAACAATATTATGAATATGTCATACATTCATGTCTGCAAGCTGGTAAACAAGTACTACATGGTCCGAAGCAGCGAATGGATCATGAACTTTTGAAAAAATAAAAGGTCAATGGAGCATCATATATAGCACAAGTGCAATCAACGTAGCAATGCTCTCTTTCCATTCCGGTGTCATATCTGTTAGAGATATACTTAGTATTTAGTAGTCAGAGATTACATGGGAATTTTTTATGTCTTATCTCTAGTAGACTTCTTGTCCTTAAGCCTTCTATCTCTCTCTCTCTATATACTCGTCTGAAAGGCTAAAACACAATCACATTACACCAATTCCCATCCTCTATCATGGAATAAGCCGCAAGATCCTAGAACTAGCTCCACCCCATCGCATTACCCCTGAGGAGTACGATCTCCATGATCTCCGTCGGGGCTGTGCAACCTGTAGCCATGGCTCGTCTCGCCGAGCAAGTGGATCCGATGCATTGATCGGTGGTTCTCTCTACCCGTCGTTTCACTGGCGTCTTTCTTGGCGGAGCCAGCCGTTCGTCAAATCCTGGGCAATGTCTGTTTGCCGCTCCACGATACTCTTGAAAGGAGTATGAAAACCGACCCTGACAGCAGTTCCAACTTCCAACAAGAACTACATCGACCGAGGGCTCTTTCTAAACAAAAGGGTGCAGGATCAAGAGATGAAGTGAGCAATGACGACGAATCATACTGTACTCTAAGAGGCCGCCGAAGCCGCCGATCCAGGGAGCCATCTTGCGGATCCGGCGCACGAGCTCGGCGCCAGCGTCGATGTCCACGCCGGCATCCTTGTAAGTCATGCCGTCCTCCTCGGTGGACCTGGAGCAGGCCACGGCGACGCGCCGCTTTCCCAGCGGGAGGATGACGCGCTGCGGTTGGAGAGAGGGAACCCGGAGATGAGCTGCCGCCGGGGAAGCCGCCGGCGCGCGAAGGAGGTGGAGGATGCTGTCGGCTGTCATGACTGGGGGCGCCGACGGTTTAGGTTAGGGTTTTTTCTTTGGCTTTCTGCTGCCGGGATTACCAGGTCTTAGAGAATATAAAGGACATTACTATGCGTTTCCGGCGATAATTTCTCAAAATCCCCGTACTGCATGTGTTCTTAAAAAAGCTTTAAAATTTTATTTTTTCGATAAATATACCTGCTTTTGTTATAAATAATCTCGTTTTTGCTACGTGTAGTATTGAATGGTTCAGTCTAAAAAAATAACAGACAGACTGGACCTCGCCGGAGAGTTCGCCGACGACCTTGTAACAAAAAAATGTCTTAGTGTAGAAAAACGATTTCACCAGAGACATCGTCCGGAGACTTTTGCCGAGAGACCTCACCAGAGAACTTGTAGCAAAAACTATACGATATTATAGCAAAACCACAAAAGATTAGTAGCAAAAAAAAAACAAATATAGCAAAATCAACTTCGGACATATAACATGTAGCACTCTGAGAATAGCGAAAGTAGCAAAACAAATATGAGTATGTAGCTAAAAAAATATACAAATGTAGCAAAAATAAACTGCCATTTTGAAGTAACCATTGTTTGCACTGCTAGCTTAGCCGTCCGTGCGCGGGCGCCGTGGGAGGCGGCATCTGGCGAGTCCCCTGCTGGAGGCGAGCCCCATCGTCCTAGAACTGCAGCGGGACGGTGGCCTCCCTCGCTGGTCTGCGGCAACTCATGCGGGATAGTGAAGGAGCACGATGACCTCAAGACATGAGGGAGACGTCGAGCTTCAGCGACATCCATGATGTGGGACAATGAGGGAGCGAGGAGCGGGCGTGGCAAGCTCCGGCGGCTGCGGCGGCGCACAGCAAGGGAAGGGCGGCACAAGGCAAGCTCCGGCGGCGCACAACTAAGGAAGGGCGGCACGAGTCAAGGCCGGGCGGCGCACGGCATGGGCAGGGCAGCACGCGACAACGTCACGGATAGAAATATAGCTATGGTTAGGAGAAAGATTAGGGAAAGAGAAGAGATAAGGCGGGCCCACCAACATGCTGGTTTGGTGCGAGCGAGGGACGATCCGGGGGATCGTTTCGTTCGATTTCCCGGGAGAGGTGAATCATTTCCTGAACATAAATTTGATGACTTACTTCCGTAAAAAAATGGATGATTACTTGTTTTGACCTTAGAGCAACTCAGAGGGAATGCCGGAATGAGCATCCTATTTTTCCTCATTTATTTGTTCATATTTGTCCAAAGAACATTCCAAGAGGATCCTTTGTATGTTCATTTTTTCACAATTTGTTTCCATCCCTTATTTCTTCATCCAATATGGGGGTGTGGGGTTGGGGGGGAGGAAATCGTCTATTGTGCGTGGGCAATGTTCACTTGTTCGTGTGGTCTATTGTCAGCCTCACCCACCCATCCATTCATCACTCCTCCTCTGGCTAGAGACGTCCAAGATTCGCTAAGAGTGTCATCAAAGTTATTTTGTTATCTTGGTGTGAGCTAGGGCTGGAATTCAAGCCGAGTCCTCGGCTCGACTCGCTAAAACTCGTTCAACTAACGAGTTAGCTCGACTTGGCTCGTTAGCAGAACGGTATCATGTTTAAAACTTGACTCGGCTAGGTAAACTCGCGAGTAGCTTAGAAGTAGCTCTTTATAAGTTGTAAGCATAAGCTAAAATGACTTCCTTCAATTCATATGATTAATGTGGATATCATATTTAAAACTTGGCTTGGCTGGGTAAACTTTGCTTCCAATTCATATGATTAAAGCTAAAATGACTTCCTCTTTGTACATTATGTAAATAGCTATGTATCTTGGACTCCCGTAGACTTTTAAATAGAAAATTATATCGTACGGGTTTTCCCACGGTTTCTTGGTAAAAAAGAGAGGCTAAAATGACTCATATTAATTTGCAAAATAGAAATATATATGATATATCTACACTAATTACATACAAGAAAGATTATGATGTAATAAAATCAATTAAAAAAATTGTGTATACAATAATTACCAACAATAAACAATCTTGCTAAGAGTTCCTTACTTTTCTTCCACATTTCGCACTAGCCTAGCACTGTAGCAGGGTGACTTTCCTCCTCCACATTAGAGGATGTGGTTCCACATAGATGGCCTCAGCGCGTGTTCTGTGCCAACTGCCAAGGTACCACGGCCCCGATGGATATGATCAGGGTCGGTCCATAGGGCAGGGCAGAGAGGCACTCGCACCGGGCCCCATGATGAAGGGGCCCAACCTACGATTTTTCTTGTGTACCCATATTAGTGTATTATTTGTGGCCCAACAATGAAGAATAATTTTATTGTAGAAAATATAGATGGTCCAAGATGTAGCCTATAATAACTCTATTCTTCCTTCTATTTTCTAAAAACACTCCAACATTTCTCTGGCCTCTCCAAATGTGTAGCAATATCGTTCCTCATATGACTTTACAATGTCTTGAGTATTCATTATTGGAACTAACAACGCAATCGTATAACTATACAATTTCATAATCATCTCTCCTCTCTCTAACGATCCTACTTGTCCTATCGTGCATGCTTGAGAGACTATTTCATCCTTTTATTAATTCACTGCATTACTATGTTAACTCTTCTACTCATTTTTTGCACATGCATATGGACACAAGAAGAAATTGATAAAAATAAATATCATGGTATATAGTTTGCTCGCTCAATAGAAATAGTTAGTTTAGGATATGTTTGTCAGGATATTAAAGATCATGGATCTATAATATATATGGGTCATTTAATTTTTTATTGCATTATAGTAATATTTCTATTATATAATAATATTTTTTAAGTGTTTCGTGTGTAAACAAGCGATGGACCTTGACATACATTATTGAGAGACCCATAAACACTAATCATGTAATAAAGATATATTTATGTTATTTTCTGGAGGAGGGGGGAAATTGCCCCTTAACCCCAGGGAAGCTCTCTTTAAATAAGGGCCCCATGTTGTTGTGTTGCCCTAGGGCCCTCAAAATCCGTGGATCAGTCCTAGTGTGTGTGCTCCTCCATTGGCTTGCTGGCCGGAAGCTCCACGCTCGTTCGGCTACTCGCGCTGCTGACCACAACAGCCTTGCGCGCTGTCACGCGCCCTGCTGGCCACACACTCACGCCCAAGCACCCCGCTAGCCATGCTACGCCGCTGCTGGCCGTGCCACACCACCACACTGGTCACGCTGGCCACGCTTCGTCCATCCACGCAGCACCCTGTCGCCCTAATGGCTGTTGGCGCTAATCGACCCATCGCCTCCCGTGTGACTCCGCTGTGGCCCGATGTCATGATTATATAGCATAAAACCATCACTTCTCTATATAAATTTTGGAAAACCATCACCTTACGTTTTAATTGTAAAAACCACCACTTTTCAGCGGCCAATTGCAATCCACACTAAAATAAAATTGATAACAAATCTAACAACAGGGCCCACTCTCCATGTTGACGTGGATTGGGACTCACATATCAACCCAACTAAAAAATAAAAAGCCAGTTTATCCCCTATCTCTTCTATCCTATAAACCATCCCCTCTCCAGCTCGCCACCGCCTCCCCCACCTCCACTCCCCCCACCTCCAGCAGATTTGAGAACGATGTCGTTAGCAGGGTTACCCTTCCGGCTTGGCCTAGGCGGGGTTATGGACTCCATTGGTTATTCTTCAGAGCTCTTAGCCCCATTTGCATCTTATCCATACTCGGATGTGTATCATTTTCAAGGTGACTTGGATCTTTGTATTGTATATATGTATTCTTGACTCATGAAGTCGTTGATGTATATATTTTTTTCTATGGGTTTCATCATGTACTAATGTGTAATGGTATTACTTTGTTCTCCACCCGCACGAAAGTGCCTAGTGGGCACCTTTGAATCGTTTCTATGCGGGTTTGGCGGGAATCACTAAAACTTGCATAGTATTTATCTAAGGGTGTTACACCTGCTAACGACGCTGATCTTAAACCTGCTCAAACAAAAGGGGTGTCGGCAAGGGAAAAGTAAAAAAAAGAGCGGTTAGTAATGAGGCCAGTACACGACAAGACTAGAATTCAGTGGCTCTCGCCTACAAATTTATGGTTGACTGAAGCGACAACGCAACATGCACTAAACAACCTATAGAGACTCGGTATAACTATCGGCTATCAGTAAGAGATGAGAAAGACCTATTCAGAACCAACCTGATACTAACACCAAACATACCCATCCTGGTATTTCCCTCTCGATACCAATCGAGGAAGTCATGCCGAGGAAACTCACATGGCTGGCAATTTTATTCATTCTTTCCATGATGGTTATCTAACTTACTAGTCATATCAAATACAAGTCAAATTATAATAGTAAACTTTAGTTATAGTTTTCTATGATCGAGATACTGTGCTCCAAGTCGCCCATAACCGCGGACATGGCTTTTCAAAAAATTTAACCCTGGAGGGGTGCACAAAAGTTTCCACACACACTTCGACCCTTGTTGTCAGATCAATTAACATAATTTCATCGGTAACTGTGGGGCCTAGGACACGACGCTTTCCCAGACCCAAAGCAAGTACTTGGGAGCCACCCCAATAAGCTAACCGTAACAAAGATGGACCCATAGGTTGCGATATCGGCTAAGAGATCAGAGGCCATAGGTATAATCCTCAACAATAACGACCCATATTCTAAACAGTACAGTAGTAAACGCTCATCGAGCAACAAATAATAAACATGGCATAACATGGCACTAAACCTGAAACTAATTTGTGGACCCTAGTATAGTACTTTGAAATCAGGTACTAAGCCGATAGGGATGCCCATACACCCCACATGTGGTTAGCGCAATCAGTCTCGGAACATGTGTCAAGAACTCGGGTTCAAGGTGGACACATGGGGCAGGATAATAACCAGATCTCAACTATTATTCCTCTGTGCCTCTGCATTATTTATATCTATCCCCAACATTCAATTATTTATAGGGAATTGTAGGGTTCGCAACATAGAAAACACATTTTTTTCTACGATGGGAACAACTAAGTACCAAGATCTATCTACTAGATACAAGCAATGGGTGGATATTCATCCATAGAATACATACCCTCGAAGACCGAATAGCGTTAACAAGGTTGTACTCGTGGATAATATAGTCGAACGCTTGCCGATCTCAAGATCGTGATGAAGTCCATCTGGTCCAGCCGGTCCAGCATCATCAAGTCCAGCACCGCAAAGCAGTGTTGCATCCGTGATCGCACACACGTCCGGGTACCCTGACAACCTCCGCGCCCTCGCTCCAGCGAAGTAGAAGAAGCAACAAATCCTTCCAGAAAAAGCCACCGGAAACATGTATCTTGCTGATCCGAGACCATGGGAAAATTCTAAAGGGGGGAGAGAGATCCTTCGCGAGGAGGTGTGAGTGAGAAGTGAGAGGAGGGGCTCATTTTATAGAAGGAGGGGGGCAACCCACTAGCCATGGCTGGCAACCAAGGTGGTGCCCCCACCTCTTCCTCCATTCATGTAAGTGGAGCTTCCACTCACACAAATGCCCCTCCATTTCCTCCACTCAAAATCCCACTCAAATCCCATTAAATTTCCACCAAATTTAATGCAATCTCATTAAATAAAACTCTTTTATTTATTTATTTATTCAGAATTTTGTTAATTACTCTAATTATCAAACATTCACATAAAACCCCTTATAGCATTTCAATTTCACATACAAAACCAGTTTCAGCAATTTCAACCAAAATGATTCCGGTGTCCAGTGAAATAAATTCCTACGCTATCTTTTTCTTTGTCTAGCATCTTATTTGCTCCAAATGATGTCGATATCCTTTAAGTGTGTCACCCTACGATTCACGAATAATGTAGACATGATCGAGACCGCTCTCCAATCAATAATCAGGAGCAGGACCTGGAGATCCGTACCGACTCCCACACATTCAACGATGACTTCTGTGATCGTGTGAACCTTATAGGCATGTAACTAAATCCCTTTGTCTTGCGATATATGACATGTCCGATATTCGATCATCGGTATCCCCGTACCTAGTTTGATCTCGTTACCGACATGTAATCTTTTCTCGTTCCCGTGATATAACATTCTAGTGATCAAATCATTTGCTTGCAAGCTAACTAATATGATATCACCGAGAGGGCCCAGAGTATATCTATCCGTCATCGGGATGGACAAATTCCACTCTTGATCCATGAGCCTTAACATAACACCTTCGTAGTACTGAACCCATCTTTATAGTCACCCTGTTATGGTGTGACATTTGATATTATCAAGATACTCTTTCGGTGCTAGTGATTAACATGATCTCATGGTCTAAGGACTAAGATTACTTCATATTATGTTATAGCAATATAAACATATTGACCTTGATCGTAATGCTATACTTTGGATGAATGTTCATCACATCATTCTAATAATGTTGTGACCTCGTTATTAACAATATTCAATGTTCATGATCAGGAAACCTTTGATCATCTTGTTAATCAATGAGCTAGTTTATAAGAGAGGCATACTAGGAACTTCTTTTTGTTTATTAAACACATATGTATTAATGTTTCTGTATTAATACAATTATAGCATGCAAAATAAACAATTATCATTAATAAGTAATACGATAATAACCATTTTATTATTGCCTCTCAGGCATATTCCGTTCAGTTTCCCACTTACACTAGAGACAATAATCTAGTTTAGAAACTTTGCGTATTGAACACCTATGGATTTCTGGTGTTCTATATACGCGATTGCAAGTGGTTAACATAATCTACGGATCTAACGCTTCTAGGTCCGTATGTATTTGCATGTATTTGCGTCTTCACGCATCACTCATTCTCTAATGAGATGGTATTGTATAAATTTGGTCTTTTGGTGAGACCTTTAGTTCCTTGGGGTTAAATCATGTCGATACTATTGTCGTACAATATATCTCTAGTGTTAGCCTGTTGCGAACCACACCTTAGTTTGATAACAAACTACTTGACACAAATTCCCTCCTTTGCTGCTACTATATCAGTCATATACTTAGCCTTTTGTGGTAGTATCCGTCACAATGTCTTAACTTTGGAATTCATCCAAATCCATCATGGAATTTCCTTTCTATTACATTGTGCCACCCATAGTTTAAATTGAGATAAACTTAATTTGTATCTTGTGACAAAACTAGTATCATTTTTCAATGAATTATTTGTCTCTTATACAAATATAATATAAATTCTTAATTCTTCCAAAAGATTATAAGAATATCCTTACTATCGTTCAATGATTATTTTATGATTTATTCTGATATATGCTCATAACACTTAGAGAATAGGACATATCTAGATGTGTACATATCATGGTATGATTGATCAAAACATTCTTGTGATTTCACTCATCAAGTGTCAAAGCACTTAAATCTTGTTTCACTTATCAAGTGTCGATACACTTGAATCTTGATTCAATTATTTTCCATGCGACAAGAACCTCTTCTCGTCGTTTCCATATTGAATTCTTTCAATATCTCATATATGTACGTTTGGCCTAACCATATTAGCGTCACAGTCTATCCATATAGACATTCATGCTAAATATCCGGGTTTTGCCTAAGTCTTTCATCAAAATGAAATTATTAACCTTTGTCAATAAAAGATACATCATTTCCAATCAACAAGATGCCCTCCACATAATGTATTATAAATATGTCTCAGTGATACGTCAGAAACGTATCTATAATTTTTGATGTTTCATGCTTGTTTAGTATCTACTTTGCTTTGCTTTGTCTACACTTTGAGGTGTTTTTATATCTTTTCTGGAACTAACCTATTAACAAGTTGCCACAGTGCCAGTTGCATGTTTTCTTATATTTTTGGTTTCAGAAAGGCAGAAAATCAGTATTCTCAGAATTGGACGGGACAAAAGCCAAAGTCATTATTTTTCCCGGAGCAACACAGAACCACGAAGCAGAGCCGGAGGGGGCCCACAAGGTGGCCACACCCTAGGTGGGTGCGGGCCCACCCTAGGGCGCGCCCACAGGGGGTGTGGGCCCCCTGGCAACCTCCTCGACCTCCCCCTTCGCCTATAAGATACCCCCGATGAGAAAACCCTAAAACATCTAGAAGAAATTCACAAAAACCTCCACAGCGCCGCCGCCACCGAAGGAGAGATTCGGGGGACAGAAAGTCTCTATTCCGGCACCCTGCCGGGACGGGGAAGTGCCCCCGGAGCCATCTCCATCGATCTCCACCACCATCTCCATCACCGTTGCTGATTCCCATGATGAGGAGGGAGTAGTCCTTCTTCGAGGCTAATGGCTCTACCGGTAGCTATGTGTTCATCTCTCTCTATGCATGATCATATTGTGGTCGTGAGCTTTGTAGTAGATCTACCTTGTTACTCAAGTGCTTCATTAGATCTCTGCTCTCCCCATGTGTGTGAAAGTGACAGCGTGCATGCCATGGTGGCACTTAGGCTTGAGTCTACATAAATACTCTTTGTGCTTTAATAGATCTATGCTTTTCCCCACGTGTGTGAAAGTGACAGCGTGCATACTGTGTGTGGCACTTTGGCTAGATTGAATATTTGTTATGATATATATTTGGAGTTGGATGTATCTTGGTGTTTGTTGGAACCATCTAGCACTCAAGGTGACAATGTGGGGTTGTCTAGATTGGGGAATGCGGACTTTGAGGTGTGTTGTTATAGCCCTACCATGAATTAGAGTGTCCAACCGGAGAGTAGTTAAGAGTAGTATCATGAAGAGAGGATATTTATATGAGAGAGTGTTCACTAGTGAAAGTATGATCTCTAGGCCTTGTTTCTAAACATTGAAACACCGTTTGCATCTAGATCTGTTGCATGTTTGCTTGCTTCCATCTTTATTCCGTTTGCCGGGAAGGTTTTTGTCCTTTACCTTACCTCACCATCAAGCTATTTTCTGGCACCGTTACCACTTGTATTTTACTATCTCTTCGCCGAACTAGTGCACCTATACACCTGACAAGTGTATTGGGTGTGCTGGGGACACAAGAGACTTCTCGTATCTTGATTGCAGGGTTGCTTGAGAGGGGATATCTTTGACCACTTCCTCCCTGAGTTCGATAAACCTTGGGTAATCCACTTAAGGGAAACTTGCTGCTGTTCTACAAACCTCTGCACTTAGAGGCCCAACAAATGTCTACAAGAATAGAAGTGCGTAGACATCACTCAGCGCTCCCACTTAATTTTTTGCAAATGCAAGCATCTTCATCGTCTCCAGAAGAAAACGCCTTTAACAGTTTCATCATGGTGAAGATTCCAACTCCGTGATGCTTATTTCAACCATTAAAGTTTGTATGCCCTTTTTAGCATCCTTTGAATTAACTAAACCCTTTGGACCGTGTCTTGTACACGTCCTAGGTAACCATTCTATTAGAAGAACTTTGTTTTGTTTCTTCAGCTACCATATACCAAAATTATATGTAGTGGTTGCTACATTAATCCGTCTAGACTAAATATCGCTATGAAAGATCAAATCTTGTCATAGTCAACTCCTTGAACATTGTCGTAAAATACTTTATGACATGTCTACTATTTCATAGATGTGAAACATCCATGTCTGTTTCTTTATAGTTCCAAATACGACCGATAGGTTTTACACCTTTCCGAAGGGTCTTCCAAGTTCAAAAACTTGATTTCTCGTGTATGGAACTATCACGGATTTTATGGCTTCAAGCCATTTGATGGAGTCAGGGCCCATCATCGCTTCTTTGCATGTAGTTAGTTCATCATTGTCAAACAATAATGATTTACTCTCAAATCTCAGCATTTTATTATTTATCCGACCTACTTCGTTCAATAGGAACTTAGACCTTCATGACCGCAACCTTTGAGGCACATGGTCCATGAGCATTGTGGCTACCTTCAGAACATTTTCTGGCATTGCGTAACTCAGCACATATAGCTAAGGTTCGCTAACCTTATCAAAGTTCTATTGTCCTCCCACTTAACTTTTGCGAAAAAAATCTTTTCAAGAAACTTCACGTTTCAAGCGACAAACCCTTTTGTCTTCGGTGTTATGGAGGAATACCCAATGGTTATTCGAAATAACCTATAAAGAAATGCTCACCCGACTTTGTTTGTAAACATCTTACTTATGCTTAGCATACCAAAATTTAAGAAAGGAAAACTTGGGTTTTACCCCAAACCATAACTTACATGGTGCCATTTCAACAGGTCAAGATGGATCTCTTTTCAGTGTAAAAGCGGTAGTCTCTAAAGCTTTAATCTTTTAAAACATAATGGCAGTTTTATAAATAATACCTTTGATCCAACTATGTCAAACAAGGTTTCATTACAAATCTCAAACACTCCATATTTATATGGTGTTTCGGGAGATGCAAATCTAGGTATTTTGCTAAACGTGCAACTCAAATAAATCCCTTTATGATAAAATCATAAATTATTTATTTTCTTGTTACAATGATTTTCCACTTCATCTTGAAAGTCTTTGAATGTTTTCAAATATTTCATACTTCTTTCTCATTAAGTGAATATTCACTCAAATTTTCGGAGAAAACATATAAAGTTGAAATCCATCGCTTACGACTACACATAAGGGACTACATACATCGATATGTATCCATCATTTTAGTCGATCGTTCTTCTTTGGCCTTTGAACGAAGTTTTAATTATCCCGAGGAAAGTCTCACAAGCGTCACTTGATCAAATCAAAGACTCCAAAAATCCATGAATATGGAGTTTCTTCATGTTTTCTTTCCAATATAATTTAAATGGCGATGTCACTTCATAAGTGATCTTTCAATCATTTGTCTTGCGATATTTTAGCATTAGTTTTTATGGATGTGATTTCTCCAATTAGATTTGTAAATCATCCATCTTATATGAAATATGATAATTATTTGAACAATCTTTGTTCTCATAATACCTGATTAAAACAAATCTTGAAGGCAGGCTTTGATGTCAACGAGAAATACAAACAGCAGCTTGTTTGTTTTCGATAAACATCATCACATATTTTCTTGCTAGTTACTTAGGCCATTGTAGTTCATAAATTGCATCGTTCTGTATGAAATTTCATACCAACCAATTCGGTATTCAATACCTAAACCACATTGTTTAACAAGCAAAGAATACAACCATAACATGTATATCATCTATATACCTAAACTGGATATTTCCAGTCTTCTCTTTTCTGCCAAATATATTTTATAGATTCTCTTTCAGCATTTCATTTTCCTTTTTAAAAGAATCTATCAACATCAACAATGGCGCCATATACATGACACATAGTCCAAAGCGTGTATATTTAAATACTAATACCTTTGGACTTGCACTTTGAAGTAGATCACCATCATCAAATGATTGGCGTTCTTTCAAAATCCATTCTTTAGTAATCTTTTAGTGTAGTAAACACTTTACATACATATTCTATTCATCCTTATCATGACGACTTTCATGATTAAGCTAATGTAGCTTATAAATGCGAATCGTGAGTATAACGTTACTTTTAAAAACCTTTTTGGATGATTAGGATGTCTAGCATCTCCAAGCTTCGCAAATTCTCATACAATATGAGAACATACATTATACTCTATCATATTGCAACCAAAATATTGTTTCAGATATCGTTATATCTGCCACACATGATGGTTTCTGAAACAATTCTTTCATCTCCTAGATAACCTTGATATTAAAAAACAATCAAGAATCATGGAGGCAAACATGATACTTTAGATACTAACACTAGAATTGTTACTCTCGATTTAATACTAATTATTAAATTTCACGGAGTAAACAGAGTTTGCTGAAAGTTTGCAATAGGACTTTAAACTTTAGATTGACACTCAACACAATACCAGTTCGTAAAGTAAATATCCATAATTCTATAGTTCTATAGAATTCATAGTCGGTGATCTCTTTCAGCGGCGAAACATAGTCGGTGCATACTTAAGGAAGAACACATTTTTATCTTGATATCTAAATGAGGGATCATCTTATTATGCTAATAAAACGCCAAACTAGCAATATAAGATTCAACAAAACTTATGTGAAAAGTGAAATGATATGGTCCTTGCACTTGATCGTTATCATGTGCATCGTGGTATGATCTTCATCATTCCTTTATGTGTAAGGCCAAGGTCTATGGAACTTACATGTTATGTGTGTTGTAAGAATATCGACTTATACTTTTACTTACAACATCACCATATTATGACACTAGCCCAGCAATAATCTAAACTAGACGGTTCTAATTTATCCATTGCAAGTTTTACGTGGCCGAGGGCTTTCGGATATAGAACCGTTCTTACCTACAAACATGGAACCACAACGATGATAATCAAATTATTGACAACTCGTTGTAAATCAGATATTGACTATAGTAGGAGAGACAGACACTCGCTAGCCACTTATGCAAAACTAGTTGCATGTCAAGCGTGGAATAGGTCTCATGTGCGAGGACATGTAAAGTTTGTTTGGGTCGCTTTATCCCACTATGCCACCAATATCCAAAGTACAAGGAAGAAGTAATAACATGACCATCAGCGCCCACATACTCATATGTGTACTACCCGTGCAAAGCATCTACGCATAGATCTGACTCTAATACCACTGTAGGGTTCGCAACATAGAAAACAAAAGTTTTCCTACGATGGGAACAACTAAGTACCAAGATCTATCTACTAGATACAAGCAACAGGTGGATATTCATCCATAGAATACATACCCTTGAAGACCGAATAGCATTAACGAGGTTGTACTCATGGATAATGTAGTCGAACGCTTGCCGATCTCAAGATCGTGATGAAGTCCATCTGGTCTAGCCGGTCCAGCATCATCAAGTCCAACACCGCAAAGCAGTGGTGCACCTGTAATCGCACACACGTCTGGGTACCCTGACAACATCCGTGCCCTCGCTCCAGCGAAGCAGCGAAAGCAACAAATCCTTCCAGAAAAAGCCACCGGGATGATGTATCTCGCTGATCCGAGACCATGGGGCAATTCTAAAGGGGAAGAGAGATCCTTCGCGATGAGGTGTGAGTGAGAAGTGAGAGGAGGGGATCCTTTATAGGAGGAGGGGGCAGCCCACTAGCCATGGCCGGCGGCCAAGGTGGTGCCCCCACCTCTTCCTCCATTCATGTAAGTGGAGCTTCCACTCACATAAATACCCCTCCATTTCCTCCACTCATAATCCCACTCAAATCCCATTAAATTTCCACCAAATTTAATGCAATCTCTCATTAAATAAAACTGTTTTATTTATTTATTCAGAATTTTGTTAATTACTCTAATTAACAAACATTCACATAAAACCCCTTATAGAATTTCAATTTCACATGTAGAATTAGTTTCAACAATTTCAACCAAAATGATTTCGGTGTCTAGTGAAATAAATTACCGCGCTTTATTTTTCTTTCTCTGGCATCTTATTTGCTCCAAATGGTGTCGGTATCCCTCAAGTGTGTTACCCTACGGTTCACGAATAATGTAGACATGATCGAGACCCCTCTCCGATCAATAATCAACAGCGGGACCTAGAGATCCGTACTCACTCCCACACATTCAACAATGACTTCTGTGATCGTGTGAACCTTAAACGCATGTAATTCAATCCTTTTGTCTCATGATATATTACATGTCCGAGATTCGATCATCGGTATCCCCATACCTAGTTTGATATCGTTACCGATATGTACTATTTTCTCGTTCCCGTGATATAATATTCTAGTGATCAAATCACTTGCTTGCAAGCTAACTAATGTGATATCACTGAGATGGCCCAGAGTATATCTATCCGTCATCGGGATGGACAAATTCCAGTCTTGATCCATGAGCCTCAACATAACACATTTGTAGTACTAAACCCATCTTTATAGTCACCCTGTTATGGTGTGACGTTTGATGTTATCAAGGTACTCTTCTGGTGCTAGTGATTGACATGATCTCATGGTCTAACGACTAAGATTACTTCGTATGATGTTATAGCAATATAAACACAATGACCTTAATCGTAATGCTATACTTCGGATGAATGTTCGTCACATCATTCCAACAATATTGTGACCTCGTTATTAACAACATCCAATGTCCATGATCCGGAAACCTTTGATCATCTTATTAATCAACAAGCTAGTTTATAAGAGAGGCATAACTAGAAACTTTCTTTTTGTTTATTAAACACATATGTATTAATGTTTCCATATTAATACAATTATAGCATGCAAAATAAACATTTAATCATAAATAAGGAATACGATAATAACCATTTTATTATTGCCTCTCAGGCATATTCCCTTCAGGGATGCAAGTAATATAACAGAGGTACGGAAACTAAAACAAAGCATCATAACACAGATAGCAATAGATCAACACGAGGAAGTAAAGACTAGAAATGTAAAATAGATATAGAAGGGGAGAATGCTCGTCTGGGAAACACTGCCGAAGATACATATTCAAAGAACTTACCGAAGCTCACAACATCTCATCGTCCTATCCGTGAAGAAGCAAAACACTAAAAGAAGCAAGCAAAACACTAAAAGAAGCAAGCAATGCAACAATTACAACTAATGCGGAAGAATTGGCATGATCATGACATGATGCATGACATGGCAAGTTAATGATGCAAACTATGCTGAAAAGGTATCATGAGCATATCACATTGATGGTGCAACATTAGTGAGGCATTACCAACAAGAAATAGTCATTTCTCAATTTTATTCATCATGTTTTCCTTGCATAAACATTTCTGATTTTACAAGTTCTCGATGATTCATGATGCAATTGCAAGTATGGAATGCAAAATTGGAAAGGGCTCGTCATGCTGACCGATTTAGATATATCATTTGTTAAATTCGGAATTACAGTTCAAAATATATGGATTTATTAAGAAAATGCCATTTGGTAGCATTAAAACAATTTTCAAAATTTAATTGTCCAAAAATTATTTTAGATGACATATCATTAATCCTTGAATTTTTCTTATCAAAAACCATATAGCATTTACATTATTTGGATAAATCAGATAAACAATACGATTTAATGATTATTAAAGCATTTATTAATAAACCTAAAATACATATTGTTTCTCAATATGTGAAAAAATAAACAAGGGCCATATTAATGTTCAGAATTTGAAAACAACCAAGTTTGATATTTTAAGTTTCTTTAAAATTGGTTTAAATTTGACTTTTTGAATCTATTTGACTAGCAGACAAAGTCTCAGAAACTTCTGCACGCTCCTATAAGCAAAATAAGGATTGAGGGTTGGTTTGGTCAAAAGCCGGGGATTCTGGAACATATTCGAGCATGCAGGGATCTAGTTTTATAATTTTGATTCAAAGCACAAGGGTTTGCTTAAAAAACGCACCGTGCATAATTGGATTATGCACGACACGCCTCTTTTGTCTGAGCAGGTTTAAGATCGACGTCGTTAGCAGGGTTATTCTTCCGATTTGGCCTAGACAGGATTATGCACGTCATTGATTATTCTTTAGGGCTCCTAGCCCAATTTGCATCTTGTACGTACTCAGACGTTGTATCGTCTTTAAGGTGATTTGGATTTTTGTATTATATATTTGTATTCTTGACTTCTGTAGTCGTTGTTGTATATATCTATTTTGTGGGTTTCATCATGAACTATTGTGTAATAATATTACTTCATTTTCTATCCGCACGAAAGTGCCTGGTGGGCACCTATGAAGATTTGGCGGGAATCGCTAAAACTTGCATAAGGTTCGTGCAACGGCTTATCGGCGAAATAGTCGACGTACAACATGCAGTAGCCCTCCATCCTCTGTCTTGCTTTGCACTTCCGACGACCCTTTGCCGAGCCTCCACGCTTCGGCGTTGCCGTCTGCATGTACAGCCGGACGAGGGAGGAGAGGATCTGCATGTGCTCTGCATCTTTGGCGGCAGTGAGTTCTCCTCCTCCAGCAACACGGCGAACATCTCCTCGTCGTCGGAGTTCATGTCCAAATGGGCAAAACGCCGAACACTTGACGGGCGAGGTAGCAGGAGGTCAGAGCGAAGCCGAGTTACGACGAACTTGGGCGTCGAATGATGGCCTACACCAAGGGGAAAGGGTTCGGCGACGACGGTGGACATATCTAAAGGTGTGGATACGACTCGACGTGGTGTATCTTCCCCGACGAAGGCATGGCGACAGGGAGAACTGGGGGAGCTCTTTGCCCCAGGAGAGGCGAGTGGAAGTGGGGAATGTGATTGTCTCGCCGACAGGGTTGACCCACACCCGTTTGCACTTCGTCCGACGTTCCTAGGGCGTTCCCGGTACCCTGGGATCGGCCTGAGAACTACGGACAAAAGTTCGTCTAAATTCGGATGAAACCGGTGTCCTGAAAACGCGACTAAGCCAATTTTTGGCGTTCGAACAAAAAATAGCCCTGAAAACGGCATTCTAGAAAACCGAGTGGAGATGCTCTAAACTAGGGCAATGGCATGCTAGTAACACGAACGGAGACGTTGGCAAATCCATAGTTTTCATCAAAACTAGTGGCAGTATCCCGTAATAATTGTCCTTCTCTGTATTCTGGTATGTTGATCTTTTTCTTTGCGGTGTCACGGCAAAATAAAGGGTACAGCTAGGGTTGAAAACGGTAAGGAAACTTTCCGTCCGTTTCCGAAGAAAAAGGAAACAAATAGCAAAAACGGAAACGGAAATGGTATTTTGCGAAAACGGAACGGAAACGGAATATTTTAAACGGAAACGGAAAAGGAAATGGTGGAGCTAATTCCGACGAAAACGGCAAGGAAATTCCGAATAAATAAATACGAAAACTTTCCGTAATATAACTCCGAAAGGCCCATATACAGAATATTATTCGGAGTAATTTTTCTAGACAATAGTATGCCGAGTCATTGCTCTTCACGGGCCATGCAACCTGGGCCTATTACGTAATAATAGACTCTAGTAAATGCAAACCCTAATTAGTATACGATCGTATACATGAAGCGTCCGGCCAGTCCGCCGTCTCGAGTCTCTCGACGCCCGTCTCGAGGTGCGACGACTCCGCGAGAACCAGTCGACTGTCTAGTCGCGCCGCTGACGTCTTCCAGCCACGCCACCGGACGGCCGCCGTTGATTGTACCTAGCTCTTCACGTCTCCACCATTGATCGGTGAGTATATCTGAATACATATGTATAGATCAAATTGTTAAATTACTCCCGCTGATCAAGTTTTATTGAATTCTATGCACCTAAGCTTTATCCTACCACTTCCAAGCAAGATATCTGTAGATTTGATACGGTAATTAACCATCTTTTCCAATCTTATCTCTCTACTTCATTGAAGAGAGACAATAATAATAGTAGTTCTGTGAATCAGACTACTTTTCAGTTTGATGTTCCCGGTGACGAGGATGATCTGGACATGTTCCTGCAGTCCAAATGTCCATCTGATAGTGGTGTAAAATCTGAGCTGGAGCTATACTTGGAGCAACCACTAGCACCGAAGGAGAAGGATTCAGATTTTGACATTTTGTCCTGGTGGAAAGTAAAACAAGTTGAGTTCCCTATTCTGGCTCGTCTTGCTCGTGATGTTCTCTCTATTCAAGTGTCAACGGTTGCATCCGAGTCTGCGTTCAGTGCCGGAGGACGGGTTATTGACCCATTGCGCAACCCTCTAGAGCCTGAAACAGTACAATCATTTATTTGTCTTAAAGATTGGACCTTAGGGAAAGGTAATATTTTTTCCTTCAATTATGTCGTCATTTACTTGTCACAATGCTGATAATATTGACTATGTTGTCGTTTAGGAGCTGATAAAGCTAAATCTATTATTGATGAGATGGATATGGCAAGCTTTGAGCAACATTTGGCCAATTTGGTGCTGGTATGCGCTATTCGACTTTGTCTAGTCGAACAACATAATTTCAGAGTCATATTCTAATTTCCATGCTTGTTAATTTTTTCTAGTTGGATGACCAAGAGAGTGGTGGTGATAGCACTGATGGGGAGATGGACCTTGATGAAGACGACATGGAGAAAAATTAAAGAGTTGATAAAGCCAACGTGGTGGTGCTTTACTACTGTTAAAGCATGCGTGTTTTCTAAAACTATATTTTTATCAAGATTGCAAGTCGTATTGTCTACGCGGAACTTTTCTGTGCGAACGTCCTTGCTTGTCTAAGTGTTAAATTTTGTGTGCTACCTTATATTTGATTGTCACTTGTTTAAGTTGAGACATATTCCTTATCTCATTGTCTACTACTTTATGTGTGATTTTTGGTCTACAAACCAAGGTATTATTCCATATTGTGTTGTGACAAATGTCCGTTTTCGTATCATATCCGTTTCGTATCCGTCCCGTATTCGTTTCCGTTGATTTCCGCTTCCATTTTCGTTTCCGGGGTTTTCGATTTCGTTTCCGATACCGGAAAGGCAAGCGGAAAGGGAAACGATAAAGCATGTTTCCGTCCGTTTCCGTTCCGTTTTCAACCCTAGTACAGCCGCCTCACGGCCGGTAACGTTTTTTCTTGTTGATGACAGGTCTGTCCAAATGAACTGCGCTGATGATACGGCCTGGGCGAAAGCACCTCTGCTTTGCCTGCCGCAGTGCCGCTCCTGCGTGTATGCCATGGCCGCGTGCAAAAGGCAACCGCGCAAGCGCCGGAAGGGTCCGCTAGCAACTAAACTCAAAAAATAAAAAATAAGGAAGCGCCGGAAGGGTCCGCTAGCAACTAAACTCAAAAAATAAAAAATAAAAAATAAGGAAGCGCCGGAAGGGTCCGCTAGCAACCGTAGCAACTAAACTCAAAAAATAAAAAAAATACTTATGTGTTTTTTTTATGTCGCCTTGATACACGTTATTCTGGTCTTTATTTCTCACGAAATTTCTTTATTCGAACCGATGGTTAGTTTTTTCCAAGAAAACGAAAAGGAAAACCGGGAAAACTTGGTAAGGAAGAAAGGAAACCATGCACGCACCGTGCCGATCGATCTGCGCAGAAACAAACAAACTGCCCCTGCCTGCCAGCCATGGCCTCACCCTTGCTTTATCAAAGGAGGGCGGCATGTCCAGGGTGAAATGTATGGCCCCTCCTGCCTGCGTGTATGCCCTGTCCGCATTGCCAAAGCGAGCAAATGGAACTGCACAAATTCGTAACGAATGCAAAGGTAGCTAGCCAAGATTTAGAGTAAATTATATTTTTGTACCATAATCGGGGCCAGGATAACATGGTAGTGCCATTTTTGCATTTTTTGGGATACATATCACTTTTGGGACAAGCGGTTACAAATAGGTTATTTTTTAGCTAATCGTGTTTTAACAGCTAAACTAACATAATGGACCCACAATTAAGCAATGACATGGACTTAGGGCCCACCTGACATCCCTCTCATCTTCTTTCCCTCCTCCCTCTCTCTTCTCTCGTATCCTTCTTCTTCTGGCAACCACTCTCCCTACCCCTTCTGACCTTCCCGATCTCCTGGTACTCCCGGTTTAGCTGCTCGAGCACCATATTCACTTGTTATCGATCATCATCGTTTGTCACGTGGCCGCGTCGCCGACAAGGTTCCGGTGACCTTTTACTAGTGGTGTTGCGCTCTTTTGGCCCCCCTTGAACTCCGAGTGAAACTCACCCGCCAGCGTAGCCCTGCACGCTCCCTTTCACGGCATCCTTGGACGTGGTCGGCAGGAGGGAGCGTGCATGGCCGCACGTTTGACTCGGAGTTCAAGGGGGACCAAAAGGGTGCATCGCCACTAGTAAAAGGTCACCGAAACCTTGTTGGTGACACGGTCGACGACGACTACCACACAACAAAGAGAGCATGGATGGTGGCATCAATTAGGAAAGCTTGGCTTCAATTCCATCTAAAGGGGAGATGCGAGCAACAAGGATACGATTAGCAAAAGGATATAGGGATTAGCAGCGGAGCTCGGGAAGGTCGGGAGGGGTAGGGAGAGCAGTTGCCAGAGGAAGAAGAAGGATACGATAGAAGAGAGAGGAGTGGGAAGTAGATATAGGGATGACAGATGGGCCCTAAGTCCACGTGCTTAATTGTGAGCCGATTATGTTAGTTTTGCTATTAAAACACGATTAGCAAAAAATGACATATTTGAAATAACTCGCCCCAAAAGTGGTATGTATCCGTAAAAAGTTGCAAAAGTGGCACTAAGTTGTTGCCATAGCTTCAATTGTGGTGCTAAAATGTAATTTAGTCCCAGGATTTATGTGAAGGTTTTTTTTTTTGAATGTTTAGCCCCTTCGTTGCGTTGATTCATTATATTCCGATTTTTTTCTTTCAAACCATGGTTAATTTTCAAGAAAAAAGAAAAGTAAACCACGAGCTAAACTCGGCGTGAGGGGGAGGAAACAGAACTGCCTCTGGCCTATGCCATGCCATGCATGCCACACCACCCCGTCATTTTTTACTTTACGCAAAGGGATCTCCAGTGCAAGGTGAAAATGCTGCAACGGAAGGGACGCTCGCTTTTACCCAAGACCAAGGGGCTCCACCTGCAGAGACACAACAACCCATGCCTGCCATTTTCGTTTTACCCGCGGAAGCGGAAGAGAGGAGAGGGAAGCACGCACCCCACGCCACGCCACGCCACGACACCACAAGTCGCACAGTTAAAAAAGCAGACGAGATGGCCTGACAAGCCTGGGCTCACAGCCGATCCTTCTGGCAACAGACCATCGCCCACCATCCCACCCGTTGCGTTGCGCGCCCATGGCCATGGCCATGGCGTGATCACGCCCCCCGCTCCTCTATATATACCTGTACCTCGCCCCCTCCCCTCTCCCACTTCCATCCGTCCATCTCAACCCAAGCAGCGCCTCCTCTCTTTTTCTCTCTCTCACCCTTTTGCCTTCGCCCTCCCTTCCACCGCGCCGCCATGCTGCCAGCGAAGACCACGCAACCCGTTGGTGCCGCCTTCCTGCTGGCCGGGAACAAGCTGGCGCCGCCGTCAGTCGTCTCTGTCAAGCTTCATGCACTAGCCAACGCAACCAAAAGTTTGAACCGATGAAAAGGGCTAGTGCAATCCACTTATACACTTCAACACCCCTCTCACATGTGACAGATAGAAGTCAGCACGTACAACCGGAAGAGAGCGACGACGCGCGAAACTCACGTATGACTCAAGAGGTCTATACGTGGACACAGAGGGGTCAACAATAATTTTAGGATAAATTGCGAAAGCCAGGACTCGAACTTGAGACCTTAGACTCTGATACCATGTTAAGCTTCATGCACTAGCCAATGCAACCAAAAGTCCGAACAAATGGAAAGGGCTAGTGCAATCCACTTATACACTTCAACAGTCTCCGCCAAGCAAGCGTCGGCCGGTGCCGCCGGCGGTGTGGTGCTCGCCGTGGACGGCAAGCGCGCCATGACCGCTCTCGCCGGACGCGGCGCCTTCTCCGACAGCGACAACGACCCCAAGGTGAATACCGTGCAAACTTCCCCTCCTAGTTTTACGCGCGGTCGATGTAGTAGTTTCTCGGGACGAGGGCCTCGCGCGCGGGGCAAAAGCAGTGTGATATGGGTGGCCGGGTGGGTGCTTGCGCAGGGACAGGGTTCATGGGACTCCTGCGTGGAGAGTGGCGCCGGCGTCGTCCTCATGGAGGCGTCGACGTCTCAGGTGCTCGTGGAGCAAGTACGCGCGCCGCGGGATAGGGCCATATGGGTGGGTAGGTGCGTGCGCATGGTCTCTGCGGCGTGCGGAGCGGCGCCGGCATCCTCCTCATGGAGGCGTACGTCGGTGACTCGGCGTCCGAGAGGCTAGATCGTGAAGGAAGTAAGCGCACCGCGGGGTACGGGCGGGTGGGTTCGTGGAGGAAGCAAGCGGCATGGGGAAACTACTCGGGGAACTGCCTGGGGCTCTGCCGCATGGAGCGTCCTCCTACCGGGGGCGGCGGCGGCGATCTGGCAGTTCGACGGGCTCGCGGAGCAAGGGTGAGCCGTGCGCGCGTGGCGTGGGTGCCACGGCGTGGTCGGTCGCCGAAACTGCCTTATCTCCGTGATGTTTTGGTTTTTATTATGTTCTAGATTCTAGATCTGTTGGCTATAAGCCGCGTTGTCTAGTGATCTTCGTTTTTCTTGTTATATGTTGATCCAAATTCTATAAAGTATAGGCCAACTTCTGACGAGTGGAGCGAGGCCCGTCGCCGGAGGCTTGGGCCGAGTGTAATGATTGGGACGGTACGGATCGTCGAAGACCTAGGTTTCCACCGATATATAAAGCCCTTGTAAGCCGCCGGTTGGGATGAGTTGCATCTGTGAAATCCCCGGCGTTTGTAAACACTCCTCGATATAGTGAAGTTTCGCTGGCTGGCGCTCGTGGTTTTTTTCTCTCTTTGTTGGAGAGGTTTTTCCACGTTAAATCTGTGTCCCCTTGCTGTGTTTTTCGTTTTCGTTCTTCGTTATCTTCTTGTCGCTATTGTAACAAGTGGTATCAGAGCCCCAGGTTCTAATCTAGGGTTTGCGACATGTCGTCATTGAAGTTCGATCTACCACAGCTGGACTACACCACAAGATTCTCCTTGTGGCAGGTGAAGATGCGGGCGATTCTCGCCCAAACTTCTGATCTGGATGAAGCGCTGGATGAATTCGGTGAAAAGGATGCTAAGACCTGGTCCGCCGAAGAGAAGCGGAAGGACCGTAAGGCTTTGTATTTGATTCAACTTCATCTGTCCAATAATATTTTGTAGGAAGTACTGGAGATGAAATCTGCTGCTGCCCTATGGGAAAAACTGGAAACGATCTGTGTGTCAAAGGATCTAACCAGTAAGATGAACGTGAAGATGAAGTTGTTCTCGCACAGGCTGCAAGAAGGTGGATCGGTAATGAATCACATATCTGTTTTTAAAGAGATTGTTTTCGACTTGCAGGCTATGGAGGTAAAATATGATGATGAGGATTTAGCTCTTCTACTCTTATGCTCGTTGCCTAGTTCCTATACACATTTTCATACAATATTGTTGAGCCGTGATGAAATAACCCTTGCCGAAGTACATGACGCCCTCAAACAGAGAGAAAAGATGAAAACTATGGTAGTGTTAGATGGGACATCATCCAAGGCTGAGGCTCTGCAGGTTCGTGGCAGGACTGAGCAGAGATACAACAACTATGGCAACAGAGATAAGAGCAATGACGGTAGAAGTTGTTCAAAGTCCAAGGGAAAGGATAAATTCTGCAGGTATTGTAAGAAATCTAATAATGTTATTGATGATTGTTGGAAGTTGCAGAATAAAGAGAAAATAAACGGAACTTACCAACCGAAAGATAGGTCTGAAGGTTCTGGCAAGGCTGCTTTTGTTTCTGATAGTTCTGATGGTGAATGCTTAGCTGTTTTTGCTGCTTGTGCTTCTCGTGATGATGAATGGATACTTGATACTGCATGTTCGTTTCATATTTGTTGTAACAAAGATTGGTTCAGTTCATATGAGTCTGTGCAGATTGGAGATTTTGTGCATGTGGGGAATGACAACCCATGCCATATCGTTGGTGTTGGATCTGTTAAGATTAGGACACATGATGGCGTGACACGCACGTTGAGTGAGGTGAAGCACATACCAAGCATGGCCATAAATTTGATCTTCTTGAGTACCATGGACGTTGATGGATACAAGTATGCCGGTGGGCATCGAGTTCTGAAGGTATCAAAAGGTTCTCTTATTCACATGATAGGTGATATGAATTCTGCTAAATTATATGTTCTTAGAGGTAGCACTTTGCCTGATATTGTTGCCGCTGTTACTTCTAATGATTCTGATGATTGTGGTAAAACACATCTATGGCATATGCGTCTTGGACATATGAGCGAACAAGGCATGACAGAGTTAGTCAAGAGAGAGCTGATTGATGGTTGCAACTTGAGTAAGTTTGAGTTCTGTGAGCACTGCATCTTTGGTAAGCATAAAAGAGTTAAATTTAATGCTTCCGTTCATACCACCAAAGGCATATTAGATTATGTGCATGCTGACGTATGGGGTCCGTCCCGTAAGACTTCTATTGGTGGTGCTAATTATATGCTTACTATTATTGATGATTACTCAAGAAAAGTGTGACCTTATTTTCTGAAGCATAAATCTGATGTTTTTGATGCTTTTTAGAAGTGGAAACTTATGGTTGAAAAACAGACTGAGAAGAAGGTAAAGGTACTACGTACTGACAATGGTATGAAATTCTGTTCTAATGAGTTTGGGGAGTTTTGCAGTAACGATGGCATGATCATGCATCACACCATCCCATATACTCCTCAGCAGAATGGTGTGGCAGAGCGCATGAACAGAACCATCATCTCGAGGGCTCGTTGTATGTTGTCTAATGCAGGTATGCATAGGCGTTTCTAGGCTGAAGCAGCCAACACAACATGTTACCTCATCAACAGGTCACCTTCTATTCCACTTGAGAAGAAAACTCCCATTGAGGTATGGTCAGGTTCGCCTGCTGATTATTCACAGTTGAGAGTTTTTGGCTGCACTGCATATGCTCATGTTGATAATGGAAAGTTAGAGCCTAGGGCTGTTAAGTGCATATTCTTTGATTATGGTTCAGGAGTTAAAGCATATAAACTATGGAATCCTGAAACTAAAAAGATTTTGCTAAGTAGAAATGTTGTTTTCAATGAGTCCGTTATGTATCATGATAGCTTGCCATCAGATACCTCTCCTGTTGCTGTTGGAGAGGAGAGAGTTAATGTGCAGGTGGCGAACCTGCAAAAAACTGTTGATAATGATGCTATCGTTGAAGATACACATGAGGAAAACATTGATGATATTGTTGTTCAGCACTCACCTACTGTTTTGCAGCAGCCACATGAGTCCATTGCTGCTGATAGACCGAGGCGTAACTGTGGTCCTCGTCCTCGTTTAATTGAAGAGTGTAATCTTGTACATTATGTTTTGAGTTGTGCTGAACAAGTGGAGAACGATTCTGAACCTGCTACATATAATGAAGCCATTGCATCCGTTGACCGCGAGAAGTGGGTTTCTGCTATGCAAGAAGAGATGCAATCGCTTGAGAAAAATGGCAAATGGGATGTTGTGCGCTTGCCTAAACAAAAGAAGGCGGTCCGCTGCAAGTGGATCTTCAAGAAAAAGGAAGGTCTATCTTCCAAAGAGCTTTCAAGGTACAAGGCAAGGTTAGTAGCAAAAGGGTTCAGCCAGATTCCAGGTATTGATTACAATGATGTGTTCTCTCCAGTTGTGAAGCATAGTTCCATTCGTACTTTCTTTAGTATTGTGGCTATGCGTGATCTTGAGCTTGAGCAGTTAGATGTCAAGACTGCTTTTCTACATGGAGAGCTTGATGAGGAAATATACATGGACCAACCAGAAGGGTTCATAGTGCCTGGTAAAGAGGATTTTGTGTCCAAATTAAAGAAGTCTCTTTATATCTTAAAGCAATCTCCAAGACAATGGTATAAAAGGTTTGATTCATTTATGATCTCACATGGTTTTGAGAGGTCTAAATATGATAGTTGTGTTTATATCAAGTTTGTTGATGGGTCACCTATATACTTGCTGCTATATATTGATGATATGTTAATTGCTGCCAAGGGCATGAAAGAAATCACTACTTTGAAGGCACACCTAAGTAGTGAGTTTGAGATGAAGGATCTTGGTGCTGCTAAGATCTTAGGTATGGAGATTACCCGAGATAGAAAATCTGGTTTGTTATTTCTTAGTCAGCAAAGTTACATTAAGAAAGTTTTTCATCGTTTTAATATGGATGGTGCCAATTCAGTTAGTACTCCTATTGCTCCTCATTTTAAATTGTCAGTTTCTCAATGTCCTACTACTGATGAAGAGTTTGAGTACATGTCAAAGGTGCCATATTCTAGTGCTGTTTGTTCTTTGATGTATGTCATGGTTTGTTCTCGTCCTAATTTATCATATGCTATGAGTTTGATAAGTAGATACATGGCTAATCCTGGTAAAGAACATTGGAAGGCTGTCCAGTGGGTTTTCATGTACCTTCTTGGCACTTCCAATGCTTGTTTAAAGTTTGGCAGGACCGGTGAGGGACTCGTTGGCTATGTGGATTCAGCTTTTGCTGCCGATTTGGATAAGAGAAGATCCCTCACAGGTTATGTGTTTAATGTTGGTGGTTGTGCTGTTAGCTGAAAGGCTACATTGCAGGCTGTTGTTGCACAATCTACTACTGAAGCTGAATATATGGCTATTGCTGAAGCTTGCAAAGAATATGTTTGGTTGAAAGGTTTGTTTGCTGAGCTTTGTGGAGATGATTCTTGCATTACTTTGTTTTGTTACAGTCAAAGTGCCATATACCTTACAAAAGATCAGATGTTCCATGAGAGAACTAAGCACATTGATGTCAAGTACCATTTTGTTAGAGATATTGTTGCTCAAGGTAAATTAAAGGTATGCAAGATCAGCACTCATGATAATCCTGCTGATATGATGACTAAACCTGTTCCTGTTGCTAAGTTTGAGCTTTGCCCGAACTTAGTTGGTTTAACTGATTAGCCCAAGTGGCTATTGGCGCCGAAAGTATTTGCTTTGTTTATTCAGGGAGATCGTTGCTGCTGATGCTATAAGGAGGAATTTGTCTCAAGGTGGAGTTTGTTATATGTTAATCCAAATTCTACAAAGTATAGGTCGAGTGGAGCGAGGCCCGTCGCCGGAGACCTAGGTTTCCACCGATATATAAACCCATTTTAAGCCGCCGGTTGGGATGAGTTGCATCTGTGAAATCTCCGGCGTTTGTAAACACTCCTCGATATAGTGAAGTTTCGCTGGCTGACGCCCGTGGTTTTTTCCTCTCTTTGTTGGAGAGGTTTTTCCACGTTAAATCTGTGTCCCCTTGCTGTGTTTTTCGTTTTCGTTCTCCGTTATCTTCTTGTCGCAATTGTAACTTTTCTCACGATCTGTCATCTGTGATAATACAAGAGTTCCCTGACGACCTGACCAAGAAGGTGGCGGAGGAGATGTCTTCTCTGCTGCGAATCCTCCGCTCTCCCAAGGACATCCCCTTCCCTCATCAGTCTGCTTTTTCCAAGGAGGTGGACGCCTTGCAGAAGATTTGTGACTCCATCGTTGAGGGATCCCCGGGCTTCAATGAAGATGGAGCCATCACCATCCTCATCGGGGTCCAAGCGCGCATCAAGCTTCTGCTCAACACCGAGAACAAGGAGGGCACCCACGATTTGCTCCTCTCCGTCATGGCGCAGATCAAGGCCTCGGTGGATGAATACATCTCTGCGCAGTACGCCTCCACCATGGTGTGTTTACTCTGCCTATCGCTGTACCTGTACTGTTAAATCTCAATGTTTCCATGTACAAATAAATAAGCGAAAATGACTCCTTCTTGTGTGGTTACAGGCCAAGTATGACGTTCATCGTAAGACGATCTATGAGATTGCCGAGATGTCTGGAGTGGAACCAACACCCACTGTTTGCACCGAGGAGGAGGTGAAGACGGTACTGGAGAAGACCTTTGAGCTTCTGCAGTCAGAGCCTGTTAACTCCACAAGGGGCATGGCGGGGCTGTACTACAAGGCCCGTTCCCTGCCGTACTCTGTTGGAGGACGTCGAGAAGAACGGCGTCAAGGAGAAGACGGGCTTGGCGATCTTCTTCATTCATGCCATGGCAATTTGCGTTCTTGGCCAGCACAAGAAGTTCTTCAACTATGACGACGCACCAGACGAACACCTTGATGGCGTCACTCCACCGTCTGGAAGTTGCCCTCCGGGACTACAAGCTCGGCGGACCGGCCACAGAGGACAACGACTCCGACTAGTCCTGCTTCCAGTGAAGATTACTACTGATCTCAGTCTATATATCTCTGTCTGTGGTACACTGGTGCTAGCATGGAACACTTGTGCTCTACATTTAAGTACTTGGGATCTATGTTACTACTATTCCTATGCCTTGAGCTAGCTGTATGGTAGTTTAAGGCTTTAAGCTTGGAACTATTCTGCTGTTTATTGGTGTATGAATGCTAGGCTAGGATCCTTTTTTTGCGGGCAATGCTATATGCTATGATCTGTATCGTAGTTTACAGCCTTTTAGTGGAACTCGGTCTTGCTTCAGTATATTATCTTTATGCTGACCACTAGCTAGGTTAGTTATTGCTGTAATTTGCTCACCCGTCGTCTCCTCACCTCAACGAACAAAAACACGACAGTGGTAGTTTTCTCGATCCGCTCTCAGGAGCCAGCCCATCAACACCTCGTTTACTCTCCTACACAGATCATGCGAAGAAAATCAGTTATTTCCATCAGCTGGCGTGTCTCGTCGCGGCCGAGTAGCTTCTCGACCACACCCAGTACTCGCACTAGCTAGTGTCTGAACATCAGCATTGTTCAGCATCCCGTAGCGCACCGCGATCTCGACGTTGTCTGAGCTGGCTGTGTGCAGGGAGTCGATGATCGTTATCGATCGCTTCCATCTCCTCCCGACGTTGGCTAATGGAAGAAGAACCTGAAGATACAAGAATTGGAGGCAGGCAATGGGTTCCATAAAAGAAGATCCGGCCCGGACTGAACATAACTATGTACTCCCCCCCCCCCCCCCCCCCCAAAATGCCCCTAAGGTGTTTAGATACGTACTCCCTCTGTTAGGGATTGTAAGGCCTATGGACCATTTTGATAGGATTAAGAAAATCAATAACTCACCCTCTTGATTACTACATGCACCAATAGTTACACATACGTTGGAGGAGAGAGACTAATAAATGGGAGAGGACTTATAATTCCTAACATTTTTAAAAAGCTCTTAGACCTTATAATCCCTAACGGAGGGAGTACTTTTTAAAAAAAGGCTGAAAAAAGTTATAATTCGAAACGGATGGAGTATAACATCGTGGGATTATTGCTCAAGTAAACCCTAATTATTTAATAATCTAAATGTTAGTCCTACGTACTTATCTAACATCATGCAAAAACTATCAGCTACCTTAGAGTTTAAATTTCATCTGTATATACAAATTTAATCTCATACACAAATTTCACAAGTGATCATGCATTAATATAGTTCTTTCAAAATATCCTAATAATCTTTTTCCAAAAATTTAAATACAACTTATAACTCTTCTACGCATGTGATATCTATTTATCATATAAATACAAATGATAGATATATAATGTATTACTTTCAATCACATAATAACGGCAAGTCGATGAATTTATGAAGGTATTTTTGATCAATTTTGAAACACTAAAGACAATAATCTCTTACAAAAGAACAACTAAAGGCGGTGCCCTCGCATTTGCGAGGGCCACCATGCTAGTATATATTAATTATAAGAGCATTCTCTCCCCCCTAAATGCCCGGCCTGAGGGGATGACCAACACGTAGTGGGCGTTCGACATCTAGCTTCGGCAGGTGGAGAACGCCAGCCGACGGCTGAGGAAGAAGAACTCGAGGCTATGCAGGACAACGAAGGCGTAGGCAGAGCATGATCATGCTACCAGTCTTGGAACGCAGCCGGCGGTGGCCATGGCGGGAATGACGACGCCGACTTACAGCGCTGGCCTCCACATTCTCGGGAGCCAGAACAGCATCTCCTGCCCGTCACCGTCCAGCGCGTCGCCGTCTGGCTAGGCGAACACGACGCCGCACCTCACTCTTTTCTCGCCGGGCTACAATGACTTCGACCTACTCGGCGGGTTCGACCCCAACTCCCTCGCCAACACCTCTTCGTCCCATCTTCGCCTCCCTCTTTTCAATGGCGGAGGGATGGATTTACCCAGTTCGCCGCAGGCAGCTGCCAGAGCGCCCCCAACCTATTCGGCGCAGGCAGCAGCCTGAGCGCCCAGAACCTGTTCGGTGGAGCCCATCATGGCTAACATCATCCACGGCGGCTTTGCCACGCCTTCATGCAAGAAGAAGCTGCTGCATATGCAGACAAGAAGGAAGATGGCGGAGAGCCTTGGGAGGACGAGGTCTACGTGTATGCGGAAGTGGCGGAGGCCGAGGATGATGTGGTGGAGGTGCCAGTGACCATCGTGGTCGACCTGAAAGGGAAGAAGGTGGTGGAGCAAGCTGGAGGGGAGAAAATAAGAAAGGAGGCGGCAGCCGCGACCCCAAGTGGAGCTCGAGGGAGGATGAGTGCCTCGTGAAGCTTGGAAGACCATCATCATAGACCCCTTCACCTGTGCCAACCAGAACTCGAACTGCTATTGGAAGAGGGTGAAGGTGGTGTATGATGAGCAATGGCTCTTGGATCCCTACTTCAAGTCCTTGTGCCACGTGAAGGGTTTCGTAGCATAGTAAATCAAAATTTTCTACGGATGCGAACGGGGAAAGCCAAGATCTAATCTAAGGAGATGCAAACAACGAGGGGGATAGATGAGATCTTCATACCCTTGAAGATTCGCACAGCAGAACGTTCGACGGAACGTGGGTGATGTAGTCGTACTCGCTTCTCCTCCTCGCGATCCGATCCGATCTAACACCGCAATTGGCGATGCCTCCGAGAGATGCACACGTGCGGCACCTCGACGTCTCCTCCTTCCTCGGTCCAGCAAGTGGGATGGAGAGATGGATTGGATCTATAACGCGACGGCGCGGTGCAAGCGGTGGAGAGTTTCTGCAGCAGGGCTTCGCCTACGCGCAGTCGGGAGAGAGAGATCTGGAGGGCAGCAGTATGGCGGCTAGGGTTGAAGGAGTGGGGGAGGAGGGCTGCGCCCCTTCCCTCTATATATAGGGGGCTGGCCGGCCCCCTTGGCCCCTCCTCCAAGCCCTAGGGCGGCGGCCCCAAGGGTTGGAGCGGGGGGCAAGTTTTCCCCCTCCTTCTAGAAGGTTTTCCTAGGGTTTCCCTAGGGTTTTGGCCGGCTGGGCCTATGGGGCCTTGTGCCCCTGTCCCAATGCGGCCAGGGCACTCCCTCGTAGGCCCACGCCCCCTCCCGACAAGTGGGGCCACGTTGGTCCCACTCCGGAAGGTTCTAGAAGCTTCCGGTACAATACCGATTAATCCGAAACAATTCCGAACTCCAAAAACTGCATTGCCTTATATGAATCTTATTCTCCGGACTATTCCGGAACCTCTCGTGATGTCCCGGATCCCATACAAGACTCCGAACAAAAACTCATAAACCAATTATCCAATCTATCCTAGCGTCGAGACACGCTAAGTGTGTGACCCTTCGGGTTCGAGAATATGCAGACATGATCTTATATCAATAATCAATAGAGGGGTCTGGAAACCCATATTGACTCCCACACATTCATCGATGATCATATCGGATGAACCACGATGCCAGGATTCAATCAATCCCATATTTATATTCCCTTCGTCTCGCGATATTTTACTTGCCCGAGATTCGATCGTCGGTACCGTCATACCTAGTTCAATCTCGTTCACAGCAAGTACTTTACTCGTTCCGTAATCCGATATCACTTTGTGACTAACTCCTTAAACACATGCTTGTAAGCGGTGTTGATATCGATTACCGAGTGGGCCCGAAGTATATCTCTCCGACTTGGGAGGGACAAATCCCATCTCGATACATGCAACCCAACAGGTACTTTCCGATCACCCGAGAGACACCTTTATGATCACCCTCTCATAGGATGACGTTTGATGACCTCAAAGCTTTCTTCCTATACCAGGGAGTTGTATTATCTCATGGTCTAAGGAATACAATATTTGACATAAGAAAAGCTTCGCAAAGATGAACACGATGACACGATCTAATTGCTCCGCTTAGTTTGGGTCTATCCATCATATCATTCTCCCAATGATATGATCTCATTATTAATCGACAACTCATGTCTATGGTTAGGAAACCTTAACCATCATTAATCAATGAGCTAGTCCATAGAGGCATACTAGGGACACGGTGTTGTTCACAAACCACACAAGTATTAAAGTTTCCGCTTAATACAATTCTAGCATGGAATATAAACTTTATCATGAACAAGAATTATAATAATAACATCTTTATTATTGCCTCTAGGGCATAATTCCAATAGTCTCCCACTTGCACTAGAGTCAATAATCTAGTTTACATTTGGCAACAATCTCACACCCATGGCACTAAGGTGCTGATCATGTTTTACACGTGGAAGAGGTTTAGTCAATAGATCTGCGACATTCAGATCTGTATGTACTTTGCTAATCTTCAGATCTCCATCTGCTATATAATCTCGGATTATATGAAACTTGCGGTTGATATGCTTGGTCTTTGGATGATATCTTGGTTCCTTAGCGAGTGTTATGGCGCCAGTGTTGTCACACAATATCTCCAGTGGGTCCAATGCACTTGGAACCACGCCAAGCTCAGTGATGAAGTTCCTGATCCAAACTCCTTCACTTGACGCTTCTGCAGCAGCCATGTATTCCGCTTCCACTGTAGATCCCGCGATCACGCTTTGCTTGCAGGTTCTCCAGCTCACAGCTCCTCCATTCAAAATATAAACGTATCCTGTCTGAGATTTAGAATCATCCTTGTCGGTGTCAAAACTAGCGTCGGCGTAACCCTTTACGACGAGCTGTTCATCACCTCCATAGACTAAGAACATTTCTTTAGTCCTATTTAGGTACTTTAGGATGTTCTTCACGGCTGTCCAGTGTTCCACTCCTGGATCACTTTGATATCTGGTCGTCAAACTAAGAGCATTGGACACATCCGGTCTAGTACACAGCATGGCATACATGATAGAACCTATGGCCGAGGCATAAGGCACTTTGCTCATAGCTTCCCTATCATTTACCATAGCTGGACACTGAGCCCTGCTCAATATCTTACCTGACAACATAGGCACTGAACCTTTCTTTGCCTTATCCATTCTGAACCTTTTCAGAACTTTGTCTAGGTATGTACTTTGGCTTAAAGCTATCAGGCGTCTTTGTCTATCTCTATAGATTTTGATGCCCAATATATAAGCAGCTTCACCTAGGTCTTTCATTGAAAAACACTTGTTCAAATAACTCTTCACATCGTTAAGCATGTTAATGTCATTTCCAATAATCAATATGTCATCCACATATAGTACCAGAAATGTCACCGAGCTCCCACTCACTTTCTTGTAAATACAAGCTTCGTAGCTATTTGGAACAAATCCAGAGCTCTTGATCACTTGATCAAAACGAAGGTTCCAACTCCGAGATGCTTGCTTTAGTCCATAAATGAAACGCTGAATTTTGCATACTTTATCAGCATCCTTAGGATCGACAAAACCTTCGGGTTGCATCATATACAACTCTTCATCAATGTTGTCATTGAGGAAAGCAGTCTTGACATCCATCTGCCATATTTCATAATCATGAAACGCAGCAATTGCTAATAAAATCCGAATGGACTTAAACATCGCTACGGGAGAGAAGGTCTCATCGTAGTCAACACCTTGAACTTGTCAAAAACCTTTCGCGACAAGCCGTGCTTTATAGACGGTAACATTACCATACGCGTCCGTTTTCTTCTTGAAAATCCATTTGCACTCAACGATCTTTCGGTCGCTAGGAGGGTCCACCAAAGTCTATACTTGGTTTTCGATCATGGATCCCAATTCGGATTTCATGGCCTCCAGCCATTTCTCAGAGTCTGGGCTCATCATCGCTTCCTCATAGTTCATAGGTTCACTGTCTTCTACCAACAAGACAGTCAAGACAGGGTTGCCGTACCACTCAGGAGGGGCACGCGACCTTGTCGACCTGCGACGTTCAGTAGCAGCATCGTCCGAAGCTTCATGATCCTTGTCATGAGCTTCCTCTATTGTTGGTGCAGGCGGCACTGGAACAATTTCAGGTGCTGCGCTACTCTCCAACTCAAGAGAAGGTTCAATAACCTCGTCTAGCTCTACTTTCCTCCCACTCACTTCTTTCGAGAGAAACTCCTTCTCAAGAAAGGAACCGTTCTTTGCGACAAACACTTTGCCTTCGGTTCTGTGATAGAAGGTATACCCAATAGTTTCCTTAGGATATCCTATGAAGACGCATTTCTCCGCTTTGGGTTCGAGCTTGTCCGGCATCAACTTCTTGACGTAAGCTTCGCATCCCCAAACTTTAAGAAACGACAACTTAGGTTTAGCACCAAACCACAGTTCATACGGTGTCGTCTCAACGGATTTAGATGGTGCCCTATTTAAAGTGAATGCAGCAGTTTCTAATGCATAACCCCAAAATGATAACGGCAAATCAGTAAGAGACATCATTGATCGGACCATATCTAATAGAGTTCGATTCCGGCGTTCAGACACACCATTGCGCTGTGGTGTTCCGGGTGGCGTGAGTTGCGAAACGATTCCGCTTGCTTTAAGATGCGTGAGAAAATCATAACTCAAATATTCACCTCCATGATCGGATCGTAGAAACTTAATTTTTCTGTTACGATGTTTCTCCACTTCATTCTGAAATTCTTTGAACTTTTCAAATGTTTCAGATTTATGTTTCATTAAATAGATATACCCATATCTACTTAAATCATCGGTAAAAGTGAGAAAGTAGCGATATCCACCGCGCGTCGAAACACTCATCGGTCCGCATACATCGGTATGTATGATTTCCAACAAGTCCGTTGCTCGCTCCATAATTCCGGAGAACGGGTTTTTGATCATCTTGCCCATGAGGCATGGTTCGCATGTGTCAAATGATTCAAAATCAAGAGACTCCAAAAGTCCATCAGAATAGAGTTTCTTCATGCGCTTTACACCAATATGACCTAGACGACAGTGCCACAAATAAGTAGTATTATCACTATCTACTTTGCATCTCTTAGCCTCAATGTTATGGATGTGTGTTTCATCCCTTTCGAGATTTAGAAGAAATAAACCATTCATAGCAGGTGCATGACCATAAAAGATGTTACTCATATAAATAGAACAACCATTATTCTCCGATTTAAATGAATAACCGTCTTGCAATAAACATGATCCAGAAATAATGTTCATGCTCAACGCAGGCACATAATAACATTTATTAAGGTTTAAAACTAATCCCGAAGGTAAAACTAAGTAGAGCGTGCCGACGTCCATCACATCAACTCTTGATACGTTGCCAACGTGCATCGTCACCTCATCCCTCGCAAGCCGCCGTCTATTCTGTAGCTCCTGTTTCGAGTTACAAATATTAGCAACTGAACCAGTATCAAATACCCAGGCACTACAACGAGGGCTAGTAAGGGAAACATCAATAACATGTATATCAAATATACCTTTGATGGTGCCAGCCTTCTTGTCCGCTAAGTACTTCGGACAGTTGCGCTTCCAGTGACCCTTGTCCTTGCAATAGAAGCACTCAGTGTCCGGCTTGGGTCCAGACTTGAGCTTCTTCTCAGCAGGGGCAACGCGCTTGCCGCCGCCTTTCCTGAAGGGCTTCTTTGCACCCTTACCTTTCTTGAAGGTGGGCTTGTTGACCATCAACACATGATTATCCTTTTTGATGTCCACCTCTGCAGCCTTCAGCTTTGCGAAGAGCTCGGTGATCGTATCAGTGGAACCAATCTGATTATGAGTCACTACAAAACTTTTGTAGCTAGTAGGGAGTGACTGCAGAACTCTGTCAATCTTGAGCTCCTCTGGAATCTTGCAGTCCAGTTGCTCAAGGCGTTGAGTGTAGCCCGACATCTTAATGGCATGCACACTAACAGAACTCCCTTCCTCCATCTTGCAGTTAAAGAATTTCTCAGAGATCTCATATCTCTCAGAACGGGCCTGAGTCTGAAACATAGTTTTTAGCTCCTCAAGAATCTCAAAGGGCCCGGGATAGTCTTCAAAACGATTTTGAAGGTTCGATTCCATAGCAAACAACATGGTGCTCTTAATCACACCATAATCATCTTTGCGCGACTGATAGACAGCTTTCTCATCAGCCGATGCAGTTGCAGCAGGGGCGTCACCTAACGCTTTCTCAAGGACATAGTCCTTTTGACCGTCAGAGAGAATGATTCTCAGATTGCGGAACCAGTTGGTGAAGTTAGACCCATTGTTTCTAAGCTTTCCTTCTCAGCAAAAACGTTGAAGTTGAAGTTGGACTTAGCCATTTGATCTACAATGTTTGCAAGTACAAATTAGACTATGTTCATGATAACTAGTTCAACTTTTAATCAAATTACTAGATGAACTCCCACTAAATTCAACATCCCTCAAGTTGTTTAGTGAACATGATCCAAATTCACCACACCTAATCCGATCTTCACGAGAAGAGATGTTGTTTCAATGGTGGACAACGAAGTGTCGATCACATCATTCATACGACTCATGCTTAACCTTTCGGTTCATGTGTTCCGAGGCCATGTCTGTACATGCTAGGCTCGTCAAGTAAAACCCAAGTATTTCCGCGTGTGCAAAACTGGCTTGCACCCGTTGTATGTGAACGTAGAGTCTATAGCACCCGATCATCACGTGATGCTTGGACACGACGAACTTTCGCAACGGTGCATACATGAGGAGAACACAGTTTTATCTTGATCTTTAAGTGAGGAATCATTTTATAGTGCTACCGTCGCGATCTAAGCATAATAAGATACATAAAAGGATAAACATCACATGCATATAACTTTATGTGACATGGTATAGCCAATCTTCGCGCAATGATCTCCATCTTGTGTGTCGGCATGATATCCATCACTCCACCATGATTGCCTCCACCACGAATAGCAACTACAACTATTGCTAACTACTTAGCGATAAAGTGAAACTATTACATGGCGTATAAGAAGTTGACACACAGGTCATACACAATTATAAAGACAACCATATGGCTCCTTCCGGTTGTGTACTCATCGACATGCAAGTCGTGAAACATTACAAAACATGATCATTGCATACAACATACACATCACATCTTGGACCATACCATATCACAGAAAACACTCCCTGCAAAAACAAGTTAGACGCATCTACTTTGTTGTTGCATGTTTTACGTGGCTTATGGGAGTAGCAAGCTAAGAACGATTCTTACCTACGGAAAGCCACAACGGTGATATTATGGTTGCCAAACTCCGGTGTAAATCCTATGACAACTATAGTGAGAGAAACTGGCATCCATCAGCCGCATGTGTGGAACAAGCCACACGTCAAGTGCGGAGCCGGTCTCGCGAACGACGTCGCGTAAAGTTGGCCTGGACCGCTTCAATCTCACTATCCCGCATCATAAGAAGAACACAAACAAGAGGCTTACAACAGAAAACATCAACGCCCGCAACAACCATGTTGCGTTCTACTCGTGAAACACATCTACGCATAGATCTAGCTCTGATACCACTGAAGGGTTTCGCAGCATAGTAAATCAAAATTTTCTACGGATGCGAACAGGGAAAGCCAAGATCTAATCTAAGGAGATGCAAACAACAAGGGGGATAGGTGAGACCCTCATTCCCTTGAAGATTCGCACAGCGGAACGTTCGACGGAACGTGGGTGATGTAGTCGTACTCGCTTCTCCTCCTCGCAATCCGATCCGATCTAACACCGCAAGTGGCGATGCCTCCGAGAGATGCACACGTGCGGCACCTTGACGTCTCCTCCTTCCTCGGTCCAGAAAGTGGGGTGGAGATATGGATTGGATCTATAATGCGACGGCGCGGTGCAAGCGGTGGAGAGTTTCTGCAGCAGGGCTTCGCCTACGCGCAGTCGGGAGAGAGAGATCTGGAGGGCAGCAGTATGGCGGCTAGGGTTGAAGGAGTGGGGGAGGAGGGCTGTGCCCCTGCCCTCTATATATAGGGGGCTGGCCGGTCCCCTTGGCCCCTCCTCCAAGCCCTAGGGCGGCGGCCCCAAGGGTTGGAGTGGGGGGCAAGTTTTCCCCCTCCTTCTAGAAGGTTTCCCTAGGACTTCCCTAGGGTTTTAGCCGGCTGGGCCTATGGGGCCTTGTGCCCCTGGACCAATGCGGCCAGGGCACTCCGTCGTAGGCCCACGCCCCCTCCCGACAAGTGGGGCCACGTTGGTCCCACTCCGGAAGGTTCTAGAAGCTTCCGGTACAATACCGATTAATCCGAAACAATTTCGAACTCCAAAAACTGCATTGCCTTATATGAATCTTATTCTCCGGACTATTCCGGAACCTCTCGTGATGTCCCGGATCCCATCCGAGACTCCGAACAAAAACTCATAAACCAATTATCCAATCTATCCTAGCGTCGAGACACGTTAAGTGTGTGACCCTTCGGGTTCGAGAATATGCAGACATGATCTTATATCAATAATCAATAGCGGGGTCTGGAAACCCATATTGACTTCCACACATTCATCGATGATCATATCGGATGAACCACGATGCCAGGATTCAATCAATCCCATATTTATATTCCCTTCGTCTCGCGATATTTTACTTGCCCGAGATTCGATCGTCGGTACCGTCATACCTAGTTCAATCTTGTTCACAACAAGTACTTTACTCGTTCCGTAATCCGATATCACTTTGTGACTAACTCCTTAACCACATGCTTGCAAGTGGTGTTGATATTGATTACCGAGTGGGCCCGAAGTATATCTCTCCGACTTGGGAGGGACAAATCCCATCTTGATACATACAACCCAACAGGTACTTTCCGATCACCTGAGAGACACCTTTATGATCACCCTCTCATAGGATGACGTTTGATGACCTCAAAGCTTTCTTCCGATACTAGGGAGTTGTATTATCTCATGGTCTAAGGAATACAATATTTGACATAAGAAAAGCTTCGCAAAAATGAACACGATGACATGATCTAATTGCTCCGCTTAGTTTGGGTCTGTCCATCATATCATTCTCCCAATAATATGATCTTATTATTAATCGACAACTCATGTCTATGGTTAGGAAACCTTAACCATCATTAATCAATGAGCTAGTCCATAGAGGCATACTAGGGACACGGTGTTGTTCACAAACCACACAAGTATTAAAGTTTCCGCTTAATACAATTCTAGCATGGAATATAAACTTTATCATGAACAAGAATTATAATAATAACATCTTTATTATTGCCTTTAGGGCATAATTCCAACACCACGACCGCAACGAATCTGGCATGTCTCACCGTTGGGCCATGATCCAGCACACCTACAACAAGTGGCATGACATCGTGGAGGAGGCGCGTCGTGTCCGTGTCAGCGGCACCAACTACGACGATCAGGTAAGCAACCCCCATCTCCGCCCATTTGAAATTTGTGTCTAATTGTTGGTATTGTTCATATATGCGCGCCATCATCGCCGCCTACGGCGAGGACAATGACGACAACAAGTTCAAGTTCATCCACGTCTTCGCACAGATCGAGGGGTGCGACAAGTGGGTGGAGATGCAGACCGCTCTCACCAAGGCCAAGGACCTCCTACGACCCCAGAGCGGCGCCATCGGCGGCCTCTGAGGGTCGGAAGGCCAAGGCCATGAGGGATGCGGCGCTGATCATTGAGAAACTGCACTCATCCATCCTGTCATGCATGGCCGACGCCGCCATGCACGCTGCCATGAGGGCAGAGTAGGCCACCAGGCTGGAGGAGATCATCGCGGCAAGGTGTGCGTTGGTCATCGAGCGGCAGGACATCAAGATCGGCCTCATCAAGGCCAAGGTGGCGGCAGAATAGGAGGAAGGAATTGGCGATATTTATGGTTGACACGCAGGACATGGACAACGAGGTTTAGGCGTGGTGTGTTGATCAACACGCTTTGGTCCTCTCCGACACTGGCGGCTGCGACTGCGACCCTGATCGGCACCCTGGAGAGCACCACTGTTCTACCACCGGCAACCTCGGAGGTGCCTCCTACTGTTGTGGATGATCTCCTGCCCGTTTGATTTCCGTGTTCCTCCCATGTTTATTTTGACCGATGAACTTGTACTCTGGTTATTTGCGGCGATTGCATCGCCTGAACTATGTTTTGCCCGATGGCGGCAAAACTATGTTTAATTTCCGGCAAACTTTGAAATGTTTGAATTTGCAATTGTGATATGGGGGAGGGGGCATGTTTGGGGGTGGCGTCTAGGAGGCGGTGACACCTGATAGGAGGTACCTGTGCTAGCGCCCCACCATAAGACCAACCGTCGGACCCCGTATTTGGAGGAGTGGAGATGCTCTAAGAGCTGAAGAAATAGCAGCCACTCGGTGATTTGAGTACTGTAGACGTGAAGTTTCCTCCAATAAGCGATTGACAATAGGTTTTTTTTTGCACTGGAGATGCGTGCAATCTACACTACGCACGGTCCATGGCTATTTTTTGGCCGTATTGGGCGTGTTTGTTTGCAAAGGCCAAAATTTCTCATTTTTCCTACTTGGCTCGGTGGGTGCTGGATAGTGGGAGATTGGGCTTGGACCAAGTTTGGCAGTTAGTTTGGTTGCGCATATCTAGTTTTTCTGTAATTTTGACAAGTTGTTTGGTTGACAACAAAACTGATTTTGTCTCGTTTGATGCAAAAACCTGCATGTTTGGTTGCTCATGTCATAGTGTGGTGCTTACCACTTCTCAGAGCTTGTGATGTTACCACGTAATACTAAATAGATAGCAAGCTGAATCGGCAGTTACTAACAAGCAGCAAATTAAACTCGCAATACCAAATTACCACCCTATCTACTAGCAAATATTAGCTCACGATAATCTTACCTAGCTACTAGAAAATGACAATTCATTATAACATTACCAAGCTACTATGAATGAATGTGTTATACCCACATCAGGGGTTGTTCATGCAACACAAGGGCAACACTTCATCAAAAAACCATCTTCTTCACTTCTTCACTTCTTCTTCTTCTTCAGATCCTGTAGTTTCCTCTCTTCACCCACATGTTGAGCGCTCACTTTTGTCTCCTGCTCTAAGCAGCACAATCGCTATGTGCAACACCATGGCCACCGCCAGTGTCGTTGTAGTCAGGAACTACATCTTACTTAGCCAGGAAGTACTCATTGGCGCCAAATTGCAAGATCCAGTTGTGCAAAATGTAACATGCAAGAACAAGCTTAACTTGAGTTGGGAAAGTGTCGAAAGGCTTCTGATCAAGTATCTTAAACATGTTCTTTAGAGTAGAGAAAACCCTCTCAACTGTGACTCTAAGGCTAGAGTGCGTAAGTTGAAAAGTTCTTCCAGGGTCTTTGGGTAGTTTCTAGCAGAGAACTCATTGAGATGGCACCTTGTTGACATGAAGGGTGGAAGAATTCTAGGCCGGCAAGCATACCCGACATCTGCTAGGTAGAATTTGCCGTCAGGGAGCTTGAGGCCATCAGGCCTTCTAAGGATGTTAGTCAGAATCATCGCATCATCGGCAGATCCTTCCCACCCAGCAAGCACATATGTGAACTTCATGTCGAAATCAATAGCGGCAAGCACATTCTAACTAGGATAGTGCTTCCTCCCCCTATATGTATCCTGCTCAGCTTTCGGCACTCTATCCATCACATGAGTACCATCAATTGCTCTAATATAATCCTACCATTACAAGAATGTTAGCCAGCTGTCTAATACAACCATCCAACGAAGAACATGCTAGAGCTGCTCACCTTGAAAAAAGGGAACCATCGATCGTTTCCTTGTATCTTCGCGGGGGTTTGACCAGATGGTGGCTTAATCATCTCTTCTCTGAGTTCTCCAACAACATACAACACCTGCTGGAAATACCGAGAAATTGTTTCGGTTGATCTCCTCCATGTGTTGTGAATCACTCAGAATCTCTGGTTATGGCCTAGAACATGAAGAAACAGAGCCACATGTTCTTCGATACAATAGTTGATGATGTCCTTGAGCAAAACCCTAGACCCGAGTATTTGCACAAGATGGTTAAATGGGGCTTTTCTCATCCCGAGCATGGCGATAGCCTCCACATCCTTGTTGTTGTAGATGTAGTTCAGATTTGCCATCCTCTCTCTGTCATACTGCATCAGGGGACCATATTTTGCTACCGGCCTGTTAGTCCTACCAGCCGCCCTTCTATAGATTAGGAGCATCCATGCCTGAATTACAACGACTAGAGCAGCTGCCTAGATGATAACCTTCAATTGTTGGCCCTAAACGGAGTGGCATTGCATAAGCACTGTGCCAATGTCAAGCTAACTACATTGGTAAAAAATTTGTAGAGGAGGCAAGGCTACGGTTCTTAACTTCATGGTGGTAGATGTCGAGGACCTTTCACAGGCGGAGAAGAAGACAAGAGAGAAGTCGATGCCACAGATCTATGAGGCAGCAGATGCCGGAGTCGAACAAAAGACGTCGACTGGTGCCGGAGTAGACGTAGCAGCTGCTGTCGGAGATCTAAATCGCTACCGCCGCCAAAGCCGCTGCACAAGAGGAAAATGGGGACGGATTTGTCTTCCTGCGAGAGGTGGTGTCATAAGTGGGAGGTGAGCCTAGTTTTTGCGCCATACAGTGCTGCAGTTATTTTGGCTCCGCCATCTCCTAGCTGCCTCCCCGTGCATGACGTTCCTCCCCTTGCGCTCGCCAGGACCTGTCCTGGTGGAAATGCCCGATTTTGGCGTTCCTTCGAGCCAGGATGACGGCAGACCCGTGTGGGCCAAATCTCTGGTACACCGCGAAATACCAAACGGGTTTATTTCTTCAGGCCCGATGCGAAAAACAAAGATCGGGCTAACCAAACACACCTATTATTTCTCTCAAGTGCACGCGTTACAAATGGATAGGAGACACACACTGATTGTCCGAAACTTTTCAAATGGATAGGAGGCCCGCAAAACATTTTGCTTCTTGAGTGTCATGTGAAGCGATGAATTTGGTGTTGTTGGGATTAAGCATCCATATCGTATAGAAGTAGTATACTTTTGTTGTTCCCTTGTAATCGGCGTTCCCAAATGAGAAATAAAATAAATGGAAACGCTTCTTATAAAGGAATCTCCACCGGACATGACACAAACGGTTTTGGCGAGTCCGAACCGGTTCGCGCGGACAGGAGGACCATGCGCACATGCTCCAGCGACACGACCCAAACGGATCGTCCTGCTCGGTGTGACCCATAGGGCCACCAGATTTGGGGCAGGGGACACGCCATAGACATTGCACGTGTTCTCCCGCATGGACCGCGGGCTGCATAGCAGCGCCACGACCGCGGTAGGTTGACCGGTGGTGGCAGCCATGGTGAGATCGGTATAAGCGACTAGAGGCGGGTGATAGGCTCTAGTCAATTTTTAGATTCTTTTCAAATTAAGAAGGTAAATTTTCTAAAAATGCAACTAGGTGAATATACCTATATTACAAGTAAGCAAGCAAGAGGGATAACAACAATAATAGTGAGTAAAGGATAGAGATGACTCAGAGGAAGAGGAGGGGATCCCCTCCGACGACTTCGACGCAGCCAACACCGAGGAGTTGGGCGGGGACATCTCCGACGCCGAGTCCAAGGAGCCAGAAGAGCCGCCAGGGGTGCCACTCAAACAAATAGGTGATTAACCGCCATGTTCGAGATGAGCGCCGGAGAGTGCTTCCATGGCCACCACCACCCCGAGGGCCGGTTAATCGGACTACCGGTGAGCCTTACGGGTGGGATGTCCTCACCCACATTTTCCTGCCGGAGCACCTCCGGCTGCAACATCTCGACGACGTCCACACGTGTCTCATCCTTGTGTCACACAGATACCCGGCGGCACGAACTTGCATGCCCATCACGGCCAAGCTAAGGAGGATGCCGGCACACAGCTGGCGAGGTACAACTCGTTGTTCGACCTATGGGGTGTCAACTGAGGGCCACCGCCGCGCCCTCCTGGAGAGAGAAGTGCCTCCCGCCATCGGAGGCCTTAGTTTTAGTTATTTTTGTTTTTATGTAAATTTGCATGCGGGCGCACCAGTATTATGTAAACATGTTTGAACCATCAAAGGAATCACCACTAATTTGAATTTTTAGCAGATTTTGAATGTTTGATTTTTTCGTATTGTGGGCACGGCTGGGAGCCAACACCCCCAATTCGTGAATCTATCCGTCGCCCCCCCATACGGGCCAAAAAAGGCCGCACCGAATGCCGTATGGGGGAGGGAGGGGACGAGTGGAGATGCTCTTATTCATCTCAACAATCATACATTGGTACTATTTTTTAAAACAATCAGCTAATAAAAGTTCATATGTGAGCATTTTTTGTAGACGTATATATAAATTGTATGCAATCATTTTTTTACATTACAAATCAACAATGCAACACACATGTTTCCCAATGAATACAACTGATCTACAAAGCGTAAATGACCCCAAACTTGCACAAAATCAGCCAATTTTTAAATCCATCTAACCATAGGGTTTGTGGCGCCCCGCAAAACCACTATTAGAAAATCGCGTTGTTTTGTGCATTGCATCATCATGACCGCATGCTCATGTCATCATGCCACATTGCATTTGAGCATCGTCATCATCATGCATCTGTTTGTCTAAAACTATTTTCGAAAGACTATCTTTGTTTTCGAAACGCCCTGTCTTTATTCCAAAGTAAAATCCGGGTCTTCGGATTATTTTGTTTCGTCTACCAATGGATTTCAAAAGCCCCGTTTTAAATATTAAAATTATTTATTTTGTTTTTAGGGGGCAGCCGTACCGGGCCGATCCGACCCAGTCAGCCACCCCCAGTACAAAAACCAGACTAACCGGTCCAAAGAAAAACCTAGTCAAAAATATCTAATCCTAAAGCTACCCAACCCTATCCTACCTAGCCTCCCTCCACATCACCCCGTCCTATCCCATTGCGCCACCTCAGCCTGCCCCAAACCTCCACCAACCACCACCTGCCACGTTGCAGCCCCCACCCCCCGGCCCCACCCCCGCATCGCTTTTCGCGCCTGACCCACCACCCCCACGCCTCCCCCGACGCTCCTCTCTCCTCCCCACCCTCACGCGCTCGCGCATCGCCTGCCTCCTCCGCATCCCTCCTCGCCTCCGCCCCGTTCTCCCCCGAGCCAGGCCGCCTCGCCGGCCCCACGCTCGAGCGCCGCCCTGCACGCCTCCTCGCCGGCCCCGCTCCACCGTCGCCCGCCTCTCCCCGGTTCTGCCCCCCCCGCTGCGGAGATCTCCGGCCAGATCCCGCCGCCGCCGCCGGCTCGCCTCGACCGCCTCCGGCCATCCGCATTGAGCCTCCCCACCTGGCCCCTTCCGCCCGCTTCCTCGCCCGCCGTCGCCAGCACGCCAGCGCCCGACCCGTTCCTCTCCCCGCTCCTCTCTGCATCGCCGCCGCGCCGACCCCGCCTCTGCTCGACGGCCGCCGCGACCCCTGTTCCTCGAGCTCGCCTCTCCTCCGCCCCGAGCGTTGTCGCCGTTCTCCGCCACCGCTCTAGAAGGGCCGCCGTCGCCCAACCTACCGCCACACCCTGCCATGGACGCCACCGCCTCTGCCGCGGGGTCCCTGATGTCGTGCCCTGCATCCCCGGCTTCGTCGCTGCGACCTCACCGGCGTCACCTCCCTGAACCACCTGCCGTCTTCCGGGGTCCTCCTGTGCGTGGGCCTCCCGACGAGCTTGCCTAGACCGTGGCCGCCCTATGCTCTGCGGCTTCTTAGGTTGAACCGTGCACCGCATGTGCTGGTCACTCGTGGCTTCTGTCCTATGAACCCAAGGCCATCGAGGCTCCCGTGTGGGTTTTCTTTCCAAGTCTGTCCATGGCTGTACAATGACAAGGAGTTGGTGATCATGTAAAGGGGATGTGGTGTTATCTGAAGAACTGTGTCGATCATAAGGCCAACCGAAGACCGTGGAGGGGCAGATACCAAGATCGACGCCGACCCGATCGAACCTGATGAACCACTAGAGCCGGAACCTCATGATCTCCTTCACGGACGTCAGGGCCCTAGACCCGAAGACCGAACCCCAAGATCTGCCTCACGGGACCGAACCCCTCGGAACTCCATGTTCTCCTACCCGGAGACCCCGATGCCTTCGACACGGAGCACCGAGGATGCCTTCATGGGACGCCAAGACACCCGTCGAACCCCGAAGACCGAACCCCGTGGACCGACATGATCTTCTTCACGGATACGACAAGTACTGCCTCGAGGACGCCAAGTTCTTCATCCTGAACGCAAAGACCGACTCGATGGCGCGGATCCGACAAGATCTTCGCAACAACAAGATCGGCACCGACCAGGACGGATCCGATGTGCCCCCGACGCCAACCAAGATCTTCTTCTCGGATGCGACAAGATCGACTTCCGTTGTCCGAGACCGATCTCATCGAGCCGTTCTCCCGTCGAACCCTGAGACCGACCCTGAACCCCTCGGAGCCCAAGTTCGCCGAACCCTAATGTGATTCCTTATCCGAGACCCAATTATTTTTATAATATGACATTATCAACTGTTGCATATTAAATTGTTCATGCATGCATACTTGTCTGGGGTTTGGGGGCATTATGCCAATTCATCTCAGGATTAAATATGGAGTCGATATGCGGAATACCTTTGTCTTATTCTGGACTCCATTTAAATTGGCATAGTGAACCGAAGCCCGGTTTTGTCTGGCTAATCCAACATTTAATTTGCGGGGTAGATAAATCACTTGAACCATCTAATAAATTGTCGGGACCCCGGTTCCGCTTAATATTGCCTAATTGCATCGCATCTTGCCATGCCATACATCATACATGCATCATGCCCGGTCTTCTGCCGTAATCTTAAATAGTGCATCCGGTGTTTCTTCTAGTGCTTTGCTTCTTCGCGGATTAGGCCGATGAGTTGATGCGAGTATCGACCCGATCTTCGGATGAACCTTCAGCAATGTCTTCAGGCGAGCATCTCCCCCTTTCTACCTATCTTACTTTTATAGTATTTATTCCCTCATGTTGATCTTTTGCTATCTGTGTTGCGATGCTCTAGTTTTTGTACCCGTGGTATACCTTGCAGCCTCATATTGCCTTGGACACATCCTATTACCTGTTGATTGGTAGATAGCTGGACTTGCGCGTCGTAGTCGCTTGCTCGAGTGCTTTTGCGTGTCGTCGAGTACCACAGTTGTTGGAGTATTGCCGTGTGTTTAATGTTGGAGTTGATCATGGCTTTAATTACTGTTTAAGAACTAAAATTGAAGTAGGTAAATGCAGAGGCACCGGTGGGTGATAGACAATATTTGGTTTCCGACCGCTCACTGGTGTCCCGTAGGACCCCGAGTTCTTGACACCTGTTCCGAGATCGAGCGCGCTAACCACATGTGGGATGTGTGGGCACCCCATCGATTTAGTACCTGATTCCAAGTATTGTACTGGGGGCCACAACTAGTTTGAGGTTTTATTTACTATCCTGTACTTATGCCATGCTTTACTGCTTTATTTAAATTGTGCGAGGTACTGCACACTGTACTGTTTAGGATTGGGACACGTTTTCGCTGTATCGACAAGCCCAGTCATCTTTTCGGGTTCCCAGTCGTTTACAGCCGTCCACCCAAACCCTGAGTCCGTCTCGGAGACCGGCCGACTTCGTTGCGGGTAGACTTAGTGGGGTGGCCCCCATGTACTTGCTTTGGGTCTGGGAAACGTCATGACTTAGGCCCCGCCGACATACCGATGGGTGTATGTTAATTGATCTGGCAAAAAGGGTCGAAGTGCGTGTGGATATCTCATGCTAATTGCGTGTGGATACTTTGGTGCACCCCTGCAGGGTTAAATCTTTTCGAAAAGCCGTGTCCGCGGTTATGGACGACTTGGAGCACAGTTCTCGATCATAGACAACTATAACTAAAGTTTACTGTTATAATTTGACTTGTATCCGATGTGACTAGTAATCAGCTCAACTGCAATGGAATGGCTAAATGAAAGTACCAACAACTGTTGGGTTTTGGGATATCTCATGCTAATTGTATCTGACTAGTAAGTGTTGCAACTACAATGGAATGGTTAACTAAAAGTGCCCACTGCTTTTCATATCAGGATGACTATCTTTACCTGACTAGTAATTGCTGCAACGATAACCGAATAAATAAAACTGCCAACAGTGTGAGTTCCTCGGTTGACTTCCTCGTTTGGTCTCGAGGGGGAAATACCAGGATGGGTTGTTTGGTGGTAGCATCAGGTTGGTTCTGAATAGGTCTTTCTTATCCCTCTCTGATAGCCGACAGTTGTATCGAGTCTCTATAGGTTGTTCAGTGCATGCCGCGCTGCCGCTCCAGTCCACCATACCTATGTAGGCGAGGACCGCCGAATTCTAGCCTCGCCGTGTACTGGCCTCAGTACTGACCGCTCTCTCTTTTTTCCTTTGCCCTTTGTCGGCACCCCTTTTGTTTAAGCAGGTCTTGAGATCGACGTCGTTAGCAGGGTTACCCTTCCGGCTTGGCCTGGGCAGGGTTATGGACGCCATTGGTTATTCTTCAGGGCTCTTAGCCCCATTTGCATCTTGTCCGTAGTCGGACGCTCTATCATTTTCAAGGTGATTTGGATCTTTGTATATTATATCTGTATTCTTGACTCATTGAGTCGCTGTTGTATATATATCTGTTCTGTGGGTCCCATCGAGGACTGTTGTGTAATGTTATTACTTTGTTCTCCACCCGCACGAAAGTGCCTGGTGGGCACCTTTGAATCGTTTCTATGCGGGTTTGGCGGAAAGCGCTGAAACTTGCATAGGGCCGATTCTGAGGGTGTTACAGGGTTTCACCTAAATTAGCTCAAATGTAAAGTATTTATCGAATGAAAAAGAGGGAATTGCCAGAGATTACCTTGAGGGCGATATTGGGACTAAAACAGCTTTAGATCTAATGGATTTAGGAGAGGGATTTGGAAGGGTGAGAGAAAGGAGCATAAGTTGCCACTCTATTCATGGGGCGAGTGTAGTCGGGCTAAGAGGCCGGTCCGCGTGCCGTTAAGTGAAGCGAAGCATAGCGTCTATGTGCAAGATGCTATGCTTCATAGTGTAGTGCCCAGGACCAAGGCACTGCATGACCTGACGCAGGGCCTGGCCACGCGGCCACCACACCGGCCGGGGGGGGGAGGGGCGTAGAGGCGCTACTCTGTAAAAGATAGCTTCTATGTGTTAACCGCTATTAAAAAATTAGTCCGGTAAAATAGTTTTGTCGAAGGTTTATTTCGTGAATTTCTTTGAATTTTGAATTATTTCCGTCCATTTTGCCGTTGATCATTTGCTTTGCGGTTCGGCCCGTATGCGTCCAAACTGACCTGATACGACCTGGGTAAAAGCAGCGCCGCTTTGCCTGCCGGAGTTCCGCTCCTGCGTGTATGCCCTGACCGCGTGCAAAAGCTCCTCAACGGCGCTAGCGCGGGAAGGGCCTGCTAGCTGCAATTGCAACCGTAGCAACTAAACCCTAAAAGGAATTTGGTGGGTTTTTTTTTTACATCTCCTTCGTTATCTTTTTTCGTGACTTTATTTCTCACCATATTTTCTTCGTTAAAAAACCACTGTTAATATTTTGCAAGGACACGGATTTGAAAACCAGTCAAACTTGGTAAGGAAGAAAGGAAACCACGATCGATCTGCGCAGAAACAAACAAACTGCCTGCCTGCCTGCCTGCCTGCCTGCCTGCCATGGCTACTTTATCAAAGGAAAAATGCTGCACCGGAAGGGACGCTTGCTTTTACTCAGGAACTGGGGGCCCCACGTGCAGACACACAACTACGCAGGCTTGCCAGTTCCATGTCTCTCTTCTGCCAGTTTTCTCTTGGCCAAAGACAAACTACTTTTTCTCTCGGCCAAAGGTGGAGCAGAGCAGAGCATGTACCACTACGAGATAGCACAGTCGCCGTGGGTCGTTGGGATTTGGAAGGAGAGCATGAACTCCGTATGCGTCCAAACTGTGTTAAATACTATGGGCATGGCTAAAGCGATGCCGCTTGCCCTGCCGCAGTGCCCCTCCTTCGTCTATGCCCTGACCGCACGCAAAAAGCGAGCAAACGGAACTGCATGCAGCAATTCAAACGAGAATGCAACTGTAGCTACCAAACCCAAAACGATTATGTTGAATGATTTTTTTCATTCAAACCGTGGTTAATCTCGCCGGACATTCTTGCCTGGTCGAGGTCAGATTGGGAGCAGACAAAGCTGCAACGTGTCCGGCGCCTGTAGGAGGAGGCCGAACGCCAGGCCAGGACGCGCCGCGAGTTCGCCTACCAGGACGACGACGACGACGAGGAAACCGGCCCCTCCTACCAGCCGTGGAGGTACGACGACCCAGGTCAGGGTAGCTCTCGCCCACCGCAGTCGTCGTCGCCAACCCCGGCTATGCCTGCTTCTACAACAACTTCGGCATGTAGAAGCGGCGTCAGCATCGACGTCCTTTTTAAGTTTTTTAAGTTATTATTTAGCCTAAATGCAGTTTAAATTCGGGTGTACGTCGGAATTCGATGTAAATATATATGTATTCACCCTTAATTAATGAAAATCGCCTATATTCACCCAAAGTTGCCGAATTTTGTTGAATTTTAGCCAAACGCGGAAACTCGACCTGAGAGCGCGAATGCAAAACTCGACGTTTCCAGGCAAAAAAACAAGTTTCGTCCGGCCTAAAATACGTCCGGATTTCGGACCAAGAACGACCAACGAGTGAAGATGCTCTAGCGGGCGCTAGCGCGGGAAGGGCCTGCTAGCTGCAATTGTAACCGTAGCAACTAAACCAAAATGAATTTGCTGAGGTTTTTCTACATCTCCTTCGTTCGAACCACTTATTTCCATCTAGCCTGCCTTTTTTTCGTGACTTTACTTCTCACCGATATTTTCTTCGTTCGAACCACTGTTAATATTTTGCAAGTACAAGGATTTGAAAACCAGTCAAACTTGGCAATGAAGAAAGGAAACCACGCACGCACCGTGCCGATCCATCTGCGCAGAAACAAACAAACTGCCCTTGCCTGCCCTGCCATGGGGCTACTTTATCAAAGGAGGGCAGTACGTCCAGGGCGAAATATGCTGCACCGGAAGGGTCGCTTGCTTTTTACCCAGGAACGGAGGGCCCCACGTGCAGACACACAACTACCCAGGCTTGCCAGTTCCATGTCTCTCTTCTGCCAGTTTTCTCTCGGCCAAAGACAAACAACTTTTACTCCGATTGTTACAAGGTGGAGGAGAGGAAACTCAGGAGAGCATGTATGGCACAGTCGTTGGGATTTGGAAGGAGAGCATGAACTCCGTAAGCAATTCAAACGAGAATGCAAGTGTAGCTACTGCAATGGAAGGGAGCTTGCTTTTACCCCAAGACCGGGGGGCCCCACCTGCAGACACACAAGAACGCACGCTTGCCACTTCCATTTTACCCGGTTGCGGAGGAGAGGAGAGCACGTACCCCACGCCACCACATGTTTTTTTTTGCAGAGTTAAAAAAGCGGAGGGCTGGCAAGATGACCTGACCACCTGGGCCCACAGCCGATCCTTCTCGCAACTGACCCTGCCCACCACCACACCCGTTGCGCCCATGGCCATGGCGTGCTCACGCCCCCCGGCCGCTCGATCGCCTTTATATACCTGTACCCAGCCCCCTCCCCTCTCCCACTTCCATCCGTCTATCTCAAGCCAAGCAGGCAGCAGCGCCTCTCTTCCCCTCTCTCTCTCTCTCTCTCCCCCTTTTGTCCTTCGCCCTCCCCTACACCGCGCCGCCATGCTGCCAGGCAAGACAACGCCGCCCGCTGGCGCCGCCTTCCTGCTGGCCGCGAACAAGCCAGCGTCTCCTTCGATCGTCTCCGCCAAGCAAGCACCGGACGGCGCCGGCGGCGGTGTGGTGCTCGCCATGGACGGCATCAAGCGCGCCATGGCCGCTCTCGCCGGACGCGGCGCCTTCTCCGACAGCGACGACCTCAACCCCAAGGTATGAACCGTGCTACCTTCCCTTCCTCCGTCTCATACGCGCGGGGTCCGTGTAGTAGATTGATTCTCGAGACGAGGGCCTCGCGCGCGGAGCAAAGGCACTGGGATGCGGGTGGCGGGGTGGGTGGGTGCATGCGCGTGAACAGGGTACATGGGTCTCTGCCGCGCGCGTGCGGAACGGAGCCGACGTCCTCCTCATGGAGGCGTCTCGGCGTCTGAGGGACTCGTCATGGGGCAAGTACGCGCGCTGCGGGATACGGCCATGCATACGCGTTGGCGGGTTCGTGTTCATAGACAGTTGCATGGGTCTCTGCCGAGTGGAGAGCGGCGCCGGCGTCCTCCTCATGGAGGCGTCGGCGTCTCAGGGGCTCGTGATACAAGTAAGCGCGCCGCGGGTGGGCGGGCTCATGGAGCAAGTAAGCCGCTGGGGTAAACTACTCGGGGAACCGCTTTGGGACTCTGCGGCATGGAGCGTCCTCCTAGCTATCACTTCGATGGGCTCGCGGAGCAAGGGTGCGCCGTGCGTGTGTGGGTGCCACGGCGTGGCCGGTCGCCGAAGCTGCTTTTTCTCTGTGATGTTTTCGTTTTGTTATCTTCTAGATCTGCTAGCTATAAGCCACGTTGTGTCGTGATCTTCGTTTTTAGAATTCCCTTTTCTCACGATCTGTCTCCTGTCGTATATATGTTGCAGGAGTTCTCCGCCGACCTGATCAAGAAGGTAGCGGAGGAGGCGTCTTCTCAGCTGCGAATGCTGCGCGCTCCCAAGGAAATCCCCTTCCCTGCGCAGGCTGCTTTCTCCAAGGAGGTGGAGGCCTTGCAGAAGATGTGCGAGTCCATTGCCGAGGGATCCCCTGGCTTCGATGAAGATGGAGCTGTGATGGGACTCCAAGCGCGCATCAAGCTCCTGCTCAAGACCGACAAGAAGGAGAGCCCCCAGGATTTTCTCCTTTCCACCAAGGCGCAGATCAAGGCATCGGTGGAGGAATACATCTCTGCGCAGGACGCCCAGCCCACCAATCCCATGGTATGTTTACTGATCTGCCGTTACCATCGTAGATGTATCTGAACATTTCCATGGAAATAAGAGAAAATAAGCACTCGTTCTTGTGTGGTTATATTACAGGCCAGCTCTGACGCTGAGCGCAAGACGCTCTACGAGATTGTCGACAAGTCTTCGCTCGTGCGACCCACGCCCACTGTCTGCACCAAGGAGGAGGTGGAGACGGTGCTCCAGAAGACCCTTGCCCTTCTGCAGTCAGAGCCCGTGAACTCCACCAGGGGCATGGCGGGGCTGTTCGACAAGGTTCGTTCCAACTGCCAAGCTCTCTTGGACGACGTCGAGAAGAATGGCGTCAACGACAAGACCGGCGTCGCGATCGTCCTCATTCACTTCATGGCCATTGGCGTGCTCGGCCAGCAGAAGAAGCACTTCAACTACGACGACGCCGCGGACGATACCTTGCTGTCGTCGCTCCAGCGTCTGGAGGTTGCCCTGCGTGACTACAAGCTCGGAGGACCGGCCGGAGAGGACACCGACACCGACTAGTCCTGCTACCAGTGAAGCTTGCTATTGATCTCAGTTTCTATATATATCTCTATCTGTGGTACTAGCATGCATGGAACCATTCTGCTCTACTTCCAAGTACTTGGGATCTATGTTACTATATATTCTGCTGTATGGTAGTTTAAGGTCTTATTAAGCATGGAACTATTCTGCTGTTTATCGTTGCTATTGCTGTACGCATGCTATCATCTGTATGGTAGTTTACGGCCTTAAGCATGGCAATAATGGAAGAACTGGATCATCCTTCATTATGTTCCCTGCTTTAAGGTTCCAAGATTGGTGTTATTGCTGTAATTTCCTCATCCGTCGTTTCCTCACCTAAACGAACAGAACATGACACTCGTAGTTTTCTCGATCGGCTCGCAGGAGCCAGCCCAACAACACACCTCGTTTACGCGCGCTTCTACACAGATCATGCGAACAAGAGGAGGTATTTCCATCAATTCGCGCGTGTCTCGTCGCGGACGAGCAGTTTCTCGACCACACTTTGTACTTGCACTCGCTAGGTGTCTGAACGGCAGCATTGTCCAACATCATGTGGGCGACGATTCTCATCCTGTAGCGCTCTGCGATCTCGACGATGTCTGCGCTGTCGATGATCATTATCGCTTCCATCTCCTCACCGCCCGTTGGCTAATGGAAGAAGAACTTTCAGATAGTACAAGAATTGCTGGAGACAGGCAGTGGGTTTCATGAAACAAGATACGGCTCTTACTGAACATCAGGGTGTAGTAAAATACTACCCCCACGCACTTTGCAATAGATGCATGCACATGCACCTCGTGTGTGCCGCTGCATTGCCATTGAACTCAGATGAGTTCTGTCGTGTTATACTACCTCGTATTTCACTAGGTAAATAGGAAAATTACGCGGCACATCGTGGTTAGTTGACATGGGCAAAGGAAATTGATTTGTACTCACTGTCAATTTTTCTTGTGTTTATATGTTTTTTTAATGCTAGGGTTCTTTCTGTAAAAGAAAATAAAGGTTGAACCAGGGCCAGTTCATAGATCTTGGGGGCCCTAGGGCAATATGAAATCAAGGGCCCCTTGTTTAATGTGTTATATATTTCCTAGGTCAAGAGGGGGCAATCACTACGGGAAAACGAGATTCTGTTGGGTGTTTTTGTTTTTACCGAGTGTTTATAATTCGGATACTCGACAAACAGCTCTTTGCTGTGTATCACAAGGTCGACACCCGGCAAACAGACAATTCACGGCAAAGTTGCTCCTTTGCCGAGTGTCCTACAGAAAAACACTCGGCAAACACAGTCATACACGGTAAAATAAAAAAAACACTCGGTAAAATGGGATACACGGCAAAGCAATGTGTCGCATGTCCTTTCCTGCCCGCAACCGCCGGCACAACTGACGGCGTATGGTTTGCCGAGTGTCTACAAACATATACACGGCAAAATTTTGGCGCCAAAGTGTTTGCCTTCGCGCGTGCCAAAAAACTAGGATTTTTGTCGGGCCTTTGTCGTGTATGTGAAAGTTTTGTTGTGTGTTAATCAGAAAACACTCGGCAAAGAGGTTCTTTGCCGTGTATCTAAATTTTTACCGAGTGTTTTGTCAGATACACGGTAAAATTAGGAGGAAATGCACTTTTTTAGCCCACTCATTGTAGGGCTCCCTCTTGCGGAACCGTCGTTGTATCTGTGTTGAAGTGATATGTTGTGAATACGAAAATGACTTTTACAAAAAAATTAGGACCAAGTTTTAGGGCACATGTAGTTCGAATTTCACCCGCTTCTAGACGAATCGACGGGAAACCTGTAAAATCTCAGATATTTACAAAAAACTTTTAAAGTGTGGTACATGGTGAATCGTACATTGTAACATGTCTTCTATTTTTTCACGGTGCTTTGGTGAGGTTACCAACCAGAGTTCCCGCAGCCGCTTCACTAATAAAACCACTTCCTCCACTCGGAAAATGAAAAGTGCATTTTCTTCTAAAAGAGTACAAAATTCATTTTTAGGTTCACAATATGCTATTTCATCGGAGATCCACTTCAAGTTTATCGAGGATCAGCCCCGAGTTAAGAATCTTCATGCCCGTCGTTCGGCAAAGTTTGACGATAGTTTAAAATGGGCATAAGAAAGAAATTCAAAAACGGTCGCGTGGTGTCATATTATGTGACATAGTTACAATGAAAAATATCAAACTTGGTATATTGATTATGTCTAAAAATAACTTTCACGAAATGACCTATCTCATTCGAGGTTTCTTGGCTTTCGGGTCAAATGACCAATGTTATGGTTACAATCAAGACATAGTTTGTGATAATATGTCCATATTGTGCATACATGTGCATCATGAGATGGCGAACAATGTTGAAGGAGAAAGTTTTCCTTTTTGTCGCACCAAAAAGCTATTTTCCATTTTCCGAGTGCAAAAAACGGATGGTTTTGTGAAGCAACCACCAAATGGCTAATTCAAATATCTACCACCACATTTTTCCAAAATACTATACCACCTTACATGGATAATGTCCTAACAGGGGGATCTCAAACCTTTTCGTCTATCCCTGGTAAAAAATACAAATTCCTGCTGAATCGGTAGGAAGTGGGTCAGATATGAACTATAGGTACATGATTTGATGCTCATGATTTTTTTAAAAAATCATTTTTAGGTTCACAATATGCTATTTCATCGGAGATCCACTTCAAGTTTATCGAGGATCAGCCCCGAGCTAAGAATCTTCATGCCCGCTATTCGGCAAAGTTTGACGATAGTTTAAAATGGGCATAAGATATTCAAAAACGATCCAAACAATGCGAAACCTTTGCTTGGTGTCATATTATGTGACATAATTACAATTAAAAATATCAAACTTGATATATTGATTATGTCTAAAAATAACCTTCACAAAATGACCTATCTCATTCGAGGTTTCTTGGTTTTCGGGTCAAATGACCAATGTTATGGCTAGAATCAAGGCATAGTTTGTGATAATATGTCCATATTGGTCATACATGTGCATCATAAGATGGCGAACAATGTTGAAGGAGAAAGTTTTTCTTTTTGTCGCACCAAAAAGCCATTTTCTATTTTCCGAGTGCAAAAAATGGACGGTTTTATGAAGCAACCACCAAATGGCTAATTCAAATATATACCACCGCATTTTTCCAAAATACTAAACCACCTTACATGGAAAATGTCCTAACAGGAGGATCTCAAACCTTTTCGTCTATCCCTGGTGAAAAAGACAAATTCCTGCCGAATCGGTAGAAAGTGGGTTAGATATGAACTATAGGTACATGATTTGATGCTCGTGATTTTTTTCAAAAATCATTTTTAGGTTCACAATATAATATTTCATCGGAGATTCACTTCAAGTTTATCGAGGATCAGCCCCGAGCTAAGAATCTTCATGCCCGCTATTCGGCAAAGTTTGACGATAGTTTAAAATAGGCATAAGAAATTCAAAAACGATCCAAACAATGCGAAACCTTCGCGTGGTGTCATATTATGTGACATAATTACAATGAAAAATATCAAACTTGGTATATTGATTATGTCTAAAAATAACCTTCATAAAATGACTTATCTCATTCGAGGTTTCTTGGCTTTCGGGTCAAATGACCAATGTTATGGCTAGAATCAAGGCATAGTTTGTGATAATATATCCATATTGTTCATACATGTGCATCATGAGATGGCGAACAATGTTGAAGGAGAAAGTTTTCCTTTTTGTCGCACCAAAAATCCATTTTCAATTTTCCGGGTGCAAAAAACGGACGGTTCTGTGAAGCAACCACCAAATGGATAATTCAAAATGCTACCACCATATTTTTCCAAAATACTATACCACCTTATATAGAAAATGTACTAACAGGGGGATCTCAAACCTTTTCGTCTATCCCTGGTGAAAAAGACAAATTCCTGCCGAATCGGTAGGAAGTGGGTCAGATATGAACTATAGGTACATGATTTAATGCTCATGATTTTTTTCAAAAATAATTTTTAGGTTCACAATATGCTATTTCATCAGAGATCCACTTCAAGTTTATCGGGGATCAACCCCGAGCTAAGAATCTTCATGCCCGCTATTCCGCAAAGTTTGACGATAGTTTAAAATGGGCATAAGAAATTCAAAAACGATCCAAACAATGCGAAACCTTCGCGTGGTGTCATATTATGTGACATAATTACAATGAAAAATATTAAACTTGGTATATTGATTATGTCTAAAAATAACCTTCATAAAATGACCTATCTCATTTATAGTTTAAAATGGGCATAAGAAATTCAAAAACGATCCAAACAATGCGAAACCTTCGCGTGGTGTCATATTATGTGACATAATTACAATGAAAAATATCAAACTTGGTATATTGATTATGTCTAAAAATAACCTTCATAAAATGACCTATCTCATTTGAGGTTTCTTGGCTTTCGGGTCAAATGACCAATGTTATGGCTAGAATCAAGGCATAGTTTGTGATAATATATCCATATTGTTCATATATGTGCATCATGACAAGGCGAACAATGTTGAAGGAGAAAGTTTTCCTTTTTGTCGCACCAAAAAGCCATTTTCCATTTTCCGAGTACAAAAAACGGACGGTTTTGTGAATCAACCACCAAATGGCTAATTCAAAATGCTACCACAACATTTTTCCAAAATACTATACTACCTTACATGGACAATGTACTAACACAGGGATCTCAAACCTTTTCGTCTATCCCTGGTGAAAAAGACAAATTCCTGCAAAATCGATAGAAAGTGGGTCAGATATGAACTATAGGTACATGATTTGATGCTCATAATTTTTTTTAAATCATTTTAGGTTCACAATATGCTATTTCATCGGAGATCCACTTCAAGTTTATCGAGGATCAGCCCCGAGCTAAGAATCTTTATGCCCGTATTATGCATACATGTGTATCATAGGATTGCGAATAACGTTGCAGGAGGAAGTTCTCCTTTTTGACGCACTAAAAAGCCAGTTTCCATTTTCCGAGTGCAAAAAACGGACGGTTTTTCAAAGCAACCACCAAATAACAAATAAAACTATGGCTAGAATCACCGCATAGTTTGTGATAAGCTTATGTTGATAGCATATTTGGATTCCTCTCATTTTTCTGATAAATTTAGACATATTATTTGTCGAATTACGATTTACGAATTTAAAGATATTATTTGTTCCATATTAAATAGAAAAATAAAAAAATCATCATATTTGTTTTGCGAAAGTATTTTTACAAAATATGTTAAAATAGATGTTTATTTTATGCAGCTATTACACATAAATTATACGGAAGTTTTACATTCTTATGTTTTTTAGTCTGGTATAGGCATTTTAAAATGGGGTGAAAATAGTTGTCCTTTTTTCTAATGCACTAGGCAAAGCCTCATATCTTTGCTGCGTTCTGATTGGTTGGGACATGATTCTTGCGGATTGTGTCTCCCCGCCGTTGGATCCTCCAAGATCTGACGGTCCATATCCTATTTTCCTCTCCCTCCTACCTATCTCCAACCACCCACGTGAATTCTGGATCCTCCAAAAGCTGGCAAAGATAGGTCAAAAAAATAAAGCAACGCTCAAACCATATCCATCCATCTAGATCGATTTCACCCCAAGCGGAGTCCGCCGCCGTTCGCACCCTTTCTCCTCCGCCCCTCCAGGGCCTCCCCGTGCAAAACCGCCTCCACCGCTAGAGCTTTTGCCGTTGCCGCCGCCAGGCCTCTCGCCGGGCCAGAAGGCTGCCGCCGCCAGGCCTCTCACCGGGCCAGAAGACGACCACCGCCGCCCTCAGAGCGTCACTGCATCCGAGCATCGCCGCCCGCAGAGCCTCACTGAAGCCGACCTCCGCCTCTTAGTCACAAGGAGGGTAGCCGGACCACCGCGTCACCTGTCGCACTCGTCCTCCGTGCCCTAGCTCCGGCCACATCTCCGGCGATCCGCGCTCAATAGGAGGTGTCCGGCAAGGACTGCGCGCCGTCGTGGTCGACGCCCGGCAGGCTGGCGGCCATGGCAGGGCTGCTGCGGACCACCGCGCCCAGGAGAGAGGGTTCCAAGATGATGACCGTGGGCACGCCGGTGAGGTCGACGCTGCCGCCGCACCACCGCCCCCGGAAATGAGGGTTCCGAGGCGACGACCGCGGGCACGCTGGTGCCGCGCACCAACATGCTCAGGAGAGATGCGTACATGGCAACGAAACCGTCGTGGTTGAGGACGTTCTGCTGGGGATCGTTCCGGCGCCGGCGTCTTTTTTTTTGTTGTCGTTCAGAAATTTTGCCTAATGCCCAGTCAAACACTCGGCAACTGGCCTTTCCAGCTGTTGTATTCTTTTGTTATTTGTTTTAACTAGGGAAAATACTTTGCTGTGTGGAGTGTAGAACACTCGGTAAACATTTGCTGCCGTTAACCGTTCCCGACGTCGTCATGCTTTTTTTTGCCGAGTTCCACCTATAGACACACAACAAATGTCTTTTGCCGAGTATTTGTGTTTCAACACTCGGCACAGTTTCTTTACCGGCGCGGTGTATGCTGTGTGGCCTTTACCGAGTGTAAATACACGGTAAACTTTTGCTGAGTGTTTTTTGGCTTGTGCTGTGTATTTTAAATACACAGCAAAATTTCGTTTTCCCGTAGTGAATGGCCCCCTACTCTGAAAAAATTAGAGATATGTTTAATATTTATGCTAAACTTTTAAAAAGTGCTCAAAGTTTATCATGGTTAGCATTTTTAGGCGTCTCAACATTGCATGCAACCTCTGCCACTTGTTCACATATAAAAGACTTAAAAATATTAGTATTTTGTAAGAGAAATTACTGCAATGCAATAAAAAATTAAATAATCTGTACATTTGATAGATCCATGATCTTTGAAATCTCATCGAAGTCATTTGAAACCACTTATTCTATTGATGGAGCGAACTATATAGTATGATAGTTATTTTTATCAATTTCTATTTGTGTACATATGCCTGAGCAGAAAATAAGTTGATGAGTAAACATATTAGGCACTGCATTATTAAGAAGATGAAATAGTTTTTCAAACATATAAGATGGGGCAAGTAGAATTATTGGGAATCAGAGAAGAGTTGATTGCAGAATAATATAGTTATGCGATTGATAAATATACTTAGAAACTTGTAAAAGAATGTGAGGACCCGTATTATTCTTCACATTTGGAGAGAGCAAAAAAATCATGTCATCAAGTAAAAATTATTCGATAATGTTAGAGTATTTTTTTTGAGAAATAGGAGCAAGAGTAGAGTCATGATAGGCTGTACCTTAAACCATCTATATTTTCTTTTTTAGATAACCATTTATATTTTCAAGAATTATTGTATATTGTTGGACTCAAAAGTATTAGACAAATATGGATATATAGATAAGTCATGGGTCGAGGACCCTAGACCATGGGGCCCAGGGAGAGCGCCCCTCTGCCCCACCCTATGGGCCGGCCCTGGGTTGAACGACCGGCCTTTGCATCAAAATGATGTATACAACCTTTTATTTATATTACTCAACGTCGTACAAAGAAATACAATGATCAATCTAGGGTCATCTCACTAGTGGCAACACCTACAACCTTACTGAAGGTGGTGGTTATCATCATGGCCTTTTGCCCTAAGCTCCCTAATCTCACACGTACACATGTGATCTAAAAGCAGTGGCATCACTAACCCGCAGTGGCGGATGTAGGACTAAATTAGAGGGGGTTCCAAGTTCAATATTACTTCCTCCATTTTAAAATATAAGATGTTTTAGATTTGTAAAAAAAATGTATCTAGACTTGTTTTAGTGTGTAGATTCACTTCAAACCTGAGTGAACCTACATACTAAAAGTAGTCTAGATATATTTCCTCACAAAGCTAAAACATCTTATATTTTAAAACGGAGGGAGTAGTAGCTTAAATATTATGTATAAGTATTTTTTTAACACATATAGTAGACATAAAATTGGACTGATCTCTACAAGTGAAAAGAATATGCATGTTTTAGGGGATGCCATGACACCTATGGCACCCCCACTAGATACGCCCCTGCTAACCCGGCCAAATGCGAAATCGGGAACACAAACTGGTCCAATAGACCCTCAAAGCGCACTGTTGCACACGCTGCAGAACTCACCGTCGATATCTTCCACCGACCTATCTTTAGGACAAGGATCAACACATTGACCTTGCTAGGCCTATCGTCGAGGTCGCAACGACGCCATATAGTGCCACCTTCTTGTACATGTTCATCATACGTGTTCGCCGCCAAGGCCCCGCTGTTCCATGCCACTAAGACCCGTCGACGCGGCTGATGCCACTTCGCACCACCTATTTACCCCTCCAGCGAACACCTGCTCCAAAACGATGCCCTCATGAGGGATACAACATAAAGTGTTGCCATCATCCAATCTAAGAGGCCCAAATCTAGGGTTTCTCCAGGAACAAACCAATCAAGTAGATGGGAGTTACATTGTTGATGCCTTCGACAAGGTAACGACGTCGAAAGATGCCTCCATGCCCGTTATGACCTAAGTCAGCACGGTTTTCACTGGTACTCACACCACCTTAAACCCGATGTTGCCTAGATCGCCAAAACACTGGCCACCCCACAATTCCTAGCCCGGGGCAAGCCCAGAGAGCATCACTATTTGGATCCACCTTCGAGCCACGTATAAAATATGACACATCGCACGCCACAATCCGGGGTGACATTGTAGCCAGCACGCCACCGACTCCCTTCGTAGTTAGCGCCGCAACCATTCTGCATACGTCGGCGTAGCTTCTATGGAGATCCACCACTACGGACTGACCATAAAGCGGCATGACCTTCCCAACAGATCAACACTGCCAGGTCACGAGCACACCATAGCCAACGATATGTGCACTCATCACCAGGACCTGGATCTGTGCCGGCGTCGCCATAGACCATCGCCGCCGCCTAGTGTGACATCCCTCACAGCCAGGCACCTCGGGAGAGAGAGACCTTGTCTCCATCTTCGGCAGCATGATCTTTCCCGACCGCATCTTCCGATGGAGGCGGAGGAGGGATGGATAGGTGAAGGGAGGCGCCCGACGGCGTCTAGGGTTTTGGCCTGTGGTGCCGCCCGAGCGGGAGAGACACGTGAGTAGCGGTCATTTTTTCTTCTTATAAGAAAAATACAATGCATATTTTCTTCTTGTTGCACGCCCCCATAGTTTGTTAGGAGCACCTTCATTTTTTGCGAAAAACAATTTATACCACGATGTTGGCGTCTAGGGTTATCTGAGAGCTCCAATCGAGATTTGCGTGACTCATTTTGCACATTACAAAAACATCCCTAGATATACCCATCTCGCTCGGTAAACTCCTCCCTTTTTATATAACATACCCTCCATTCTTGTCATCTGATGGAAATTTAGGATGAACATCTATGTTAATTGGACCTGAATTTTTTCATATTTCATATACTTCAATTCACTTATTTTATATGTATATACCACTTTCCATGGAAGGATCTGGAATAACCGGTATGATTACATGAGAAAAAAATCCAGTATCATTGCATGAGAATTGTCTCCACGGTCCCTCAGAGGTACTCATAGGGATAGGGCATGCTCTTGTTGATGTTGATAGATTACTCTAATGGCTATGCGCGTACGCGTAACTTTAGCATTACAACTCAAATTATAATTATGGGGGAACCCTCGTTGGTATTTATAAATCTATGGTTTGGTATCTGTGCTTTTTTATGTGGCCGTCTATGAAAAAGTATAAGACTTTGTCATGAAAGACGAAAGAGTTTGAAGACCTTAATAATTTGGTAGTTGTTTTAGACTTTATTTTATAATTGTTGGAGACAACTCATATATCTTTACCTTGTACGATTTGCTATGATAAATATATATGGTATTGATTGTCAAAAATAAACTAGCAAGGTGGCCCTCGCAAATTGATGACCCACAAGTATAGGGGGTGTATCGTAGTACTTTCGATAAATAGGAGTGTCGATCCCAACGAGGAGCAGAAGGTGATGAAATATGGTATGGAGCAGGAAATCCCTGTGAATACTTAACAAACGAATTTCTAGTAATTTTCTGACAAGGCAACAAAATAAAGAGCAAGTAATAGAAGTAACAACCAAACGAAGCAAGTGGCCCAATTCTTTCTTACCAAAGGACAAGCCGGTGGAAATACTTATAAGGACCCAATGTTCTCGAGGACACATGGGAATTCTATCAAGTGTTTTCACTTCAAATAGCTGAGTACTCTTCTCTGTTGTTTGTAAGTGTTGTGTGAGTGAACCTGTGCTAACATACCGCCCTTCATAGTACTAATACATACTTGTGATTAACCCCCCTGCAAACATACGTAACTACAGGAAAGTAATTAAGATATAAATCTAACCACAACCTTAAACTCTGAGATCCTACGCTCCCTTGTGCAAAGGTGTCCTAACGGGGGTTCATGTTTCTGTCACTCCGGCAACCCCGCGATTAGTAGCCAAATACACAATGCATTCCCCTAAGACCATCAATGGTGAAGTATCATGTAGTCGACATTCATATGACACCACTAGAAGAATAGCACCACAACTTAAATACTAAACCATTGAATAATAACTCATCACAGATTCATTACTAACAACATGACTTCTTCCATGTCCTCAAGAACTAAACGAACTACTCACAAGACATCATATGGATCAAGATCAAAGATGATATGATAATGGATAACAATCTGAACATAAACAATAATACAATGGTTCCACTCACAAGCATCAACTACAATAGTAATCAACACCGGGAAAGTTTCCCCTAAGAACTAAAGCAATATCCAACACAATTGTTACAGCGGGACAGAGTGGTGGTGATGGTGCTGGTGGAGGTGATGGTGTGGATGATGATGATCCCGATAAAGCCTAGCTTGATGACGGTGTTGATGGCGACGGTCTCCCCTCTCCAGGAAGGAATTCCCCCAGCAGAAATCTATCAGCCAGAGAGATCTTTCTCTCTCGGTGTTTTTTGCCCCCAAAGGCGGCGGAAATCTATTTGTGGTCGCTCCCCGAGCCTTAGGGTTTCGAAGGGAAGATATAGGCGAAGGGGCGGAGTCGGAGGCCGGGCAGGTGGGCCACACCTTCCCTAGGCGCAGGGTCAGGTGGGCCCATGGCTAGGGGGGTGTGGGCCCCCTGAGGCCCATCTCCTTCCCTCCTTATGGCTTCCTTCGTCTTCTGGTAAAATAATATGTTTCCATATTTTTCTGATCTTCGTGAAATTGCACCGAAACGCCTTCTTTTCCATCAGAATGTAGACTCCGACAGCCCATCCTCCAGGAATCATCCAACATGCATAAACAGATGAAAAGCCATAAGTAATACCTCATAATAAGACAAATATCAATGAATAAAGGTAAATTATGATATAGAAAGGTGATGCAAATTGGGCGTATCAACTCCCCCAAGCTTAGACTTCGCTTGTCCCCAAGCGAAAACTGAGCTCAGTAAACATGTTCACAGGTTTATGGAGTGAAGTATCGATAAAATAATACAAACAAGAAGCATCACACTTACCATTGCACAACTCATAGAAGAAAGCAACTCACCATTATATAACTTAGCTTGCAACCAAGTACAACAGTCACAATAGAGATGCATAAAGATAAATCATAATTGGAATTGGCAAACTTTGTTCTTGGTCAGAGAACACCTGGCAAACAGTTTCACAAAAGCTTTTTGTAGAAGTTTCAAAATAGGAACACTCTTTGCTCAAAAGGGTTTTTCACAAGTGAAGGCTTTCAAAGTAATACTCAATAGATAAGAGTTTTGTGCAAACAAGGAAGATAGAGAACATGATTGAATAAATCACCATATGAATGCTTGAAACACAACAACTCAAAAGCTTGCTGGAGGTAGAGAGGAAGTAGGTTTACTGACTCAACTGGTAACTAGGAGAAAGGTCTCTTCTTAGAGGGTAGTAGGGATTAAAAGTCATAAAGAGATTCCAAAAGATTATGGTACTTACTAGCTTTGATCCCTCATTGCCCCTATCATAAGCATCTTGAGATAATTAAGGTTAAAGTGTGTTGGAGATATGCCCAAGAGGCAATAATAAAGTGGTTATTATCATATCTTCATACTTATGATAAATGTTTACATACCATGCTATAATTGTATTAACAGGAAACATTAATACTTGTGTGATTTGTAAACATAAAAGAATCCCTAGTAAAGCCTCTTGTTAAACTAGCTTGTTGGTTAATATATGACCATGGTTTCCTGATGATGAACATAGAGATGTTATTAACAACAGGGTCATATCATTAGGGTAATGATGTGATGGACATACTCCTATAGTTAAGCGTAGCATAAAGATCAAGTCATTTAATATAGTTCATTTGCTATAAGCTTTCTGATACATAGTAACCTAATTCCTTCGACCATGAGATCATGCCTATCACCTTCACTGGAAGGATCCTTTGATGACATCAAACACCACACCGTAACAGGGTGGCTATAAAGGTGGCATTGAGTGTTCGGAAAGTATTGGTTGAGACACATGGATCAAGAGTGGGATTTGTCCATCCATATGACGGATAGATATACTCTGGGCCCTCTCGGTGGAATGTCATCCAATTAGCTTGCAAGCATGTGACTGGCTCACAAGGGATCACATATCACGGGAACGAGAAAAGAGTACTTATCGGTAACGAGGTTGAACTAGGTATGCAGAGATACCGACGATCATAACCTCGGATAAGTAAACTATCGTGAGACAAAGGGAAATTGGTATCGTATGTAAGTGGTTCATTCGATCGCAAAGTAATCGTAGAAACATGTGGGAGCCATATGAATTTCCAGATTCCTCTATTGGTTATTGATCGGAGAAGTGTCTCGATCATGTCCGCATAATTCACGAACCGTAGGGAGACACACTTAAGGATTCGATGTTGTTGAGTAGTTATGGAATGATGAGTAAGATACCGAATGTTGTTCGGAGTCTCGGATGAGATCTGGGATATCACGAGGAGATCCGAAATGGTCCGGAGAATAAGATTCATATAAGGAAAGTCCTGTTTCGGGGTTGGAGAATGGTTCCGGTGTTTTCATCAGGAATGTTCTAGAAGGTTCCAGAATGTCTGGCACTCCGGAGGGGAAGGGTGCATGAATGTGTTATATCAAGTTGGTATGATTGCATCATGTACTAGGTGTCATCGCTGAACAAAATAAAGGGTTTAATCAAATCCTAGTTTGAAAAGTCAAATGCCAATTTGAAAAGTCAAACGGCTATTTTGGGAAGTGGAGGGGAAGTGGGAAACCGAGTTGGGGAGGAGTCCCTCCTCCACCGCCGGCCCACTTGGGATCCGAGTTGGGGAGGGATTCCCCTCCCCTTGGCCGGCGCCTCCCTCCTATAAGAGGAGGGGCAGGGCTCCCCTCCTAGCACACAAGATTGCCCCTCTAAACCTAACCCTAGCCGCCGCCTCACACCATAGCCGCTGCCTAGGGTTTCTCCTCTAGCCGCCGACTTGGGCACCTCCAAAGCCCTAGCCGCCGGCCCTAGCACCCCCTCCTTGGTGTGTCTAAACCCTAGAACACCGAGGGCTCTCTCATAGTCCACCATACTCGCTCCGGCTTAAGGCGAAGCCCTGCGAGATCTCCCCTCTACTTCCGGTACCACGCCGTCATGCTGCCGGAATTGCGAGGAGAGTGCTACAACCTCCGCTGCCTGCTGGAACAAGGGAGAGGAAGGTCTTCATCGAGTACCGAACGTGTGACCGACTGCGGAAGCGCTGCCAGAACACAACGCCGGAAGGATCGTCTACGCGATCTTGAGATCGGAAGTGTACGACTACATCATCCACGAGAATCTGCTCTCGTTAACCGCTTTGGATCTTCGAGGGTTAGTACTCTGTTGACTCGTTGCTACAATCTAGTAGATAGATCTTGGCTTGATCATAGATTAGATCTTGATTGTGTGTTCATGCGGTAGAAATTTTTTGTTTTCCATGCTACGAACCCCTACAGTGGTATCAGAGCCGTGTCTATATGTAGATCTGTTGCACGAGTAGAACACAATGGTCATTGTGGGCGTTGATGCTTTTGTTGTCGATTGCTGCTTGTGTACTTTGCATCTTGCGGGATGGTGGGATGAAGCGGCACGGGCTAACCTTACATGACATCGTTCATGAGACTTGCTCCACGCTTGACATGCAACTTGTATTGCATAAGTGGCTTTGCGGGTGCCTGTTTCTCCCAACATAGTTAAGATTCAATTTACAACGGGTGATTGACAATACTAGTATCAATATTGTGGTTCTTGTTCGTAAGTTAGAACGACACTTATTGAAAGCCCCAAACCACGTAAAATATGCAAAGAAAATTAGAGGCGTCTAACTTTGTTTTACAGGGGGTGTGCTGTGATGTGATATGGCCATGATTGTGATTATATATGATGTATGCAATGTTCCTTATTGTAAGTTGGCAACCGGCAGGAGCCATATGGTTGTCTTTAAATTCTGTTAAGACCCGCGTGTCTATTCAAAGTAGTTGTAATAGTTGAAGCTGGTGGACGACAACCATGGAACGGCGTCATTAACCTTGATGCAATGCCGGTAATGATGGAGATCATGTTCGTGCTTGAAGATGGAGATCGGAAGCACAAGAAGAAAGGCCATATCATATCACATATTATGAATTGCATGTGATGTTAATCCTTTTATGCATCTTGTATTGCTTAGTTTACGACGGTAGCATTATAAGATGATCCCTCAAGCACACAATTTCAAGTTTTAAAGTGTTCATCTTTAGTAAGCACCGTTGCTAAAGCTCGTTGTTTCGAAGCACCACGTGATGATCGGGTGTGTTAGATTCTGCGAGTGTATACAACGTGAGCAAGCCAGATTTGCTCATGCAGAAGCTAAGGTTTGATCTTGACGAGCCTAGCATGTACAGACATGGTCTCGGAACACGGATCACCGAAAGGTAAAGCATGAGTCATATAGTAGATATGATTAACATGTTGATTGTTCGCCATTGAAGCTACATCAACTCTCGTGATGATCGGTTTTGATGTGGTGGATTTGGTTCGTGTGATCACTAAAACAATGTGAGGGATATTGTTTTGAGTCGGAGTTCAACTGCAATATGATTAAAAGTTGAACACTATTTATCATAAATTAAATCAAAGTGAATTTGCATAATTGTTGTAGTCATTGGCATCCGTTTACCACCTTGCGCTTATTTTAAATTGAGATGATAGAACTATAGAATTCTGGTTAGTTACTTTACGAACTGGTATCGTATTGTTTTGAAGTGTTAATCTAAAGTTTAAAAATGCTATTGCAAACTTTCAGTAAGTTCTGGTTACTCCATGAAGTTTAATAATTGGTATTAAAACAAGAGTGACAATTCCAAGAGTTAGTGTATGAGTATCATGTTTGTCTCCATGATTCTTGATATTCAAAGAATTGTCTTAATATCAAGGTTATCTAGGATCTGAAAGAGTTGTTTCAGAAACCATGATGTGTGGAAGATATTGTGATATCTGAAACGAAGTTTTGGTTATAACATGATAGAGTATAATATGGCAAAATTCATGTTCTCATATTTGATGAGAATTTGCAAAAGGTTGGAGACACTAGTTGTCCTAATCCACCAAAAGGTTTTGGAGAGCAACATTATACTCGCGGTTCATCTTTATAAGATAAAAGTAGCTTGATCATGAATAATTCCATGATAAGGGTGAATATTTGATGTAGGTAAAATATTTACCACACCAAGAGATTACTAAAGAATGGAATTTGAAAGCACACCAAACATTTGATGATGGTGATCTACTTCAAAGTGCAAGTCCAAAGACATTGGTATTTAATTATACACGCTTTGAACTATATGTCATATGTATGACTCCACTATTGACGTTGATAGATTCTTTCAAACAGAAAATAAATACTGAAAGAGAATCTCATAAATATATGGCAGAAAAGAAAAGACTAGAATTGTTCAGTTTAAGTATATAGATGATATACATGTTATGGCTATATTCTTTGCTTATTAAACAATGTGGTTCTTAAGTATTTGATACTGAATTTGTTGGTGTGAATCGTCATACGAAACAACACAATTCATGAACTACAATGGCCTAAGTAACTAGCAAAAGAATATGTGATGATGTTTATCGAAAACAAATAAAGGGTTATTATGTTGCTCGTTAAACATCAAAGCTTGCCTTCAAGATTCTTTTTATCAGGTATTATGAGAACAAAAGGGTTGTTCAAATAATTGCCGTAATCCATAAAAGATGGATAATTCACAAATCTCGTTGGAGAAATCACATCCATAAAACTAGTGCTAAAAATGTCGAAATACAAATTGATTGAAAGATCGCTTAGGAAGTGGCATCGCCGTTTAAATTATATTGGAAAGAAAACATGAAGAAACTCCATGTGGATGGAATTTTGGAGTCTTTTGATTTTTGATCAAATGACGCTTGTGAAACTTTCCTAAAGATAATTAAAACTTCGTTCATAGGCCAAAAGGGAATGAATGACTAGCTTATTGGAACTTGTACATATAGTTGTACGAAGTCCATTATGTGTAGTCAAGAGCGATGGATTTCAACTTCATATGCTTTCTCCAAAAATTTGAGTGAATATATGAATATTTACTTAATAAGGATAAAGTATGAAACATTTGAAAAGTTCAAAGACTTTCAAGATGAAGTGCAAAATCATTGTAACCAGAATATGAATAGTTTATGATAAGATCATAAAGGAAGATATTTGAGTTACAAGTTTAGCATAATACCTAAGATTTAAGGAATCGTTCCATGGATTTGCATTTTTCGAAACACCATAAGAGTATGGAGCATTCGAGATTTGTAATTAAACCTTGTTTGACATGGTAAGATCAAAGGTGTAATTCATAAAACTGCCATTATATTTTAAAGATTAAAAGCTTTAGAGACTACCGTTTTTCCACTGAAAAGAGCCCCATCATAATCCGTTGAATTGACACCATATAAAGTTATGGTTTGGGATAAAACCCAAGTTGTCCTTTCTTAAACATTGGTATGCTATGCATAAGAAAGATGTTTGCAACCAAAATTGGATGAACCTATCTTTGTATGTTATTTCGAATAACTATTCCTCCATAACACCGGAGACAAAAGTGTTTGTCGCTTAGAACGTCAAGTTTCTTTGAGAAGGAATTTTTCGTGAAAAATAAGTGGGAGGACAATAGAACTTTGATAAGGTTAAAAGAACCTTAGCTATATGTGCAGAGTTGCGCAGCACCGAAAAGTGTTCCGGAGGTAGCAACAATGCTCATGGCTCACGTTACTCAAAGGTTGTGGTCACGAAGGACTAAGTTCCTATTGAAACAAGAAGGTCGGGTAAACAATCAAATACCAAGATTTGAGAGTTAAATCATTATTTGACAATAATGGTCCGACTATATGCAAAGAAGCGATGATGGGCCCTGACTCCGTCAAATGGCTTGAAGCCATAAAATCCGTGATAGTTCCATATACGAGAGATCAAGCTTTGAACTTGAAAGACCCTCTGGAAAGGTACAAGACCTTACAGTCGTATTTGGATCTATAAATAAATAGACATGGATGTTTCACATCTATGAAATTATCAACATGTCGGGAAAGAGTTCACAACAGTGTTCAAAGAGTTGACTATGACAAGATCTGATCTTTCATTAAGCGATATTTAGTCTAGACGGATTAATGTAGCAACTACAACATATAATTTTGTTATGTGTTGAATAAACAAAACAAGTTCTTCTAATAGAATGGTTACCAAGTACGTGTGCATGACACAGTCCAAAGAGTTTTGTTAATTCAAAGGATGCTAAAAGAATATGCAAACTTCAATAGTTGAAGTAAGCATAGCGGAGTTGGAATCTTCACTATGATGAAACTGTTAAAAGAGTTTAATTTCATCGGAGACGATGAAGATGCTTGCATTTGCAAGAAATTAAGTGGGAGCGCTAAGATATGTTTCTAATACATTATGTGGAAGACATATTGTTGATTGGAAATGATGTATCTTTTATTAACACACATTAATAATTTCATCCCGATGAAAGACTTAGGCAAAACCCAAATATTTGGCATAAATAGATGCTAATATGGTTGTGCCGAAAGTACATAGATGATATATTGAATGAGTTCAATATAGAAACTACAAGAAAGGTTCTTGTCGCACAGAAATGATTGAATGAGTTCAATATTGATGATATATTCAAGTGTATTGACTCTGGGTAAGTGAAACAAAGATTCAAGTATAGATTGATACTTGATGTATGAAATCACAAAGAGTATTTATATCAATCATACTGTGATATGTACAAATCCAGATATGTCCTATACTCTAAATGTTATGAGCATATACCAGAATGATTCATAAGTTGATCATTGGACAATAGTAAGGATATTCTTATGATCTTTTGGAAGAACTAAGAGTATATTATTTGTAGAAGTGATAAATAGATGGTTAGTTCATTGTAAAAGTACTACATATATACTAGTTTTGTCACAAAGTACAAATTAAGTTTATCTCAATCTAAACTAAGGGTGGCACAATATAATGGAAAGTAAGTTCCAAAATGGATTTGGATGAGTTCCAAAGTTAAGACATTGTGACAGATACTACAACAAAAGGCTAAGTATATGACTGCTATAATAGCAGCTAAAGAGGGCATTTGTGTCAAGTAGTTTGTTATCAAACTAGGTGTAGTTCACAGCGGGATAATACTATGAAGATATATTGTACCACAATATTATCAACATGTTTTAACCCCAAAGAACTAAAGGTCTCACCAAAAGACCAAAATTATACAAAGCCATCTCATTAGAGAATGAGTGATGCGTAGAGACGCAAAGACATGCAGTTACACACGGACCTGGAAGTGTCAGATCCGGAGATCAGTTGACCACTAGCAATCGTGTACATACAACACCGGAAAGCCATAGGTGTTGAATACACAAAGGTTTGAAACTAGATTATTGACTCTAGTGCAAGTGGGAGACTGTTGGAGATATGCCCAAGAGGCAATAACAAAGTGGTAATTATCATATCTTCATACTTATGATAAATGTTTACATACCATGCTATAATTGTATTAACATGAAACATTAATACTTGTGTGATTTGTAAACATAAAAGAGTCCCTAGTAAAGCCTCTTGTTAAACTAGCTTGTTGGTTAATATATGATCATGGTTTCCTGATCATGAACATAGAGATGTTATTAACAACAGGGTCATATCATTAGGGGAATGATGTGATGGACATACTCCTATAGTTAAGCGTAGCATAAAGATCAAGTCATTTAATATAGTTCATTTGCTATAAGCTTTCTGATACATAGTAACCTAATTCCTTCGACCATGAGATCATGCCTATCACCTTCACTGGAAGGATCCTTTGATGACATCAAACACCACACCGTAACAGGGTGGCTATAAAGGTGGCATTGAGTGTTCGGAAAGTATTGGTTGAGACACATGGATCAAGAGTGGGATTTGTCCATCCATATGACGGATAGATATACTCTGGGCCCTCTCGGTGGAATGTCATCCAATTAGCTTGCAAGCATGTGACTGGCTCACAAGGGATCACATATCACGGGAACGAGAAAAGAGTACTTATCGGTAACGAGGTTGAACTAGGTATGCAGAGATACCGACGATCATAACCTCGGATAAGTAAACTATCGTGAGACAAAGGGAAATTGGTATCGTATGCAAGTGGTTCATTCGATCGCAAAGTAATCGTAGAAACATGTGGGAGCCATATGAATTTCCAGATTCCTCTATTGGTTATTGATCGGAGAAGTGTCTCGATCATGTCCGCATAATTCACGAACCGTAGGGAGACACACTTAAGGATTCGATGTTGTTGAGTAGTTATGGAATGATGAGTAAGATACCGAATGTTGTTCGGAGTCTCGGATGAGATCTGGGATATCACGAGGAGATCCGAAATGGTCCGGAGAATAAGATTCATATAAGGAAAGTCCTGTTTCGGGGTTGGAGAATGGTTCCGGTGTTTTCATCAGGAATGTTCTAGAAGGTTCCAGAATGTCTGGCACTCCGGAGGGGAAGGGTGCATGAATGTGTTATATCAAGTTGGTATGATTGCATCATGTACTAGGTGTCATCGCTGAACAAAATAAAGGGTTTAATCAAATCCTAGTTTGAAAAGTCAAATGCCAATTTGAAAAGTCAAACGGCTATTTTGGGAAGTGGAGGGGAAGTGGGAAACCGAGTTGGGGAGGAGTCCCTCCTCCACCGCCGGCCCACTTGGGATCCGAGTTGGGGAGGGATTCCCCTCCCCTTGGCCGGCGCCTCCCTCCTATAAGAGGAGGGGCAGGGCTCCCCTCCTAGCACACAAGATTGCCCCTCTAAACCTAACCCTAGCCGCCGCCTCACACCATAGCCGCTGCCTAGGGTTTCTCCTCTAGCCGCCGACTTGGGCACCTCCAAATCCCTAGCCGCCGGCCCTAGCACCCCCTCCTTGGTGTGTCTAAACCCTAGAACACCGAGGGCTCTCTCATAGTCCACCATACTCGCTCCGGCTTAAGGCGAAGCCCTGCGAGATCTCCCCTCTACTTCCGGTACCACGCCGTCATGCTGCCGGAATTGCGAGGAGAGTGCTACAACCTCCGCTGCCTGCTGGAACAAGGGAGAGGAAGGTCTTCATCGAGTACCGAACGTGTGACCGACTGCGGAAGCGCTGCCAGAACACAACGCCGGAAGGATCGTCTACGCGATCTTGAGATCGGAAGTGTACGACTACATCATCCACGAGAATCTGCTCTCGTTAACCGCTTTGGATCTTCGAGGGTTAGTAATCTATTGACTCGTTGCTACAATCTAGTAGATAGATCTTGGCTTGATCATAGATTAGATCTTGATTGTGTGTTCATGCGGTAGAAATTTTTTGTTTTCCATGCTACGAACCCCTACAAAGTGAACAAAGATGAAGTATATGCTTGACGAAATATAAGTTGTCAATCTCATGTCCCTTGAATATGAGGGCCACTCCTCATGCATACTCAACTTTGGGTCCAGGTAAGTTCTTGTCATTGTAAGTATTTTCATATCATTGAGAACCACCAACGGGGTACCCCTTGCACATGGTATAGGAGCTTTCCCATAACCAAAATGACAAGGAAAGCAGACAATGAGCATCTCAGCGATCTTTTTATTTACTATGTGTATAGCTTTTTATTAAGGATGCTTCATAGATGACTCACTATGGTGATGCTGCAAGTTTCCACCATGATTAAGCATGGCTTAGGCTAGTGGCCCAGGCGTTTCTCTAACACAGGATACAAACTCCATGGACTTAAAAGTTCCCTCTTTATTTCACACCGTTGACATCCATAGACAAAATAGCACGATATCAACTGTGTACAGAGTACAAGTGCAATGTTGAAAACGTTCCTCGTGACAGCACGGTACTGCTAATTCCAACATATAGATGCAAGCATATATAACTTCGATGTTCACAATGGTTCAAGTCTATTTGGGGCAAGTAATAAAGTGTGCCATCAAGTTCGTGAGAGATTTACTAACTAGTTTTCACATAACAAAATACCTTTTAATTCGAAAGGTAGATGAAGCTTGAGAATTTGCTTGGAATATTAAAATCTACTAGGTAGATATGGTGGACACAAGTGGCAAAAGTTTTGGGTTCAAAGGATTTTGGAAACATGAGAAGTATGCCTTCCCAAAACAGGTTTTTGGCTAGCAAGGCTGGGTAGCAAGCAAGAGAGTTGAAAGAAACAAGAAACATACAAGTAATAAAGCCAAACATGCAATATTCATTGAAGACACAAAAGAATCTTAAATAAAGAATACTAAGCTTATGAGACAACAAAAAAGAAATCAAATGATACCAAATACATGTAAGCTTTTTTTTTCAAACTAAAGCCACTGACCAGAACTTGGTTTGCCAAAACCAATTTAGATCTACTTGATGATCCCAGAGTGGTGCCAATACTGATCAACAAGATCCATCATATAATAGAGATTACAAACTAAAATAAGAAGTGCAAAAATTAAAAGATGAGACTTCTCATTAATATTCCAATAAAGGCATTCACACCAATGGATACATAGATAACCAACTAAAGGAGAAATACTTCCACATGTAAACCAAACTATAAGATAACCTCTCTACCACAGATATGAATCCACTAAAAGGGCAAAGTATAAAATATAATGGTGGTGATACCGCGGCACTCCCCCAAGCTTGGAACAAGCCAAGGGAATGTCAAACCTGATGACGAATTACTCCTTCGGTGATGGTGGTGTTATCTTGTCATCATAAAACTTCCAAGGCAATGGTTCCCCATCCAAAAAGGATGTCCTTGTCCCCGAAACTAGTGGCAGAGCTTATGCGATCAAATCTAGCCTCATACTCACAGTTTTGATTCTGTATGTCATAGAGCTGTGCTTGCAATTGATTGGTGGTCTGACGGAGTGAGAAGATCTCTTCTCGGAGCTCAACAACTTCTCCCTCATGCTTGGTGATGAGTTCTGAACTTATCTTGTGAATAACACCCACTTCGCGTTCTACCATCTTCTTGTACCTGAAAACTTCTTGTTCCAACGCTTCCATCCTGTCTTCTAGACTGCCTTCTCATTTAGGGCCTTGAACTTCTTTAATCTGTACCTTCCCCTCTTTGAGGATCAACTCTTTGGGATGACTCCTCAACTCATACATGTACGGGTTGAGGACATCCGCAGAGGAATCCTCCGTGGGTGATCCAGAGGAAGACATTGAGGCTCCAAATCTGAGAATTTTCCTGACAGAAATAGATCGAAACAAAAACACGACGAGAACATAATGCAAGAACCTCGGGGAACCCGGGGGGTTATATATTATGAAGATTCAATGCATAAGGAAGGTTTTGACATGGAAACAAGGTGGAGTCGGAGCTCGGGGGTAGAACACCCCCCTCAGGCGTGGTCAGGCTGGGTCCATGCCTGTGGTGGGTTTGTCCACCCCGGGCTCTGTTTCCTCTTCAGTTTCGTCTCGTAACTTCCCTTATGTATTAAAAACATCAAAAATATAAAAAGATTGGAGTTTTACGAACCTTCTGTTTTCATCACTTTTACCTATTGAAGGACGAACTCTGCAGTTTCTGGTGTTTGGCTTCTGATAAGTTCTTCTCGATTTATCATTTGAATAACATCAACATCTTCGTTATAAGAATCTTCAGAAATATAATGTTTTAGTCTTTGACCATTCACCACCTGTGTTGTGTCATCCTTTAGAGAAGAAATTTTGATGGCACCTGAACGATACACTTCCTTGATAACAAAAGGTCCTTCCCATTTGGAGAGTAGTTTCCCTGCAAAAAATCTGAGACGAGACCTATACAAAAGAACTTTCTCACCAACATGGAACTCCCTTTTGAGAATTCTCCTATCATGCCATCTTTTTACTTTTTCCTTAAAGAGCCTAGCATTTTCGTAAGCTTCACCTATCCACTCATCTAGATTATTTAAGTCGAGCAGTCTCTTATCACCAGCAAGTCTAAAGTCTCTATTCAACTCTTTCACTGCCCAATAAGCTTTGTGTTCTAATTCTAAAGGCAAGTGACAAGCTTTCCCATAGACCATTTTGTAAGGATACATCCCCATAGGATTTTTTATAAGCAGTTCTATAAGCCCACAAAGCGCCATTCTACTTTTTAGCTCAATTTTTCCTAGATCTATTGACAGTCTTCTGCAAGATAGATTTGATTTCCCTATTGGAAAGTTCTACTTGACCACTAGTTTGGGGGTGATAAGCTGAAGCTATTATGTGGTTTACGTCATACTTAGCGAGAGTTTTTCTAAAAACCCCATGAATAAAATGAGAGCCTCCATCATTCATGAGATATCTAGGCACACCGAACCTAGGAAAAATGACATCTTTAAGCATTTTCAAAGAGGTCTTACCATTAGCACTATTTGTAGGTATGGCTTCTACCCACTTTGTAACATAGTCAACAGCAACAAGAATATGAGTATACCCTTTTGAAGGAGGAAAAGGCCCCATAAAGTCAAATCCCCAACAATCAAAAGGTTCAATAACAAGGGAATAATTCATAGGCATTTCATTGCGTCTAGAGATGTTACCAACTCATTGGCATTCATCACATGATAAGACAAACTTCCTTGCATATTTAAAAAGGGTAGGCCAATAAAATCCAGATTGTAAAAACTTTTGTGCAGTCCTATCCCCAGCATGATGTCCTCCATAAGCACTGCCATGACATTTTCTCAATATCTCGTGTTGTTCAAATTCTGGAACACATCTTCGCATAATACCAGCTACTCCTTCTTTATATAAGTGTGGGTCATCCCAAAAGTAATGCCTTAGATCCTAAAACAATTTCCTTCTTTGCTGGGATGTAAAGGTTGGAGGCTAATACTTGGAAACAATAAAGTTAGCATAATCAGCATACCAAGGACTATCATGCGGACTTACACTACAAGGAATGTGTCATCTTGTGACCTTTTGATAGTGACTTTGGATAAAATCGTCATATATCTATGACAATTCTGCACCAGATGGTCGTAAGCCGTTTGACAGGGCCAAATCCTTATTAAACTATGACGATTTTGCTACGGAGCGTCGTAATTTGTATGGACGGAATCGTCATAATTGCTAAGTCTAAGCGGGATATAAGAGATGTACAATATTAGCCGTTGGATGTGAGCAGGATGAACGGATAGGATGGCGATCTGTGGAAACTTGCTGTGGATCGATGACTTGGCCGGTCGCACATCTAACCCTAGGTCCACGTCTACCACATCGCGGGTGCATACTCATCATCTCTCCGCCGCCACCCCCACCCCGATCCCCACTCCCACTGCTCCTGAATCTTGATCCCGATCCCATCGCCAACGCCGATCTCCGCTCGCCCCCTCCCATCCACAGCGACCCCCATCGTCGATCTCCTCCTAGGAAGGGCCACGACCAAGATCTCATGGCTGCCAGGGACCAAGATGCTGATGTCCATCTTCAGTCGCAAGGCCTCCTCGGGCTTCTCCTGGGTCTCCACCGCCGACCAGGTCACCCAAGACCTCACTGCCATCATCACCGGTAACGCCCCTCCCGTCCCCTCCTGCCTCCTTAGTTTCCCCTTGCCGCCGCTGCTGCCCACCTGTTGACGGATCCGATTCTGGAATCCAAGGGAGTCCAGCGGGATCGGCACCGAGACGACGCGAGTCTTGGCAGAGCGCAGGGCCCATGTCGTCATGACCTCAAGGAACCTTGCCGCCACCGACTCCATGCCCTAGGCCATCTTCGTCGACACACCCTCTGCCACCCTCGACGTCATGGACCTCGACCTATCCTCCATGGCCTCCGTCCCCAAGTTCACTGCTGACTTCAACGCTAAGGTACTCCCGATCAACATCCTCATGTACCTACTACACCTGCACGCTCCCTTCCCACCTTCACCTTATTCTGATCTCACCACTGCGACTTGCTGCTTCCAATCATACATACTACAATCCTGGTAGTTTGGATGCAGTGGTACCATTTGGCTGCTTGTATGCAGATAGCTTCCGTACAATTTAATACCTGATTTGAAGTGTGAAACCTACTTGTGAATATTTAGGCATTGGTTTCCAGTATCTTGACTCCCCTTGCATTATATGCCTTAGTCATTTTCCGCCGTCACCGGCCATAGAGAGAGGGTGCAGCGCTCGCTAAGGCCAAGGCTGACACATCCGAGAGCAAGCTCGCGCCACACTTTTGATGACACTGGGTGGATGCATATCTTCTATTGCTGGTAAGGATCCATAGATCATTGGATGGGTTATATTGTTGTAAGATTAGGAACAAAGTCAGAATATATCTTGAGTTCCAAGAAGAATAGTCATAGTATTTATTCTCTGTTCAATCTGTTGCAGATTTAATTATGTGTATCCTTTTAGATGTGGAACTATACAACCAACAGCGTGGGACTGGTTCTGTCATGTCGGTTTTATTTTTTACATTGGTACTCCAATCTGCTCCGGTCTTTAAATTCAGTGTGTTTTGTTTTCATGTAAAGTGGTAGCAAGTTTATTCTATTTAAAATTTCAGAAGAATTTATAATAAATGAGGCAAATCAAAGTACAACACTGTAGGTGACAAAGTCCACGCTGAAGCTACACAGAAATTTATCGATAGAACATAAAAAGCTTTCCTGTGATTTAATGCTATGACAAGAGAAGATACAACCAATCCGCTAGAGGTTATTCTGCCTGCCTGCTTTGTTACTTCTGTTATGCATTTGCACGGCTGATGCATTAATCGTTTACTACTTCGGTTAGCTGTTTTGGTAAGTTTTCTTATATATAGTTAGATAGTGTGGCTGATGCGGTAGCTTATATAGTGGATCTGATTCATCAATGTGGCTGATGAATCAACTTAGTGTGGTATTGTCCTGCTCTTCTGGGTGATGGCAAGTTCTCTGCATAGCTCCAGAAAATATCGAAGATTTGTAAATACTAAATACTTTAGTGAACGTTTACATGAGCTGGCTATCTGGTTAATGTAAGCATGTGTTTTTGTCTAAAAAATGTAGTAAGCATCATAGCACCATCGACCAGATGATGTGTCTTACTCCACACTAGGGATGTCAAACGGCCATCCGCCGGCACCACATATAGCCACATAAGTTTGTTATAGGCTTATCTTTTTTCAGGTTAGTTTAAACAATCACTGACCTATAACTAACAGCAAATAAGTGGCATTAAACGGGACGCCATTTACATCCCTACTCCAAACGTGCATTGCATATTTTAAAACTACAGTGGTGTCACCTTGACTGAACCGATCTATACTTTGACCTTTTCTGGGGATGCTCTTAGTTCACATGAAATTTTGGGAATGCTCGCAACTGCGATCCCACTTAAGCACATAATGTATCTTCTTTATCACTACAACTTAAAACGTGTGACTGTGGTCTGCTCCAAGTTTTCCTTTTATGAACTGTACTCTTCTTACCAATAACTGAAATATTGTATTTCTCTCTGTTGTCAGGTAACCAACTTAGGAAGACAAGACACAAGGCTAGCAGTGGCGCTGTGTTTTTGAGTGGCAGGACGCCAAGCTGCTGGAAAACAATGGGAACACAAGTACGAGGAAGTTTGACTTGAGCACCAATGTTCTTTTTTTTGATACAAAGACAGTGGGGAAGTCCCCCACTGTGTCATTTTCATTTTATAAATAGGGCACTGTACATGGTGTGAGTCACAGAGTGAGTCACAGAAGTGAATAATAAAATTTTAAAGTGTCTAACCAAGCCTGCATGCCATCAAGTAAGCTGGGTTTGATTCTATGTCTAATATTAGCAAACCATCTTTCAAATTGTTACTTCACTTCTGGTTTGTTATTCTGGTTTGTTATTAGACCAAACCAACATGTTCTATATTCTGGTTTGTTATTAGGTTCTCTCTCCCAAAAGTTAACAATTTGTAAAGTGACAGGGTAGCCTCCATCTTTCAAATTGTTACTTCACTTTAAGTTTTAGCACTTGGTTATATAAATATTTCATAAGTACATTATTATATCCTGAAATGAATTTCTTAATATTACACGTGCATTGCACGTGCACATTTACTAGTATATATATATTTATCTTGGATTGTTGAGGAGTTGACATCTCGTACATGATGAAAAATCAGTAGTAGTAAGCTAGCAAATGACCTTTAGCTTGGTAAGGAGAAATGCAGTTTGTAGTTATCAGTGACCTGTAGGTTCCATTGCATAATCGAATTATACAATGTTCAGAAACTAGAAATAACTCTGTTTATACTCTGTGATTCTGCACATGTGGTCCTCATATTTTCTAGAGTTCATTTGTGATGTTGAAGCTATGGTCTGAATATATTTGTATTAGGATCTAGTTGTTCCTCTATGATGTTATTTTATGGTCACCATTTCATGTTACTTTCTGTTTGGTCTCTATGATGTGCGGCATCGGCACCTGCGCCTCCCGCTCACGTTGACTCCCGACGACGGTGGCGGGGCTGGTGGTACGGCGCGACCCGACGGGGCGGGATCTGGACGCGCTCCACGTGCTGGTCTAGGCTACGACAAGCCCCTCGCCAAGTTCTCCGACACCGACGTCGACGAGTTCATCGCCTCCGACCCCGCCTATGCCCCAGGTATCTGCCTGTCCTACCCTCTCCGCCTCAGATTCTGCTAAATTGTTGTTGCTGCTAGGATTTTTCTGATGTTGTGTATTAAAACTCCTTAATTACTCCTGATTATAGTGATGCTCATTTGTAGTGTACCTTTCCAATAATCTCCTACTATAAACCTTCTATGCATTTTCATAAGGTGTCATCATGTAACATTTACAGAAAACTCATAGTGTTTTGTGGAACACACAGAAAACTCTTCTTATAATCTTCTACTGAACCAAATTCAGAGACTAAATATGTTACAGGCTAAAGCTCTTTTATTATTATAAAATTTAATTCTAATGGACATTCAACGTATGTTCTAGCTATATTATAAATAGTGCAGTATCATTTCACATCTTATTGGAATGTGAAACCAGTAATAAGTGAATAGTAGTTGCGACAGTCCTGTTGCACTGACATCCCTCCCTTTCCTTGAATAGGTAAAGAAAGTTGACATGCTTAACGCTGTGACTTGAAGGATGAAATCTTATTTCTTGCTCTACTCACGTTATCAACTAGAGGTATATAGTAATGACATTGGGTGTTGATGCCTGTACTGTGAATCAGGGTTGCTTGAAGTCATAAAACTTTGTGAAATGTAAATTTGGTTGTTTGTAAGCTAATTTTTGTTCCTTTTTGGTATTTTTAATGCCCAAGCCATGCATTTTCTTAACTAGGACATCTGTATATTTGAGTGCCAGTTAAAAAGTGATGTAGGTTTGTATCACCAGTATAATGTTTGCCAATAGCTTCAGAATTGATATGCACATCTGTTTATTTTCTTTCTACCTGATCTATGTTAATTTTAGAAGATATTGCTTTCTTTGAATGATAGCCATAACCATCATTTCTACTCTTTTACATGAGCTACAGGCTATAGATGGAAGAACTGAAGGCTTCATACTTAGCAAAGAGTTGATATTCATATTTTTGTGGCCGTGGGTGATTTGGACTTTGGAATGTTTGTAATATACTGCAGAAATACTTTTATAGCTGTTTTCTATTCTTGGGTTATGTGAATTACGTGTGATTGTAATATATGCCACAATTTTGGTTACACCTATTGAATGTGATTTGATATGGCGCTTACCAAAATATTATTTGTGTAATGCCTGTGTGTTTATCCAAATGCTACTTGTTAAAAGTCACGGCCTAAACAATATTGGACCGGAGCAATTTACAATTCCTTGAAAAAATGGTTAAAAATAAAAATAGCTCGATGGTATAAAGTCCACGGTCCTAAAAATAAAAAGGCCATGGCCCTATAAACAAAAAGGCCAAAACGTTGGGCTTGGCCCAAGTAGCAACCAGAATTGATAGAAAAATATTAATAGACTGAATTGTTGGGCTTGGCCCATATAATTTTTGAAATGGAACGGACTGATTCTATGCCACGTAGGATTGGCCACGTAGGATCTGACCTGGCAAGACCAGACTGCTCATGACGATATTCAATCGTCATAATGCTTATGACGATTCAATATCGTCATAGACGGTTATGACAATTTTAGTAAAAACGTCGTTATAGTTCATTTGCGACGCCCAGCTTTCGACGATCTCAAAATCGTCATAGAATCGTCATAAACGGACTATTGTGATGATTCTATGACGAAAATAGAGGGTCATATATAGCCAGATTTCTTGTAGTGTTACCATTATTGCAGCTAACTGCTCATTTGGAAAACTATCATTAACAGGCAAAGGGTCAAAAGAAATGTTTTCCAAACGAGATAAATTATCAGCAACAGGATTATCAGCACCTTTCCTGTCCACACTATGCAGATCAAACTCTTACAAAAGCAACACCCACCTTATAAACCTAGGCTTAGCGTCCTTCTTTGTCATAAGGTACTTAATAGTTGCATGATCAGTATGAATCGTAACCTTAGAATCAACAATATAAGGTCTAAACTTATCACAAGCAAAGATTACAGCTAAGAACTCTTTTTCAGTAGTAGCATAATTATTTTGAGCAGCATCCAGAGTCTTGCTAGCGTAATGAATAACATTCAACTTCTTGTCAACACGTTGTCCAAGGACAGCACCACAGCAAAGTCACTAGCATCACACATAATTTCAAAAGGTAAACTCCAATCGGGTGGTTGGACTATAGGAGCAGTTGTCAAAGCTTTCTTCAAAGTTTCAAAAGCTTCCTTACAATCATCATCAAAAAAAAGGTACATCTTTTTGAAGAAGATTAGTAAGGGGCTTTGAAATTTTGGAGAAATCTTTAATAAACAGCCTATAGAAACCAGCATGACCAAGGATACTATGAATACCTTTGATATCTCTAGGACAAGGCATCTTCTCAATTGCTTCAATTTTGGCTCTGTCAACTTCAATGCCTCTTTCCGAGATCTTGTGTCCAAGAACAATCCCTTCATTAACCATGAAATGGCATTTCTCCCAGTTAAGAACAAGGTTGGTTTCCTCACATCTCTGCAAAACTTTGTCAAGGTTGTGCAAATAGTTATCAAAAGAAGTTCCATAGACGGAAAAATCGTCCATGAAAACCGCCACAATTTCTTCACAAAAACCATGAAAGATAGCAGACATACATCTCTGAAAGGTAGCAGGAGCATTACATAAACCAAAAGGCATACGCCTATAAGCATAAGTACCATAAGGACAAGTGAAAGTGGTTTTCTCTTGGTCCCGTGCTTTCACAGCAATTTGATAAAACCCAAAATAACCATCAAGAAAGCAAAAGTGAGTCTTTTTGGACAACCTCTCAAGCATCTGATCAATAAAGGGCAAAGGATAATGATCTTTCTTAGTAACTTTATTAATCTTTCTAAAATCAATGCACATTCTATACCCAACCACTACTCTTTGGGGTATAAGATCATTATCCTCATTAGGCACAACAGTTATTCCCCTTTCTTGGAAACACAATGAACAGGGCTAACCCATTTACTATCAGCAATAGGATAAATAATACCAGCATCAAGGAGTTTTAATACCTCATTTATTACCACATCCTTCATCTTAGGATTTAAACAACGTTGGTGCTCAACAACTGGTTTTGCATCAGGCTCTATATTAATAGCATGCTGACATATAGGAGGAGAAATCCCCTTTAAATCATCAAGAGTATAGCCCATAGCTCCTCGGTGTTTCCTCAATATCTCCAATAACCTTCCTTCTTCCTTTCCTGAAAGTTTAGAACTAATAATAATAGGATATACTTTCTTATCATCAAGATAAGCATATTTAAGATCATCAAGTAAATGTTTTAATTCGAAAGCAGGGTCCCCTTTAGGTGGTAGTGTGGTACCCAAATCTTCCACAGGTAGACTATGCTTAAGTAACTCAGGTTGACGAAGGAAAACCTCGTAAATCTCATTTCTTTCCTTCATGAAGGCATCACTTTCATGATCTTCCATGAACTGCTGCAAGGCATTGTTAGGAGCAAGAGAAATAGCAGAAAGTTGTTCAACCCTGAAATCCTCATCAGGCAGTTCATTTTCATGAGGAGTTTTGCCAAATTTGGAAAAATTAAACTCATAAGACTCTCTAGCAAACTTAGTCAAAACTTTTTCCTTCCTACAATCTATGATAGCCCCACAAGTATTCAGAAAGGGTCTACCAAATATAATAGGATATGTTTTACTAGCTTCTTTACCAAGTACTAGAAAATCAGCAGGATATTTAATCTTACCACAAAGGACCTCCACATATCTTACAATGCCAATGGGGCAAACTTGCTCTCTATTAGCAAGGTGAATGACCACATCAATGTCCTCAAGCTCACAAGGACCAATCTCATGCATAATTTCCCTGTAAAGCTCATAAGTAATAGCACTAGAACTAGCACCAATATCATATAAACCATAATAGCTATGACTACCAATTTTAACAGAAAGCACAGGGACTCTAGATTTTCTAACTTTATTAGGATGAGAAACAATATTAGTAGCATCTTCACAGAAGACAATATGCTCATCCTCTATATTTCTAGTGACAAGATCTTTCACAATAGATACCACAGGCTCAATATCAATAAGCTCCTCGGACCCTACAGTTTTCTTTGCGCTTTTGCTAACCACATTAGCCATAATAGAATGCTCCTTTACCTTGGAGGGAAAATGGATTTTCTCAACATAAGGTTCAGGCAAAATAGGATCAATAGTACAAACCTCCGTGCTGGCAGGAACATGGGTGACAATGCTTTATAAGGACCATGGTACTTATCCCACTCTTTCTTGGGAATTTCAATATAAGAGGCAAAGACATTAAAACATTTTACAAGAACTTGAGGATCAAGACCAAACTCATTACTAATATCACGGAAGTTGTCAGTTCCCATAAAAGATTTAATGCATTCATAATCATAGTTTATACCTGACTTTCTTCCTTTGTCATTTTCCTAAGCTTCAGTGTTCTCTTGAATACGGTCTAGAAGATCCCATTTAGCTTCTTCCTTCATACGTGTGAATGATCTAGCACAAGAAGCATCTAGTAAATCTTTATCATGAAGAGAAAGCCTAGCATAAAAGTTATTGAAAATAATATTGTTAGGGAGTTCATGAATATGACATTTAAGCATTAGTAACTTCAATCTCCCCCAAGCTTGAGTTGTACTCTCTCCATCAAGAGGACAAAAGTTGTATATAATATTTCTATCCTTATGAATCTCACTGGGAGGATAAAATTTAGAGTAAAAGAGAGATGACATCTCCTCCCATTCCATGGATTGTCCATTCTTCAGCAGCTTATACCATTCTTCAGCTCTCCCTTTCAAGAATATGGAGAGTAGCTTCTTCTTCACCTGTTCAGTTGTGATACATGCACACTCCAACAACCCGCATAATTCATGTATAAAAAGCAAGTGATCACCATTATGGACAGTTCCATCCCCAAAATAATAATTATCTATAACACGATTAACAATACTTGTAGGTATTTTAAAAGGATCTATCTCAACAGGAGGTGGTTCATCTACTACCTAGCAGTGGTAGTAGTTTTCCCAAACAGAAAACCAAGTGGGTTATCCATATTGGAAACAAAGTAACTAGCAGTAACAAGAGCAATACTCATAGTGAAAGTTTCCCTTACCAGTTCCACTCTTCAATAGCGCTACACTCCCCGGCAACAGCGTCAGAAAATAGTCTTGATGACCCACAAGTATAGGGGGTGTATCGTAGTACTTTAGATAAATAGGAGTGTCAATCCCAACGAGGAGCAGAAGGTGCTGAATAGTGGTATGGAGCAGGAAATCCCTGTGAATACTTAGCAAATGGATTTTTAGTGGTTTTTTGACAAGGCAACAAAACAAAGTGCAAGTAACAGAAGTAACGAACAAACGGAGCAAGTGGCCCAATCCTTTCTTAGCAAAGTACAAGCCAGTGGAAATACTTATAAGGACCAAACGTTCTCGAGGACACATGGGAATTATGTCAAGTGCTTTTGCTTCAAATAGTTGAGTACTCTTCTCTGGTGTTTGTAAGTGTTGTGTGGGTGAACCTTGTAGGGTTTCGTAGCATGGAAAACAAAAAATTTCTACCGCATACAAACAAACAAGCCAAGATCTATCTACTAGATTGTAGCAACGAGTCGATAGAATAACTCACCCTCGAAGATTCCAAAGTGTTTAACGAGAGCGGATTCTCGTGGGTGATGTAGTCGTACTCTTCCCGATCTCAAGATCGTGTAGACGATCCTTCCGGCGCTGCGTTCCGGCAGCGCTCCCGTAGTCGGTCACACGTTCGGTACTCGACGAAGACCTTCCTCTCCCTTGTTCCAGCAGGCAGCGGAGGTTGTAGCACTCTCCTCGCGATTCCGGCAGCACAACGGCGTGGTACCAGAAGTAGAGGGGAGATCTCGCAGGGCTTCGCCTTAAGCCGGAGCGAGTATGGTGGAGTATGAGAGAGTCCCTCGACGATCTAGGGTTTAGACACGCCGAGGAGGAAGCTTGGCCGGCGGCTAGGGTTGCTAGGCGGCGGCGGCTTGGCCTAGGTCGGCGGCGGCGGCAGTGGAGGTGGCGGCGCCGGCGGCTAGGGTTTGGAGGAGAGGATCTTGTGTGCTAGGAGGGGCAGCCCTGCCCCTCCCTTTATAGGTGGGAGGCGCGGCCTAGGGGAGGGGAGTCCCTCCCCAACTCGGCTTGGAGGTGGGCCAGCGGTTGGAGGAGGGAACTCCTCCCCAACTCGGTTTCCCACTCCTCCTCTTTTCCTCTTTCCAAATTTAGCCGTTTGACTTTTCAAACTAGCTGTTTGACTTTTCAAACTAGGATTTGAATTAATCATTTATTTGGTTCAGCGATGACACTTAGTACATGATGCAATCATACCAACTTGATATAACACATTCATGTACCCTTCCCCTCCAGAGTGCCGGACATTCCGGAACCTTCTAGAACATTCCCGATGAAAACACCGGAACCATTCCCCAACTCCGAAACGGGACTTTCCTTATATGAATCTTATTCTCCGGACCATTCCGGATCTCCTCGTGATATCCCGGATCCCATCTGGGACTCCGAACAACATTCGGTCTCTTTCTCATCATTCCATAACTACTCAAAACAACGTCGAATCCTTAAGTGTGTCTCCCTACGGTTCGTGAATTATGCGGACATGATCGAGACACTTCTCCGAACAATAACCAATAGAGGAATCTGGAAATTCATATGGCTCCCACATATTTCTATGATTACTTTGCGATCGAATCAACCACTTACATACGATATCAATTTCCCTTTGTCTCACGATAGTTTACTTATCCGAGGTTATGATCGTCGGTATCTCTGCATACCTAGTTCAACCTCGTTACCGATAAGTACTCTTTTCTCGTTCCTGTGATATGTGATCCCTTGTGAGCCAGTCACATGCTTGCAAGCTAATTGGATGACATTTCACCGAGAGGGCCCAGAGTATATCTATCCGTCATATGGATGGACAAATCCCACTCTTGATCCATGTGTTTCAACCAATACTTTCCGAACACTCAATGCCACCTTTATAGCCACCCAGTTACGGTGTGGTGTTTGATGTCATCAAAGCATCCATCCGGTAAAGGTGATATGCATGATCTCATGGTCGAAGGAATTAGATTACCATGTATCAGAAAGCATATAGCAATTGAACTATTAAAATGACTTGATCTTTATGCTACGCTTATCTATAGGAGTATGTCCATCATATCATTCTCCTAACGATATGATCTTGTTGTTAATAACATCTCAATGTTCATGATAGGGAAACCACAATCATCTATTAACCAACAAGCTAGTATTATATAGAGGCTTTACTAGGGACTTCAAATTAAGTTTACAAATCACAAGTATCAATGTTTCCTTGTTAATACTATTATAGCATGAATGTAAACATTTATCATAAACACAAAGATATAATAATAACTACATTTATTATTGCCTCTAGGGCATATCTCCAACAGTCTCCCACTTGCACTAGAGTCATCTAATCTAGATTACATGGTAATATACCGAACACCCATGGCAGTTTGGTGCTGGTCATGTTTTGCCCTCGGGAGAGGTTTAGTCAACGGATCCGCCACATTCAGATCTGTGTGTACTTTGCAAATCTTTATATCCCCATCTTGGATATGTTCTCGAATAGCGTGAAAACGTAGCTTGATGTGCTTCAGCTTCTTGTGTGACCTTGGTTCTTGCGCATTGGCTATGGCGCCCATGTTATCACAGTAGATAGACATTGGGTCCAGCGCACTAGGAACCACACCTAGCTCTGTAATGAACTCTTTCATCCATATCGCTTCTTGTGAAGCCTCCGAAGCAGCCATGTATTCCGATTCAGTTGAAGATCTCGCCACAACGCTTTGCTTTGCACTCCTCCAGCTAACTGCTGCACCATTCAAAATAAATACGTATCCAGATTGTGATTTAGAATCATCTGGATCGGTGTTCCAACTAGCATCGGTGTAACCATTAACAACGAGCTGTTCATCACCTCCATAAGAAAGAACCATATCCTTAGTTCTTCTCAAGTACTTAAGGATGTTTTTGACCGCTGTCCAATGATCCACTCCTGGATCACTTTGATATCTGCTAGTTAAACTAACAACATATGCAATGTCGGGTCTAGTACATAGCATGGCATACATTAGAGATCCTATGGCTGAGGCATAGGGAGTCTTACTCATCCTTTCTCTATCTTCTGCTGATGTCGGACTTTGAGTTTTACTCAAGGTCGTATTGGGCAACATGGGCAAGAACCCTTTCTTGCTATCTTCCATTCCAAACCTCTTTAGAACTTTGTCCAAATATGTACTTTGTGACAATGATATTTGGCGTTTCGATCTATCTCTATAAATCTTTATGCCTAATATGTAAGCTGCTTCGCCAAGATCCTTCATTGAAAAACTATTATTCAAATATTCTTTGACACTATTAAGAAGGTCTACATCATTCCCAATCAACAATATGTCATCTACATATAGTATTAAGAATGCTACAGAGCTCCCACTCACTTTCTTGTAAATACAAGCTTCTCCATAAGTTTGTATAAAACCAAAACTTTTGATCACCTTATCAAAACGTTGATTCCAACTTCGGGATGCTTGCTTCAATCCATAGATGGACCGTTGAAGTTTGCATACCTTGTTAGCATCTTTAGGATCGACAAAACCCTTGGGTTGCATCATATACAACTCTTCATCAATGTCTCCATTGAGAAATGCTATTTTGACATCCATCTGCCATATCTCATAATCATAATATGCAGCAATTGCTAACATAATCCTCACAGACTTTAACTTTGCTACTGGTGAGAAAGTCTCATCGTAGTCAACTCCTTGAATTTGTCGAAACCCTTTTGCGACAAGTCGAGCTTTATAGACAGTAACATTACCATCAGCATCTGTTTTCTTCTTGAAGATCCATTTGTTCTCGACAGCCTTCCGACCATCCGGTGAGTCCACCAAAGTCCATACTTGGTTTTCATACATGGATCCAATCTCGGATTTCATGGCTTCTTGCCATTTATTGGAATCTTGGCTCATCATCGCTTCCTCATATGTCTCAGGGTCATCGGTGTTGTCCACCAACATGACACTCATAACGGGATCATACCAATCTGGAGTGGTACGAGTTCTCGTTGACCTGCGAGGCTCTGTAGCAACTTCAACCGAAGTTTCATGATCATCATCATTAGCTTCCTCTCTTATTGGTGCAGGCACCACAGGAACTTCTTCCGGTGCTGCGCTACTCGCAATTTCGAGAGAAGGTTCAACAACCTCGTCAAGTTCTACTTTCCTTCCAGTCACTTCTTTCGAGAGAAATTCCTTCTCTAGAAAGGATCCATTCTTGGCAACGAAGATTTTGCCTTCGGATCTATGATAGAAGGTATACCCAATAGTTTCCTTCGGGTATCCTATGAAGACGCATTTTTCCGCTTTGGGTTCAAGCTTGTCCGGCTGTAACTTCTTTACATAGGCTTCGCACCCCCAAACTTTAAGGAATGACAATCTAGGTTCTTCCCAAACCATAATTCATACGGTGTCGTTTCAACGGATTTAGACGGTGCCCTATTTAAAGTGAATGCGGCTGTTTCTAATGCATAACCCCAAAATGATAGCGGTAAATCTGTAAGTGACATCATAGAACGAACCATATCTAAGAGAGTTCGATTACGACGTTCGGACACACCATTACGCTGTGGTGTTCCCGGCGGTGTCAACTGCGAAAGTATTCCGCATTTCTTCAAATGCTCGCCAAACTCTTAACTTAGATATTCACCTCCACGATCAGAACGTAGAAATTTAATCTTCTTGTTACGTTGATTCTCTACCTCACTTTGAAATTCCTTAAACTTCTCGAAAGTTTCAGACTTATGTTTCATGAAATAGATATACCCATATCTACTCAAGTCATCCGTGAAGGTAAGAACATAACGATAACCACCGCACGATGCTACACTCATTGGACCACACACATCGGTATGTATGATTTCCAACAAGTCCGTAGCTCGCTCCATCATACCAGAAAATGGAGTCTTAGTCATTTTACCCATCAGACATGCTTCGCATCTATCAAGTGATTCGAAATCAAGTGATTCAAGAAGTCCATCGGAATGGAGTTTCTTCATACGCTTCACTCCAATGTGACCAAGACGACAGTGCCACATATAGGTCGAGTTATCGCTCGATTTCAAACGTTTAGCCTCAATGTTATTAATATGTGTATTTCCACTATCGAGATTCAATAAGAATAGACCATCTATCAAAGGTGCATGTGCATAAAACATATTACTCATATAAATCGAACAACCATTATTCTCGGACTTAAACAAGTAACCGTCTCGCAATAAACAAGATCCCGATATAATGTTCATGCTTAACGCAGGCACCAATTAACAATTATTTAAGTATAAAACTAATCCCGATGGTAGATGAAGGGGTAGCGTGTCGACCGCGATCACATCAACCTTTGATCCGTTTCCAACGCGCATCGTCACCTCGTTCTTCGCTAGCTTCCGTTTATTCTGCAGCACCTGTTTCGAGTTACAAATATGAGCAACCGAACCAGTATCAAATACCCAGGCACTACTACGAGTACTAGTGAGATACACATCAATAACATGTATATCAGATATACCTTTCTTCTTGATGTTGCCGTTCTTCAAATCCGCCAAGTACTTTGGGCAATTCCGCTTCCAGTGACCTTCTCCCTTGCAGTAAAAGCACTCAGTATCAGGCTTAGGTCCAGCCTTGGTTTTCTTCGTCGGTGTGGTAACTTTCTTACCACCCTTCTTGAAGTGTCCCTTCTGCTTAGACTTGCCTTTCTTGAATTTGGTGGTCTTATTGACCAACAACACTTGGTGCTCTTTCTTGATCTCCACTTCTGTAGATTTCAACATGGCAAAGAGTTCTGGCAATGTCTTGTTCATGTTTTGCATGTTGTAGTTCATCACAAAGTTCTTGTAACTTGGTGGCAGTGATTGGAGGACACGGTAAATCCCCAAAGCATTGGGAATCACTATACCCAAGCTTTGAAGTTTGTTTGCGTGCCCAGACATCTTAAGCACATGCTCGCTGACGGAGCTGCCCTCTTCCATCTTGCAGTTAAAGAACTTTTCAGAAGCCTCATAGCTTTCAATTGCCGCATGAGTCTCAAAGATCAATTTGAGATCCTCGACAATATCATATGGGTCTGAATTCTCAAACCTTTTCTGAAGCTCCGATTCTAAACCATACAAGATAGCACACTGAACTGTGGAGTACTGAGTCTTCTGAGTGAGGTAAACATTCTTTACTTCATCGGCGGCATCAGCTGCAGGTGGGTCACCCAGCGGTGCATCCAGCACATAGGTCAAATTACCAGCTGTGAGGACAATCCTCAAATTGCGGAACCAATCCGCGAAGTTGCTTCCATTGTTTTTCAACTTTTCTTTCTCTAGGAACGCATTAAAATTGATGGTAGGGGCTGCCATTGATCTACAACATATTTGCAATAGTTTAGACTAAGTTTATGACAAATTGAGTTCAAATTAATAATAAAATTAATCTAGGTGAACTCCCACTCAAAACAATATCCCTCACATTGTTTTAGTGATCACACGAACCAAATCCACCACATCAACACCGATCATCACGAGAGTTGATATAGTTTCAATGGCGAACAATCGACATGTTCATCATATCTACTATATGATTCATGCTTTACCTTTCGGTGATCCGTGTTCCGAGACCATGTCTGTACATGCTAGGCTCGTCAAGATCAAACCTTAGTTTCCGCATGAGCAAATCTGGCTTGCTCACGTTGTATGCACTTGCAGAATCTAATACACCCGATCATCACGTGGTGCTTCGAAACAACAAGCTTTAGCAACGGTGCTAACTAAGGGTGAACACTTTATGATTTGAAATTTATGTGCATGAGGGATCATCTTATAATGCTACCGTCGTCTACTAAGCAATACAAGATGCATAAAGGATTAACATCACATGCAATTCAAAATATGTGATATGATATGGCCTTTCTTCTTTGTGCTTCCGATCTCCATCTTCTAGCACGAACATGATCTCCATCATCATCGGCATTGCATCAAGGTCAATGACGCTTCTCCATGGTTGTCGTCCACCGGCTTCAACTATTACAACTACTTTGAATAGACACGCGGGTCTTAACATAAATTAAAGACAACCATATGGCTCCTGCCGGTTGCCAACTTACAATAAGGAACATTGCATACATCAAATATAATCACAATCATGGCCATATCACATCACAGCACACCCCTGCAAAACAAAGTTAGACGCCTCTACTTTCTTTGCATGTTTTACGTGGTTTGGGGCTTTCAATAAGTGTCGTTCTAACTTACGAACATGAACCACAACATTGATACTAGTATTGTTAATCACCCGTTGTAAATTGGATCTTAACTATGCTAGGAGAAACAGGCATCCGCAAAGCCACTTATGCAATACAAGTTGCATGTCAAGCGTGGAGCAAGTCTCATGAACGATGTCATGTAAGGTTAGCCCGGGCCACTTCATCCCAACATCCCGCAAGATGCAAAGTACACAAGAAGCAATCGACAATAAAAGCATCAACGCCCACAGTGACCATTGTGTTCTACTCGTGCAACAGATCTACTTATAGACACGGCTCTGATACCACTGTAGGGTTTCGTAGCATGGAAAACAAAAAATTTCTACCGCATACAAACAAACAAGCCAAGATCTATCTACTAGATTCTAGCAACGAGTCGATAGAATAACTCACCCTCGAAGATTCCAAAGTGTTTAACGAGAGCGGATTCTCGTGGGTGATGTAGTCGTACTCTTCCCGATCTCAAGATCGCGTAGACGATCCTTCCGGCACTGCGTTCCGGCAGCACTCCCGTAGTCGGTCACACGTTCGGTACTCGACGAAGACCTTCCTCTCCCTTGTTCCAGCAGGCATCGGAGGTTGTAGCACTCTCCTCGCGATTCCGGCAGCACAACGGCGTGGTACCGGAAGTAGAGGGGAGATCTCGCAGGGCTTCGCCTTAAGCCGGAGCGAGTATGGTGGAGTATGAGAGAGTCCCTCGACGATCTAGGGTTTAGACACGCCGAGGAGGAAGCTTGGCCAGCGGCTAGGGTTGCTAGGCGGCGGCGGCTTGGCCTAGGTCGGCGGCGGCGGCAGTGGAGGTGGCGGCGCCGGCGGCTAGGGTTTGGACGAGAGGATCTTGTGTGCTAGGAGGGGCAGCCCTGCCCCTCCCTTTATAGGTGGGAGGCGCGGCCTAGGGGAGGGGATTCCCTCCCCAACTCGGCTTGGAGGTGGGCCGGCGGTTGGAGGAGGGAACTCCTCCCCAACTCGGTTTCCCACTCCTCCTCTTTTCCTCTTTCCAAATTTAGCCGTTTGACTTTTCAAACTAGCTGTTTGACTTTTCAAACTAGGATTTGAATTAATCCTTTATTTGGTTCAGCGATGACACTTAGTACATGATGCAATCATACCAACTTGATATAACACATTCATGTACCCTTCCCCTCCGGAGTGCTGGACATTCCGGAACCTTCTAGAACATTCCCGATGAAAACACCGGAACCATTCCCCAACTCCGAAACGGGACTTTCCTTATATGAATCTTATTCTCCGGACCATTCCGGATCTCCTCGTGATATCCCGGATCCCATCCGGGACTCCAAACAACATTCGGTCTCTTTCTCATCATTCCATAACTACTCAAAACAACAATCCTTAAGTGTGTCTCCCTACGGTTCGTGAATTATGCGGACATGATCGAGACACTTCTCCGAACAATAACCAATAGAGGAATCTGGAAATTCATATGGCTCCCACATATTTCTACGATTACTTTGCGATCGAATGAACCACTTACATACGATATCAATTTCCCTTTGTCTCACGATAGTTTACTTATCCGAGGTTATGATCGTCGGTATCTCTGCATACCTAGTTCAACCTCGTTACCGATAAGTACTCTTTTCTTGTTCCCGTGATATGTGATCCCTTGTGAGCCAGTCACATGCTTGCAAGCTAATTGGATGACATTTCACCGAGAGGGCCCAGAGTATATCTATCCGTCATATGGATGGACAAATCCCACTCTTGATCCATGTGTTTCAACCAATACTTTCCGAACACTCAATGCCACCTTTATAGCCACCCAGTTATGGTGTGGTGTTTGATGTCATCAAAGCATCCATCCGGTAAAGGTGATATGCATGATCTCATGGTCGAAGGAATTAGATTACTATGTATCAGAAAGCATATAGCAATTGAACTATTAAAATGACTTGATCTTTATGCTACGCTTATCTATAGGAGTATGTCCATCATATCATTCTCCTAACGATATGATCTTGTTGTTAATAACATCTCAATGTTCATGATAGGGAAACCACAATCATCTATTAACCAACAAGCTAGTATTATATAGAGGCTTTACTAGGGACTTCAAATTAAGTTTACAAATCACAAGTATCAATGTTTCCTTGTTAATACTATTATAGCATGAATGTAAACATTTATCATAAACACAAAGATATAATAATAACTACATTTATTATTGCCTCTAGGGCATATCTCCAACAAACCTGTGCTAACATACCGCCCTTCCTAGGACTAATACATACTTGTGATTAAACCCCCTGCAAACATCCATAACTACAGGAAATTAATTAAGATATAAATCTAACCACAGCCTTAAACTCTGAGATCCTACACTCCCTTGTGCAAAGGTGTCCTAACGGGGGTTCAAGTTTTTGTCACTCCGGCAACCCCGCGATTAGTAGCCAAATACACAATGCATTCCCCTAGGCCCATAAATGGTGAAGTATCATGTAGTCGATGTTCACATGACACCACTAGAATAATAGCACCACAACTTAAATACTAAACCATTGAATAATAACTCATCGCAGATTCACTACTAACAACATGACTTCTCCCATGTCCTCAAGAACTAAACGAACTACTCACAAGACATCATATGGATGAAGATCAAAGATGATATGATAATGGATAACAATCTGAACATAAACAATAATCCAATGGTTCCACTCACAAGCATCAACTACAATAGTAATCAACACTGGGAAAGTTTCCCCTAAGAACTAAAGCAATATCCAACACAATTGTTACAGCGGGACGGAGTGGTGGTGATGGTGCTGGTGGAGATGATGGTGTGGATGATGGTGATGATCCCGATGAAGCCTAGCTTGATGACGGTGTTGATGGCGACAGTCTCCCCTCTCCGGGAAGGAATTCCCCCGACAGAAATCTGTCTGCCGGAGAGATCTTTCTCTCTTGGTGTTTTCCGCCCCTAGAGGCGGAGGAAATCTATCTGTGGTCGCTCCCCAAGCCTTGGGGTTTCGAAGGGAACATATAGGCGAAGGGGCGGAGTCGGAGGCCGGACAGGTGGGCCACACCTGCCCTAGGCGCGGGGTCAGGTACAAATTTAGGATGAACATCTATGTTAATTGGACCTAAACCATTTCATATTTCATATACTTCAGTTCACTTATTTTATATGTAAGATTCCACTTGCCATGGAAGGACCTGGAATAACCGGTATGATTACATGAGAACAAAATAGTGAGTATCATTGCATGAGAATTGTCTCCACTGTCCATCAGAGGTACTCATAGGGATAGGACATGCTCTTGCCGATGTTGATTGCTCTAATGGTTGTGCGCGTAGACATAAGTTTAGCACTACGGCTCAAATTATAATTATGGGAGAACCCTCGTTGGTATTTATGTCTATGGTTCGGTATCTATGTTTTTTTATGTGGTCGTTTATGGAAAAGTATAAGACTTTGTCATGAAAGAAGAATGAGTTTGAAGACCTTAATAATTTGGTAGTTGTTTTAGACTTTATTTTATAATTGTTGGAGACAACTCATATATCTTTACCTTGTACTATTTGCTATGATAAATATATATGATATTGATTATTAAAAATAAACTAGCAAGGTGGCCCTCGCAAATGCGAAGGCACTATCCTTTTGGTGTCAAATATGATAAGTATTTTCTTTTATATTACACAATGCTTTAGCAAAATGTATGATCGTGAAGGTGTAACTTAAGTTGTGTTTTGTATATTAACATATAATTATGTCACTGAATATTTATGAAAAAGGAAAAATGTCTTAGGAAAAAATAATAATGTTTCTTGTTTTTCTCAATTATATTTATATGTCAAGTTGACCTATGAGCACACCAATGAACTTACATATAATCTCGTTGTTTAGGTGGCATGCAGCTCTAGGTCTAGTTGTGATTTTGTGCATGGCTATATACTAATCCAGTGTGTAAGCGGATATCATCGTCACCAAAAAAGTACCCGCTCAGTTATAAAATACAAGTTACACATGTGTTTAGAAGTCTTTTAATGTATAGATTCATTCATTTTGCTCCGAACCTCGCTAAAAGGCCTCTAATTACATACGTTTCACGGAAAGGCTAGAACAACTTATAATTTGAAATGGAGAGAGTAACTCGCAGTGAGTACCTTGCTTACATATACATAAGAATCCATATTTTTTAATGAAGAAACAATAGTTTAACAAAATATATATCAAGATACCTCAAGTCTCCTGTTCTAGTGTAATCAACACGCTCATTTGTGTATTTTTCTATTTATGCTATTGTTGGTGCCTAATCACACGTAAGTCCTTCTAGCATATAGTCCTTCAAGAATTTGTATTTAGACGGTAGTACCAATCATCTACAAACCATAAGATGGTAAGATTAAGTTCTCTGTTGGATTTCTATCAGGTCCAAAAAAATGCAACTATAGCATTTATGTGTATGTGGTGAAGACTATGATATTTAGATCAAGCATAACATGTGCTTACCATTTATAGTCTAACCAAAAATTAAAATTTATGAAGAATATACAAACAGAGTACTATATATTATATTCAAACTAAAGTTGAACACTATGAAACACTCTTAGCACTATGTCACATGAGGTTTCAGACTCAAATTAGAAACATCGTGGGTGAGCATGCATATTATTTTTCTTCTCCCCTCGCCTCCTTTGGCCGCCGCCTCCTATTTGGACATTTTCCTTTCATATTTCCAAAATAGATTTTACGAATAACTACAATATGTTTCAAATATTTCAAATGGGATGGTCTAGAAACTAAAATTAAACCGTGAATTTCTAAGGAATAATTATTCACAATAAAAAATGGTGATCTTAACAAAAAAATTGATTTATACCGTAACTACCATCTTTCGTATATGTGCTAATAGTGCAGTCACTAAAAGTAAGAAAATAATATTGAAGTGGTATGACTAAGATCTAAGAGTACCGTAGATGATTAACTTTGAATTCATTTTATTAAATATTGGTTAAGTAAATTATTGTGACATTTAGATTGTTTCTAAAATCTTTAATGACCCATACAAGACACGTGCTACAAAAGATGCTCACTAAATCATCAAACCGCAAGAAATAGGTGAAACTAATATATTAATGATCAAAGGAGAAAGTAGCTCCTTTTGTTTCATTCTAATCGTTGTATACATCAGTACTACAAAGCGCTTCTTCGAAAAACATGACGTGTTGGAGATCGAATCTCCATCCAAATTGTGCTGACATGTGGGGCCTGGTCCACGTTAGCAAATAGCCCCTGACAAGTGGAGCCCACTTGTCAGATTCGTTGTTAATTCACGATCAACCCATGATTAGTGTATTTTGCGAAAATTTAGTTTTGATGTGATAGTTTTATGCGATTTGGAGGTCTACTGGCATCATTTAGAAAATTTGACTTGTAAAATGATAGCTTTATGCTAATAACTCTTACAAATCAATAAAGCGCCATGGGGCAAACTTAAAAAAAGAGCAGCAGAGGTAGCTTGCTAGGGTTCCAGTCAGCCCACCCCTCCGGCCATCCCACCGGCAGCGCACCGATCTCCGTCGAGCCTTCGCTTGACCTCCCCTGTTCTCTTCTCCTCTTCTCCGCAGGACCCGTACTTTCCTGTACGGTTTCCTCCCGTGACCTGCGACGGCGTGCCGACCCGCCATTCGCGCTGCCGACAGCCAGCCTGAGCGCCACCTATAGCTTCCCCTCGCTGCTTCTATTCAAGCCTCCCTGCTCAATTGTCTCGTCCTCTGCTTGTCCCGGCCCGAGCGAGGCTAGCCATCGCCTCCATTGATGCCACCAGCCGCTGCCCGGAGGTGAAGTCTGAGAAGCTCCTCCCTACCTCCTTGCTCTCTGTCATTCCCCTGTCATCCATCCCCTTCCATCCTTTCCCTCCCATTGAATCTTATCATTCACGTGTAATCTGAATATTCTCATTCATGTATAAAACGATTGTGTAAGTGTTCACACTATTCGATTGACGATCGAAGTACGCCTAAAATATTTTCTTGGAATGCATGTTCAGAGGAGCTTATACGGAAGTTTCAGTTAGCTAATGTCGACTGAATTTACTCTTTCTCGCTTTCATGCAGCAGTGGTACCCGTTGGCTAGGCTGCGGGATCGGGAGCACTTCGACAACATTCTCCGGGCTCGTCATCCAAGCGTCTTGCGTCCCTCCGAGCTTGTCCTGGTGGTGTTTTTCTTTTTCTTTGCTCCGGCCAATTGTTTGTTATGGTAAAACTTATTGTATCTAGATGTTGCTTTATTTATTAAGCGGGACGTAGAATGTCAACTGAATTGATAATGATGAAGGATGCAGAAGTGTCGTGCGGATATAGGTTTGTTGGTTGGCTGGTGTGTATGATTCTATACTAGGACTGGTACTATTTGACTGAAACATGTGTTGTTGAATTCATGACCATTGACATATTGGCCAAAAGGTTGTCTTCGCGTGATTCATCATCCTTATGTATTTTTAGTGTATGTGCTTGTAACATCCTGTAACACTAGGTATTTTTAGTCTCTATGTCTTAAAAAAACCAAGGCTGAACTAAAGACTGTCCCCATTTGGTTTTATAACTCCGATTTTCCAGCATCAACCTGTTCAGATATGTTGCCCGACGAGCTGATCAGAAAACTGTGACACGCAGACGAGGTCTCTAATACTCCCTCTGATCCAAATTAGTTGATTCGAATTTATCTATATTCGAATGTATCTAGCATTAAAATATGTCTACATACATTCGAATCTAGACAAATTCAAGTCAATTAATATAGATCGGAGAAAGTAAGAAAATTCTCGTCATTACTTTTAATACTCTCTCCGGTCCATATTAGTTGACTTGGGTTTGTCAAAATTTGGATGAACCTATATACCGAATAATGTCTAGATTCAACTAAATTTAGAAAAATTTAAGTCAACTAATATGGGTCGGAGGAAGTATGTAAATGTTAGAAGAAAAACACGAAAGAGATTCTCAACTTCACTTAAAAAAATCATGATAAATTTAACACATGACTTCTTGATAAGAACGCAAACCTAAGGTAAAGGAGTTGCAAAACTTCGTATGCTCTGCCCACATTGCAAAAAAATCTCAAGTCGCTCCAATTTTGAAACGAAAGCTTATTACAAGCTCAGGCGTAGTGAACACCCTCACCCTGGATCACCTCTCCAATGCGATAAACAGGACTACTTGATTCTTCGACAATTCTGTCAGCTGCCTCCTTGCTTACTACAAGCACCATTCCGACGCCCATATTGAAAGTTCGCATCATATCCGCGTCTTCAATTTTTCCAACCTATAAGTGACCGGTAAACGCAAGTTCAGGAGCATAAAAACACCACAATAATACACGCAGATGGTTACATATCTAATCAATGGTTTCTTTCCAGGACTTTTCTCCTAAGCACAACTCTAGTAGATCGGTTGTGAACTTGTGATGGTTTGATATTTACCTGTTGAAGCCACTTGAACACAGGTGGCACTTCCCACGATCCAGTAAAGATCTTCGCCCCAAGTCCTTTAGGAAATACTCTCGGGATATTATCAGTGAAGCCACCACCAGTAATATGGGCTAGTCCTTTTACACCACCCTTGCTGATAATCTCAAGCACCTGTTTCATTCAACATAATTATGTTACAAGTTTGGGTATAATATAAAATGAAACCATGGGAAATACGGGTCATTCATCAGCAAAGACTAACCTGCTTAACATAGATGACAGTTGGTGTCATGAGAACTTCACCAATGGTAGTTGTTTTGCCATCATTTCCTGGAAGCTGATCGGTCAAGGAGAGTCCACTTTTGTCTAATACACTAGAAATAAGAATATTTTTTGAGCTATCATTAACCATAAAATAATTCAAGGAAAAAGAACCAAGATCAAAGAAAGAGAATTTGAGCTATGAATCGTCTATTTGAATTTGAGACAAATGAGCTAGATAAATGCAATGTACTCCCTCCGTTTCAAAATATAAGATGTTTTAGGTTTGTGAAGAAAATATATTTAGACTTGTTTTAATGTCTAGATTCATTCCAAACTTAAGTGAACCTATATACTAAAAGTAGTCTAGATACATTTGCTTCACAAAGCTAAAACATCTTATATTTTGAAACAGAGGGAGTACCTTCTAACAAGGGAGAACCCGTTTGAATGAACCCCACTTGAAGGAAGACCAATGAGGATATCTCCCTCAACAATGTTTTTACCGTCGATGACCTTATTCTTCTCCACAACACCCACAGCAAAACCACTTATATCATATTCACCATCCGCATAGAAACCAGGCATCTCCGCTGTCTGTCCCAAAAAAGGCAATAGTCCATACGGAATGTTTCAGGAGAGTAAATACTAATAATTCTACAATGAAATGAATAGTCACAAGAAGTACTGTATTATGGTATTTTCTGTTAAAAACTGCCCATGTACCAAAGATAAAAGGGTACTCAAAACATTATGTTGCAGTTACACTGATGTTCATATATGAGAGATCATTACAAATGACTCAACGAGATTCATTATGTAGAAAGGCTCATCTCAGGAGGTTTTACCTCTCCTCCCCTCAGAGTACAGTCCGCTTGTTCGCATCCACGCATAATTCCCTTGATAACCTATAAAATTCAATTATGCATAGACACCGCTCCATGGCGGAAGACAAAATTAACATAAGCAACAAATATTGTTTTAGGAGAGCAACAACATTCTTAATACCTTCTCTGCAAGATCAACATCAATCTTGCTCGTAGCGAAGTAATCTGCGAAGCCTAGTGGTTTTGCACCTGAAGTTAGGATGTCATTGACACTCATAGCTACCTGCAATGATGAACATGATTGATTAACTCCATGTGATAAATGCAACAAAAAGCGCATATAAATAGTAATTGATCATATACCAGGTCAATTCCAACTGTATCATGAATGCCAGTTTCAAATGCAAGCTTCAGCTTTGTCCCAACACCATCAGTGCTAAGCACAAGGTAATCATCCTCTGCTCAATCCAACCACAGGAAAAACAAATGTTATGAATATGTCATACACATTCATGTCTGCAAGCTGTGTGAACAAGTACTACATGGTCCGAAGCAGCGAATGAATCATAAACTTTTGAAAAAATAAAGGGTAAATGGAGCACCATAGCACAACTGCAATCAACGTAGCAATGCCCCCTTTGCACTTTGGTGGCATATCTGTTAGAGACATACTTAATATTTGGTAGTTAGAGATTACATGGGATTAAATGGAAATTGTTTGTGTCATCTCTAGTAGGCTTTTTGTCCTCTAAGCCCTATACCTCTATATATACGCGTCTGAAAGGCTAAAACACACATCGCATTACACCCATTCCCATCCGATCCTCTATCATGGTATCAGCCGCAAGATCCTAGAACTAAGCTCCACCACTCCCCAACCCCGTAGATCGATCTCCATGATTTCTGCCGGGCTGCGCAACCCGTAGCTAGCTCGTCTCCCCGACCAAGTTGATCGGATGCACATGTGTGAGTCTTTTTATGATCCCTTGATCGGTGGTTGTCTCTAAAGGTCGTTTCAATGGCGTCTTTTTTGGCGGAGCCAGCCGCGATGGGCAATGTCTATTTGCCGCTCCACGGTACTTTTGAAAGGAGTATGAAAAACGACCCTGACAACAGTTCCAACAAGAAACTACATCGACCGAAAGCTCTTTCTAAAGAAAAGGGTGCAGGATCAAGAGATGAAGTGAGCAATGACGACGAATCATACTGTACTCTAAGAGGCCGCCGAAGCCACCGATCCAGGGAGCCATCTTGCGGATCCGGCGCACGAGCTCGGCGCCAGCGTCGATGTCCACGCCAGCACCCTTGTAAGTCATGCCGTCCTCCTCGGTGGAGCTGGAGCAGGCCACGGCGACGCGCCGCTTTCCCGGCGGAAGGCTGACGCGCTGCGGTTGGAGAGAGGGTACCAGGCGGTGAGCTGCCGCCGGGGAAGCCGCCGGCGCGCGAAGGAGGTGGAGGATGCTGTCGGCTGTCATGATTGGGGGCGCCGACGGTTTAGGTTAGGGTTTTTCCTTTGACTTCGTGCTGCCGGGATTACAGGTCCCAGAGAATGACTTATTACTTCCGTAAAAAAATATTTATGAGTTAGTTTTTTTATCCCCTTTTTAGGGAAACTTTTTTTTAATCCATTCGAGAACGGCTCCATAATGCAGTTTTTCTTATGGTACCGCATGCCCTTTTATATAGTTGGGAAAATGATGTCGTTCCCCCGGACGACCATCGTCCGGGTCGACTTGCGTGCGCGCCTTTCAATTCGACGAGGGAGCGAGCCGCGCAGATCAAAAGGACGAGCAGATGGCTTGTGTGGTGTGGTCCTCGCGCAGCACAGAAGCACGTACGACGAGAGCATCAATCAGATCCACGTACATACGGACGGCGGTGACCCAAAGCTCCAGATAGACCATGTGCCGATCAATCGCGCCTGCGTGCTGCCAGCTGCGAACATCGCACTGTGCTCGCCTCGCCAATAGTTGTTGCCACGTTTTGTAGTGGGCCCCTCCTAATACAACCTAATCCCAGTGTTTTCTAATGATCGTACTATGTTTCGTGATACAACGTTTCGGGTTCAGCAGCTCATGAGCGGCACTACTCCTCCCTACTCCTTGCTCCTTACGATAACCAATTTTTGCTACCTGGCCAACGATCGCTGCTGCAAGGGGTACGGGGGCTGCTAGCAAAACTGATGTTGCTATCTGTACGGTGACGGTTTTTTGCTACCGATGCCTCGGTGTCGTCGCTACCGACGGCCAATGGATTTGCTACATATTTTGCTACAATCGTTCTCCTGTTTTTTTTCTAAGACATCTCCAATAAGGTCTCCGACGAGGTGCTCAGAAAAGTCTCAGGCGAAGTAGGTTTTTTTGCTACATTAAAAGAACTTTATTGCTACAAACCTCTTTTGGTTTTGCTACAACAGTGTTAACTTTTTGCTACAAGGTCTACGACGAGAGTCACCAGCAAGTTTTTCCGACGATGTCTCCGGCGAAGTCGGTTTTGCTATATTAGCAAAAAAAAAATTGCTACATGGTCTCCGACGAGGTCTCCGGCAAGACGTTCTATTTCTAAAACAAATTTTTTTTTCTTCGGAAGCAAAAGCGGGAATATATGTAGCAAAAATGGGTGTTTTATAGCAAAAGAGGAATTTATGGGGAAAAAGGTGGACACGTGTCAGCCAATGGACCAGGACGATGGAATCGTTTTTATCGTCTGGGGGACGCTGAGCATCGTCCTTTTAGTTGGGTCACACTATTCATTTTGACATTAGAGCAACTCCAAGGAAATGGGCACCCTATTTGTCCTCATTTATTTGTTCATATTGTCCAAAGTAAACTTCAAGAGGATCCGATTGTATAGTATGTTTATTTTTCACAATTTGTCTTCATCCCTTATTTCTTTCCCTAATATATGCAGGAGGAATGGGAATTATCTATCATGAGTGGGCAAAGTCCACTTGTTCGTGTGGTCCATTGTCAGGCTCACCAACCCATCCGCCTATCTGGCTAAGAGCATCTCTAGCAGATGCCTTAAAATGGTCAAACTTATAAAATAATCGTCAGTTTACGTTTGGTTGCAAAAAATGACACGAATAAACCCTTTATATCAATCAAACCCTTAAAATATTTTAAAGGGCCCTTTATTTGGAACCCCCGAATCCTTATATCTATGGTTTTGGACGAAATTTTTAAAGGGCACCACAAACCGGTCAATGCTGCCCAACTACCATAACAGTCACCGGAATGCCGGAGCGTCGCCGCCGGACTCGCCGGAATCCGGCAAAATCCCGCCGAAGAGTTTGTAATCTGGGAATATTGTTGTCAATTTCACACTGCTTGTCTCAAAACAGACTTATTTCTGGCCAAATCGCCAGAGAGGGCGACGACGGTGGCCATAGCTGGACCTCGAGATGGGGCGGGCAGGCATGAACTAGGCGGCTAGGCGGCACGGAGCGCCGCTAGCGGCTGGACGGCACAGGGGAGGGCGCCGGCGGGCGGGCGAGCAGCCGTGACAGGTGGCGCGCGAGTTGGTGGGCAGCGGGAGCGGTCAACGAACATGCGGCGGGAGCGCGCGGCGAAAGCGTAGCGCGAGCAGCCAGGAGGCGGGTGTTCTGCGACGGGCGTGCGGGCGCGCTGGCGTGCAGGGTGCGAGCGGTCAGGGCTAGGAGGAAGAAGTTGTGAGGAAAAAATAGGAAATGTCTTTTTACGGTTTCTTCTGCGGGTTCTGTTCTATCCGGATCTTTTTCACACCCTAAAACAGGGTTTTCATGACCCTTATATGTGTTTTAAGCACCACGGTTTGAAGGAGTCTGCTAGAGATGCTCTAAGGACATGCACCTTCATAAGAGCCATCAACATCACTTTGTTATCTTGGTGTGAACCCAGTCAAAAAACATAAGTTAGTTGCACCATCATTGTTCGAAGCTAAGTACATTGTTGCTAGCGGCGGGGCGTGCCAGGAATGTGGCTCGGCAGGCTGCTAGGTGATCTTCATAAGAAATAAGCTGGGATGATAATTTTCAGGATTCATAATTTGTCGGCGATACCATTGAGAAAAAAACCAAGTTACCATGATACAAAAGCCAACACACTGATACCCGACATCCTTACATCCAGGGATGCACTGGAGAAGGCTCAGTTGCTATGGAGCATATGTAAGCACCAAAGATCAATTAACTAATATTCTCAAAAAGGCTCTCGGCAAGAACAAGTTCATAGAAATGAGGAAGCCTGTTGAGATTCAGGCCGTGAAATAGCACATCAAGAATATGGAGGCGAATGCTATTTTTTAGTCTTGTTGTGCATTGTGTTTCATGTACTTTGTTTTTCAGTTCAATGTCACGCCTAGATAGTGTCTCATAAAATCATAATGTGTTCGATCTCGCCGTGAATCATTTCGAGTACTAGTAAACTCGACGCCGTCTTGTTCACCATGTGGCATCTTAGTGTGTGTGTGCGTGTTTTTTGATTGGTTACCATCTACTTCCTCCATTTTAAAATATAAGATGTTTTAGATTTGCGAAGCAAATATATCTAGACTATTTTTAGTAGGAATATATAGGTTCACTAAGGTTTGGAGTAAATCTAAGCACTAAAATAAGTTTAGATACATTTTCTTCACAAACCTAAAATATCTTATATTTTAAAACGGAGAGAGTAGTTACGTGAGAATGTAAAGATCGTGTCCGAACTAACCTGTTGGGGATCACTCTATTGTGAATAAAAGAAGGACGTGAAAACCACAATTAAGGCGCCGCAAAAACCACTCTCGCGTTCAAGTGTGTTCATCATCCCCACTATGACCTCATTGTGTCTGTCCACTAAATTTGCTAGTCTGACTCTGGCATCTTCTATATCTAAGGCTGGTTATAGTGGGAGTAACTTTACTAGTAACTAAAAGTCCAAGTCAGTATTTTTGCTTATGTGACAATGATTTAATGAAGCTAGAGATGAATTGAGTAACTAGCTATGTTACTGTAACATCACACATAACAAGGCAAAGTGTGTCTACAACCTAATTAATATGGCATTGCATGTTATCACCATAAATTATTTCCCACTATGAAGGTAGTAACTTAGACTAGTAACATATGCATGTTACTACTCTAAGTTACTCCCCACTATGACTAGCCTAAATAGCAATCCCCACTACCCTATTTTCCTGGCTTCTCGTGGAGCCACGTCGCCCTCTTTTTCCCGTGTGGAGAGCCTCGCCTCGATGTTGTTAGTCAACCATCGCTCACAGTAGGTCCTCGGTCGCCGCGACCTTCCGTCGTCCTCGCCACGACTATTCCCACCGCGACGTAAGGCCTCCTCATAAATGCTCCTCATAAATTTCCTATTATTCAACAACTGGAAACTGCTCGATAGAGCTCATCCGCCGCGACCGCCGTGTCGAGGTTAAAAACCAGCCCATCATACCACCTGCATCAACCATGGCAGCCTCCTCGCGCCACAAACTCCACCAGCGACCTCCACGCTGGTACCTTCCCGTTCCCCGTTCTAATTCCCACGATTTTGCTTGGATTGATTGGATTATTCCTACTACCTCAATGTATTGTTCCAGTCTGGCAGGTTCAGCTCTGGCCGGATTTGATTCCCCTCATTTTTCTTGGATTGATTGGATTCTTCCTACTACCTCAACGTATTGTCCCAATATGGCAGGTTCAGCTCTGGCCAGATTTGATTGAATTCTGCCCTGTATCCGATCTTATTGGATTCGATTTTGCATTCAAGTTGAGATCTGGATGAACTTGATTTCTTTGGAATAAGATTGGATTCTCGATTCTGTCCATACACCTGATTGATTTGGATTTGATTTAATCGATTTTGCCTGCAGGTTGAACTACGGCTAGATATGTTTTGCTTGGATTTATTGGTTTGGGTCTGTACGCTCAACATAGGAATCATCGACCATCACCTGTACTACCTGCAGAAGCTGCAGAACACCTTCTTTCATTGATATAATCCAACTGGAGAACTTGAACTTCATAGTGTCAAACGACTTAAGCAAGAGTACGCATGTCCCCTCATATCACATACCAAGTATCACATTCGCCATTCCCCATTTGTTTATCCTCAAACAACATTCTAGACAACAACGTAACAATGTTGCAGAAAAAATCTGAGAAAGGGAACATCTGGTGCGTGTAGTTGTCCCTTCTATCTTCCCCTAAAATTTAATTATCACATGTTCCCTTCGAATCTCCCCTGAAATTTATTTATCACGTGTTCTCTTCAAATCCCCTCTGAAATTTATTTGTTACATATAATTTGCTCCCCTTAAATATTCCATTAAATGCATTTAAAAAATATATTGACTAGAGACCAAAATAACACCGTTTGCTTCCTTTTTCAGTGAACGACGGCGGCCTCTGGTGACCAAGTAGTGTGCTCCTTGGGGTCACATATTGAAAATCTCGATCTCTTCTTTACCATGTTTTAAGTAATCTATTCCCCTCCTTCTGATCTAATACTATCCAGGTTTGTTTTTCTTTATATTCCATTCCTTCCATGCAATGTTCTATGTTTATTTTTACACTATCCTCACAAATTCTACGACAATATTTTCTTACACAAAGACAGCGGTGCTCCTTCATTATATTAAGGAGGAATACATGGTTTGCAGAAATTACATAACAAGACAGAAGAATAAACTGAAAATATAACAACTAGGCGGGTTGCGGGGGAAACTCTCTAAAGATCGGCAGGTTTCTTACGCCTCTCATGGCTAGCAAGCTGAAGAAAAATTATGGATAGAATAACTACATCAGCGTCACACCCATGAATCAGTGTGGATCAAGGGGCTTCCAGGCAAACAGTTTTAAGTTATGACTCCATCTAATTTTCTTAACTGTGAATTGCTTCAACTTAGTAGGGATTTTAGTACTATCCAGTATTTTTCCTGGATTGTGACGTACAGTTGTAGATCAATTTTATATGATAGTACATCTTATTCGTTGAAGTCAAAACGACTTTGAAGTACTGTCCATAATCGTTTTCTCAAAATTATTCCTTTGTTAGTTTATATTGCTTTTCTAAAGCAATTTTTTATGATTCTCAATTTTCTTGACACGGTCAGCCTTTTTTCCGATTCTTCTTACCAAAGGTTGCACCGCATCAAAAAAATATTTATTTACATATTTATTAATGGGTTATGCTAACTACGTTTTGGCAACCGGCTCATAAACATCTTTTCTGTGAATTGTACACAAAATCTCAATAACTGATGGTCTTCAACATAGGGTTTTCGCAGCAACGCGCGGGGTATCATCTAGTGTAACTAATACCTTAATCCTAGGGTGGACAAAAAGGGTTTAACCGGTTTGGGTTAGTTCAACTTTTTGAACTAGATTAGAAGTCTTGATTGAGTTTGTTAAGGAAAATGAACTGGCTCCACCTTTTACGGTTTGGATAGTTTGTCCGGTGTCAGTTCTTGCCGAGGCCTACTTAAGCCCATGGTATGGTCTCTTTTAACTTCTATTTCCCTCACTCCCATGCTCTTGCTATTGGTAGTTCACATTAATATTTGTGATGTTCAGTAGAGGCATGTTAGCAATATACGCGATTAGATCATTGCACAAAGTAGACGGAGAAGATGATATTTAGTAACACAGTTCGGCAAAGCCTACATCTGCAAGGCATGTTTTACGGGCGCTCCTCCCCTGGTACTATAATCAGAGTACCGTCGACGACAAGCCCGTCACGGTGTACAGACACATCAGATCTACAAAACATCAATCCGGTCCGGCGCCCCTGCCACGAGCACCGGACCGTCCCCGAAACTCGATCTTGTGTCAAACCTGTCTTGCGTCTAGTCTATTTTAGCTACTCCTGGTGCCTTTATATAATAGGCCAGGTTACAAGTGTCCGACTCAAACACCTAATCCTACCGCGTAGTCCAAGTCCAACTGTAGCCTATACACATATCCGACACTATTACAACAATCTCCACCTTGGCGAATATGTTGCCAATGTAATCGCCGTCTTCGCGCAAACACCTCAGTGTATGTTGAACTTGGTTTTCTTGTTGCTCAGTTGTATAAGCCGTCGTCCGAGCCCTCACCGGACTCGGTCGCCCCAGCTGATCCTACCGCCTTGATACGTCGGAAACATATCTATAAGTTTTGATGTTCCATGCTTGTTTAGTATCTACTTTGCGTTGCTTTATCTACACTTTGAGGTGTTTTTATATCTTTTTTGGAACTAACCTATTAACAAGTTGCCACAGTGCCAGTTACCTGTTTTCTTCTGTTTTTTGTTCCAGAAACGCAGAAAATCAATATTTTCGGAATTAGACGGGACAAAAGCCAAAGTAAATATTTTACCATGGACGTCACGAAGTCCAGAGGGGAGACGGAGAGGCAAGCCAAGGACACCCCCCTAGGCGCGGGTGGGCCCTACCCCGCGCCTGGGTAGAGTGTGGGCCCTCTGTCCGCCTCCCAACCTTGCCTCCTGCGTCTATAAGAAGCCCACGGGGAGAAAACCCTAAATAATCCATCATATTTCCAAAGGGGGGATTCGGAGGACAGAAAGTCTCTGTTCCGGCACCCTGCCGGGACAGGGAAGTGCCCCCGGAGCCATCTCCATCGATCTCCATCACCATCTTCATCACCGTTGCTGATTCTCATGATGAGGAGGGAGTAGTTATTCCTAGAGGCTAAGGGATCTACCGGTAGCTATGTGTTCATCTCTCTCTCTATGCATGATCTTGTTGTGGTCATGAGCTTTGTAATCAAGTAGATCTACCTTGCTACTCAAGTTCTTCAATAGATCTCTGCTCTCCCCATGTGTGTGAAAGTGACAGCGTGCACGCTATGGTGCCACTTAGGTTTGATTCTACATAAATACTCATCGTGCTTTAATAGATCTATGCTTTTCCCCACGTGTGTGAAAGTGACAGCGTGCACGCCGTGTGTGGCACTTAGGCTAGACTACATATATATATTTGTTAGGAGTTATATTTAGAGTTGGATGTATTTATGAAATTATGCTGTTTGTTGGAACCATCTAGTGCTCAAGGTGACAGTGTGGGGTTATCTAGATTGGGGAAGGAAGACTTTGCGGTGTGCTGTTATAGCCCTACTATGGATTAGAGTGTCCAGCAGGAGAGTAATTAAGAGTAGTATCATGAAGAGAGGATATTTATATGAGAGAGTGTTCACTAGTGAAAGTATGATCTCTAGGCCTTATTTCTAAACATTGAAATACCGTTTGCATCTAGATCTGTTGCATGTTTGCTTGCTTCCAGTCTTTACCTCACCGTCAAGCTATTTTCTGGCACCGTTACCACTTGTATTTCACTATCTCTTCGCCGAACTAGTGCACCTATATAACTGACAAGTGTATTGGGTGTGTTGGGGACACAAGAGACTTCTTGTAACTTGCTACTGTTCTACAAACCTCTATACTTGGAGGCCCAACAACTGTCTACAAGAATAGAAGTGCGTAGACATCAAGCTATTTTCTGGCGCCGTTGCCGGGGAGGTAAGGTAAAGGTACTCACATCCTCCGGTGTGAGTTCTCGAAGTTATTTCCTTTAGATTCTGCAGTTTTGTCTTTTTTTTCTTGTTTTCACTAATTAGGCTTAATGGAAAACAACAACAAAAATTAGAGAGCTCTATAGTATCTATCTTGAGTTAGGACATGAAGTGTTTGAAGAGAAAATTAAGAAATCTATGAAACTTTATTTGCATGCTAATAGCAATGTTATTAGTATGAATTCTTTGGACACCATTATTGCTAATGCTGTGGAAACGTCTACGCTTGGGGAAGCTAGTTTTTATGAAAATGATCTTTTTAGTTCCCCAGCTTTGGAAGATAGCTATTTTATTTCTTATGATGATACCAAACCTCCAATATATGATGATTACAATGATGAATATGATATTTTTAGTCCACCTACTATTGAGGATAAAATTTATTGTAATTAAAATATGCCTCCTATATTTGATGACTATGGTGATGAGAATACTAATGATAGCTATTTTGTTGAATTTGCTCCCACTACAATTAATAAGAATGACAATGCTTATGTGGAGAGTAATTATCATTTTATGCATATGGCTCATGATAAGAATATTTTATGTGATAGTTATATTGTTAATTTTATTCATGATGCTACTGAAAGTTATTATGAGAGAGGGAAATATGGTCTTATGCATCTCAAAAATATTAAGTTCCCCCTCTTTATGTTAAAAGTCTTGAAGTTACATTTGTTTTGCTTTCCTATGCTTGTTGCTTTGTGCTTTCATGACTTGTTTCTTTACAAGATTCCTATGCATAGGAAGTGGGTTAGACTTAAATATGTTCTCAATTTGCTTCTTGATGCTCTCTTTTGTTTCAATTCATATTTCTTATGTGAGCATCTTCTCAAACTATCAAGCCTAACTTAAAGGCGTTAAAGAAAAGTACTTGTTGGGAGATAACCTAAGAGTTTTCTTGAGTCTTGGAAGTTATTACCTCTATAATAACCTCTACTTATCCTTTTTGTTTGATTTTTTATGCCAAGAATGACCTCTAACGAGAGGGAAGTAAGATTTGGGGAGTTGCTGTCCCGAAACAGATTTCTGTCCTCCACCATAAAAATTCGTGAGGAGTCTATGTAAGTCCGATTGAGCTGAAAATATACGAATAAATCTCCCAATATGTTAGCTAACTTTCGTTAGTTCAGCAATTTTTTATTTGAGCAACAGAAGATCTTTGAAAAAATCGGTTTCTACCTGCTGGTCTGTTTTGACAGATTTCTGCCATTATTTGCATTTGCTTCTTATTGATTCATTTTTGGGTTATTTTTGGGAAATTGAGCTTTTTGAAGGAGTTTCTACAGTAGCTTGTGTCTTTAGTGAAAGTTTTTCTGTTTTGAAACTAAACCCAAAGGTCTATTATCTTTTAAATACACTAATGTTGCTAATGAAGATTGTGTGAAGTTTTGTATGAAGGAAAATTTGCAGGTGTAGAGAAAGAATGATGTAATGAGATGAAGAATGGACAAAAGCTCAAGCTTGGGGATGCCACCCGTGTCATCCCAAGAAATATTTAAGAGGTACAAGTGTCAAAGCTTGGGGATATCCAAGGCATCCTCTTCTTCATCAATAAAAATCTCAGGTCTTTCTAGACACTTTGTTTTTATTGTTTCATGCATTGTTGTGTTGTTCTTGGAGCGTCTTAGTTTTCGTTTTTGGTTTCGTTTGCTTAGTTTGCTTGAGTAAGTTGGTTGGTTATACCACACTTCTTTTGGAGAAAGACACACTCTGTTTCCATTGCCTAGAACACTCTAGTTTTCACTCTTATTGTTTTGTGAGTGTTCACTTTTGCTAGCACTGCGTTCAGCCTTAGTTTTCTTGTGCTTTCGGTTTAGAACTTTTTAGTTCTTCTTTGTGGATTTGTGAGACAAGCTCACTGATCTTTATTGATTTTTATCTTTGTGAGTTGTTTCAAATAAGTTGTTTGGTGTTGGAAAAGAGTAGAAAGTTTCATGCTTATAGTGGTACAAAAGGGAGCTTGTTTTGACGGTGGCTTAGACTTTATCATGTCATGCTAGATCTTGTTTTGACCTTATGCTTAGTGATTACTGCTGTAGCATGACTTGTTCCAAACAATTTAGAACGTGTTTGGTTCGCACATTTTTGGCCGGTAACCCATTACACTGTAATCTCAAACTGTTATTCTTGTTTGGTTCGTTTTGACCGTAATCAAGTTCCCTATAAACAAGTTACACCGTAAGTCAAATCTGATACCGGCCTCCCCCCACCGGAAACGGATCCTGTTACCACTAGAAAGCCTCTGGGCCCGATCCTGTCCTCCTCCAGCGCTATCCTTCTCCGCCAAGTTGCGGCGATGGCACCGGCGCCGGTGGTGTTCAAGCCCCCAGATTTCCCATCGATGTGCTCTAGTAACAGCAGCGATAGCGACGACATGACCACCATCGATCTCCTCTCCTGCTTGGCACAATCCCCCTTTCCAGATCCCCAAATGTCGTCGTTCTCCTGCTCATCAGGCGTGCTCCTCCTCTTCCCTGCCATCCACCACTCCTTCGCACATATTTGTATTTTGGTTAGACTTTCTCTTCTTCTCCACCATGTGAGCATGTTCGTGTGAGGTTGCGAGTCTATCCGTTTCCCTTACCTGTGTGAACCAAACAGATTTGGACTTTTCCCCATTCCATTACCAGTACCCCCGTAATCTGATTCCAATACCATTTATGTTAACGAAGCTGAACCAAACATGTTCTGAGATTGCTTAATGTGCCTTGAAATAATCATGCGTTGTTTTAGCATACAAAAGCATAGTATTGTGGTATTCTCCTTTGATGCTTTGTTTGGGTTGACTTGGCACATGCTCACACCATGTTATGACTATGAACCGGTCACCTTAGCCTTTATGATCATTTAGTCCTTGTCTTGTAGTACCACTCTTTGCTTTGATTGGTAATGTTTTGTCGCTCTCCATGATTATAGCCATTATTGCTCTCTTAGTTAGTTGCTCCCAGTCTTTTGCTAGCCTCCACTTGTATGAGTAATCTCTACTCATGCTTCCAACTCCCAAGAAACCAAGTTATTCCAAATTGTCCACTATAAATTCCTATGCATGGTGTGTTCCAAGTATATTCTTGTTTTCAGCTATCTTCCAATTAAAAACTATTTTGTTATGTGAAAACTTAGTGATTAAATCCCTCACAAACTTGATGGCACGCTTTATATTCCTTTCCCCTAATAAACTTGAACCATTGTGTCATCTATGTTGTATATGCTAGCACTTATACGTTGGAATTAGCAGAACCATGCTGTCATGAGGAACGTTTTCAACATTGCACTTGTACTTTGTACTTAGTTGATATCATGCTCTTTTGTTTATAGATGTCACCGGTGTGAAATAAAGAGGAAACTTGTAAGTACATGGAGTATGTATTTTGTGTTAGAGAAATGCCTGAGCCGCTAACCTAAGCCCGCCTAATTATGGTGGAAACTTACAGCATCACCATAGTGAGCTATCTATGAGGCATCCTCAATAAAAAGCTATGCATATAGTAAATAAAAATATCGCTGAGATGCTCATTGTCTGCTTGCCTTATAATTTTGGTTATGGGATAGCTCTTGTACCATGTGCAAGGGGTGCCCCATTGGCGGTTCTCTATGATATGCATGTACTTACAATGACAAGAACTTACAGGTGACTGAAGTTGAGTAGCATGAGGTGTGGCCCTCGTATTCAAGGGACTTGAGATTGCTAACTTATACTTTGTCAAGCACATACTACATAGTTTATTCACTTTAACCTTAACCACTTTAAGATGCTTATGATAGGGGCGATGAGGGTTGAAAGCTAACAAGTACCATAATTTTTGGAAGATCTTTTTGAAACTTGAAATCTCTTCTTTCCTTTATAAAGGGCCTTTATTCCACTATTATATTGAGTCTCCACCTTCTACCGTTAGGTACCACTAAGAGAGCATAGTTGTCATTCTGTGTGTAGTGTCCCAAAACTTATTGATTGATGCATATTGTGATATTACTTGTTCTTGTGCTATTTGTTTCTAGTCACCATTCTGAACTTTGAAGGTGTCCTATGCATCTATTTGCTACTCTATGAGGGACAAGCTGAATGCCACTATGCCATGTTTTCTGTATGTGAAACAAACAAAAGTTTTTCAATGCATGTTATTCATGATCTTTGTTTGTAGACTTTCATGTTGCATGCATAGTTACTATGTCCTATTGTTAGAACTCCATCTTTCATGCACATGTTTAGAGTTCTTTGATCCCAGCTTTCAATGCTTGCAAATGTTTTGATCTTGGTTTTGACCATTGTTCAAAAAATAGGCCGAATCAGCGATTAATAGGCCGATTAATCTCTACTAGGGACCTGACCGTGTCGATTACCACTAATCGTTTGTATTAATCGTTTAGCCCGATTAATAGGTCTGACACTCCGATTACTAGGTATGTTCCCGATTAACCACTACACTTGGTCAAAAAGGGTGCAAAATTATCAACACATATCGCCCATCCATCCGCTAGCCCACCCCAATGAAATAGGTTTTGCGAAGCTCCAGCACGATCCCTGCCTCCAGGAGCTTGATTTTCGCCATCACCAACCAGTTCCTTGTCATTGTTGGCCACTTCATCGTAGTTGTCGATCAAACCTCAGATACAAGAGCTCGAGCGCCTTGAGGATCTCATCCAGGAGCTTAAGGATGTCTTTAATAGGGTAGATGGTTGAGTTGCAAGAGGATTCATACGTGTTTTAGGTGCTAATTTTTGTAGGCTGCACCAATTAATAGCCGACCGATTAAATCAGTTAATCGTCCGAATTCCGATTAGTCGCTACTCCTAAGCCAACCGAGCAGTTAACGATTACCGATTTCCTTACCATTGGTTTTGACGGTGCATGTCACCTCAAAAATTATTCTTTTATCACTTACCTACTCGAGGACGAGCAGGAGTTAAGCTTGGGGATGCTTGATACGTTGAAAGCGTATCTATATTTTTTGATGCTCCATGCTTGTTTAGTATCTACTTTGCTTTGCTTTGTCTACACTTTGAGGTGTTTTTATATCTTTTCTGGAACTAACCTATTACCAAGTTGCCACAGTGCCAGTTGCCCGTTTTCTTCTGTTTTTTGTTCTAGAAAGGCAGAAAATCAATATTCTCGGAATTGGACGGAACAAAAGCTAAAGTCAATATTTTACCGTGGGCGTCACGAAGTCCGGAGGGGAGACGGAGAGGTGAGCTAGGGCCACCACACCCCCTAGGCGCGGGTGGGCCCTACCCCGTGCCTGGGTAGGGTGTGTGCCCTCTGTCCGCCTCCCAACCTTGCCTCCTGCGCCTATAAGAAGCCCCCAGGGAAAAAAACCTAAATAATCCATCATACTTCCAGAAAGAGTTCCGCAACGCCACCGCCACTGAAGGGGAGATTCAGGGGACAAAAAGTCTCTGTTCCGGCACCCTGCCGGGATAGGGAAGTGCCCCCGGAGCCATATCCATCGATCTCCATCACCATCTTCATCATTGTTGCTGATTCTCATGATGAGGAGGGAGTAGTTCTTTCTCGAGGCTAAGGGCTCTACCGGTAGCTATGTGTTCATCTCTCTCTCTATGCATGATCTTGTTGTGGTCATGAGCTTTGTAATCAAGTAGATCTACCTTGCTACTCAAGTGCTTCAATAGATCTCTGTTCTCCCCATGTGTGTGAAAGTGACAGCGTGCACGCCATGGTGGCACTTAGGCTTGAGTCTACATAAATACTCATCGTGCTTTAATAGATCTATAATTTTTCCCACGTGTGTGAAAGTGACAGCGTGCACGTCGTATGTGGCACTTAGGTTAGACTACATATATATTTGTTATGAGTTATATTTGGAGTTGGATGTCTTTATGAAATTGTGGTGTTTGTTGGAACCATCTAGTGCTCAAGGTGCCAGCGTGGGGTTATCTACATTGGGAAATACGGACTTTGAGGTGTGCTGTTATAGCCCTACAATGGATTAGAGTGTCCAACCGGAGAGTAGTATCATGAAGAGAGGATATTTATATGAGAGAGTGTTCACTAGTGAAAGTATGATCCCTAGGCCTTGTTTCTAAACATTGAAACACCGTTTGGATCTAGATCTGTTGCATGTTTGCTTGCTTCTAGTTTTTACCTTACCGTCAAGCTATTTTCTGGCACTATTACCACTTGTATTTCACTATCTCTTCGCCGAACTAGTGCACCTATACACCTGACAAGTGTATTGGGTGTATTGGGGACACAAGAGAGTTTTTGTATCTTGATTGCAGAGTTGCTTGAGAGGGAATACCTTTGACCACTTCCTCCCTGAGTTCGATAAATCTTGGGTAATCCACTTAAGGGAAACTTGCTGCTGTTCTACAAACCTCTGCACTTGGAGGCCCAACAACTGTCTACAAGAATATAAGTGCGTAGACATCATGCCTCATCGTGCTCCTCTTCGGCTCCACGTGGAACGATGCTCACACACACCTTGTACAGGTTATTCCTAGTCCTTCTGCCCTTCAGCACCAGCTTCTTGTTCTTCTTGACCCGCATAGACAACTTGTCCCTATCAATACGATATGAATAACCGTTGTCATGGAGTTCTCCCAGTGAGATTAGATTCTTGCGAGCCCTCGGCACATATCTAACATCCTGGAGCACCATTTCACCACCATCTTTAGACTTGATCTTTATATATCCCATGCCCATGATGCGCTGAGGCGCACCATCGACTTGATAGACAGCTCCAAAATCACCAGACTTGTAGGTAGAGAACCACTCCTTGTTAGACGTCACATGATAAGAGCTCCCTGAATCCAACATCCACACCTCATCGAACAATTCGCTTACCAAATCCAGAACTTCACTATCAGAATCATCTGGAGATTTAACAGTAATATTTGCAGCTCCATCAGCCTTATACGTTGGACAAAACCTCCTGATATGACCCCACTCCTTACAATGATGACACTGTGGCTTTCCCTTCTTTTTCTTGCCCTTCCCACCATGATTGCCCTTGACCACCAGCCCTTGTCCATCACTAGCACCAGCGGAAGCACTTTCTTCGGAAGTCTTTTTTTCACGTTGATCATATGATAACAACGCAGTTTGTACCTCGCTTGAAGTGATGCTTGACTTGCTGTATGTCAGGGTAACCATCAAACTCTTGTAGGATTTTGGCAATGAAACAAGCATGAGCAAAGCCTTGTCCTCATCCTCCACCTTGGACCCAATCCTCTCCAGATCCGAGACCACACGGTTGAAGGTATTGATGTGTTCAGTAAGGTTCGCCCCCTCTTGCATCATCATCCCTACAGTGCCTACTTCAGATACAACTTATTGAGTGCAGTCTTGTTTAGGAACTGATCCTCCAACGTCTCCCAGATTGCACTCGGCGACTCCTCGTTCATCACATGGTACAGGACCTGATCAACTAGGCTCAGCCATATAGTACTGGCCGCCCTGATTTGCATCCCAGCCTAGTCATCAGCGTCCAACTTTGCAGGCTTCACCGCATCAGTCTTGATTGTCCTCAGGAGTCCCTGCTGTCCCAGAAAATCCTTGACCCTCGACTGCCAAAGCGGGAAGTTTCTAGTACCATCGAACTTCGTCACCTCGAACCTGGTGGAAGACATCGCGTCCTACCGCTGCTCTCCCACGAACAGCCACCGATCATATCGTTTAGGTCAGGACGATCCAACCGACCAGAGCCTCTCCTTCGGTTCAGCAAAGCCTTCTTGCGTGCGTCGCCTCGCCTCCAAAATTCCGTGCTCGAACTTAGGGCAAAACAACTCATAAGCTCTCCGTTGCCTCCTCAGCCCTCCTTTTATTGACCTCGAGATAGTTCGGATCTATCTCCACCTTCAAACCGAACTATACGTGACTCTCTTTCCTAAGCTCCAAGCCAGGCCTTGCGTCATCCAACTCGGCCTTCCTTGTTCCGTGTGCGCACCATAATAGAGTCGGTCCACGCCGTGTCGAATCGAAACCGTGTTGGACTCCACCAGATATTCCGAATCTTAGAGTCCACAGTCGCACGTCTATTTACGTGCCTTAGAGACCATAACCGTCACGACATCAGAACACGTCGGGTCCTTGGCATATTGCACCTGGTCTCCTTTCGTCGGGCCGGCCTCTCCGGTTGAACCGGACGGTCTGACCGCTCGAACCATGTTGCGCCGCCACAGTCGGTACGATCTCCCCCAACTTGCGCGCCAAGCTATCCAACCGACGGTGCCTGCCAATTGGACCTGCTTCGACGACATGGCCGCCTCGCGTCGTCATGCCCGCGATCAATGCCGTCCTTTGTTGATGGTGTTCCGCTCGCTCCGTCCTCCGCTCGACAGAAGCACGCCACCCACCAGAACCTCCATCGCCTCGTCTTTCTCTACGATCATCCGCACCATGAATCCGATCTTGTAACCTGATGGCTCTGATACCACTTGTTAGCAATATACGCGATTAGATAATTGTAGAAAGTAGACGGAGAAGACGACGTTTGGTAACGCAGTTCGGCAAAGCCTACATCTGCGGGGCATGCTTCGCGGGCGCTCCTTCGCTGGTACTATAATCAGAGTACCGTCGACGACAAGCCTGTCACGGTATACAGACACATCAGATCTACAACACGCCACGCCGGTCCGGTGCCCCTGCCACGAGCACCGAACCGTCCCTGAAACTCGATCTTGTGTCTAACCTGTCTTGCGTCTAGTCTATTTTGACTACTCCCGGTGCCTTTATATAATAGGCCAAGTTACAAGTGTTTGACTCAAACACCTAACCCTACCGTGTAGTCCAAGTCCAACTATAGCCTATACACATATTCGACACTATTACAACAAGGTAGATAAGGCCAGGTTCTACAAGCTCACGAATGAATGAAACCTATGAGTTTGAGTCCAAGTACTTGTGTTTATACTCATATTTTTTTTGACAAAATGTTACTGGTATATATGCTCCTTGTTTGTCATGTTTTGATTTTTTTTGTTCGTCCTCCCGCCAACTCGCTTGACGACGGGCATGGCATGCTCGTTTTAAAAGATTAGCTCCAAGTCTTCAACTGACGTCTTGGTAGCCAACTCGCTTGACGACGTGTCAACAGCGTTTTCTTCTTTGGGACCATGTTGATTCACGTTAGCACCGCCGCTAAGGGCGCACCTTCGCCTTCATCCTGCAACACCGTGTCCGTCGCTACCCCTAGATCCCGGCCAACACCGCCCTGGTCCAGCAGCCGCCGGCCCCGAGCATGAAACCACCTCTCCACGCAGCCCTCCTCGCCATAGCATGGTGTCGCCACCGCGGCGAGCCGCGCCACCAAGCCGGACGCCGCCACGCCCCGCGCGCCGCCGCCGGTCGCCGATCTTGGCCCGTGCCTAGATCTGGCGAACCAGGGGGAGAAGAGGGGCCCCGCCGCCACCGACGCCGAGCGGCTTTGCCGCCGGGCCGGCAGCAAGGAGGAAGGAGCGGAAGGGAGTGGGCGGCCCGGCGGCGGCGCTAGGGTTCCCCCGATCGCTCGCGGGAGGGACACAGGAGGGGTACGGCTAAAATGTCATCGACCAATGACAAAACCAGTACGTGTATCGTGCAAAGAATCTAAATGTGGTACTATTAGATCGTACTATTAATTAACTTTTGTAGAAATGAGTTTTGAATGTAAATACTCCCTCTGTTTCATATTAACTGTTAAAGATTTGTCTAGGTGCAAACATTTTAGTGTTTAAATACGTGTGGATATAACAAATATGCGATAGTTAATATGAATCAGAGGTGTTATTGTATTAGTATGTCGGGTCTAAAATTCGACTTATGAGCATAAACGTACTATTTTGTACGTGATACTATAATCTTGAGCGTAAGGAGCGGTAGCCTCCTGAAAGGATACGGATGTCTCCTAGAGGGGGGTGAATAGGCGATTAAAACTTTTCCTAGAGTGGCTCAACAAAGGCGGAATAAAACTAGTGTTTACTTTGTAAAGCACAACCTAGAAACAAGTAAGGTTCACCTATGTGCACCAACAACTTATGATAAGAAATACAAGCAACAAAGTGATAGCAAGATATATAGTAGTTCAAGCACAAACGCTATCATAATGTAAAATGCATAAGTAAAGAGCTCGGTATAGAGATAACCGAGGCACGCGAGGACACCGATATTTTACCGAGTTCCTCCCAACATGGAGTACGTCTTGTTTGGAGAGGGGGTGGTATCAAACCACCAACGCCACAAAAGGCCTCCCTTATTCTCCGGTAATCTCACCCCAATGGGATCGATCCACACTTCCACTATCGGTGCACTTGTCGGTGGCAACCGGAACCTCTCACAAGGTTGGGGCACTTCTCCACAACTTAATTGGAGGCTCCCAACAAACGCCATAAAAGGCCTCAACAAAACAAGGCCACAATACCACCAATGCCACAAAACCGTCTAGGGTTCCAAGAACCCAAGAGGGACAAGCTCCAATGAGCAACTCAAACCAAATCCTCCGAGGAGAACTCAAACCGATGCACCAAATGCAAATGGCAAGAACACCACAAAGATACTCAAATCCCTCACTCTCAAGTTCCAACAAAGCTACTAAAGCTATTGGAGGAACAAGAGAGGAGGACTCAAAGAGAGACACAAAATCCCCTAAAATCTAGATCCCCAAAGATACACTCACAAAGAGATGAATCGGTTAGGTCAAAACGTAGATCTAGATCATCTCCAACAACCACTTAAATATATGCAAGAATCAATGGAGGGGTGTGTAGAAATCAAGCTCAAAGAGTAAGCAAATGGGGGCAAAGCTTAGACAAAAGGAGGAGTGAGAAGTAGACCTAAACAATAATGGACAAAGTCTATTTAAAGGGTCGGGCTAAATCTGCCCGTTGGGGCAATTTTCTGAACGGTCCGATACTACCAGAATTTACCGGTAATACCGCATGTGACAGGAAAACCAAACAGCAGCAAGTCAGAGCAACCGCGGTGCAGCAGGTGCGCGTGAGGTGGGGCCAGCAGGCGAGCGGCAGCACTGCGGTGCAGCAGCTCGCAGGGCAGTGGCAGCAGCGCGCGGGCCCAGCTGAGCGGGGCCAGGCGGTGGCAGCAAGCCACGCAGTAGTTGCGCAGCGCTGGCGAGCGGCAGCAGCAGCGCATGCAAGCGGCAAGGCGCGCGCACGCGGGCGAGTAGCGCGGGGCCCAGGCGGTCAACGCAGGCGCGCGGGGCCAGCAAAGCAACGGCGCGCGTGCAACGAGGTGGCAGCGGACGCGTAGCATGCGCAAGCGGCAGCGGCGCGCGGGATTTAGCGGTGCATGCGCGCAGCGCCCGCGCGAGACAAGGCGGCAACGCGACAACGGCGGGGCCCAGCGAGGCGGCAACGCTCGAGCGGGACAGGGCGTGCGACGCGAGGACGTGGGCCTGGGGCGAGCGGGGCCAGCCGAGCTCGCGGCGGCTGCAAGCGCGCAGGGCGAGGCGGGTCAACGCACGCGAGGCCAGGAAATCTAGATCTGGATCTGGGCTATTTTGGGAAAAATAACTGGGCCGGCCGGTACTACCGGCCCACCCGGGCGATACTACCGGGCCGACCGGTACTACCGTAAATAGGTACATAGCGAGGCAGAAAGAAAACGGGCTGTTTTCAGGCCCGGGCGGTAGTACCGTCCCGCCAGGGCGGTACTACCGCTCGGCCCAGAAAACAGATTGACATGCAGATATTCAAACGGCAATAACTTTTGACTGAAAGCTCCGATTGACCCGATTCAAATTGCGTTGGATAGAGGACGACAAGGGCTTCCCAATAAAAAGTGAAAATATTGATTATCACAAAGTGAGAAAGTATCAAGTAGAATAATGTGATATACCTCACTTGGTGAGAACCGAAAAACCGCATAAATCAAAATCGCACCAAGATACATATGGGAGATCCGATTTTGATGAACAAGAGCTTGTTATGGAGATTAACACAATCTCTAGATCCTCACATGGATAAGACCAAATAACAACCAAATACGATGATGCAAGTATGCAAAGGTTTGAGCTCTCTCCGAACGATGTGACCGAATTACTCATACGAGAGCCTCTCTTGATAGTACGGTTATCTATCCTAAACCCGGTCTCACACACACACAACGTGAGACTGGCAAAAGGGAAAACCTATCAAGATTATACCTTTGCCTTGAGCATTCCACTTGAGCTCGATGTAGACGATCTTGCCCTTCTCAAGATGGAACGCCTTTCTTAATTCCTCATCATCGACCTCGCATATTGAGCTTGCCCAACATATCTTCTTTGCATTTCATCGACCTTGAAGCCAACACATGCTCCAAGCGATGCCAATGGACAAATCCTACAAGTATAACTTAATACACACATTAGTCCATAAAGATTGTCATTAATTACCAAAACCACACATGGGGGCCCAACATGTTCTTTCACCCCCCCCCCCCAAAGCGGCAATAGCGGAAACATGTGCCCAATGATTAGTGGGAATGAACCCCGCTGAAAAATATGTGGGACATAATCTTTGCACAAAAGTTTTTCTTAGTTCTTGAAGAATATTAATTGTTACATAATCATCATCTATTATATACTCGTAGACAGTTAATCAGTTCACTATTTTTTTCAAGAACCATCCGTTTTTGTCTGGGTAATGTCCAATGTTAATAATAATCGACCTGATAAACAAGGTCAGTTCATAGCCGATATAGAGATAAACTAATCCTAATTCCAAGGGCCTAACCCAACTTGCAAAAATAATCCATATCAGCCTCCCGGGTTATATATAAAGGAGTCATGTGATCTCACAAGCTCCCGGGTTTTCTCCAAAAATCTTTGAGATTGTATTTGATTGCATTATTTCGTGATGACAGTTTATATCACTCCAAGGCGACCAACAAAGGCTTACGCCGCCAAGTTATATATACATTTATTATAGTATGAGCGTGACAAAGAAAAATGTCTAGGACTTTTATTACTTGTTTATAACTCTTTTTTTAATTCATAGTACTAGCTATGTATTGATCTCCACTTAAACCACATTATAAATCATAAGTCATATTACTTTTTCATATACAATGTGCCTTAGAAACATATTAAACCAAATTATCTCAAATGTGAGTAAATAATAAAAGGCATGTCATTTTGGATTAATTTTGTCACTTAGATGAATATAGCGTATATATTTGTGTGTGTTATTCTTACTTATCTCGGTAAAGATATCTAAATTTATTCTTAACACTCTGTTGATAGAGGTTTATGTTCAATGGTATGGTATACTCAAATCAAAAAAAATCTAGAGTATCTATGATATTTAAAAGAATCTTGTCATCCAAATCATTGCCATGTGTTGTAACTTTTGGGGGGTTAAATGTTCTTTATATATAACACTGCAATGATTTTTTTTGCTCTATACTTGATACTCCCTCCGTCCAAGAATAGATGTCTTAGATTTTTAAAATTTTAGATGAATCTATGTACTAAATAGTGTCTAGATTCATCCAAATTTTAGCAAATTTGAGACATCTATTTTGGGACGGAGGGAGTACTAAACATCCCTCAAGCTATATAAATCTTTAGTAAAATATGTATGACATTCACCAGAGAGAGACTAGCAACTGAAGCGGCCAGCGACAATGAACAAATTGATTTGTTTCTACATTGTGCACAATATTGGTTCATGATGTGGACTTACTTATAAAATTGGATCTTTTAATTTTTTCTATATATTCGCTACTCGTTTTTCAAAAAGGAGGATTACCCCTGACCTCTTTATCCGTTGATGTACATAGTCATATATTATACTCCACCAACCTACCACATACTATGCCGAACAAGTCAAAAAACTGAGGATGTCTCACAAAAATAACTCCACCAACCTACTCCCTCCGTTTAGAAATATAAGATGTTTTAGGTTTGTGAAGGAGATGTATCTAGACACCTTTTAGTGTATAGGTTCAAACAAATCTAGACACTAAAAAGTGTCTAGATACATCCCATTTACAAACCTAAAACATCTTATATTTCTAAACGAAGGGAGTACCACATACCTATGACAAGTGACCTGCGCCCTTTGGTAACGAGGGGTGTGCCGTACAGTAGTGCGGCGATGGTTAGCGGCTACATCTGTAGGGTAAGGCGCTGGGAGAGGGGCCCTGACGCCGCGATGGTATTTCCCCCTGGCCGGTTAAAGGGATGACACGGGGTCTCTGAACTAGGACCTAGGAGGGAAGGCGCCATATTCACTAGACTCTTGGCATAATAAACATTTACTAATAAAAGAAATGGTTTAAACACAATTAGCAAGCGGGTAGGGGCTATGGATCATGGATGCAGGCGGACAGGAATGCGGATCATGGATCATACGGACAGTTTGTATACCTTCTCTTGTTTGCACCGGCTATACTATACGTATGAGTTTTTCTTCTGGTGCGTACGAATCGAGATATAGGCGAACTGTCCGTGTTGTCCGTTTAATTGTCTGCCTACATCCCTATTAGGGGCCTATGTCCCTCCATGCTGGGTCGGTCTCTCTTTTTTCCTGCCTATGGGAATGCCATCCTTTTTGTAGCAAAATACTCACACCAACATTAGAGAGAGTGGTAACATTGGAGAAAGTTCATTCGTATCCATCGCTAATCTAATATCAAGAAGAAATCGTACAAAAATGCGAAAGGAAATATTAGCTCAAGAAATGGAATATGAGCCTTCTGTTCTTCCTAATTCTAGTGTTATACTGGTAGTCTGGTATTACCAAAGATTTTTTTTTGCGAAAACCAAAGATTTCATTTTGAAACTAGAAATTCGTTATACGTGAGGTGTTGGGTCATGATGAGATGACCTACACGACGCAGCAAGATAGGCCTCAAATCTAGTAAAAAGTAAAATAAAATTGGTAAGACAGAAACTTCTACAACACCTACGGAGTACTGTAGTTAGAGTAAAACAAAAATAATATGGAAGTTTGAGTTGAACTTCTACGACACCTACAAGATTGATCCTCTGTGCCCAGTCCTATGTCACTGACACCAACTTGACACAAACTTGATCCGGGTCGTTTAACCACCTTGCACTTCTTTTACTGGAGTGTGTGTTGTGTAGGCCATATATTTTCGAAAACTCAAAAGCTAAAATGGGGTGATGCCCTGATGGACGTGCAGTAGGGCATCAACCTGATCGACATAAATTATTTTGTAATCCTGACGTCAGTAGGGGTAGTTCAGTTTATTTGCTAGGGGTAGTTTCAGTTTATTTCCGTGTAAATCCCAATTGGAGTTATTTGAGTTTGAGTCCTCGTTTGTTGAGCTGGTATCTGATATTACCCATTTCATCTTAAAACTAAAACAACTTGAGTTATGTAACTCTGCATCTCCAGCAGATCTGCTTTCTTCAAAAAAATGGCAAGGCAAAGCCTCACGGCCTACGCATAACCATGTCCATATGTGGCTGCCAGGCCCCAGAGCCAGAGGGCGGCGGTCGAAAACTCGGCTGCCGGTGGCCCCACACAGCCACATCAGACTCCACAAGACAAGCTGACCTCTTCAGCCATGCCGCCTCAGGCCGTGTGGTAGCTAATGAGCTGGTTAGAACTTCATTTAACATAACATACCAGGCAAGGCACTTGTAAAGAACACAGAGATACCAAAGATGCTATCCACCGTTATCATCTCAGCTTTAAGCTAGTCCCAGTTACAAAGATCAACCATCTAATACATACAACACTCAATTTAACCAATTGTTCATCTGAGCATCTGCTACTAGTGTCTCAACAATAACACATCTAGGTGAGGTTACGCTTCAGCCGAATGATCCGCTGTTGGCCTGAAAATAAATTTCACAACAAGATATTAGTCCAACAGACGTGTATCTGACGAAACTGAAGTTCACCGGGTTTCCCAGGAAAAGAGAGAAGCAAATGGTTTCATGGATAGGTAAAATGACTCAACTTAAGCATCAGAGTTCGGAAGGTAAACCCGATGGAAATTGTTCTTCTTGAGGGCCTTGCGGCAAGTAGGGCATTTCTTCTGATACTGGATGGCTTGCTTGATGCACTCGGTGCAGAAGATATGGCCACAGTTTGTTGTGGAAGGCTCCACCAACTTGCTCCAGCACACTGGACAAGTAAAACTAGGTTCCTTCGGAACCACTACCTCAGCAGGCTCTTTGCTAACAACTGCTGCACTACTCGACTGCAAGATGGAAAAATACAGTTAGGTTGAATAAAAATAATGATACAGTAGTAAGGCAAATAAAAAGGGAATACAAGATCCAAATATATGGAGGAAAAAATGGAGGGTTCTTTCCTCCTTGTTCCAGCATAACATTCTGGGTAATCATATCAATGCATGGCATGTATACTACAGAAGGTACGATGGTCCTTGAAATTCAGCGATTGCCAAGTTTCCAGTTCAAAACCAGAATCTTAATGATCAGCAGCTTCCAAGAACAATCTGAAGACATCTATAAGGTATCATCACAAAACTGCAAGTATGAGTGTGCTATTATTATCTACGAGTTGGAACGTAACAAGAAAAAAAAATATTTTCTACTTATAACAAACAATTTTTACACCTGTAATCTACAAAAAGGGCAGCATAGTTCACAAACTCGGGAGGAAAGACAATGCTTGTAGCAGAATACCAGATATCAGATGCTATTTACATAGAGGACAAAGTAGATAACCACAACTAAGCAGTAACCAAAGGCTGATCTAAAGCTAGAAAATTATTCCCTTTAAAATTAGAAACTTTACCTGCTGGCTGGATCCTTCTCCCCCCGGGAAGAGATGCATTAGAGGCATAATCCTTGGGCGTTTGTTCCCTGTGGTATGAGAAGGAACATCTGCATTATCATCATGAAACACTACTGATTGAATAAACCATAAAGCAGATATGATAAGGTCACAAGGAACCTCTATTGACCAGAAATCGGGTACCATATGATGAACATATTTTACATCTTTTACTTAAGCTTTCCAGATTCAGTGTGGCACACATTCAGTATCTTACAGCAAACAATTAAGATGGGAAATTAAAAGAAAATGTCGGTCAACTAGTCTAATAGCTTATATGGTTGCTGCCACATTTGAAAAATAGATGTCATCGTGCTATAATCAGCACCTGCAGTCATCTTAGCAGCACATGGATATACGGGTAAGAATCCAGAACCATTTTGTGTTATTCACATTAGTGCTAGAAGAATCTACCAACACAACTCACATTAGAATGATGAAGAGTTCATCACCCAAATTCTATTATGTTAGAAGCCAAACATTTCTATGAAATGCAATATATGTAGTTTGTAATGTACAAACCTTCTGGGGTAGCATCTACCTCCAGATCAACTACTGTCACAAGTTGGATTCTAGGTCTCCGGTTCCTCCTCTGTAAAATGCAATGTAGTTTGATATAAATTCCACAAATGATCATGATTATAGAACTACTTTTGACAGGAAATCTGAGCACAACTATAGCGATACAAGTAAATGGTGCATGTATATGCACTGCTCCTTAAACATCACTATGGACCCAATGACATAACAACAATTCTTGACAAGTGAAGTACTGGCTCTTTCAGTTACAAAGATAAGCAACGTACCGAGGGAGGAACTTGTGAAGGCGATACCGCCTGCACTTCATCATCTAGAGCTTCCACATCAATAGGTGATGTGCGCGCACCAGGGGAGATTGACAGCCCAGGACCTCTCCCCAGCACCGGCGAGCTTGCATCCAAGTTCACAACAACCTTGTCAGCAGATCCATCTTGCGATTGCCTCCTCCGCGCGCTGCTGGTAGTACTCATGCTATGTATCTCTGATGCTTATACTCACCTTGACTCGGCTCCAGAATCAACCTGGATTTTAGGAGTGCACGGTTCAATCCACTGCTATACAGTTATTATTTGTGCACTATCGGCAATGATAACGATTCTGCATTACACACACGAACCAACCCTACCATCGCAAAGTATATACTAGTATATAGATAAAGAAACCGTCACTTTTGATCAAAACTTTAGACTCTTTTGACAAAACACTTTTGTAACATCATCAACAATATAAAAACAAAAGCACCCTTGACCAGAATGGCAGAGCAAGAGAAAACTTATTAGCCTGTACAACCGCATTTTGGGGGAAATGAATCACAGATAGTCCTGTTATCGGGCACAAACCTATGGACAATCACCACGAGATAACAGAGTAGAAAGGAATCCGGCAGTCTTAGAAGGGGGGCGGGAGCCGGCGATTCCTATGGAGGATAACCAGAAATGGACGAAGAAAACAAGAACCCTGACCCCCCGACAGAGATCTGCCGAATCGACCGGCCCGCGCAGCGGGAACCTCGCCGATCTAGAGGACCGGCGCGCGGCAACCGAACCAAGAACTCCTCGTCGGCGCACGCGCGCGGTCAGTCCCCAATCGAATCGTACACGGACGGGCAATCAAGAAGACGATCTAGAAAAAAACAGATCGAAGCGTACGTACAAAGGTAGAGGGATGGGATTTCGCGCTTACTCGAGGCCGGCTGAGCGTGAGCGAGCGAGCGATCGATGGAACTGAGGGCTGAGGCAGCACGAACCCACGAACTCCAACCCGCTTTCTCTGCCCCCTTTGCCCGGCGTGTTTAAAAGGGCGGCGGCGCGGCTCTCTTTTTTTCCCCTCCGCTGGACCGCGTTGTCAGAGGCCCGTGTCGTGGGGCCCGCTGTCAGAGGGTCGAGTTGAGACGGGGAAGTCGCCGGTGATTGGGGGGATCGGCTGTAGTAGCTCTCGCCGCGGCGTGGCAGGGCTGCGACCGAAGCCTGCTCCTCGCGTCTTCGTCGTCGGGTCACGGCGAGCTGGGCGGCGCGCGCTGGTGGTCGGACGGCGAGCGGAGGAGTGCGGGATGGATGAGGGGTCGGATAGCGGTGGGAAGACTGGTTGACCATGGGCTTCTTTGTATAGCGTGCTGCTGCTGCTGCGTCAGGTCACGCGTATGTGTGTGGACATGTGCGCGCAAATTCCGGAAAATTACGCACGTACGCGCTATGACACACGTCACCGCGCACGTAGAGTTTTAGGATCAGCAAAATCAGCGCACTGATCTAGTATGATAGTAGTATCCCTCTTTAACGCTGAAATTAGGCACCTGCAAGAGCGCAAAGCGTTTTAAATTTATAATTTTGGCAATACCAATTTCCTTGGTAGTACATCAGGATACCAGGATACCAGGTTGTATAAAACTTTATCTAAAAGAAAGCTGTATAAATTTGTTCTCGGTACTGTCCAGTTACAAAATTGTACCGTAGTACTCTAGTATTACTAGCAAATAGCGCATGCTTCGCATGTTGGACCACTTTAGATTGTCAATACTCCTTAAAAAAGTTTGTGTTGTGAATATTTTTTAAATTTCACCACAGTTAATCAGTTTATATCATCAAAATATACATGACAATTCCGGTTGTAGCAAAAGCATGGACCCTTTCAGATTAATTAATATCAAGTGGGACGTGCATGGGGATAAACAGAAGAAGCTATGACATGCGTATACACTTGGAAATGTCTAATTCGGTCATATTTTCTTAATGTGTTTCTAAATTTCCTTTTAAAACTTATGCCATGGTGATATTTCTGGCATGGATTTTATTCATATATGTGCTAGATTTTTTTCTCACCTACACTCATCTTTTGGCACACCGATGGTAAGTATTGGATACTTCACTTCCTTTATTTGTGACCGACAAAAATATAATGTTCCCAGCGAATTCATTGTATCCAGCAAGAAAGGTAAAGTGCAATTTATTCAATATTGTACTTCATCATTTGGCCTTCATAGAATATACTCTTTAATTTGCTTCAGATTTTAATTTGACAAAAATGGTTCAACTTCAATCGGAATTAGGGAGATAGACCCAATGTAAACAATTTATATATCACAAAACTATATGGTAAATACACTCTCTGAATTGAAAAGAATATCGTAAATTTATCTTGATTTGCACATATCTATACACTAAAATATGTCTAGATACATATACATCTAGACAAATCGGCGACATTCTTTTCAGGACGAATGGAGTATAAGAGTTTTTGTCGAACAATAAATTATATATAAATATATATGTATATGCAAAATTGGTGAAAAGTTTCTGGAGCTAGCCCCGGGATGCACAAGTGGTTCAACTAAGAAATAACAATTTCTTAGACGAGAGAATGTAAATACGTCCAGAATATTTTTTTTCTTATTTACAGCTCGGTCTCTTTTAGGATATTTTTCGGACCTGTTAAATTAATGGGACGTTTTCTCTGCTATGCTTACCGAAGCTACACTTTTTTCCAGCTGTCTCGAAAACATGATCTCTCACACTGGTACGCGGGCCAACGCTTGCAGGGTCGCTTGCTGCATGGTCCGAGCACCCTAGAAGTATCCTGCTCCTTTGATCCTTTGAGAATTTTCTTTATCAGTACTTTCCTTTGTTAGCCTGACACCGAACATGAGGGGAACAGCGCAGTGCTGAGGCCCACCACAAATCCCTTAGCTGTTGGCCGTTAGATTATCAGATCCAATGGTATATATATCGCCATGCCGTTACTGATTTTCCTCGCAAGCCGTCCGATGAGAGGGATCTTACGGCTCATATGCTTTCTTAAATTTATCAAGATTTGTATGTATCACACATATTTTAATATATAGATACATATGAATTTAGATAAATATTGATCATTTATTTTAGGAAGAGGAAATACTCAGTCCTTGTTATAATATATAGTGCATATAAGATTTTTGTAAAGTCAAACGACATCAAATTTGACCAAGTTTGTTGAAATAATTACCTATATCTACGTTACCAAACATATACCATATGAAAATATACACAGCATCCACAAAGTTGATTATGTATTTTATATGTTATTGTTCTTTCCTACAAACTTGGTCAAACTTGATATGGTTTGACTTTTTAAAAATCTTATATGCACTATATTTTGGCAAGGAGGCAGTATAAGATTTTGCTTTTCAAATACTATCTATGTAAATATTAAAAATACCATGAATTTATTTTAAATTAAATATTAAATTGTATTTTAAGCGCATTCTTTATCCTTTACAAAGGATAAATCGTGTAATGTTGCGTTTAGATATTGAACAAACATGAAAGGTCTAATGCATGACATGAGTTGATGAGTATAACCAGTTACAAATTAGCTTAAGAATGGGGCAAAACCCACACCTAATCCATCCCATCCCGCATGACACTGACCTAATTTGCCAAACCAGCCAACCACTAATTAGATCCCTTGATCTGCACCAATCTACACCGCACAAGATCTCAACCCGCACCCACAGGGCCGGTTCAACCTGTGGGTTCCCGATCGCTCGCCTACTTGGCCGCTGGCGCTAGTAAGCTAGCTACTCGCTAGGCGTTGGCTCAGTGGACAGGGAGGAAGCTGCTAGTAGAGAAGTACTGTTGGGCGAGCGACGAAGATGATGATGTAAAGTGCGACAGTGGTGCAAAGCGACATCAACTATGGTTTTGCAGGGAGGCGACGGTCGTGCCGGTGCAGGAAGGCGCTCGTGCCGGCAGAGAGCGGCGTAGTAGTGGTGGAGGGCGGTCGATGGAATCCTAGGAGAGGCGGCGACGCCAGGAATTCGGTCGCTCGGGGGTGAACTATGAAGTCCATGTGGGGCCTGAGCATGGGTGTCCATGTGGGGCCTGAGCATGGGTAACCTGCGTGTTGATCCCATTTGAGTCATAGCAGATCGAAATTGCCCCAAACCGTACCAACCCACAAAATAGGCATAACCGCACCAACCCAATCGATCTGCCCCTAAGGTTGCTAAACCCAGAGAGCTGGAAAACTTTTTCCCTATCGGCCTTTACAATGTGATCTATAAAATTGCCTCTAAGGTGCCTACGAACAGATTGAAAGTAACATTGCCATCTATTATTTCTGAACAGCAAAGTGTCTTTGTTCCAGGCAGGCTTATTACTGATAATGCCCTGGTCGCCTTTGAGTGTCTGCACACCATTCGACACCAGGAGGTCAAGAGGCCCTATTTTGCTCTCAAGATTGATATGATGAAGGCATATAACAGGGTAGAATGGGACTATTTCCATGGGTGATTAAGTAAGCTTGGTTTTGCTCCAGGTTGGATTCAGGCGGTAATGAGATGTGTTACATGTGTTAGATATGCTGTTATGTTAATGGAGAGCTAACGAAGTCGGTTATTCCATCAAGGGGCATTTGTAAGGGGGGTCCAATTAGCCCCTACCTGTTTTTTGTGCACTGAAGGTTTGTCATATTTACTGGAAAAAAAGGAGGATTGCGGTGAGCTCTATGGTATCAGAAATGGTAGACTCGCCCCCTCTATCTCACATTTACTGTTTGTAGATGACAACATTTTCTTTGCATGAAGTGACGACAGGAGCGTTGAGTCCCTAAAGGATACATTGAAGACATATTGTGAGGAATCAGGCCAAAAGATCAATCTGGATAAGTCCTCTATCTTATTTGGTAATCATTGTAATGGTATCATCAAGACTAAAGTGAAAGAGTTAATGGGGTACAGAGTTAAATACTCAATGATTTCTACTTGGGCGTGTCGACGTCGGTTGGACGCTCTCCCACAGCCACTTTCAACTTGTGGCAAAATGAGATCTTCTGTCGCCAACCAATGGTGGGGAGTTGAGGATGGAAAGAGGAAACTTCATTGGCGGTCATGGGATTGTATGTCCACTCCAAAGAGTGTGGGTGGAATGGGCTTCAAATATTTTGTGATCTTTAACTAGGCTATGCTCCCTCGACAAGGTTGGAGACTACTAACAGAACCCATGTCTCTTTGTGCTAGAGTCTTGAAGGGGAGATATTTCCCGTATACGGACTTCTGGAGAAGCATCCTCTTTAGTAGAGAGCTACTCCTTCAGGCGGTGCAATAGGGGATTGGCGTTGAACGTTTGGTGAAAATCACCTCTGATCACTAGATCCCTGAGCGACCACCGTACAGGGTTAAAACCCTCAAGCCCATTCCGAAAGCTTCCACTTTACATTGTTTGATTAAAGAAGAGGAACGTTGTTGGATTCTTGAGACGGTATATGCTTTCTTTGACAAGGAGACGGTAAATTTTATCATGCCGATTCGATCAACAGATATGGAGGGGCGGATTTTGTTCGCTGGCCACACACTAGAATGGTATATTCTCGGTGCGTTCCGCTTATAATATGGCCATATTGAACAAGGTTTCTGTCACTCGTAGTAGGAGGGGTGGTGACTCCTCATCATCCGCTTCCTTGGAGGAGAAGCACTAGAAGTTGTTATGGAAGATCAAAGCCATCGGGGAAATGAAGATTCATCTGTGGAGATTTGCGCATGATTGTCTCCTGACCGGGGTACAACTCTGTTGCCGCCAAATTCCTACCAATGATGCCTGTGTTTTCTTCGGTGATAGCACTACGTCAACGTGCAGTGCTTCGTCGGGAAACCCTAAGATCAAGGTGTGATGCAGCACAACAACAAGTTTTCCCTCGGTAAGAAACCGAGGTTATCAAACCAGTAGGAGGAAGGAAACGTCACACAGGTGTTGCAAGCAACGTGGAAACCTGCACAACACAAACTCAAGACTTTGCCCCAACGAATCAGTGAGGTTTTCAAGCTCACTGGTTTGATGTAACAAAGGATTAAACGTATGGTGTGGTAGGTGATGATGGTTTGCAGCAAGTAAACAAGTAAGGGTGGAAGATGTATCAATGGTAAAGATTGGACCGGGGTCCATAGTTCACTAGAGGTGCACTCCTTAGATAAACAACATGACATGAAGGGTAAACAAATTACAGCAGGGCAATTGACAGGATCTGAGCAAGGCATAACAATGCAATACTAGACAAAAAGATCCTATGAGATTCGATTGGGCAATACAACAATATACATAGACCACCATCCAACTGCATCTATGACTAGAAGTCCACCTTCAGGTTATCATCCGAACCCCCTCCAGTATTAAGTTGCAAGCAACAGACAACTGCTTTAAGCAAAGTGTGTAAGGTAAACAATCCACTTGTTCCATGAACAAGAGACCGTTGTTTTCTCCCTAGTGGCAACAACACATCTAAAACTGAAGAGATTTCTGTCACTTCTCTTGGAAACTAGAGGCATGAATCCACTATCGAGCATAAATACCCCTCTTGGAGTCACTAGCAACTACTTGGCCAAGATAGCTACTAACAGCAGAGAGCATGCAAGATCACAAACAACACAGACATGATAGTATCAAATAGACAAAACCATTAATCAATCTGACATAGTAATCTCAGTATCCATCAGATCCCCGCAAACACAACATCCATGATTACAAATAGATTAGATCTTGGTCATGAACAGAGCTCACAAGATCTATACATGAAAGCACAAGGAGGAGATACAACCATCTAGCTACTACATGGACCCGTAGTCCAAGGTGGAACTACTCACGCTTCATACCGGAGAAGAAGGCCTCCGGGATGATATCCCCTCAGGCAGGGTGCCGGAAGAGCTTCAGATCCCCCGATCTAGGGACGATGGTGGCAGCGGCTACAGAAGGTTTCGTGAAGTTTTGATTCGGTGCCTAGGGTTTCTGTATCAGGGGCTTCTTATAGGCGAAGGGGCGAGGCTGGGAGGCGGCCAGAGGGCTCACAACCTACCTAGGCGCAGGGTGGGCCCACCCGCGCATAGGGGGTGTGGCGTCCCTGGATCGCCTCTCCGTCTCTCCTCTGTACTTCGTGTCGCCCACGGTAAAATATTGACTTTGGCTTTTGTCCCGTCCAATTCCGAAAATATTGATTTTCTGCCTTTCTAGAATCAGAAACAGAAGAAAAGAGGCAACTGGCACTGTGGCAACTTGTTAATAGGTTAGTTCCGGAAAAGATATAAAAACACCTCAACGTGTTGACAAAGCAAAGCAAAGTAGATACAAAAAAAGCATGGAGCATAAAAAATTATAGATACGTTTCCGACGTATCAAGCATCCCCAAGCTTAACTTCTACTCGTCCTCGAGTAGGTAAGTGATAAAAGAATAATTTTCGAGGTGACATGCACCGTCAAAACCAATATCAAACCATTTGCAAGCATTGAAGGCTGGGATCAAAGAACTCTAAACATGTGCATGAAAGATGGAGTTCTAACAATAGGACAAAGTAACTATGCATGTAACATGAAAGGCTACAAACAAAGATCATGACTAACATGCATTGAAAAACGTTTCTTTGTTTCAAATACAGAAAACATGGCATAGTGGCATTCAGCTTGTCCCTCATAGAGTAGCAAATAGATGCATAGGACACCTTCAAAGTTCATAAGAGTGACTAGATACAAAAATCACAAGAACAAGTAATATCACAATATGCATCAATCAATAAGTTTTGGGACACTGCACATATAATGGAAACTATGCTCTCTTAATGGTGCCTAAAGGATAGAAGGTGGAGACTCAAATAATGGTGTAAGAAAGGCCCTTCATAAAGGGAAGCAGGGATTTCAAGTTTCAAAAAGAGCTTTCAAAAATTATGGTACTAGGTAGCTTTTAGCCCTCATTGCCCCTATCATAAGCATCTTGAAGTGATTAAGGTTAAAGTGAACAAACTATGGAGTATATGTTTGACAAAGTATAAGATGGCAATCTCAAGTCTCTTGAATACGAGGGCCACACCTCATGCTACTCAACTTCAGTTACATGTAAGTTCTTGTGATAGTAAGTACATACGTATCATAGAGAGCCACCAACGGGGTACCCCTTGCACATGGTACAAGAGCTACCCCATAACCAAAATGACAAGGCAAGCAAACAATGAGCATCTCAGTGATCTTTTTATTTACTATGTGCATATCTTTTTATTGAGGATGCTTCACAAAATGCTCATTATGGTGATGCTGCAAGTTTCCACCATGATTAGGCATGGCTTAGGCTAGCGGCTCAGGCGTTTCTCTAACACAAAATACATAACTCCATGGACTTACAAGCTCCCTCTTTATTTCACACCGGTGACTGAAGGGGTTCGTAGCATGGAAAACAAAAAAATTCTATCGCATGAACACACAGAAGCCAAGATCTATCTACTAGATTGTAGCAATGAGTCGATAGAGTACTAACCCTCAAAGATCTAAAGCGGTTAACGAGAGCAGATTCTCGTGGGTGATGTAGTCGTTCACTTGTCAATCTCAAGATCGCGTAGGTGATCCTTCTGGCAGTGCTCCCACAGTCGGTCACACGTACGATACTCGATGAAGACCTTCCTCTCTCTTGTTCCAGCAGGCAGCGGAGGTTGTATCTCTCTCCTCGCGATTCCGGCAGGACAACGGCGTGGTGTCAGAAGTAGAGGGGAGATCCCGCAGGGCTTCGCCTAAGCCGAAGCGAGTAGGGTGGAGTAGAGGGAGCCCCGGCGATCTAGGGTTTAGAGGGCCAAGGTTTAGAGGTAGCTAGCAACTAGAGTTTAGCTAGTCGGTAGCGGTTTAGAGGAGATCTAGATTGGTCGCAACTAAAGAGGGGGGCGGCGACCAACCTAGGGTTTCTTGGGCGCCTAGGGCGAGGGGGATACCTTGGGGTGCGCCCCCACCCCTCCTTATATAGGTGGGGGCGTCCAAGGGTGTTCCCAACCCAAGTGGAAACCCTGCCTAACTTAGAAACCCTCCCTAACTCGGAAACCATGTTGGGATTTGACTTTTTCAAACTGCCTTTTTGACTTTCAAATTAGAGTTTGATTTCTCTCTTCCAAGTGTCCAGCCAAGTGACCTAGGACATGATGCAACCATTACACTTTGTCATGACACATCCATGTACCCTTCCCCTTTCGGATCGGTGAACCTTCTAGACCCTTCTAGAACATTCCGGTGAAAACACCGGAATCATTCCCGAACTCCGAAATTGGACTTTCCTTATATGAATAATATTCTCCGGACCATTCTGGATATCCTCATGATATCCCGGATCCCATACAAGACTCCGAACAACATCCGGTCTCTTTACTCACATTCCATATCTACTAAACAACATCGAATCCTTAAGTGTGTCTCCCTACGGTTCGTGAATTACGCGGACATGACCGAGACACTTCTTCGATCAATAACCAATAGAGGAATCTGGAAATTCATATGGCTCCCACATATTTCTACGATTACTTTGCGATCGAATGAACCACTTACATACGATACCAATTTCCCTTTGTCTCGCGATAGTTTACTTATCCGAGGTTTGATCGTCGGTATCTTTGCATACCTAGTTCAACCTCGTTACCGATAAGTACTCTTTTCTCGTTCCTGTGATATGTGATCCCTTGTGAGCCAGTCACATGCTTGCAAGCTAATTGAATGACATTCCACCGAGAGGGCCCAGAGTATATCTATCCGTCATATGGATGGACAAATCCCACTCTTGATCCATGTGCCTCAACACATACTTTCCGAACACTAAATGCCACCTTTATATCCACCCAATTACGGTGTGGTGTTTGATGTCATCAAAGCGTCCATCCGGTGATGGTGATTAGCATGATCTCATGGTCGAAGGATTTAGGTTACTATGTATCTGAAAGCTTATAGCAAATGAACTATATTAAATGACTTGATCTTTATGCTATGCTTAACTATAGGAGTATGTCCATCACACCATTCTCTTAATGATATGATCTTGTTGTTAATAACATCTCAATATTCATGATCAGGAAACCATGATCATATATTAACCAACAAACTAGTTTAACAAGAGGCTTTAATAGGGACTCTTTTATGTTTACAAATCACACAAGTATTAATGTTTTTGGTTAATACAATTATAGCATGGTATGTAAACATTTATCATAAGCATGAAGATATGATAATAACCTCTTTATTATTGCCTCTTGGGCATATCTCCAACAGTCTCCCACTTGCACTAGAGACAATAATCTAGTTTCAAATCTTTGTGTATTCAACATCTATGGCTTTCCGGTGTTGTATTTACACGATTGCTAGTGGTCAGCTGATCTTCGGATCCGACTCTTTCAGGTCCGTGTGTAATTGCATGTCTTTGCGTCTCTACGCATCACTCATTCTCTAATGAGATGGCTTTGTATAAATTTGGTCCTCTGGTGAGACCTTTGGTTCCTTGGGGTTAAAACATGTCGACAATATTGTTGTACAATATATCTTCATGGTACTATCCCGCTGTGAACCACACCTAGTTTGATAACAAACTACTTAACACAAATGCCCTCTTTTGATGCTATAATAGCAGTCATATACTTAGCCTTTTGTTGTAGTATCTGTCACAATGTCTTAACTTTGGAACTCATCCAAATCCATTATGGAACTTACTTTCCATTATATTGTGCCATCCTTAGTTTAGATTGAGATAAACTTAATTTGTACTTTGTGACAAAACTAGTATCAATGTAGTACTTTTACAATGAACTAATCATCTATTTGTCACATCTACAAAAATAATATATTCTTAGTTCTTCCAAAATATCATAAGAATATCCTTACTATCATCCAATGATCATCTTATGAATCGTTCTGGTATATGCTCATAACATTTAGAGCATAGGACATATCTGGATTTGTACATATCACAGTATGATTGATATAAATACTCTTTGTGATTTCATACATCAAGTATCAATCTATACTTGAATCTTTGTTTCACTTACCAAGTGTCGATACACTTGAATTTTGATTTAATCCTTTCTATGTGGTAAGAAACTTTCTTGTCATTTCCATATTGAACTCATTCAATATCTCATATATGTACATTTGGCACAACTATATTAGCGTCTCAATCTATCTATATAGATATTGATGCCAAATATTCGGGTTTTGCCTAAGTCTTTTATCGAGATGAAATTCTTAACATGTGTTAATAAAATATACATCATTCCCAATCAACAATATGTCTTCCACATAATGTATTAGAAATATTTCTTAGTGCTCCCACTTAATTTCTTGCAAATGCAAGCATTGTCATCATCTCTAATGAATTTAAACTCTTTTAACAGTTTCATCATGGTGAAGATTCCAACTCCGCGATGCTCACTTCAACCATTGTAGTTTGCATACGCTTTTAACATCCTTTGAATTAACAAAACCCTATGGACCGTGTTATGCACACGTCCTAGGTAACAATTCTATGAGAAAAACTTGTTTTGTTTATTCAACTACCACATAACAAAATTATGTGTAGTGGTTGCTACATTAATCCGTCTAGACTAAACATCACTATGAAAGATCAAATTTTGTCATAGTCAACCTTTGAACATTGTTGTGAACTCTTTCTCAACATGTCGACTATTTCATAGATATGAAACATCCATGTCTATTTCTTTATAGATCCAAACACGACTCTAAGGTTTTACACCTTTCCAGAGGGTCTTTCAAGTTCAAAGCTTAATTTCTCATGTATGGAACTATCACGGATTTTATGGCTCCAAGCCATTTGACGGAGTCAGGGCCCATCATCGCTTCTTTGCATGTAGTCGGTTTATTATTGTCAAATAATGATTCAACCCTCAAATCTTGGTATTTGATTGTTTATCCGACCTACTTGGTTCAATAGGAACTTAGACTTTCGTGACCACAACCTTTGAGGCACGTGATCCATGAGCATTGTTGTTGCCTCCAGAACAGTTTTCGGCGCTGTGCAACTTTGCACATATAGCTAAGGTTCTTTTTACCTTATCAAAGTTCTATTGTCCTCCCACTTAAATTTTCATGGAAAATTCCTTTCTCAAAGAAACTTGACGTTCTAAGCGACAAACATTTTTGTCTTTGGTGTTATGGAGGAATACTCAACGATTATTCGAAATAACATACAAAGATATGTTCATCTGATTTTGGTTGCAAACATCTTTCTTATGCATAGCATACCAATGTTTAAGAAAGGACAACTTGGGTTATATCCCAAACCATAACTTTATATGGTGTCATTTCAACGGATTATGCCCTTTTCAGTGGAAAAACGGTAGTCTCTAAAGTTTTAATCTTTAAAATATAATGGCAGTTTTATAAATTACACCTTTGATCTTACCATGTCAAACAATGTTTCATTACATATCTTGAACGCTCCATACACTTATGGTCTTTCGGGAAATGCAAATCCATAGAACGATTCCTCAAATCTAAGATATTATGCTAAACTTGTAACTCAAATATCTTCCTTTATGATCCTATCATAAATTCTTTATTTTCTTGTTACATTGATTTTGCACTTCATCTTGAAAGTTTTTTTTGAACTTTTCAAATGTTTCACACTTCATCCTCATTAAGTAAATATTCATATATTCACTCAAATTTTCGGAGAAAGCATATGAAGTTGAAATACATCGCTCTTGACTACACGTAATAGACTTCATTCATCAAATATGTACAAATTCCAATAATCTAGTCATTCGTTCCCTTTTGGCCTATGAACGGAGTTTTAATTATCTCTAGGAAACTTTCACAAGTGTCATTTGATCAAAAATCAAAAGACTCCAAAATTCCATCGACATGGAGTTTCTTCATGTTTTCTTTCCAATATAATTTAAACGGTGATGTCACTTCCTAAGTGATCTTTCAATCAATTTGTCTTTCAACATTTTTAGCACTAGTTTTATGGATGTGATTTCTCCAATAAGATTTGTAAATCATCCATCTTTTATGGATTATGGCAAGTATTTGAAAAACCCTTTTGTTCTCATAATACCTGATAAAACAAATCTTGAAGGCAAGCTTTGATTTCAACGAGCAACACAATAACCCTTTCTTTGTTCTCGATGAACATCATCACATATTCTTTTGCTGGTTACTTAGGCCATTATAGTTCATGAATTGTGTTGTTTCGTATGACGATTCACACCAACAAATTCAATATCTAATACTTAAGAACCACATTATTGAACAAGCAAATAATACAACTATAACACATATATCCTCTATATACCTAAGCTGAACGATTCTGGTCTTTTCTTTTCTGCCATATATTTCTGAGATTCTCTTTCAATATTTCCTTTTCTGTTTGAAAGAATCTAACAACATCAATAGTGGATCCATACACATGACACATAGTCCAAAGCATGTATAGTTAAATACCAATGTCTTTGGACTTGCACTTTGAAGTAAATCACCATCATCAAATGTTTGGTGTTCTTTCAAATTTCATTCTTTAGTAATCTTTTAGTGTAGTAAACATTTTACCTACATCAAATATTCATTCTTATCATGGAACTATTCATGATCAAGCTACTTTAGCTTATAATGGTGAATTGCGAGTATAATGTTGCTCTCCAAAACCTTTTAGAGGATTAGGAGGACTAGTGTCTCCAACCTTTTGAAAATTCCCATCAAATATGAGAACATAAACTTTTCCATATTATATTCTATCATGTTATAATCAAAACATCGTTTCAGATATCGCAATATCTTCCACATATGATGTTTCTAGATAACCTTAATATTAAAACAATCTTTTAAATATCATGAATCATGGAGATAAACATGATACTTATATACTAACACTGGAATTGTTACTCTTGATTTAATACCAATTATTAAACTTCACGGAGTAACCGAAACTTACTGAAAATTTGCAATAGGACTTTTAAACTTTAGATTAACACTTCAAAATAATACGATACCAGTTCGTAAAGTAACTAACCAGAATTCTATAGTTCTATTATCTCAATTATAACTAAGCGCAAGGTGGTAAACGGATGCCAATGACTACAACAATTATGCAAATTCACTTTGATTTAATTTATGATAAATAGTGTTCAACTTTTAATCATATTGCTGTTGAACTCCCACTCAAAACAATATCCCTCACATTGTTTTAGTGATTACATGAACCAAATCCACTATACCAAGTCCGATCATCACGTGACATGATGTAGTTTCAAAGGCGAACAATCATCATGTTCATCATATCATATATATGACTCATGCTTTACCTTTCGGTATTCTGTGTTTCGAGACCATGTCTGTACATGCTAGGCTCGTCAAGATCAAACCTTAGCTTCCGCATGAGCAAATCTGGCTTGCTCCCATTGTATACACTCTCAGAATCTAACACACCCGATCGTCACGTGGTGCTTCGAAACAACGAGCTTTAGCAACAGTGCCTACTAAGGATGAACACTTTATAACTTGATATTTGGTGAGAGGGATCATCTTATAATGCTACCGTCGCGAACTAAGCAATACAAGATGCATAAAAGGATTAACATCACATGCAGTTCATAATATGTGATATGATATGGCCTTTCTTCTTGTGCTTCCGATCTCCATCTTCAAGCACGAACATGATCTCCATCATCACTGGCATGGCGTCAAGGTCATAGGCGCCGCTCCATTGTTGTCGTCCACCAGCATCAACTATTACAACTACTTTGAATAATAGACACGCGGGTCTTAACGAAATTAAAAGACAACCATATGGCTCCTGCCGGTTGCCGACTTACAATAAGGAACATTGCATACATCATATATAATCACAATCATGGACATATCATATCACAACACACCCCTGCAAAACAAAGTTAGACGCCTCTAATTTTCTTTGCATGTTTTATGTGGTTTGGGGCTTTCAATAAGTGTCGTTCTAACTTACGAACAAGAACCACACCGTTGATATTAGTATTGTCAATCACCTGTTGTAAATTGAATCTTAACTATGTTGGTAGAAACAGGCACCCGCAAAGCAACTTGTGCAATACGAGTTGCATGTCAAGCGTGGAGCAAGTCTCATGAACGATGTCATGTAAGGTTAGCCCGGGCCGCTTCATCCCACCATACCGCAAGATGCAAAGTACACAAGAAGGGATCGACAACAAAAGCATCAACGCCCACAATGACCATTGTGTTCTACTCGTGCAACAGATATATATATATATATAGACACGGCTTTGATACCACTAAAGGGGTTCGTAGCATGGAAAACAAAAAAATTCTATCGCATGAACACACAAAAGCCAAGATATATCTACTAGATTTTAGCAATGAGTCGATAGAGTACTAACCCTCGAAGATCCAAAGCGGTTAACGAGAGAAGATTCTCGTGGATGATGTAGTCGTTCACTTGCCAATATCAAGATCGCGTAGGCGATCCTTCCTGCGCCGCGTTCCGGTAGCGCTCCCGCAGTCGGTCACACGTACGGTAATCGATGAAGACCTTCCTCTCCCTTGTTCCAGCAGGCAGCAGAGGATGTAGCTCTCTCCTCGCGATTCCGGCAGCACGACGACGTGGTATCAGAAGTAGAGGGGAGATCCCGCAGGGTTTCGCCTAAGCCGGAGCGAGTATGGTGGAGTAGAGGGAGCCCCGGCGATCTATGGTTTAGAGGGCCAAGGTTTAGAGGTAGCTAGCAACTAGAGTTTAGCTAGTCGGTAGCGATTTAGAGGATATCTAGATTGGTCGCAACTAGAGAGGAGGGCGGCGGCCAACCTAGGGTTTCTTGGGCGCCTAGGGCAAGGGGGATACCTTGGGGTGCGCCCCCGCCCCTCCTTATATAGGTGGGGGCGTCCAAGGGTGTTCCCAACCCAAGTGGAAACCCTCCCTAACTTAGAAACCCTCCCTAACTCGGAAACCATGTTGGGATTTGACTTTTTCAAACTGCCTTTTTGACTTTCAAATTAGAGTTTGATTTATCTCTTCCAAGTGTCCATCCAAGTGACCTAGGACATGATGCAACCATTACACTTTGTCATGACACATCCATGTACCCTTCCCCTTCCGGATCGGTGAACCTTCTAGACCCTTCTAGAACATTCCGGTGAAAACACCGGAATCATTCCCGAACTCCGAAATTGGACTTTCCTTATATGAATCTTATTCTCCGGACCATTCCGGATCTCCTCGTGATATCCCGGATCCCATTCAAGACTCCGAACAACATTCGGTCTCTTTACTCACATTCCATATCTACTAAACAATATCGAATCCTTAAGTGTGTCTCCCTACGGTTCGTGAATTACGCGGACATGACCGAGACACTTCTCCGATCAATAACCAATAGAGGAATCTGGAAATTCATATGGCTCCCACATATTTCTACGATTACTTTGTGATCGAATAAACCACTTACATACGATACCAATTTCCCTTTGTCTCATGATAGTTTACTTATCCGAGGTTTGATCGTCGGTATCTCTGCATACCTAGTTCAACCTCGTTACCGATAAGTACTCTTTTCTCGTTCCTGTGATATGTGATCCCTTGTGAGCCAGTCACATGCTTGCAAGCTAATTGGATGACATTCCACCGAGAGGGCCCAGAGTATATCTATCCGTCATATGGATGGACAAATCCCACTCTTGATCCATGTGCCTCAACACATACTTTCCGGACACTAAATGCCACCTTTATATCCACCCAATTATGGTGTGGTGTTTGATGTCATCAAAGTGTCCATCCGGTGATGGTGATTAGCATGATCTCATGGTCGAAGGATTTAGGTTACTATGTATCTGAAAGCTTATAGCAAATGAACTATATTAAATGACTTGATCTTTATGCTATGCTTAACTATAGGAGTATGTCCATCACACCATTCTCTTAATGATATGATCTTGTTGTTAATAACATCTCAATATTCATGATCAGGAAACCATGATCATATATTAACCAACAAACTAGTTTAACAAGAGGCTTTAATAGGGACTCTTTTATGTTTACAAATCACACAAGTATTAATGTTTCCGGTTAATACAATTATAGCATGGTATGTAAACATTTATCATAAGCATGAAGATATGATAATAACCTCTTTATTATTGCCTCTTGGGCATATCTCCAACAGTGACATCCATAGACAAAAGAGCATGATATCAACTATGTACAAAGTACAAGTGCAATGTTGAAAACGTTCCCCGTGACAGCCCGGTTCTGCTAATTCCAACGTATAAGTGCAAGCATATACAACATAGATGACACAATGGTTCAAGTTTATTAGGGGCAAAGAATATAACGTGTGCCATCAAGCTTGTGAGGGCTTTAATCACTAAGTTTTCACATAATAAAATACTTTTAATTGGAAGAAAGGTGAAAACAAGAATATACTTGGAATGGTGTAACACACCATGCATATGAGTTTATAGTGGACACTCTGGAATAACTTGGTTTCTTGGGAGTTGGAATCATGAGTAGAGCTTACTCATACAAGTGGAGGCTAGCAAAAGACTGGGAGCAACCAACTAAGAGAGCAATAATGGCCATAATCATGCAGATCAGCAAAACATTACCAATCAAAGTATGGTACTACAAGTCAAGGACTAAATGATCATAGAGGCTATGGTGACTTGTTCATAGTCATAACATGGTGTGAGCATGTGCCAAGTCAACCCAAACAAAGCATCAAAGGAGAATATACCACAATACTATGCTTTTGTATGCTAAAACAACGCATAATTTTTTTCAAGGCACACTAAGCAATCCCAATTGTTTGGAACAATACATGCTATAAAAATAATCACTAAGCATAAGTTCAAAACAACACCTAGCATGTCATGCTAAAGTCTAAGTCACAGTCAAGGCAAGCTCCTCTCGCACTTTGAAGCAGGAACTTCCTACTCCTTTCCAACACCAAGCAACTTATTTGAAAACAACACAACGAGAACGGGGGTCCAAACAACTTTATTCAAGCAAATTAAACAAACTAAGCAAAGCAAACAAAAACTAAGACGCTCCAAGAACAACACAAAGTGCATTAAACAATAAAAACGAAGTGTCTAGACAGACCTGAGCTTTTTATTGATGAAGAAGGGGATGCCTTGGGCATCCCCAAGGTTTGACGCTTGTACCTCTTGGATATTTCTCGGGGTGACACCGGGGTGGCACCCCCAAGTTTGAGCCTTTGTCCGCTCTTCATCTCATTACATCATTCTCTCTCTACACCTGAAATTTTTTCCTTCATACAAAACTTCACACAATCTTCATTAGCAACATTAGTGTATTCAAAAGATAATAGACCTTTGGGTTTAGCTTTGGAACAACAAAACTTTTCACTAAAAACACATGCTACTATAGCAACTCCTTCAAAAAGCTCAATTTCCCCAAAATAGAACTAAAAAGAAATCAATAAGAAGCAAATGCAAATAATGGCAGAATTCTGTCAAAACAGACCAGCAGGCAGAAACCGATTTTTTCGAAAATCTTCTGTTGCTCAAATAAAAAAGTTTTGAACTAACGAAAGTTAGCTAACATACTGGGGAATTTATTCGTAATTTTTTTAGCTCAATCCGACTTACAGAGACTCCTCACGAATTTTTATGGTGGACGACAGAAATCTATTTCGACACAGCAACTCCCCAAATCTTACTTCCCTCTCATTAGAGGTCATTCTTGACACAAAAAGCAAACAAAAAGGATAAGGAGAGGTCATTAATGAAGTAATAACTTCCAAGACTCAAGGAAACTCTTGGGTTATCTTCCAACAAGTACTTTTCTTTAACGCCTTTAAGTTAGGCACAAGAAGCTTGAGAAGATGCTCACATAAGAAATATGAATTGAAGTCAAAGAGAGCATCAAGAAGCAAATTCAAAACACATTTAAGTCTAACCCTCTTCCTATGCATCGGAATCTTGTACACAAATAAATTCACAAAGAACAAAGTGACAAGCATAGGAGGATAAAACAAGAGTAACTTCAAAACTTCCAGCATATAGAGAGGTGTTTCAGTACCATGAAAAATTCTACAGCCATACTTTCCTCTCTCATAATAATTTTTAGTAGCATCATGAATAAACTCAACAATATATCTATCACATAAAGCATGCTTTTTATGATCTAAAAACACATAATTTCTATCAAGCTCAAAAATAGTGGGATTAAAACTTCATAGGTTTTACCCAAAGTAGATATTTCAAAAGGATTCGCAGGAACATAACATTCATCCTCCTTTGGTAAGCATGGGGGACAATCAAATAATATAAGAGGTAAAGAGTTACTCCCATTAGAAGGTAGACATGGGTAGATCCATTCTTCCTCCTTTTGTTCATCACTCTCCTCCTCTTTTTCATCTAATGAGCTTCCAGTTTTAACAATTTCTTCTTCCATAGGCTCCCGCAAGGCATTAGTCTTTTCCATTTGTGGAAAGCACCTATTAAAATATTCAAGAATATATCCATTTTCTTCCTTGTAATTATCAAAGCAAAATTTAAGTATCTCATAAACCTCATATTCATAAGGTGCATCATCAAGTATTTTCAAGCAAACTGGCAAGTTCAAATGCACCCTTGAAAGCAATAAATTCTTCAGTTTGTTTCACATCATAAAAGTCATAGTTTCCTTTAACATAAGAAGATATGGTAATATTATCATTATACTCACATTGAAAAGGCATGTGTTTATACCTCCTATGGCAACAAGATTTATCAAAGCAATAAGTAACATTATAAGTAGAGCACACCTCTCTAGCAATAGTATTCAACTTATCAATTTGTTCCCATAAGTGTTTCCCTTTTTGTGACAAACGGTGTTCCTTATAATAATACTTTTCTTCTTCCATGAACCCGCCTTGCCAATAAGAACTAGTTTCAAAGAAACCATCCATTGATAGAAAGCATGACCAAGCAAGGCAAGAACAGACCAGCAACTAGAGTAGGAATTATTTTTTTGTGTTTTTTATAAGAGAAAGCAAACCAAACTAGACTAATTTTTTTGGGAGTTTTTGATGAAAAGAGGCAAACAAAACCAAGCAAAAGAAACTAAGCAAACTAAAAACAAAGTAAAGAGAAAGGTTGAGGAGGACTCCACTTGTGAAGACGTCCTTAGCCTCCCCATCAGCGGCGCCAGAAAGAGCTTGATGGCACTGCGACGTGCAGTGCTTCGTCGGGAAACCCCAAGAGCAAGGTGTGATGCAACACAACATCAAGTTTTCCTTCAGTAAGAAATCGAGGTTATCGAACCAGTAGGAGAAAGGAAACGTCACACATGTGTTGCAAGCAACGTGGAAACCTGCACACCACAAACTCAAGACTTTGCCCCAATGAATCAGTGAGGTTTTCAAGCTCACTGGTTTGATGTAACAAAGGATTAAACGTATGGTGTGGTAGGTGATGATGGTTTGCAGCAAGTAAACAAGTAAGGGTGGAAGATGTATCAATGGTAAAGATTGGACCGGGGTCCATAGTTCACTAGAGGTGCACTCCTTAGATAAACAACATGACATGAAGGGTAAACAAATTACAGCAGGGCAATTGACAGGATCTGAGCAAGGCATAACAATGCAATACTAGACAAAAAGATCCTATGAGATTCGATTGGGCAATACAACAATATATATAGACCACCATCCAACTGCATCTATGACTAGAAGTCCACCTTCAGGTTATCATCCGAACCCTCTCTAGTATTAAGTTGCAAGCAACAGACAACTGCTTTAAGCAAAGTGTGTAAGGTAAACAATCCACTTGTTCCATGAACAAGAGACCGTTGTTTTCTCCCTAGTGGCAACAACACATCTAAAACTGAAGAGATTTCTGTCACTTCTCTTGGAAACTAGAGGCATGAATCCACTATCGAGCATAAATACCCCTCTTGGAGTCACTAGCAACTACTTGGCCAAGATAGCTACTAACAGCAGAGAGCATGCAAGATCACAAACAACACAGACATGATAGTATCAAATAAACAAAACCATTAATCAATCTGACATAGTAATCTCAGTATCCATCAGATCCCCGCAAACACAACATCCATGATTACAAATAGATTAGATCTTGATCATGAACAGAGCTGACAAGATCTATACATGAAAGCACAAGGAGGAGATACAACCATCTAACTACTACATGGACCCGTAGTTCAAGGTGGATCTACTCACGCTTCATACCGGAGAAGAAGGCCTCCGGGATGATATCCCCTCCGGCAGGGTGCCGGGAAGAGCTTCAGATCCCTCGATCTAGGGACGATGGTGGCGGCGGCTACAGACGGTTTCGTGAAGTTTTGATTCGGTGCCTAGGGTTTCTGTATCGGGGGCCTCTTATAGGCGAAGGGGCAAGGCTGGGAGGCGGCCAGAGGGCTCACAGCCTACCCAGGCGCGGGGTAGGCCCACCCGCGCCTAGGGGGGTGTGGCGGCCCTGGCTCGCCTCTCCGTCTCTCCTCTGTACTTTGTGTCGCCCACGGTAAAATATTGACTTTGGCTTTTGTCCCGTCCAATTTCGAGAATATTGATTTTCTGCCTTTCTAGAACCAAAAATAGAAGAAAACATGCAACTGGCACTATGGCAACTTGTTAATAGGTTAGTTCTGGTAAATATATAAAAACACCTTAATGTGTAGACAAAGCAAAATAAAGTAGATACAAAACAAGCATGGAGCATCAAAATTTATAGATACGTTTCCGACATATCATGCAGTAGGGAGGAAGATGTGGCAGATACTCACCTAATGTGTGGGTTTGCAAGAGAGGTTTGGCGGCAGATAAAGTATGTCTCTAGTCTGCATCTCGCTCGCCATGACTTTTTGTCTCCAAAACTCTGGCTCTTTGATTTATTGTCAAGAGCTAAGGACCTGGAGGCTACTACTCTGGACGTTGGATGTTGGCACATCTGGGAAGCGAGGAACGATGTGAAAAACAATTAGGTGGTACTCAATCTAAAGAAGATAAGTATGAAGATCATTTCCTACATTGATATGATTAAACAAAATTGTTTCAAGTCTAATTCGGGTTCAAGGCGTGAGACTGCCTAGCCACAAAAATGGTCTCCGCCGAACCCCAGTGAGGTGCTGGTGAACGTGGATGCCGCACTATTTGCTGATCAGAGGTGTATGGCTATGGGTGTTGTCTTTTAGGACCACAATGGGTCTTTCATCCTTGTCGGCTAGCTTCACTTCTCTAGAGTTGGTAGAGACCTTAGCTCTTCGCCGAGCTGTGTTGATTGCTAGCGAACATGGCGTGCATGAGGTGATCTTCGCGTCTGACTGCCTATCCTTGATCAATAGACTTAAATCTACAAGTCAAGACTGTTCTCAGGTAGGCTCTCTGGCGGTGGACATCAAGTTCGCAGTGGATGGCTTCTCTTTAGCTTCTTTCCGGCATGTTCCTCGTTTAGCTAATGAGGCAACACATATTCTTGCTAGATCTTGTAACTTATCTAGCTCAGGTTCTCTTTATTGTATTTTCCGGAAATTATTCGGAAAACTCTTTGTACTGATGTGTTGTGATCAATAAAGTACCACGATTCTCAAAAAAAAAATTGTTAGTAGAATCCATTTGAAACCCAACTGAGAACCGATAAAAAATCCACCCCCCCTAAATCCACAAACAAAACCTCCCCATTTTCATTCTCAGTTACAAACACACAACTCGTTTTCTTTCACGTACAAACTCCACTTGTGATTGCCATCTAGCAAACAAATACAAACCACACTATTTAAATACTTAGTTTACCTTGCGACTCTAAGCCCATCTTTGTTCTTAAACTTGACACGTTGTCATGTGTCGACTTAGCTTATTGTTTTAGCATAAGAGTATGATCGTGTGATATTGTATTGGGATATTAGAGATAACACGATATCTATCACGAATACCAGTAAGATGTTGCCCTATTAAGACACCATCACCATACATACACCGATTCAATGCAGTGGGATAGTTAAAATACTACGATGTGAGCTTTTTTTTGAACATCAATGATGTGAGTTTATTATCTAGTTTATGTCAATAAGAAGTTAACAACCGAGAGGAGTATAAATGGTCTTCTAAGTGTTTTGAGTTATCTAAACATCTAATGGACAATCAAATTGTTTTTGAGTCTGGTATAAATAAATTGTTTTCCGCGGGTCGCACACAAGGACATAAAAATCATTGTGATGCATAGGATTAGGAGGTTGATGGGAAGGAACTAAATAATTTTGAATTAAAAATCAGCTAGCTGCAAATTAGCAAAGTTCATTTTAATTCGATAGCTACATAGGTTTTGGTTTATATGAGCTTCGTAGGGTTTGATATCTAGCAAGTCCGCACGGTCGATGGCTAAGGCCTTGTTTACCTCTAGGGTATTTCCACCCCCTGGGGGTTTGGGGATGGGAGGGTATTTTGTGAATCCTAGCATTTCACCCAATTCCCATATTTCTCCACATTTCCCCACTTTTCCCCTCATTTCCCAAACCCCTGTGGTAACTAGGATTTTTTTGGATGGAAGAGGACGTAAGAGGATTATAAGATCAAGGAATAAAAAACAGAACTTTACACCTACAACATGATAATATACATAGCAACTCAAGTAAAAATTCAACCTTTCCACTAAATAAAAAAATAAGGACACATCAGCTGAATGTCCAGCTAAATTTCGATACGGTGCAAAAGAAATTTGCATGGAGTTAACCATCTCACGACATAGAGTACAAGAACTCATGATAATCTATATGATCAACAAACCGGAGCTTCCTAAATATATCATCTTCCTCTACTCAATATAGCATGAAGTATGGCCTGAAATATTACATCAGGTTACTCTCATGTCAAATGCCAGTCCTTAAAAAAAAGCAAACAGTTGATGATGGGATCATTCTTTCCAAGCTTCTGGGAAATAATATGGTTAACACCAACCTGTTATACAAGGCAACATATACAAATTAGGACTTATTTATTTCTTTTTTAAATAGACACTATTTCCGGTCCAAACCCAGAAAACTGTAGCGGCGGAGTTTACAATATACAATGCAGGAGCATGGAGAAATTAACACAATAGATCTAGAAGCAATAGCAAAACTGCATTTCATAAATCATAGGAGAGCAAGATAGAGGTGATTATATATCTCAAACACTAGAACTCTGCTTCACTAGGAGGTCCCATGTATCAAATGTTGAAGGAATTAAGCCAACAGCAAACAACATGGATCAAACAAAAATGGCACCCTCTAAGTTGCACTGACATGGAAAAAACCATGAAGCCAGCTTATGAACAATTCTCCTTCACAGTTCCATTCACAGATTGTACCCGTACCCATAGGAGAAATATATACGGTACAGTGTAGACACTATTTATGATGCCTTAGACCCCTGAAAACATATAATAGAAAAAGCTAGCTTTTCTTCACTAATACCGATAATCTCAACATTGACGGCAGTAAAGGAACATGAACTTCCATGCTTCATTAGTTCACTTGTATTGTAGCTGGATCTATCATTTATCTAGCTTGTAAATAATAGATACAAGAAACAGCTCAGCTTCATAATGGGCTGGTAGCTGCAAATGAAAAACGAAATGTACACGTATCTCAGCACATACAGCCTACAAGTCACCAACATTAGCTGGAACTACCATTTAGCCAGCTACTTCATTGGTTCACTAAATTATGTGAATAAAAATTGCTAGCAGGTTAAATGACAAAAGTAAACACGAGAGAACAATATAAAGTTTACCTCAAGGTAACTCAAGGTGTCGGATTGTCTAGTTTTTATTAAAATTGGGCAAAAAGGTTGTAGGCTAGCTAGAAAGAGAAGCTTTAAACAGGTAGGAATGTAGCTTCAATGTCGACAGGGAGACAAGTAAGACTTAGTTAAAATACCAAACAAATGTGTCCATTTTTACCATAGATGACGATTTGAATTGAAGACAAAGAGGCACGTCTATATGTCCAGAGGTTGAAGAAGCACTTCAAAGCTACTACTACATTCCGTCTACATGTCACAAGAATATACAGATGAAAATATCCAGGATCCTCGTGCTGCTCCAGGAGCTTGCCCATGGTGGCCAACTCGTCGGAGCCGCGAGCACGACCACGAGAAGACTAGGCATGTGTCTCTCAGATCCATCTCCACCGTGTCGTTTCCCTGGTGTCTCTCCTCTCTCTTCTCTCCCGAGTGAACCTGACCGGAGTGGCAGAAACCAAGAAACCCTAGCGCACAAGGATGGGAGGAGAGGGGACCAGGCGCGAGAACTAACCATATAGAAGGCTCTGGCGGCTGTCGTCACCGGAGAAGGTGTCTGCTCGCGGCATCCAGAGGGCAGCGTCCGCACCGTCGCCTTCGGTCCGCGGTGTCCCAGGGCGGCGTGCGCCGCCACCTCTGAACCGCTGTTTTACCGGACGATACACGAGGTGTGTGAGAATACCGGGCCCTCGTGAGTTCGTGTGAGGGATTTTCGAGGTTAGGCCGGAATAATACCGGAGAAACCAGCGGAGTACTTCGGGGATCAGCGGGTGGGCCAGGAATTTCCCGTCCGAACCCGAAAAAAACATGGGAAGTGAACAAGGCCTAAATTGGACAAAAATCCCCCATTCACCCCTGGGCGAAGGAACCAATGACACGCACACCATCCCCCGTCCAACGGCCGCGTGGAGCGCGTCGCGTCAGTCCCACGCATCGTCCCCCCACGTCTGACTCCACACGATCGCATCACCGTACATATATCATCCCCTTCTCCCGCGGCACGGGGACCGACCTGATTGATTGATCACTTTCCTCTCTCTCCTCCAATTCCCCCGATCACCTCGCACCCCGAATTCCCCCCGATTCACTGAACCTTGCTTGCCATGGGCGGCGCCAACAGCCGTGAGGACCTCGACATCACCTCCTCCTCCGGCGAGGAGGACGAGGACGACTACCAGGACGAGGACTACGACCCGCGCTCCCCCGCCTCCGGGGCCAGGCAGAGGGCCGACGACCCGCTCCGAGCCACCACCCCCGCCTCTATCGAGTTCCTCGACGCCAAGCTCAAGGCCCTCGACCTCAAGTACAAGCAGCCGCATCCCGACAACGCCACCAGGCTCTACCTCCACGTCGGCGGCGCCTCCGCCGACGCGCGCTGGGTGCCCGCCCTGCGCCACGCCACCTACAACTTCGTCGACAAGGCGGCGAACGAGGACGACAGCGATCGGGCCAGGTGGGTCCTCGAGGTGGGCCCGGGCCGGAAGGTCTCGGCGCCCGTGGGGCCCGAGCTCCAGCTCAAGGCGCTCCCCGCGCAGCGCCGGGCCGACTTCGCAGCGTCGGGCTCCGTGTGGGCGCTGCGGCTCCCCGACGACGCCGCCTTCCGCCGGTTCCGGGACGAGTACGACCGGTGCCTCTTCGAGAACACCTACGGGGTCGAGGCCACGGACGAGGGCCGCAAGGAGGTCTTCGGCGCCGACTTCGCCGCATGGGCGCGCCCCGCCGAGGCCGACGACGCCGTCTGGGCCGACGCGGAGGACGGCTTCAGCACTCCTCCCCCGGTCGCCGCCTCGGCCAGGGACCTGCTCGAGGAGTTCGAGGAGGAGGCCGGCGACGGCACCGGCATCCAGAGCCTCGCGCTCGGCGCGCTCGACAACAGCTTCCTGGTCGGTGCCGCCGGCATACAGGTCGTCAAGAACTTCCGCCACGGCGTGCACGGGAAGGGCGTGTCCGTGAAGATCTCGGGCGGCCGCCGTGGCAGTACCACCGCCAGCACATACTCGACGCCGAAGAAGGCCCTTCTGATGCGCGGCGAGACCAACATGCTGCTCATGAGCCCTGGAGACACCGGCGCGGCCCGGTCCAATGGCGTCCACCATGTCGACATCGAGACTGGCAAGGTTGTCACGGAGTGGCGGTTCGAGAAGGATGGAACTGACATAACGATGCGAGACATCGCCAACGACAGTAAGAGCTCCCAGCTAGAACCCTCCGGGTCAACCTTCTTGGGGCTGGATGACAACCGGCTCTGCAGGTGGGATATGCGTGATGCGAGAGGCAGGGTGCAGACGATCGGTATCTCTTCAGAATCACCGGTGCTGCACTGGTCACAGGGCCACCAGTTCTCAAGGGGCACCAACTTCAACTGCTTTGCCAGTACTGGGGATGGGTCAATTGTCGTTGGTTCTATTGATGGGAAGATTAGGCTCTACTCTAAGAGTTCCATGCGGATGGCCAAGACAGCGTTCCCAGGGCTTGGATCACCAATTACACATGTGGATGTTACTTACGATGGGAAGTGGATCTTGGGCACGACAGACACATACTTGATTTTGATCTGCACCATCTTCAAGGACAAGGATGGGAAAGACAAGACCGGGTTCAGTGGGCGTATGGGAAACAGGATAGCGGCGCCAAGGTTGCTGAAGCTCAGTCCACTGGATTCTATTTTGGCTGGCAATGACAACAAATTCCATGGTGGACAGTTTTCATGGGTAAGTGTCAAATTCTTATTCAGGCACATAATATTAAGTGTTCCTATTCTTTTCTGCTATTCAAGATTAATGTTCCAAATGTGCAAGAATTAGGAATTTATCTAGACTTGTTGGTCCTGGTTATAGGAAAAAAATCAGTGAAGGTACTATGCTAGTAATAATCAGTTAATGCAAGTGCTCACTATCCATGATTGCAGTTCGTTACTAACTTGTTGTAGGTCAAACATGACTACACTATTCTCTCATGGACTGCTTGGAGAAATTAATGACTAAATGACAGTTTACAGAAAATTCATGCATACTAGTATCATTTAGGAAACTATTGAATCTATGACGCTAGTTAGCATCTCCATCTCGATGTGGTAGTGTGATGACTTCTAGGATAACTGACAGTTTTGTGATCCATCTTCATTTTAGACTGCATTACTTTTTGTTACTGTATGGCATAGCAGATAGAAATTTTCTGCCTTAGGTATTAAATACGGTCATTATATTTGATATTTTACACGAGTTTGATTTGTCCTTGGACATATAGGACTTCTCTTAACAAAATTGATTGCTGCTTTCACCTAGGAAATTTTCTCATCGCCTACAATTATACAGTTGCCAATTCATAGTACAACAATGGGCTAAAGAGTTGAACTAATTGGTAGCACAGTAATAGTCTAATGAGTAGAACCAAGTTCAGTTCATAGCACAAACACTAATTCAGAACAAACAACAGTTGAACCAGATCTGAAATCTCCTCTCTGTTTCTTCATGAAACTACTTCGTAACTTGAACGACACTAGATACAAGATTAGCCAATGGAAGTTTGAAATTTGCCCATACTTTTCATTGTTCATTGATTAATAACACGCTTCTTCAATTGGAGATACGGTATATAATATTTGTGAAATAACAATCTCTGCGGTGTGCGAATGTTTTTCTTTTCTTTGTGGAACTTGAATGCAGCAGCTTGTTTCTCGTGTCCATTGCGTGCTTCAGAAGTTATATCCCCCAACTCTTGTTATGTATCTTCTGAAAATGTTCATTGGTTTCTTACATACAAATTCCTTAATTCTTCAGTACTGTTAAGCAACTCTTCTGATGCGTCTCTGCCATGGCTTTTACAGGTAACAGAAAACGGAAAGCAAGAAAAGCACCTGGTTGCGACAGTGGGCAAATTCAGTCTCATCTGGAACTTCCACCAGGTGAAGGACAGCAACCACCACTGCTACCGTGACCAGGAGGGCCTCAAGAGCTGCTACTGTTACAAGGTCGTCCTCAAGGAGGAATCCATTGTCGACAGCCGCTTCATGCACGAGAATTTCGCGACAAGCGACTCCCCTGACGCTCCTCTGGTGGTCGCCACCCCTCAGAAAGTCAGCTCCTTCAGTATTGCAAACAGGCGCTGACTCTAGTGCCCTTTTCATTCGGTGTCGCAGTGTTAGATGTTACAGGTTTCTGTGCAGCTTGATTGGTTTACTTGGGTTGGTTTGTTACTACTACGTTCTTTGTGTAGAGTTGTGACTTGGCTGGCTTTCGACAGGGAGGACCATTGTTTCGGAAAAGCTTGTCTGTTGATAATGCTATTCTTGGTTAAGAACTAGCTAGTGGCTTTTTTCTGAAAGTTTGGAGAAACTGCTTGTGCTCGTTTGTAACCATTCGGCGAGAGAAATGATGTATGTTTGCCAGACAATACGTTTGTGTTTGGATGTTCCTTATGTTCAGCTCAATGCTAGTTAGGGTGTCAAGTGGGATCCCGCCTAAATCCCACTTCTAGTTCATTTGTTAAAATCTAGTGTAAATTTTTGCTCAAAATTTACACTAGATTTTGACAAATGAACTAGAGGTGGGACTCACTTGACACCCTAATGCTAGTAGTAGTAATCATTCTACCTTCCTGGTATTTCTACCTTACTGGAATATCAGTTGGCAAAGATGTTTTGTCTTTCTTTTACCTTTTATAAGGAGTTGTTCGGTATAGACTTGATCCCAATTCGTGCGCACTACTAGATATGATTGAAAACTCCTTTATTATGTGCCGAAGAACTGGGGTGTGGTTATGTGGTCAGTTTGGACTGCACGGAATGCTCCTCGTCATGGAGAGGTTCTTCTTCTGCCGCTGTCAAGTGCCTGCCGATAGAACACACGATCTAGCTAGCCAGTGCTACCCATCAGAGAAAACCCCCAAGATGGGTGGAAGCCCCCTAGGCAGGCCTGTTCAAGCTGAATGTGGTGGATGCTGCTTTTGATTCCAACTCCATGCATGAGTGGCAGTTCTGGAGTTGTTTGCAGAGGTAGTGGTGGCCGGTTTATCCATGGCAAGGCAAAGTGTTACCGATCTGTATCTACTGCTTTTGCTTACTGGGGCCTACGCGTGTCGAGATGGCGTTCAACTCGCTATCCAACTAAATTTGCAACTGATCGTTGTGGAGACTTATTGTTTTTTTTGGGAAACGAGCGCTACAGCCGCCGGCCTCTATATAACATAGTAAGTATACACACAGCCGCACAAACCACGTAGAAAGAGAAGACATAAAGTTGAGTAAAATACAAAAAATACGAACAAAAATAACGGTTACAGACTATGGCAGATCAATCCGCAAATCACGCGGCCATCCATATCGGAAAAAAATATCCATCGCCGTTTTCTTCAATCATGTACATCCATTCACAAATAAGTCACGAAACTTCCATACGTTAGAGGATAGTCCAGAATCGAAGGATACTCGTTGCCAATATATAACCTGCAGGGGAGAAGATACAATGTTATTAAAAATCTTGTCATTTTTACATAGCCATAGCAATCAAATAATAACAAGCGCTTCCACCCTAAACAAAGTCTTTAATTTATCATCAATTTCATGCAAACAGTTACCAAAAACATTACCCACCGAACGCGGGAGAGATAAACCAAAGGCTATTTGGATGAATAACCATATAGATCGAACAAATTTATAATGGAAGAATAAATAACGGATTGTCTTACCGTGATGACAAAAAATCGCATTGTGTATTTCCATACCAATTCCTCTTCACAAGATTATCTTTTGTAAGAATTACTTCTTTACGGAGATACCAAGCGAATATCTTCGTCTTTAGGGATATTTTTATTTTTCAAATTATACTATTATCATCGACCGGAATATCAGGTTGAATCAATGCTCTATAGAATGAGTCAACAGAAAATTTACCACTTTTAGTAATTTTCATTTGAATTCATCCACACCAGCTATATCGTGGATAACCGTAATAAAAAATTGTTTCAAGATACCAGTCGAGGTTCTATGAGACTTCTTCTGAAAAACACATTAGAAGGATTAGATTCTATTACTATGAAAAGTGTATCCCCTTTGTGCCTAACAATCGAATATAGAGTTGGATATTGTTCGAAAGAGAAGTTTGGCCAAGCCACTTATCCTCCCAAAATCCAATCTGCGATTCTTCCTTAAATTGAAAGCACCAAAATGAAAGAAATATTTTTGACGCCATTAGTCCCACCAAAAAATGTGAGTCACCGGGTTTTCAAACCACTTGAGAAACAACTTTGGAGCCCACATATTTTATCCATATAATGGTTTGACATACACCATCTTCAGTCAGTAGTTTTAAAAGCCATTTTTCCAAAAGCGCGGTATTTTTGACTTTCAAATCATGTATGCCAAGTCCATCGTATTTTTTCGGTCGGCAAACCACATTCCATCTGCCCACTCGATATTCCTTTTTTTCACTACCCCCTATCAAAAGAATCTTGAGCAGAAATAATCCACATTATTCAAGACACCTTTTGATAACTGGAAAAACGAGATCATATACAGTACCATGTTGGTGAGTACTGAATTTATAAGTCTTTCCCCGAGGGATAGCAATTTTCCTTTTCAACTATTAAGACGTTTTTGAGTCTTTTCTCAACGAGTTTCCATTCAACAATTATGAGACGTCGATAATGAATCGGTATTCCCAAATAGTTGATTGAAAATTGCTCCTAACCACAACCAAAAAGTTTAGCATATAGGTGGGCCTCGTGTTTAGCCTCGCCAAAACAATACAAATCACTCATGTGAAAGTTTCAGTCCAGAGAGATGTTCGAATGCTGATAATATTAATTTTAGATTCTTAGTTTTCTACAAATAGTGTTTCATAAATAAGATTATATCGTCAGCGTATTAAAGAATAGAGAGTCCGCCATCAATAAAATATGGAACTAGTCCTTCAATTTGGTCATCAGCCTTCTCAAAGTCACTATATTAACTAATATAGATGATAGTGGGTCCTCCTGTCTTAGTCCCTTCTTGGTTTGAAAGTAATTGCCAGTGTCATCGTTTACTTTTATAGCGACACTACCCCTAGACATGAAAGACTGTACGGGAGCGCGGCACTACTTAGAAAAACCTTTCATGCAGAGTGTTTGCTGGAAAAAGACCAATTAACTTTTTCATATATTTTTAAAAGTCAATATTGAACAGTACACATTTAGTTTTTTTAGGATAGTTTTATGGATTGTTTACACCATCTAAGACGTTTCTACCTTGCATTAACATAGTTTGAGAAAGGATGACAACATAGTCAGCTACTAAATTAAGTATAATTATGGTAACTTTAGTGAAAATTTAAAACTAACGTTAAGAAGGCAGATTAGACGATACCGTTGTATATACATTATTAACCTTAGCTAGTAGAATTATGTTTTCAAAATATAGTCTAGAAAGATCCAGTTGACCGACTTGTAAAATTCATCACATCCTCCTTAATAACTTTCCAGAAATTTTGGTAAAATTCTGCTGGAAAGGCATCCGGCCCTGGCGCTTTGTTATGTTCTATTTAAAAAACAACTTTATTAACCTTCTCCTCACTATAAGAGGCAGATAGGAAGTTGTTTTTCTCAACTGAAATTTGCGGGATATCCGCAGTTTCGGACACGTCCAAAGAAAAAGAGTTTTCCAGTGGAGCCCCAAACAAGAATTTATAATAAGTTGTAATATAAGACTTCGGTTGCTCATGTCCCTCGATCATACCTTCTTCCTGATTTAGAGAGTGAATAAATTTCTTCTTATGTTTGCTATTGGCAACAACACGAAAGTATCTTGTATTCGCAGCTTCTTCCAGAATGAATTTTTCTTTAGAGCGTTGGTACCATTTGAGTCTTCTTCACATAGTTGTCCGGCTATCTCCGCATTCGATTGACTTTTAAGCTTAATTTTTCATGTAGATAACGGCCCAACTTTCGCAAAAGCTTCTAAGTCAATAATAATAGATAATACAAGTATTTTTTTTTCTTTTTAACCTCGAAGGAACTTATATAAAACACGCATTTTATCATTCAATCGCAGTATAGGCATTTGACTATTAACAGGTTTCTCCCAAATAGCCTTGATCATATCGTAGAAACCATCACGAATCATCCATTCGAGTGCAAAATTGAACTCATTCTTAGACTTTCATGGCGGTGATTGAACAGATAAAACTAAAAGAGCATGATCCGAAAAAGCCTCAATACGCTCTAGAGCACGAACAATAACCATAGGAAACTTCTCTTTCCACTCGGTATCCATAAGCACTCTATCTAGTTTTTCGTATGTTGGCTCCAGAAAACTATTAGCCTAAATAAATTGTCTTTCTAACATTGTAACCTCTCTTATGTCCAGGCTGTCTATGACAACGTTAAACAAAAAAGTCAACTAATATGATTCAAAGAGAGTATCAAATAGACCAATCAAAATATTGACTAGCAAATTTTATAGAACGGACTTGTTACGTCAATTGGTTCACTAGTTCCCGATGACCGAACTGACCGAACTTTACAGAGTGTCCTAGTTGTCTATACCGTAGATTCATTTTACTTGTCCGGGCATAATCGTCTTCTTCCTAAAAATCATTGTTTTTTGGTCTTTTTTCTCACTTTGCTTGCCATCAGCACGGAACGTTCTTTCTTTTTCTTAGCAAATTTACATCTCTATAGTGGTTCTCTTCCAAACCAATTTGAAATATATGATTCACTGAGTATTTTCATGAACTAGACATTCGTCAAGTTATATTAATATAGCAACCATTTAAGACTGCTGCTGGACCAGACATCACAACGTCCAAATAATAACAACAAAGAAAATGAATAAGAAATAAAAAGAGAAAATAAAGCCGACAACAGTGACTCGACAAAGACGAGGATGACCCGCAACCGCCCTACGCCCTCCGGAGAATTTCCACCACGTTCCTAGCGCTCGAAGCGTTGTGTACCAAGCAACACCTCTAAGAAGTAAGACGACGAGAACGACACTTCTGCCTAGACTGGTCCTAGGATTTTCCCCGATATGTTACTGGAGATGGGGAAGAGATACACCCGACGCACTTGAGGAAGGACAGCGACACCCGCAGGCGACGCCATGTCGGTGTCTAGACGACAAGGATTTCTCCCGACCCCTCAAAAAACCACACTCCTGAACACTTCGAATTGCTCCACCAAGCTCGCCACCCACCAGCACACGCCACCACAGTCTTGCAGTCATCACCATCGTCTCACCGTGACCCACAATGTGAGACTGGTACGATCGAAAAGCAGCAACTTCGGCAAAGGTCGGCGGTATAGTGACACGCGAGGGAACTACCTCCACCGGCGGAGGGGATAGCCGAGCGGATGCAAAAGCAAGGGCAAACCAGGCCCTCTCAGGCCCGGCTGAGCCCAAAAAGACTCGTGAAGCCACACCGCCACACTGCAGCAAGGGTGTCATCGTCGTCGTCAACCCTAGCACTAGTCCCTACTCCTTCCTCCACCAGTGAATCCGCCGCTACTGCAGAGCCCCGCAGCCAAACAACAATGTCATCGCCACTGTGGTCACCCGGGTCTACCGGACCGCCGCTGGTCTGAGGTTAACCACCTGGGCCCAACATAGCAAGAATGAGCGATCATGGCGCGCATGGCACCTCCGTGGTGCCCACATGTCACCCCGGGAAGGTCAGGCGGCCACCAGATCTAGGCCCACCCGGCCCCGATCCAGTGTCCTGGCCGCACCATAGCCAAGAGGGGGCACCTGCCACCGGCCGAAACACGGCGACCAAGGGCCTAGGCCGGGCCCGTATGGCCCAGATCCGGCCCAACCTAGCCAAGATTCGGCCCTGTAGGATTCCGCTGCCGGGAGCACCTCCGCCTGACCGCTGCCCTTCCTACCAACTTGCCCGCCGCTACGCCGCGTAGAGCCGCCTTGCCCGCCAAGTTCGTCCCGCTGCCGCCCCTCCGGACTCGATGAGGTGTGCTGCCGCCAGCAGAGGAACCTGCGCTTCCACCGCCGCTGTCGGGAAAAAGGAGGCCTGCTATCGCCGGCGGCGCGCGGCAACGACGGCGAGGAAGGAGGAGAGGGGAGGGGTTGGGAGAGGGCGGCGCCGATGCGCTCGTCCCGTCGGTGGCAAAGACGAGAGACGAGCCCCCTTTTTTTTTACCTCAGTCATTCACCGAGTATTTCAGTATTTACAGGTCGACTTCAACGCCGGCTCCTTGTACTGTTGCACAGTTCGACAAAGATCGGACTTGTTTTGGATAATCGATGCAGCGAGCTACCCGCCACCTGCCCCTGCCCGTATGCTTCCAGAATGTGCTCAGACGTCCGACGCGCCCACTGCCTTCACGCGTCCGGGCCTGTCACCGGCTTTCCGCCGCCTACCGACCCACACGTAGCGCCCTGCCGTGGCGCTCGCTCGATGCGACAGCGATGCCTATCCCCTCTCCTCGAGCGGCTTACAAATAGGACCTCGGCCATCACCTGCTTCCACAAACAAACACAGCCACGAGTTCCATTGTACACTGACGAACAACCAACAGCACGTACTGAACTAGCTAGATTTCCTGAGGCAAGAAGATCAGTGTGTGTCATTTGAGCAAGATGGCGTACCAGGGACAGCAGCATCACGGCCAGGCGACCAACCACGTTGACGAGTACGCCAACCCGGTCGTCGTGCCCGGGGGCGGCATGGGAGCGCACGGCGTCGTCGGCACCGGCACCGGCACCGGCGGGCATGTCCAGCCCATCAAGGGCGAGCGCAAGGCCCGCGGGATCCTGCACCGCTCCGGCAGCTCCAGCTCCAGCTCTAGCTCGGTACGCGTTTATAATGCTCGCTGACATGCATTGATTTTGCGCTTATGTATTGGTATTTATCTGTGCGAAATTACTTTCAGTCTGAGGATGATGGCATGGGCGGGAGGAGGAAGAAGGGCATCAAGGAGAAGATCGAGGAGAAGCTCCCCGGTGGCAACAAGGACCAGCAGCATGCAGCGGCGACCGGCGGCGCCTACGGGCAGCCGGGTTACGCTGGGACGACCGGCACCGGGGTGCATGGGCATGGCACCACCGCGCCCGGTGGCGCCCACGGACAGCAGGGTCACGCTGGGATGATGACCGGCACCACTGCCCCTGCGGCCGGTGCTTACGGGCAGCCGGGACACACCGGCATGACTGGCACGGGAGCGCACGGGACTTACGGGACCGGTGAGAAGAAGGGCATGATGGACAAGATCAAGGAGAAGCTGCCTGGTGGCCACGGTGACCAGCAGCACACCACGGCGACCGGTGGCGCCTATGGGCAGCCAGGCCACGCCGGGATGACCGGTACCGGGGCGCATGGCGCGACGGCCACCGGTGGCGCCTATGGGCAGCCAGGCCACACGGGGATGACCGGCACAGGGACGCATGGCGCCACCGCCACCGGTGGCACCTATGGGCAGCCAGGACACGCCGGGATGGCCGGCACAGGGACGCATGGAACCACCGCCACCGGTGGCACCTATGGGCAGCCAGGACACGCCGGGATGGCCGGCACAGGGACACACGGCACCGGCGAGAAGAAGGGCATCATGGACAAAATCAAGGAGAAGCTGCCTGGACAGCACTGAGCGACTGACACCCGCGGCCGCTACTTGTGAAGGCGGCAGGCGGTGACCTTCTTTGCAGAATAATAAGATATACTCGTGTCGTGGTCGTTGTATCATGAGGTTGATGTATCAGTGAGCGTCGGATGTATGAGTTTCCGTGGATGTTACTGTTGTGTGGTTCTTACTTTTATTACTTATCCGGACTTCCGCACTATTTTTGTTGTATACTTATATGTGACAAATGGAAATACGTTGCAAATACTTACAACGCAAATTTGACCATCTACTGCAAACACCTCAACGTTGTGCATTCTGAAACCTTGCAAACTTCCAACATTCGCCACACTATTCGCAATGCCAAATATAGTGAAGACAGGTCAATAAATACTGATGACACGGTCTAGAACCCCACTATGGCTGCATGGTCTTCAATTTGCAAGCCCAAGGACAAAGGGAGACAATGGGTTCATTTAGTTTGGGAGTCATATTATGACCATGCTCTGCCTCCTGCCTAAATTGAAGGATTCCTCCTTTTGGTGGAGAGATTGCCTCAAAACTCCTCCCTAATTTGAAGAGATTTCTTCCTGTCAGTTAAACAGTGGTAGCTCCATACTTCTGTGGTGAGATAATTGGCATGACCAGCCTCTCCAGCTCTCTGACCCTCATCTGGCCTCCTATGCTCTATCTCTAGATATATCAGCAAAAACTGTTCTCACAGTTGCTCAACTGGCTGACCTGGTTCAGCTGCCTCTGTCTGTTACTGCATATGCAGAGTTCCAAGATCTTGCTGCAATTCTTCATGATATCGTATCTTCTTTAGATCGCCAGGTTGTTTGGTCTTACCCCTGGGGAAAGGATTACACTGTCTCTAAATCGTATAAAGTTTCTTCATGTCTGCAAAGCATCCTATGCCCATTCACCCTACTAGTTTCAAGTGACTCTGGGAATCCTGCTGTCAACAGAAGCATAGGGTCTTCTTCCTTGGTGCTTAAGCCTTAAAGATATGTTGAATACTAGAGATTTGCTTCAAAGGAAACAATTCTTCATTGAAGGTTACTGCTATGTCATGTGCAACTCTAATGTCCTGGAAACTCGAACTCATTTGCTGTTCCAGTGCCCATTTGCAAAGTCCTACTCGAAATACATTTGCCCAACAGATAGCCATTTAGAGTACATCTCTAAGCCGAAGGAGCAGATTAATAAGCCTTTTTTATGGAGAGATGATCATCATTGGTGCGTTGGCTTACTAAAAATATGGCTATTTTCAACTCAGTTCGACCAAACTTGTATTCTGCAAGGGCCATTTTCAAGACAGAGATCAAAATGGTTGAAGTTCAGAGCTACCAGGAAAGCCTACAGAATTTTTTTTATTTTTATTTTTGAAGGAAGAAATTTCTCAGACTGGGTCGATCATTTCGTCTAATTTCTTTTAAATAGGCGTTAGTTCTTCCTTGGCTTTTCCTGTACAATTCTCTTGTACCTCTGTAGTTACTTCTGTAATTACTTCTATTCGAAAATAATAAAAATACACAGGAGAGAAATCTACTGTTTTTGTCAAATACCGACATTTTCGAGCTGTCATCTCTGCCTGACTTTGTGGAGAAACACGACGTATCGTTGCAAATCTATATCTCTAATCTAATAATAAAGAAAGAAGTGTTTCTTGTAGTACCTACACTTTTTTGGACGGCTTTGTCCTTCCACCAAATTTTATATTACATCAAATGTCACCATTAAGTAAAAAAAGCACAATACGTTTTTCTCTCGCGTTCCGATCGCCACCACGGCAACCACGGGAGTTGATAAAAACGCGAGCAAGGAGATAAAAAGAATCCACGAGAGAGACACAGCCGCTACCTCCTTCCTCCTTAACAAACCAAGCCAGGCCGCCCCTCTTGAAATCAAATCGGACCAATCAGTCTTTCAACTCGATTATTTACCAATCAAAACCCTAGCATAGCAATCGACGAGACGCGTTCATGGCAACAAACAGAGGGAGGACCTCCGCGCAGGCTGGCCCGGCTTTCTCCACTAAATTCACCAATGGCGACTTCAGCGAGGCATGTGCCGGCGTGGCGCGTGTGATCGACGGGGTGACGCGCGGTAGCTAGCGCGAACCACGTGCATGGCATCGATTTGGACTAATTAGAGGGATGCTAAATCGTGCGCGGCCGGTCACCGGTGTGCCCTGCTAAAGACAAGGAGGCCATGGTGCGGTGCAGGCGGGAATAGTTGTGTGCGGCGTCAGCGGTGGCTCGTGATGTTGAGACCGGAAAATGCCCATCCGCTCATGGTACAAGTCTTGCTGCTTCTCTTGGCGTTCATGGGGTTTATAACTCCAAGTGATACAAATATACAAGCAAATACGGCTGAGAAAATGATTGGATTGATGGATTTGGGCTTCAAGTGTGGAGATTTGGTGGATTTTGCTGCAGATTTTGAGACAAAATTGGAAGATATTTTCAGAGAAAAAAGAGGAGCTCATCACATGTTCAGTGCAAAAAGATGAATTGTACGTAGTCAAAGTTGGAGATGGAGAATAGAAAATTGGCATCGATAATGGAGATGGAGAATAGAAAATATCTGAAGAGGGTGTCGACTGTCAAAGTTCAGAAGAATAACTAATTGGCCGTATTGACTTAAAAAGAAGCTAAGTTCGATAAATTTATTCTTTTTCTATGTTTAATATTAATATAGAGGCGGTGAATTTTTATTATGATAGAGCAACAAAATAAATGCGAGAAGAAGCATTCCTCTGTTCTTCCTATTCATATTAGGTATAACCTTTTGTCTGAATTGTTGTGTACTAGAAAATCTCGGAAAATTGAAATTTAGGTGAAAAAAATATACTTCTAAAACAATGGCACAACCCAAATCAAGATATACTTCAAACCTAGCAATGCTTGATTTATTTAAATCCCGCGGCAACGCACGGACACTTTTTTGGACCGCTTTACCCCTAACAATTCAATTGTATTATCCACCATATCACTCATAAATCACGTAAGCGTTCAATATTTTTCGCGGATTCCGTGTACAACACATGCAAAGCTTGCTCAATATCCTTATCCATCGCTGCATACACGTACGTTCAAATCCACTTGGCCACGAGGCTACGAGTCCACGAGACAAAAGACACTCGATTTGTTCCAAGTAGCTGCAATTGCCATGTTGTCTCGCTGGGTTGCCGTTGGTGCCGCTCCATATGTTCCAAGCAGCCGTGATCGCCGTGCCATCTCGATGGGTCGCCGTTGGTGCCGCGGTGGATAAGATCGGTTGGGCGCTACTGTTGCTGCAGGTGGTAAGGTTAGTTGGAAGTGCAGAACTACAAGTAGCCCTAGAGTCGCCCAATTATATTGGATCGAAACATGACAAGGTGCAATATAGTAGATCATTTTTGCCGGCCGAGGACATGAAGTCGATCAAAACAAGGCCAGCCGAGGACATGAAGTCAATCGAAACAAGGCCAGGCCACGGGCCGCCCGGAGGAGAACGAGAAGTACATGCCAGCCTAATTCATCCATGGCATGCATCGCGAGTCCCAAATGCAAGGAGCCATTGTTCCCCAGAACGGCAGCTGAAGGGGACGGCTACATGCGGCGCGACGACAACTACTACAACTACTACGGAATAAACTAGACAGATAAATTTCATGACGGCCAAGATTTAAACCCAGTGTGAAAGCGTCCCAAGCGACCGAGCCCCGAGGACAACGGCTCAGATAGAACCGCACCAAGATGGGTGACCGGCGGCAATGCTGGTGGGCTAAATGCAGGACACACACACTTTGCAGTCAATGCAACATGCCAACCTTCGGGCTGAGATTTTCGTGGCAGCTTCGACAATTTCCAACCTCCCGATCGATCACCAGGTGAGGTGCGCTTAGATCCAAGCATGAATTTCTTTCTAACGAATATAAAAGCGGCTCATGTATCCCGCGTCACATTTTATTTTTAAACCACGTTAGATGTTAGCTTGCACGACATTTTTTTCTAACCTCCATGTCTCTTTCTTTTCTCTAACTTGTTCTTGAATTGTGATTAGCTTTTCCAAAGTAGAATACTGAAGTTCTCATATCATCTCATTAGCGATCTATGGATCTAAAAAATGATTCAATGTAACTAGAGAATTCGAATTAAGTTTTATTTTTCTACATTGCCACTATGTCACCACTTGGGGACCACGAGGTCACAACCATGGCGATCTAAAGGTCATCGCGGAGGTGGCCGCTGATGGCACAAATAGTAGCAAATGGAGTATGACCTGGCTATCATGGTGGCAATCGAAAGGTCATCGCAAAGATGGTCGTTGACTGCACACTTAGCAACTTCTGGTGGCCGACGAACTATGCTAGGCGAAGAAGGTATGTACGAAATTTTTCTTTCTCTCCCGTTGCAACGCACGGGCCTGTTTCCTAGTATATATAAACAATCGTATCATTGGATGGTTTTGGGGATCGTCGTTTTCCGTAAACGATGATAGTTATCATCCCCCATGTGCCGCGTGCCCGCGTGTGTCATCACCTGGGTTTCGAGAAAGAGCTGTGAGGCGTCGTGGCGACTCGGACGCGCCCAGTGCCTGCACACGTACGTCCGGCTTCTCTCCATGGGAATGTCACCGGCTTCGGCCTACCCAGCCACTCATGGGGCCACACGTAGCGCTCCACCGTGGCGCTCGAATCCCTATCCCCTCGACTGGAAGCTGTTATAAATCAGGCCTCGCGCTGCACCTGCTAGCTTACACAACCATCGATCACTGCATACCAACCAACACAAGCAAGAAAAACACCAGATATTTTCTGAGATCTGATCAGTGCATCCTTCGTGAAAGATGGAGTACCAGGCGGGACAGCAGGGCCACGCGACCAACCGCGTCGACGAGTACGGCAACCCGGTCGCCGGACACGGCGGCGTCATTGGAGGGCACGGCGGGGGCGCCCCCGCCACCACCGGCGCGGCCGGGGGTGGCCAGTTCCAGCCTACCAGGGAGGAACACAAGGTCGGCGGGATCCTGCACCGCTCCGGCAGCTCCAGCTCCAGCTCGGTACGTGTATACAGTATAGACTTCCTGCTGTCATGCATCAGTCACACAGCACAAATATGAACTGTATAGAGTATTGTTCTGAATGACATTAACATCAACGACAATATTTTAGTCTGAGGATGATGGCGTGGGCGGGAGGAGGAAGAAGGGCATGAAGGAGAAGATCAAGGAGAAGCTCCCTGGCGGCAACAAGGACCAGCAGCACACCACGGCGACTGGTGGCGCCTACGGACAGCAGGGCCACACCGGGATGACCGGCACCGGAGCAACAGGCGGCGCCTACGGGCAGCAGGGGCACACCGGGATGACTGGCACCGGCGTGCATGACACCACTGTTATAAAACACTATTTGCAATTAACTAGTCTAGATCTATTCGGTAGCTCTTTATCTCTGCATATCTAGACATGTAACTGAGAGAGAGAGAGAGAGGGATATGAGAGGAGAGGAACTACCTGCTCCCTGGCTCGAGAAGCACGAGCCAGAGGGGATGCCCGAGCTGATGCCGGAGCTGGACCCGCCGTCGTTGGCCATGGGAAAAGGGGGGCGACGGCGTGAGCGTGGGTGGTTGAGATCGGTGGCGGCGGAGCTTCCCGTCAGTCTAGTGCGAACCCTAATCGGTGGGTGTGTTGGTGGGGGCTGCGGCGCACGGTCAACCTCGTACCGTGTGCGTCCGGCCCCCCACCTATTTATATACGCACTGGCGACAGGGGCCCGCAACCATGGATAGGGTTGGACGCCCCTGATTAGGGCGCGATTAGGGACTCCGTTCGGGCCGTTGGGCCCGAACGTGGGAGAGATCTATAACATTCTCCCCCTAGATCTCGACTTTACTTTTACCTTTGCTCTTTATCTATTTCATCACAAAATGACACATAGAGCATGTTTCATCGTCCCAGCTCAATTGCCGATAGAATCAGACAGCTACTATATACCTTCATGTTCTCAAACAAATTCTGTTACTTTTGGGCCTCTATAGTCCAGGAATCATAGGTTTGCCGTTAAACCCATGTCGGCTATGTGTTCCTTGAACACATTGGGTGGTAAGCCTTTCGTTAGCGGATCCACAAGCATATCCTTTGTCCTTATATGCTCGAGACTTATAGTTTGATCCTGGACTTTGTCCTTCACAACATAATACTTTATATCTATAGACTTTGAAGCATTACTCGACTTGTTGTTGTGAGCATAGAATACTGCGGGCTCGTTGTCACAGTACATCTTTAGTGGCCTGCTGATGCAGTCAACCACTTTCAAGTCGGGTAAGAATTTCTTTAACCATAACGCCTGTCTCATGGCCTCATAACATGCTATGAATTCTGCATACATCGTAGATGATGCAACTATCGACTGTTTGGCGCTTCTCCACGAAATAGCACCTCCTGCGAGAGTAAAGACATACCCTGTCGTGGACTTTCGGTCGTCTTTATCTCCCGCAAAATCTGCATCTGAATACCCTTTTATCTCTAGGGAATCAGATCTTCTGTATGTTAGCATGAGACCTTTTGTGCCTTGCACATAGCGCAAAGCTTTCTTTACCATCTTTCAGTGCTCTATGCCTGGATTCTCTTGATATCTACCGAGTACCCCGGTGATAAATGCTAAGTCAGGGCGAGTGCACACTTGTGCATACTGTAAGCTTCCAACAGCCGAAGCATATGGTACTGACTTCATTTGATCGATCTCATATTGATTCTTTGGACATTGGGATTTCCCAAAACTGTCGCCCTTGACTATGGGAGCAGGTGTTGAATTACTCGCATGCATATTGTATTTCTTTAAAATCTTTTCACAATACGCTTTCTGTGACAGTCCTAATACTCCATTCTTTCTGTCTCGGTGAATTTCTATGCCCAAAACATAAGATGCTTCACCAAGGTCTTTCATGTCAAAGTTTGATGACAAGAACTTCTTTGTTTCTAGTAGTAGACTAACATCACTGCTAGCAAGCAGAATGTCATCCACATATAGAATTAGAAAAATATATTTCCCACTTTTGAATTTTGCATAAATGCAATTGTCCTCAACATTTTCTTTGAATCCAAATCTTTTAATGGTATCATTAAACTTTAAATACCACTGCCTAGAGGCTTGCTTTAACCCATAAATGGATTTCTTTAGGCGGCATCCCATATGTTCCTTTCCCTCCATGAAAAAACCCATGTAAACATTTTCTTCTAAATATCCATTTAGAAATGCCGTCTTGACATCCATTTGATGTAACTCTAAATCAAAATGAGCAACTAGTGCCATGATGATTCTGAAGGAGTCCTTACATGAGACCGGAGAAAAAGTCTCATTGTAATCTACGCCTTCTCTTTGCGTAAAGCCTTTTGCCACGAGTCGAGCTTTATACTTTTCTACATTCCCATTGGAGTCATACTTTGTTTTGTAGACCCACTTGCATCCTACTGTTTTGGCTCCTTTTGGAATTTCCTCTAAGTCCCAAACATTGTTGGAACTCATCGATATCATTTCATCTTCCATTGCCTCCACCCACTTGGCTGAGTGAGGGCTACTCATGGCTTCTTCATATGTGGTAGGATCGCCCTCCATATGAACTACATTGTAAACTTTGTAGATGTCTTTGGAAATGGCTGGTCTTCGTTCTCTTTTAGACCGTCTGAGCTCGTCAGACTCTTGCTCATTTCTTGCCTCGGGTTCAGGCACATTTATAGTAGGTGGCTGTTCTGGCTCCCTTTCGTGCTCAACAGTGGGTTCAGGTGGCTCCTGATGGACAGGTTCCGAACTTTCGCCCATTGTTGTCCCGTGTGGAGTCACAACAGGTGCCGGCACCACAACCTCAGGGGTTGTAGATGGTGGCACAACAGGTAGCGAGAAAAATGGCTCCTGAGTCATCGGATTAGGTGCATACACCCTCTTCTCCTCAAGATCAATTTTCCTAGCTACCGTGCTCCCCCTCATCAATTCGTCCTCCAAGAAGACTGCATGTCTCGTTTCTACAAACTTTGTGTATCTGTCGGGACAGTAGAAACGATAGCCTTTGGACTTATCTGGATAGCCAATAAAATGGCAAGATACTGTTTTGGGGTCTAACTTTGCGATGTTTGGATTGAAAACTTTTGCCTCAGCTGGGCCCCCCCAGACCCTCAAGTGGTGCAGAGAGGGGACTCTGCCTGTCCACAATTCATACGGTGTTTTGGGCACCGACTTACTTGGTACTCTGTTGAGAATATGAATGGCGGTTTTAAGCGCCTCCATCCACAATCCCAATGGGAGGGTGGAATAGCTCATCATGCTGCGCACCATATCCAGAAGGGTACGGTTGCGCCTTTCAGCTACTCCGTTTTGCTGAGGTTCGCTCGGCATAGAATACTGGGCGACTATTCCATTTTCTTGCAGGAACCGTGCAAAGGGTCCTGGTACTTGACCATATGGAGTATGCCGACCGTAGTACTCCCCCCCACGATCGGACCGGACTATTTTGATTCTTTTATCGTGCTGATTTTCTACTTCAGCTTTGAAAATTTTAAATTTATCCAATGCTTCAGATCTTTCTTTAATTGGATAAATATAACCATACCGGGAGTGATCATCCGTGAATGTTATGAATGAATCATAGCCATCCACGCTTTTCACCGGAAACGGTCCACAAATATCCGTGTGGATTATTTCTAGTGTTGCTATGCTTCGGTTTGCACCCTTTTTAATTTGTTTGACATACTTTCCTTTAATGCAATCTATGCATTGCTCTATGTCGGAGAACTCTAACGGAGGAAGAATGTCATTTTTAACGAGGTTTTCTATTCTTCCCCTCGAAATATGGCCTAGTCTACAGTGCCATAGTTTCGATGAGTCAAGAGTTCGCTTTCTTTTCTTTTGTTCCTTGTTCGACAAGGAAACTTTTTCATTTACATCACACACAGAAAAAACTTTCTCATGCAAGGATAACAAATATAACTTATCAAATAGTGTAGCAACACCCACACATTTGTCTTTCAACCAAATGGCACACTTGCCATTTCCAAAATAACATTCGTAAGAATCTTTGTCCAAACAGGAAACACTTATTAAATTCCTATGTAATGAAGGAACGAAAAGCACATCTTTGAGCAAAAGCAAAGAGCCATCAGCCAGCTCCAGAGGGACGTCACCAATGGCCTCCACTTCTGCTTCTATTCCATTCGCCACTTCAATGCATCTTTCTCTTCTTGGCGTGGTCCTTGTCGAATGGAACCCCTGTAAAGAGTTGGCAACGTGAACAGTTGCTCTAGAATCAATCCACCAAGTGGATCTTGTAAACTTTTCATACAAAGATTCATTAACAAAAGAAACAATATCTTTACCATTCTTGGCCATGATGTACTTTAGCCAAACTGGACAGTCCTTCTTGTAGTGCCCAGTCTTCTTGCAGTGATGGCACCGATCCTTCTCCCCAGGGGTGGACTGGTGGTGCTGGTACTGGTGCTGCATTGGACCCTTGCCATGGGGCTTGGAGGGTGAGCCACCATGGTTGCCACCTGTGAAGCCTCTCTTCCTGTTGTCCTTCACGAAGTTCAGAGAACCGCCGTGAAGGGCTTTCAGTCTTTCCTCTTCCTGGGAGCACATCCCAATGGTCTTTTCTATGTCCCACTTTTCAGGGGACATATTATAGTTTATTACAAAGTTTTCAAAAGGCTGTGGAAGTGAGGCCATCACAAGGTGCACCAAGAGTGCTGGCTTTAGTTCGAGGTCCTCATCCATGGGCTTGAGGTTTGCTGCCATGTTTGACATCCTCAAGATGTGCTCTCTTATTCCGTGGGGTCCTCCCGTGTACTTTTCAGTAACCAGCTGCTTTAACAGCTGGGTCGCATACATCTTTGAAGAGCCAGTAAACTGGCTCTTTATCTTGGCGAGATACTCGCCCACGGTAGCACACTCTCCAATTGAGCCCACTATTGCGTTCTCAATTGTGTTCTTTACGAAGGCCAGCGTCTTCTTGTTGGCATTCACCCATTTCTGGTTATCAATAGAGTAGGCCAGCTCCAATGGAGCATGGTCCCTCTTCCTTTTCTCAAAGTCAGCACTTTCCTCAGCAGCACCCCTGACCGGGTCATCGGGCTTGACCGGTTGCTTGGTGTCAACCACCCAATCCACTTCGGCGCATACGAACGCCAAGTCAACTTTCTTCCTCCATTCGGAGTAGTTGTCCCCCCTTAGGAGCGGGATGTCCTTCAAACATGCCATGAGGTTGAGACCTCCTGAAAATCACAAAAGATGTGAGATCACCAAGTAAAACAACTGTATGCGTTAATTCAACGTTGGTATAAATTAAGCATGCAATCGTTTCGTGCTATTTAAAAATACATCACCGTTGGGCAGAAATAAATTTAAATGTACCTTTAATACTCAATGGAAAAGATTATGGTCATGTTTATTAATAACGTTGGTCAATTAATAACATGAGACATAATCCTTTTTAATCACTTTATCACATCTTTATGTCAAAATTTAAACAACTTTTATTGCATTTGTTGCAATTTAAACCATACATTTGCAATTTTGGAAAAAGACTATTTGCAGTGGAAACTTAATAATAGCTTTCTTTATTCTTTGAACTTTACAGAAAAAATCTGCCTTTATAATGTTCTCTAGTCACAATATACTCAAAAGTAAAAGGACTAGAGAAAACTATACAAAAAAAATTGCTTAAAAACTAAGCAAAACTAGTAAGAAACAATTCTGTAAAAAACAGAAAAAAAAAACAAAAACTGGAAAAAAACTGCCCTACTGGGCCTCTCCCTGGGCGGCCCGCAGCCTGGCCCGCTCGGCCTGCCTGCGCGTGCCCCCCCGCTAGCTGCCGCTCGCGCGCGCTTCGCAGCTGGCTGCCGCCCGCCCCCAGCGGCCTGCCTCGGCCCAGCAGGCGGCCCGCCTCGGCTCCGCGGCCTGCCCGCGCGGCCCACACTGCGCGCCCCCTCCCGCGCCGCTTCATCCTGGCCTTCCATCGCGCCCGCCCTAGATCCGACGGCGCAGCGCGCGTCTCGGGCGGTATAAGAACCCCCGGCCGCCGCCCCCTTAACCCTAATCCTCACTTTCCCCCCCACCCCGCCCCCGCGTGCACCGCGTGCCCACCGCGGCGGCGCCGCGTCTCCCGCGCGGCAGCCCCGCGTGGACACCGCGTTCGGGCCGCCGGTCGGCGCGCCCTTCCCTCTCTAGCTGCTCTGGCGAGGAGGCCGAGCCCCTCCCTTGGCGAGGTGGCCGAGCCCCTCCCGCGGCGAGGTGGCCGCGCCCCTCCCTTGGCGAGGTGGCCGAGCCCCTCCCGCGGCGAGGTGGCCGGTCCCCTCCCGCGGCGAGGTGGCCGGTCCGCCCGAGTACAAGGCGAGGTGGCCGCGTCTTTCGCGCGCCCCTCCCTTCTCTGTTTGCTCCGGTGAGCCCGCGAGTCGGGCGAGGCGAGGTGGCCGCCACGGCGCGCCCCTCCCTCCGCTCCGCTCCGGTGAGCCATGCCCCTCCCCGGTGATACCCTGCGGCGCTCCCTTGGCTCCTTGCCGGCGAGCGCATCCACCGGCGGGTGGGTGCGCCGCCGTCAAGTGGCCAAGAGGAAGTGCCCTTTTGCCGGCAACGGCCGGCTCACCCTTTTTTTTTTTGAGAATTTCGGGCCTTTGGGGTTTTCTTTGGGGTGGTTTGGGATCTGGGAGGTGGGATCTTTCTGTCTATCTTGCGGGATCTGGGATTTCTTTGGTGTTTCTTTGGGGGTTAGATCTAGGACTTTTACTTTGCCCCCGAGGGGGTTTGTTCTTCGTCTAGATGCCTCATACTGATGCTCATCTAGATCGAGAGGAACGGCGCGGCCGTAGGGCAGGCGCACTTTTAGATCTAGTTCTTTTCCTTTTCTTTCTACTTTTGCACCGATAATCTAACGACTAGTGGCTCTGATACCAATGTTATAAAACACTATTTGCAATTAACTAGTCTAGATCTATTCGGTAGCTCTTTATCTCTGCATATCTAGACATGTAACTGAGAGAGAGAGGGATATGAGAGGAGAGGAACTACCTGCTCCCTGGCTCGAGAAGCACGAGCCAGAGGGGATGCCCGAGCTGGTGCCGGAGCTGGACCCGCCGTCGTTGGCCATGGGAAAAGGGGGGCGACGGCGTGAGCGTGGGTGGTTGAGATCGGTGGCGGCGGAGCTTCCCGTCAGCCTAGTGCGAACCCTAATCGGTGGGTGTGTTGGTGGAGGCTGCGGCGCACGGTCAACCTCGTACCGTGTGCGTCCGCCCCCCCCACCTATTTATATAGGTACTGGCGACAGGGGCCCGCAACCATGGATAGGGTTGGGCGCCCCGATTAGGGCGCGATTAGGGACTCCGTTCGGGCCGTTGGGCCCGAACGTGGGAGAGATCTATCCAACAACCACGGCTACCGGCGGCATCGGTGAGAAGAAAGGCATCATGGAGAAGATCAAGGAGAAGCTGCCTGGACAGCACTGAGCGTCGGAGCATCGCGCGCGCGGCCGCTACTTGCGAGAGTTGAGGTGCCAGTCGGCCACCTGTGTGTAGAAAGATACGAACAAAAAGATGATGTAATAAGCGAACAATAAAATTTCCACGGGACCAAAGTGAGCTAGTTCACTTGTTCGGGGTGCGTGAAAGTATCCAGGGTCCCGTGTATGCACCGTACGGCGTTGTATGTACACTATAATGTCTAGCTTTATATTCGGTTGAACCGTGTATGTTGTACTCATATGGTATTTGGTTCTACATTTGTATGTTCTTTAGCCTACAGTCTCTCAATTGTGCATGCAGTATTGTAAGTTGCAACGATCGCTACCGCTGTACCCAGCAGTGCAGGAGCTTCGGTCTCTGAAAGTAGAAAGACCATGGCGCCTTGTCCAAGGCGTTATGGGCAAGACACCTGTAATCGAGAAGTACACATCCAGTCCTTAATGATTGGCACAGATTCCCACATCTATCAGAAGCTATATGTATGTACTAGTATTTTATTTACGTGGAGTAACTTTTATGAGACGTATGGTTCTTGCAAAAAAATTATCGTCTATACATCAACTATACTATTCTCTCCGTCATGAAAAGTATGATGTAAATTTGTCTAAATTCAGATGTTTCTATATATCAAACAATATCTAGATGTATTTTAATTTATATAAATCTATGACATACTTTTCAAAAAGCAGAGAGTAATAGAAGATAGTACTCCTTTCGTCCAATAATGGACCTAGAAATTTTTAAAAGAATGCACAAATGAACTTAAAATATGATTTTTTTTCATACTAAATCACTATAAAAATCTTTAAAAACGTGAGCTTTGTGCCGTCGGCAAGCCCGTATGGCTGCTCAGACGGGAGAGACGCTTGGTTCGTCCATACTTTCGTCTCATAATTCTTGATTAGTTTTAGTTTAAATTTAAACCACAACCACATAAAAAATTATGGGACGAAAGTAGTAGTAGAGCAAACTTAAGTGTTTAGACCGCCTCATGTGTGGACAGTACACTACTGACAAAAGAATTGAAAATTTTAAATTCTATACATGGAAGCCCCTCGTAAGGGGGAGCAAAATACATATCTTGCCCTGCCTCCTTGCTTTTGGCCTTCTGCACACCACGACAAAAAACGGACACCACTCTGTGAGGAGGCACCGATCCTACCAGCGCCGCAGCACAACCCCAGCCGCCATGGCATCCTCCTGGATCTCAGCATCCGGTTCACTGGATGACATCCTCGACGAACCCACCAGCGACGACGACGTTCCATCCCTGCCGGAGCGGGTCACCTCGCGGCTGCGCGCCCGAAAAACCCTGAGAGACATCTGCAAAAGGTACAAGATCCCCAACGACTTCGCCCCGGTCCTCGCCGGCGACCTCTCCTCGTGCTCGCCCCCGCCGCCCGGAACCGTCTGCGTGTACGTCGACGCGCTGGAGGCCGGGATGCGTCTGCCCCTCCACCCCTTCTACGGCCAGGTGTTCAGCCACTTCGGGGTCGCCCCGGGCCAGCTGGTGCCCAACACTTGGCGCGCCCTGGTGGGCTTCGTCGTGCTCTCCCACTTCGCTGGCGTGGCCCCGTCGCTAGCCGTGTTCCGGCACTTCTTCGCGTTGTGTGCGGTGCCGCCGCACAACCTCTACACCATCCGCGGCAGGGACGCCGCCGGCCTGCTGTTCGGCCGACTGAACACCAAGCTCAGGGGGTGGAAGGGGGACTTTTTCTTCCTGTCGTCTTCGGCGCCGTGGCCGTGCCCCGTGCAGTGGGGGGGGGGGGGGGGGGTGCCTTCCCGGTTCGCCACCTTCGAGACGGCGCTCACGGACGAAGAGAAGGGCATGGCGGCTCAACTGCTGCGTGTTCGCGGCCGTTCCCCGATCTATCTCACCACGTATCTCCACGAGCGCAACCTGACCGCGGCGGAGATCATCCGGCGGCGGGAACCGACACCATCCCCGTCGCAAACTGTTCAAGGTGATCTCTCGCCATAGTAGAATTCAAATGCTGCTAGCTGTAAATTGTACTAATTCCATAATTCGTGATCTGCAAATCTTTCCTATGATGTGTGGTCACCATGGAGGATGTCAGGGCAGAGAAGGCAGCCGTGCCCGCGCCCTTGCTGGAGTCGGCGAGGAAGGTGGCCGTAAAGAGCGAGGAAGATTGCATTGACCAGCCTTGTGCGGTGTTGCTTGGGAAGAGGAAGAAACTGGCAGAGCACCGTACGGACGACGAGAGCTCGGCGTCGGACACCTCTTGCCCGCCGGGCTTCTCCGCCACCGCGCGTCCGCACCGCCACGGAGACTCGGTCGACTGGAAGGCGGCGAGGCAACTGCTGCAGTGCACTGTCACGCCTTTGCGGGAACGCGAAATCGCGGCGTCCAAACCGGCCGACGTCGTCGCTTCGAGCTACGTGTCAGTGCTCCAGGTGGGCACGCACGTACGGCTGAAAATTAGTATCTGCTCCTTGTTCGATTTGCAAGATTTGTTGTCCTGGAATCTGGACTTGGCATAATTGGTGGGGGGTGTGCGCAGGCGGCCAATGATGTGGCGTTCTCGTTGGGCTACGCTCTGGAGCTGCAGGACAAGCTGAGGGCGAGCGAGCGCGAAGCCGCCGCGCTGAGGGCGCGGGAACGCGACGCCGCGGAGGAGGCGGACGCGCTGCGGGCGGAGCTGCGCAAGGCCAAGGCCGAGGTCGCCGAGACCAAGGCGGCGCGGGGGTTATCGGCGTGGAGCAGGGAGCACGCGCGCGCACTGGCAGAGCGGGAGCTGCAGGGTTACGAGCGCGGCATGGAGGACATGAAGCGCGCCGCGCTGCACCGCTACCCGAACCTCGACCCGGAGCTGCTCGTTGTGCCGCTCCACGGCCCCTCGTAGCCGGAGATGGCCCGATGCGCACGTCGATCCATCTGCATGTTGCTCCTCAGAGATTTTTCTTCAGACGTTCTGGCTGTCATCTGATTTGGTTAACATGGATCTTTGAAATGTTACATCCGAGGATCTATATAAATAAATCACTAGGGACATCATTATCCGCTTTAAGTATTTCTCTGGAAGTTCTGCTAGGCATTTCTGTTTCTTTTCTGAAGGTCGTGGCTGTACTTTTATCATTTCTTGGTTGCCTGATGGCCACGTAGTGCAGACCTCGCCATTCTTTGGCTTTCTTTTTCTAATATACTGTATTCATTCATGCAGTCTCCCTGCATGCTTTGGAAAAAGAATAATTATGTGCAAGACATTTTGAAAGGCAATTAAATCCTAGTTTTTATTGTCTAATTAGTCGAGCCTTGTAAGGATTTTCTTGCTTGGAGTCGGATCTATTCTAAGATAGGCCCCACTCTTGTCTTTATAAAATGGAAAACGATACTATTCCCCTGGAGGATAACGCATCGCGATCCCCGGGTCGTTTTCTTCACGTTCTGCGCCTAGCCACGCCTCGCGCTCGCGCCGCCAAGGTGTCGTGTCCTTGTCGCCCAGCCGTGCTGCCCACGCGCCTGCACCGCCTCGCCGCGCTGGCTGCTCCGCCCAAGCGCCTGCCTACTCCACCCCAGCCTCGCCGGAGTAGAGTACCTGCAGCGCCGCCTTTCCCATCCTCGATGTTCCTCTCGCCGGAGCGCCGCCTGATTCCGCCGGCAAGTGTTCTGGCTTCGGCGACGCGGCACCTGGGATTTACCACCACGCGGGTCCCTACTGCTCCGCCCATCTTGCACCTCTTGCCGGCCACCAAGCTCGCGTCGACCGTTTTCCTCCGTCTCCATTGATGTCGTTTGAGTATGCTACCGACAGAGGTGGCGAGTTTTTCTATATGTGGTCAGTGGCGGTGCTACAATCGAGCTTTACTTTTGCTACATACGACGAGCTGCGCTGCTATAATAACATATTTTTTTGCTACAGCTTTTGCTCCGACAATGTCTCCGGCGAAGTCAGGCTTTTGCTACATTAGCATAATAATCTTGCTACATCTGTTTTCTGATTTTGCTACAAAAGAGCAATTGTTTTGCTACTCGGTATTCAGCGAGGTCTGCGGCGAAAGTTTGCGGTGAATCTCTGGCGAAGTCGGTTTTCCTACATTAGTATTTTTTTTTGCTACACGGTCGCCGGCGAGGTTTCCCGCGAACTCTCCGGCGAGGTTAGTCTGTTTTTCTATTTTTATGACGAACAGTTTTCTGCTACAGTGTAGCAAAAGCGGGGCATTATGTAGCAAAAGCGGGTCTGAGTGTAGAAAAACGAGATTTAGATGGACACGTGTCAGCAGGAGAACCCGGTGGATTTTGAGAAAATATCCCCCGAGGGACGCGTAGTACGGTCCTTATGAAATTGCAAGAGCGCCGTTAGAGCATCTCTACCAAAGTCCTTACAACGGCGGCCTTAAACATGAATAAAACGTGTTTTGAGGTCTCGCGCGAGCTGTGACGGAACAGATACTACAACATAAACCGAAAAATCACCCTACCGCGAGTAGGTTCTACATGTATCCTTTATCTTTCCTTCCTAGTCTTTTCCAATTTCTCTTCAAGAATCTTAGATTTTTTTTTTCAAAACAGGGAGCGAAGACCCGACCACTGTGTCAATTGATGCGCACATCCTTATTTATTGCCATGTTTAAAACAAGATTTAAAGTATTATATTCATGGATCGAAAAGGGTTGATACATGTATCAACATTTTAAAAAGGATAGCAATATAAAGAATCTTAGATGGTACTTTCTCATAGGTAAGATCCGCTTGTAAGTCTATTTCTTTATAGGGTAAGGGTTCCTCCGGAGCACCTTCGGTGACAACAACTCATCGAGGCTCACACGAACTGCCTCGATGCGGTGCGCGCTAATCCTGACGGCGCGATCCGTTCAAACTCTGTCAAAAAAATATATGATTAGAATTAGTTTTCTAAATTGTTTGGATCCAATGTGCCACTTCCACATAGCCCCTCCAACCGACGCTCGGACACGCGCGCGCGGTGCATGGCAATGTCCGGCAAGACGCATTCGTGGACCAAATTTGGTCGTTGATTGGTTCGTGTCGGACGGCCGTTGGTCCGCTTGGATCGTGTTGCTAAAATGTGCACACCATGTCCTCGTGTCCACGTGAACCAAAATAGGACCGACTCGGGCCGTTTGGGCCATGCAGGTGGAGATGCCCTTAGTCCGGCTCTCAGAGCATCTCTAGCAGACACCGTAAACTCGCGAACCGAAAATAGCCTTTACAAGCCATTAAAAACTGTTTTGAGACAAAAATAGCCCACGCAGAACAAAATAGCCCATTTTGCCACATAGGGCCACCTCTAGCCATTTTTATTTTTATTTTCCTTTTTCTTCATCATCTTCCTCAGATCCTTGCCGCCCCGTGCTAGATCGCGTTGCCCTGTGTTGGCCACCCGCCGCTGCCTAGAATACACCTGTGTGGCCGCCGGGGAGCCGAGCACCGCCACCCAGCCCCGTGTTGTGCAGCCCCGAGGTCGCCCGTGCTGCCGCGCAGCCCCGCCTCCCCGAGCTCGCCCGCGCAGACCTGACTCCCCCGTGTTCGCCCGCCGAAATTTGCCCGAGTTCCGACGAGTTCCATCACGGCAATTTCCTGGTGTGGCCTTAAAACTTCCCTCCCGCCAACTGACTCACGGCTATACAGGTTGGACGCGAAAACTGGAGATATGGGGTTGCTGGGTGGAAATTCTCCAGGCTCCGAATTTTTTCCAGACTGGACCCCTTTATGGTGTCTATCGCCTAGAGTTGCTCTTAAATCTACTCTTGTCTTTTGCTAAGATTTTGTATACTCACTCAAACACTCGGGCAAGATAAACTCTTTTCATCAAACCTCTTGCATGCTTAGCCTAGTTGCTTCTGTTTTCGTCGCGTGCCGATATTTTTCGAGCTGTCATCTCCCTTGACTTATCGAGCAACAGACACGTAAAGCATAGTATTAGACTTTTTTTTTGTTCGTCGTTATTATCAACTCATCATCCTCCATGTGCCGCGTGTGTTATCACCTGGGTTTCGAGAAAGAGCTGAGACGTGGCGACTCGGACGCGTCCAGTACCTGCTGCACACGTACGTCCGGCTTCTCTCCGTGGGAAAGTCACACTAGTCACCGGCTTCGGCCTACCGAGCCACTCATGCGGCCACACGTAGCGCCCTGCCGTGGCGCTCGAACCCCTATTTTGCCACGACTGGAAGCTCTTATAAATCGGGCCACGCGCTGCACCTGCTAACACAACACCGAACCACGGGTTTTCAGTGTGCCAGCCAAGACAAGCAAAAAACACCGGATTTCCTGAGATAAGACCAGTGCATCACTGCAGGATGGAGTACCAGGCAGGACAGCAGGGCCACGCGACGAACCGCGTCGACGAGTACGGCAACCCGGTCGCCGGACACGGTGGCGTCATTGGAGGGCACGGCGGGGCTGCCCCAGCCACCGGCGCGGCCGGCTGCGGGCATTTCCAGCCTACCAGGGAGGAGCACAAGGTCGGCGGGATCCTGCACCGCTCCGGAAGCTCCAGCTCCAGCTCGGTACGTGTCTACTACTTCTTGCTGTCATTCTATAATTCTTGCTGTCATCCATCAGTTGCACACATGTGCTTGTCGGAATTGTTCTAGGAGTATATGAAATTAACACCAACGATAACATTTTTTGTTGGTCGTAGTCCGAGGATGATGGCGTGGGCGGGAGAAGGAAGAAGGGCATGAAGGAGAAGATCAAGGAGAAGCTCCCTGGCGGCAACAATGACCAGCAGCACACCACGGCGACCGGTGGCGCCTACGGACAGCAGGGCCACGCCGGAATGACTGGCACCGGAGCAGCCGGCGGCACCTACGGGCAGCAGGGGCACACCGGAATGACCGGCACCGGAACACACGGCACTGACGGGACTGGAGAGAAGAAGGGTATCATGGACAAGATCAAGGAGAAGCTACCCGGCCAGCACTGAGCCCCGTGCGCGGCCGCTACTACTTCTGAAAGTCGAGGTGCCAGTGGGCCACCTGTACGCGTGTGTAAACAATACGAATAATACGAGTAAGGGCAAGAATAAATTTCCACGCAAGCAAGTGAGCTAGTTCACTTGTTCGGGTGCGTGGAATTGTGGAAGTATTCAGGATCATCCGGCTTCTTTCACTGTGTTGTACCGTGTATGCTTTGATGCGTATCTTTATATTTGGTTGAGCCTCATGTGTCATGTGTGGAGGAAAATGAGGCAAAACTATTTAGGACAGCGTTGTCACATAACTACCAATTTAAGGTTTTTTGTCAAAAAATATCGACATTGGCAGGTGTGTGACACATAGCACCAATCAGTTTAATCGTGTTAAATCGTTCAGGTTCACCTGTCAAGTCTATGTGGCAAAAACAAGCCATTGGTTGACGGCAATTTTAAAAAACGAACTTTCATAAGATATTTTGTTCCTTTTCTTATTACCACATAGAAAAAATAAAAAAAATCACAAAGAGTTCCTGTGGAGAGGATGCTATTCAGTTCTCTTTTGTGAAGAAGATGACATCACAAAGAGTCCCCATGATATCAAGTTCTTTGACGAAAACAATGATGCAAATCTAGGTGGATGCAACAGAGGCCCGTGAAAGCCATAGAGGACATCATGGTGAAATACGATGGTATCGCGATAAACTCCCTAGGCGATGTCATTCAGTTTTTGTATGAAAAATATGTCATCCCAAAGAGATTCATCGCGTTACCTTTTATTTGGCAAACCAAATGATCATCTAAACACCGATGAAAGACAACATTTGGGTGAAAGGATATATGCATGTCACGATGGTAGAAGAAAATTGTTGGGAAAAGAGCGGCATGAAATGAGAGAAGAGAAGAGGGAGACAGAGAGGAAGGCGGGATAAAATGGTAGGAGAAGAGCGGCGTCAGAGAGAGAGGGAGAGAGAGAGAATAAGTCACTTCTATGGCGAGTGTCTCGTGGAAACACATTCGACAAACATGTTACTTTGCTAAGTGTGTTTATCTAACACTCGGTACGGGCGATACGTTGCCAAAGTACATTCAACAAATAATATGACGCTTTGTGAGCAGTACACTACCGACGTATTTTAGATGAAATCTTAGGTACACAGTGTGTCAAATATATTAAAAGATGCGAGTAAACATCTAGCCGTAGGTATGCACGGGTTGCTCGCCTAGTTGCATTGCATTTGAATGGGAGGTGTGCTTTGGTGTCGTGCCCTCCTCTCAAACTTAAGTTTGCATGAGTCAATTTTTTTTATCCTATCGAAACCCATATCAAGACCATGTATACCTGCATATAGATGTATTCGATTGAGTTGGATATACTACACGTTCTTATCGGCTGATCGTACCTCCCGTTATCGTGATCTATGTCTTTGCATGATAAGTTTTAAATTTTTGTTGTTGCTGCTATATATCTCCCGATTTCCATCCCCTGCTGACAAAGTTGTTAGAATCTTGATTCTGAATCAGATCGGAACCTCTGTGGCAGGATCATAAAATGTAGGATCAAAACTTTTAGAATCGTGAAATCGTAGATTTTACTTAGTAGAAACATAGAATCGATAGACCCAATTTGGATCGTAAAGTCGTACAATCGTACGATAGAATCACGATTCTAACAACTTTGCCCGCAGACATGTGAGTATGCGTGTACATTAAAAGGGCCATACGGACTTCAGATGAATTTGTATGGTCTTCGAGACGAATCGGTATCAAGATTTTATTTGTCAAAGTTTAAAGGGGGAAACAGAGGTGTTTGAATAAAACGATTTGAGACACTCACGATTTTTTTAAAAGTAATATGTCTAGATATTTTGAGAAATTGTCCATTGTTTTTTTTTCTTTCAGCGATTGGTATACATGGACGAGAAGGAGTTAATATGTTTCGAGAATGAGCTGCGACGTGGCGACTCCGACGCGCCCAGTACCTGCACACGTCCCGTTGTCTTCATGGGCTAGTCACCGGCCTCCGCCTACCAACCCACTCGTGCAAGCACACGTAGCGCCCTACCGTGGCGCCTCATCCGTCCGGCGATCCCTATCCCCAATCCTCTCCAAACTGTTTACAAATACTGCCTCGGGGCTGCACCAGCTTACACAGCCACGAGTCGCAGCGTACTGACCAACCAAACCAAGCAAACAGCAGTAGATCGATTTTCCGGGAGAAGTTCAGTGTGCAAGATGGAGTACCAGGGGCAGCAGCACCACGGCCAGGCGACGAACCGCGTCGACGAGTACGGCAACCCGGCCGTCGTGCCCGGCGGCGGCATGGGAGCGCACGGAGGCGTCGGCACCGGCCCCGCCGCCGGCGGGCATTTCCAGCCCATGAGGGAGCAGGAGCACAAGGCCGGCGGGATCCTGCACCGCTCCGGCAGCTCCAGCTCCAGCTCGGTACGTATTCCTGCTCTCATTAGTTGTACACGCATGTATCGGTATTTCTCTGTACAAATAACACCAAATGGTTATTATTTATATAGTCTGATGAGGATGATGGCATGGGCGGGAGGAGGAAGAAGGGCATGAAGGAGAAGATCAAGGAGAAGCTGCCCGGTGGCCACGGCGACCAGCAGCACACCGCGGCGACCGGTGGCGCCTACGGACAGCAGGGTCACACTGGGATGGCCAGCGCCGGAGCGCATGACACCACGACTGCCGGAAGCACCTATGGGCAGCAGGGACACACCGGGATGGCCGGCACGGGGACTCACGGCACCGGCGAGAAGAAGGGTTTCATGGACAAGATCAAGGAGAAGCTGCCGGGCCAGCACTGAGCTACTACTGTTTGTGAAGTTTGAGGTGCCCGTCGGCCACCTTATTTGCATACTTCTTAAGATAAACGGAAGAATAAAATCCCCACCATAATAAGTGAGTTCTGCTCGCTTGGTTGTTTGAGGTGGGTGTGTCCGGTTTCAAGTCATCGTACGTGGACGATGTGAGTTGTATGGGTACTTGTTTTTACTTGTCGGGACCTGCTTGCACGGTATTGTACTTGTATATGTAACTTCTTTTTGAAACTATATATATTCAGCATGTATGTAGTGGTATATAATATACTCATAACATGTATGCTGTGTTGTACTCCCTCTGTTTCAAATTACTCCGCGCGCACGCTTAACTAGGTGCTTACCTAGGTGGCCTAGTATTCTCTCATTTTTTATCAAAAAATTCTTAGAATTTTTGATATACGTAGTACATATTTCATACTATCTTAGAGGGAGTATCTGCTCCTACCCGTATGTTTACGGAATAGCACTCCGACCATACACGTATAATCTCTCTACTCTTAGGTAAGAGCTTTTATGTTTACAATGAGACGGAATAGCACTCCGACCATACACGTATAATCTCTCTACTCTTAGGTAAGAGCTTTTATGTTTACAATGAGACGGAATAGCACTCCGACCATACACGTATAATCTCTCTACTCTTAGGTAAGAGCTTTTCCCTACTCTATAACACGTAACGGATGACTCGATAGGGCACGCATCCTAAGAGAGCTTTTCCCTACTCTATATAACACGTAACCGATGACTCGATAGGACACGCATCGTTCCACTAAAATCAACATACTAAAATCAACATGGTATGAGAGCAGGCCTCTTCCCTCTAGCCGTCAAACCCTAAAATAGGTAGAGAGCTTTTCCCTACTCATAGGTAGAGAGCTTTTCCCTACTCTATATAACACGCAACACGGCACGCATCGTTCCACTAAAACCAACATGGTATCAGAGCAGCCTCTTCCCTCTAGCCGTCAAACCCTAAAAATTTCCGCCGCCGCTACAGCCCTGTCGCATCTGCCGCCGCCGCACATACACATACAAACTCTGCCGCACTTGCCACCGTTGCCGCCTCCACAAAACAACACCACAATCTCTGTCGCCGCTGCCGCATCTGTTGCTGCCGCCGCCGCCATAAAATCAAAACCCTACAACCAACGCCGCTGCCGCCGCATCTGTTGTTGCCGTCGCCGCCACACATCAAAACCCTACAACCAACGCCGTCACCACGTCAACCCCGCCGCTACGTCCCGATCCGATCTGATGGCCACCACCTCGTCGATGTCCACCACCGCCCTCGCTACCGCTCTGGGGACTCCTCCATCCCAGCCACTGACACGTGAAAACGCGCATGCGTGGAAAGGCGCTGGTGATCCCCGTGCTGCGTGGTGATCACGTTCTTGACCTCGTCGAGGGAAAGGACAAGGCGCTTGATGAGTTCGTCTCCACCGAGGACGCCAACAACAAAAAGGTCATCGTCGCCAACCTCGACTATGAGGCGTGGATCTCCTGTGACCAGCAGGTTCTGCGCTGGCTCGTCAACGCCCTGTCGCCAGACGTGCTCGCTCATGTCATCGGCCTCGACTCCTCGGTTGCAGTCTGGGCAGCCCTCAATGCTCATGTCTCGGGCCATTCCAAGACCCGGGTCCAGCAGCTCCGCTCGGCTCTCAACGACACGCGCAAGAACGACCTCTCCGCAGAAAAATATTTTGCCAAGATGAAGTGCATCGCCGTTGAACTCGCTGCTGCGGGAAAGTCCCTTGAAGACGACGAACTCCTCTACTATGTTCTGCAAGGTCTCGGCAGCCACTACAACAACCTCCGCACTGCAACGCCAACCCCAACACCACCCTCACCGAGCTTCTCACCCAAGTCCAGGCGTTTGATCGGTAGCACAAGTCCGACGAGCCGGGCTTCACCTCCTCTGCAAACGTGGCTCGACGTGACAATCGTCCGTGCCATGATGACCGCCGCCCTCGCCAGGATGAGCGGCCTCACTATGATGATCAGCCGCGCCAGGCGGAGCGCCCCCGCTACGACGACCGCCGCCCACGCCAAGATGAGCGGGCCCACTATGAAGACCGCTGGCGCTAGGAAGCCCGTGCCAGGAGTACCGCGACGACTGTCGCCACCGTGATGATGGTGGTCGGCGCCGCGACCGTCGCCCCATGCCCTATGTCAATGTCACTTGCCAGATATGCAACATCCACGGGCACCCTGTCTGTGACTGCTGGTGGCGCAATGAAGATGGTCGCCCCAACCGCGCCGACCGTGGAGATCGTGGTAACATAGGTGCAAACTTTGTTGTTGCCAACGTATTAGACACAAATTGGTACTATGACACGAGGGCTACTGAACATCTCACTGGTCAGCTGAACAAGCTCACCACCTATGATCCATATCCGGGACAAGACCGTGTCCATACTGCCGACGACACATGTATGCATATTAGTCATAGTGGTCAATCAGTTTTAAGCACTCCTCATAATTCTTTCAGGCTTAAAGATATCTTACATGTCCCTAGTGCCACTAAAAGTCTTTTGTCAGTACACCGATTTACTCTTGATAATCATGCCATTATTGAGTTTCATCCTTTCTAATTTTTGATAAAGGACCAAACAACCCGCCGAACTCTGTTTATAGGCCCGTGCTATGGAGGTCTTTATCCCCTGATGCCCACTACCTCCGCGGCCTCCAAGCATGCTTTCATCACAATAAAGCCGTCCTTGTCCATGTTGCATCGCCGCCTAGGACATCCTTCTTCATTTGTCGTTCAGCAAGTTCTTAGAAGAAATAAAATAGACTACATCCCAGAAAGTACTCCTTATGTATGTGACTCTTGTCAACTTGTCAAAAGCCATCAGTTGCCATATCCCATCTCCATCAGTAGATTCACTATTCCTTTGGAACAAGTCTTTTCTGATGTATGGGGGCCAACTCCTCTTTCTATTGGAAAACATGAGTATTATGTAAGCTTTATTGATGATCTTAGCAAATTCATTTGGATCTATTTGCTCAAAAAGCGTTTCAATGTTTATCAAGCTTTTCTTAATTTCCAGCAATTTGCTAAGCGCAAGTTTGATAGGAAAAATGTTACTATAAAAACTGATTGGGGGTGAGTACGAGAAATTAAACTCTTTCTTTCAAAAGGCTGGCAGTACACATCATGTTTTATGTCCTTATGCTCACCAAAAAAATAGCTCTGCTGAACGAAAACACTGTCATATAGTAGAAGTTGGTCTTGCCTTACTTGCAAAAGCATCGATGCCTCTTAAATATTGGAACGAAGCTTTTTTCACCGCCACTTTTCTCATTAACTTGCTTCCTAGCAGAGTTATTGATCTTCAGTCTCTCACCGAGCGTCTCCTTCATATCACACCCAATTATGATGCTCTTTGCATTTTTGGTTGCGCTTGTTGGCCAAATCTTCGTCCATATAACAAACGCAAGCTTGCTTTTCGCTCACAATAGTGTGGCTTTCTTGGCTATAGCCCCATGCATAAAGGAGTTAAATGTCTAAATGTATCTACAGGACGTGTATACATATCTCGTGATGTCGTCTTCGATGAAAACTTTTTTCCCTTCGAAGATTTACATCCCAATGTTGGTGCTCTTCTTAAAAGAGGAATCCTACTTCTACCTACACATACATCTAATGAGGGTGCCTCTATAACTGATGATCATATGATTACTTTTGTGCCTATCACCGTTCCTCTCTATGATGCTCCACAGGATACCACAACTGCTGGTGAAAATCTTGCTCTGAACGGAGCACCCACATCGTCACAATCCTTTTCTGAAGAAACCACCGAAGAGGAAAGCAACACGGACTTTGGAGCAAATTCTATAGAAATTTCCAGCGGCGCTGATCCCGAGGAGGATCCTCCTGCGTCGCCTTTGCTGGACTGCCATGCCGCATCACCTGCTCCCGAGGGAGATTCGGTGGAGCTGGACCAGTCCAGCCTCGCCAGGTCTTCACTGTCATCACATGTGTCATCGCTGTTATCGCATGTGCGCGGCTGCGGCGCCTCGTCTTCCCCCGCCACAACGCCCACGAGCGCTGCCAGCCGTGCACCAACCAGAGCCTCGGCAGCACAGTCGAATGCACCCGCTGCTGCCCCTCCTTCTAGACCTTGCACACGCTTACAACAATGTATTCGACAACCAAAAAAATACATAGACGGTACTGTATGCTATGGCATGCTTGCTTCCCCAGGCGAACCTCGGAATTTACCTGCCGCTCTTAGTGATCCTCATTTTCTTGCTGCGATACAAGAAGAATATAATGCTGAAGGGTTTCGCAGCATAGCAAATCAAAAAAATTCTACGGAAGCGAACAAAGGGAAAGCCAAGATCTAATCTAGGAGATGCAAACAACGAGAGAGATTGGATTAGATCTTCATACCCTTGAAGATTCGCACAACGGAACGTTCGTCGGAACGTGGGTGATGTAGTCGTACTCGCTTCTCCTCCTCGTGATCCGATCCGATCTAGCACCACAAGTGGCGGTGCCTCCGTGAGATGCACACGTGCGGCACCTCGACGTCTCCTCCTTCCTCGGACCAGCAAGTAGGGTGGAGAGATAGATTGGATCTACAACACGACGGCGTGGTGTATATGGTGGAGAATTTCTACAGCAGGGCTTCGCCTACAAACAGTCGGGAGGGAGAGAGGACGGCAGCAGGGCAACTAGGGTTTGGAGGAAGGTGTGTAGGTTGGGGGGAGGGGGCGCACCAGCCCTCTATATATAGAGGGGGGGTGCGGCCAGCCCTTGCCCATCCTCCAAGCCTATCTCTAGTTTAAACGATTTAAACTCTCCCTTCTAGAAACCCTATCTTATCTCTAGTTTAAACGATTTAAACTTATCTAGGATCGGCTGGGCCCTATGGGGCCTTGTGCCCCTGGCCCAATGCGGCCAGGACACTCCCTCATAGGCCCATGACCCCTCCCGGAAGGTGGGACCATGTTGGCCCCCTTCCGGAAGGTTCTAGAAGCTTCCGGTACATTACCGATTAATCCGGAACAATTCCGAACTCCAAAGACTGCACTGCCTTATATGAATCTTATTCTCCGGACCATTCCGGAACCTCTCGTGATGTCCCGGATCCCATCCGAGACTCCGAACAAAAATTTATAAACCAATTATCCAATCTATCCTAGCGCCGAGACACGTTAAGTGTGTGACCCTGCGGGTTCGAGAATATGCAGACATGATCTTCTATCAATAATCAACAGCGGGGTCTGGGCACCCATATTGACTCCCACACATTCATCGATGATCATATCGGATGAACCACGATGCCAGGATTCAATCAATCCCATATATATATTCCCTTCGTCTCGCGATATTTTACTTGCCCGAGATTCGATCGTCGGTATCGTCATACCTAGTTCAATCTCGTTCACAGCAAGTACTTTACTCGTTCCGTAATCCGATATCACTTTGTGATTAACTCCTTAACCACATGCTTGCAAGCGGTGTTGATATCGATTACCGAGTGGGCCCGAAGTATATCTCTCCGACTTGGGAGGGACAAATCCCATCTCGATACATACAACCCAACAGATACTTTCCGATCACCTGAGAGACACCTTTATGATCACCCTCTCATAGGATGATGTTTGATGACCTCAAAGCTTTCTTCCGATACCAGGGAGTTGTATTATCTCATGGTCTAAGGAATACAATATTTGACATGAGAAAAGCTTCGCAAAGACGAACACGATGAAACGATCTAATAGCTTTGCTTAGTTTGGGTCTGTCCACCATATCATTCTCCCAATGATATGATCTCATTATCAATTGACAACTCATGTCTATGGTTAGGAAACCTTAACCATCATTGATCAATGAGCTAGTCCATAGAGGCGTACTAGGGACACGGTGTTGTTCACAAACCACACAAGTATTAAAGTTTCCGCTTAATACAATTCTAGCATGGAATATAAACTTTATCATGAACAAGAATTATAATAATAACATCTTTATTATTGCCTCTAGGGCATAATTCCAATAGTCTCCCACTTGCACTAGAGTCAATAATCTAGTTTACATCTGGCAACAATCTCACACCCATGGCACTGAGGTGCTGATCATGTTTTACACGTGGAAGAGGTTTAGTCAATGGATCTGCGACATTCAGATCTGTATGTACTTTGCTAATCTTCAGATCTCCATCTGCTATATAATCTCGGATTATATGAAACTTGCGGTTGATATGCTTGGTCTTTGGATGATATCTTGGTTCCTTAGCGAGTGCTATGGCGCCAGTGTTGTCACACAATATCTCCAGTGGGTCCAATGCACTTGGAACCACGCCAAGCTCAGTGATGAAGTTTCTGATCCAAACTCCTTCACTTGACGCTTCTGCAGCAGCCATGTATTCCGCTTCTACTGTAGATCCCGCGACCATGCTTTGCTTGCAGCTTCTCCAGATCACAGCTCCTCCATTCAAAATATACACGTATCCTGTCTAAGATTTAGCATCATCCTTGTTGGTGTCGAAACTAGCATCGACGTAACCTTTTACGACGAGCTGTTCAACACCCCCATAGACTAAGAACATTTCTTTAGTCCTATTTAGGTACCTTAGGATGTTCTTCACGGCTGTCCAGTGTTCCACTCCTGGATCACTTTGATATCTGCTCATCAAACTAAGAGCATTGGACACATCCGGTCTAGTACACAGCATGGCATACATGATGGAACCTATGGCCGAGGCATAAGGCACTTTGCTCATAGCTTCCCTATCATTTACCGTAGCTGGACACTGAGCCTTGCTCAATATCTTACCTGACAACATAGGCGCTGAACCTTTCAATGCCTTATCCATTCTGAACCTTTTCAGAACTTTGTCTAGGTATGTACTCTGGCTTAAAGCTATCAGGCGTCTTTGTCTATCTCTATAGATTTTGATGCCCAATATATAAGCAGCTTCACCTAGGTCTTTCATTGAAAAACACTTGTTCAAATAACTCTTCACATCGTTAAGCATGTCGATGTCATTTCCAATAATCAATATGTCATCCACATATAGTACCAGAAACGTCACCGAGCTCCCACTCACTTTCTTGTAGATGCAAGCTTAGTAGCAATTTGGAACAAATCCAAAGCTCTTGATCACTTGATCAAAACGAAGATTCCAACTCCGAGACGCTTGCTTCAGTCCATAAATGGAACGCTGAAGTTTGCATACTTTATCAGCATCCTTAGGATCGATTAAACCTTCGGGTTGCATCATATACAACTCTTCATCAATGTTGCCATTGAGGAAAGCAGTCTTGACATCCATTTGCCATATTTCATAATCATGAAACGCAGCAATTGCTAATAAAATCCGAATGGACTTAAACATCGCTACGGGAGAGAAAGTCTCATCGTAGTCAACACCTTGAACTTGTCGAAAACCTTTCGCAACAAGCCGTGCTTTATAGACGGTAACATTACCATCCGTGTCTGTTTTCTTCTTGAAGATCCATTTGCACTCAACGGCCTTTCGGTCGCTAGGAGGGTCCACCAAAGTCCATACTTGGTTTTCGCTCATGGATCCCAATTCGGATTTCATGGCTTCTAGCCATTTCTCAGAGTCTGGGCTCATCATCGCTTCCTCATAGTTCGTAGGTTCACTGTCTTCTACTAACAAGACTGTTAAGACAGGGTTGCCGTACCACTCAGAAGGGGCACGCGACCTTGTCGACCTGCGACGTTCAGTAGTAGCATCGTCCAAAGCTTCATGATCCTTGTCATTAGCTTCCTCTATTGTTGGCGCAGGCGGCACTGGAACAATTTCAGGTGCTGCGCTACTCTCCAATTCAAGAGAAGGTTCAACAACCTCGTCTAGCTCTACTTTCCTCCCACTCACTTCTTTCGAGAGAAACTCCTTCTCAAGAAAGGAACCGTTCTTTGCGACAAACACTTTGCCTTCGGTTCTGTGATAGAAGGTATACCCAATAGTTTCCTTAGGGTATCCTATAAAGACGCATTTCTCCGCTTTGGGTTCGAGCTTGCCCGGCATCAACTTCTTGACGTAAGCTTTGCATCCCCAAACTTTAAGAAACGACAACTTAGGTTTAGCACCAAACCACAGTTCATACGGTGTCGTCTCAACGGATTTAGATGGAGCCCTATTTAAAGTGAATGCAGCGGTTTCTAATGCATAACCCCAAAACGATAACGGCAAATCAGTAAGAGACATCATCGATCGGACCATATCTAATAGGGTTCGATTCCGACGTTCAGACACACCATTGCGCTGTGGTGTTCCGGGTGGCGTGAGTTGCGAAACAATTCCGCTTGCTTTAAGATGCGTGAGAAAATCATAACTCAAATACTCGCCCCCACGATCGGATCGTAGAAACTTAATCTTTTTGTTATGATGGTTCTCCACTTCATTCTGAAATTCTTTGAACTTTTCAAATGTTTCAGATTTATGTTTCATTAAATAGATATACCCATATCTACTTAAGTCATCGGTAAAAGTGAGAAAATAGCGATATCCACCGCGCGTCGAAACACTCATCGGTCCGCATACAGCGGTATGTATGATTTCCAACAAGTCCGTTGCTCGCTCCATCATACCGGAGAACGGGGTTTTGATCATCTTGCCCATGAGGCATGGTTCGCATGTGTCAAATGATTCAAAATTAAGAGACTCCAAAAGTCCATTAGAATGGAGTTTCTTCATGCGCTTTACACCAATATGACCTAGACGACAGTGCCACAAATAAGTAGTATTATCACTATCTACTTTGCATCTCTTAGCCTCAATGTTATGGATGTGTGTTTCATCCCTTTCGAGATTTAGAAGAAATAAACCATTTACAAGGGGTGCATGACCATAAAAGATGTTACTCATATAAATAGAACAACCATTATTCTCCAATTTAAATGAATAACCGTCTTGCAATAAACACGATCCAGAAATAATGTTCATGCTCAACGCAGGCACATAATAACATTTATTAAGGTTTAAAACTAATCCCGAAGGTAAAACTAAGGAGAGCGTGCCGACGGCCATCACATCAACTCTTGATCCGTTGCCAACGCGCATCGTCACCTCATCCCTCGCAAGCCGTCGTCTATTCCGCAGCTCCTGTTTCGAGTTACAAATATTAGCAACTGAACCGGTATCAAATACCCAGGCACTACAACGAGGGCTAGTAAGGAAAACATCAATAACATGTATATCAAATATACCTTTGATGGTGCCAGCCTTCTTGTTCGCTAAGTACTTCGGACAGTTGCGCTTCCAGTGACCCTTGTCCTTGCAATAGAAGCACTCAGTGTCCGGCTTAGGTCCAGACTTGAGCTTATTCTCAGCAGGGGCAACGCGCTTGCCGCCGCTTTTCTTGAAGGGCTTCTTTGCACCTTTACCTTTCTTAAAGGAGGGCTTGTTGACCATCAACACATGATTATCCTTCTTGATGTCCACCTCCGCAGCCTTCAGCTTTGCGAAGAGCTCGGTGATCATATCAGTGGAACCAATCTGATTATGAGTCACTACAAAACTTTTGTAGCTGGGAGGGAGTGATTGCAGAACCCTGTCAATCTTGAGCTCCTCTGGAATCTTGCAGTCCAGTTGCTCAAGGCGTTGAGTGTAGCCCGACATCTTAATGGTGTGCTCACTAACGGAACTCCCTTCCTCCATCTTGCAGTTAAAGAACTTCTCGGAGATCTCATATCTCTCAGAACGGGCCTGAGTCTGAAACATGGTTTTCAGATCCTCGAGAATCTCAAAGGGCCCGGGATAGTTTTCAAAACGATTTTGATGTTCCGGTTCCATAGCAAACAACATGGTTCTCTTAATCACACCATAATCATCTTTGCGCGACTGATAGACAGCTTTCTCATCAGCCGGCGCAGTTGCAGCAGGGGGGTCACCTAACGCTTTCCCAACGACATAGTCCTTTTGTCCGCCAGACAGAATGATTCTTAGATTGCGGAACCAGTTGGTGAAGTTAGACCCATTGTTTCTAAGCTTTTCTTTCTCAGCAAAAACGTTGAAGTTGAAGTTGGACTTGGCCATGTGATCTACAGTATTTGCAAGTACAATTTAGACTATGTTCATGATAAATAGTTCAACTTAATCAAATTACTAGATGAACTCCCACTAAATTCAACATCCCTCAAGTTGTTTAGTGAACACGATCCAAATTCACCACACCTAATCCGATCATCATGAGAAGAGATGTGGTTTCAATGGTGGACAACAAAGTGTCGATCATATCATTCATATGACTCATGCTTAACCTTTCGGTTCTTGTGTTCCGAGGCCATGTCTGTACATGCTAGGCTCGTCAAGTTAGACCCAAGTATTTCCGCGTGTGCAAAACTGGCTTGCACCCGTTGTATGTGAGCGTAGAGTCTATAGCACCCGATCATCACGTGATGCTTGGACACGACGAACTTTCGCAACGGTGCATACTTGGGGAGAACACAGTTTTATCTTGATCTTTAAGTGAGGAATCATCTTATAATGCTACCGTCGCGATCTAAGCATAATAAGATACATAAAAGGATAAACATCACATGCATATAACTTTATGTGACATGGTATAGCCAATCTTCGTGCAATGATCTCCATCTTGTGCGTTCCGGCATGATCTCCATCACTTCACCATGATTACCTCCACCACGAATAGCAACTACAACTATTGCTAACTACTTAGCGATAAAGTAAAGCTATTACATGGCGTATAAGAAGTTGACTCGCAGGTCATACACAATTATAAAGACAACCATATGGCTCCTGCCGGTTGTGTACTCATCGACATGCAAGTCGTGAAACATTACAAAACATGATCATCGCATACAATATACACATCACATCTTGGGCCATACCATATCACAGAAAACACTTCCTGCAAAAACAAGTTAGACACCTCTACTTTGTTGTTGCATGTTTTACGTGGCTTATGGGAGTAGATGCTAAGAACGATTCTTACCTACGGAAAGCCACAACGGTGATATTATGGTTGCCAAACTCCGGTGTTAATCCCATGACAACTATAGTGAGAGAAACTGACATCCACCAGCCGCATGTATGGTACAAGCCACACGTCAAGTGCGGAGCCGGTCTCGCGAACGACGTCGCGTAAGGTTGGCCTGGACCGCTTCAATCTCACTATCCCGCGCCATAAGAAGAACACAAACAAGAGGCTTGCAACAGAAAACATCAACGCCCGCAACAACCATGTTGCGTTCTACTCGTGAAACACATCTACGCATAGATCTAGCTCTGATACCACTGAAGGGTTTCGCAGCTTAGCAAATCAAAAAAATTCTACGGAAGCGAACAAAGGGAAAGCCAAGATCTAATCTAGGAGATGCAAACAACGAGAGAGATTGGATTAGATCTTCATACCCTTGAAGATTCGCACAGTGGAACGTTCGTCGGAACGTGGGTGATGTAGTCGTACTCGCTTCTCCTCCTCGCGATCCGATCCGATCTAGCACCATAAGTGGCGGTGCCTCCGTGAGATGCACACGTGCGGCACCTCGACGTATCCTCCTTCCTCGGACCAGCAAGTAGCATGGAGAGATAGATTGGATCTACAACACGACGGCGTGGTGTATATGGTGGAGAATTTCTGCAGCAGGGCTTCGCCTACAAACAGTCGGGAGGGAGAGAGGAGGGCAGCAGGGCAACTAGGGTTTGGAGGAAGGTGTGTAGGTTGGGGGGGAGGGGGCGCACCAGCCCTCTATATATAGAGGGGGGGTGCGGCCAGCCCTTGCCCATCCTCCAAGCCTATCTCTAGTTTAAACGATTTAAACTTATCCCTTATCTAGAAACCCTATCTCTAGTTTAAACGAGTTTAAACTTATCTAGGATCGGCTGGGCCCTATGGGGCCTTGTGCCCCTGGCCCAATGCGGCCAGGACACTCCCTCATAGGCCCATGCCCCCTCCCGGAAGGTGGGGCCACGTTGGCCCCCTTCCGGAAGGTTCTAGAAGCTTCCGGTACAATACCGATTAATCCGGAACAATTCCGAACTCCAAAAACTGCACTGCCTTATATGAATCTTATTCTCCGGACTATTCCGGAACCTCTCGTGATGTCCCGGATCCCATCCGAGACTCCGAACAAAAATTCATAAACCAATTATCCAATCTATCCTAGCGTCGAGACACGTTAAGTGTGTGACCCTGCGGGTTCGAGAATATGCAGACATGATCTTCTATCAATAATCAACAGCGGGGTCTGGGCACCCATATTGACTCCCACACATTCATCGATGATCATATTGGATGAACCACGATGCCAGGATTCAATCAATCCCATATATATATTCCCTTCGTCTCGCGATATTTTACTTGCCCGAGATTCGATCGTCGGTATCGTCATACCTAGTTCAATCTCGTTCACAGCAAGTACTTTACTCGTTCCGTAATCCGATATCACTTTGTGATTAACTCCTTAACCACATGCTTGCAAGCGGTGTTGATATCGATTACCGAGTGGGCCCGAAGTATATCTCTCCGACTTGGGAGGGACAAATCCCATCTCGATACATACAACCCAACAGATACTTTCCGATCACCTGAGAGACACCTTTATGATCACCATCTCATAGGATGACATTTGATGACCTCAAAGCTTTCTTCCGATACCAGGGAGTTGTATTATCTCATGGTCTAAGGAATACAATATTTGACATGAGAAAAGCTTCGCAAAGACGAACACGATGAAACGATCTAATAGCTTTGCTTAGTTTGGGTCTGTCCACCATATCATTCTCCCAATGATATGATCTCATTATCAATTGACAACTCATGTCTATGGTTAGGAAACCTTAACCATCATTGATCAATGAGCTAGTCCATAGAGGCGTACTAGGGACACGGTGTTGTTCACAAACCACACAAGTATTAAAGTTTCCGCTTAATACAATTCTAGCATGGAATATAAACTTTATCATGAACAAGAATTATAATAATAACATCTTTATTATTGCCTCTAGGGCATAATTCCAACAAATGCGCTACTGGAGAACAAAACATGGACTCTTGTTCCTTCAAGCACAAATAAAAACTTGATAGATTGCAAGTGGGTTTATCGTATCAAGCATCGTGCTGATGGCACTATTGATCGTTATAAGGCACGTCTTGTTGCAAAAGGATTTAAGTAAAGGTATGGCATTGATTATGAAGATACCTTTAGTCCCATTGTAAAAATAGCTACTATCAGAATTGTTCTCTCTATGCTGTCTCCCGTGGTTGGAGCCTTCGGCAGCTAGATGTCAAGAACGCATTTCTTCATGGTGTTCTGGATGGGGAAGTTTACATGAAACAACCACCTAGTTTTGAACATCCTGCTGCTCCACATCATGTTTGTAGACTTGATAAAGCTCTTTATGGATTAAAGCAAGCTCCTCGAGCATGGTACTCTCGGCCGAGTTCAAAGCTCCAAGAATTTTGGTTTGTTCCCTCCAAGGCCGACACCTCGTTATTTCTATATGATAAGTATGGTGTCACTATTTTTGTCTTGATTTATGTTTATGACATTATTGTGATCAGCTCTTCAGATCAGGCTATCTCAGTTTTGCTCAAGGATCTCAACACTCATTTTGCCATCAAAGATTTGAGTGATCTTCACTTCTTCCTTGGTATTGAAGTCCAAAGGACAGTTGATAGTCTTCTGCTTACACAAGATAAATATGCACATGATCATCTTGCCAAAGTTGGCATGCTCGACTGCAAGCCGGCGCCTATGCCCCTGTCCTCATCCGAGCCCTTATCATTACATGAAGGTACTCCTCTTGATCCCGAGGTCAGTTCTCAGTATAGAAGCATTGTTGGTGCTCTCCAGTACATCACTCTTACTCGTCCAGACCTGTCTTTTTTGGTTAACAGGGTATGTCAATACCTTCATGCTTCCACTACTGCTCATTGGACTGCAGCTAAAAGCGTTCTCCGTTATGTTAAAAATACACCTCATCTCGGCATCATTCCACACTTCTTAGGGCTTTTTCAGATGCAGATTGGACATGATGCATTGAGGATAGACGCTCCACTAGAGGGTTTGCGATCTTTATAGGTCCAAATTTGATTTCATGGATTGCTCGCAAGCAAGACACAGCGTCTCGTTCTAGTACTGAAGCTGAATACAAAGCTTTGGCCAATGCCATTACAGAAATAATATGGGTTGAAGCTCTTCTTCGTGAACTTGGGGTACGTCTTCGTGAGAAGCCTTGTCTATGGTGTGATAATCTGGGTGCTACTTTTCTGTCGGCAAATCCTGTTTTTTATGTCGTACAAAGTACATTGAGATCGATTATCACTTTGTTCGTGAACGTGTTGCAAACAACCGTCTTGATATCAAGTTCATCTCTACCAAGAACCAAATTGTTGATGGGTTCACCAAGGCTCTTCCAGTCAAACGCTTAGATGAGTTTAAGCGTAATCTAAATCTCTCCCACTAGTAGAAAAAAGGCTATCCGTTCGTGCTTCCTAACAGCATTAGTCCCGGTTTCACCGCGAACCGGGACTAATGCTGGCACGCGTCCCGGTTCGAGCGGGCACGGGGCCGGAGGCATGCATCCCGGTTGGTAGGGGGCATGCGTCCCGGTTTGTAACACAAACCGGGACTAAAGGTTGGGCGTCAGCCACGTGGCGTGGCACACACCTTTAGTCCCGGTTTGTGTTACAAACAGGGATGCATGATCCCGCCCTCTATAAATACGATGCCCCAGCCCTCTGCCTCCCCTCTGTTTTTCTTGGTGGAAGGTGTGAGAGGTGTGCTAGTTTTTTCCCTATGCATGCATTCAAGGTGTTCGCTGAAATGTTTGAGTGAATGATCCCGTTCAATTTCTCATAGAACAAATATATAGAAGGTGTCCGAGACACACTTGAGCTTTCTCTCCTCTTTATTTCCCTCGATCGAGGTTAGCAATCTTATCTTTTCTCTGTCATTGATAAAATGCATGTGTCGATGTGAATTGGTCATTTCACTATTTATGATGTCCTATTTTTGATAAACTTACTTATATGATGCAGATGAATGGTCGGGAATGGATGTACGGTGACCGCCGTGTACCCGGGTATATGAAAGGCGTGGATAAATTTATTGATGTGGCTATGGCAAACAAAGAGAATGGTTTTATACGTTGTCCATGTGTTCATTATCGGAACAACAAGGAGTACTCTTCCTCGAAAATCATTCGCGGCCACCTGATTATGAAAGGTTTCATGCCCAACTATAATTGCTGGACCAAGCACGGGGAAAGAGGGGTTATGATGGAAGATGGTGAAGAAGAAGATGATGATAACATCTATCATCATATGTTTCATGAATACAGTGATACTGCAATGGAAGACAATGAAGAGGAAGGAGGTGAAGAACGGGCATCAGATGAGCCGGCTGATGAACTTGGTAGGGTCATTTCTGATGCAAAGCGAGACTGTGAAACAGAAAATGAGAAGTTGAAGTTAGAGGGCATGTTAGAAGATCACAAGAAATTGTTGTACCCAAATTGTGAAGATGGCAGCACAAAGCTCGGTACCACACTGGAATTGTTGCGATGGAAGACAAAGTGTGGTCTAACTGACTCCTCATTTGAAAAGATGCTGAAAATAATGAAGCAGAAGTTTCCAAAACATAACGAACTTCCCGAGAGTACCTACGAAGCAAAGAAGACTCTCTGTCCTCTAGGATTAGATCTGCAAAAGATAGATGCATGCATTAATGACTGCATCCTCTACCGCGGTAAGGAGTATGAGAATTTAGATAAATGCCCGGTATGCAATGCATTGCGGTATAAGATCAGACGAGATGACCCTGGTGATGTTGAGGGAGAGCCCCTCCAGAAGAGGGTTCCTGCTAAGGTTATGTGGTATGCTCCTATAATACCAAGGTTGAAACGCATGTTCAGAAACAAAGAGCATCTCAGGTTGTTGCGATGGCACAAAGAAGACCGTAAGAAAGACGGGAAGTTGAGACACCCTGCTGATGGGTCACAGTGGAGAAAAATCGAGAGAGACTTCCCAGACTTTGCAGGTGACACAAGGAACTTATGGTTTGGTCTAAGTACGGATGGCATGAATCTTTTTGGGGAGCAGAGCTGCAGTCACAACACCTGGCCCGTGACTCTATGTATCTACAACCTGCCTCCTTGGTTGTGCATGAAGCGTAAGTTCATTATGATGCCAGTGCTCATCCAAGGCCCGAAGCAACCGGGCAACGACATTGATGTGTACCTTAGGCCATTACTTGAAGAACTCGTATAGCTGTGGGGCAAACCAGGTGTACGTGCGTGGGATGAGAACAAACAGGAGCCATTTGATCTACGAGGGTTGCTTTTCGTAACCATCAATGATTGGCCTGCTCTTAGTAACCTTTCAGGACAGATAAACAAGGGATATAAGGCATGCACACACTGTTTAGATAAGACTGAAGGTACATATTTGCATAAATCCAAGAAGATTGTGTACCTGGCGAATCGACGATTTCTTCCGACCAATCATCCCGTAAGAAAGAAAGGCAAGCATTTTAAAGGTGAGGCAGATCACCGGAAGAAGCCTGAACTCCCTGCTGGTGATGATGTATTTAGTATGGTCAAGGACATAGAAGTAATCTTTGAAAAGGGTCCCGGCGGTCAATCAGTTTTGAACGACGTCGCTACAGGACACGCACCCATGTGGAAGAATAAATCTATATTTTGGGAGCTGCCATATTGGAAAGTCCTGCGTGTCCGCTCTTCAATCGACGTGATGCACGTGACAAAGAATATTTGCGTGAACCTTCTAGGATTCCTAGGCATGTATGGAAAGACAAAAGATACACCAGAAGCACGGGAGGACCAACAAATTATGAAAGACCCAAAGAACATGCATACACAGAACAAGACGGATAAAGGGCGTCACTTAAGTCATGCCAGCTATGCTCTTACCAAAGCAGAGAAGGAAATCTTTTTTGAAGTCCTTTACAGTATCAAGGTGTCGTGTGGCTTCTCATCTAATATAAAGGGGATAATAAATATGACAGAGAAAAAGTTCCAAAACCTGAAGTCTCATGACTGTCACGTGATTATGACGCAGTTGCTTCCGATTGCATTGAGGGGGCTTCTACCGGAAAATGTTCGAGTACCCATTGTGAAGCTGTGTGCATTCCTTAATGCAATATCTCAGAAGGTAATCTATCCAGATATTCTACCAAGGTTACAGAAGGATGTGGTACAATGTCTTGTTAGTTTTGATTTGGTGTTCCCACCATCTTTCTTCAATATTATGATGCATCTCCTGGTTCACCTAGTGGAAGAGATTGCCATTCTTGGTCCGATATTTCTGCACAATATGTTCCCCTTTGAGAGGTTCATGGGAGTCTTAAAGAAATATGTTCATAACCGTGCTAGACCAGAAGGAAGCATCTCCAAGGGATATGGAACAGAGGAGGTCATTGAGTTTTGTGTTGACTTTATTCTTGACCTTAAGCCGATTGGTGTTTCTGACTCGCGGCATGAGGGAAGACTAAGTGGAAAAGGCACGCTGGGAAAGAAAGCAATGATATGTAGGGACAGGGATTCTTTCACTAAAGCACACTACACAGCTCTACATAATTCCACCTTGGCAGCTCCGTATATCGAGGAACACAAGAATATTGTATGCTCCAAAAACCCGGGGAAGCCTGAATCATGGATTACAGATGAACACATGAAGTATTTCGGTGGTTGGATGCAGACACATCTCTTGAATGACACCACTGTTGGAGATCAGCTATACTTGTTGGTCGCGTCACCATCTTCTACTATATTGAATTTCCAAGGGTACGAAATAAATGGGAATACATTCTACACGATCGCCCAAGATAAAAAGAGCACCAAACAAAATAGTGGTGTCCGCTTTGATGCAATAGACGGGAATGGACAAAAGGACACATATTATGGTTACATAGAGGAGATATGGGAACTAGACTATGGAGTCTCTTTTAAGGTCCCTTTGTTTCGCTGCAAATGGGTCAACCTGAATGGGGAAGGGGTAAAGATAGACCAGTTGTACGGAATGACAACAGTGGATCTCAACAATCTTGGTTATAGAGATGAACCATTCGTCCTAGCCAATGATCTGTCTCAGGTTTTCTATGTGAAGGACATGTCCTCTAGACCGAAAAAAAGAAAAAATATGCAAATGAATACATCATATGATGAGCCAAAGTGTCACATAGTTCTTTCGGGGAAAAGAAACATCGTGGGAATCGAGGACAAGATAGACATGTCAGAATATTATAATAAGTTTGATGAAATTCCGTCCTTCACAGTGAAAACTGACCCAAGCATTCCGTTAAGTAAAGAAGATGCTTCATGGTTACGTCTGAAGCGATCATAAGGAAGGACATATGCCAAGAAGTTCATGCTCATATTATGAACTCTAGTTCATGTCTGGCCGGGATATCTTTCGCGGTTTGTGGCTTGACCGGGACTATATATAGGGGGGCCTTTAGTCCCGGTTTTGTAGTCTCAGTTTTTAATATCAATAAATGTCTTGAGTGTTAGTCCCGTTTTGTGGCTGGACCGGGACTATGAAGAAGTTGTCCCGATTCGTACTTACCATTAAGATCTGATCTCCAAACGCGCGTGGTCACATATTAGGGAGTGCCTCTATGATCAGTTTCTTGGAGATGCCGGAGGACTGGGATCCGGCGGCATCTCCCTGAAACTGGTCGTAGTGGTGTCCCTGCTCACGAAAACCATCTTGCAGCTTGTAACTTCTCTAACTAGATCAATACACCTGGGAGCTAACTAATTTCACATATTAGGGAGTGTCTCTATGACCAGTTTCTTGGAGATGCCGGAGGACTGGGATCCGACGGCATCTCCCTGAAACTGGTCGTAGTGGTGTCCCTGCTCTCGAAAACCATCTTGCAGCTTGTAACTTCTCTAACTAGATCAATACACCTGGGAGATAACTAATTTCACATATTAGGGAGTGCCTCTATGACCAATTTCTTGGAGATGCCGGAGGACTGGGATCCGGCGGCGTCTCCCTGAAACTGGTCGTAGTGGTGTCCCTGCTCTCGAAAATTGGAGATGCCTCAATCTGGCTGGAGGACTTGACTCATAAGGATGCCTATTTATAGTACAAGCAGCTCGGCATAGTGTCGACACTTATGACATAATGTCGACACTCACCCCTATTATTAGTGCTGACTCGTGTTTTGTCCCGGTTGGTGTCTCCAACCGGGACTAAAGGTTCATCTTTAGTCCCGGTTGGTGACACCATTCGGGACAAGGTACATGCCGCACGATATAATGTCGACACTCACCCCTATCATTAGTGCTGTCTGGCCCAGCCTGCCGAAATACCTCCTACCGGGACTAAAGATGAACCTTTAGTATATTGAAAATCCGAACAATGAAAATCCTTCGCGTGGTGTCATATTATGTGACATAGTTTAAAGGAAAAATACCAGACTTGGTATATTGATCATGTCCCGAAAAACCTTCACAAAATGACCTATCATGTTTGAGGTTTCATGGCTTTCGGTCCAAATGACCGATGTTATGTGCTGAATCACGGCATAGTTTGTGATGATGTGCCCATATTATGCATGCATGTGGACATTGGTATGGAGAACAATGTTGCAGGAGGAAGTTTTCCTTTTCGTCGCATGAAAAAGCCCTTTTCCATTTTCCGAGCGCAAAAACGGGTCGTTTTGTGAAGTAACCACCAAAATGCTGTTTCAGAATGCTACCGTCCCATTTTCCTAAAATACTATACCACCTTACATGGACTATATCCCAACCGGGACATCTCAAACCTTTTCGTCCATCCCGGGTAAAAAGGACAAATGTCTGCCGAATCGGTAGGAAGTGGGTCCGGTTTGTACTACAGGTACATGATCTAACGCCCGTGATTTTTTTTTAAAATCATTTTTAGACTCGCAATATGTGGTTTCTTCAGAGATCCAATGCAAGTTCTAACGATGCTCGTCCCCTATCTTCATGCACGCCGGTTCGACCATAGATAGAAATTCAAAAAATTCAAAATGGGCATAAGAAATTCAAAAAAAAATCGGAACAATGAAAATTCTTCGCGTGGTGTCATATTATGTGACATAGTTGAAAGGAAAAATACCAGACTTGGTATATTGATCATGTCTCAAAAAAACCTTCACAAAATGACCTATCATGTTCGAGGTTTCATGGCTTTCGGTCCAAATAACCGATGTTATGTGTTGAATCACGGCATAGTTTGTGATGTTGTGCCCATATTATGCATGAATGTGGACATTGGTATAGAGAACAATGTTGCATGAGAAAGTTTTCCTTTTCGTCGCACGGAAAAGCCCTTTTCCATTTTCCGAGCGCAAAAAACGGGTCGTTTTGTGAAGTAACCACCAAAATGCTATTTCATAATGCTACCGTCCCATTTTTCTAAAATACTAGACCATCTTACATGGACTATCTCCCAACCGGGACATCTCAAACCTTTTCGTCCATCCCGGGTAAAAAGGACAAATGTCTGTCGAATCGGTAGGAAGTGGGTCCGGTTTTAAATTACAGGTACATGATCTAACGCCCGTGATTTTTTGAAAAAATCATTTTTAGACTAGCAATATGCGGTTTCTTTAGAGATCCAATGCAAGTTCTAACGATGCTCGTCCCCTATCTTCGTGCACGCCGGTTCGACCATAGTTAGAAATTCAAAAAAATTCAAAACGGGCATAAGAAATTCAAAAAAAATCCGAACAATGAAAATCCTTCGCGTGGTGTCATATTATGTGACATAGTTGATAGGAAAAATACCAGACTTGGTATATTGATCATGTCTCAAAAAACCCTTCACAAAATGACCTATCATGTTCGAGGTTTCATGGCTTTCGGTCCAAATGACCGATGTTATGTGCTGAATCACGGCATAGTTTGTGATGTTGTGCCCATATTATGCATGCATGTGGACATTGGTATGGAGAAAAATGTTGCAGGAGGAAGTTTTCCTTTTCGTCGCACGAAAACGCCCTTTTCCATTTTCTGAGCGCAAAAAACGGGTCGTTTTGTGAAGTAACCACCAAAATGCTGTTTCAAAATGCTACCGTACCATTTTCCTAAAATACTAGACCACCTTACATGGACTATCTCCCAACCGGGACATCTCAGGCCTGTTCGTACATCCCGGGTAAAAAGGAAAAATGTCTGCCGAATCGTTAGGAAGTGGGTCCGGTTTGTACTACAGGTACATGATCTAACGCCCGTGATTTTTTGAAAAAATCATTTTTAGACTCGCAATATGTGGTTTCTGCAGAGATCCAATGCAAGTTCTAAATGAGCCATTTTTTTCCGCCATTTCTTCCCTCCATTTTTCTTCCCGCCAGTTCTTCCCGCCATTTCTTCCTGCCATTTCTTCCCTCCAGTTATCTTCCTGCCATTTCTCATTATATATATGTAGGGTTGGCCTCCATTGTCATTGCACATCTCTAGACTCATATCTGCAACCTCATCACTCTTTCTCATGACTTCCACCGTAGCACTAACCCCCAGGGAGGCGGAGGCGCTTTGTCCCTCGAACTACCCCTGCCCGCCGGGCTACTGTGTCCCCGTCGGCTGGATGCTGAGAGCCGAAGGCGTGCCGGTTCCTCCTGTCCCTCTAGGTGTGGTGCACCGGATGGCCATCACAAACCACTACTACTTCGAGCTCACGCCGGAGCAGCGGAGGAATCCCAGATGGCATCCTGACTATTTTCCAACTTGGGAAGCCTTCTTTGTGGATCGGCGTGAGAGGGCGCTCGTCAGGCACAAGGAGAACGGCCCACCTCCTCCGAACTTCAACGAGGCCGGCCGTCGGCTATGGTGGCGCGGCCGGACTCTCCAGAGCGTCATGGCCTACGACACGGCCGCCGACTCTAACCCCCACCTGCGCTACCCTCAAGTCCAGGCCACTCGTACTCAGCCTTCAAGGTTCAACTACGGCGACCCCGACGACGATAGCGACGACGACCGCGACGAGTACGACGACTACAGTGGCGAGTATTACAGGTGTAGGCAGGAGCATGACTGAATCACTCCAACATTGCAAAACAAGTTCGGCCGATTGTGGCTTAATCTGGCCATGTATCTTAATTTTCAGTTCTTATATGTAACTTTGTGTTAGTTGCGTTATGTACTTTAATTCCAGTTATATCCTAATAAAATTTTCTTTCCGCCCATTATTTCCTGCCCATTAATATATAAAAATATAAGTTAATTCAAATCCAAATTAAAAACAGAAAATGTTTTTGAATTAGTTATTCAAATCCAAACACTTTTTATGTTTAAAGTTTTTCTAAATTCCAAATTAATATTCAAAAAATATAAGTTAATTCATTTTTAATTTTAAATGGTTCATAGTTTAAATGGTTACATTAATTATTTTTAAAAACAGAAAATGGTTTTGAATTAGTTATTCAAATTCAAACACTTTTTATGTTGAAAGTTTTTCTAAATTCCAAAGTAATTATCATTTTAAAAACATTACAAATTTAAACCCCAAAATAAAAAATAAGGCGGGAATAGAGAGAAAATTACTGAATTTTTTTGAAAACAGGGTCATATGTCACTAAAGACCCCTGCGCGCGCCAACCCTTGGTTTGCTGAAAAAAGTGGAGTATACGTCCCGGTTGGTGGCTCCAACCGGGACGTATGACCCTTTAGTCCCGGTTGGAGCCAATAATCGGGACAAAAGGTCCTTTGGTTAATAACTGGGTACCCCTCCTCTTCTTCTTCCCCATCTCACAATCTCTTCTCGCGCACGACGCTGTCAGGCTGCCCCGCCGCCCTGCACGCCCTATCGGCTGCCCCTCGCCCAGCCAAGCGTGCAGGAAGCTTCGCCTCGTCGCCCCGAGGCTTCTCCCAGAAGGAATCGGCCCCGCTCGCTCCCAATCCTCGCCAACGACTCTGTCTCTCTCGAGCCCGGCCAACGCCCGCCACCGTTGATTCCCCCGGCTCCCAACCTCGCCTCGCGTCCCCGACACCACCACCGCACACCTGGTGAGCTGCTGGTCCTCGTGGACCCTCTCTCTCGCCCCCTCTCACTCTGGTTCCTCCTCCCCGTCGACCACCTGCCACCACCGCCGCTCACTATCGTCGTGCTCCCCTCTCTGGTGACCTTTTCGAGGCGGCGCTGCTACTCTTTGGCTTGCCTCAACCTCCTCTCTCTAACGCGCGCACGCACGCGCCCTAGATCGCCCCTAACGTCGTTCCCCGTCACCGTCCTGCAAGCCACCGCCGGCGTGATGTCACCCGTCCGTCAGCGCGCGCAGACCCGGTCAAGGGGCCAGCCAGGGACCCACTTTGCCTGCGTGGCTTGCCTATGTGGCCTCTGGCCCAGAGGTCAGCATCTCTGGCTAGCCCCAGCCCGAGTGAAAAATGCCCCTGAACCAGTTTTGCTTGTGTGGCTGCTGAGGTGGCTCCGGGCCCCTCTGTCAGTCACTGTGGCTAGGTATGCCTGCGGTGTAAAAAGTTTAACCAGTTTTTAATAATTTCAGAAATAATTATAATCTTATAAATTCAATAACTTTTAATCTATAAGTCAGAAAAATATGAATAAAATATCAAACTGTTCAGAAAAATGAAACCTAGCTATCTAAGCTATAATCATGCATTGTTCAACAACTTAAATGACAAGTTTAATTAGAAGAACAAATCCACCCCTCTCATGTGTTCCGGAGTTTCTCCAAGTTAGGGTTTTCACCTCTCGGAACCCCGATTAATTGTAGAGCATGCTTTAGGGTTACATTTCAATGCAATTCAACTTTTCATATCATCATACTTGCTTGAGCATTGCATCGATGCCATGTGTTGATTGTTTCCCTTTCTTTCTGGTGATCTTCGCGGTAGAATACGATATCGAGATCGAGATCGAAGCCAGAGATCAACACCGTCGAAGCTCGAAGACAAATACTTGACCAACTGTAATCAAGTCAAGTACAAGGATCCTGAAGCTCTGCTTTCGGCTATCAACAGGAAAAGGCAAGCATAGCCCCACCATGATATAATCCTATGATTTCGAAAGCATTTCAATTCTTTCCATGATGCATACAATTCTACTGTGGTCTTTTATCGATAGATAGAGTGTCCTATATGTTGCATTACTCCCCTTGAGCTTATATTACCTGATCCACTGCTCCTAGCATATTAGGTTTATTAGTTTGGATTATTAGGTTTATTATTAGTTAGGTATTATTAGGTTTATTAATTAGTTAGGTATTATTAGTCTTCGGCCCCATTGGCCAGTCACTATGGGTAGCCCCAGACCCGATGAAAAACTACCCCCTAGTTTAAACCCTAGTTTAGTTAAAGAAACATCGACACCCCTTATGTACATGTGGGTTCGCCGGTGTGTACTTTCTAGGGCATCCCGAACCCTTTTAAATCGATGTTGCACCTAGGGTTAGTGTAGGATCTCTAAATCTGACATGTCATACATATTGATTGCGCATTGTATTATGCCATGTATTGATTGCCGCCTTTCTTTCCATTATTGGTTCTTCGCGATAGATCCGAGCCCGAGGGTTTCTCCGAATTTGATTTTCTGATATTGTAAATTCATTTTTATTATTGTGTATGTATATATTAGGGTTTCTCTGAATTAGGGTTTATATCTCTCAACACCGTACCTAACATTCTCTCTTAGCCGCTTTGACTTATCCGTTTTTCCACCTATGCAGAAAATATGGACCCACACGACAGAGACGAAGAAAAGGAAGAGTTGATCCAAGGTGTGATCCGCGGGGAAGATAATTTAGATGTATCGACGTTTCTGAAAAACTCCGGTGAGGGTGATCCTCTTTTTGCCGGAAGAGACGACTTGTTTGAGGTTGAAGGTGATGCCTTCCGCGAGGGAGAAGGCGATGCCTTGTGTGATCGAGAAGACGACCGCTCCAGCGAGGTGCATGTAATATAATTAATTCATTAATTAATCATCTGCTATCTATATAGAAATAGTAACGACGATCTTTGTTCTTTTAGCCCTCCGGATCGAAGAAATCTACTGAAAAGAGTAGCCGAGGCCCAACCAAAAATTTGGGAGACCATGAGAGGTTCAGGATCGAAGATGTCGGTGAAGACGGCAAACCGATGGCTCCCGAAGTTGTCGCAAACAAATTTGTGGCGCAATGCGGAGTAATCGTTAGGGACTTAATCCCGATCACCATTCGGAATTGGATTAGGCCTGCTGATGCGGAAGAAGAGGGAACATGTTTATTTGTCCCTAACAAGGCCAAAGATTTACTGTGAAATAGGCTCATGCTTAATTTCAAACTACCGAAGATAGAGCTGGATCCAAATGCGGAGGATCCAGTTAAGGACGCCTTAGAACATGGGAGAGCCATGGAGGCTAAGGTCAGGGAGTGCGCTTTGAAGAAGATGGGCCAGTGCTTCACCAACTAGATGAACTCCCACTAAATTCAACATCCCTCAAGTTGTTTAGTGAACACGATCCAAATTCACCACGCCTAATCCGATCTTCATGAGAAGAGATGTGGTTTCAATGGTGGACAACAAAGTGTCGATCATATCATTCATATGACTCATGCTTAACCTTTCGGTTCGTGTGTTCCGAGGCCATGTCTGTACATGCTAGGCTCGTCAAGTCAAACCCAAGTATTTCCGCATGTGCAAAACTGGCTTGCACCTGTTGTATGTGAACGTAGAGTTTATAGCACCCGATCATCACGAGGTGCTTGAACACGACGAACTTTCGCAACGGTGCATACATGGGGAGAACACAATTTTGTTGGAATTGTGCCCTATAGGCAATAATAAAGATGTTATTATTATAATTCTTGTTCATGATAAAGTTTATATTCCATGCTAGAATTGTATTAAGCGGAAACATTAATACTTGTGTGGTTTGTGAACAACACCGTGTCCCTAGTACATTGGACCCACTGGAGATATTGTGTGACAACACTGGCGCCATAGCACTCGCTAAGGAACCAAGAAATCATCCAAAGACCAAGCATATCAACCGCAAGTTTCATATAATCCGAGATTATATAGCAGATGGAGATCTGAAGATTAGCAAAGTACATACAGATCTGAATGTCGCAGATCCGTTGACTAAACCTCTTCCGCGTGCAAAACATGATCAGCACCTCAGTGCCATGGGTGTGAGATTGTTGCCAAATGTAAACTAGATTATTGACTCTAGTGCAAGTGGGAGACTGTTGGAATTGTGCCCTAGAGGCAATAATAAAGATGTTATTATTATAATTCTTGTTCATGATAAAGTTTATATTCCATGCTAGAATTGTATTAAGCGGAAACATTAATACTTGTGTGGTTTGTGAACAACACCGTGTCCCTAGTACGCCTCTATGGACTAGCTCATTGATCATTGATGGTTAAGGTTTCCTAACCATAGACATGAGTTGTCAATTGATAATGAGATCATATCATTGGGAGAATGATATGGTGGACAGACCCAAACTAAGCGAAGCAATTAGATCGTGTCATTGTGTTCATCTTTGCGAAGCTTTTCCTATGTCAAATATTGTATTCCTTAGACCATGAGATAATGCAACTCCCTGGTATCGGAATAAAGCTTTGAGGTCATCAAACGTCATCCTATGAGAGGGTGATCATAAAGGTGTCTCTCAGGTGATCGGAAAGTATCTGTTGGGTTGTATGTATCGAGATGGGATTTGTCCCTCCCAAGTCGGAGAGATATACTTCGGGCCCACTGGGTAATCGATATCAACACCGCTTGCAAGCATGTGGTTAAGGAGTTAATCACAAAGTGATATCGGATTACGGAACGAGTAAAGTACTTGCTGTGAACGAGATTGAACTAGGTATGACGGTACCGACGATCGAATCTCGGGCAAGTAAAATATCGCGAGACGAAGGGAATATATATATGGGATTGATTGAATCCTGGCATCGTGGTTCATCCGATATGATCATCGATGAATGTGTGGGAGTCAATATGGGTGCCCAGACCCCGCTGTTGATTATTGATAGAAGATCATGTCTGCATATTCTCGAACCCGCAGGGTCACACACTTAACATGTCTCGACGCTAGGATAGATTGGATACTTGGTTTATGAATTTTTGGTCGGAGTCTCGGATGGGATCCGGGATATCACGAGAGGTTCCGGAATGGTCCGGAGAATAAGATTCATATAAGGCAGTGCAGTTTTTGGAGTTCAGAATTGTTCCGGGTTAATCGGTATTGTACCGGAAGCTTCTAGAACCTTCCGGGAGGGGGCATGGGCCTATGAGGGAGTGTCCTGGCCGCATTGGGCCAGGGGCACAAGGCCCCATAGGGCCCAGCCGATCCTAGATAAGTTTAAATCGTTTAAACTAGAGATAAGATAGGGTTTCTAGAAGGGAGAGTTTAAATCGTTTAAACTAGAGATAGGCTTGGAGGATGGGCAAGGGCTGGCCGCACCCCCCCTCTATATATAGAGGGCTGGTGCGCCCCCTCCCCCTACACACCTTCCTCCAAACCCTAGTTGCCCTGCTGCCCTCCTCTCTCCCTCCCGACTGTTTGTAGGCCAAGCCCTGCTGCAGAAATTCTCCACCATATACACCACGCCGTCGTTTTGTAGATCCAATCTATCTCTCCACCCTACTTGCTGGTCCGAGGAAGGAGGAGACGTCGAGGTGCTGCACGTGTGCATCTCACGGAGGCACCGCCACTTGTGGTGCTAGATCGGATCGGATCGTGAGGAGGAGAAGCGAGTACGACTACATCACCCACGTTCCGACGAACGTTCCGCTGTGCGAATCTTCAAGGGTATGAAGATCTAATCCAATCTCTCTCGTTGTTTGCATCTCCTAGATTAGATCTTGGCTTTCCCTCTGTTTGCTTCCGTAGAAAATTTTGATTTACTATGCTGCGGAACCCTTCAATGGTATCAGAGCTAGATCTATGCGTAGATGTGTTTCACGAGTAGAACGCAACATGGTTGTTGCGGGCGTTGATGTTTTCTGTTGCAAGCCTCTTGTTTGTGTTCTTCTTATGGCGCGGGATAGTGAGATTGAAGCGGTCCAGGCCAACCTTACGCGACGTCGTTCGCGAGACCGGCTCCGCACTTGACGTGTGGCTTGTACCATACATGCGGCTGGTGGATGCCAGTTTCTCTCACTATAGTTGTCATGGGATTAACACCGGAGTTTGGCAACCATAATATCACCGTTGTGGCTTTCCGTAGGTAAGAATCGTTCTTAGCATCTACTCCCATAAGCCACGTAAAACATGCAACAACAAAGTAGAGGCGTCTAACTTGTTTTTGCAGGGAGTGTTTTCTGTGATATGGTATGGCCCAAGATGTGATGTGTATATTGTATGCGATGATCATGTTTTGTAATGTTTCACGACTTGCATGTCGATGAGTACACAACCGGCAGGAGCCATATGGTTGTCTTTATAATTGTGTATGACCTGCGAGTCAACTTCTTATACGCCATGTAATAGCTTTACTTTATCGCTAAGTAGTTAGCAATAGTTGTAGTTGCTATTCGTGGTGGAGGCAATCATGGTGGAGTGATGGAGATCATGCCGGAACGCACAAGATGGAGATCATTGCGCGAAGATTGGCTATACCATGTCACATAAAGTTATATGCATGTGATGTTTATCCTTTTATGTATCTTTTCATGCTTAGATCGCGACGGTAGCATTATAAGATGATTCCTCACTTACAGATCAAGATAAAAACTGTGTTCTCCCCAAGTATGCACCGTTGCGAAAGTTCGTCGTGTCCAAGCATCACGTGATGATCGGGTGCTATAGACTCTACGCCCACATACAATGGGTGCAAGCCAGTTTTGCACACGCGGAAATACTTGGGTCTAACTTGACGAGCCTAGCATGTACAGACATGGCCTCGGAACACATGAACCGAAAGGTTAAGCATGAGTCATATGAATGATATGATCGACACTTCGTTGTCCACCATTGAAACCACATCTCTTCTCGTGATGATCGGATTAGGTGTGGTGAATTTGGATCATGTTCACTAAACAACTTGAGGGATGTTGAATTTAGTGGGAGTTCATCTAGTAATTTGATTAAAAGTTGAACTAGTTATCATGAACATAGTCTAATTTGTACTTGCAAATATTGTAGATCACATGGCTAAGTCCAACTTCAACTTCAACGTTTTTGCTGAGAAAGAAAAGCTTAAGAACAATGGGTCTAACTTCACCAACTGGTTCCGCAATCTGAGAATCATTCTCTCTGGCGGTCAAAAGGACTATGTCCTTGAGAAAGCGTTAGGTAACCCCCCCCCGCTGCAACTGCGCCGGCTGATGAGAAAGCTGTCTATCAGTCGCGCAAAGATGATTATGGTGTGATTAAGAGCACCATGTTGTTTGCTATGGAACCGGAACTTCAAAATTGTTTTGAAAACTATCCCGGGCCCTTTGAGATTCTCGAAGAGCTGAAAACCATATTTCAGACTCAGGCCCGTTCTGAGAGATATGAGATCTCCGAGAAGTTCTTTAACTGCAAGATGGAGGAAGGGAGTTCCGTTAGTGAGCACGCCATTAAGATGTCAGGCTACACTCAATGCCTTGAGCAACTGGACTGCAAGATTCCAGAGGAGCTCAAGATTGACAGGGTTATGCAATCACTCCCTCCCAGCTACAAAAGTTTTATAGTGACTCATAATCAGATTGGTTCCACTGATACGATCACCGAGCTCTTCGCAAAGTTGAAGGCTGCGGAGGTGGACATCAAGAAGGATAATCATGTGTTGATGGTCAACAAGCCCTCCTTTAAGAAAGGTAAGGGTGCAAAGAAGCCCTTCAAGAAAAGCGGCGGCAAGCGCGTTGCCCCTGCTGAGAAGAAGCTCAAGTCTGGTCCTAAGCCGGACACTGAGTGCTTCTATTGCAAGGACAAGGGTCACTGGAAGCGCAACTGTCCGAAGTACTTAGCGGACAAGAAGGCTGGCACCATCAAAGGTATATTTGATATACATGTTATTGATGTTTTCCTTACTAGCCCTCGTTGTAGTGCCTGGGTATTTGATACCGGTTCAGTTGCTAACATTTGTAACTCGAAATAGGAGCTACGGAATAGACGGCGGCTTGCGAGGGATGAGGTGACGATGCGCGTTGGCAACGGATCAAGAGTTGATGTGATGGACGTCGGCACGCTCTCCTTAGTTTTACCTTCGGGATTAGTTTTAAACCTTAATAAATGTTATTATGTGCCTGCGTTGAGCATGAACATTATTTCTGGATCGTGTTTATTGCAAGACGGTTATTCATTTAAATCGGAGAATAATGGTTGTTCTATTTATATGAGTAACATCTTTTATGGTCATGCACCTCTTGTGAATGGTTTATTTCTTCTAAATCTCGAAAAGGATGAAACACACATCCATAACATTGAGGCTAAGAGATGCAAAGTAGATAGTGATAATACTACTTATTTGTGGCACTGTCGTCTAGGTCATATTGGTGTAAAGCGCATGAAGAAACTCCATTCTGATGGACTTTTGGAGTCTCTTGATTTTGAATCATTTGACACATGCGAACCATGCCTCATGGGCAAGATGATCAAAACCCCGTTCTCCGGTATGATGGAGCGAGCAACGGACTTGTTGGAAATCATACATACCGATGTATGCGGACCGATGAGTGTTTCGACGCGCGGTGGATATCGCTATTTTCTCACTTTTACCGATGACTTAAGTAGATATGGGTATATCTATTTAATGAAACATAAATCTGAAACATTTGAAAAGTTCAAAGAATTTCAGAATGAAGTGGAGAACCATCATAACAGAAAGATTAAGTTTCTACGATCCGATCGTGGGGGCGAATATTTGAGTTATGATTTTCTCACGCATCTCAAAGCAAGTGGAATCGTTTCACAACTCACGCCACCCGGAAAACCACAGCGCAATGGTGTGTCTGAACGCCGGAATCGAACCCTATTAGATATGGTCCGATCGATGATGTCTCTTACTGATTTGCCGTTATCATTTTGGGGTTATGCATTAGAAACCGCTGTATTCACTTTAAATAGGGATCCATCTAAATCCGTTGAGACGACACCGTATGAACTGTGGTTTGGTGCTAAACCTAAGTTGTCGTTTCTTAAAGTTTGGGGATGCGAAGCTTACGTCAAGAAGTTGATGCCGGACAAGCTCGAACCCAAAGCGGAGAAATGCGTCTTCATAGGATACCCTAAGGAAACTATTGGGTATACCTTCTATCACAGAACCGAAGGCAAAGTGTTTGTCGCAAAGAACGGTTCCTTTCTTGAGAAGGAGTTTCTCTCGAAAGAAGTGAGTGGGAGGAAAGTAGAGCTAGACGAGGTTATTGAACCTTCTCTTGAATTGGAGAGTAGCGCAGCACCTGAAATTGTTCCAGTGCCGCCTGCACCAACAATAGAGGAAGCTAATGACAAGGATCATGAAGCTTCGGACGATGCTGCTACTGAACGTCGCAGGTCGACAAGGTCGCGTGCCCCTCCTGAGTGGTACGGCAACCCTGTCTTGACTGTCTTGTTAGTAGAAGACAGCGAACCTACGAACTATGAGGAAGCGATGATGAACCCAGACTCTGAGAAATGGCTAGAAGCCATGAAATCCGAATTGGGATCCATGAGCGAAAACCAAGTATGGACTTTGGTGGACCCTCCTAGCGACCGAAAGGCCGTTGAGTGCAAATGGATCTTCAAGAAGAAAACGGACGCGGATGGTAATGTTACCGTCTATAAAGCACGGCTTGTTGCGAAAGGTTTTCGACAAGTTCAAGGTGTTGACTACGACGAGACTTTCTCTCCCGTAGCGATGTTTAAGTCCATTCGGATTTTATTAGCAATTGCTACGTTTCATGATTATGAAATATGGCAAATGGATGTCAAGACTGCTTTCCTCAATGGCAACATTGATGAAGAGTTGTATATGATGCAACCCGAAGGTTTTGTCGATCCTAAGGATGCTGATAAAGTATGCAAACTTCAGCGTTCCATTTATGGACTGAAGCAAGCGTCTCGGAGTTGGAACCTTCGTTTTGATCAAGTGATCAAGAGCTTTGGATTCGTTCCAAATTGCTACGAAGCTTGCATCTACAAGAAAGTGAGTGGGAGCTCGGTGACGTTTCTGGTACTATATGTGGATGACATATTGATTATTGGAAATGACATCAACATGCTTAACGATGTGAAGAGTTATTTGAACAAGTGTTTTTCAATGAAAGACCTAGGTGAAGCTGCTTATATATTGGGCATCAAAATCTATAGAGATAGACAAAGACGCCTGATAGCTTTAAGCCAGAGTATATACCTAGACAAAGTTCTGAAAAGGTTCAGAATGGATAAGGCATTGAAAGGTTCAGTGCCTATGTTGTCAGGTAAGATATTGAGCAAGGCTCAGTGTCCAGCTACGGTAAATGATAGGGAAGCTATGAGTAAAGTGCCTTATGCCTCGGCCATAGGTTCCATCATGTATGCCATGCTGTGTACTAGACCGGATGTGTCCAATGCTCTTAGTTTGACAAGCAGATATCAAAGTGATCCAGGAGTGGAACACTGGACAGCCGTGAAGAACATCCTAAGGTACCTAAATAGGACTAAAGAAATGTTCCTAGTCTATGGGGGTGATGAACAGCTCGTCGTAAAAGGTTACGTCGATGCTAGTTTCGACACCGACAAGGATGATGCTAAATCTCAGACAGGATACGTGTATATTTTGAATGGAGGAGCTGTGAGCTGGAGAAGCTGCAAGCAAAGCGTGGTCGCGGGATCTACAGTAGAAGCGGAATACATGGCTGCTGCAGAAGCGTCAAGTGAAGGAGTTTGGATCAGAAACTTCATCACTGAGCTTGGCGTGGTTCCAAGTGCATTGGACCCACTGGAGATATTGTGTGACAACACTGGCGCCATAGCACTCGCTAAGGAACCAAGATATCATCCAAAGACCAAGCATATCAACCGCAAGTTTCATATAATCCGAGATTATATAGCAGATGGAGATCTGAAGATTAGCAAAGTACATACAGATCTGAATGTCACAGATCCGTTGACTAAACCTCTTCCGCGTGCAAAACATGATCGGCACCTCAGTGCCATGGACGTGAGATTGTTGCCAAATGTAAACTAGATTATTGACTCTAGTGCAAGTGGGAGACTGTTGGAATTGTTCCCTAGAGGCAATAATAAAGATGTTATTATTATAATTCTTGTTCATGATAAAGTTTATATTCCATGCTAGAATTGTATTAAGCGGAAACATTAATACTTGTGTGGTTTGTGAACAACACCGTGTCCCTAGTACGCCTCTATGGACTAGCTCATTGATCATTGATGGTTAAGGTTTCCTAACCATAGACATGAGTTGTCAATTGATAATGAGATCATATCATTGGGAGAATGATATGGTGGACAGACCCAAACTAAGCGAAGCAATTAGATCGTGTCATTGTGTTCATCTTTGCGAAGCTTTTCCTATGTCAAATATTGTATTCCTTAGACCATGAGATAATGCAACTCCCTGGTATCGGAAGAAAGCTTTGAGGTCATCAAACGTCATCCTATGAGAGGGTGATCATAAAGGTGTCTCTCAGGTGATCAGAAAGTATCTGTTGGGTTGTATGTATCGAGATGGGATTTGTCCCTCCCAAGTCGGAGAGATATACTTCGGGCCCACTCGGTAATCGATATCAACACCGCTTTCAAGCATGTGGTTAAGGAGTTAATCACAAAGTGATATCGGATTACGGAACGAGTAAAGTACTTGCTGTGAACGAGATTGAACTAGGTATGACGGTACCGACGATCGAATCTCGGGCAAGTAAAATATCCCGAGACGAAGGGAATATATATATGGTATTGATTGAATCCTGGCATCGTGGTTCATCCGATATGATCATCGATGAATGTGTGGGAGTCAATATGGGTGCCCAGACCCCGCTGTTGATTATTGATAGAAGATCATGTCTGCATATTCTCGAACCCGCAGGGTCACACACTTAACGTGTCTCGACGCTAGGATAGATTGGATACTTGGTTTATGAATTTTTGTTCGGAGTCTCGGATGGGATCCGGGATATCACGAGATGTTTCGGAATGGTCCGGAGAATAAGATTCATATAAGGCAGTGCAGTTTTTGGAGTTCGGAATTGTTCCGGGTTAATCGGTATTGTACCGGAAGCTTCTAGAACCTTCCGGAAGGGGGCCAACGTGGTCCCACCTTCTGGGAGGGGGCATGGGCCTATGAGGGAGTGTCCTGGCCACATTGGGCCAGGGGCACAAGGCCCCATAGGGCCCAGCCGATCCTAGATAAGTTTAAATCGTTTAAACTAGAGATAAGATAGGGTTTCTAGAAGGGAGAGTTTAAATCGTTTAAACTAGAGATAGGCTTGGAGGATGGGCAAGGGCTGGTGCGCCCCCTCCCCCTACACACCTTCCTCCAAACCCTAGTTGCCCTGCTGCCCTCCTCTCTCCCTCCCGACTGTTTGTAGGCCAAGCCCTGCTGCAGAAATTCTCCACCATATACACCACGCCGTCGTGTTGTAGATCTAATCTATCTCTCCACCCTACTTGCTGGTCCGAGGAAGGAGGAGACGTCGAGGTGCTGCACGTGTGCATCTCACGGAGGCACCGCCACTTGTGGTGCTAGATCGGATCGGATCGCGAGGAGGAGAAGTGAGTACGACTACATCACCCACGTTCCGACGAACGTTCCGCTGTGCGAATCTTCAAGGGTATGAAGATCTAATCCAATCTCTCTCGTTGTTTGCATCTCCTAGATTAGATCTTGGCTTTCCCTCTGTTCGCTTCCGTAGAAAATTTTGATTTACTATGCTGCGAAACCCTTCAAATTTATCTTGATCTTTAAGTGAGGAATCATTTTATAATGCTACCATCGCGATCTAAGCATAATAAGATACATAAAAGGATAAACATCACATGCATATAATTTTTATGTGACATGGTATAGCCAATCTCCGCGCAATTATCTCCGTCTTGTGCGCACCAGCATGATCTCCATCACTCCATCATGATTGCCTCCACCACGAATAGCAACTACAACTATTGCTAACTACTTAGTGATAAAGTAATGCTATTACATGACGTATAAGAAGTTGACACGCAAGTCATACACAATTATAAAGACAACCATATGGCTCCTGCCGGTTGTGAACTCATCGACATGTAAGTCGTGAAATATTACAAAACATGACCATTGCATACAACATACACATCATGTCTTGGGCCATACCATATCACAAAACACTCTCTGCAAAAACAAGTTAGACGCCTCTACTTTGTTGTTGCATGTTTTACGTGGCTTATGGGAGTAACAAGCTAAGAACGATTCTTACCTACGGAAAGCCACAACGGTGATAATATGGTTGCTAACATCCGGTGTAAATCCCATGACTACTATAGTGAGAGAAACTGGCATCCACCAGCCGCATGTGTGGAACAAGCCACACGTCAAGTGCGAAGCCGGTCTCGCGAACGAAGTCGCGTAAAGTTGGCCTGGACCGCTTCGATCTCACTATGCCGCAACAAGAGGCTTGCAACAGAAAACATCAACGCCCGCAACAAGCATGTTGCGTTCTACTCGTGAAACGCATCTACGCATAGATCTAGCTCTGATACCACTGAAGGGTTTTGCAGCATAGTAAATCAAAAAAATTCTACGGATGCGAACAAGAAAGCCAAGATCTAATCTAGGAGATGCAATCAACGAGATAGATAGATATATGAGATCTTCATACCCTTGAAGAAATCGTACAGCGGAAACGTTCAACAAAACGTGGTTGATGTAGTCGAACTAGCCTTCTCCTCCTCGCGATCCGATCCGATCCAACGCCGCAAGTGACGGCGCCTCCGAGAGATGCACACGTACGGTGCCGCGATGTCTCCTCCTTCCCTGGTCCAACAAGTGGGGTGGAGAGATGGATTGGATCTGCAGCACGACGACGTGGTGCTATGGTGGAGAGTTTCTGCGGCAGGGTTTCGCCTACGCGCAGTCGGGAGAGAGAGAGAGGTGGAGGGCAGCAGGACGGCTGCTAGGGTTGGAGGAGTGGGAGGGGTAGGGTGCGACCCTGCCCTATTTATATATTGGGATGTCCGGCCCCTACCCCTCCTCCAAGCTCTAGGGCGGCGGCCCCAAGGGTTGGAGTGGGGGGCAAGTTTCCCCCCTCCTTCTAGAAGATCCCTTTAGGGTTTCCGCTAGGGTTTGGCCGGCTGGGCCTTTGGGGCCTTGTGCCCCTGGCCCAAAGCGGCCAGGGCACTCCCCCTCAGGCCCACGCAGCCCTCCGACAAGTGGTCCCACATTGGTCCCACTCTGGAACCTTCTAGAACCTTCCGGTACAATACCGAATACTCCGAAACGATTCTGAAATCCAAAAACTGCTTTCCTTTATATGAATCTTATTCTCCGGACCATTCCGGAACCTCTCGTGATGTCCTGGATCTCATCCGAGACTCCGAACAAAAACTCATAAATCAATTATCCACTCTATCCTAGCGTCAAAGCACGTTAAGTGTGTGACCCTACGGGTTCGAGAATATGCAGACATGATCTTCTATCAACAATCAACAGCGGGATCTGGAAACCCATATTGACTCCCACACATTCATCGATGATCATATCGGATGAACCACGATGCCAGGATTCAATTAATCCCATATATGTATTCCCTTCGTCACACGATATTTTACTTGCCCGAGATTCGATCGTTGGTATCGGCATACCTAGTTCAATCTCGTTCACAGCAAGTACTTTACTCGTTCCGTAATCCGATATCACTTTGTGATTAACTCCTTAACCACGTGCTTGCAAGCGGTGTTGATATCGATTACCGAGTGGGCCCGAAGTATATCTCTCCGACTTGGGAGGGACAAATTCCATCTCGATACATACAACCCAACAAGTACTTTCCGATCACCTGAGAGACACCTTTATGATCACCCTCACATAGGATGACGTTTGATGACCTCAAAGCTTTCTTCCGATACCAGGGAGTTATATTATCTCATGGTCTAAGGAATACAATACTTAACATAGGAAAAAGCTTCGCAAAGATGAACACGATGACACGATCTAATTGCTCTGCTTAATTTGGGTCTGCCCATCATATCATTCTCCTAATGACATGATCTCATTATTAATCGTCAACTCATGTCTATGGTTAGGAAACCTTAACCATCATTAATCAATGAGCTAGTCCATAAAGGCGTACTAGGGACTTGGTGTTGTTCATAAACCACACAAGTATCGAAGTTTCCGCTTAATACAATTCTAGCATGGAATATAAACTTTATCATGAACAGGAATTATAACAATAACATCTTTATTATTGCCTCTAGGGCATAATTCCAACACTTTCTCCTGCAAAATTGTTCGTCATCCCATGATGCACATGTATACACAATATGGGCATATTATCACAAACTATGCCTTGATTCTAGCCATAACGTTAGTCATTTGACCCGAAACCCAAGAAACCTCGAATGAGATAGGTCATTTTGTGAAGGTTTTTTCAGACATAATCAATATACCAAGTTTGATATTTTTCCTTGTAACTATGTCACATAATATGACACCACGTGAAGTTTTCACATTGTTTCGATCGTTTTTGAAATTTTTATGCCTGTTTTAAACTATCGTCAAACTTTGTCGAACGATAGACACGAAGATTCTTAGCTCGGGGCCGAGCCTCACTAAACTTGCATTGGATCTTTGATAAAATAGCATACTGTGAAGTTAAAATGATTTTAAAAACATGAACATCGGATCATGTACCTGTAGTTCATATCTGACCCACTTTCTACCGATTCGGCAGGAATTTGTCTTTTTACCAAGGGTGGACAGAAAGGTTTCAGATCCCCCTGTTGGGACATTGTCCATATAAGGTGGTCTAGTATTTTTGTAAAATGTGGTGGTAGAAGTTTAAATTAGCCATTTGGTGGTTGCTTCACAAAATCGTTCGTTTTTTATGTTCGGAAAATGAAAAATTCCTTTTTGGTGTGACGAAAAGGAAAACTTCATATGGCAATATTGTTGGCCATCCCATAATATACATGTATGCACAATATGGGCATATTATCACAAACTATGTCTTGATTCTAGCCATAACATTGGTCATTTGACCCGAAAGCCAAGAAACCTCGAATGAGATAGATCATTTTGTAAAGGTTTTATTTAGACATACTCAATATACCAAGTGTGATATTTTTCCTTGTAACTATGTCACATAATATGACACCACGCGAAGATTTCGCATTGTTTCAATCGTTTTTGAATTTTTATGCATGTTTTAAACTATATATAATGTTTTATGTTTCACTTAATTTGTTTTATAAATATGTAATATTTGAGTGTAGATAGATAGATCTTATTTTTCTCAAATTTTGATATATTATTTATATTTTTCTAAATTAGAATGATTTAGTTATGATTTTTCAAAGTTTAACGAGGTAAAAGGAAAAATAGCTACACCAAGGACAGTCATCGGCGTAGGCTACGCCAAGAGCAGCCGTCGGTGTAGCATAGCATATGCCAAGGGCAATTCTACGTTGACGGCCGCGGAGGGGAGCTGGCCTGGACGATGCCTACGCCGACGGCCCTGATGTTTTGGCTGTCAGCGTAGCTCCCAGTCTTCGGCGTAGCTTCCTATTCATATAGTGTAAACAAAAAATATTATACCATGTCTAAATTTCCTTACAATCTTCTCGATTTTCGGGGTAACACAAATTTTGCGTATTGTGAAAATCAAATAATGCTATTGAGTGGGTGTAGAGTAACTATTCTTCGCCTTGAGGGATAGTGTGTCCCCTCAAAATGATACATATGCACTCAAACATAGAGTGCGGATAAATGGAGGTTGAGCTTCAAGTGTGTCCATTGTTGTCGGAAATGTGAAAAACTTTTTTTCAAATTTCAAAAGAGTTGAATCAAGTGAGAATATAGTTAGTGATGTATCATACAAGCTTGCAAAATTCCGAAATCTTTGTATGGCTAAAAATGACAAAATTCAACAAATTCTATACAGTTGAAATGTGAACTATTCACTATACTTAGATCCACTCTTTCGTCTTTGTATGTAGCATAGAATACAAATTTTTTTACACCGAGGTTTTGCTTGCTAGTAGTATACATCATTGACTACACCCACGTTTTGATTCAGATTTTTTTTTTTTGAAAATATGTTTTTTGATTTTTTAAATAAAGAGCTCCATGGAGGTCAGACTTTCATTTGGCTTTTCCGCAAAAGTATATATAGCTAGTACATGTGCCACGGTGCCAGCTACTATCTTGAGTATTTTTTTTCTTTGAAAAGAGCTTCCTTATGATTTTCATCACTACGAGAAGTCAAGAACCAAAACGTTATATATGAGAGTAGCTCATTCACAATCCACCACACATCATGGCCAATCATGACGTACTACAGCTATGGACTTCGTAGTAAAAAAAAGGCAATTCCTACAGTAGCGAAAGGTTGTATATGAGGCCAGCTACTCCGTTGGCGAAAGTATATAGGTAGTACATGTGGCACAGTGGCAGCTAATATCTTGAGTTTTTTTTTTCTTTGAAAAAAAGGCTTCCTTACGATTTTCATTACTACAAGAACCAAAAACGTTGTATATATGAGAGTAGCTAATTCACAGTCCACCGCACATCATGGTCAATCATGACGCACTAAAGCTATGGACTTCGTACTAAAAAAACAATTCCTAGAATGGCAAAAATTTATATATGAGTGTAGCTACAATTTCAAAACATATTTGTACCTACTTAAAAAAAACATGTTTGTACCCTATGGTTTATGCCCCCCCGCCCTACTGTGAGCTTCACCCCCTCATTGGTACATACTATGGCTACTGATTGTTAATTTTTGCCGGGGTCGAACACTCTTGTACTCCATCCGTTTTAAAATATAACCTATAAAAAGAAGTCTAGATATATTTTCTTTTAGAAACCTAAAATATTTTATATTTTAAAACGGAGGGAGTACTGCATACTAGGTGTTGCAGTTAACCGATCGCTGCCAACTACTCCTTGCCTATAGCTAGTAGATGACACTCTGTTTGACAATTAGTGATCATTATGGCGACATGTTTGATGAAATCAAAAGCTATGCATCTATGTTGTATTCTCTTAATGCTAACTCCGTCTTCTCCTTAATTTCTCATCAGCTTCTGTTGAGAAATGACCCGACATGACACTCCTTTAAAGTTTTATTTAATGGGAGTAGACCAGAGGTTTTGATGGGAACAATCTAGACCGATCGATCGGAGTGGTACTTTGGAAAAAGAAACTTTTAGACTGAAGTGGGTTCTAGTTCTAGGGGCGATGTTTGTTAAGAAAATGCACGACATGCTGCGACGTGGATGGTTAACACATCAGGCAATTGCCAGCTATCCAAGGAGCGAAACAAATGAAGCCCGCCAATGCTGAGCGGACCCAACAAACAACAGCGCAACAATCTATCTCATCGCGATCGAAAGACTTTTAGTCATCGAGGCTGTCACTGAGTAGCTAACCAGTGAGGCTGTTGGGTTAAGTGATCCTCCTGTGCAGTAGGCCCTTTTGTGAGAGCTCCGTGGGTACGATTTATTGGGGCCGCTAACTATAAACCGTCCGTAGACTACCTAATTTCTCTCCCTCGATACAACTCGATTTTTTCTTTAAGGCATGTACGATTTTTTCTTACACTCATTGTCTATAATATATACGAGAAATCTATGTGTAGACCGATAGACCGGTTGGCAATTGATCGAACTAGGCAGATGCGTGAAGTGTACCGTTGTCTATTGCACACATATGGCACTAAACGACAAAACGAACCAAAACCATCTAAGGATTAAATAAAAAATTCAAAATGTTTATAGATGTTCGATTTAGGATCCGTTTACACTGTGTGGTAGTCGTTTTAAGATTTTTGAAACTAGATCTAATGTTAATATGTTTTGATAAAAAAATCGGACCAAAAATTTACTCACCCGTAACACGTGAGTTATCCATGCCATAACATGTAAGTTATTCTTCTGTAATATATAAGTTATCCATAATATAAACTAGTTGGGTGGAGGCTTTCTCGTATTTCTCATGTGTGTAACTTTTGTAATTTTTTTGTCTTATGAAACTTCGGTTGCCCCATGTATTTTAGTTTAGTAATTAAATATCATTTACGAGCTCGTTTAATTGGAACGCGATAGTCTAGGTGTTAGCGTACCGATACTTCGTCGCCCTTGATGCATTAGAAGAGCAATAAATGTTCGGTACTCTAACACCCAACAAAGGTTCGTCACCCGTACACCACCATAGCGGCGACATATGATGAAGCCGAGTCGTTGGACTACTATTTGTGTATTGCGTTTGTTCACTATAACTTAGGGTGGTGGATAGGTGGGACATAAGACTCTGATTAATATATCGTATGCAAAAGACGTTTAAATTTAATTACTTTAAAAAATATATTTGTTTTTTGACGCGATAGACTTTCGAGATTGAACCGCCTGTATGCTGTTCGTGGCAACGGACGACAAAGTTGAGTCGTTAGAATAAATTTTGTATTCTATTTATGGGTAAATTTTTATAGTGGTGAATAACTTACATGTTATTAAATGAGTATTTTTTTTAGGAGATTAAATGAGTAACTAATATGTTAAAGTTTGGATAACTCTTGTGTTACTAGTGGTAATTATTATACAATTTCATTGATAACTCTTTGTTTATCTTTACGGTTAACTTTGTACAATTTTCAGAATAATTTTAGTGGAAGAGGATCCCTTAACGAGGCCTCTTCTGCCATTGAGTTCCTAATAAGTGGGGACTGTTAGTGGTGGGACCCACATGTCAGGGATCGAAAGTCAGTGTTCTGCGGATAACTACGTCATAGGAGCCACTCCAACTTTAGTTCTTTTTGTGGGCACTATATTTTTTAAGCCTTGTTTATCTTTATTTTAATTAATTATATGTTCGATAGAATTATTTAATTTTGACAGGGTAGCCTAGGTACTAGGATAGCGAGACTGCGTCGCCGTCGACTTAGTGAAAACGGATCCTAAATCGGAGTAGCTCACGTTTATGTTTTCGCACGTGTACGAAAACTCAAACACACAACCTGCTTGTATGGTGAATAGCGTATGTATGTGTTATTTAATGGGTAACTTATATGGTACAATCTGAATAACTTACTGTTACACGTGGATAACTTTTTAGTTCGAAAAATTCCTCAAAACATATCATATAGAATCTAGTTTCGAAAAACTTGTCGCAACTAGCCCAATAGTAAAAAGCAACTAGCCCAATAGTAAAAAAGAATCATTAATCAGGTAAACAATTTGAACTATAGAATATTTTGAATTTTTATATATTTGCATTAAATGGAGCTGACATCAGCCGTTATGGTTTTATTTGCGTACATGCAAGCCTGTGCAATTTGTCCGCCAGGATTTGCCAATTTAAGATGGTTAGCTGTAGCAAAATCTAATATATATTCACATCATACTTCCTCCGTCCGTAAAAGACTGTATGTATAGGCTTCATCGTTTTTTAGAAAAGAGTGTACGTATAGGCTTCATCGTTTTTCGGAAAAGAGTGTACGTCTGCGTTCAGCCCATTGTCATTTTGTGTTTAGGCCTTGATAGATGCTTCGATTTCAGCCCAGCGCAAGCACCAAAGGCCGGCTCGGCAGCTGGAATTGGCCACGGTACCATGCATAGGCGAATCGAAGCGCCGCTGCTGTCTGGCTGGTAGCTTAAATGATGGAGCAAAGGTTTTTTTTTGCAAAATCGCTGATTTGTATAGAAAAACACAAACATCCACTCTTTTGCGAGGGGGCACTATGGTCTATGGACACCCTGTACAATGGGTCGACCTTTTAGCTGTATTGCACAAACTCGCGATTTACTAAAGCACTTAAGAATCCAAGGAAGTACGATTTCCTCCAGGGCCACAACTGCCGACACCCATTTTATACAACGGCAGAATCCGTGTGCTACCTAGCTGGTTTTACGCCAATCGACCTTATGTAGTTTTACCGATGACCTCTTTCTCTTTCCTTCTTATGTCCCCTCTAGCTCATAAAATTTCATACGTTGTATTTCCTCCGTTTTAAAATATAAGATATTTTAATTTTGTAAATGAGATGTATTTAGGTTTCTTTTAATATATAGGTTCACTAAAGTTTGAAATGAACCTACTACTAAAAAAGGTCTAGATACATTTTATTTACAAATCTAAAACATTTTATATTTTAAAATAGAGGGAGTAAATGTTACAGACAACTGGTCAGATACCATTGTAAATGTCCTTATTTGGCTTCATCGGTATTAATGTCTCTATCTCTGGCGCTGCTCTGACGAAAGAGACAACACTTTGCGAAATAATAACCACAATATAACTTTTTCAAGAAGAAAATTTCCTCGGCCGGTCACATGGAAAAACCTACACGCCGCTCATTTCGGCCCAATCGGCGTTGCACACCCACTCATAGTGTGGCTAGGCCCTAGTTTGGATGAGATTTTTTTGTTTTCTATCTTTTTTTATTTTTCTTCTTCTTTGTTTTTTACTTTACTTTTTTGAAAATAGTTCTAGATTTTAAAAAGTTTAGATATTAAGAATGTTCAAATTACGAATTTGTTCATATTTCAAAATTGTTCACTTTGGAATTTGTTCAGATTTTATAAATTATTCAATTTTTAACATGTTTAAAATCTAAAATATTCTGATTTTAAAGCTGGTTATTTTTTAAACAATACGAATTATTTAATCCATATCATGAATAATACTCAAAATTAGGAATTTTGAAAAGTAGCGCGGCCTCGGGGTCTCAAACACCGACCAACACCTATCGGTTGTCATGGAGAAGCACTCGTCGGTGTTTGAACCACCGACAAGCACTCGCTATGCACCACCCTGTGCCTGCCTCTAACCAACTGGTCGGGAGTTAAACTCCCGAAAGGTCCTTGTCGGGAGTTCAAACCCCAAGGCTACGCTAGTTTTCCAAATTACCAATTTCGTGCATTATTCATAAAATTGATTTTTAAAAATGTATTATTTTTTAAAAAATAGCTTAAAATTGTTTCAGTTTCGGATGTGCGGCTCCTTTATGCTGCGATATACAGGACCTCCCACTCACATGTATGTATGTTAGGATATATATCTATTGAAAATCATCTGGTCTTTTTATTAACTCATATTATGGGGAATACAAACTCCCTCCACCGGATTTGCAAGACAGATATATCGTGCAACCGGGGCGATAAAGAAACTAAGCTAGCCAGATCATGAGGCTCTTTATTAGAGAGGTGATTTTCATGCACAACGGTGACATGTGTGAAACTGATATTGCTGGTCTCTTGAGGGACATGGCTGAATTTTCCCACGTTACGCTCCTTCATCATTGTTACCGCCGAGAGACAGTCACTTGCCGATCGCAATAGAATATTTTATGACGCAGATGGTATTTTCATTTTAGCAAGTGACATTGCCTTCTCTCAGCTAAGTTGAGGCCTTCACGAACCGCCATAGATTCAAGAATTTGAGGTTCAGTTAAACCATCAAAAATACACGGCTAAAGCTCCAAGATAAGACCTTGTACTCGATATGGCCACTGTCGCGACCACCCAGTAGCCCTGGTCTTTGCAAGCCCCACATCCACATTAATTTTCACCATCCCCGCAGGAGACTAGATCCATCGAGGGTGCCCCAGGCTCTGCTTTGGAGTTTTCTTTCCAGCCTTCAATGATCTGTTCGCCTGTTCCAGCTAAGAGATAAAACTCTCAACAAAATGGCGAGTACTAAGTGGGATTTGGAAAAGGTCCTCATGGAACGCCTTGCGTTGAGCGTGCCATATTGCCCACAAAGTAGCAGACATACAGACCAACTGACCGTGAGGGAGTGTATCGATCATGGTAAACAACCAATTCCTTGGCTCTGGTTATGTGCTTGACACATGTGTTCGACCATCACTAGAGTCCACACACACCTTGCCATTGCGTGCAATATAGTAGCTTAGTGAGTGTCGTCACGACTCCTCCACTCCATAGATACCGCACACCCTCTTCGGTGGTATATGACTATGATGCAAGAGATACATATTTGGCAGAGAGTGTTGATCCAGCCTTCATAGGAACACCTTGAGCTGAGACCTGAATATGCCACAACCTGGTCCAACTCTTCTCCATCCCGTGATGATCAAAGCTTGATGTCGATCCCTCTAGCCAAGCCTCCCGTCTCTCCTTAGTACTCAGAGAGCATTTGGTATGTCGATCGCACATTAAAAATGCCCTTAGGATCATAGTGCCACGTCTAAAAATCAGGTTGCATCCTTGTGCTGAGGGGAATACTTTGGATAATCTAATGATATATGGGCTTGGTACTAACCGTCAGGGTATATGGGCTTGGTACTAACCGTTTGGGCCTCCCTCCAGGTGCGCGCAGCCCTACTCTCTACCAGAGATTCGCCATCTGCGTTGGGCCGCCGAGCCGACGCACTAATTAATCCACTTGCATCCAAACTAAAAAAAAACGTGTTACGTTCAAAGAATCCAGTTCGTCAATAAAGAGCGCCACGTGTCACCTAGCCAGTAAGCCATATCATAAACACGAAGCTGTCGCTCTCCGGCGCAAATCAAACCGTGTCGGCGTGTCGCCTCGGCCTCGCCCAGTTCGTCCCTCTCACAGGAACCGCACCGGCCGTCCTGTGGGGAAAAAGAGAGACGTTCCGTTGCTCGATCGGCGCGGCGAAAACCCTAGTCGAGGCCCCCCCCTTCCCATGCCCTCGCCGTCGCCGCCATGAGCCTCTCCACCCTCTCCCGCGCCCTCGCCCGCTCCTCCCGGTCGCGCCAGGTGAGTAGTCCCTGCGCCCCCGCCCTCCTCTTTTCCATTCTGTCCACTTCCGCGGCTTCAGGAACATCGCGTCACGGCGCACAATGTTCGGTCCCCCTAGGGTTACCTGCTCGGCGGCCATGGCGTGCTCCGAGCGCCGCTGCAACCTTCGCCTCTGCCCGGCGCCGAGAGCGGCGGGTTGGGGCTTGTGCGTCGCTACTTGACGTCCGCGCTTGTGAGCCGGGCCGCGGCGGCCAATGGGGCAGGCAAGGCCAGGGACTGGAGGTTCCTGATGGCCAACTCGCAGTCCCGGCGGCTATTGTCCGACCAGTCGAAGAAGAGTAAGCTTTTTCTCTGCGGGTTTTCGTGGCCATTTGATCCCCGCTTACCTGGCTCTGATGATGACGTCGCCTTTAATGGTTGTAGATTGCCCCAAGGAGAAGAAGGAGGTGCCGAAAGGGGATGGGACCAACAAGTCTGAATCGAAACGTAAGCTCTGATTCTTGTTTGAGTTGCACAGTAGTTTACAGTTGTCAAATCCGTGGAGTTTCTCCTCTTAAAAAATCCATGGAGCTGTATAAGGATTTTTACTTCATTTCACAAGCATAATCCCCAATAGTATTGAAGTACTATTATGCACCACTGTCCAGAAGTACAAGTCATCTTTAACTTTCAGCAGCCAGTGATTCGAATTTGGCTATGATGTTCAGCCCTAATATTCTACGAGAAGTAGGATCTACATAAATAATATGAAGGAATGCTGTATTATTTGTTCTATCGCTTGTACATAACCTTGTTACTGTTTTTTCCTTCTCCTATTAGAATGACAATGCCTCTGTCGTGCATATATTTTCTAAAAAGCAGAGGAATTTTGTAAGACAAATCCAATGCCGTTATTTTCATAGTCAGTATGTATACTTGCACATATCCTAGTGGTCGAAGTTTTAGTAGATTGACTCCCTGGATCCCATGACCGGACAGTTTTGGACAGAAGGGGTAATATAGCTTTAGCTAAGCTTTGAGTGTTGGTGTCACCTCTTCTGGATAAGGCTAATCTTTGAGTGTTAATGTACTTGCATGAACATGTACAAACATGCCTCCAATTTTGCAACTTTCATGCGGCTGAGTGCATTTGGTCCTTTTATCTAGGCATGCTTGGCCATGCACTAATATGGTCATTTCCTCTGTGCACTATGCAGAGACATCCAATTCAGGTTCTCAGACAAATTCCCAGGAGAAAGTTGCGAAGTTATTCAAGGAAGTCCTTGGTCCTGTACTCCTTCTTGGCATAGTGCTATCAACCATATCCTCCAGTTCATCAGAGCATGAGGTATTATTCTTACAATAACAATAGTTCATCAATGTTTTTCTTAATTGTGTTATTCACCTGACCTCTTCTGGATAGGTGATAATTGATACTCTATTCTTATTTAATTGCTTCAAGGTCTCCACCATTTATCTGTCTCTTAGACATCTTAAAAGAGTTATTCCACTTAAGCGTGGTGTATAAATTATTTGCCTAGGAAAATTGCTTCAGCATCCAGTGTGAGTGGTGCCAGGTAGCTGTATAAATGATTGCACTTCCTTGGAAAAATATTTGGTGCTATAATCTAGCTGAGTGGTAGAGAAAACATTTCTTCTTTTCTTTTAGATGTTCTTAGTTTATTGGTATTTGTAATGATGTTTATTTATTATCAGTGACTAATGCTATTGAGAAAAGGTAATATCATAGTTACGCTCGAAGATTCGATTGCTTGTTGCAAATACACCCCAGTAGTTCACAACGGATGTCATATCTTATTATCCTAGTTAATACATTGATCTAGGGCATTGCTACGGTGTGTCTTATAATATTATTTATAATCTCTATGGTATATCCTATTGTACCTCCTGCTAATACTTGATATGAATGACCCGTATGAGTCAGACAGTTTGATATCTGTTTCATTTTCGATATATAGGATGCAGTTTCTTTTACTTGTCCGTCATACTAACTCATAAGGTCCATTTGCTCTAACTGTTGCAGATAAGCTTCCAAGAATTTAAGAACAAGTTACTGGAACCTGGGTTAGTTGACCGCATTGTTGTAATAAACAAGTCAGTTGCAGAAGTTTATGTCAGGAGTTCATCCTTAACAAAGCAAAACCAGGATAGCAATACAAGTATTACTACCACTCATCTTCCCGGGAAAGAGACTCGTAGCAGATACAAGTATTACTTTAACATTGGAAGTGTTGATTCTTTAGAAGAGAAGTTAGAAGAGGCCCAGAAAGCATTAGGGATAGACCGACATGATTATATTCCAGTAACTTATGCTGAAAAAGTAAGCTGGTTCAAAGAAATCCTGAAGTTTGCCCCGGTAGTTCTCATTGTTGGATTGTTATATGTGGTGGGAAAGAAGACGAAGATCAGTATCAGTGGTGGTTCTGGAAATGGAGGCCTTAATATTTTCAATATTGGAAAAGCAAAAGTGACAAAGATGGATAAAAATTCCAAAAACAAGGTTAGTTTTCTGTCTGCTGTTTCATTCTATCTCGAATTCGAAGGCAATGCAATCTCTAAGGCAACACTTAAGATGCTTATGTTATCAGATATTTTCTTACTAGCTTTCACTTGTATAGCAGTTAATGAGCTTTGGCTTGGTTCATCATTGCCAAAGAACAGCACAATATACATATGATTCAACTCAAGTAATCCTTATTTTTTCATATGCTGCAGGTTTTCTTTAAGGATGTAGCTGGCTGTGATGAAGCGAAACAAGAAATTATGGAATTTGTTCATTTCCTGAAAAATCCGAAGAAATATGAAGAACTGGGAGCTAAAATACCGAAGGGTGCTCTTCTTTGTGGCCCCCCTGGCACAGGAAAGACTCTCCTTGCTAAAGCAACTGCTGGAGAGTCTGGCGTGCCCTTCTTGTCTATTTCTGGTTCAGACTTTGTGGAAATGTTTGTTGGTGTTGGACCATCCAGGGTGAGAAACTTATTTCAAGAAGCTAGGCAATGTGCACCTAGTATTGTATTTATTGATGAAATTGATGCAATTGGCCGTGCCAGAGGCCGTGGGGGGTTTGCTGGCGGAAGTTCTGAGAGTGAAAATACGTTGAATCAGTTGCTTGTAGAGATGGATGGGTTTGGTACCACAGAGGGAGTAGTCGTACTTGCTGGCACGAATAGACCTGACATCCTGGATAAGGCTTTGCTAAGACCAGGAAGATTTGATCGTCAGATAAGTATTGATAGGCCGGACATAAATGGGCGTGACCAAATATTTCGCATCTACCTTGCAAAGCTTAAGCTGGATAATGAGCCATCATTTTATTCGGAAAGATTAGCTGCTTTGACACCTGGATTTGCTGGAGCAGATATTGCCAATGTTTGTAACGAGGCTGCTTTGATTACTGCACGAGCTGACGAAAAACTGATTACAATGCAGCATTTTGAATCTGCAATTGATAGGGTAATTGGGGGCTTGGAGAAGAAAAATAAGGTAACATTCTATTTAGCCCCAGTTCAGTAGTTAATTTAATCTCGTTGTGTGTACTGTCCTGTGCTGGTAATGTAACATTGGGAACAGCCAGTTGAAGGCATATTTTTCTTGATATTTTGTGATGGATTAAACTATAAACAAATGGACATATGGTATTGACATTCATATTTCTTGACTATGTTAATTTGCGTGCAGGTCATAAGCAAACTGGAGCGTCGAACCGTTGCTTACCATGAATCTGGTCATGCTGTTGCCGGATGGTTTTTGGAGCATGCAGAGCCACTGCTTAAAGTTACAATTGTACCACGTGGAACAGCCACTTTAGGCTTTGCTCAGTATGTACCAAGTGAAAATCTCTTGATGACAAAAGAACAACTTTTTGACATGACATGCATGACCCTAGGTGGCCGAGCTGCTGAGGAGGTACCTCCGACATCTCATACACATCTTTGCTTGTATAGTTGAGTACCTCTTGATAGCAACCTAGCAAGTAGCAAGTGACATAATATTTCTTTCCTCCCCAGGTTTTGATTGGGAAGATCTCGACTGGTGCTCAGAATGATCTGGAGAAAGTTACTAGAATGACCTACGAGCAGGTTGCAGTATATGGCTTCAGTGAAAAGGTCGGGCTTCTCTCTTTCCCTCGAAGGGACGATGGTTTTCAAAAGCCATTCAGCGGCGAGACAGCATCCATCATTGACACCGAGGTGAGGGAATGGGTTGCCAAGGCCTACAAAAACACAGTGGAGCTGATAAGGAAGCACAAGGACCAAGTTGCCCAAATCGCAGAGCTGTTGCTTGAGAAGGAGGTCCTCCATCAGGATGATCTAGTCCGGGTTCTAGGGGAACGACTGTTCAAGACAGCCGAGCCGACGAATTATGATCGCTTCAAACAAGGTTTCATAGGTTCAGATAACAGTAAGAGTGCTGAGGTCGACCCATCAGCAACCGCTGGCGAGGCTGTTCCAACGTAACTTGGACAAGGCCAATAGGCCATAGCTGCATTGCACATACGGATTCAGCTCATTCCTTGACATGACAGGCTGTATAATTGAATGCCTTGGTCAAGTCGTAGCACTTCTTTTACTGCTAATTGAGATGTCGTCGACTCTCCTTAATTAGGCGATTCTGCTGTACTAAACATGTTGTACTATTACCGTCCCCTGCAATCGGCACCACGAAATGCCGAGATTTCCCTGAATTTTGTTACTCGGCTCTAACCATGAAAATCTGGCGTTTTGGTACCACCGTAAGCCAGCAAGAGGGCTTTGTCTGTAGTTCTGCATGACATTGATGTTTCGTTCGAGAATGAATTAGGGAGGAATCACTAATGAACCAGGGTTTGTTTCCTGAGCTGCAATGAAGTGCACAGATATTTGATCCTTGATTCCTTGCATATGTTGCACGACTCTGGTAAAGACGACGTAGATTCATTACCAGAAAAGTTCATGGAGGAAAACGGCGTATGGTGCGCTTGAAGACATACACCCGTCGTCTCTTTCCAAGAATGGTCCACCTACGTGTATATACGTACTATACTTGTTTAACATGTATACGCCTTGTAGCCACGACGCCATGAGCTGTAACCATTGAAAGGAAACGAAAGCAAGATGTAGATGAGGTTGGGTCAGGCATCCTTCTCCCCCTTTGGAGAAGACTTGCGGGGGAAAAGAAGATGAACAGTTGGAGCACGAACAGCCCCCGACCAAACAATCCACAGGAGGCGACGGACGCACCTGCCCACCTTCCAAACCACGGCCGTTTTTTCACATTGGGACACGCATTGGCGGATGGTGGCCGACGCGAACGTGTGGCCAATCAGCAACAGGCCAGTTCCATCTATCTATCTATCTATCTATCTATCAGCCAGGCTCGCTGTCGATCGTCTCCAGCTCCAGTCCCTTGGCATGCAAGGAGGATATATACACTGTAGTAGGTAGGTGCTCCATAGGAGAAAGTTGTGATCCGGAGCTGGTCCACCTGGTCTCCCCTCCCTCTGACCTTTGGTTCCAAAAGCCAGGGTCCAACTACCTCCGATTTAACGCAGTTTGGTGGACGCAATCCAACGGGATTGGAAGCTTGTCTGATCAGTCTGGTTATACAAGCTCCATATTATAACACTTACACGGTTGGCTTGACATGCATTGGGAAGAATAAGATGAAAAAGCAGTAACAATAAAGCATGCAATAATGTAAGCCTGGACTACATGGTGTATCCCATATTTGGTGACACCATCAAGTTTTGTCAAGCTTCCACCATGTTTAACAATCACCAGTTGACCCACTTCATGAATGTCTCGCGTTTGTACTTCTCTCCGGTCGTCGGCGAAGCAGGGTCCAAGAGGCTGAAACTGAAGGACGCGGTGACCCCATCCTCGCTGGCGCTCAGCAACTTGAGGAAAAGAGACGTGAACTGCCCGTCGACTAACCTTTTGTCGCCGTTGGGGAAGTAGACGAGAGCCCAGTCATAACCGCCGACGCTGAAGGGCTCGGACGTGATTCTGCCGTCGACCTCTTTGAACATGGAGTGTCCTACAATCTTGAACAGGTGCTTGCCGGCGTGGACGACGTCGTAGGATGAGGTCTTGGTTGGCGGGGCGGCCGGCGACGATGGTGTAGGTAAGAACTTCCGTGAATAGAAATCGAAGAGGGTAGATAGGTAAGCGGACATGGCGACTTTTTAGGATGAGGTCTGGGTTGCGGAAGCCACCAGCAACGAAGGTGTGGGTACGAAGTTCCGTGAAAAGAAATCCAATAGGGTAGACAGGCATGCGGACATGGCGACTTTTTCGGAAATAATAGATGGAGCTTGTTATAAGTATGTTACAGCTAGATGGACAGGGAACGTGCCTATATAGTACATCTCTGCTCGAGAATAAACCGGATGCAAATTAATCGCAAACACGTCTCCTAGTTAATCACGTGAGGAAGCATCACGTCGTGTCACGATCAAACATCAACGCGCGCAAATGTATTTACTCCCTCAGTCCAAATAGCTGATTTGGATTTGTCCAAATTCGAATATATATATATATATATATATATATATATATATATATATATATATATACACACACAATAAAATACACCTAGATATATTTAAATTTATACAAATTTAAGTCAGTTATTTCTGGACAAACACTACAGGAAGGAACATCAACGCTGAGAGGGAAAACGCTTGGCGTAGCCCAGATAACCCTCGGGCATGATCAATGCTGAGGGGGACCCTCGGCATTAAGCCCTCGGCTTAGGTGGTCCTCGGCATAGCAAGATACCCTCGGCGTTGGTCCGGCCCTTGGCATAGATGCTTGTGCCGACAGTTTAATGCCGTCTCTCGGCACAGCCTAGCCATCGGCTCAAGAAGTTAACGGCACGGAGAAAACGGCGCCCAGGAGCAATGCCGAGAGGGATACACTCGGCGGGATGATGGTGTGGGAGCTCTGTGCCGAGGGGACCCCGCTCGGCGTTGGTTCTTCTGTGCCGAGGGGACCCCGCTCGGCGTTGCTTGTCCACCAGGCCACTGTGAGGCCCAATGCCGAGGGGATCACCCTCGGCGTTGATGTCCACCAACCCTGTTTTTTCCACAATTTTTGGCCTCACAGCAGATATATATGAATTGGTTGTAACAATGCAAAAACGTTCAGCATAGATAATATCGACGAACATATCATATGTCTAGCATCAAATCTCGATACATAGATACATGCAGTCACAAATACACATCACTACAAGTTCATTGCACATAGTCTTCGATAGCATCATCACTACAAGTTCGGTACACAGTCTTCGAGAGCATCATCACTACAAGTTCATTACACATAGTCATGGAATACATGCCAAATGGCAACCGGTCTTCCACGGACTTCGAGCACCAGCACAACGCACACTTTGTCTTCAAGAGCATCGTCACTACAAAATGAAAGAGCACGCCCGTTTAGCATGGCAAGTTGTCTAAGTCAAAGTTTATGCATGGCAAGTTGAGCATGCAAAATTGTCGAAGTCAAAGATCATGATTGGAACTAACCGGGGTCAGGGAGTGTCGACGCGAGTCACGGTCAGAATGACCGGGACTAAGACCTTCTCGGTGAAATGGAGTGGTCTTGGGCGACTCGAGGGGCGAGGCGGTAGCACGACCAAAGTGCGTCTATGAATGAGCCGATCCCTACATATGTTTGAGCCGCCCCATGACCAGCAGGAGCACCACCTAGGATCAACAACGAAACAAGATCAGCAAGGAAACAGCAGACAAACTTGTAGATACATGATATCTTGCTCTCAAAGGGCACTACAGAAATTAACATTAAGAAAGAAGATATGAGACCTTGCTCTCAAAGGGCACTACCATGAAGAAGTATTCGCTAGTGTTAATACATGAGGACATTAATCTAGCTGCCAATTGAGGAATTAGGCCCCGCTTGTTTCCCTGGATTTTAGGCAAAAACATGTGTAAATATTACGGACCCATCTACCTCCGGCTAAAATTCTTGGTATGTTGCGTAATCGGATCTGCCCCGTAATTAAAACGGTAAAACAAGCAGGCCCTAAGATTATCCAGAATTTAGTACTCCTAAATTTTTTGCCAATCATATACTACATTCGGTAATTTAGCATATAGATAAGAAACATTCCCATATATCAAAATTTAGAAAGGTTAAGATGTCAACATGCATACTCACCAGCATGTTTAACCAAGTACTAATTATAAGGATAAGGACAAAGATGGACCCTGAATCTGAATAGGTTCCAAATATGTTTACTACTAGCAACTAGAATGTTTCTGTACATACATACATGTTCTCCGAGTCTGAGTCAATTCCAAACTCGATTTGTGAGAATGTGCATCATTACTAGAAAAATATTTAAGGAGAAGTCACCTCCATGGACGTGCATTGCTGCATGCCTACAACCACGCTACATTAGTACGAGCCTAAGTGCATATGAAAAAATCATACAGGACACCAAACATTACAAGTCACACTCATGGGTTTCTTCCTATTTAAAATACACGAGAGGCACAGAATGCGGATCAAGAAGGAACCTTTGGATGATGTCGAAGAGCTTGAGGTCAAAGTCGCTGCCCATTCGCTAATCAGCGTCTGAGGCTTGATAACAGCCTCTGAGGCTAAGAAAACATGATAATTCATGACAATCTTCTTAAGATCTTCGACATCCATGGACCAGTCTTCTCATCCTGCAACCAGGAGAATAAGAAAAGGTAAACAGCAAATACCCCACCCACATAAATATCAAGAGAAAAGCTCTTCAGGAAAAGTAACCATAAACCTGACAAGCAACCATTAGACATTGCTTTCAAGCAAGTCAGTCCGCCAACATTTTAAATAAATGGTTCAAATTTAACCACAAAACAACACCTTACAACCTCAAGTTGTTTATTTTTCTAGCTGCATCTAAAGAACATTACAGGCTATCAAGCATAGCATTATTCCAACCAACAAATGCATTCAAAATTCTGTATTTAATACATAATCATAATTATGCAGAGACAAATATAAATACATATCTTGTCATGCCAGAAATAAAATAAGCACAAAGAAGGACCCAGAATCTGAATCAAATCCAAATATGTTCACTACTACCAACTAGCATGCTCCTGTGCACCTACATACATGGTGTCCGAGTCTGAATCAGCTCCTAACTCGAATTATTGATAAAAAAAGTGCATATCCTGCATAGAAAAAAATTCTTGGATGGAGTAATAATCTCCTCCATGGACTTGCATCGCTGTAGGCCTCCACCCACACTAGACTAGAACCAGCGAAGTGCTTTCTTACCATCTAGTCAAGGCAGTAATATATGGCGCACTAACTAACAGGTAATTTGGAAATGAAGAACTAGATGGAAGCTAGAGCACACACACAGGGGTAAAATCAGAAATGCTACACCTACGGAATGTTTTCTACAAAATGATCTTACGGGATGATGTGTACTCACATGATTGGTGCTAATCAGTTTCCATTCCGTGTTTTCAGGTGAGCAACTGCTCCACTCTTTCACCACGTCAGTCCGTAAGTAAAATTTTGTAGGAAACTGTCCGTAGGTGTAGCATTTCTGGGGTAAAATATACCATCTTGTAGCGATGGTGATGAGAAGTTAAGGTGTACCTTATTCCTGGTCATCATGGTCGGGCAGAGGTCGGGGTCGCACCCCGACGGACCCTCCTCGTCGAGCTTGTCTCGTGCCTCCCCTCGTGCGTGGCCGTCAGCGTCCACGCCTAGCTGTGCCGGTGAGCGGTGAGGCGGTGGTGGCCACTGCCGGGCGGCGGAATCCAGCCAGGATAGAAGCCGCCGGACGGGGAAGAGAAGAGGTCACGGCGGACGGATAGAGGGCACCTGTCGCCCGTCCGGTCGGAGAAGAGCACCATCGATCGGGGATGAGGAGCCCGATGCGGCACCAGACTTTCCGGAACCCTGCTCCTCCGCGTCCGCCATCTCCTCGCGGTCCGCCGTCAGAGGCGATGGGAAGCAGCAGGAGGTGGGTCGCCTTGTGGCACTCGTGGAGGGAGGAGCAGCGCCGGATCGAGGTGGATCCCGTCAGTTCCTCTGCTAGGGTTTGCTCGAGTGGAGGCCTGCTGGTGAGGGAGGCATTGGGTGGGGGAAACGGCTGGGTAGGTGGCGGCGGAGCATCTCCGGCGAGTTGCGGGGGAGGGGCTTGGTTGGCCGGAGAGGTGAGGTGCGGGGGCAAGGGCTGCCGGCGGCGTGGGTGGTCTGGCTCGGGGAGAGATATCGAGAGGAGAGGGCTTCGATTGGGGATTTGGACATGGTCGTGGTGGGTAAAGCCTATAATTTTGTGAAATTTTGCTATACACATTGGTTATTTTCAGTCGTTTGCAAAAATACATCGTAAAATTATGCCTTTTATTAGGTATCATTATAATTTTATGACATATTTCTCAGAACAATCGCACGGCTAAAAAAGAAAGCTTGACATATATTTTTGAAACCCGGCCATAACATGGTCACACGCGCAAAAGTGTCAAAACTTTTTATTTTTGGCATGTGGTGTGTTCTAAAAAATGTGTCACAAAATTGTAATGGTACATGCAAATGGTGTGTTTCTGCAAACGCCTAAAAATAACGATAGCCCTTTGTTTGATCCGTAGCGAAAGTTTCCTCCTATACGTCTAGCACTTTTGTAAGTGTTATCGCATTCAAGTGAACATCCTCGCACCCGGGAGCTATGAATTGCATCTATGGACTTTCCACCACACTTGTACATGTATTCTAGGGCCACTTGCAAGTTTTCGCGTGATTCCGGTGCTTCAGCGGTCTTTCTCCACCGAAACCCTAGTATGTGGGACCCGCATGTCTAGCACCGTAGCATTCTCCGTACGAGTGTTGACCAATATACTTTTTTGTTGGTTTAGGTTTGTTCAGGTCATATCAATATGGAGAACAAAGGTTGGGACCAAGATTCCACCGGTAGCCCTCTGTTTGATCTGTAGCGAGAGTTTCTTCCTACACGTCCAGCACTTTTCTAAGTGTTATCGCATGCAAGTGAACATGCTCGCACCCAGGAGCTATCAATTGCATCTATGGATTTTCCACCACACTTGTACATGTATTCTAGGGTCACTTAGCAAGTTTTCGCGTGATTCTGGTGCTCCGGCGGTCTTTATCCGCCGAAACCCTAGTCTATAGGACCCGGATGTCTACCCACGTAGCATTCTCCGTACGAGGGTTGACCAATGTACTTTTTGTTGGTTTAGGTTTGTTCAGATCATATCTATATGGAGAACAAAGGTTGGGACCAAGATTCCACCGGTAGCCCTCCGTTTGATCCGTAGCGGGAGTTTCTTCCTACACGTCCAGCACTTTTCTAAGTGTTATCGCATGCAAGTGAATATGCTCGCACCCGGGAGCTATCAATTGCATCTAAGGACTTTCCACCACACTTGTACATGTATTCTAGGGCCACTTCAAAGTTTTCGCGTGATTACGGTGCTCCGGCGGTCTTTCTCCACCGAAACCCTAGTCTATGGGACCCGTGGGTCTACCCCCCTTAGCATTCTCCGTACGAGAGTTGACCAATGTACTTTTTTGTTGGTTTAGGTTTTTTCAGGTCATATCTATATGTATAACAAAGTTTTGGACCAAGATTCCTCTGGTAGCCCTCTGTTTGATTCGTAGCGGGAGTTTCCTCCTACACGTCGAGTACTTTTCTAAGTGTTATCGCATGCAAGTGAACATGGTCGCACCCGGGAGATATGAATTTCATATATGAACCTTCCACCACACTTGCACATGTATATTAGGGCCACTTGCAAGTTTCCGCGTGATTCTGGTGCTCCGGCAGTGTTTCTCCATCGAAACCCTAGTCTGTGGGACCCGCATGTCTAGCCTCGTAGCATTCTCCGTACGAGGGTTGACCAATGTGATTTTTTGTTGGTTTAGCTTTGGTCAGGTCATATCTATACGGATAACAAAGGTTGGGACCAAGATTTCACCGGTAGCCCTCCGTTTGATCCGTAGCGGGAGTTTCCTCCTACACGTCGAGCACTTTTCTAAGTGTTATCGCATGCAAGTGAACATGCTCGCACCCGAGAGCTATCAATTGCATCTATGGACATTCCACCACACTTGTACATGTATTCTAGGGCTACTTGCAAGTTTTCGCGTGATTACGGTGCTCCAGCGTTCTTTCTCCATCGAAATCCTACTCTATGGGACCCGCAGGTCTACCCTCGTAGCATTCTCCGTACGAGGGTTGACCAATGTACTTTTTGTTGGTTTAGGTTTGTTCAGGTCATATCTATATGGATAACAAAGTTTGGGACCAAGATTCCTCCGGTAGCCCTCCGTTTGATCCGTAGCGGGAGTTTCTTCCTACACGTCCAACACTTTTTTAAGTGTTATCGCATGCAAGTGAACATGCTCGCACCCGGGATCTATCAATTGCATCTATGGACTTTCCACCACACTTGTACATGTATTCTAGGCCACTTGCAAGTTTTCGCGTGATTACTGTGCTCCGTCGGTCTTTCTCCATCGAAACCTTAGTCTATGGGACCCGCATGTCTACTCTCGTAGCATTCTCCGTACGAGGGTTGGCCAATGTACTTTTTGTTGATTTAGGTTTGTTCAGGTCATATCTATATGGATAACAAAGATTGGGACCAAGATTCCTCCCGTAGCCCTCCGTTTGATCTGTAGCGGGAGTTTCCTCCTACACGTCGAGCACTTCTCTAAGTGTTATCGCATTCAAGTGAAGATGCTTGCACTCAGGAGATATGAATTGCATATATGGACCTTACACCACACTTGTACATGTATTCTAGGGCCACTTGCAAGTTTTCGCGTGATTCCGGCGCTCCGGCGGTCTTTCTCCACCGAAACCCTAGTTTGTGGGACCCTTAGGTCTAGCTCCGTAGAATTCTCCGTACGAGGGTTGACCAATATACTTTTTTGTTGGTTTAGGTTTGTTCAGGTAATATCTATATGGATAACAAATGTTGGTACCAAGATTCCACATGTATCCCTCCGTTTGATCCATAGCGGGAGTTTCCTCCTACACGTCCAACACTTTTCTAAGTGTTATCGCATGCAAGTGAACATGCTCGTACCCGGGAGATATTAATTGCATATATGGACGTTCCACCATACTTGTACATGTATTCTAGGGCCACTTTCAAGTTTTCACGTGATTCCGGCGCTCGGGCCGTGTTTCTCCATCGAAACCCTGGTCTGTTGGACCCGCATTTCTATCCCCGTAGCATTCTCCGTACGAGGGTTTACAAATGTACTTTTTTTTGCTTCTTTAGGTTTTTTAGGTCATATTTATATGGATAACAAAGGTTGGGACCAAGATTCCACCGGTAGCCCTCTGTTTGATCCGTAGCGGGAGTTTCCTCCTTCACGTCGAGCACTTTTCAAAGTGTTACCGCATGAGAGTGAACATGCTCGCAGCCGGGGGTTATGTATCTATTGACCTTCCACCACACTTGTACATGCATTATAGGGCCACTTGCAAGTTTTCGCCTGATTTCGGCGCTCCGACGGTCTTTCTCCATCGAAACCCTAGTCTGTGGCACCCGCAGATCTAGCCCCGTAGCATTCTCCGTACGAGGGTTGACCAATGTACTTTTTTGTTGGTTTAGGTTTGTTAAGGTCATATCTATATGGATAACAAAGGTTGGTACCAAGATTTCTCTGGTAGCCCTCCGCTTTATCCGTAGCGGGAGTTTCCTCCTACATGTCGAGCACTTTTCTAAGTGTTATCGCATGCAAGTGAACATGCTTGCACCCAGGAGATATGAATTGCATATATGGACCTTCCACTACACTTGTACATGTATTCTTGGGACACTTGCAAGTTTTCGCATGATTCCGGCACTCCGGCGGTCTTTCTTCACCGAAATCCTAGTCTATGAGACCCGCAGGTCTAGTCCCGTAGCATTCTCCGTACGAGGGCTGACCAATATAAGTTTTTGTTGGTTTAGGTTTTGTCAGGTCATATCTATATGGATAACAATGGTTGGGACCAAGATTCCACCGGTAGGTTATGCCAGGTGTGCTATGCCGCTAGCTTGCTTGTAGCAACGCTGAGAGGATTCCCCTCGGCGTAGATCCTGCCAGGTGTGCCATGTCGCTAGCTTGCTTGTAGCAACGCTGAGAGGATTCCCCTCGGCGTAGGTCTTGCTAGATGAGCTTTGTCGCTAGATTGCTTATAGCAACACTGAGAGGATTCCCCTCGGCGTAGGACCTGTCAGATAAGCTTTGCTGCTAGATTACTAATAGCAACGCTGAGAGGATTCCCCTCGGCGTAGGTCCTGCCAGGTGAGCTACGCCACTAGCTTTCTAATAGCAACACTGAGAGGATTCCCCTCGGTGTAGGTCCTGCCAGGTGAGCCTAATAGCAACGCTGAGAGGATTCCCCTCGGCATAGGTGTGTGAATGCTGAGCGTATTCCTCTCGGCATAGGTCCTGCCAGTTTCTGATATACACTCGTTACAACGCCGACGGTCCACCCCTCGGCTTTGCTCTATGACGTTATCTTTCACCGCACAGAGCTACGCCAACGGTAAGCCCCTCGGCACTGCCATACACCGTGAACTGTCCGTCCGCACCGCACCAACGAGACCCATGTTCAGCTTGCACTGACGGTGCCCCTCGGCATTGCTACATCTACGCTGAGGGTATACCTATGCCGAGGGTCCCTCTCGGCATTGCTCATCTGTGTCGACGGTTTTGCTATGCCGACGACATTTTTTTGGCCCACGGCATTGCTCGAGCTATGCCGAGCGCCCCGACCTTTTCCCCTCGGCATTGAAATCCCCCTCGACATCTATGTTCGTTCCCGTAGTGAAAGAAAGTATAATTTTTGTACGCCATATTCCGATGTATTTCTACTGCTGGAGGGCCCCACCCAAATCTCCTAGAAGTACGTGAATTCCCATGTTTCTAAAGTAAACTGAACTGGGGATTGCAATGGATACAAGATACCCGCTAACCTGGCGGCTGCCCGCTTTAAATGGGAAGGGTTTGATAAGATAAAAAACTCATTGGTCTGCTTACTCGTAAAAACTTAGACCAGCCGAATCTAACGGGACAGGTATAGAGGTGCCAAACTCATACCTACAAAGAAAACCCTTAATTCTAATTTTTCCTAAATCCTAGGTTCCTAACTAACCCCCGGTCGCATGCACTCAACCCACCCATGAACACGACACGCATGCACGCACCCACCCACCCCTCCCCATAACCCACAACAACACAAACCCCGACGCCTGTCTTGCCTGGCACCCTCAGATCCCATCCTGCGCCAATGCATCCCTCGCTTCACGATCTTTGTCGCGCTGCCGCCTCGAGAGCTTGCTATGCTAGTGCCACCGCCTCGCTGGATTGCTGTGCCGTAGCCTCATGCCGCCTCGCGAGCTTGCCGAAGGCCAGTGCCCAGACGACACGGGTACCCGTCGGGTCCCGAGTACCCGACGGGTGGCAGGTCTGGTGAAGATTTTGACCCGACGACGGGTTCTAGGGCGGGTCGCGGGGTGCAGGAACGAGGGTCGGGTGTGGGTATGGGGGGGGGGGGGCAAACCCGACGAGTGCCATCCGGACAACGACCCATATGGGTGTTTGGTTACTTGGGGCCATTTCACATATGAGGAGATATTCAGATATGGTCATAGTTATTGCCTCAAACCTCGTCGACGACCGTGATGATAGCATCATTGTTCCACCCTCCATCCTCAACGAGGATCTAGGAAATCTTCTAGAGAACAGGGTTAAGGAGGATTTGACGGAAATGATTGGGTGGTTTAATAGCTTTAAGGTCTACGGGTGCATACTCGCTGCACGGTCGCCAGTCTTCCGTGCGCTGTTGTGTGGCTCTATGATGGAGATCAAACAAATCAGTATCCGCGTTAACAACTTGGATGCCAAAGTTTTTGAGGTCTACAATGATTTCCTCCCGGAGTTTATGGAGGAGACCACCGAAGACGCTATAAACATGACACAACATTTGCTTGACACGGTTGATCTGTACACCAAGGATAGGTTGAAGTTGATATGTGAGGCGAAGTTGAGCAAGGCACTAGGGGTCAACACTATGGGCTCCACTTTGAATCTTGCAGAGCAATTCAACAGCCAACAACTCAAGAGTTATTGTCTCAAGTATATAACTAGAGACACTGAGAGGAAACGAGCCATTATAAAAAGTAATAGGTTAAAGCGACTCAAGAAAACCACCCAGGTATTGCAGATGGTATTCTGGACAAGGTAACTGATAAGATGCAATGATTCGGCTGTATAACAGGAAAGATACAATATAAGAGAAAATTATGTTTACTATGCTTACCTAATTTCGGCATGTTTGGTCCTGTGTACTATGTTATTTTTTTCCTTTGATGAATTGTTTGTTCTTCCTGATTTTAAGTGGCAATTGTTTATTTGCTAGTTATTATCTAATGCATGCTTTGAACAAAGTAATAGGATATAATGTAATTTATATATAAAACAAAAAAATTCTTAGATAATGTAAACTATTTTCACACGGAATTAAGTTTTAGTGTTGTGTCCCATCCCATGAATGGTGACACCGTAAAGTTGCTATGTTTTGTTAAGATTCCACCAAGTTTAGCAATAATTTGCCGACCTGACCACCTTGTCTGACCTGCCCGCATTAGGTAAAAGCAAGAAATTCTTTTTTGATGGATGAAGATAAGTAAAAGCAAGAAATTCTTTTTTGATGGATGAAGAGAGGATTTTTTTTTTTGCAAAATTCCTAACACCTAACACTAACCACCTCCTGAGGCTGCACCATTAGAATCCTGAACAGGCCGTTTAGGATGCTTCTAAAGTTGACGAGTTTGTGACTGAAGTTTGAACTGTATAATGCTATGTTCTTATACAATTTATGCTGGTCTACAATGTTGTTTCTTTTACATATGACTGATGGGAGATTTTTACCTGCGATTTGTTTACGCTGATGCCGGTGCAGGTTTGGTTAAGTTCCACCCACACTCATGCCACCTGTAGTCGTGTCTCGTCTCGTGGTTCCTATTTTTTTGTTGAGCCCTGCTTGAGTGCTCTCCCCTAACCCATGTTTGAAGGGGTTACTTTCTCCAGCCAGTTTTTTTTCTTTAACCTGCCGGAATACCCATATGTATGTTTGCCGTACGTATGCTTCACATTCTAAAAATATAGAACAACACATTCGCACACGATGATCTTATCTCTAAAAATATAGAACTACACATTCGCACACGATGATCTTAGCTCAGTCATTCGCTACCCATGTTTGGTGGCCTGGATATGACCAACATGGACATACCCAGGCCCATCATACGCTCCACCGGCATAGATCAGGACGGTGGCGGATCCACGGGGGTATGCCGTGTATGCCGTGGCATACCCCGGAGCCTGGCCGTTCTACCGTCTTCTACTACTAGTACGAAAAATAGAGGCTGATCGATTGATTGCGTGCACAACTGTTTAGCCGAGTCGTGCGTGCGGCCTATAGTAGTAGAAAGAAAAAACAAAACCTGATGGATTCCAAAACTGCTCAGCTTGATCTCGTACGCTCTGTTCCGTTGCCTTCGTCTACCGATACAAAGAAGAAAACCAACGTGTAGCCCGACTACGCGGCGCCGCCGCCGCCGCCGCCGTGCGCCTCACACAGCCAGGTCAGGAGGAGCGCAAGCACCCAATCTTGACTGCCGGACTGGAGTCTGTGGACCTGGACGCCGGCTCGCCTCAAAGCCCCCAGATCGAACACCAGTTTGGCCCATCCTCTTTCGCCGGCAGCCACGAGGTTGAACACCCAATTTGTCTATCCTCTTTCACCGGCCGTCGCCATAGTGCGGCCACGAAGCCAGAAGCAGCGTATCTGCGCCGAGGTAATTATCCAAGTAGCTGATCTTTTTTAATCTATAGATTCATATGTATATCATCTTGAAATTGAATAGTTAAATAAAAAAATATTGTAAACATATATGATATGTTTCTTATTGTTCGTATTCTTATTTTCTTTAAAGAGATTATACATATTTAAGGCTATTAGTATGATGATTGAACTATTTTTATAGTAATCTACGAATCTTTCTAACCCTATATTTCAACTGCATAATATTTAATGCCTAACATATCCTATACCGTATTACAACACAAAATTTACAATTATTATTTGAAATAGTAGTCAATTTTTTTGATGCGGCATACCCATCGATAAAATTCTAGATCCGCCAGGACACCGTCGTATGCAATTGTTCCGTCGGCACGGATCGGTTCCCCTACAACTGCTCCTCGCTGCTGCGTCGCCGATGCCGACGACGCCGATTGATATCTCATGACATTTTTATACACCCGCCGTCACCATACGCATACATGTATACTCGTAGACCCAACCATCCAGCCATCATACAGGCTACACTCGTAAACCCAGCCATCATACGGACTTCTCCCAGCCATCATACGGGCTTCTCCAAGACTAGCAAAGGGGTATCTCTCCTAGCAAAAAGACGACCGTGTCCCTCCTAGCAAAGGGGTATCGGAATTGTTAGATAGATCTCTCCCCTTCGAGCCCAACGGCCAAACGGAGTCCCTTATCCGCGCCCTGATCGGGGGCGCCCCAACCTCATATGGTGGGTGGGCCCCTGTCGCCAGCGCTATATAAAGGAGGTGGGGGCCGGCAGCACGCCTCACGAGGTTAGCCGTGCCCTAGCCGCCCCACCTACAAACCAATCCGATCTAGGCTAGCGCTGCGCCGACGGGAAGCTCCACCGCCGCCACCCTAACCGCACGCTCGCCCCACTCCCTTTTCCCATGGCTACCGACACCGGAGCTAGCTCCGGCATCCCCTCCGGTTCATGCTCGTCGAGCACAGGCGCAGGTAGTACTACTCTCTCTCCCTCTCTCTCAGATCTCCTAGATCTAATCCTATAGTGCATCTACCGAGAGTGGCTAGCACTAACAATGGTATCAGAGCATCTTAGATGCTAACTTTTTCGGTAGAAAGACTCAACAGACAAAGAAAGCTTGGGCATCCTAGATCTAAAGTGCGCCTTGCCCCTCGGGCCGCGCCGTTCCTCTCTATCACGACGCGCATCGGCAAGCCGAGGCATCGGAAGAAGAACATACCCCTTCGGGGGCAAAGAAAACCAAAGGAATCCCCAGATCTAAAGCCCCAAAAGGAAAACCCTAATCCCAGATTCCGCGAGAAAGAAACCCCAAACCCCAGATCTAACCCTAGATCCCCACAGATCCCCAAAATAAAAGGCAAACACACAAAAAAAGGTTGCCCCGGCCATTGCCGGGAAAGGCTCTGCCCCACCTCGGCCACTTGACGGCGGTGCACCCACCCTCGGGTGGATGCACGCATCGGCAAGGAGCCAAGGGGGAGGCACTGCCGCCGTCTCCCTCTCTGGTCTCTGCTGCTCGCGGGGAGGGGGAAGGTGGGAGGTGGAAGAAAAGAAAGGGAGGCTCGTCGCCGGCCTCGCGCTGGGGGCGGCGCCGCCGCTTGCAGAGCAAGGGTGCTCCGGCGCCGCCACCAGCAGGCGACCGTGCACGCGACATGGACTACGGGGTGGGAGGCTAATAGGACAGCTAGGCGCGTGGGAGGGAGGGGCTCGCCGCCGGCGGTGCTGCCGGGCGGCGCAGCCGCCTCACCAAAGCTCCACGACACCGCCAGAGAGAGGGGCAGAGGGGACGGGGGCAAATGCCTTAGGGTTTTCGGGGGAGGGGGGTTGCTGGGGTCGTTTTGTTCTCCGCGAGGAGCGTGGACAGCCGCAGGATCTAGGGTAGGCGAGCGGACGGCCACGATTGCACGGAGGAGGCGGCTGCAGGCCGGCGGCGGGGGCTGCTGGGCTAGGCCGGCCGACGCGGGCTCTAGCGGGCCGCTCGCGAAGCGAGCGTGTACCGCGTTGGGCGGCAGCCAGCGAGCTGCTTTCTGCGGGCTGCTGGCTGGGCCAGGGAGGCCGCGTGGGCCGTGGCGACGGGCCGCTGCCGGGTGAGCGCCTGAGCGCTGTCCACCGCGCGTGCGGTAGATAACGCTGGGCTGCTGGGCTACGATGGGCCGCAGCCAGCCCTGTATAGCTTCTGTTTATTTTTTCAGAAGCTATTTTAATTGTTTTTTGCATAGTTTTTAAGCAAATATTGCAAAGTTTCTCTATTCATTTTATTTCTGTGAATATCTTGATTAGAGAATATGAAAGTGACAAAGTTTTTTCCATAAAGTTCAAAGTTTATGAATGTTGTGATAATGTTTTCGCTGCAAATAGTTGATTCAAATTGCATGAATGCAATAAAAGTGTGTTAATTTTTTGTTTTAAAAGATGTGACAAAGTAATTAAAGATGATTGTGTCCCGTGTTATTAATTGACCAACGTTATTAATAAGCATGATCATGATCTTTTTTATTGAGTATTAAAGGTGCATTTAATTTTATTTCTACCCAACGGTGATGTAATTTTAAATGGCACAAACAATTGCATGCTTAATTTATACCAACGTTGGATTATTGCATACAGTTGTTTTGGTTATCTCACATCTTTTGTGATTTTCAGGAGGTCTCAACCTCATGAGCTGCTTGAAGGACATCCCACTGCTAAGGGGGGGTAACTACTCCGAATGGAGGAAAAAGGTTGATCTGCCGTTTGTATGCGTCGAGGTGGACTAGGTGGTTGACACCAAGCAACCAGTCAAGCCTGCTGACCCTGTGAGGGGTGATGCTGAGGAAAGTGCTGCATTTAAAAAGAGAAAGATGGACCATGCTCCTTTGGAGCTGGCCTACTCTATAGACAATCAAAAGTGGGTGAACGCCAATAAGAAATGTTTGGCTTTTGTAAAGAACACAATTGAGAACGCTATAGTGGGCTCAATTGGAGAGTGTGCCTCCGTGGGGAAATACCTTGCAAAGATAAAGAGCCAGTTTACTGGCTCTTCAAAGATGTATGCAACCCAACTGCTAAAACAGCTGGTGACAGAAAAGTACACGGGAGGGCCACATGGCATAAGAGAGCACATCTTGAGGATGTCAAACATGGCGGCCAAGCTGAAGCCCATGGATGAGGACCTCGAGCTAAAGCCTGCACTTCTGGTGCACCTGGTCATGGCCTCTCTTCCACGGCCATTCGAGAATTTCGTAATCAACTATAACATGTCCCCTAAAAAGTGGGACATTGAAAAGACCATAGGGATGTGTTCCCAAGAGGAAGAAAGGCTGAAGTCTCTTCACGGTGGTTCCTTGAACTACGTGAAGGACAATAGGAAGAGGAGCTTTACCAACAGTAACCATGGTGGCTCACCTTCCAAGCCACATGGCAAGGGCCCACAGCAGCACCAGCATCAGTACCAGCAGTCCATCCCTGGGGAAAAAGACCAGTGCCACCACTACAAAAAGGTTGACCACTACAAGAAGCATTGTCTAGTATGGCTGAAGTCCATAATGGCCAAAAAGGATAAAGATATAGTCTCTTTTGTTAATGAATCTCTGTATGAAAAGTTTTCTAGATCTACTTGGTGGATTGACTCTGGTGCAACTGTTCATGTTGCCAACTCTTTACAGGGGTTCCATTCGACAAGGATTTTTCCAAAAAGAGAAAGACTCATTGAAGTGGCGAATGAGATTGAAGCAGAAGTGGAGGCTGTTGTCGACATTCCTCTGGAGCTGGCCGATGGCTCTTCTCTTTTGCTTAAGGATGTTCTTTTTGTTCCTTCCATTCATAGAAATTTAATAAGTGTATCGTGCTTGGACAAAGATTCGTATGAGTGCTATTTTGGACATGGCAAATGTGCCATTTGGTTGAAAGATACTTGTGTGGGTGTTGCTACCCTACATGACAAGCTATATTTATTATCTTTGCATGAGAAAGTATTTTCTGTGTGTGATGTGAATGAACAAGTTCCCTTGTCGAACAAAGATCAAAAGAAAAGAAAGTGAACTCTTGACTCATCGAAGTTATGGCACTGCAGTATTCTATGCTCACAACAACAAGTTGAGTAATGCTACAAAGTCTATAGATATAAAGTATTATGTTGTGAAGGACAAAGTCCAGGATCAAACTATAAGACTCGAACATATAAGGACAAAGGATATGCTTGCGGATCCGCTAACGAAAGGCTTACCACCCAATGTGTTCAAGGAACACATAGCCGGCATGGGTTTAATGGGAAGCCTATGATTCCTGGACTACAGAGGCCCAAAAGTAACAGGATTTATTTCAAAACATGAAGGTATATAGTGGCTGTCTGATTCTATCGGCAATTGAGCTAAGACGATGAAACATGCTCTATGTATTGTTCTGTGATGAAATAAGTAAAGTACAAAGTTAAAAGTAAAGTCGAGATCAAGGGGGAGAATGTTAGATAGATCTCTCCCCGTTCGAGCCCAACGGTCGAACGGAGTCCCTTATCCGCGCCCTGATCGGGGGCGCCCCAACCTCATCTGGTGGGTGGGCCCCTGTCGCCAGCGCTATATAAAGGAGGTGGGGGCCGGCAGCACGCCTCACGAGGTTAGCGTGCCCTAGCCTCCCCACCTACAAACCAATCCGATCTAGGCTAGCGCTGCGCCGACGGGAAGCTCCACCGCCGCCACCCTAACCGCACGCTCGCCCCACTCCCTTTTCCCATGGCTACCGACACCGGAGCTAGCTCCGGCATCCCCTCCGGTTCATGCTCGTCGAGCACAGGCGCAGGTAGTACTACTCTCTCTCCCTCTCTCTCTCAGATCTCCTAGATCTAATCCTATAATGCATCTACCGAGAGTGGCTAGCACTAACACATGAAACCCCACAGGTGTTGTCGTAGTGTTTTTTGGTCAGTTGTTGAGGTCGTATCCTGAGTCAGCAGCTGTTTGTTTTCTTTTCTCTTTCACTTGTATTTGGTCGTGTACTTTGTCCTATATGGCTTTTTTTCTTCTTAATATTACACATGCAGTTCTCCTGCATGGTTTGGAAAAACAAAAGGAAGGAACCAATGGACGCCATTGCAATCTATATGCCAAATGCTTCGACTTTATACATGCAGATGGGCATCGCGAGTGACTCCTTGATCTTCTTGCCTGTCGGCGCACAAGGCAGACCAACCAAAGTACCAAACTAATGCATTTCAATCTCCTGCACCGGAATCGTATGTATGATCGGTGTGCCTGGTACAATCCACATGAGGAGGCTTCGTGGAGGCGCTTACTGACAGATTCGAACCATCTCACTCGGTGCAAATTGTTTCCTGACCCTAATAAGATTACCAAGACTTCACAACAAGGATGGACATGGAAACCATAGTATGCCTAAACCGTGGTATTCGGATGCCCGGCAATGAAATACCACAGTTTTAGGAAACCACATTTTTCTTCCGTTTTGCCCAAAAATCCGAGATGTTTGGAAATGTGCATGTACTATGGTATTTAGTTGCTCTGTTCTATGGAGGAGAACCGCCCGATAAAGTTCCCCGATAAAGTTCTGGACGAGCCCCCGCATGGACCATCTTGACAAATCGCTCGCTCTTTCTGAGCAACCATAGCAAGAAATAAGAGGAGGGAAAGGTTGCTGCCACAGGACAAACTTGTTTGAATACTTTCGTGCGAGTGCCCACGTACAAGCTGTTTTTTTGATTGATTTCAGCTAGCAACGCTCGTGGAGGTTGGATTAGCTAGTGATCCAAGGAAGCGACGGATTGCACCTTGACAGATTTTGGAAAAGATGGCGCGGTGGCCTGCAGTACCAGCGAAAGAGGTGGAAGAAGAAATCATTTCTCAGTTTTAGAAAAAAGAGGTCTGGGACTCTTTTTTAGATACAACGAAAATACCACAGTATTGTCAATAATACAGTATTTAAAACTGTACTTTTCATTAGAGCCAAACACCTCAAAGTATTTAAAACTATGGTATTTCTAAAAACTGAAGTATATATGATAAATACTTAGAAAATACTTAGCTACCAAACGGGGCCTAAGTGTTTTTTCTTGCAAAATCTTCCTTTATCGTAGAAGGACAAGACAAAGGAACATACGGGTACGTAGGTGCCGATACAATACAACAGCATACATGTTATTACACATCTATATACCAGCCACCACATACATGCTCTGAATATATATAGTTTGAAAAAGAAGAAGTTACATATACAAGTACAATACCGTGCAAGCAGGTCCCGACAAGTAAAAACAAGAACCCATACAACACTCACATCGTCCAAGTACGATGACTTGAAAACCCGGACATACCCACACCTCAAACAACCAAGTGAGCTGAACTCACTTATTATATATGGTGGGTATTTTATTCTTCCGTACGTTTATCTTACTGTAGAAGTATGCAAATAAGGTGGCCGACGGGCACCTCAACCTCCACAAGTAGTAGTACGTAGCAGAGACCACGATCGAGGCTAGCTCAGTGCTGCCCAGGCAGCTTCTCCTTGATCTTGTCCATGAAACCCTTCTTCTCGCCGGTGCCGGCCATCCCGGTGTGTCCCTGTTGCCCATAGGTGCTTCCGGCAGTCGTGGTGTCATGCGCTCCGGCGCTGGCCATCCCAGTGTGACCCTGCTGTCCGTAGGCGCCACCGGTTGCCGCGGTGTGCTGCTGGCCACCGGGCAGCTTCTCCTTGATCTTCTCCTTCATGCCCTTCTTCCTCCTCCCGCCCATGCCGTCATCCTCATCAGACTATACATAAGAATCATTTGATATGTTACTTCGTACAGCCAAATACCGATGCATGCGGGTACAGCTGATGAAAGCAACAAGTACATATACATACCGAGCTGGAGCTGGAGCTGCCGGAGCGGTGCAGGATCCCGCCGCCGGCCTTGTGCTCCTGCTCCCTCATGGGCTGGAAATGCCCGCCGCCAGCCGCGCCGGTGCCGACGCCGCCGTGCGCTCCCATGCCGCCACCGGGCACGACGACCGGGTTGCCGTACTCGTCGACGTCGACGCGGTTCGTCGCCTGGCCGTGATGCTGCTGCCCCTGGTACTCCATCTTGCACACTGAACTTTTCACGGGAAGTCGATCTAGATAGTGCTGTTTACTTGGTTTGGTCGGTATGCTGTGACGTACTCGTGGCTGTGTAAGCTGGTGCAGCCCCGAGGCAGTATTTGTAAACCGTTTGGAGAGGATGGGGGATAGGGATCGCCGGACGGATGAGGCGCCACGGTAGGGCGCTACGTGTGCTTGCACGAGTGGGTTGGTAGGCGGAAGCCGGTGACTATATATCCCAGGAAGAGAAGGGGACGTGTGCAGGTACTGGGCGCGTCGGAGTCGCCACGTCTTAGTTCCTTCTCGAAACATATTTAATTCCTTCTCGCCCATGTATATCAATCGACCGACAGAAAAAAAAAACAGTGAACAATTTCTCAAAATATCTAGACATATTACTTTAAAAAAAATCGTGAGTGTCTCAAATCGTTTTATTCAAATGCATCTTTTAAGATATTCGACAAGCTACATAAGGTTTCATCTCAAATACGTCGACGCTCGTCCGCCGTGATGGGGTTCTCTGCCTGCGCATGGAGGCTGGTTGGTGGGGCGGCGGCTCGTCTGCGCGTGCTGTCGAAGGTCGGGGATGCTCGGCATGCATCATGTGGTCGGAGGGCTCGTCGTGGCGACGCGGGCTTGTCCGGGGCTGGATCTGGGCCGCCAGGGAGGTGTTTTGGTGGCGATGTCCTTTGGTCTTTTTTCGCGGCGGCGGCTGCTCTTGTTCACTCTGGTTGTTTCGGCTACTATCTTGCGGGCAGCGGTGATGATCCGGACGGCGGCTTTCGTCGCGGCGACGGGGAGCCTAGGCGTGGCGCCAGAAGGGATGCTTGTTGGTCGTCGGGTGCTTGTCGGGGAGGGAAGGTTTGGTGGTTGTGTCGGTCCTTGTTGGGCGGGCGTGAGGTTGAGGACTCTGCGCTGGGCGAAAGCTTTGTCCTGGCTGCTGGCCGGGGCCGACGACGGTGACGTCAGTGGGCGCCGCATCCTTCTTGAAGTCGTCGACAAAGCGGGTGTTTCTCGATCCTCCGCCCGGGCTCTCCGGGGGAAACCCTAGATCCCTCGCGGGATCGGGCGTGGGTGGCGCTATCGTGTCGCTTTGCCTCTTGGGGCCTCGCTTTGGACTTTCACCGGACCGAGAGTTTTGTGGTGTGTACTGGTGGTTTTGGCGTAGGCGTCTTCGGCCTGGGCGGGGCGCAGCCCTTAGCCGGCATGGTAGTTTGGAGCGGTGGCTCCGGTCTTTCGCCTCCGCTTGTTGCGTCGAGGTGTGGTGTCGACCTAGTTGGTCGTCGACCCGTGTGGTTCGCAGCCTCGGGATTGGCGTGGTGTGTTGTGTTGTATGCGGTTTTTCGGCCAGTTTTACTCATAAAACGGGCCAACTCTTTTCTACTATATCAATGAAAGGCAAAACTTTTGTCTAGTTTCAAAAAAAAAATACGTCGATAGCGTACTGCTCACCGAGCGTCATATTATTTGTTGAGTGTACTTCGGCAATGATCGTCCGTACCGAGTAGAGAAACACACTTAGCAAAGTAACATGTTTGCTCGAGTGTGTTTCCATGAGGCACTCGGCAAAAAAGTGACTTATCCTTTCTCGAATGACAAAAGGTTGACGGTGTACCAATTTTTAGGTAGTCTTAGTAAAAAAAACACTCGGTAAACTCTGCTGTCATTAATGTTTGCTGAGTATAGGAAAAATGAAACAATGCCTCAAATTGTCGGAAATTGAAAATTTTGGTATGTAGTCATATTTTTAGTATGTAAGCATAGTATAAATATGACAAGTCCATTCGGTGATTTGAAATGGTACTCCCATGAACATATGATTTTTTTGTAGACATGATTTTAATCTTTTTCACATGAAACCTATGAATTTTAATACTCGCCCCCACATTTTATTTACGCTGCCCGATTACTTTCTCTCACCCTCTCTTCCCTTCCATCTCTTTTCTCTCTCTCGGTCAATATCTCTTACCATTTTCTCTTTCGCGCCGCTCATCTCTCGCCCTCTGGTTTCCCATCTCTTTTCCTCTCTCTCTTTGATGTGGTTCCTTTCCTACAACTTTATCCTGCCTTGTCTCTATCTCTCTCTTTTCTTCTCTCTTCTCCTGCCGCTCCCTTCCCAACAATTTTCTTCTACGACCGTGACATGCATATATCCTTTCACCCAGATGTTGTGTTGCATCGGTGTTTAGGTGATCATTTGGTTCGCTAAATAACAGGTAAAGTGATGAATCTCTTTGGGATGACATATTTTTCATACAAAAACTGAATGACATTGCCTAGGGAGTTTCTCGCGATACCATCGTATTTCACCATGATGTCCTCTATGCTTTCACTAGCATCTGTTGAATACACCTAGATGATGTGTTGCATCGGTGTTCTCGTTAATCTTTATGTTCATCAAAGAACTTGATATCATGGGGACTCTTTGTGATATCCTCTTCTTCACAAAAGTGAACTGAATACCAGGGACGGGGCCAGGATTCGGAGATAGAGGTGGCGAGAGGTAACAAAAGTTCAAAACCTTTGCAGACCACAGTAAATATCGTAAAGTTCAGGTTGTCCCAATGCATTAAGGTGAAGTTGACTCTACAATTACGAAAATCGACGTCACTAGGATTAGGATTGTTCTACTATAAACTAACTTGCAAAATCATTCGGGTTTGCATTAACATCATGTTCACATGGAACAATTGTCTAGAGTTTTTTATACTAATTGATCTCAGTCTCTTTATCTTCATATCTTGTTGAAGGTAAAGTGGACAATCGAATATTTGCCAACAAATTTTCATGTTTGTAGTTCCCACATCCTGGTAGTTCCTACAACTCTACTTTTATAGTTTTTTCCCTTTAGAAGATCTACAATACTTCGATAGTTTCCGATAGGGTGTCAAGCGGGGCGGGTTACGGCACTGCTTTTTAACTAATCCTTCATTAATTTTGCTAATTTTTGAGATCTCGTTTTGCCTATAATTTCTTTTGAGGGTCGTTATGCGGTGCCGCTTCCCACCCTAGTTTCTGAGACAAAAACTGCTCTAACATTCGGAAACGATACGAGGACTTACGACTGCAAATTTAAGACAACAAGGAATTAAAGGGAGTAAACTAACTTGAATTATTTGCCTCGTTCCCCCTTCGGCTACTTGCTACGCCCGTATAGCGGTGCTCCGTGGATCACTGCCCCCATTGATTATACAGTGTTCCGCCGACTTTGTGATTGGGAACTGCCGTAGACGGCTTCACATTTGCGGCCGATAGACACATAGCGGACGAGGAAAAGAAACGAAATACTTGCGGCTGCTTTCGTGCCTTCCCTGGACCTCACGCCTTCTTCCGAATGGGCTAATTGCCACGTTTAGGCCTAGAACTAGTAGTTCTAATATGTTTGCTGGTTTGGGCCTAGCTCGCATGGCATATCTGATGGGCTTGGACGGGGCCTAGCTCTGAGATTTATAAAAGAAAAACAGAGAGGAAACTAACTACCTGTTACTGGGCCAGGTGACGCGAATTGCCGGTTGGGCCGTATGTCGTTAGGTCACATAATGGACCATTACCAGCCAGCATTATGGGTGGGCTATTTATTCCCGTGCCGTAAAAAAAGGCTTGAGCTTGTTTCTCGCCATCATCTTGAATCACAATCGGAGAGACCATGCAGTTATCGCGCGCTGGCAGGGTTCGTAAACTGTTACGGTCCCATTTTCTCATGGACATCGATCATCATCATCATCAAGAGAAGAGGACCGGTGCAACATGATGATCAGCACCGTACGTCTTGATCGGCTCGGGCGATTCGGACTCATTGACTGTGAACATATGTAGAAGTTTAGATACACTTTCTAAAACCTAAAACATTTTAGATTTTGAAACGGAGGCGTATATGCAGAAGGTTGGTTATCACAGCTTCCTGTCTCCGATCCCATCACGCGCACAAAAATGGTTGAAAGTAAACACGACTTGCTTTGGATAATTAATGTGTAGACTGTGTGTGTGACACAGGGGGACCAGAGGAGCTGACCGACATGGATGAGCCCGAGACTTTCTGAGAAAAAATGGCAGGGGCAGAACAGTAATCAATTCAGAACGCATCCATGGAAGGTGTGTGCGCTTGCAGTTTCTGATTAGGAAAGATAAGATAACCGAACAAGTAGGCAGATAGATAGAGACAGTAATATATCCTGCCTGGTAGTAGCTGCCTTGTGTGCAAGATAGTACATATATCCTGCCTGGTACTGGTAGTTGCCTTGTGCGCAAGATTTGGAGGTACTACTGCGGCGCAACAACCGCATTCCCGTGCTTCTTCTTCTTCCACTAAAATCAACTCCCGATCGTACTACGGCGTCGCGCGTGCTGGGTTATAGTACTCGAGCCAGATTGGTCAAGGATTTGCAGATATGATTGTTCCAGCGAACTGAACTGAAGCCTAGATCAGCTGTCTTCTCAGCGTCTAATTCAGCAATGAGTTACTATAAAACAACGTAAGCAGAACAAAAAAAAGGTAGGTGCCCGGCGGAGTACGTGGCGTGTTTGGCGCACGAGGTCGTCCTCCACGCGTGCCAAAATTGCCTGGAGTGTGGAGCGTGCCAAAGAGAAATGCCGCCGAACATTCCTCAAGCAAAGGCGACCATGCATGTAAGCAGTCATCTGAAAAAGGTAGGATCGACATATTTTCCACGGCCTGAAAGTAAAAGGGCGGCTATCTGTTCGGATCGAATCACCGGTTTTAGTCAGTTTTAAATTAATCTCGAGGATCTACTAGTAGGTCGATTAGTAGCTCGTAACTGGCAACGAAATTCACCAGATCATCATGGAGTCAAAACCATAATAAGATCACGGCAAAGATCTGGGAGATCTCTGACTAGGATTCCAGCAAAAGCAGCAACCAACGCCTCCTTACCCACTGCTACCGAACAGCGGTCAGCGGAGTTGGATCATCATCCGTCAGGCCCAGCAGCCAGGTGCACGACAAATAATACACAATGCCTGCTGATGATCTTCTTTTACTTATAACCATGGCAATGCTAGTTACAATGGCCAGCTAATTACATTAGCAGGGTCTCTTTTTGTTCGTGTACAACAACGGTACAGCATCAGCGTGCTAACAACAGTAACGCATGAAAGCAGAAGACGGCACTGCCATTATTGTGATCGAGTCGCGTGTAGTAGTTGTCCTTGTACAACTGCGAACCGACCGAGAGTTCGAAACCCACGTGTGCATGCCGTCCGACGGGAGCGAGAAAGTTGACCAAAGCGGCAACCGAGCGGATAAACGTCGACCAGCGCGGCCACCAGAGTACGCGCGGGGGCCGGTCGGAGAGAATAGCGGCGCTGCGTCAGCCGACCTCGAATTTCAAGCATTTTGGCGCAGAAAAAAGCGGGAAGGATCAGCCCCGCGTAGATATACTCCCTCTGTTTCAAATTACTCCGCGCGCACGCTTACCTAGGTGGACTAGTACTTTCTTATTTTTCATCCAAAAAAATTCTGGATTTTTGGTATACGTAGTACACATTTTATACTATCTATTTCAAAAATCTCAGGATTTTTTAAATAAAAAATAAGGGAGTAATAGCCCACCTACATAAGCGTGCAGGCGGAGTAATTTGAAACAGAGGGAGTATAGACGGAGTACCGATGAAAGCACAGCAGCGGGTTTTATCAGAGTCAGATGAGGCCGGCGGGCGTGCAACTGCCTCGCCTGGGCTCGACATGGCATGTGGTGGAGTGTCCAATGCAGGAATCTACGTCGCCGATCGAGCAGCAGCGCTCACATGCCCACACTGTTGCTCTTCTGCTATAAGATTAATACTATGTCCCATCGATGGGACTATTCATATATATATATACTTCCTCCATCCCAAATTAGATGCATATAAGATTTTATCTATACAATGTTTAACCAAGAAGTTTGATACAACTATATACTTATACGGTACCAAATTAATAATATTAAAATTGTCTTGAAATATATTTTTATAATATATATATATATATTTATATTACATATATTCATTGTCAAACTTTGCAAAGTTTAACTTGCACACAAAATTATGGACAACATGATATGGAATAGTTATCTTTGGAAGGGGTTCCATCGCCTAGTCGCTGCCAGTCAACATCATGTCATCCGCATCCAAAACGAGCAGGTAAATAATGGAACACCTGGAGCACACCATTTTGGCTAGTATCAGTATAGGTGCACTGCACGCACGAGATTAATATGTTCCGTGGATGGACTATTCAGTTCACTTTACACGCGCTGATGGGGCCGTGGTTGGCATCCATCGGTTCCGTAGCAGAACCGTCTCATCTCATGTGTGATCCAATCCGAGATGACACCGCAGCAGCTACCCTGTGTATTGCGTTTACTCACTCTTTCTACTACCTCGTCCATCGGCTCGTGCGACGAAAGTTTGGCCGGAAACGTCTGTCGTCGATCGAGCGCTCGGTGACTGACTCTCCGTGCTGACAATTTTGCTGGCTTCTCCGGCCGCCACGGCGACACGGTCGACGTGGCCATCCTGTGGCATGTGGTGTGTTTCCCGGCATGAGCGCAAAACACCGACTTGTCATTTACCTGTAACCGTGAAACGCTTGTGTGGGGCCGATTGAGAGGTCGAAATGCGGCTGAACTGTATGCTGCACGTACGTGTCGATCAGATTAAGATTAATTAGCTAGGGGCCTAGGAACCACGGAAAGGTACCGACACTACAACACGGTAGTTATTTTAGGGCACTTCAAAGTGTCCTTATATATAATCAAAATATCCCTAAAAGGTTTTAGAGGTATTTTAAAATGTGACACTAATACTCATGTCTCTAAAAGTTTAGGGGCACTTTAAGTAAAATACCCCTAAAACTTTTAGTGACACTAAGAGAAATACCCCTAAAACCTTTATTGGCACTAAGAGAAATGCCCCTAAAAAACTTTATGGACAAAGAGAAATGCCTCTAAAAGCTTTATGGATACTAAGAAAAATGCCCCTAAAAAACTTTATGGACAAAGAGAAATGCCTCTAAAAGCTTTATGGATACTAAGAAAAATGCCTCTAAATCCGTTTACACTAAGAGAAATGCCCCTAAAAAACTTTATGGACACTAAGAGAAATGCCTCTAAAAGCTTTATGGATACTAAGAAAAATGCCTCTAAATCCATTTAGTGACACTATAAGAAATACCCCTAAAAATTTTTAGAAACACTAAGAGAAATGCCTCTAAAGATAGATAAAGTAGAACTGGAGGGCTGTTCAGTTCGTTTCGAACAAGGATGGCCCAGTTTGGCCACGCGCGGACTGGCTTTCCTTGAGTTGCTCCTAGGTGCTCCTCCCTACCGCCCAGGCGTTCCCTTGAGTTTCATTCCGAACAAGGACTGGCCCAGTTGGGCCGCGCGCGGACTGGCCCAGAACTCAAGATTCGGCCAGTTGGAGTCCTTCCTCGCTGGAGCCCGCACGTCCCCTGGCTTTCGCTCGGTTTGGGCCGGCCGAATTCCTTAGCGGTTACCGCAGTGTACGATACCTTTGAAAGCACGTTGTACTGACACGTTGAACAGAGACGGGATCAGCTATTTAAATCGGTCTGTTTTTTATTAAGAAGTCGAGGTGGGACTAAAAACAAGGACAAGGACACCACCCTGGTACACGACGCGGACAGAAAAATCCTACTACCTGTTGCTCTGTATACGGTTCGCGCACTATTGGCTCCATGCTATGAGCCCACACCGGAACGCGTTTTTTCTTTGCTAGCTAGCTCGAGCGATCAAGCGGGAAAAATATTTGTAGAAGAAAAAAGTACATATATACATTTTTACTGGTGAAGGAAAATGTATATTATGTAAGAAAGAGGCGGTTTTTTTGCATGAACGACGTTGTCTTTGAATGAATACTGGTAGTTGCAAGACATTAGGGACCTGCATTCCGGTCCGTAGATCGTTGCTGGTGATTTCAACCTCATCCTCAATCCGGAGGATAAGAACCAAGGAACCCTATATCGCCGCATGATGGCCAAGTTCAGGCGGACCCTTGCAATTCTTGAGCTCAAGGAGCTCTACCTCAACGGTCGCAGATTCACCTGGACAAATGAACGGGAACGACCCACTTTGGAGAGACTCGACAGGGTCTTCGTGACAGTGGACTAGGAGGCACGCTACCCTGACTCTTTCCTCTCGGCTCTGTCCTCAGGCCCGTCAGACCATTGCCCCTTGTTGTGCCTTGCCCCGGATCTCCAACGTGGACGTCGTTTCCAGTTTCAGTCCTTCTGGCCCAAAGTTGATGGCTTCCTGGAAGTGGTGCAGGAAGCGTGGACCTCGCAACAGTGGGAGCCGAACCCTTTCAAGAGACTCGATGCAAAATTGCGAGTTGTGGCTAAGAGACTTTCCTGTTGGAGCTCCAAATTCATCGGGAATGTCAAGCAACAGATCCTCCTAGCCACAGAGCTGATCCTCCGCTTGGATGTTGCCATGGAGAGTAGGCAGCTATCGCCTCAGGAGCGTGGGTTGCGATGCCTTCTCAAGAAAAAGATCCTAGGACTAGCTTCCCTTGAGAGGACGCTGGCACGGCAGCGATCGAGGATCCTCTGGCTTCGGGAGGGAGACGCATGCACTCGCTTCTTCCACACGCATGCAAGACATCGGAGGCGTAAGAACTTCATTAATCACCTCCTGGTGGACAATGTGCGGATCTCGGACCACGCAAGAAAGGCAGAAGCCGTGGACACCTTCTTCGAGAGCCTGCTCGGTGTGGTAGGAGATAGACCGTTCTCTCTGGACTTGGACTTCTTGAGGGTACAGACGCTTGACCTCCAACACATTGACGGTGCATTCACAGAGGAGGAAGTTTTGGCAGTCATTAGAGGCATGCCGTTGGACAAGTGCCCTGGGCCTGATGGCTTCTCTGCCCGCTTCTACGTGTCCTGCTGGAGCATTATCAAGGAGGATGTCATGGACGCTTTCCACTCACTCTCTAGGCTAGACAGCCGTGGATTTGGATCGGTGAACAGTGCGTTGGTTACACTCCTACCCAAGAAGCCGGGCGCTGAAGAAGTGCGGGATTTCCGACCGATCAGTCTGATTTACGGAATTGCTAAGTGGCAAAGGTGATCGCCAACCGTGTTGCCCCGATTCTCCCACGACTTGTGGGGGTGCATCAGAGAGCTTTTGTACGTGCTAGGTGTTTGCACGACAATTTCATGATGGTGCAGGGGACAGCCCGCAAGCTACATACCAGCAAGACGCCAGCAGTGCTACTAAAGCTGGACATCACCAAAGCTTTCAACACTGTGGACTGGGCTTTTCTGTTGGAAATGCTAAAGAAGTTGGGCTTCGGCGAGCGCCTCCTCGCTTGCATCTGCGCACTGCTCTCCACGGCCTCCACACGTGTCCTGATGAATGGGTTCCCAGGGGCGAAGGTGGTCAATAGACGTGGTCTTCGGCAAGGAGACCCGCTCTCCCCGCAGCTTTTCATCCTGATCATGGAGGTTTTCCACCTGATGGTCATAAAGGCAGAGGAACACAGACTGCTCACTCGGCTTCCAGCTTCAGGCCTCCAACAACGCACATCGATTTATGCAGACGATGTGGTCACCTTCCTGAGGCCGTCAGTGGTGGATTTCCAGGTGATCTCCCGGATCATCGAGGACTTTGGGGAGGCTTCTGGTCTCCGTGTCAACCTTGACAAATGCTCGGCCAACCTGATTAGATGCTCGGCTGAGGCTAGAGACCTGGTGGAGCGGGAGCTACACTGCCCCATCACGCAATTCCCCCTTCGCTATCTGGGGTTACCGCTCTCCCTACGGAAGCCATCGGCAGCGCAGCTCCGAACGCTAGTAGATATGGTGGCCGCCAAACTGCCATTGTGGAAAGCCTCCATGCTCAACAGAGGGGGGCGGCTCGAGCTCGTTAAGACAACTTTATCCGCCATGCCCATCTTCGCCATGATGTCCCTCGATATTCCCATAGAGATCATCACCACCATCGAGAAGATCATCCGCAGTTTCCTCTGGAAGGGGAGAAAGGACGTACACGGCGGGCACTGCCTGGTGGCTTGGGATAGGGTGTGCATGCCCAAAGAGCTGGGGGGACTTGGCATCCCAACCTACGCCTCATGAACATTGCGCTGAGGGCCAGATGGCTGTGGTTGAAGCGCGTGGAGGTGGATAGGCCATGGCATGGCCTCGACATCCGGGTCCCGGAGCTCTCGAGGCGTCTCTTCGATGCAACGACTACCTCGGTAATTGGGGATGGCGCGGCTACTTTCTTCTCGACGGACAAGTGGCTCCCGTGCGGGCGGCTATGTGACGTGGCACCGAACCTCTTCGTTGCGGTCCCACCGAGCGCATTCTCCATGCGCCGTGTGCGCGAAGGCCTTGTAGGTGGTTGGCTGCATGATGTCACCCCGGACCTTAGCGCGGCAGCCATCAGGGAGCTCCTCGAAGTGGCAGACCATATTGAAGCAATCACCCTGACAGAGGGGACGCAGGACGTCCTCAAGTGGAATTGGGACCCAAGCAACTGCTACACAGCACGATCATGCTACCAGGCACTCTTTGCCGGGCGAACTTCTATGGCAGGGGCACTTCAGATCTGGCGGTCCCGAGCCCCTGCTAGCTGCAAGGTGATCCTTTGGTTAGCCGTGAGGAACAGGTGCTGGACCGCCGATCGGCTCAGCCGGCGTGGCCTCCAACATCCGGCGGCCTGCCCCTTCTGTGACCAGTGTGGAGAGACCATCGATCATCTTTTCATGGATTGTGTCCTGGCCCGCGAGGTTTGGGCAGCCTGCCTGGGCTGGTGGGACAAGAGACACTGGATGCCGGAACATGATTCCAAGTTTGTTGATTGGCTCCAAGATAGGCGAGGCGGCAAGGGCCGCGAGCGCGACCTCTGGACAGGGATTGCTTTGGTTTGCTGGACGCTTTGGCGCCACCGGAATGACGTGGTCTTCGAAGGGGCCGCTCCTTCTCCTAGAGAGGTCATCCATAGAATCACCACGGAGGCAGACCTCTGGAGGACTGCACGGCTTTTCCGCGATTGTCTAGGAGAGGTAGATAGGTGGAGGTGCCGCGAGTAGTTGGGTAGGATGTGTGTGTGCCTTTTTCGTGACGGCGTGGATTTGCACCCGTGGCGTCTGTGCCACAGGACGTTGTAAAACTTGGCCTATTGGCCCTTCTTCTATGAAAACGATACGTCTTCCAGGACGTATCCTTGAAAAAAATACTGGTAGTGAAAATACACGTAAAGCAGGTTTAACTTGTAAACAGTGTGGAAAACTAGCTTCTCATGATCATGCACCGCACCACACAATGAGTGGAACTAAATAATTAAATTTTTGGAAACATTAACTTCTCCAAAGTAAAAAAAAGGATGTTATCTTTTGTGAAATAAAACAAAATTTTAAATCACTTGGAACAAACTGTGGGTAGGAACAACTTTTTAGCGCCCGTGAGAAAAATCGCATCCACACGAGGAACAAAATTTTAACCTAAATGGACCAAAATAATGACATTATTTTGAACGAGGATTTCAGGTATATCCGAACAAGTTTGCAAATATAATTACATGTGGAACAAAATGTTAGCTCTCTCGAATCAGGCTTTCGCCCCGCTTTATAAATAAAGCACACCGGTGAGACCGTTGCTAGGCCAGACAGCACAACGCCCAAAGAACATGCTGTGGCAACAGCACAGACAAGCCCAAACGAAAAGAACAAGAACTAAAAAAGAAACAAATGCCAACATTGGCAGATCGATGAAGCGAAGACGACCCTCTACCGCTACGCCCTCCAAAAAGGTCCCACCACGCTCCTGTCATTTTGAACCGCCGTGTACCAAGCAGTACCTTCAGCAAGGGATGCGACGACAACGACGCTACCGCCCGGACTAGTCCTAGGGTTTCCCCCGGTACACGGAGAAGGGTGGGGAGGAGGTACCCGACGCCCTTCAGGAAGGAGAGGAGACACCCGCAGGCGTCACCGCGTCAGTGCCAGCCAGGACCAACAGGGATTTCGCCCACCCCCAAAGAACCACCATCCCGGACAGTTCGAAGTGCTCCACCCAACCCACCGCCAACCAGCACACGCCACCACAGAAAAGGCGCCATCTTCATCATCTCACTGTGGACATCGACACGAGGCCTCGAGTCCCGAGCAAGGGGGCATTGGTACCGGGGGTAGTAGCATCGCAACCGCGCGGGAGGGAACTACCTCCACCGCCGTGGCATTAGCCGACCGGACGCAGCAATAGGGGCACACTAGGTCTCGGGCCTGGCCGAGCCCAGATGGGTCCGCAAAGCCCCCGTCGCCACATTGCAGCAAGGGCAGCCGCGAACGCCACCACCAACCCAGATCCTCAACCGCCCCTCCTCCACCTCAAGGGAGCCGCACAGGAGCACGCTAGGGTAATCCCATCCCAACCCAGATGGGGCCCAAACGGGCCCAGATCTGGGCCAAGATGCACACCATGGCAACAACTCCTCGATGCCCCGCCGCCAGAACAAGCAAGCACGCAGGGCAGCGCCGCCCAGCCGCTCCGCCGCGCCTCCGCCCACCCCGCCCCCGGGAGCCACGCCACCAAGCAGGGCCGCCGCCGAGAGACACCGCCGCCGCCAGGGCCCGCACCCCCTTTCGCACGTCGGGTAAAGGCCGCTCCGCCATCGCCAGCCCCGCCCGGGCAGCGCCCAGCGGTCCACGCCGGCGGCGGCGGCAGGAGAGATGGAAGGGAGAAGCTTTTAGGCCGGGCGCAGGGAGGCGGCTGCTCGTCGCCCGCGGGGGGGGGGGGGGGGGGCGAGCGAGCGAGCCAGGTTTTTTTTTCTGTGGTTAGGTTTCACAAAATGTCAGCTCTCTACACAAGAAAGAAAAAAAAACATTAGGCTAATTGAAACAAAATCACATGTATGGTTGGGACAAAAATTTTAGTACACATCTGAACCGGTTTCCAATCACTACATCACATGGACCAAATACTAATACACATGAGAACAAAAAATAGTACATCACAGGGAACAAAAATGTGTATCGAGCATAACTAATTTTTTACACTATGTGGAACAAATTCTTTCAAGGAACAAATAATTATACACATGAAAAAAATCAGAGGGAACAAAATAAATTAAGGAATAAAAATATTTGTGGTACTAATTTTAAAAAGTAAGTGGAAGGAATAATTATATAGAGGGAAACAAAAGGAACATCACAACGCATTCCAGATCAAAATGTTTGTGAAAACTAATTTTAGGAAATAAAAGGAACAACTCTTTCGGACTAAAATTTGGGCGTTTCCAAAATTTTATAGACCACGGAAGAAATAAATACGAGTACATTTGGAGTACGAAATTTAGTGCCGCGAACCATGGAAAAAAAATAGCTACTAGGAACAAAATGTTGGACGAATTAGAACAAAACTGAGCAAATTACGAGTATAGTTGGAACACCAATTTAGACGTAAAGTACCATTGAACAAAATTTTACTTATCGGGAACACCAATTTGGATAAGGTGAAATGACCGAACCGCTGAACAAAAAGGAGTGCATGTTTAACTCAATTTTTAGACTGAGGTCCAAAACACTACTGCATGAGGAACAAAATGTAGGCTAACTAGAAAAAAAAGAATCAGGACCACAAATACGACAAGAATTTTAGCGCCCTCAATGAATGAATCATATCTACCCGTGGAATAAGAATTTCTTTTAAAAATTGAAATATATCGCAACTATATGTGCAAATAAATAATAACATTTGGGATTTGTTCTCAGGGAAAAAATTAACGCCGTTGTAGAATGTCCGTACTACAAGAAAACTATTTTTAGGTTAAAATATAAAAAACTAAATATCACAAAAACATAAGAACCAAATTTAAAATGGAAAAAATGGTAAAGAAAAAAGATAGGAAAAACTTGAAATAGACATAAAATGATAAAGTAAAAAAGTAAAGAAGAAACTACAAAAAAACAAAAAAAAAATAGAAAAGAAGAAACATACGTAATTCTTTTGGAGGGAAGAAAGGGAAGTACACCACCTCCTTGCTTAGCTGTCATCGGTGAAGAAGCAGCGACCACAGGAACGAAAGCATAGCGGCCTCTAAGGGAAATACCAAACCAACCAAGCAAACAATGTCGCAACACGCTAAATAAGGCCGGCACATGTGAAAATTCCTTCAGCGAAACGACCTCTGACTCATATTAGTACAGGGTAGTAATTACTAATGGAATAAAACATACTTACTTACTCTGACTCATATTAGTTGACTCAAATTTATCTAGATTTGGATGTATCTAGCACTAAAATTTGGCTAGATACATCCGTATCTAGATGAATCTAAGTCAACTAATATGGATTGAAGGGACTATTAGACACTACTAGGAATCGGCGTCTCATACCTAGCTTCCCATCGGACTAGTCCTAGATCGTTCGTAGGATTGGAAGCAAGGGACTCGTCCGATCTTTATAGAGGCCCACATTGGTTTCCATTCGTTACTTGATTGCTTCAATTCCTAATAAGTGTCCTCGTTATTTTTTTTACTAGTTGATTGCTTTCTTATAACTTCTCCCATTAACTTTGCTAGAAAACTGATCCCGTTAACTACTCCCGTAATGCATGTCCAGATATGCTTTTGCCTTTCTTCCTCCTCGAGAAGCTTGTTCCCAAGAACAAGGGAAGCTCGACCGCATGAAATTGAGTTTCATGGAAAGGTCATGTGAAGCATATATTCTTATCTGAGAAGCATGGCAATATCATACCAGTAGCTTTCAATTTTGGGCGACCCAATTATCTTAGATTTGGAGGCGCTTAAATTGTAGTAGGAAACACATGTGATCGACACTAGAATCCAAGTCTGGGAAGTGCGGCAACATTGGACTATCGGAAGCACATGCCTTGATTGTAACGTTGATTGTAAAGAAGTATACTGATGCATGATCTGAAGCACTATTATTCTATGATGCAATGTATTTTTAGCATGGAGCAAAAAGATTTGGGTTAGGAAGCAGCGTCATGTGGTACGACTTATTTTGTGAACTGCATGGTGGAGATCGGAGCACATCTTCTAAGCATGGATGTGAATCAGTTAAATAAGTTGAGACCACCAAACTATTGGAGATATGCCCAAGAGGCAATAATAAAGTGGTTATTATCATATCTTCATACTTATGATAAATGTTTACATACCATGCTATAATTGTATTAACAGGAAACATTAATACTTGTGTGATTTGTAAACATAAAAGAGTCCCTAGTAAAGCCTCTTGTTAAACTAGCTTGTTGGTTAATATATGATCATGGTTTCCTGATCATGAACATAGAGATGTTATTAACAACAAGGTCATATCATTAGGAGAATGATGTGATGGACATACTCCTATAGTTAAGCGTAGCATAAAGATCAAGTCATTTAATATAGTTCATTTGCTATAAGCTTTCTGATACATAGTAACCTAATTCCTTCGACCATGAGATCATGCTAATCACCATCACCGGAAGGATGCTTTGATGACATCAAACACCACACCATAACTGGGTGGTTATAAAGGTGGCATTGAGTGTTCGGAAAGTATGTGTTGAGGCACATGGATCAAGAGTGGGATTTGTCCATCCATATGACAGATAGATATACTCTGGGCCCTCTTGGTGGAATGTCATCCAATTGGCTTGAAAGCATGTGACTGGCTCACAAGGGATCACATATCACGGGAACAAGAAAAGAGTACTTATCAGTAACAAGGTTGAACTAGGTATGCAGAGATACCGACGATCAAAACCTCGGATAAGTAAACTATCGTGAGACAAAGGGAAATTGGTATCGTATGTAAGTGGTTCATTCGATTGCAAAGTAATTGTAGAAATATGTGGGAGCCATATGAATTTCCAGATTCCTCTATTGGTTATTGTTCGGAGAAGTGTCTCGATCATGTCCGCATAATTCACGAACCGTAGGGAGACACACTTAAGGATTCGATGTTGTTGAGTAGTTATGGAATGATGAGTAAGAGACCGAATGTTGTTCGGAGTCTCGGATGGGATCCGGGATATCACGAGGAGATCCAGAATAGTCCGGAGAATAAGATTCATATAAGGAAAGTCCTGTTTCGGGGTTGGAGAATGGTTCCGGTGTTTTCATCGGGAATGTTCTAGAAGGTTTCGGAATGTCCGACACTCCGGAGGGGAAGGGTACATGAATGTGTCATAACAAGTTGGAATGGTTGCATCATGTACTAGGTGTCATCGCTGATCGAAATAAAGGGATAAATCAAATCATAGTTTGGAAAGTCAAACGCCAATTTGAAAAGTCAAATGGCTATTTTGCTTGGTGGAGGGAGAGTAGGAAACCTACTTAGGGAGGAAGTCCCTCTCCCTCCACCGCCGGCCTTGGAAGCCGAGTTGGGGAGTGACTCCCCTCCCCTTGGCGCACCCCCTCCACCTATATAAGGATGGGCAGGGCTGCCCCTCCAAAGACACACCTTGCCCCTTTTCTTCTAACCCTAGCCGCCGGCCACCACCTAGCCGCCGCCGCCCTAGGGTTTTCTCCCAAGCCGCCGTGTTGGGGCTTCTCTAAGCCCTAGATGCCGGCCAAGCTCCGCCCCTTGGTTCCCTCTAAACCCTAGATCGCCAAGGCCTCTCTCATAGTCCACCATACTCGCTCCGGCTTAAGGCGAAGCCCTGCGGGATCTCCCCTCTACTTCCGGTACCACGCCGTCGTGCTGCCGGAATCACGAGGAGAGTGCTACAACCTCCACTGCGTGCTGGAACAAGGGAGATGAAGGTCTTCGTCGAGTACCGAACGTGTGACCGACTGCGGAAGCGCTGCCGGAACGCAACGCCGGAAGGATCGTCTACACGATCTTGAGATCGGCAAGAGTACGACTACATCACCCACGATAATCTGCTCTCGTTAAACACTTTGGAATCTTCGAGGGTAAGTTATTCCATCGACTCGTTGCTACAATCTAGTAGATAGATCTTGGCTTGTTTGTTTGTATGCGGTAGAAATTTTTTGTTTTCCATGCTACGAACCCCTACAGTGGTATCAGAGCCGTGTCTATATGTAGGTCTGTTGCACGAGTAGAACACAATGGTCATTGTGGGCGTTGATGCTTTTGTTGTCGATTGCTTCTTGTGTACTTTGCATCTTGCGGGATGGTGGGATGAAGCGGCCCGGGCTAACCTTACATGACATCGTTCATGAGACTTGCTCCACGCTTGACATGCAACTTGTATTGCATAAGTGGCTTTGCGGGTGCCTGTTTCTCCCAACATAGTTAAGATTCAATTTACAACGGGTGATTGACAATACTAGTATCAATGTTGTGGTTCTTGTTCGTAAGTTAGAACGTCACTTATTGAAAGCCCCAAACCACGTAAAACATGCAAAGAAATTAGAGGCGTCTAACTTTGTTTTGCAGGGGTGTGCTGTGATGTGATATGGCCATGATTGTGTTTATATATGATGTGTGCAATGTTCCTTATTGTAACTTGGCAACCGACACGAGCCATATGGTTGTCTTTGACCTTGATGCAATGCCGGTGATGATGGAGATCATGTTCGTGCTTGAAGATGGAGATCGGAAGCACAAAGAAGAAAGGCCATATCATATCACATATTATGAATTGCATGAGCCATATGGTTGTCTTTGACCTTGATGCAATGCCGGTGATGATGGAGATCATGTTCGTGCTTGAAGATGGAGATCGGAAGCACAAAGAAGAAAGGCCATATCATATCACATATTATGAATTGCATGTGATGTTAATCCTTTTATGCATCTTGTATTGCTTAGTTCACGATGGTAGCATTATAAGATGATCCCTCAAGCACACAATTTCAAGTTTTAAAGTGTTCATCCTTAGTAAGCATCGTTGCTAAAGCTCGTTGTTTCGAAGCACCACGTGATGATCGGGTGTGTTAGATTCTGCGAGTGTATACAACGTGAGCAAGCCAGATTTGCTCATGCAGAAGCTAAGGTTTGATCTTGATGAGCCTAGCATGTACAGACATGGTCTCGGAACACGGATCACCGAAAGGTAAAGCATGAGTCATATAGTAGATATGATGAACATGTTGATTGTTCGCCATTGAAGCTACATCAACTCTCGTGATGATCGGTTTTGATGTGGTGAATTTGGTTCGTGTGATCACTAAAACAATGTGAGGGATATTGTTTTGAGTGGGAGTTCAACGGCAATATGATTAAAAGTTGAACACTATTTATCATAAATTAAATCAAAGTGAATTTGCATAGTTGTTGTAGTCATTGGCATCCGTTTACCACCTTGCGCTTAGTTTTAATTGAGATGATAGAACTATAGAATTCTGGTTAGTTACTTTACGAACTGGTATCGTATTGTTTTGAAGTGTTAATCTAAAGTTTGAAAGTCCCATTGCAAACTTTCAGTAAGTTCCGGTTACTCCATGAAGTTTAATAGTTGGTATAAATCAAGAGTAACAATTCCATTGTTAGTATATGAGTATCATGTTTATCTCCATGATTCTTGATATTCAAAGGATTGTCTTAATATCAAGGTTATCTAGGATCTGAAAGAGTTGTTTCAGAAACCATGATGTGTGGAAGATATTGTGATATCTGAAACGAAGTTTTGGTTACAACATGATAGAGTATAATATGACAAAAGTCATGTTCTCATATTTGATGAGAATTTGCAAAAGGTTAGAGACACTAGTTGTCCTAATCCTCCAAAAGGTTTTGGAGAGCAACATTATACTCGCGATTCACCGTTACAAGCTAAAAGTAGCTTGATCATGGATAATTCCACGATAAGGGTGAATATTTGATGTAGGTAAAATGTTTACTACACCAAGAGATTACTAAAGAAAGGAATTTGAAAGAACACCAAACATTTGATGATGGTGATCTACTTCAAAGTGCAAGTCCAAAGACATTGGTATTTTACTATACATGCTTTGGACTGTGTGTCATGAATATGGCTCCACTATTGATATTGATAGATTCTTTCAAACAGAAAAGGAAATACTGAAAGAGAATCTCATAAGTATATGGCAGAAAAGAAAAGACTAGAATTGTTCAGCTTAAGTATATAGATGATATACATGTTATGGATATATTCTTTGCTTATTAAACAATGTGGTTCTTAAGTATTTGATACTGAATTTGTTGGTGTGAATCGTCATACGAAACAACACAATTCAGGAACTGCAATGGCCTAAGTAACTAGCAAAAGAATATGTGATGATGTTCATCGAGAACAAATAAAGGGTTATTGTGCTGCTTGTTAAACATCAAAGCTTGCTTTCAAGATTTGTTTTATCAGGCATTATGAGAACAAAAGGGTTGTTTAAATAATTTCCATAATCCATAAAAGATGGATGATTCACAAATCTCGTTGGAGAAATCACATCCATAAAACTAGTGCTAAAAATGTCGAAAGACAAATTGATTGAAAGATCACTTATGAAGTGACATAGCCATTTAAATTATATTGGAAAGAAAACATGAAGAAACTCCATGTGGATGGAATTTTGGAGTCCTTTTGATTTTGATCAAATAACGCTTGTGAAACTTTCCTAGAGATAATTAAAACTTCGTTCATAGGCCAAAAGGGAACGAATGACTAGCTTATTGGAACTTGTACATATTGTTGTGTGAAGTCCATTATGTGTAGTCAAGAGCGATGGATTTCAACTTCATATGCTTTCTCCGAAAATTTGAGTGAATATATGAATATTTACTTAATAAGGATGAAGTATGAAACATTTTAAAAAGTTCAAAGATTTTCAAGATGAAGTGCAAAATCATTGTAACAATAATATAAAGAGTTTATGATAAGATCATAAAGGAAGATATTTGAGTTACAAGTTTAGCATAATACCTAAGATTTAAGGAATCGTTCCGTGGATTTGCATTCTCCGAAACACCATAAGAGTATGGAGCGTTCGAGATATGTAATTAAACCTTGTTGGACATGGTAAGATCAAAGGTGTAATTCATAAAACTGCCATTATATTTTAAAGATCAAAAGCTTTAGAGACTACCGTTTTTCCACTGAAAAGAGCTTCATCATAATCCGTTGAAATGACACCATATAAAGTTATGGTTTGGGATAAAACCCAAGTTGTCCTTTCTTAAACATTGGTATGCTATGCATAATAAAGATGTTTGCAACCAAAGTCGGATGAACCTATCTTTGTATGTTATTTCGAATAACTGTTCCTCCATAAACATCGGAGACAAAAGTGTTTGTCGCTTAGAACGTCAAGTTTCTTTGAGAAGGAATTTTTGTGAAAAGTTAAGTGGGAGGACAATAGAACTTTGATAAGGCTAAAAGAACCTTAGCTATATGTGCAAAGTTGCGCAGCGCCGAAAAGTGTTCCGGAGACAGCAACAATGCTCATGGCTCACGTGCCTCAAAGGTTGTAGTCACGGAGATCTAAGTTCCTATTGAAACAAGCAGTTCGGGTAAAACAATCAAATACCAAGATTTGAGAGTTAAATCGTTATTTGACAATAATGATCCGACTGCATGCAAAGAAGCGATGATGGGCCCTGACTCCGTCAAATGGCTTGAAGCCATAAAATCCGTGATAGTTCCATATACGAGATATCAAGCTTTGAACTTGAAAGACCCTCTGAAAAGGTACAAGACCTTACAGTCGTATTTGGATCTATAAAGAAATAGACATGGATGTTTCACATCTATGAAATTATCGACATGTCGGGAAAGAGTTCACGACAATATTCAAATAGTTGACTATGACAAGATCCGATCTTTCATTAAGCGATATTTAGTCTAGACGGATTAATGTAGCAACCACTACATATAATTTTGTTATGTGGTAGTTGAATATACAAAACAAGTTCTTCTAATAGAATTGTTACCTAGGACATGTGCATAACATGGTCCATAGGGTTTTGTTAATTCAAAGGATGCTAAAAGCATATGCAAACTTCAATGGTTGAAGTAAGCATAGCGGAGTTGGAATCTTCACTATGATGAAACTGTTAAAAGAGTTCAATTTCATCAGAGACAATAAAGATGCTTGCATTTGCAAGAAATTAAGTGGGAGCGCTAAGACTTGTTTCTAATACATTATGTGGAAGACATATTGTTGATTGGAAATGATGTATCTTTTATTAACACATATTAAGAATTTCATCCTAATGAAAGACTTAGGCAAAACCCAAATATTTGGCATCAATAGACGCTAATATGGTTGTGCCGAAAGTACATAGATGATGTATTGAATGAGTTCAATATAGAATCTACAAGAAAGTTTCTTGTCGCACAGAAAGGATTGAATGAGTTCAATATTGATGATATATTCAAGTATATTCACACTTGGTAAGTGAAACAAAGATTCAAGTATAGATTGATACTTGATGTATAAAATCACAAAGAGTATTTTATCAATCATGCTGTGATGTGTACAAATCCAGACATGTCCTATGTTCTAAATGTTATGAGCGTATACCAGAATAATTCATAAGATGATTATTTGACGATAGTAAAGATATTTTTATGATCTTATAAAAGAAATAAGAATATATATTGTTTTGTAGAAGTGGCAAATAGATGGTTAGTTCATTGTAAAAGTACTAAATTGATACTAGTTTTGTCACAAAGTACAAATTAAGTTTATCTCAATCTAAACTAAGGGTGGCACAATATGATGGAAAGTAAGTTTCATAATGGATTTGGATGAGTTCCAAAGTTAAGACATTGTGACAGATACTACAACAAAAGGCTAAGTATATGACTGCCATTATAGCAGCTAAAGAGGGCATTTGTGTCAAGTAGTTTGTTATCAAACTATGTGTGGTTCACAGCGGGATAGTGCTATGAAGATATATTGTACGACAATATTATCAACATGTTTTAACCCCAAAGAACTAAAGGTATCATCAAAGGACCAAATTTATACAAAGCCATCTCATTAGAGAATGAGTGATGCGTAGAGACGCAAAGACATGCAATTACACACGGACCTGGAAGTGTCAGATCCGGAGATCAGTTGACCACTAGCAATCGTGTACATACAACAGCGGAAAGCCATAGGTGTTGAATACACAAAGGTTTGAAACTATATTATTGACTCTAGTGCAAGTGGGAGACTGTTGGAGATATGCCCAAGAGGCAATAATAAAGTGGTTATTATCATATCTTCATACTTATGATAAATGTTTACATACCATGCTATAATTGTATTAATAGGAAACATTAATACTTGTGTGATTTGTAAACATAAAAGAGTCCCTAGTAAAGCCTCTTGTTAAACTAGCTTGTTGGTTAATATATGATCATGGTTTCCTGATCATGAACATAGAGATGTTATTAACAACAAGGTCATATCATTAGGAGAATGATGTGATGGACATACTCCTATAGTTAAGCGTAGCATAAAGATCAAGTCATTTAATATAGTTCATTTGCTATAAGCTTTCTGATACATAGTAACCTAATTCCTTCGACCATGAGATCATGCTAATCACCATCACCGGAAGGATGCTTTGATGACATCAAACACCACACTGTAACTGGATGGTTATAAAGGTGGCATTGAGTGTTCGGAAAGTATGTGTTGAGGCACATGGATCAAGAGTGGGATTTGTCCATCCATATGACGGATAGATATACTCTGGGCCCTCTCGGTGGAATGTTATCAGATTGGCTTGCAAGCATGTGACTGGCTCACAAGGGATCACATATCACGGGAACGAGAAAAGAGTACTTATCAGTAACGAGGTTGAACTAGGTATGCAGAGATACCGACGATCAAAACCTCGGATAAGTAAACTATCGTGAGACAAAGGGAAATTGGTATCGTATGTAAGTGGTTCATTCGATCGCAAAGTAATCATAGAAATATGTGGGAGCCATATGAATTTCCAGATTCCTCTATTGGTTATTGTTCGGAGAAGTGTCTCGATCATGTTCGCATAATTCACGAACCGTAGGGAGACACACTTAAGGATTCAATGTTGTTGAGTAGTTATGGAATGATGAGTAAGAGACCGAATCTTGTTCGGAGTCTCGGATGGGATCTGGGATATCACGAGGAGATCCAGGATGGTCCGAAGAATAAGATTCATATAAGGAAAGTCCTGTTTCGGGGTTGGAGAATGGTTCCGGTGTTTTCATCAGGAATGTTCTAGAAGGTTTCGGAATGTCCGTCACTCCGGAGGGGAAGGGTACATGAATGTGTCATAACAAGTTGGAATGGTTGCATCATGTACTAGGTGTTATCGCTGAGCGAAATAAAGGGATAAATCAAATCCTAGTTTGAAAAGTCAAACGCCAATTTGAAAAGTCAAACGGCTATTTTGCTTGGTGGAGGGAGAGTAGGAAACCTACTTAGGGAGGAAGTCCCTCTCCCTCCACCGCCGGCCTTGGAAGCCGAGTTGGGGAGTGACTCCCCTCCCCTTGGCGCGCCCCCTCCACCTATATAAGGAGGGGCAGGGCTGCCCCTCCAAAGACACACCTTGCCCCTCTTCTTCTAACCCTAGCCGCCGGCCACCACCTAGCCGCCGCCCTAGGATTTTCTCCCAAGCCGCCGTGTTGGGGCTTCTCTAAGCCCTAGCTGTCGGCCAAGCTCCGCCCCTTGGTGCCCTCTAAACCCTAGATCTACAAGGCCTCTCTCATAGTCCACCATACTCGCTCCGGCTTAAGGCGAAGCCCTGAGGGATCTCCCCTCTACTTCCGGTACCATGCCGTCGTGCTGCCGGAATCACGAGGAGAGTGCTACAACCTCCGCTGCCTGCTGGAACAAGGGAGAGGAAGGTCTTCGTCGAGTACCGAACGTGTGACCGACTGCGGAAGCGCTGCCGGAACGCAGCGCCGGAAGGATCGTCTACACGATCTTGAAATCGGCAAGAGTACGACTACATCACCCACGAGAATCTGCTCTCATTAAACACTTTGGAATCTTCGAGGGTAAGTTATTCCATCGACTCGTTGCTACAATCTAGTAGATAGATTTTGGCTTGTTTGTTTGTATGCGGTAGAAATTTTTTATTTTCCATGCTACGAACCCCTACACAAACTGTAGTCAGACCAAGGAAGCATGACGAGAATGGAGCAGCGACGACATGGATGGAGCAATGGCAAGGAGACACCGCAGATATTAATATATACTCTTTTCCAACAAAAATCATGCTTTGTTGCAGAGACCGGACGTAATTGGTTTCTCTGTGATATTAATATATACTCTTTTCCAACAAAAAGCAAATGGATCGATCGATAGCTATGCAAATTCACGGTTGATCCGTGTTTACTAGGTATGTCATCACGCGTCGATCCGCGCTGACCAGGTGGTTCCCAGTCAGAATCGGTACCGCGATCGCGTGCGTCCAGGGAAGACTGCACGGCCAGAAAATGGAGACTACAGTGTGTCAACGAGCATCCAAGCACTTTTTAGTATTTGGGGTAATTATTTGTGTTACTAAAAAGTGCCTGCAATGTTTTCTTAGGGCAACCACGGTGTTGCCAATGCTAAATATGCCACGTAATCAAATTCCAAATACCCATTTTCCTCAAATGTACTATATTTTAGAACACTTGGCAAAATACCTCTAAAGGTAGTATCTTTAGGTACACTTTGATGAAAATAACTCTAAAGATAATATGGCAAAATACCTCTAAAGGTAGTATCTTTAGGGACACTTTGATGAAAATGTCTCTAAAGATAGTATCTTTAGGGACACTTGGCAAAATTTTGTTGGAATTATGCCCTAGAGGCAATAATAAAGATGTTATTATTATAATTCTTGTTCATGATAATGTTTATATTCCATGCTAGAATTGTATTAAGCGGAAACTTTAATACTTGTGTGGTTTGTGAACAACACCGTGTCCCTAGTACGCCTCTATGGACTAGCTCATTGATCAATGATGGTTAAGGTTTCCTAACCATAGACATGAGTTGTCAATTGATAATGAGATCATATCATTGGGGGAATGATATGATGGATAGACCCAAACTAAGCGAAGCAATTAGATCGTGTCATCGTGTTCGTCTTTGCGAAGCTTTTCTTATGTCAAATATTGTATTCCTTAGACCATGAGATAATGCAACTCCCTGGTATCGGAAGAAAGCTTTGAGGTCATCAAACGTCATCCTATGAGAGGGTGATCATAAAGGTGTCTCTCAGGTGATCGGAAAGTATCTGTTGGGTTGTACGTATCGAGATGGGATTTGTCCCTCCCAAGTCGGAGAGATATACTTCGGGCCCACTCGGTAATCGATATCAACACCGCTTGCAAGCATGTGGTTAAGGAGTTAATCACAAAGTGATATCGGATTACGGAACGAGTAAAGTACTTGCTGTGAACGAGATTGAACTAGGTATGACGGTACCGACGATCGAATCTCGGGCAAGTAAAATATCGCGAGACGAAGGGAATATATATATGGGATTGATTGAATCCTGGCATCGTGGTTCATCCCATATGATCATCGATGAATGTGTGGGAGTCAATATGGGTTTCCAGACCCCGCTGTTGATTATTGATAGAAGATCATGTCTGCATATTCTCGAACCCGCAGGGTCACACACTTAACGTGTCTCGACGCTAGGATAGATTGGATAATTGGTTTATGAGTTTTTGTTCGGAGTCTCGGATGGGATCCGGGACATCACGAGAGGTTCCGGAGTGGTCCAGAGAATAAGATTCATATAAGGCAGTGCGGTTTTTGGAGTTCGGAATTGTTCCGGGTTAATCGGTATTGTACCGGAAGCTTCTAGAACCTTCTGGAAGGGGACCAACATGGCCACACCTTCCGGGAGGGGCATGGGCCTATGAGGGAGTGCCCTGGCCGCATTGGGCCAGGGGCACAAGGCCCCATAGGGCCCAGCCGTCCAAAGAGAGTTTAAACTCTAGATAGACCTTCTAGAAGGGGGGGGGGGGTTTCCTTGCCCCCCACTCCTTATCCTTTGGGGCCGCCGGTTTGGGATTGGGGGAGGGGCTAGGGCTGTGCCCCCCTCTGTATAAAGAGGGGTGGGGGCGCACCAACCCCTCACACCTTCCCCTCCAACCCTAGCCGCCCTGCTGCCCTCCTCTCTCCCTCCCGACTGCTTGTAGGCGAAGCCCTGCTGCAGAAATTCTCCACCAATTGCACCGCGCCGTCGCGTTGTAGATCCAACCCATCTCTCCACCATACTTGCTGGACCAAAGAAGGAGGAGACGTCGAGGTGTTGCACGTGTGCATCTCACGGAGGCACCGCCACTTGTGGTGCTAGATCGGATCGGATCGCAAGGAGGAGAAGCGAGTACGACTACATCACCCACGTTCCGACGAACGTTCCGCTGTGCGAATCTTCAAGGGTATGAAGATCTAATCCAATCTCTATCGTTGTTTTCATCTCCTAGATTAGATCTTGGTTTTCCCTCTGTTCGCATCCGTAGAAAATTTTGATTTACTATGCCGCGAAACCCTTCAGTGGTATAAGAGCTAGATCTATGCGTAGATGTGTTTCACGAATAGAACGCAACATGGTTGTTGCGGGCGTTGATGTTTTCTGTTGCAAGCCTCTTGTTTGTGTTCTTCTTATGACGCGGGATAGTGAGATTGAAGCGGTCCAGGCCAACCTTACGCGACGTCGTTCGCGAGACCGGCTCCGCACTTGATGTGTGGCTTGTTCCACACATGCGGCTGGTGGATGTCAGTTTCTCTCACTATAGTAGTCATGGGATTAACACCGGAGTTTGGCAACCATAATATCACCGTTGTGGCTTTCCGTAGGTAAGAATCTTCTTAGCATCTACTCCCATAAGCCACGTAAAACATGCAACAACAAAGTAGAGGCGTCTAACTTGTTTTTGCAGGGAGTGTTTTCTGTGATATGGTATGGCCCAAGATGTGATGTGTATAATGTATGCGATGATCATGTTTTGTAATGTTTCACGACTTGCATGTCGATGAGTACACAACCGGCAGGAGCCATATGGTTGTCTTTATAATTGTGTATGACCTGTGTGTCTACTTCTTATACGCCATGTAATAGTTCCACTTTATCGCTAAGTAGTTAGCAATAGTTGTAGTTGCTATTCATGGTGGAGGCAATCATGGTGGAGTGATGGAGATCATGCCGGAGTGCACAAGATGGAGATCATTGCGCGAAGATTGGCTATACCATGTCACATTAAAGTTATATGCATGTGATGTTTATCCTTTTATGTATCTTATTATGCTTAGATCGCGACGGTAGCATTATAAGATGATTCCTCACTTAAAGATCAAGATAAAAACTGTGTTCTCCCCGAGTATGCACCGTTGCGAAAGTTCGTCGTGTCCAAGCATCACGTGATGATCGGGTGCTATAGACTCTACGCTCACATACAACGGGTGCAAGCCAGTTTTGCACACAAATACTTGGGTCTAACTTGACGAGCCTAGCATGTACAGACATGGCCTCGGAACACATGAACCGAAAGGTTAAGCATGAGTCATATGAATGATATGATCGACACTTCGTTGTCCACCATTGAAACCACATCTCTTCTCGTGAAGATCGGATTAGGTGTGGTGAATTTGGATCGTGTTCACTAAACAACTTGAGGGATGTTGAATTTAGTGGGAGTTCATCTAGTAATTTGAATAAGTTGAACTATTTATCATGAACATAGTCTAAATTGTACTTGCAAATACTGTAGATCACATGGCCAAGTCCAACTTCAACTTCAATGTTTTTGCTGAGATAGAAAATCTTAGAAACAATGGGTCTAACTTCACCAAATGGTTCCGCATTCTGAGAATCATTCTCGCTGGCGGACAAAAGGACTATGTCCTTGAGAAAGCGCTAGGTGACGCCCCTGCTATAGATGCGCCGGCTGATGAAAAAGCTGTTTATCAGTCGCGCAAGGATGATTATGATTTGATTAAGATCGCCATGTTGTATGCTATGGAATCGGATCTTCAAAATCGTTTTGAGGAGTTCGCCGGGCCCTTTGAGATTCTCGAGGAGCTGAAAAACATGTTTTAGACTCAAGCCTGTTCTGAGAGATATGAGATCTCTAAGAAATTCTTTAACTACAAGATGGAGGAAGGGAGTTCCGTTAGTGAGCACGCCATTAAGATGACGGGCTACACTCAACGCCTTGAGCAACTGGACTGCAAGATTCTAGAGGAGCTCAAGATTGACACTCCTAGCTACAAAAGTTTTGTAGTTGATCACAATCAGATTGGTTCCACTGATATGATCACTAAGATCTTTGCTAAGATGAAAGTAGCGGAGGTGAACATCAAAAAGAATAATCATGTGTTGATGGTCAACAAGCCCCCCACCTTCAAGACAGGTAAGGGTGCAAGGAAGCCCTTCAAGAAAGGCGGCGGCAAGCGCGTTGCCCCTGCTGAGAAGAAGCTCAAGTCTGGTCCTAAACCGAACACTGAGTGCTTCTATTGCAAGGACAAGGGTCATTGGAAGCGCAACTGTCCGAAGTACTTAGCGGACAAGAAGGCTGGCACCATCAAAGGTATATTTGATATACATGTTATTGATGTTTTCCTTACTAGCCCTCGTTGTAGTGCCTGGGTATTTGATACCGGTTCAGTTGCTAATATTTGTAACTCGAAACAGGAGCTACGGAATAGACGGCGGCTTGCGAGGGATGAGGTGACGATGCGCGTTGGCAACGGATCAAGAGTTGATGTGATGGCCGTCGGCACGCTCTCCTTAGTTTTACCTTCGGGATTAGTTTTAAACCTTAATAAATGTTATTATGTGCCTGCGTTGAGCATGAACATTATTTCTGGATCGTGTTTATTGCAAGACGGTTATTCATTTAAATCGGAGAATAATGGTTGTTCTATTTATATGAGTAACATCTTTTATGGTCATGCACCTCTTGTGAATGGTTTATTTCTTCTAAATCTCGAAAGGGATGAAACACACATCCATAACATTGAGGCTAAGAGATGAAAAGTAGATAGTGATAATACTACTTATTTGTGGCACTGTCGTCTAGGTCATATTGGTGTAAAGCGCATGAAGAAACTCCATTCTGATGGACTTTTGGAGTCTCTTGATTTTGAATCATTTGACACATGCGAACCATGCCTCATGGGCAAGATGATCAAAACACCGTTCTCCGGTATGATGGAGCGAGCAACGGATTTGTTGGAAATCATACATACCGATGTATGCGCACCGATGAGTGTTTCGACACGCGGTGGATATCGCTATTTTCTCACTTTTACCGATGACTTAAGTAGATATGGGTATATCTATTTAATGAAACATAAATCTGAAACGTTTGAAAAGTTCAAAGAATTTCAGAATGAAGTGGAGAACCATCGTAACAGAAAGATTAAGTTTCTACGATCCGATCGTGGAGGTGAATATTTGAGTTATGATTTTCTCACGCATCTTAAAGCAAGTGGAATCTTTTCGCAACTCACGCCACCCGGAACACCACAGCGCAATGGTGTGTCTGAACGCCGGAATCGAACCTTATTAGATATGGTCCGATCAATGATGTCTCTTACTGATTTGCCGTTATCATTTTGGGGTTATGCATTAGAAACCGCTGCATTCACTTTAAATAGGGCTCCATCTAAATCCGTTGAGACGACACCGTATGAACTGTGGTTTGGTGCTAAACCTAAGTTGTCGATTCTTAAAGTTTGGGGATGCGAAGCTTACGTCAAGAAGTTGATGCCGGACAAGCTCGAACCCAAAGCGGAGAAATGCGTCTTCATAGGATACCCTAAGGAAACTATTGGGTATACCTTCTATCACAGAACCGAAGGCAAAGTGTTTGTCGCAAAGAACGGTTCCTTTCTTGAGAAGGAGTTTCTCTCGAAAGAAGTGAGTGGGAGGAAAGTAGAGCTAGACGAGGTTATTGAACCTTCTTTTGAGTTGGAGAGTAGCGCAGCACCTGAAATTGTTCCAGTGCCGCCTGCACCAACAATAGAGGAAGCTAATGACAAGGATCATGAAGCTTCGGACGATGCTGCTACTGAACGTCGCAGGTCGACAAGGTCGCGTGCCCCTCCTGAGTGGTACGGCAACCCTGTCTTGACTGTCTTGTTAGTAGAAGACAATGAACCTACGAACTATGAGGAAGCGATGATGAGCCCAGACTCTGAGAAATGGCTAGAAGCCATGAAATCCGAATTGGGATCCATGAGCGAAAACCAAGTATGGACTTTGGTGGACCCTCCTAGCGACCGAAAGGCCGTTGAGTGCAAGTGGATCTTCAAGAAGAAAACGAACGCGGATGGTAATGTTACCGTCTATAAAGCACGGCTTGTCGCGAAAGGTTTTCGACAAGTTCAAGGTGTTGACTACGATGAGACTTTCTCTCCCGTAGCGATGTTTAAGTCCATTCGGATTTTATTAGCAATTGCTGCGTTTCATGATTATGAAATATGGCAGATGGATGTCAAGACTGCGTTCCTCAATGGCAACATTGATGAAGAGTTGTATATGATGCAACCCGAAGGTTTTGTCGATCCTAAGGATGCTGATAAAGTATGCAAACTTCAGCGTTCCATTTATGGACTGAAGCAAGCATCTCGGAGTTGGAACCTTCGTTTTGATCAAGTGATCAAGAGCTTTGGATTTGTTCCAAATTGCTACGAAGCTTGTATCTACAAGAAAGTGAGTGGGAGCTCGGTGACGTTTCTGATACTATATGTGGATGACATATTGATTATTGGAAATGACATCAACATGCTTAACGATGTGAAGAGTTATTTGAACAAGTGTTTTTCAATGAAAGACCTAGGTGAAGCTGCTTATATATTGGGCATCAAGATCTATAGAGATAGACAAAGACGCCTGATAGCTTTAAGCCAGAGTACATACCTAGACAAAGTTCTGAAAAGGTTCAGAATGGATAAGGCAAAGAAAGGTTCAGTGCCTATGTTGTCAGGTAAGATATTGAGCAAGGCTCAATGTCCAGCTACGGTAAATGATAGGGAAGCTATGAGCAAAGTGCCTTATGCCTCGGCCATAGGTTCTATCATGTATGCCATGCTGTGTACTAGACCGGATGTGTCCAATGCTCTTAGTTTAACGAGCAGATATCAAAGTGATCTAGGAGTGGAACACTGGACAGCCGTAAAGAACATCCTAAAGTACCTAAATAGGACTAAAGAAATGTTCTTAGTCTATGGCGGTGATGAACAACTCGTCGTAAAAGGTTACGTCGACGCTAGTTTTAACACCGACAAGGATGATTCTAAATCTCAGACAGGATACGTGTATATTTTGAATGGAGGAGATGTGAGCTGGAGAAGCTGCAAGCAAAGCGTGATCGCGGGATCTACAGTAGAAGCGGAATACATGGCTGCTGCAGAAGCGTCAAGTGAAGGAGTTTGGATCAGAAACTTCATCACTGAGCTTGGCGTGGTTCCAAGTGCATTGGACCCACTGGAGATATTGTGTGACAACACTGGCGCCATAGCACTCGCTAAGGAACCAAGATATCATCCAAAGACCAAGCATATCAACCGCAAGTTTCATATAATCCGAGATTATATAGCAGATGGAGATCTGAAGATTAGCAAAGTACATACAGATCTGAATGTCGCAGATCCATTGACTAAACCTCTTCCACGTGTAAAACATGATCAGCACCTCAGTGCCATGGGTGTGAGATTGTTGCCAGATGTAAACTAGATTATTGACTCTAGTGCAAGTGGGAGACTGTTGGAATTATGCCCTAGAGGCAATAATAAAGATGTTATTATTATAATTCTTGTTTATGATAATGTTTATATTCCATGCTAGAATTGTATTAAGCGGAAACTTTAATACTTGTGTGGTTTGTGAACAACACCGTGTCCCTAGTACGCCTCTATGGACTAGCTCATTGATCAATGATGGTTAAGGTTTCCTAACCATAGACATGAGTTGTCAATTGATAATGAGATCATATCATTGGGGGAATGATATGATGGATAGACCCAAACTAAGCGAAGCAATTAGATCGTGTCATCGTGTTCGTCTTTGCGAAGCTTTTCTTATGTCAAATATTGTATTGCTTAGACCATGAGATAATGCAACTCCCTGGTATCGGAAGAAAGCTTTGAGGTCATCAAACGTCATCCTATGAGAGGGTGATCATAAAGGTGTCTCTCAGGTGATCGGAAAGTATCTGTTGGGTTGTACGTATCGAGATGGGATTTGTCCCTCCCAAGTCGGAGAGATATACTTCGGGCCCACTCGGTAATCGATATCAACACCGCTTGCAAGCATGTGGTTAAGGAGTTAATCACAAAGTGATATCGGATTACGGAACGAGTAAAGTACTTGTTGTGAACGAGATTGAACTAGGTATGACGGTACCGACGATCGAATCTCGGGCAAGTAAAATATCGCGAGACGAAGGGAATATATATATGGGATTGATTGAATCCTGGCATCGTGGTTCATCCCATATGATCATCGATGAATGTGTGGGAGTCAATATGGGTTTCCAGACCCCGCTGTTGATTATTGATAGAAGATCATGTCTGCATATTCTCGAACCCGCAGGGTCACACACTTAACGTGTCTCGACGCTAGGATAGATTGGATAATTGGTTTATGAGTTTTTGTTCGGAGTCTCGGATGGGATCCGGGACATCACGAGAGGTTCCGGAGTGGTCCAGAGAATAAGATTCATATAAGGCAGTGCGGTTTTTGGAGTTCGGAATTGTTCCGGGTTAATCGGTATTGTACCGGAAGCTTCTAGAACCTTCCGGAAGGGGACCAACATGGCCACACCTTCCGGGAGGGGCATGGGCCTATGAGGGAGTGCCCTGGCCGCATTGGGCCAGGGGCACAAGGCCCCATAGGGCCCAGCCGTCCAAAGAGAGTTTAAACTCTAGATAGACCTTCTAGAAGGGGGGGGGGTTCCTTGCCCCCCACTCCTTATCCTTTGGGGCCGCCGGTTTGGGATTGGGGGAGGGGCTAGGGCTGCGCCCCCTCTATATAAAGAGGGGTGGGGGCGCACCAACCCCTCACACCTTCCCCTCCAACCCTAGCAGCCCTGCTGCCCTCCTCTCTCCCTCCCGACTGCTTGTAGGCGAAGCCCTGCTGCAGAAATTCTCCACCAATTGCACCGCGCCGTCGCGTTGTAGATCCAACCCATCTCTCCACCATACTTGCTGGACCAAAGAAGGAGGAGACGTCGAGGTGCTGCACGTGTGCATCTCACAGAGGCACCGCCACTTGTGGTGCTAGATCGGATCGGATCGCGAGGAAGGAGAAGCGAGTACGACTACATCACCCACGTTCCGACGAATGTTCCGCTGTGCGAATCTTCAAGGGTATGAAGATCTAATCCAATCTCTCTTGTTGTTTGCATCTCCTAGATTAGATCTTGGCTTTCCGTCTGTTCGCATCCGTAGAAAATTTTGATTTACTATGCCGCGAAACCCTTCAAATTTCTCTAAAGATAATATCTTTAGGGGCACTTGGCAAAATGCCTCTAAAGATAGTATCTTTAGGGGCACTTTGTTGAAAATGCCTCTAAAGATAATATCTTTAGGGGCACTTGGAAAATATCTCTAAAGATAGTATCTTTAGGGGCAGTTTGATGAAAATGCCTCTAAAGATAGTAATTTTAGGGGCACTTGGCAAAATGCCTATAAAAATAGTATCTTTAGGGGCACTTTAATGAAAATTTCTCTAAAGATAGTATCTTTAGAGGCACTTGGCAAAATGCCTCTAAAAATAGTATCTTTAGAGGCACTTTGATGAAAATGCCTCTAAAGATAGTATCTTTAAGGACACTTGGCAAAATGCCTCCAAAAATAGTATCTTTAGGGGCTTTTTGATGAAAATGCCTCTAAAGATAGCATCTTTAGGGGCATTTTGCTAAATGCCCCTAATTGACACATTTAGAGGCATTTTGAAAAGTGCCCCTAGCCAAAGTGCCCCTAAAGGCATACCGTATGCTAGTGCGATAAGACGGGAGCAACGACTATGACCGCGCCGTCGTCGCCGGAAAATACGGCCTCCTGCGGGTGCGGGGATCACCGGCCATAGAACAAGGCAGAACGCACGGCGTGCCGTGCAGCTACGAAGGCCCGAGGTGTATCACACCGCCAAGGATAGCGCACAATAAGGCCTTGTTTGGTGCTTCGCTTCATTTTAGGACTGGTCGCTCCTCCACCTCCTAACCCCTCCTTCTCTCGCACCCGCGTGGCTGGTTTGGCGGCGGTGTTGCGGCGAGCGGCGGCGTCTCTGATGACGATCTGGCGGGAAGGCGGCGAGTGGCGGCGTCTCTGATGACGATCTGGCGGGAAGGTGGCGGCGTTCGTCTTGGCTGGTTTGGCGGTGGTATTGCGGCGAGCGGCGGTGATCCTTGGCCCAGATGGCAAAGGCGACGGCGGGTATATGGGCCTAGCCGCGATCTGTCCCGTACTTTGGCCTCGACGCCGGCGCCCAGGCACCCGGGCCTTGTCCGTGACACTAGGGCGCTTGGGGCATCTGTCCCCGGCATGGTGGTGGTGGTCTCCTTCTCCGTCGTAATGGTCAGCCGGGTGGTCTTGTCGTATTGCGGCGGATCCTGCTAGTTTCCGGCGGGTGGCGTGAGGGCTACTAGCTCGGTTTCAATAAAGAAGGTGGTCCTGGATCCCTCTCAAGCCACTAAAACGTCTTTGTAGATGTGCAACTAACACCGTTAGCTTTTAAAATACACTAGAGTACCATATAAGACAAAATATTTACACTAGGTGTTAAATAGGAAAGTAAAAAAAAATCAATGTCAAATAAGAAATCATATTGGAAAATAGTGTCAAATAAGGAATTATCTTATGATAAAAGGAGAGTTATAATAATCGGTTTTGCTAGTTCTCGGGCGCTGAGAATTTCTTAAGTCTCGGACGCCTTTTTTACCGTTCGATTTACCTCGTGATTCGTGCAGAATAAAAGTTATAAATGAGTTGCAACTAGGGTGTAACTGATAATTTATTGAGTTGCAATTAGGTTGCAACTGAAAATTAGTATAAATCTTATGAGTTGCAACTAGATTGCAACTGACAATTAGCAGAAATATTAGAATAGCATCAGCGACTTAGACACCTGATATCTAGACACTCCCTATAATAAAAGGAGAGTTCTTTGCCAAGTCGTTGGCCGTTAACATCATGTGTCATCCGCACCCGGAATGCAGGTAATAATAGAACGCCAGGAACACACGATCTTGGTTGATATCAGTAGGTGCACGTGGTGTAAATTTGTTGGATCGTTTCTTCGGTTCACATACTTTACACACGCGTTGGTGCTGATAGAGCCGTGGTTGGCCTCGGTCGGTTCCGTAGCAGATCCGTTCTGCTCGTGCGACGAAAATTAGGCCGGAACCGCCCGTCGAGGGCGCGGTGTGTTGACTTTTTTGCTGGTTCCCCCGGCGGCCACGCACGACACGCGACGCTGATCTCCGTGACTCCGTGGGACGAGCACGATCAGCATACATGGCCATCCGGTGGGATGTTTCCCGACATGACCGCAACGTCGTCAGGGTGAGCGGGAGGTCGATCGAAATGCGGCTGACACTGTATGCACGTACCGTACGTGTCGACCAGTCGACCAGACAATCAGGAGTACGTACGTACTTCCTTCGTTCAGAGACATTCATTTATGAATCTATATATTAAAAAACGATATTCGATTCATAAAACCAAAACATCTTATATTGGAGCGATGATGGCGACGTACGACTGGGACGTCTGGTCGTCGATCCTCTCCGGCAAAGACCGGCCCGGGGCCGTGGTGGAACACGGTACTCTACGTCTATTCCTCTAAAGGCATCTCTACCGGACCGACCCAAATGGTCACCCCAAACAGTCCGTTTGTGTATGTTTGGGTCGGGCCGTGGTCAGTATGGATAGGGGGTTCGGCCTGTCCGGCCAGCCGCGCACAGCGGCGCTGCCCATTTGTCCGTGCTAAGCCATCGGCAATGCCGGCGTATTTTCAATGTCTTCCCGGCGCGACGCCCTCCCACATTTCTTTTCCGCCGCTTTTCGCGAGTTCTCGACGTTTCCCGCCGCGTCCAGACGCAGCCATAAAAAGAGAGGTCGCCGAGCTATCTTCGACACGGCGAGCTTCGTGGCAACCCCGATTCAGGCAGAAAAGGGGTGCCCGAGCGGCCGCTGCCGTCGTGGTGGCCAAAATACCGGCGATTGACCAGCTCGGATTGGTGTGTGGCGACCTCCAGAAAGCGGTGCAGGCCAATTCTAACGTTGCTTTATGCCTGCCTTGCCGGAGCTGACTAGTAGTAGCTCCTCACTTCTGTGCTTTGTTTACACGCTTGCTGAAGCATTCAGAACCTTGAAGAATACGGCGATAGTTGTTGTGGTCGTGGATAGCGGACGGCGTGATAGACGTTGGGCCTTCGTAACTGTACACGTTTCGCAAATACTGTTAGAGCATCTCCACTCGGCTATACAAGACGCCGATCTGGACGTTAAATTTAGGTCCGGGCGCAAAAATCGGCCCAATCACGTACCCAGAAACCTGTTTTCGCTCGGATTTGGGCCAGCTTTGGTCCGGACTACCCAGATCATTCTCAGAATCCCGGGTACGCCCTCGGGACGCGACACAGCGAACTCGGCGAAAAAAACAAAGCGGCGTGTGGACCCGCCGAGTCAGCGGCGGAAGCCGAGTCGTCGTCATCCTCGGAACCACGCGGCAACCGCCGAACAATAATCGTCTGTCGCTTCGGCCATGCGTCACCGAATTGCCGCGCCACCACCGCCGCCTCGGCTCACGCGACGGACCGGCGGGCACTAACTTCCCGTTGTTTCCCCTTTTTCCGCCCTCGGCGCTACACCCCTCCCGCCCTCGTCGCCATTCTCGGCCTATATAATCCGGCGGCTTCGCCGGCTCATTTCACTCACCTCCAACGCTCCTCCACTCCTCCCCAACTATGGCGAACTCCGAGTTCTCCTCCCCCACACACCATGGGCGAAAGGTACCTCGGCGATCCGGCGGCGGCGAATGGCTTTGGCCGCCACACCCTCTAGCCGTGGGAAGCATGCTGTACGAGGCGGGCTACATGGCGCCGCCGGACATCCGCCTCCCTTCCGGCTGGAGGCTTAGCGCCGGCGGGATCCCTATCCCGCCAGAACCGAAGCCTGAGGAGCTTGATGAAGAGATAGCGGCGGCCATCGCCGCCATGGACGACCTGGACCTCGCCGAGGACCCGGGCAACCGCGTCTTCTGGGAGCACCATCTCGCCGAGCGGCAGCAGCAGGCGCTCGCCCGCCACGAAGGGCCCCCAGGCTCGCCGCCGAAGAGGAACAACGTGGCTGGGCGCCGCTGCTTTTGGAGCGTTCCCGGGCGCCGCCGCTTTTGGAGCGCTCTCGGGCGCACACTCGCCACCGCGCTGTAGCACATCCACGCCGGCAACCAACCCCACCTCGCCTTCCCCCACAACACCATGTCTGGCTGCCGAGGAGGATGGTCAGCCTCTCCTCTTCATCCTCCCACTCGGCCGGCTCAGCGCCGGCAGCTTCGCCGCCCCTCCGGCCCATTAAGAGGGAGCCAGAGACGCCTGTCCGTTCGCCACTGAGGACCAGGTCGCGCGGCATCGTCATCAACGAGGGGTGCGCTTCGACGCCGACCACTGGCCGTCTCCGCCTTCGCACGCCCAAGCCGGAGCCGCAGGATTGGTCGGTGTCGGTCGCCGAGGAGGCGTTCTTCATCAAGATGGCGCTGGAGGGTTCCCTCCGGGAGGCGGAGCCGCAGCGGCCGGTGAAGCCGTCCTCGCCGGACATCCTGGAATGGTCCAAGCTGGACTGGGAGGAGACGGAGCGGCAGCGCGCCCACCGCCTGCAGCAGGAGGCCGAACGTCAGGCCTGGTCTGGCCACGTTCTCGCCTACCGAGGCGCGCCGCTCGTCGTCCTCCACGACGACGACGAAGCCGGGCCCTCCTACCAGCCGTGGAGATCCGGCGACGCCGGCCTGGGGAGCTCCCGACAGTCTTTTTAATTTTTTTTAGTTTATTATCTAGTACTTTACTTTAAATTCGATGTAATCCGCCTATATTCGCCCATCTTTAATGAAATTCGTCTGAATTTGCCAAACTCGGCTGAAATTTTGCCGAACGCGGGAACTCGGCCTGGGAACGCGAGTGGGAAACTCGACGTATCCAAGCCGAAATCAAGTTCCGTCCGGCCAAAAAAAAGGTCCGGATCTCGGTCTGGATTTGCCCAACAAGTGGGGATGCTCTAAGGATCCGGTAGACATCACCTTTTTAGGGTACTTAATATAAGGAGTTAATAAAAGATAAGAGACAGATTGAGGAACTAAATTATAAAGGAAGGGGATCTCTAACCTTATACTGAAAGCTAGTACTTCCTCCGGCCCATATTGATCGACTCAAAATTGTCTAGATTTGAATAAATCTAGACATTATTTAATATATAGGTTTATCTAAATTTTAATAAATTAAAATCAATTAATATGGATTAGTATAACTCTAATTCCTACCCAATCCCTTCGTTTACGAGCTACTGCAACTTTTTAAATCAGCTGCGTGCAACAGCATCTCGATTCGTCTGAAGATTTGGTTCGTTTAAATACAGCAAAACTCTGCCTTCACTTCCTGGGAAAGCCCCTGGACCCACACTGTGACGATGCTAAATACTGTTTGAGCAGAGCTACGGGGTCAAGTTTCCTGCACGGTCCTTACCTAATTCCATCACCAGTAAGCTGCACAAAAAGACTACCCTAGAGTAGGACCGGCAGTATGTTATCCGCCAAAAGTGATACTGTAGTTAAATTTGATTATGTTATCCGGTGGTAGGATCGACTTGCCCTTGACAGATCTCGCGCTTTGCTTTCTGGTAAAGGGTTATGTGGATATCGCTGTCTTCATGCATTTCTGCTTTGCTAAGTAAGGGTGCGTTCGGTTCTAGAACACGAGGAAATGGAACGGAGTGAGTCCATTCCAGAGGCATGAAACGGTTCTGACCTGTGTTCAGTTCAGAAAAGAACGAGGAACGAAATCCCAATTGGGACCGAAACGGAATACCTATAATGATGCTTAAAATTCTAATAATTTGAGTTTAATATTTAACAATTGTAATTGATGGTAAAAAATATATTTTTTGTCTTAAAATCTTTGCTAAAAGTACCAAATCAAAGAAATCTTTTTGTTTCAAAATCTTTGCAAAATATACTTAAATTAGAGGGCCGCGTGTTTTGCAAGATTTTGTTGCTAATCATCTAAGCTAATCATCGACACAGCTAAAAATCCCCGCTGATTCGGTAATTAATCATCTTAGCTGGGTTAGTTCGCGAATTAGCGAGCCGTTCCGCGCAATCCGGCCGATTTGGTCAGACGACCTCGTTCCCGCATATTAGAGGAATATTCCATTCTGAGAAACTACGTGATTCCGTTCCTTTCTTCCAACCGAACAGACGAACGGACGCTAGGTATAGAACAGACGGCTTGGGCGGGGAAAGGGGAACCGATGGGAAGTTAGTGCCCAACGGTCTGTCACGGGAGCCGAGGCGGCGGTGGTGCGCCATTACAGCGACGTGTGGCCGACGAGACGGACAGTTATTGCCCGCCGGTCCATGGTGGGCGCCGAGGCGGAAGGATAACAACGATACGGCTTCAGGTCGCTGACTAGGCGGGTCCACGCGCCGAGCGTTTTTTTTCCTGCCGAATTCGCTTTGTTCGGTGTTCCCAGGACCTTCCCGGCGCCCCGGAATCGGTTTGGCAAGTCCGGTCTAAAGTTGGTTCAAATCCGAACGAAACCGGATCCTGAAAACACGGTTGGACCAATTTTCGACGTCCGGATAAAACAAACGCCCTAGAAACGACCTGCTGAAAATCGTGGAGATGCTCGAAGGCCTTCCACAGCGTATACCAAATCGGTGCCCAAAATCATTTTTGAGGCACCGAGGACCGGTGCCCTCCGATGTGCAGGAGGTGCCCCAACTTTTTTTTTCAGGAATCGAAGCATCTAGGTGCTCTGATGTCCAAACACGGCAGCCGAATAAACTAGTAGCATATTGAGCTGGCTATTGCATGCTACGAAGAGAACGGGATGAGAAAAGGACACATGCGAAAGCAGATGTAGGTCCACAATTTGTTTAGGCATCGAGAGTTTTCCCATACGCTATGAGAACGGAACCCGGCTTCCTTTTTAGGGCATCGGTGGTTAGGTGGCAAACTTTTTAGGCTTTGGGCACTGTCCACGGTGTAGAGGGCCTAATAGGCCAGCCCAAAGATCCATATGAATACCAAGACTCTCGAACATGGCGCCGCCATTGACCATGCAAGCGTAGAGCACGGCCGTGCATAGTGGAATTACAACCATACCAATTTTTAAAACTTTAGCACAAAATACGCCTAATCCAAAAATATTGAGAATGGCCATACAATGGTTTATTACCAAATATGATCTTGGTCATCGCGCCTGACATCGATCTGCGTACGGACGACAAAGTGTCAGATCTATGCGTCGGTCGATCGGAGCATTAAGTATCCGAGGACAAGCAAATGTGTGACATCGATCTTGCATGAAATCCGAACCAACGACTGCAAGGTCAGCTAGCTCGCAAAGTCGCAATTGCAGGGTCGTGCTAAATATTTTACGAGCGGGCGGAGGGAATTTCCGGGCATTTGGGTTTTGGTCATCTGGTGCGTAGGCTTATTACGTATACAAGCTCGATCATGTCGTGGTAATCATAGAGCTTGATTTCGCCAAAGCCAACACAAAAGACAAGGTTGATTAATTAGTAGCTGCGTTTCTCTGTGTTATACTCCCTCTGTTTCAAATTACTCCGCCGGCGCGCTTATGTAGGTGAACTAGTACTTCCTCATTTTTCATTTAAAAAAATCCTCGAATTTTTGAAATAGATAGTATAAAATATGTACTACGTATACCAAAAATTTTAAGAATTTTTTGATGAAAAATGAGAGAATATTAGGCCACCTAGGTAAGCGTGCGCGCGGAGTAATTTGGAACAGAGGGAGTACTCCTTACAATTTGACCGCGGTGTCCTCTGGAGTTGGCTCTCTGTTTCCATTTTCTTTTTTTTCTTTAGTCTCCAGTCCTTGTCTACTTAATTCGCTATGCTAGAGCATGATCTGATCTGATGACCACGGGCCAGAATACCTGTTTGCGTGTACCTTCCTCTTCAATAAACAATAGCTGGATGGACAGGTGTAGAGAATGCAGGTAGTACCATAATACTACTACTACTATGAAGCACGGCAAGAGAAAAAAACCAAAGTACGGTTCGATTTTGCTCCATCCTTTTGGTTGAATGGTTGAAAGTACCTAGATAAACAAAGTCTTAGAGCATCTCCACTCGTTGGAACGAACCCTGGCTAAAAACCGGACCAATTTTCGGCCAGACGAATCGCGTTTTCGATCTGGGTACGCCTAGTTTTCCACTCGCGTACCCAAGCCGAGTACTCAAGTTCGGTTAAATTCAGTTAAACTCGGCGAAATATGAGCGAATATAGGCGGAATTTCATTGAAGTAGGCAAGGGGTACATAGTACGTCGGAATTCATAACTAGGAAAGGCCGCCGCCGTGGTCGACGCCGGACGCCGCAACTACAGGACGAGGCGGGGGTTGTTGCCGGCCTCGATGTGCGCTATGACTCTGGCGAGAGTCCGCCCTGGAACGCTCCACCAGCGACGGCGGTAAGCCACATTGTTACGCGGCGGCGGCAGCGAGCCCGGCGGTCCGTCGTGTCGGGCGAGTTCCTCGAGGCGCCTGTCGGCGAAAAACTGCCTCCAGAAGACAAGGTTGCCCTGATCCTCGGCGAGATCCGTGTCTTGCACGGCGGCGATAGCGGCCTGGATCTCTCCGGCCAGTTTTGGGTCTTCCATGGCGGCGATAGCGGCCTGGATCTCTCCGGCGAGGTCGTCTCCGTCCGGCACCGGTGGAACGGGTATACCGTCGGCGCTGATTTTCCAGCCTACGGGGAGAAGAGTGTCCGACGGCGCCGTATAGCACGCCTCGCGGAGCAGCCGGGCTTCCCAAGACGACGACGTGCGTCGGCCGGCCATGGCTTCTCGGCGAAGTTGAGGAGGAAGAAAGGTGCGACTGTCCAAAGTTCGCCGGAGTTGTGGTGGTGTGAGGGACTGTGAAGAGAGACGGCGAGATGTACGAGTTTTATAGGCCGGAAGAATGGTGGGAGGGGTGTAGCGACGAGGGCGGGAAAAGGAAAACGGCGGGAAGGATGGCGGCGAGTCGGCTTCTATCGCTGACAGGCTGGTCCACTCGTCGAATTCGCTTCGTCCGGCGTCCCCAGGGTGTACACGGGATTCTGGGTTCGGCCTGGATAGTCCGGACCAAAATTGACCCAAATCCGACCAAAAAGAGGTCACTGCTACGTGACTGGGCCGATTTTCGGCGTCCGGACGTAATATCGACGTCCAGATCGGCCTTCTTGGTAGCGAGTGGAGATGCTCTCGTCACACTTGTTTTGGATAATTATTGGGGAAGACTTCGGTGACCGCTAGTGATGCGGATCACAAGATCTGACTGGTGTGCGGTACTTGGCGCACGAGCCTTTCCTCCGAAGAAAAAAGTGGCAGGGACACAACCGTCATTATTTCAGAATGCATCCAAGGAAAGTACCCGTGTATTATAGATAGAAATCAGGAAGCAGCAAAAAGAAGCAGATATATATACTCTTTTGCCAGTGCAGTCGTAGTTGCGTTCTGTGCAAGACATTCAAGTTATTGAGATACGCAAGTAGCACGTCGCCCACAACTGCATTCCACTTCGTCCATTCCATTAAATCAACTCCCAAACGTAGTACGGGTTCGCCCGTGAGATGCACTATAGAATTTGAAATGATATTTGGCAGATAAGATCGACAACTCTTGGATAAACCCAACTCGATAGCCGGCACAATAAGAGCATCTCCAACAGGCGCACCAAAATTCGGCGCGCAATATGTCGCTGTAAACATTTATCACGCGCTGCGCTTGATTTTTCCCCGTCAGACGCTCTGTTATGCAGCGCGTGCTCGGGCGCTAAAAAAGTTCCTTCGCCGGGCGCTCCATTATGCAGCGCGCAGCGCGGCGCAAACAACATTTTGATCATATTTTGCGTACGAAATAGATCAAATAAAACAAGAAAAATTAACTGAAAATACGAAATATATTACAAACTTTGACCCTGCAACCACTTATTTTGAAACTACCCTAAACTACTCGGAATGCCAGTCGAAATCCGTCGAGCCCAGAGTCGACGACGATACCGGAGTGGATGTCCACTCGAAGGAGGAGGAGAGGACGATCGTCGATGGACCGGCGCCGTTTTTCTTTTCCTCCGCCTTCCTCGCGGCCTTCTCCTCCCTATCCTTCTTCCTCGCCGCCTTCTTCGCCCTCCGCTTCTCACGATCCGCCTTCTTCGCCGCCGCCTTCTCCTCTTCCTTCTTCTCGTAGAATGCCTCCATCGCGGCGACGTCCTCCAGGAACTGGCGCGCCCACTCGAGGCGGAGGCGCTCGTCGAGCTTCGCCTTGACGAGCCGCTGCTCGCGTGTGAAGGCCGGAGGCGGCGGCGTGAGCGCTTTCGCATGTTCCCGCGTCCACACGTCGTGGAAGTTTATCATCCCGCAGGAGTGATGGCGCTGCGTCAGGAAACCCCAAGAGCAAGGTATGATGCAGCACGACAGCAAGTCTTACCTCAGTAAGAAACCAAGGTTATCGAACCAGTAGGAGGAAGAAAACGTCTTAAAGGTGTTGCAAGCAACGTGGAAACCTGCACAACACAAACTCAAAACTTTGCCCTACTAACAGTGAGGTTGTCAATCTCACTGGTTGCTGTAACAAAGAATTAACTGTATGGTGTGGAAGGTGATGATGGTTTGCAGCAAGTAAATAGTAACAGTGGAAGATGTATCAATTGTAAAGATTGGACCGGGGTCCATAGTTTATTAGAGGTGTTCTCCTTAGATAAACAAACATGGCATGCTGGTTAAACAAATTACAATAGGGCAATTGACAGGACTGAGCAAGGCATAACAGTGCAATACTAGACATAAAGATCCTATGAGATTCGATTGGGCAATACAATAAGATACATAGACCCCGCCTTCCAACTGCATCTATGACTAGAATTCCACCTTTGAGTTATCATCCGAACCCCCTCCAGTATTAAGTTGCAAGCAAAGACAACTGTTTTAAGCAAAATGTGTAAGGTAAACAATCCACTTGTTCCATGAACAAGAGACCGTTGTTTTCTTCCTAGTGGCAACAACACATCTACAACCTTAGAGATTTCTATCACTTCCCTTGATTAAATAAAGGCATGAACCCACTATCGAGCATAAATACCCCCTCTTGGAGTCACTAGCAACTACTTGGCCAAGATAGCTACTAACAACGGAGAGCATGCAAGATCACAAATAATACAGACATGATAGAATCAATAAGACAAAACCATTAATCAATCTGACATAGTTATCTCAGTATCCCTTGGATCCCCACAAACACAACATGCATGATTACAAATAGATGAGATCTTGATCATGAATGGAGCTCACAAGATCTAGACATGAAAGCACAAGGAGGATATACAACCATCTAGCTACTACATGGACCCGTAGTCCAAGGTGGAACTACTCACGCTTCATACGGAGGCTGACATGATAAAGAAGAAGGCCTCCGGGATGATCTCCCCTCCGGCAGGATGCCGGGAAGAGCTTTAGATCCCTCCGATCTAGGGATGATGGTGGCGGCGGCTACAGATGGTTTCGTGGAATATTGATTGAGTGCTTAGGGTTTAGGCATCGGGGGATTCTTATAGGCGAAGAGGCGAGGCTGGGAGGCGGCCAGGGGGCCCACACCCTGCCCAGGCGCGACCCAGGGTGGGCCCGTGCCTAGGTGGATGCGGCCGCCCTGTGGCGTCCCGCCTTCTCTCCTCTGGACTGCGTGTTCTCCTCGATGAAATATTGACTTTGGCTTTTGTCTCGTCCAATTTCGAGAATATTTCCTTACTAGCTTTTCTAGAACCAAAAAGAGCAAAAAACAGTCAACTGACACTATGGCAACTTGTTAATAGGTTAGTATCAGAAAACATATGAAAAACACCTCGAGTGTGGACAAAGCAAAGCAAAGTAGATACTAAACAAGCATGAAACATGAAAAATTATAGATACGTTACGACGAGGGGCGGCCGAGGCGCCAGGCGGCCGCATCATAGGCGCGCGCTGTCTCGAATGTGCTGAGCCCGATGCGCTCGTCGCCGCTGTGGATCTCGGCGTAGAACGTGCCGCTCGACCGCGCGCGAACGCTGCGGTAGTCGGACGTCAAGCGGCGGCGGGGCGGCATCTCGACGGGAGGCGGAACGGCAGTGCGGAGCGAGGTGGGAGGCGAAGCAAAGCGGGGGCGACGAAGCGACACACGCCTTTTTGTGAAACTTCCGGATGGTTGGGTGCGCGCGCGGCAGTCAACGCGACAAGTTTGACGCGCAGGATGGCACAAAAGCGCTCCCGGGGCAAAAAAATTAGTGTCCATGGCTTTTTCTCGCGTGCATTGATTATTCCGCACGCGCCAAATCTGCGATTTATTTACCGGCGCCTTTTGCCACGAGTGTTGGAGATGCTAACTACTGGAAGCAAAGGAAAAGGCACCGATCGACCAACCCCGTACTAGTACATGGCGTGTTCGGCGCACAATGCTCTGTCCTCCGTACGTGATCTGCAGCCAAAAAGGGCTAAATTTGCAAGGAGTGCGAATTGTATCAAACTTTCCTCGAGAAAAGAGGGTCATGCGTGCTGGGGCTGCTATTCAGACCGTACGTGCTCTGAATTAGCGTGGACATAATTTCCACGCCTGTAAAGTGAAGGCTGAGATGTAATTTATATTTTGCCATCCTCTCTCTGTCGCGCTGCATCAGGAGGCCATACTTCACGGCCGGCCTGTTATGCCTAGCAGCCGCTCTTCTGTAGCTCAGGATTATCCATGTCTAAATCACAACGACTAGAACAGCTGCCTGGATGATAAGCTTCAGTTGCTGGCCCTAAACGGAGTGGCAATGCGTAAACACGATGTACGTACTACCCTAATATCGAGCTAACTATCTTGGTAAAAAAAGATGTCGTGACTGCCCGTGGTACTTGGCGCACGAGCCTTTCCTCCGAAGAAAAAAAATGGCAAGGACAAAACGGTCGTTATTTCAGAACATACCCATCAAAAGTACCCGTGTATCGTGTAATAATTTATGCGTAGGAATCAGGAAGCTGAAAAAGAAGCACGTACATATATAGTACTCTTTTGCCAGTATAGAAATATACTCCCTCCGTTTAGAAATATAAGATGTTTTAGGTTTGTAAAGAAGATGATCTAGATACCTTTTAGTGTCTAGATTCATTTGAACCTATACACTAAAAGGTGTCTAAATACATTTTTTTTACAAATCTAAAACATCTTATATTTCCAAACAGAGGGAGTACGTCGCAACAGCTGTGTTCCACTTCTTCGTCACCCTTAATAAATCAACTCCCAAACGTACGTAGTACGGGTTCGCCCTGATGCACTAGAGAATTTGAAATGATATTTGGCAGTTAAGGTCGACAACTTTTGGATAAACCCAGCACGATAATAAGGAACTTAGAATCAAAGAAATAGGCACCGGTCGACTCACCCCCCGTACTACATGGCGTGTTTGGCGCATAATGTTCTGTCCTCCGTAAGTGATCTGCAGCCAAAAAGGGCCAAATTTGCAAGGAGTGCGAATTGTGCCGAACTTTCCTCGAGAAAAGGGGGTCTTCATGTCGTGCTAGGGCTGCCATTATTCTTACGTACGTGGTCTGAATTAGCATGGACATAATTTCCACGTACGGCTGGAAAGTAAAGGGGCTGCGATCTGCGCTGATAATAAGATCTTGATTTACTAACTTGCTAACTGTGATTATGAGGAGGTAGATAAGCTAGCTAGCTCTACCGTAGAGTGGCTACGCCTGCCAACCGAAACCGACGAGACGCGGAGTCAAAGCCCATACGATCACGGCAAAGATCTCGGCCGATCGCCATGAAACCGGCCAGAGATCCACGCGAAAGCAAAAGCCAGAACGGCAAACCCTATCCGCCACTACCTTTCTTCCCTTTATTTCTGGAAACAAGACCCGCAACCGGTATCCACTACTACCGAACTGCAGAGTTCGTTTAGGCCTGTCACAATAGGGTGTCTCTTAGCTCGTTATCCTAGTTAGTGGTGTGTCTTAAGAGACAACTAGTACAATGGTTTGTATCTTAGTATATATATCTACATTTAATGACTTTGGGTACATGCATGCATGTGATTGGATTAACCATGTATTTTGCCTATGGTCCCGTGCAAAGCTTGTATCTAAGCTAAGATACAACAACACTTTCTCTCTTCATTAAGTATGGTGCCACATAAGCAATTTGCCTATGATATCGTGCTAAGAAACGTCCATTGACAAAGGCCTTAGCATCTATCCGGATCAGGCCGCAAATGGACCAGCTAGATCGTCAGGTACACCACAATAATGGCTGTCTGGCACAACATTATTACCCAGATAGACATGTACAGGCAGCAGCTCGGGTTTAGTCTTTGGCGATTTTTTTTAATAATACATTTTTTAATAAATTCAATCAGTAATGCATGAATTTAATTTGTTTTTTGATATTTAGCACATTATCGCTATGGGCTAAGCCGAGTACTCCATTTGGCGAGAGATGGACTGAATCAGTCCCATTCGGTGAGGAGCCGGCCGAGTGCATGTGATCATGGGCCCCATGCTTGCTGATTACATATTCGGTACCGGCTTGGCCGAATAAAAGTATATGAGTAGCACCATGCGTGTCAGCTTTGCAGTCGGTCTCGCGCAAGCCGTTTGTTTGATCTGACCCTGACCGATTAAAGCAGTCGGCTTGGTCCCGACCGATTGAAGCAATCAGCTTGGTTCTGATCGAGTGCATGCTGGTGGCCCGTCTGAATCAATCGGACCAAATGCATGGCCCAGGCCGGCAATGTTCTAGATATCGTAAATCTTAAATTTATGCAATACTTCTCGAATTAATTAAAAAATTACATTATTAAAAAAATCGTTAGTCTTTGTGGCACAGCCAACTCAAGCAGTAGGATGGGAAGAATCATTTAATCGACCACGGCACCACACTGATGCTGCACGCTAGCTAGCCGCCCGGATCATGTTCTTTTCGTGTGCGTCTAGCGCGCGGTAGAGTCTGGTGCGACATACGGACGGCTCCCTGAATGTTTCAGTAAGCGTGTAGACCAAGTATAGAAGAAGTGATCTGCTAATCTGCTACTACTATTCTCGAAAGGACAGCGTGGATTGCGCTAAAGACCTTATCCTGAAAGAAAGCTAGTACTCCCTCCGTTTAGAAATATCAGATGTTTTAGGTTTATGAAGAATACGTATGTAGACACCTTTTAGTGTCTAGATTCATTTGAACATGTACACTAAAAGGTGTCTAGATACATCTCGTTCACAAACTTAAAACATTTTATATTTCTAAACGGAGGGAGTAATACTGTATTAATTACTCTAATTCCTAGCTAACCCCATTGTTTACGAGATGTCTCTACTTTTTAATCAGCTGCGTGCAACACCACCTCGATCCATTGTCGAGATTTGGTCTGCATAAATACAACAACTTCACGTTTCGGACAAGCCAGCCCCTGGACCCACCGTCACGATGCTAAGGCCTAGTTCTTTTGAGGGCTTCTTCGAGAAGCCGCCCTCCCCCAGCTTCCTGGGGAAGTCGGTCTAAAAAAATTGTGAGGCTTCCAAAATAGTTAAGGCTAAACAAATTTGGAAGCCTCGCAATTTTTTTGAACCGGCTTCCCCCAGAAAGCTGGGGGTAGGGCAGCTTCTAGGAGAAGCCATCAAAAGAACTGGGCCTAAATACCTTTAAGCAGAGCTAGTACGGGATCAAGTTTCCTTGCTGCTCGCTCGATCGTTGCCTAATTCCATCACCAAATAAGCTGCACTAATAAACCCCACTGCTGTGGGGTCCTAGGAATGCCAAAATAATAAGTAGACTAGAGAAGGGACCGGAGGTATATTATTTATTTATCGTCAAAAAGGACTACTGCTCAATCTCCATGACAAGCATGCTTAAGTTTGATTATGTTATCCGGTGGTAGGATCTGCCCTTTCACGATCACACACTTTGCTTTCTGGTAAAGATCGACTATCTGGATGCCGATCTCTGCATGCATTTCCGCTCACCAACGTGGTTCTCTGCTTTGCTAGGTAGGTGTGTACTCCCTTCGTTTAAAAATATAAGATGTTTTAGGTTTAAAAGAAAATGTATTTAAACTTGTTTTATTGTGTACATTCACTTCAAATCTAAGTAAACATATTTAGTAAAAATTAGTATAGACACATTACTTCATAAGCTAAAACATCTTATTTTTGGAAACGGAGGGAGTACTAGGTAAGTCTACAGTTAACTCATCAGCTAAATGTCACTTTTCGTATACCTTTAGAAAATACCGAGGATGATTTACCTTCAAAGAATTGGCAAAATAATTGTTCTGAAACTATTACCTTTGGGAAATTAGGGTTAAGCAGGCCGAAGAACTACGCAGATCAGTAACCGTCAGAGCGTGCCAATAAAGGATTATTTGGAACTATAAATGACGACGTTTAGGATACGCTGCTAGAAATTATTATCGTGGAAGACGAGAAATTGACTTCGAATATACCCCTGGGAAATGCGACCAGGAAAATGTGGCTTGTTTCTTTAAGGAAATCACGTGCGTCGTCTAAATAAGGACGGTGGGAGTATATTAATATTGATGTATTTGGCTCATTTATTTGTCATCTAGTTCACCAATGGTGAACTCCGAGCTATGCAAATCCAACTGGCCATACCTACTTGAAAAGTTTCAAACAATTGGCCATACGATGTGCTATATCCCGAAATACCAACTCGCACCTTGGGTGGGCTCTTTTTTTTTCCACTACTCTTTTCTCGTCATCATGTTGAATCGACATGCGGAGGGGGCAATGCCATCATGCACACATACTGGAAAATACTCTGTTGCCCCGATGGCCATCGATAAATAATAGCACACAGTTCACCGGTCCTTCGCTTCTCGAGATCATGATGTCCATTGGACGATAGATAAACAAGTTGACAAACTCAGCACGTACGCGATAATTAACTGGATAAGGCACAGATTGCCGACCGGTGCACGGTGTTGACCTAGGCCAATAAAGTGTCAGATCTATGCTTCGGAGCAAGAGGATCCGAGGATAATACACACTACACACTCAGCTGAGAGATTTGCAGAGCAAGTTACATGATTTCACACTCAATACTGATGAAAATGATATATGGACTATCACTGCTATAATATCAGGGAGCTATGTACCTTGCAAATCATACCCCATGAATTTTCAGCATATACCAAATCACTTCCCTACTCAGTGGATATGGAAGAGCAAGTCTACTTCAAAACACAAATTTTTCGCATGGTTGATTCTACATGACAAAATTAATACTACAAGAGACATGGTGATCCGAAGGCATTGGAATGTGACCAATGATCATACTTGCGTACTGTGCCCATGTAAAAATTTGGAGGACTGGTCACACTTTTTTTAAATGCAAGATTAGTACCAGAATTTGTAATTACCTTCAGATCAATTGGAGCAATGGATCAGGTCCAGAGATGTTACAAAGAGTAAAAAAACTTTTCAAGGGGGGCTCCCTAGTGGAGATAATTATTCTAGCATGCCGGAACATATGGAAGCAAAGAAATAACAAGATTTTTAAGCAAACTAGCAAGGTGGCCCTCGCAAATGCGAGGGCATCATATTTAATCATTCAAAATATCATTTAATCTTTTGTATTAGAAAAATACTTCTTACTAAATGTGAAAGATTGGACTTTATTTTTATATGTCATTGGTCCAAATTATGTGTCTATACGATAACATTTTTATAGAAACTCTGCAACTACATTAGAAGGTACTACTACGATGCTATACATTTTGAAACTACACTTATCACATGTAATTGTATTCCGAAAACAAAAGTACAACCACCTATTATAAAGACCACAACAATGTGAAAGCGGCCCTGAATCTTTCATAGTAATGTTATTTCACAGAAGTGCATGCACACGACTTTCCAAGCTGCACTCACAGTGCTGTCTTCATAACATGGTACCTAAAAATCTTAGATTTACTTTAAACACCGGTAATTTCAACATAACCTAACTTTCCTAACCTTTGTATAGTTCGATTTATGCATCAAGAAAATACCCACTTTATCATTTTAATAACACTGAGAAAATAAAACAAAATGAAAATATTGAGTATACCATCAACTCCTTAGCTTTCTTATCAAGAATTGTAGTAGAGAACATTTCTTTTAAAGAGATGTGTTAGAACAGAAGTCCGGAAATAAGTGTCGCAGATTTGCCTAGACACGCTTGTATACACAAACTAAAATGCAAATCTATGACACTTATTTCCGAATGGAAGGAGTAATATTTTACAGATATACCTATCATAAATAAGAAGATATCAATTTCTATAAACCCATATATAATTCAAAATCTTTCATGCAAAAAAGTTTGTTATTATTTTCTTGTATATTATGCAAACATGAACAAATTATTATATAATGTTAGAAAATTAAGGAGTCACCATTGTAATGCGAAGAACTTACTGAACCAAGTGCGGACGACTATTTAGTGTACAGTGTGTATGGTCTAAATAAATTTCACTCACTCTTTTTACATGCATGTCGACAAATTCTTATACTTAAGAAGTGGGCCTAACTCATTTAGTTAGGGAAGTGGATGTACAACCTAGCCATCCAGGTTCCTAACGGGCACAGATTTAGGTTCTTATTGTTTCAAAAACAAAATCGATGTAGGGGCTTCTCCTACCACATTCCTTCGACACGTGCCCATCCGTCGACAGAGAACATGTAGTACTTGTAAAGTTGCAGTGGCACTGACGTGCCGGGAACATGTATGGAGAGCTGGAGATCGATCCGGCCCCTTGTCTCCCATCGTGCGCACAGAATGGTCGAAAGTACCAAGATAAACGAAGTCTCATCAGACTTGTTCTGGATAATTATTGGGGAGGAAGACTTTAGTGACCGCGGATCAGAAGAGCTGACCGGTGTGTGGTAGTATACTTGCGCACGAGCCTTTCCTCGGAAGAAAAAAGTGGCAGGGACAGAACGGTCATTATTTCCGAATGTATCCATGGAAAGTGCTCGTAGTTCATGAACAGCATACTCCTTTGCGGTACAGTGCCAGTTGCCTTCTGTGCAAGATATGCCAAGTTATTCAATACGCAAGTACGTTTTAGTTTTATGAATCGATCGTATCTAGACATCTTTTAGTGTATAGATTCGTAAAATTTTAGAGTAAAACATATACACTAAAAGACATCTAGATACATTCATTTTATAAATTTAAAACATCTTATATTTTTGCGCAACAACCAGGTTTATCTTCTTCCATTAAATCAAATTCCAATTGCAGTACATCTTTGCGGGCGTGTCACGCATTATCGAATTTGAAATCGTGTTTCAGAGATAAGGTCTTCCCAACTTGCTAACTTTTGAAAAAAAAAAACTTAACTTGATACAATCTTGTGATAATAAGAAATGAAAAGTAAACAAAACGGCACGGACCCGTACTGCATGGCGTGTTTTGGTCCACAATGTTCTTGTGTCATCCGTGATCAAGTTCGCGTGAAGTGCGAACCGTGCCAAAATTTCCTCGGGTTGAGGAGATCATGCACGCGTGCTAGCGTTGTGTTAGCGTCCACTTGGCTAACTCAGCACTCAGCCTATGTTTAGGACGTTCATGCGTTCACAGTCAAACAATAAGAAAAGAGCTCACTCCATCCCAAAAGCCCGGACTGAAGGGATGAAGGAATCTCTCCCTTATAAGCTGGGTGTGGCCTCCTTCCATAGGCAAGGTTAGACTAAACCAAGCAGCGTTCACCGGTCAACAGAGGGGTCCTCACATCCCATCCCCCTAAGAAGCCCCTCCGGAAGGCATGCCGATGCTGGCTCTGATATCAAATGTTAGCGTCCACTTGGCTAGCCCAGCACTCAGCCTACGTTCTGGACGCTCATAGGCTCACAACCCAACAATAAGAAGAGAGCCCACTCCATCCCAAAAGCCCGGACTGAAGGGAGGAAGAAATTTCTCCCTTATAAGCTGGGTGTGGCCTCCTCCCATAGACGAGGTGAGACTAAACCAAGCAGCCTCCACCGGCCAACAGAGGGGTCATCACATCCCATCCCCCTGAGAAGCCCCTCAGAAAGGCATGGCGATGCTGGCTCTGATACCAGATGTTAGCGTCCACTTGGCTAGCCCAGCACTCAGCCTACGTTCTGGACGCTCATGGGCTCATAGACCAACAATAAGAAGAGAGTCCACACCATCCCAAAAGCCCGGACTAAAGGAAGGAAGAAATCTCTCCCTTATAAGCTGGGTGTGGCCTCCTCCCATAGGCGAGGTGAGACTAAACCAAGCAGCCTCCACCGGTCAACAGAGGGGTCCTCACACGGTGCCACTGGAACGTAGGTAGGCGGCCTGAATTAGCATCGACATATTTTTCACGGCGGGAAAGTAAAGGGACCGGCGATCTGCTGATAAGATCACGACAAAGATTTCGACCGATCCGCCATGAAACTGGCCAGAGATCCGCGCGAAAGCAAAAGCAGCAACCAACACCTTATCCGCTACTATCATCGTGTTCTTCTTTTTAATGTTGGAGAAACGAGAACGCTAACCAGTTCCCACTACTACCGAACTTCAGAGTCTGGTGCATCATTATCCACATAGACAGGTACATGCAGCAGAGTTTGATGAGAAGCGTGGTGTTCACACTGTTCCTGTTGTTCGGGTTGATCCCCCGGCAGTGGACGGCTACGCTGTCGTTGAGGTTCCTCAAATTCAACAACGGGAATCCTTGAGTTCGAGCTCGGTGTTGCATAATTGGTATCTACAGCTTAGTACTCCCGTTTCTCATATGCACATGCCAGATAGACTGCCGGGAGATTCACCCGTAGGGCATTAACTGGTTTGCATCATTGAGGCCTTTGAAGACAGGCAGTTGTGGCACTTATCGATGGATGGACGATCACTGTTTGTTTAGTCTTTGGTGTCAGTGCCTCGTGGTATCTCTAACTATTTCTGGGTTGTGCCATCTTTGCTACTTGTTCCCTGCTCCATTTTCTAGAGCCAAGAAGTATTGTGCATGTTAATGTTAATATGTATTCCTGTTAAAAAAATGAATGCCACGTACGTGTCGATGAGATTAGCTAGGGGCCTAGGAACCACCGAAAGGCAGTAACCGAAAATATGCGAGCAAGAGATCTAAAAACTAAAAACCACTCATTGTGAAAGGCCTTAGAAATACCGAGGATGATTTACCTTTAAAGAATTGGTGGAATAATTATTCTAAAACAAATACATTTGGGAAATTAGGGTTAAGGCTGAAGAACTACGCAGTCAATTACCGTCAAAGCGTGCCAATGAAGGATTATTTGCGAACTATAAGTGCGGATGTTTAAGATACGCTGCTAGAAAATATTATCGTTGAAGTCAAAAAATCGACTTCGAATATACCACAAGGAAGAAAATGCAACAAAAAAATGTGGCTGATTTATTTATGGAAACCACGTGCTCGTTGCGTAAATCAGGACACAAGGAGTATATTGATGTATTTGGCACTTTACTTTGTTATCTAGTTCACCAATGATGAACTCCGACCTACACAAATCCAACTGGCCATGCCTACTTGAAAAGTTTCAGACAGTCGGCCATGCGATGAGCTATGAAGAAATATACCAACTCGAATTGGATTCTTTTTTTTTCACAAAGCGGCTGCTCTCTTTTCTCGTCATCATGCTGAATTGCCAATGCTATCATGCACACGTACCGGAAAATACTTTGTTGACCCGATAAATACCCATGTTAGAAATAATGAGCTAAATCATTATACTCGCGTGTGATTTCAAATTTTTAATAAATTTTAAAGCCCATGTATATAAAAGCCCATATATGATTTGACCCAATTTGGTGGCAGCTTACACGTGTGTCGCAAGGGCAGTGGGAGCTAAAGTTTACTCCCACATGTAAAGTTGAAGGAGAGTTGCACCACCTTATAAGGTGGAGCGTTGCACCACTTTGTAAGTGAGTGACAATAAAAGAGCTACACGCGTGCTCCTCCTTCAATAACGTCGCTCGCACGCCTCGTCACGTGCGGGTTGCGGAAATCTCGCCAAACCAAACTTTATTTTGCTGCTCAGAAAAATGTGTCCGGATCGTGGACTATCTGTAACCGATCCGAACGTGCGCGACGTGGGTTAGGTCCACTTTGTCTTGTACGGGATTTCCGAGCCATTTATATAAACGCCTGTGCGGCTTTTATAACACACGACACCGAACCAATCTAGGGTTTTGTCATCCTCTCTTCTTGCGTCGTCACCGTAGTCTACTCCATCCCGCTTGCCGGCGTGCACCGGCGACCGAAAGAGCAGGTCTCCGGAACCACTTGTCTTTGTGATCCTACATGGGAAAGGGCGAATAAGGTTTTTGGGAAGCGCTCTGCGCGACTGCTCAAGTTCGTCATTACGGCGCGTCTTCCCGGTCGTCAAGCCGGACCTACTGCACGTCGACTTTTTCGACGGGCTACTGCACCAAAGGTCACTACATCGACAGCCGATCAGTACGTACATCGTTGTTTTACTATGCTTGTTAGTGTGTATACTCCGCTACTGTTTATGTTGATCAATAATTCTAGTATGTTAGAGGTTCATGTGATTGTAGCCGTTGGTGTCATATTTTATATTTTAGAATTAATTATGGAAATTATGCTTAATAATCCAACACTTTCTCCGTTTAGAAATAAGTGACTTGGCTTTAACTAGATTCGAATGTATCTAAAAATGTTTTAGTGTTTAGGCTAGTCATAGTCGGAGTAACTTGAGTAGTAACATAGTCGTACATGTATTGCCAACTAAGCATTTAGATAACATGACATGCAATTAAATGATGAGAGAGAGGCTTGTGGTATCACACATTTCAAGATAAAATGAGTCTATATTGCAATAAATACGTCCTTTGCATGACACCACACATATGTTATTTTCCATTATGAAAGTACTCCCTCCGTCCGTAAATAAGTGTACATCTAGCTTTGCCTAAGTCAAACATAACCAAATTTGATCAACTTTATAAAGAAATATAAAAACATATATTACATCAAATTGACATATTATGAAACTAGATTTAAAAATAAATTTAATGGTAACAATTCATTGTCATAAATGTTGGTACGTTGTCCTAAAATGTTAGTCAAACTTTACTATGTTTAACTTAGAACAAGGCTAAAAATACACTTATTTGCGGATGAAGGGAGTACTAACTTATTTGCGGACGAAGGGAGTACATATGTTAGTACTCTAAGTTACTCCCCATTATGACCAGTCTTAGATACTGTGTACTCATTATGTTAGTACTTTAAGTTACTCCCCATCATAACCCAGCACGTAGTATGCGATAATTAACTGGATAAGGCTGGTTATATGGGTAACTTAGAATAGTACCATGTGTATATTTCTAGTCTAAGTTACTATTTTTATAGTAGAAAGTAACATATGTATGGTGTCAAATGCTTATTTATTGTAATGTAGACTTATTTTGTCTTGAAATGTGTGATGTTATGGTAACATAGTAAACCTCCCTTTCATCATTTAATTGTATGTCATGGCATTTAAATGCTTAGTTGGCAATACATATAGGACTATATTACTATTCAAGTTACTTCCACTATAACTCGCCTAATGAACAAATTACCCACCGGTGACTGGTCAATGGTGTTGACCTAGGCCAATCAAGTGTGAGTGATCGGAGCAAGAGGATCCGATGACAATACAGACACTCGGACGGGCACAGGTGTGACATCGATCTTCCACGAAATGCAAACCAACGACTACGCGTCAGGCCAGCTCGCGGTGCAAGGTCGTGCAGAATATTTTACCAGCCGCGTGCCAGGAGTAATTTCCCGTGTTTTTGGTCATCCGGTGCGTACATACAAGCTCTCTGTAATGCCGTGGTAATTAGGGCTTCATTTCGCTAAAGCCAACACAAAAGACAAGACAAGGTTGATCAATTAGCAGCGTTTTTTTATTGGTTTACAATTCGATGGCAGTGTCCTCTAGAATTCCCTCTCTGTTTTCTTCCTTTTTTTTTGTCTCCGGTCCTTGTCTACTTAATTCCCTATACAAGCGATGAGGTTCGCGTGACCACGAGCTAGAGTACCTGCTTTGCGTGTGGCCTCCTCTTCAGTAAACCGTAGCTAGATGGACAAGTGTAGAGGATGCCGCCATTATATTGTGCACGGGAAAAAAACATGCGTACAGTTCTCCATCGTTCCTCCTGGATTTGACACGTGCCCATCCGTTGACAGAGAACATGTACTCTCTCCGTTTCGAATTATAAGATGTTTTAGCTTTATAAAAATAATGTATCTACTGTTATTATAAACGGATTTGTTAGTTCTCATATGGCTAAGAACTTCTTAGATCCCAGTCACCTTTCTCGTCATTGGATTTACCTCGCGATTCGTGCAACGTGAAACTTCTACTCCCTCCGATCCATATTACTTGTTGTTAAAATGGATGTATCTAGCACTAAAATATGTCTAGATACATCAATTTTAGTGACAAGTAATATGGATCGGAGGGAGTACATCAATTGCAACTAGGTTGTAACTGAGATTTTAATAAGTTGTAACTAGGTTACAAATACGATTTAATACAAATTATATAAATTACAACTAGATTGCAACTGAGAATTAGGATAAATATTAAGATGATATCAGCGACTTAGACATAAAAAATTCTCGGGCGCCTAAGATCTAGACACTTCCTATTATATAAAATAGAGGGATTACTTGTATAGTTGCAGTGGCAGTGTCGTGTCGCGAACATGTATGGCGAGCTGGAGATCGATCCGGACCTTGTCTCCCATCGTGCGCGCAGAATGGTCGAAAGTGCATAAAACGAGGAGGTAGCTAGGACAGTAGAGTAGCTGCCTTCCAACCGAAACCCATACGATCACGGCAAACATCTCGACGGATCGCCATGAAACCGGAGATCCGCACGAAAGCAAAAGCGGCAACCATCAAACCGTATCCGCTAGACCGCTACTATATCATATTATCATCCCGTTCTTCTTTTTGATTTTGGAAACAAGACCGCTAACCGGTACCCACTACTACCGAACTGCATATATATCCCGATCTGGCAAGTCGACCAGCTCGATCGTCAGGTACACCACAATAGCTGTCTGACTGATGCATCATTATCTGAGTTGATAGCATAAAACTGCCATTTTGTATGTCAAATTTCCCATTTCAGTAGCTCTCGAAATCGCAAAACAGTACCACATTTGACTCTGATTGTAGCAATGTGCGCTGATCTGTCGTTGATAGCGAATCAATCCCGCTTAACACCCACGGGCCCACCTGTCAGGGCCACGTGGCCCGCTATAGACGCCGCCCCGACACGCCCGTCTAACGGCCGTTAACCGGCGCCGCTTCGGACAAGCTAGGTTAGTTACTCCACTCCGCTCGCGCCTGTCTGTGTCTCTCCCCCCTCACTGGCTATGGCGGCGGCGAGCTTCACGGCGGCGACGAGTTTGACGGTGTAGGAGATTTTGAGGGGGGGATCACATGGTGGTGGTGCGGAGCACTTTCTCTCCCCCAATGTCTCGCTGCTGCATCTCTCTGTCTCTGCTGTCGCGCTGGCCAAGGCGGTGCTGGCCTCGCCGGCAAAGAGCAGCCACCGGTGGGCTACGTCCTTCGGCGGCGGACTCGAGTAAGTGCATCCCCTCTCTCTCCGACAACATCCATTTTTCCCTTATTTTCTTAGAGATGATAGGAGTACTCAGATGGTAGTGTCAGATTTGCAATGTAGCATGGATTCAGTAAAGGTTAGTGAAATCTAGCAGTAAAGAAGGTTGATTGCTGTAATTATGTACTAAATGTTAGATCCTGCTTCTGTATCCTGATTTAGAAGTAAAGGTTACTGTAATGTTGTAATTTAGTAAAGGTTATGATGCTTACTATAGATGATGCTTACTGTAATGTTGTAATTTAGTAAAGGTTATGTTGTATCTAATGCAGTAAAGGATGATGCTTACTGTAATATTGTATCCATTGTATTTAATGGATTGTTTAAATTTCATATGTTCTGCCATTGCTTTAATTGACTGTAGTGTTGTTCTTTATTTCACTTATGCAGTTTAGATGATGACATATGGGAGATAAGGTTCCATTTCCCAGGGCTAGACAATTTAGAGAGAACATTGGGCCAATCAGACATAACAGTGCTAAATTTGTTAGCACTTGTAGAAGGGCATGGATATGGAACCAACAATAAGTTGTATTATGTTGAAGAAAAAGGTAAAGAAAAGAGTGGAATGGAGACAATTGACAATATGGGAAAGGTGTACAAGATGTTGAAGAAATTTGAGGATGACAAGTTGCTCAACATCACTGTATTGGATTCCATTGCCCCATGGCATGTTAAGTTGAATATTGATGGCACAGAAGCTCAGCCTTTGAATGATGATGTTGTGTTTTCAGTTGACAAAGAAGATGTGACTTATTTGTCAGATTATCAGTCAGATGACCAAGAAGAAGAACAAGAACAAGAAATAATCCATGTTGATGATGATTATTTTTACCAAGTAGCTATTGATGTTACAGAAGCCTTATATTTTGGCACACAACAAAGCTCCAATCTACAGAAGGGAAAGGCAGTTGATGTTGAATGCATAAATAAAGATGAAGAAGAGGACTGGTTCTAGTACAACACATGTGAATTTAATCCTGAAGAGCACAATAAAGGGATTGAAGCTGAGCTGGCCCTAATTAGAAAATTGAGGGCGGAGAGGAAACAGAGAGAAAAGGATGATGCTGAGCAAAATATTCCAGTGGGAGCTGAGGTTGACCTTGTTAGGAAATTAAAGGAGCATCAACAACATAGAGCAGTGGAGGATAATGAGGAGGCAGAAATGTTGGAGCTTCTCAATGAACAGAAGAGGCAGAGAGAAGACCCTCTTATTCACTGTGAAGGAGACACTGATGTTGAGGAGTTATTCCAGGATGAAGAAGGAGATAAGGAATCAGATTCTGAAGAATTATCTGAACCAGACATATTTGCAAAGAAGCCAGCAAAGAGGCTAGGTCCTACTACCAGGGCTCATCATGAGGCTGGTTTTGAAGAACCTTACTATTTTATCCCAAGTGATGATGAGATATGGAGCCATGATGAGTTGTGCTCTGATGATGATGACGGATTTGTGACAAAGTTTGCTACTAGTTGTGAAAGGAAGAGGAAATTGAAGAAACCAGCAACAAGGATATGGTATGATCCAAACAGAGCTAACCCCCATGAGCAATTTTGTCTCAAACTATGCTTCAACACTATCTATGATTTTATAATTGCTCTTAGGACCTACCATATTGCACAACTGAGAAATTTTTACTATCACAGAAATAGTAGTGAAAGGATCATTGTTGATTGTACTCAGAGAGGACCCCCTCAGAACTGTCCTTTCTTTCTATCTGCTTCCAAGATTGCACATGAGAAGACCTTCACAATTAGGAAATTTAGAGCCTTGCATACATGTATACCTAGTGGAGAGAACACCAAGGTCACTATTAATTGGGTAGCTCAACAATCTGAGCAGGCTATGAGAGTTGATCCTAACACATGTGTGGATACTCTCATGGACAATGCTAGGCAGAAATATGGTGTACAAATTCCAAAAAGCAAAGCTTATAGGGCTAGGACTAAAGCATTCAAGGCTGTGATTGGTGATCAAAAGAGGCAGTACACACGTCTTAGGGATTATCTGCAGGCTGTGCTCGATACAAATCCAGGAAGCAGGTGTGTGGTGACTACTAAACAACTTGTTGAGCATCCTAGCCCAAATCCTAGATTTCATGGGCTGTTTACTTGCCTAAATGCTTCAAAGGAGGGATTTTTAAATGGATGCAGGCCTTTTATAGGTAACCTAACTGCTAATTCTTTGTTTGAATTCATGGATGTTTCATGATACTTTCCTTTTGGCTAATGTTTTCTTTGCTATGCAATCTAGGTTTGGATGGATGTTTCATAAATCTCACCACTGGACAACAAATTCTTGCAGCTACTAGAAGGGATGGCAATAACAATATTTTTCCTATTGCCTTTGGTGTAGTTGATAGAGAAGATACAGCTAGCTGGATGTGGTTTTTAACCCAGCTAAAGTATTGCTTAGGAGAGGCTTCTAGGTTTGGTACCTATACCATCATCTCTGATAGGCAGAAGGTACTAAACCCACCTTGAACATTTTTCCACTACATTTCTTATTCTAGTATTGCATTTCCATGAACTGTGATAGGTAGAAGGGACTAAACCCAGCTACAAATAATTGTGTAGGGACTGCTCAAAGCAATATCCACATTATTCCCAAACTCACCACAAAGATATTGTCTTAGGCATATATATGCAAATTTCCAGACAGCTGGCTCAAGAGGAGAATCACTTAAGAAACACATGTTTGCAGCTTCATATTCATACACTAGAGCAGGTTTTGGCCTTGCAATGCAAGCTCTAAATTTGTGAAGAAGCTTACAATTGGCTAGTTCAAATCCCACCTCAAACTTGGGCTAGGCATTTGTTTGACACAACATGCAAGACAGACCTAGTAGTGAACAACCTTAGTGAGGTTTTTAATAAGATGATCTTGAATGTTAGAAACAAGCCAAATAGAACAATGCTTGAAGGGATAAGAGTCAAATTGATGGTGAGGTATAGTGGGATCAGGAAAAAGATGCACAGAACCTACTGGGAAATCACACCTACTTATTCTGAATTGCTGGCAGAGTCCAAGAAGTTTTCTAGGGATTGCATTGCTAAGAACTGTGAGATTGGTTTATCGCAAGTCACATCTGGGGCTAGAATCCTAGCAGTGGACCTGAGGGCAAAAACATGCTCATGTAGGAAGTGGGATGTCACAGGTATTCCCTACAATCATGCAGTGGCTGCAATCATGAAAATTAAGCAAATTCATGAGGACTATGTCAATGATTTCTTCAAAAAAATCAACTTACCAGCTGCCTACCAGCACACAATTTACCCTGTACCTGGCCTTAGTGACTGGACAAAGACAGACACTCCAGATATTGATCCTCCAGTCTTTAGAGACAAACTTGGAAGAAAGCAAACAGTAAGGAGAAAAGGAGCATTTGAGGTGCCAGCACCTAGGGATACTTCTAGAATGGGGACAATAACTTGCAGCAATTGCAAGCTCATAGGCCATAGGTACACCAGCTGCAATGTCCCATTGAAACCTCACCTAGTAGTGAGGAAACAAATCAACATGGTAATGTGCACCTACATCTAGTTTACTAATTCCTCACCTTGTTTGCTTTCACAAAGTTAATTAACTCTTGACTTTGTTTATTGTTTGCAGTCACAGTGTGCATCTACATATGGTAGTACAGCAGCAGGACCTCGAAGGCAGCCTGCTACAACTCCAGCAAGAACTGCATCAGCCCCTCCAATTGCACCACAGAGATCTACAGCCCCAAGACCCTTCCTTGCACCTAGGAGTGCTGCTGAAGGTGGTTCCAGTTCTGCACCAACAAGGCTTGGCAAAAGGCCAACTAAACTCACAGCAAGGATGGCATGATACCTTAATGCTGGGAAGCATTCAAGCTACAAGAAGAAAAATCTGATTCTGTCAAGGATGCTTGAAATGTGTATGAATCTGTGTGTTGTAAGACTATGTGTTGATGTCATGAGAAGAGCTTGTTTAAAACTATGTTTAAGACTGATTATGTGTAAGACTATGTGTTGATGTCCTGGAAAGAGCTTGTTTAGAACTATGTATGATATTTGTTGGTTAAGACTATCTTTCAATTTGATGGTGAAGCTGTGTTTGTTGTTGAAATGTGGGCAATAGTGTTGTTTTATGGATGGCAATAGTGTTGTTTTATGGATGTATTTTAGAATGTTATATTAAAGGTTACTTTAAAATGTTGATTCTAGTTAAAGGTGTTGTAATTATGCCCTAGAGGCAATAATAAAGATGTTATTATTATAATTCTTGTTCATGATAAAGTTTATATTCCATGCTAAAATTGTATTAAGCGGAAACTTTAATACTTGTGTGGTTTATGAACAACACCGTGTCCCTAGTACGCCTCTATGGACTAGCTCATTGATTAATGATGGTTAAGGTTTCCTAACCATAGACATGAGTTGTCAATTAATAATGAGATCATGTCATTGGGAGAATGATATGATGGACAGACCCAAATCAAGCAGAGCAATTAGATCGTGTCAGCGTGTTCATCTTTGTGACGCTTTTTCTTATGTCAAATATTGTATTCCTTAGACCATGAGATAATGCAGCTCCCTGGTATCGGAAGAAAGCTTTGAGGTCATCAAACGTCATCCTATGAGAGGGTGATCATAAAGGTGTCTCTCAGGTGATCGGCAAGTACTTGTTGGGTTGTATGTATCGAGATGGGATTTGTCCCTCCCAAGTCGGAGAGATATACTTCGGGCCCACTCGGTAATCGATATCAACACCGCTTGCAAGCAAGTGGTTAAGGAGTTAATCACAAAGTGATATCGGATTACGGAACGAGTAAAGTACTTGCTGTGAACGAGATTGAACTAGGTGTGCCGATGCCAACGATCGAATCTCGGGCAAGTAAAATATCGCGTGACGAAGGGAATATATATATGGGATTAATTGAATCCTGGCATTGTGGTTCATCCGATATGATCATCGATGAATATGTGGGAGTCAATATGGGTTTCTAGATCCTGCTGTTGATTATTGATAGAAGATCATGTCTGCATATTCTCGAACACGTAGGGTCACACACTTAACGTGTCTCGACGCTAGGATAGAATGGATAATTGGTTTATGAGTTTTTGTTTGGAGTCTCGGATGAGATCCAGGACATCACAAGAGGTTCCGGAATGGTCCGGAGAATAAGATTCATATAAGGGAAAGTAGTTTTTGGATTTCGGAATTGTTTCGGAATGTTCGGTATTATACCGGAAGGTTTTAGAAGCTTCCGAAGTGGGACCAACGTGGCCCCACTTGCCGGGAGGGGGCGTGGGCCTACGAGGGAGTGCCCTGGCCGCATTGGGCCAGGGGCACAAGGCCCCATAGGCCCAGCCGGCCAAGCCCTAGGGGAAACCTTAGGGAGAGCTTCTAGAAAGGGGGGGAAACTTGCCTCCCACTCCACCCCATGTGGCCGCCGGCCCTAGGGTTTGGAGGAGGGGCAAGGGTAGCCGGCCAGCCCTCTATATAAAGAGGGCAGGGGCGCACCCTCCCCCTACACCTCCTCAAACCCTAGCTGACATGGATATGCCCTACGGGTACCCGATGTTAGCATACTTGGTCCAGCCCGACGGAAGGCCCACTCGACGACCTGCCAGGGTCCAGGACGCCCAAGACGTTTCGGCTGCACGAAGCACATATGGACACGGACTCCAAAGCGCACAAGACAAGGATACCTCAAGACTAGAGTTTGAATACAACTTGTAACCTACTCGTATTGGCACCCGAGACCTAGCCTCCCCATATATAAAGGCTAGGAGGGTCCAACGAGGAGGGCACGACTACGTACACGACCTACACACGCCATAACCCACCGATAGACTAGACCACAACAGATCTACAGATCAACAACTCGACTCATACTTTCGCACACGCATCCACGCCAGATCGAATCTGCGCACCCTGTAACCTTCGGTTCCGCCGTAATCAAAGAGCAGACAAGCAGGAGTAGGGTTTTCCCTCCGGGGGCCTGAACCTGGGTAAATCTCGTGTCCCCTGGTTGCTTGTCTGTTAACCGTGCCACGATCTCCAGCATCCCCATCTTCTCCAAAACCCAAGTCCATAACAATGGGCATTGACGAGATTAAACCTCGCCAATTGGCGCCGTTCGTGGGAAATCGACCGCAGCGACCCGATACGATCCTCGGCGACCACGACTCGGGGGCTCCCTCGACATCGGCGACCCGATGCGGCTTTCGGTTGCGATGACCCGATACATCCTTCGGATTCCAGCAATCTTCGGATACGGAGCTCGCTACCACCATCAACTTCAGAAACCCGTTGCTGCTATGACTACGGTTCGCCGCGTCGACTACGTCCGCCGCGTGACCCGCTACCGCGTCGACTCCGTCCACGACAACTACCAATAAAGCTAAGTTTCCCTCTACTCAGAGCTGATTTCCTTTTTTAACTCGCACTCAAAACACTCGGGGGCTGCGCCCTCTTCGAGTAACCTAATGTGCCATCGGCTCCACGCACTCGAGCACCTCGAACGCGACAGCCCGAGTAGCTGATTCTGCCTGATCGTCGAATCCTTGAACTCCGAGTGCCTCGGCAAGGTACTGAAACTAAGGGTAATCAGGCTAACGAAAAGGCCTAGCATACAGTGCAAAAGTGTCGACTCGATCGGCACCAGAATCTTAATATACAAGCTGACAGGAAAATATTTTTTACAAGATACAAGTACTTCACAATTCTTTATGTTTTCTGCAGCTTACAAGGACATCGACCGCGTCGAGCTAGTCTATTAGGTCCTCCAACAGGAGTCGACAAAAGAGCTGGCTACGCCATACAATCAAGACCCGAGTCGAGTCCCTCCTTGGATGGTTGCATCGCTTGATGCTACGAAGACACGACATTGGTCGCTCACCCGACAGAAGCAACGGTATTGACTTCATCCGCAACGTCGAGTCCTTCTGGCTAAACGCCGCACGACTCCACCACGTCAACTCCGACTGCATCATCGATTCTTGGCTCCTTATGCATGAGATGCTGACTCGATGCACTTCCGGGTCAGTGGTTTCTCTTCACATGAGTCTCCACTCGAGTCTGCGACTCGACTAGACACTCGGGGGCTACTCCTATCAGGAGCGCTGGTCGCGCACCCGATGTACTTCCGGGTCAGCGGTACGCCCGCGAGATTGTCCACTGCGTCTACAAGATACAAGACTCGAGTCTCTGCCCGAGTCCACGACTCCGCCAGATACTCGGAGGGTACTCCAAACTAGAGCAATGGTCGCGCACACACAAGATCTTCTAGTCCTACGCCGAGTCTACGACTCCACTACGGACTCGGGAGCTACTCCCATAGGGAGGATTGATTCAAGCATCCGAAAAAAATTGTGTCCTACGGACCTGAAGCAAACAACGGTTGAATTAAAGTTTCTGCTCGAGTCTACGACTCGAACATACACTCGGGGGCTACTCCCATAGGGAGCGCTGGTCGCGCACCCTATAGTCCATTGTGTTGACTACGTCCATGATGTCGATTCCTTTACAACATCCGAACAAATTCAGCTGACCCGATGAACTCCCGGGTGAAGTGCTTCGCACTCGACACAACTTTCGACTCTGACATCCAAATACAAGGTTCAAGACAACTAAGTCTCCACCCGAATCTACGTTTCGGATGGAGACTCGGGGGCTACTGACATGGATATGCCCTACGGGTACCCGATGTTAGCATACTTGGTCCAGCCCGACGGAAGGCCCACTCGACGACCTGCCAGGGTCCAGGACGCCCAAGACGTTTCGGCTGCACGAAGCACATATGGACACGGACTCCAAAGCGCACAAGACAAGGATACCTCAAGACTAGAGTTTGAATACAACTTGTAACCTACTCGTATTGGCACCCGAGACATAGCCTCCCCATATATAAAGGCTAGGAGGGTCCAACGAGGAGGGCACGACTACGTACACGACCTACACACGCCATAACCCACCGATAGACTAGACCACAACAGATCTACAGATCAACAACTCGACTCATACTTTCGCACACGCATCCACGCCAGATCGAATCTGCGCACCCTGTAACCTTCGGTTCCGCCGTAATCAAAGAGCAGACAAGCAGGAGTAGGGTTTTCCCTCCGGGGGCCTGAACCTGGGTAAATCTCGTGTCCCCTGGTTGCTTGTCTGTTAACCGTGCCACGATCTCCAGCATCCCCATCTTCTCCAAAACCCAAGTCCATAACAATGGGCATTGACGAGATTAAACCTCGTCACTAGCCGCCTAGTTGCTGCCCTCCTCTCTCTCTCTCTCCCGACTGCGCGTAGGTGAAGCCCTGCCGCAGAAACTCTCCACCTTTGCACCACGCCGTCGTGTTGTAGATCCAATCTATCTCTCCACCCCACTTGCTGGATCTAGGAAGGAGGAGACGTCGAGGTGCCGTACGTGTGCATCTCTCGGAGGCGTCGCCATTTGCGGTGTTGGATCGGATCGGATCGCGAGGAGGAGAAGGCTAGTACGACTACATCAACCACGTTCCGTTGAACGTTCCGCTGTGCGATTTCTTCAAGGGTATGAAGATCTCATCTATCCCCCCTCGTTGTTTGCATCTCCTAGATTAGATCTTGGCTTCCCCGTTCGCATTCGTAGAAAATTTTGATTTACTATGCTGCGAAACCCTTCAGTGGTATCAGAGCTAGATCTATGCGTAGATGTGTTTCACGAGTAGAACGCAACATGCTTGTTGCGGGCGTTTATGTTTTATGTTGCAAGCCTCTTGTTGTGTACTTCTTATGACGCGGGATAGTGAGATCGAAGCGGTCCAGGCCAACTTTACGCGACCTCGTTCGCGAGACCGGCTCCGCACTTGACGTGTGGCTTGTTCCACACATGCGGCTGGTGGATGCCAGTTTCTCTCACTATAGTAGTCATGGGATTTACACCGGATGTTAGCAACCATATTATCACCGTTGTGGCTTTCCGTAGGTAAGAATAGTTCTTAGCTTGTTACTCCCATAAGCCACGTAAAACATGCAACAACAAAGTAGAGGCGTCTAACTTGTTTTTGCAGGGAGTGTTTCTGTGATATGGTATGGCCCAAGATGTGATGTGTATGTTGTATGGAATGATCATGTTTTGTAATATTTCACGACTTGCATGTCGATGAGTACACAACCGGTAGGATCCATATGGTTGTCTTTATAATTGTGTATGACCTGTGTGTCAACTTCTTATACGCCATGTAATAGCTTTACTTTATCGCTAAGTAGTTAGCAATAGTTGTAGTTGCTATTCGTGGTGGAGGCAATCATGATGGAGTGATGGAGATCATGCTGGTGCGCACAAGATGGAGATCATTGCGCGGGGATTGGCTATACCATGTCACATAAAATTATATGCATGTGATGTTTATCCTTTTATGTATCTTATTATGCTTAGATCGCGGCGGTAGCATTATAAGATGATTCCTCACTTAAAGATCAAGATAAAACTGTGTTCTCCCCATGTATGCACCGTTGCTAAAGTTTGTCGTGTTCAAGCATCACGTGATGATCGGGTGCTATAAACTCTACGTTCACATACAACGGGTGCAAGCCAGTTTTGCACACGCGGAAATACTTGGGTTTGACTTGACGAGCCTAGCATGTACAGACATGGCCTCGAAACACACGAAACGAAAGGTTAAGCATGAGTCATATGAATGATATGATCGACACTTTGTTGTCCACCATTGAAACCACATCTCTTCTCGTGAAGATCGGATTAGGTGTGGTGAATTTGGATCATGTTCACTAAACAACTTGAGGGATGTTGAATTTAGTCGGAGTTCATCTAGTAATTTGATTAAGTTGAACTAGTTATCATGAACATAGTCTAAATTGTACTTGCAAATTTTGTAGATCAAATGGCTAAGTCCAACTTGAACTTCAACGTTTTTGTTGAGAATGAAAAGCTTAAGAACAATGGGTCTAACTTCACCAACTGGTTCCGCAATCTGAGAATCATTCTCACTGACGGACAAAAGGACTATGTCCTTGAGAAAGTGCTAGGTGACGCCCCTGCTGTAGATGCGCCGGCTGATGAAAAAGCTGTTTATCAGTCGTGCAAAGATGATTATGGAGTGATTAAGAGCACCATGTTGTTTGCTATGGAATCGGACCTTCAAAATCGTTTTGAGGAGTTCGCCAGGCCTTTGAGATTCTTGAGGAACTGAAAACCATGTTTCAGACTCAGGCCCGTTTTGAGAGATATGAGATCTCTGAGAAATTCTTCAACTGCAAGATGGAGGAAGGGAGTTCCGTTAGTGAGCACGCCATTAAGATGTCGGGCTACACTCAACGCCTTGAGCAACTGGACTACAAGATTCTAGAGGAGCTCAAGATTGATAGAGTTCTGCAATCACTCCCTCCTAGCTACAAAGGTTTTGTAGTTACTCATAATCAGATTGGTTCCACTGATATGATCACTGAGCTCTTCGCTAAGCTAAAAGCTGCGGAGGTGGACATCAAGAAAGATAATCATGTGTTGATGGTCAACAAGCCCCCAACTTTAAGAAAGGTAAGAGTGCAAAGAAGTCCTTCAAGAAAGGCAGCGGCAAGCGCGTTGCCCCTGCTGAGAAGAAGCTCAAGTCTGGACCTAACCCGGACACTGAGTGCTTCTATTGCAAGGACAAGGGTCCCTAGAAGCGCAACTGTCCGAAGTACTTAGCGGACAAGAAGGATGGCACCATCAAAGGTATATTTGATATACATGTTATTGATGTTTACCTTACTAGCGCTCGTTGTAGTGCCTGGGTATTTGATACTGGTTCAGTTGCTAATATTTGTAACTCGAAACAGGAGCTACGGAATAGACGGCGGCTAGCGAGGGATGAGGTGACGATGCGCGTTGGCAACGGATCAAGATTTGATGTGATGGCCGTCGGCACGCTCTCCTTAGTTTTACCTTCGGGATTAGTTTTAAACCTTAATAAATGTTATTATGTGCCTGCGTTGAGCATGAACCTCATATCTGGATCGTGTTTATTGCAAGACGGTTATTCATTTAAATCGGAGAATAATGGTTGTTCTATTTATATGAGTAACATCTTTTATGGTCATGCACCTGTTATGAATGGTTTATTTCTTCTGAATCTCGAAAGCAATGAAACACACATCCATAACATTGAGGTTAAGAGATGCAAGGTAGATAGTGATAATACGACTTATTTGTGGCACTGCCGTCTAGGTCATATTGGTGTAGAACGCATGAAGAAACTCTATTCTGATGGACTTTTGGAGTCTCTTGATTTTGAATCATTTGACACGTGCGAGCCGTGCCTCATGAGCAAGCAACGGAATATCGCTATTTTCTCACTTTTACTGATGAATTAAGTAGATATGGGTATATCTATTTAATGAAACATAAATCTGAAACATTTGAAAAGTTCAAAGAATTTCAGAACGAAGTGGAAAACCATCGTAAGAGGAAAATTAAATTTCTACGATCCGATCGTGGAGGTGAGTATTTGAGTTATGATTTTCTCACGCATCTTAAAGCAAGCGGAATCGTTTCGCAACTCACGCCACCCGGAACACCACAACGCAATGGTGTGTCTAAACGCCGGAATCGAACTCTATTAGATATGGTGCGATCAATGATGTCTCTTACAGATTTGTCGTTATCATTTTGGGGTTATGCATTAGAAACCAATGCATTCACTTTAAATAGGGCACCATCTAAATCCGTTGAGACGACACCGTATGAACTGTGGTTTGGTGCTAAACCTAAGTTGTCGTTTCTTAAAGTTTGGGGATGCGAGGCTTACGTCAAGAAGTTGATGCCGGACAAGATCAAACCCAAAGCGGAGAAATGCGTCTTCATAGGATACCCTAAGGAAACGATTGGGTATACCTTCTACCACAGATCCGAAGGCAAAGTGTTTGTCGCAAAGAACGAATCCTTTCTTGAGAAGGAGTTTCTCTCGAAAGAAGTGAGTGGGAGGAAAGTAGAGCTAGACGAGGTTATTGAACCTTCTCTTGAGTTGGAGAGTAGCGCAGCACCTGAAATTGTTCCAGTGCCATCTGCATGAACAATAGAGGAAGCTAATGACGAGGATCATGAAGCTTCGGACGATGCTACTACTGAACGTCGCAGGTCGACAAGGTCACGTGACCCTCCTGAGTGGTACGGTAACCCTGTCTTAACTGTCTTGTTGGTAGACAACAGTGAACCTGCGAACTATGAGGAAGCAATGATGAGCCCAGATTCTGAGAAATGGCTAGAGGCCATGAAATCCGAATTAGGATCCATGAGCGAAAACCAAGTATGGACTTTGGTGGACCCTCCTAGCGACCGAAAGGCCGTTGAGTGCAAATGGATTTTCAAGAAGAAAACGGACGCAGATGGTAATGTTACTGTCTATAAAGCACGGCTTGTTACGAAAGGTTTTCAACAAGCTCAAGGTGTTGACTACGATGAGACTTTCCCTCCCGTAGTGATGTTTAAGTCCATTCGGATTTTATTAGCAATTGCTGCGTTTCATGATTATGAAATATGGCAGATGGATGTCAAGACTGCGTTCCTCAATGGCAACATTGATGAAGAGTTGTATATGATGCAACCCGAAGGTTTTGTCGATCCTAAGGATGTTGATAAGGTGTGCAAACTTTAGCTTTCCATTTATGGACTGAAGCAAGCATCTCGGATTTGGAACCTTCGTTTTGATCAAGTGATCAAGAGCTTTGGATTTGTTCCAAATTGCTATGAATCTTGTATCTACAAGAAAGTGAGTGGGAGATCAGTGACATTTTTAGTACTATATATGGATGACATATTGATTATTGGAAATGACATTGATATGCTTAACGATGTGAAGAGTTATTTGAACAAATGTTTTTCAATGAAAGACCTAGGGGAAGCTGCTTATATATTGGGCATCAAAATCTATAGAGATAGACAAAGACGCCTGATAGCTTTAAGCTAAAGTACATACCTAGACAAAGTTTTGAAAAGGTTCAGAATGGATAAGGCAAAGAAAGGTTCAGTGCCCATGTTGTCAGGTAATATATTGAGCAAAGCTCAGTGTCCAGCTACGGTAAACGATAGAGAAGCTATGAGCAAAGTGCCTTATGCCTCGGCCATAGGTTCTATCATGTATGCCATGTTGTGTACTAGACCGGATGTGTCCAATGCTCTTAGTTTGACGAGCAGATACCAAAGTGATCCAGGAGTGGAACACTGGACAACTGTGAAGAACATCCTAAAGTATTTAAAAAGGACTAAAGAAATGTTCTTAGTCTATGGAGGTGATGAACAACTCGTCGTAAAAGGTTACGTCGATGCTAGTTTCGACACCGACAAGGATGATTCTAAATCTCAGACAGGATGCGTTTATATTTTGAATGGAGGAGCTGTGAGCTGGAGAAGTTGCAAGCAAAGCGTGATCGCGGGATCTACAGTAGAAGCGGAATACATGGCTGCTGTAGAAGCGTCAAGTGTAGGACTTTGGATCAGGAACTTCATCACTGAGCTTGGTGTGGTTCCAAGTGCCTTGGACCCACTGGAGATATTGTGTGACAACACTGGCGCCATAGCACTGGCTAAGGAACCAAGATATCATCCAAAGACCAAGCACATCAACCGCAAGTTTCATATAATCCGAGATTATATAACAGATAGAGATCCGAATATTAGCAAAGTACATACGGATCTGAATGTCGCAGATTCGTTGACTAAACCTCTTCCACGAGCAAAACATGATCAGCACCTCAGTGCCATGGGTGTTAGATTGTTGCCAGATGTAAACTAGATTATTGACTCTAGTGCAAGTGGGAGACTGTTGGAATTATGCCCTAGAGGCAATAATAAATATGTTATTATTATAATTCTTGTTCATGGTAAAGTTTATATTCCATGCTAGAATTGTATTAAGCGGAAACTTTAATACTTGTGTGGTTTGTGAATAACACCGTGTCCCTAGTACGCCTCTATGGACTAGCTCATTGATTAATGATGGTTAAGGTTTCCTAACCATAGACATGAGTTGTCAATTAATAATGAGATCATGTCATTGGGAGAATGATATGATGGACAGACCCAAATCAAGCAGAGCAATTAGATCGTGTCATCTTGTTCATCTTTGCGAAGCTTTTTCTTATGTCAAATATTGTATTCCTTAGACCATGAGATAATGCAACTCCGTAGTATCGGAAGAAAGCTTTGAGGTCATCAAACGTCATCCTATGAGAGGGTGATCATAAAGGTGTCTCTCAGGTGATCGGAAAGTACTTGTTGGGTTGTATGTATCGAGATGGGATTTGTCCCTCCCAAGTCGGAGAGATATACTTCGGGCCCACTCGGTAATTGATATCAACACCGCTTGCAAGCAAGTGGTTAAGGAGTTAATCACAAAGTGATATCGGATTATGGAACGAGTAAAGTACTTGCTGTGAACGAGATTGAACTAGGTATGCCGATGCCAACGATCGAATCTCGGGCAAGTAAAATATCGCGTGACGAAGGGAATATATATATGGGATTAATTGAATCCTGGCATCATGGTTCATCCGATATGATCATCGATGAATATGTGGGAGTCAATATGGGTTTCTAGATCCCGCTGTTGATCATTGATAGAAGATCATGTCTGCATATTCTCGAACCCGTAGGGTCACACACTTAACGTGTCTCGACGCTAGGATAGAATGGATAATTGGTTTATGAGTTTTTGTTCGGAGTCTCGGATGAGATCCAGGACATCACAAGAGGTTCCGGAATGGTCCGGAGAATAAGATTCATATAAGGGAAAGCAGTTTTTGGATTTCGGAATTGTTTCGGAATGTTCGGTATTGTACCGGAAGGTTCTAGAAGCTTCCGGAGTGGGACCAACGTGGCCCCACTTGTCCGGAGGGGGCGTGGGCCTACGAGGGAGTGCCCTGGCCGCATTGGGCCAGGGGCATAAGGCCCCATAGGCCCAGCCGGCCAAGCCCTAGGGGAAACCCTAGGGAGAGCTTCTAGAAGGGGGGAACTTGCCCCCCCCACTCCACCCCATGTGGCCGCCGACCCTAGGGTTTGTAGGAGGGGCAAGGCAGCCGGCCAGCCCTCTATATAAAGAGGGCAGGGGCTCACCCTCCCCCCACACCTCCTCAAACCCTAGCCGCCTAGTTGCTGCCCTCCTCTCTCTCTCTCTCTCTCCCGACTTCGCGTAGGCGAAGCCCTGCCGCAGAAACTCTCCACCTTTGCACCACACCGTCGTGTTGTAGATCCAATCTATCTCTCCACCCAACTTGCTGGACCGAGGAAGGAGGAGACGTCGAGGTGCCGTACGTGTGCATCTCTCGGAGGCGTCGCCACTTGCGGCGTTGGATCGAATCAGATCGCGAGGAGGAGAAGGCTAGTACGACTACATCAACCACGTTCCGTTGAATGTTCCGCTGTGCGATTTCTTCAAGGGTATGAAGATCTCATCTATCCCCCCTCGTTGTTTACATCTCCTAGATTAGATCTTGGCTTTCCCGTTCGCATCCGTAGAAAATTTTGATTTACTATGCTGCGAAACCCTTCAAAAGGTGGGTGACTTTAAAAAGTTGTCGAGACCCCTAGAGGGTTCTCGACAACACAATGTTGCTTCTAGTTAAAGGTGGGTGACTTTAAAAAGTTGTCGAGACCCATAGAGGGTTCTCAACAACACAATTTTGCTTCTAGTTAAAGGTGGGTGACTTTAAAAAGTTGTCGAGACCCCTAGAGGGTCCTCGACAAAACAATGTTGCTTCTAGTTAAAGCTAGGTGACTTTAAAAAGTTGTCGAGACCCCTAGAGGGTTCTCGACAACACAATGTTGCTTCTAGTTAAAGGTGAGTGACTTTAAAAAGTTGTCGAGACCCCTAGAGGGTTCTCTACAAAACAATGTTGCTTCTAATTAAAGGTGGGTGACTTTAAAAAGTTGTCGAGGCCCCTAGAGGGTTCTCGACAACACAATGTTGCTTCTAGTTAAAGGTGGGTGACTTTAAAAAGTTGTCGAGACCCCAAGAGGGTTCTCGGCAACACAATGTTGCTTCTAGTTAAAGGTGGGTGACTTTAAAAAGTTGTCGAGACCCCTAGAGGGTTCTCGACAACACAATGTTGCTTCTAGTTAAAGGTGCATTAGACATACAAAGATCCCAACTACACAAGCTACTAGTATTAGCACAATAAGTCATAACTTTTATACAGTGACCCAAATTACCACAATAAGTTCAACATCCATTACTAGCTTAACAACCATTACCACAATAAGTTCAACATCCATCCTAACAAACTAAGCAGGTACACAACTAGGTTCTTACACAACACATATAAAAGTGTTCTTACACATCCATTACATAAATGGGCAACAAACTAGGTAGGTACTCCATCACTACTCATCACATATTGCTTTGATCCTCTTGATCTTCTCCTTGTTACTATCAGTGGCATTGAAAAGTGTAGGGGTTCGTAGCATGGAAAACAAAAAATTCTATCGCATGAACACACACAAGCCAAGATCTATCTACTAGATTGTAGCAACGAGTTAATAGAGTACTAACCCTCGAAGATCCAAAGTGGTTAACGAGAGCAGATTCTCGTGGATGATGTAGTCGTACACTTCCGATCTCAAGATCGCGTAGACGATCCTTCCGGCGCTGCGTTCTGGCAGCGCTTTCGCAGTCGGTCACACGTTCGGTACTCGATGAAGACCTTCCTCTCCCTTGTTACAGTAGGTAGCGGAGGTTGTAGTACTCTCCTCGTGATTCCGGCAGCACGACGGAGTGGTGTCGGAAGTAGAGGGGAGATCTCGCAGGGCTTCGCCTTAAGCCGGAGCGAGTATGGTGGACTATGAGAGAGGCCTTGGCGATCTAGGGTTTAGAGGCACCAAGGGAGGAGGCTTGGCCGGTGGCTAGGTCTTGGGGAGAGCCCCAACTCGGCGGCTAGGAGGAAACCCTAGGGCGGCGGCGACTGCAGGAGGCCGGCGGCTAGGGTTAGGGTTTTGGGTGTGAGAGGTGTAGGCTAGAGGGGCACCCCTGCCCCTCCTTATATAGGAGGGAGGGAGCCGGCCAAGGGGAGGGAGTCCTCCCCCAAGTCGGCCTTCTTGGCCGGCGGGTGGAGGGAGAGGAACTCCTCCCCAAGTAGGTTTCCTACTCTCCCTCCACCAAGCAAAACTGTCGTTTGACTTTTCAAATTGGCGTTTGACTTTTCAAACTAGGATTTGATTTATCCCTTTATTTTGCTCAGCCATGATACCTAGTACATGACGCAACCATTCCAAATTGTCATGACACATTCATGTACCCTTCCCCTCCGAAGTGCCGGACCTTCCGGACCCTTCTAGAACATTCCCGATGAAAACACCAGAATCATTCCCCAACTCCAAAACAGGACTTTCCTTATATGAATCTTATTCTCCGGACCATTCTGGATCTCCTCATGATATCCCGGATCCTATCTGAGACTCCGAACAACATTCGGTCTCTTACTCATCATTCCATAACTACTCAACAACATCGAATCCTTAAGTGTGTCTCCCTACGGTTCGTGAATTATGCGGACATGATCGAGACATTTCTCCGATCAATAACCAATAGAGGAATCTGGAAATTCATATGGCTCCCACATATTTCTACGATTACTTTGCGATCGAATGAACCACTTACATACGATACCAATTTCCCTTTGTCTCACGATAGTTTACTTATCCGAGGTTTTGATCGTCGGTATCTCTGCATACCTAGTTCAACCTCGTTACCGATAAGTACTCTTTTTTCGTTCCCGTGGTATGTGATCCCTTGTGAGCCAGTCACATGCTTGCAAGCTAATTGGATGAAATTCCACCGAGAGGGCCTAGAGTATATCTATCCGTCATATGGATGGACAAATCCCATTCTTGATCCATGTGCCTCAACCCATACTTTCCGAACACTCAATGCCACCTTTATAGCCATCCAGTTACGATGTGGTGTTTGATGTCATCAAAGCATCCTTCCGGTGATGGTGATTAGCATGATCTCATGGTCGAAGGAATTAGGTTACTATGTATCAGAAAGCTTATAGCAAATGAACTATATTAAATGACTTGATCTTTATGCTACGCTTAACTATAGGAGTATGTCCATCACATCATTCTCCTAATGATATGACCTTGTTAATAACATCTCTATGTTCATGATCAGGAAACCATGATCATATATTAACCAACAAGCTAGTTTAACAAGAGGCTTTACTAGGGACTCTTTTATGTTTACAAATCACACAAGTATTAATGTTTCCTGTTAATACAATTATAGCATGGTATGTAAACATTTATCATAAGTATGAAGATATGATAATAACCACTTTATTATTGCCTCTTGGGCATATCTCCAACAGTCTCCCACTTGCACTAGATTCAATAATCTAGTTTCAAACCTTTGTGTATTCAACACCTATGGCTTTCCGCTGTTGTATGTACACGATTGCTAGTGGTCAACTGATCTCCGGATCTGACACTTCCAGGTCCGTGTGTAATTGCATGTCTTTGCGTCTCTACGCATCACTCATTCTCTAATGAGATGGCTTTGTATAAATTTGGTCCTTTGATGAGACCTTTAGTTCTTTGGGGTTAAAACATGTTGATAATATTGTCGTACAATATATCTTCATAGCACTATCCCACTGTGAACCACACCTAGTTTGATAACAAACTACTTGACACAAATGCCCTCTTTAGCTGCTATAATGGCAGTCATATACTTAGCCTTTTGTTGTAGTATCTGTCACAATGTCTTAACTTTGGAACTCATCCAAATTCATTATGGAACTCACATTCTATCATATTGTGCCACCCTTAGTTTAGATTGAGATAAACTTAATTTGTACTTCGTGACAAAACTAGTATCAATGTAATTCATTTACAATGAACTAACCATCTATTTGTCACTTCTACAAAATAATATATTCTTAGTTCTTTTACAAGATCATAAGAATATCTTTACTATCGTCCAATAATCATCTTATGAATCATTCTGGTATATGCTCATAACATTTAGAGCATAGGACATATCTGGATTTTTACACATCACAGCATGATTGATAAAATACTCTGTGATTTCATGCATCAAGTATCAATCTATACTTGAATCTTTGTTTCACTTACCAAGTGTCAATACACTTGAATATATCATCATTATTGAACTCATTCAATCCTTTCTGTGTGACAAGAACCTTTCTTGTAGTTTCTATATTGAACTCATTCAATACATCATCTATGTACTTTTGGCACAACCATATTAGCGTCTATTGATGCCAAATATTTGGGTTTTGCCTAAGTCTTTCATCGGGATGAAATTCTTAATATGTGTTAATAAAAGATATATCATTTCCAATCAACAATATGTCTTCCACATAATGTATTAGAAACTTGTCTTAGTGCTCCCACTTAATTTCTTGCAAATGCAAGCATCTTCATCGTCTCCGATGAATTTAAACTCCTTTAACAGTTTCATCATAGTGAAGATTCCAACTCCGCAATGCTTACTTCAGAAATTGAAGTTTGCATATGATTTTAGCATCCTTTGAATTAACAAAACCCTATGGACCGTGTTATGCACATGTCCTAGGTAACAATTCTATTAGAATAACTTGTTTTGCTTATTCAACTACCACATAACAAAATTATATGTAGTGGTTGCTACATTAATCCGTCTAGACTAAATATCACTATGAAGGATCAAATCTTGTCATAGTCAACCTTTGAAAATTGTTGTGAACTCTTTTCCAACATGTCGACTATTTCATAGATGTGAAACATCCATGTCTATTTCTTTATGGATCCAAACACAACTGTAAGGTCTTACACCTTTCTTGAGGGTCCTTCAAGTTCAAAACTTGATTTCTCGTGTATGGAACTATCACGGATTTTATGGCTTCAAGCCATTATATGGAGTTAGGGCCCATCATCGCTTCTTTGCATGTAGTCCGTTCATTATTCTCAAATAATGATTCAACCCTCAAATCTTGGTATTTGATTATTTACTCGACCTACTTGGTTCAATAGAAACTTTGACCTCCGTAACCACAACCTTTGAGGCATGTGAGCCATGAGCATTGTTGCTGCCTCCGGAACACTTTTCGGAACTGCCCAACTTTGCACATATAGCTAAGGTTCTTTTAACCTTATCAAAGTTCTATTGTCCTCCCACTTATCTTTTCACGAAAAATTCCTTCTCAAAGAAACTTGACGTTCTAAGCGACAAACACTTTTGTCTCCGATGTTATGGAGGAACAGTTATTTGAAATAACATACAAAGACAGGTTCATCCGAGTTTGGTTGCAAACATCTTTCTTATGGATAGCATACCAATGTTTAAGAAAGGACAACTTGGGTTTTATCCCAAACCATAACTTTATATGGTGTCATTTCAACGGATTATGATGGAGCTCTTTTCAGTGGAAAAACGGTAGTCTCTAAAGCTTTTAATCTTTAAAATATAATGGCAGTTTTATGAATTACACCTTTGATCTTACCATGTCAAACAAGGTTTAATTACATATCTCGAACGCTCCATACTCTTATGGTGTTTCGGGAAATGCAAATCCACGGAACGATTCCTTAAATCTTAGGTATTATGCTAAACTTGTAACTCAAATATCTTCCTTTATGATCTTATCATAAACTATTTATATTCTTGTTACAATGATTTTGCACTTCATCTTGAAAATCTTTGAACTTTTCAAATGTTTCATACTTCATCCTTATTAAGTAAATATTCATATATTCACTCAAATTTTTGGAGAAAGCATATGAAGTTGAAATCCATCGCTCTTGACTACACATAATGGACTTCATACAACAATATGTACAAGTTCCAATAAGCTAGTCATTCGTTCCCTTTTTGGCCTATGACCGAAGTTTTAATTATCTCTAGGAAAGTTTCACAAGCGTCATTTGATCAAAAATCAAAAAGACTCCAAAATTCCATCCACATGGAGTTTCTTCATGTTTTCTTTCTAATATAATTTAAACAGCGATGTCACTTCCTAAGTGATCTTTCAATCAATTTGTCTTTCGACATTTTTAGCACTAGTTTTATGGATGTGATTTCTCCAACGAGATTTTTGAATCATCCATCTTTTATTGATTACGGCAATTATTTGAACAACCCTTTTGTTCTCATAATGCCTAATAAAACAAATCTTGAAGGCAAGCTTTGATGTTTAACGAGCAACACAATAACCCTTTATTTGTTCTCGATGAACATCATCACATATTCTTTTGCTAGTTACTTAGGCCATTGTAGTTCATGAATTGTGTTGTTTCGTATGATGATTCACACAAACAAATTCAGTATCAAATACTTAAAAACCACATTGTTTAATAAGCAAAGAATATAGCCATAACATGTATATCATCTATATACTTAAGCTGAACAATTCTAGTCTTTTCTTTTCTGCCATATATTTATGAGATTCTCTTTCAATATTTCCTTTTCTGTTTGAAAGAATCTATCAACATCAATAGTGGAGCCATATACATGACACATAGTCCAAAGCATGTATAGTAAAATACCAATGTCTTTGGACTTGCACTTTGAAGTTGATTACCATTATCAAATGTTTGGTGTTCTTTCAAATTCCTTTCTTTAGTAATCTCTTGGTGTAGTAAACATTTTACCTATATCAAATATTCACCCTTATCATGGAATTATCCATGATCAAGCTACTCTTAGCTTATAACGGTGAATCGCGAGTATAATGTTGCTCTCCAAAACCTTTTGGAGGATTAGGACAACTAGTGTCTCCAACCTTTTGTAAATTCTCATCAAATATGAGAACATTAACTTTGTCATATTACACTCTATCATGTTGTAACCAAAACATCATTTCAGATATCGCAATATCTTCCATACATGATGGTTTCTGAAACAACTCTTCAACTCCTAGATTACCTTGATATTGAAACTATCTTTCGAATATCAAGAATCATGGAGATAAACATGATACTTATATACTAACACTGGAATTGTTACTCTTGATTTAATACCAACTATTAAACTTCACGGAGTAAACGAAACTTACTAAAAGTTTGCAATGGGACTTTTAAACTTTAGATTAACACTTCAAAACAATATGATACCAGTTCGTAAAGTAACTAACCAGAATTCTATAGTTCTATCATCTCAATTATAACTAAGCGCAAGGTGGTAAACGGATGCCAATGACTACAACAAATATGCAAATTCACTTTGATTTAATTTATGATAAATAGTGTTCAACTTTTAATCATATTGATGTTGAACTCCCACTCAAAACAATATCCCTCACATTGTTTAGTGATCACACGAACCAAATCCACCACATCAAAACCGATTATCACGAGAGTTGATGTAGCTTCAATGGCGAACAATCAACATGTTCATCATATCTACTATATGACTCATGCTTTACCTTTCGGTGACCCGTGTTCCGAGACCATGTCTGTACATGCTAGGATCGTCAAGATCAAACCTTAGCTTCTGCATGAACAAATCTGGCTTGCTCACGTTGTATACACTCGTAGAATCTAACATACCCGATCATCACGTGGTGCTTCGAAACAACGAGATTTAGCAACGGTGCTTACTAAGGATGAACACTTTAAAACTTGAAATTGTGTGCTTGAGGGATCATCTTATAATGCTACCGTCGTGAACTAAGCAATACAAGATGCATAAAAGGATTAACATCACATGCAATTCATAATATGTGATATGATATGGCCTTTCTTCTTGTGCTTCCGATCTCCATCTTCAAGCACGAACATGATCTCCATCAACACCGGTGTGGCGTCAAGGTCAATGGCGCCGCTTCATGGTTGTCATCCACTAGCATCAACTATTACAACGAATAATAGACATGTGGGTCTTAACGGAATTTAAAAGACAACCATATGGCTCCTGCCGGTTGCCAACTTACAATAAGGAACATTGTATACATCATATATAATCACAATCATGGCCATATCACATCACAGCACACCCCTGCAAAACAAAGTTAGACGCCTCTAATTTTCTTTGCATGTTTTACGTGGTTTGGGGCTTCCAATAAGTGTCGTTCTAACTTACGAACAAGAACCACAACGTTGATGTTTGAACTATCAAGTGCCTGTTGTAAATTGGATCTATACTATAATGGGAGAGACAGACACCCGCAAAGCCACTTATGCAATACAAGTTGCATGTCAAGTGTGGAGCAAGTCTCATGAACGATGTCATGTAAGGTTAGCCCAGGCCGCTTCATCCCACCATCCCGCAAGATGCAAAGTACACAAGAAGCAATCGACAACAAAAGCATCAACGCCCACAATGACCATTGTGTTCTACTCGTGCAACAGATCTACATATAGACACGGCTCTGATACCACTGTAGGGGTTCATAGCATGGAAAACAAAAAATTTCTATCGCATGAACACACACAAGCCAAGATCTATCTACTAGATTGTAGCAACGAGTCAATAGAGTACTAACCCTCGAAGATCCAAAGTGGTTAACGAGAGCAGATTCTCGTGGATGATGTAGTCGTACACTTCCGATCTCAAGATCACGTAGACGATCCTTCCGGCGCTGCGTTCCGGCAGCGCTTCCGCAGTCGGTCACACGTTCGGTACTCGATGAAGACCTTCCTCTCCCTTGTTCCAGCAGGTAGCGAAGGTTGTAGTACTCTCCTCGCCATTCCGGCAGCACGACGGCGTGGTGTTAGAAGTAGAGGGGAGATCTCGCAGGGCTTCGCCTTAAGCCGGAGCGAGTATGGTGGACTATGAGAGAGGCCTTGGCGATCTAGGGTTTAGAGGCACCAAGGGAGGAGGCTTGGCCGGTGGCTAGGGCTTGGGGAGAGCCCCAACTCAGCGGCTAGTAGGAAACCCTAGGGCGGCGGCGACTGCAGGAGGCCGGCGGCTAGGGTTAGGGTTTTGGGTGTGAGAGGTGTAGGGGCACCCCTGCCCCTCCTTATATAGGAGGGAGGGGCCGGCCAAGGGGAGGGAGTCCTCCCCCAAGTCGGCCTCCTTGGCCGGCGGGTGGAGGGAGAGGAACTCCTCCCCAAGTAGCTTTCCTACTCTCCCTCCACCAAGCAAAAATGCCGTTTGACTTTTCAAATTGGCGTTTGACTTTTCAAACTAGGATTTGATTTATCCCTTTATTTTGCTCAGCCATGATACCTAGTACATGATGCAACCATTCCAAATTGTCATGACACATTCATGTACCCTTCCCCTCCGAAGTGCCGGACCTTCCGTACCCTTCTAGAACATTCCCGATGAAAACACCGGAATCATTCCCCAACTCCGAAACAGGACTTTCCTTATATGAATATTATTCTCCAGACCATTCCAGATCTCCTCGTGATATCCCGGATCCTATCCGAGACTCCGAACAAAATTTGGTCTCTTACTCATCATTCCATAACTACTCAACAACATCGAATCCTTAAGTGTGTCTCCCTACGTTTCGTGAATTATGCGGACATGATCGAGACATTTCTCCGACCAATAACCAATAGAGGAATCTGGAAATTCATATGGATCCCACATATTTCTACGATTACTTTGCGATCGAATGAACCACTTACATACGATACCAATTTCCCTTTGTCTCACGATAGTTTACTTATCCGAGGTTTTGATCGTCGGTATCTCTGCATACCTAGTTCAACCTCGTTACCTATAAGTACTCTTTTCTCGTTCCCGTGGTATGTTATCCCTTGTGAGCCAGTCACATGCTTGCAAGCTAATTGGATGACATTCCACCGAGAGGGCCAAGAGTATATCTATCTATCATATGGATGGACAAATCCCATTCTTGATCCATGTGCCTCATCCCATACTTTCCGAACACTCAATGCCACCTTTATAGCCACCCAGTTACGGTGTGGTGTTTGATGTCATCAAAGCATCCTTCCGGTGATGGTGATTAACATGATCTCATGGTCGAAGGAATTAGGTTACTATGTATCAGAAAGCTTATAGCAAATGAACTATATTAAATGACTTGATCTTTATGCTACGCTTATCAATAGGAGCATGTCCATCACATCATTCTCCTAATGATATGACCCTGTTGTTAATAACATCTCTATGTTCATGATCAGGAAACCATGATCATATATTAACCAACAAGCTAGTTTAACAAGAGGCTTTACTAGGGACTCTATGTTTACAAATCACACAAGTATTAATGTTTCCGGTTAATACAATTATAGCATGGTATGTAAACATTTATCATAAGTATGAAGATATGATAATAACCACTTTATTATTGCCTCTTGGGCATATCTCCAACAAAAAGATCAAACAGACTGTACTTTAATTTTTTCTTCTCCTCTTTCAGAGCCTGTTTTTCATCCTCTCACTTCTTCTGCTTCTCCTTATAAACTGTTGCTTGGGTTTTTAGCAGATTCTTGAATTCTCCATTCCCTTGCTTGTACACCTCCACTTCATTCTTCAACCCTGCAATGTACTTCTCAATCTGTTCTTCCTGCTCAGCCTCACTGTAAATCCTCCTCATGTTTTCGTCCATAGCCTTCTTCCCAGTCTCCTCAAAAAACTTGTTAGTTTCTGCAATAAGGTATGCATGTTTCTTGACAACTTTTTCCTTCTCTTCGGCAAGATCCTTTAGCATCTTGGATGACTCATACCTCTCTTCAATTCTTGCACTATTACTTTCATTATACATTTCCCACAGCCTAGCCAATGCATTCTTCATTGTGGCAGGCCACTCTGGATCTATCCAACTGTGAAATCCATAATTATTGACATGTTGTACAATGATAAAAACAGTATCCCAGATCAGTCTACACTTGAGTTGATAGCATAAAAACAGTGCTTATACTATCTATATGTTCCAGATCAGTCTACACTTATGATTTCATGAACTTATTGCTGTAACAAAAACAACAACAATTATATTGGGCTCATCACAATTATTCCACTAAATATGTAAGAACAAGATGATGTTGTGTTCACTAAATATTCCAGGTTCACTAAAGTTTTATATTAACATATATACTGATGCTTGCATTTTCTGGACACTAAGCATTACACATTTCCTAATCATTCCATATTAACTGATGATGATTGCAGCATTACATTTAATTAGCAGATAATGATTCCATATTAGCATTTTCTGGTCACTAAGCAGATGATATGATTCCAAATTTCTGGTTAAAGAAACTTACGTGCCCCACTTGACACAGGTAGAAATTTCTGCCTGCGTTGATCCCTTCGAATGCAACACATTTGCGCAGTGGCAACTTGTGGCCATGACACAGCTCAGGGAAATCATCAGCGATTCCATAAAATGTCGGGTCATTAGTGGTAGCGAGAGCATGGTCAAGTGCAGTGAACTCCTAATCGAAGAGAAAATCGAGTTTAACCCAGGGGAATTTGGGGAAATCGAAGAAATCTCAAATCGGCCGAAACCCTAATTCCAACAAGATGGAGAAATCTTACCTCTAAAATGCTCCCGCTGGAGGAGGACCCGTCATGCCAGCTGGGCATGGCGACGACGGCGGTGGCGAGGCGTGAGCGGACGGCGGCAGCGGCGCAGCACCGAGCTCGGGGAAGAAGACAGTAGGGAGTGGAGGACGGAGACTGAGGTCCACCCCGAGGTGGGACCCACTAAAGCGGCGTCGGTTAACGGCCGTTAGACGGGCGTGTCGGGGCGGCGTCTATCGCGGGCCGCGTGGCCCTGACAGGTGGGCCCACGGGGTGTTAAGCGGGGTTGATTCGCTATCAACGACAGATCGGCGCACATTGCTACAATCAGAGTCAAATGTGGTACTCCCTCCGTCCCAAAATAGATGTCTTAGATTTGTCAAAATTTGGATGAATTTAGACACTATTTAGTATAATGGTTCATCCAATTTTTGACAAATCTAAGACATCTATTTTTGGACGGAGGACGTACTATTTTGCGATTTCGAGAGCGACAGGTATGAAATGAGAAATTTGACATACAAAGTGGTAGTTTGATGCTATCGACTCTCATTATCCACATATGCAGGTCGTCCTCGCGCTCGCTGGAGGAGGTCTTCTCAATGCTAGGAACACGGCTGATAAACCGCCATTTCCATACCATTTTCATGCAAAAAAAATCGATCCAGAGCTATTTTCCGTTTTTTAGGGTTGCTTACCACGTAAAAATGATCCATCCAAAGCTATTTTACTTCATTCGGAGACGAATTTGGTCCTGGAAACCACCGAACAAGTGGGGAAGCTCTTGGACCGGAAACACCCACCGATCGAGCGCTCGATGACCGAGTCTGTGCCGACTTTTTTGCTGGTTTTGCTGGCCACCACGCCCGAGGCCGATTTCCGTGGCATGGCCGATAAGAACATATCCGGTGAGATCGAATTATATGCCAAATGCAGTTGAATTAAATGTCACGTACTGCCTGCGTTTCAAAATATAAGATGTTTTATTTTGTAAAACAAATATATCTAGACTTCTTTTAGTATATATAAGTTTACTTATATTTGAACCGAATATACACACTAAAAAAGTGTAGATATATTTTCTTCACAAATCTAAAACATTTTATATTTTAAAAGGGAGAAAATATCTGTCGATCAGATTAGCCAGGGGCCTAGGAACCACCGGAAGGTAGTACGTGGACGTCCGATCGTCGTCGTCTCCAGCAAGGACGGCCTCCTGAGTCCTGACCGTGGACGTGGCAGGCCTGGGACGTGGTGAAACGCTACTCTCTTCCCCGAATTCAACGTGTGTCGTAGACTCGTAGTTGACCGCACCGCGACACGGAACAAGGCAAAACGCACGGTGTGCGGTGCAGCAACGAAGGCCAAACGTGTATCACACCGCCATTCCAACACTGTCAACGTATGCTTCAGAGTTCTGAATGCTTCAGTGAGCGTGTAGACCAAGTATAGAAGAAGTGATCTGCCACTAATATTCTCGAAAGTATTGCGTGGATTGCGCTAAAGACCTTATCCTGAAAGAAAGCTAGTAGTACTGTATTAATTACTCTAATTCCTAGCTGCGTGTAACACCACCTCGATCCATTGTCGAGATTTGGTCTGCATAAATATAGCAACTCCACGTTCTGGGCAAACCAGCCCCTGGACCCACCACCTGACGATGTTAAATACTCTTGAGCAGAGCTAGTACGGGATCAAGTTTCCCTGCTGCTGGGTCGATCGTTTTTTTCTTTTTTGCGAAGATGCTCGGTCGATCGTTGCCTAATTCCATCACCAAAAAAGCTGTACTAAAAAACCACAGTGGGTCCCAAGAATGCCAAAAGAATACTCCATTCATTCTAAAATAGATGTCTTAGATATGTAAAATTTAAATAAATCTAGACACTATTTAGTATATAGATTCGTCTAAATTTTAACGATGTTCTGTCCTCCGTAAGTGATCTGCAGAAGCCAAAAGCCAAATTTGCATGGAGTGCGAATTGTGCCAAACTTTCCTTTCCTCGAGAAACGGGGGGTCATGGGTGCTAGGGCTGCCATTATTCTTACTTAATTATCGTGGACATAATTTCCAGGTACGGCTGGCAAGTAAAGGCTGCGATCTGCGCCGATGATAAGATCTTGATTTACTGTGATTATCTACCTCCTCATAATTTCCATGGCAGGAGTACTTACTTGCTAATTGTGATTATGACCGCAAGATCACCGTCGCGCACCTGCCCGCCGGCCCAAGGTATGTTTCCAATTTCAGAGAGAGAGAGAGAGAGTAGAGGGGTGACCGGTATCCACTACTACTACTACCGAACTGCAGAGTCCCGATCGTCAGGTACACCACGTACGATGGCTGTCTGGCACAACATCATTACCCAGATAGACGACATGTACATGCAGCAGCTCGATCGGGTTTAGTCTTTGTGGCACAGCTGCCAACTCAAGCAGAGGAGTTACTGGATGGGAACAATCATTTGATCGACCACGGCAGCACGCTGATGGATGCTGCACGCTAGCTAGCCGCCCGGATCATGTTCTTTTCGTGTGCGTCTGGTGCGACATACGGACGGCTGACGGCTCCCTCCCTTCCAAAGTGACAGGAACCGGCGGAGTGCGAGCGGAGGAGAAGACGGCGGCACTGCCATGCATATCGAGAGCTGGCAAGTTATCGCCCGACTCTGCGTTACGGTGGACTACGTGTATCAGGCGGCCAGTGCACACGTGGTAGTACAAGCGAGACCCACACGTGGTAGTACAAGGGACGAGCGGGAAAGTTGACGAGAACGCGCCGGTGCCCCCGTCCACGAACGTGTACCGAGGGGATTCGAATTCAAGCATTTCGGCATGTGGACATCGGAAGCGAGGGTGGAGTCAGTAGTGGAAAACATGGGTTCGATCTGAATAAAGCCAGTAGTCCTGGCCCGTCACGAACCACGACTAGTGAGCTCTAGTCCCGGTCCGTAATACGGCCCGGGACTAATAAGCTGGAGCGGGTCAACTGCTCTTTTCGGAGACTATTAGTCTCGGGTCGTATCACGGCCCGGGACTAGTTGTCCATCAGTATATATACAGCTTTCTGTCCACCTGCCCTGAAGCATATGGTGGCCATTTTTCTCAAAGAAGCAAGAGAGTTTATGCCATTTTTTTCTCAAGATTTAGTTTGCAACACCTAAATCCAAAGCTTTAAAAGGTTAGAACTTCATTCTTTCATCTCTTATTGCTACTTTAGCTCTATAATGCTCTAGAAGTATAGAGATATGGATCAAATGCATGCATGCTCTAGAAGTAGCAAGAAGGATTTTGATATATATGTGTAACAAATTTTGATTAGGCACATAGTTACTGAAAATTGAAATGTGTAATTTTAGAGTATCAGAGCTTAGAATGGAATGAGGTTTTCACTGATAGAACAATAATAAAAAACTCCATATTTATCATGTTGATTGTTTTCTTCAATTCACAAATTGGTGCATGTAAATTTTTCAAAATTCAAAATTAATGCTCTAGAAGCTCTCAATATAACTTGTAATAATTTTATCATGTTGTGTAATGGTTTTTGATATACTTTTACTATAATGCAGATGGTCCGGGAATGGATGTACGGTACTGACCGACGCTCTGGCGAGTTCATTAATGGCGTGCATGAATTCATCCGTGTTGCTGATGCAAACAAGCACAATGGTTTTGTATTCTGTCCATGTAATGGATGTAGGAATCAGAAGGATTACTCTGACTCAAAAACCCTTCGCAGCCACCTGTTGAAGTCCGGCTTCATGCCTAGTTATAATTGTTGGACCAAGCACGGAGAGAGAGGGGTTATAATGGAAGACAATGAAGAAGGGGAGGAGGATGACAACTATCATGATTTCCCTGAGTACGGAGATACTTCCATGGGGGATGCTGAAGGGGAGGATGAAGAAGAGACACATGATGAACCCGCTGATGATCTTGGTCAGACCATTGCGGATGCACGAAGAGATTGTGAAACTGAAAAGGATAGGGAGAAGTTCAATCACATGCTAGAGGATCACAAAATGTTGTTGTACCCAAATTGCGAAAATGGTCTGAAAAAGCTGGGCAGCACACTGGAATTGCTGCGATAGAAGGCTGAGTGTGCTATACCTGACTCCTCATTTGAAAAGTTGCTCAAAATGATAAAGAATATGCTTCCAAAAGATAACGTATTGCCCGCCAGTACGTACGAAGCAAAGAAGGTTGTCTGCCCTCTAGGTTTAGAGCTTCAGAAGATACATGCATGCCCTAATGACTACATCCTCTACCGCGGTGAGGAGTATGAGAATTTAGATGCATGCCCGGTATGCACTTCACTTCGGTATAAGATTAGACGAGATGACCCTGGTGACGTTGAGGGCGAGACCCCCGGAAGAGGGTTCCTGCGAAGGTGATGTGGTATGCTCCTATAATACCACGGTTGAAACGCTTATTCCGAAACAAAGAGCACGCCAAGTTGTTGCGATGGCATAAAGAGGAACGTAAGTCAGATGGGATGTTGAGACACCCCGCTGATGGGTCGCAATGGAGAAAAATCGATAGAAAGTACCCGGACTTTGCAGATGACGCAAGGAGTTTAAGGTTTGGTCTAAGTACAGATGGCATGAATCCCTTTGAGGAGCAGAGCTCCAGTCACAGCACCTGGCCCGTGACTCTATGCATCTATAACCTTCCTCCTTGGTTGTGCATGAAACGAAAGTTCATTATGATGCCAGTGCTGATCCAAGGTCCGAAGCAACCCGGCAACGACATTGATGTGTACCTAAGGCCATTAGTGGAAGAACTTTTACAATTGTGGCACGAACCCGGGATACGCGTGTGGGATCAGCACAAGCAGGAAGAATTTAACCTCCGAGCATTGCTTTTCGTAACAATCAATGATTGGCCTGCTCTTAGTAACCTTTCAGGACAGTCAAACAAGGCATACAATGCATGCACACACTGTTTAGATGAGACTGAAAGTATATATTTGGAACATTGTAAGAAGAATGTATACAATGAGCATCGTCGATTTCTTTTGGCCAAGCATCCCTTAAGAAAGAAAGGCAAGCATTTCAACGGTCTGGCATGTCACCAGACGAAGCCTAAGGAGCGTACTGGTGCTGATATATTTGATATGGTCAAAGATTTGGATCAACTGGTAACCTTTGGAAAGGGTCCTGGAGGAAAATCTGTTCCGAAAGACGCTAAAGGACACGCACCCATGTGGAAGAAGAAATCTATATTTTGGGAGCTACCATATTGGAAATTCTTAGAGGTCCGCTCTGCAATCGATGTGATGCATGTGACGAAGAATCTTTGCGTGAACCTGCTAGGCTTCTTGGGCGTGTATGGGAAGACAAAAGATACACCGGAAGCACGAAAGGACCATCAACGTATGAAAGACCCAGATGGCCTGCATCCAGAATGGTTTCAAGGTCATGTCAGCTACGCTCTTACCAAACAAGAGAAGGAAATATTTTTTGAATTCCTAAGTAGTATTAAGGTCCCGTCTGGCTTCTCGTCAAATATAAAGGGAATAATAAATATGGCAGAAAAAAGTTCCAAAACCTAAAGTCTCATGACTGCCACGTGATTATGATGCAAATGCTTCCGATTGCATTGAGGGGGCTTCTACCAGATAATGTTCGAGTACCCATTGTGAAGCTAGGTGCATTTCTCAATGCAATCTCTCAGAAGATAATCAATCCTGAAGATCTACCACGGTTACAGAATGATGTGGTCCAATGTCTTGTTAGTTTTGAGTTGGTGTTCCCACCATCCTTGTTCAATATTATGACGCACCTGCTGGTTCACCTAGTCGAAGAGATCTCCATTCTCGGTCCTGTATTTTTACACAATATGTTTCCCTTTGAGAGGTTCATGGGAATCTTAAAGAAATATGTTCGTAACCGTGCTAGGCCAGAAGGAAGCATCTCCAAGGGCCATGGAACAGAGTAGGTCATTGAATTTTGTGTTGACTTTGTTCCTGAACTTAAGCCGATTGGTCTTCCTCAATCGCGGTATGAGGGGAGACTCAGTGGAAAGGGTACTCTAGGAAGGAAATCAATAATATGTAGGACGGACATTCTTACACCGAAGCACATTACACCGTTCTACAGAATTCTATCTTGGCAGCCCCATATATCGAGGAACACAAGAAAATCTTACGCTCCAACAACCCTGGAAAGCATGACTCTTGGATTAGAGATGAACACATGAAGAGTTTCGGCGGTTGGTTGCAACATCTCATCAAAAACAACACTCTTAGAGATCAGCTATACTTGTTGTCTAGGTCACCATCTTCGACTATATCGACTTTCCAAGGGTACGAGATAAATGGGTATACATTTTACACGATAGCCCAAGATAAAAAGAGCACCAACCAAAATAGTGGTGTCCGCTTTGATGTAACAGACAACAATGGGTCAAAGACCACATATTATGGTTACATAGAGGAGATATGGGAACTTGACTATGGACCTACTTTTAAGGTCCCCTTGTTTCGGTGCAAATGGGTCAAGCTGACAGGAGGAGGGGTTGAGGTAGACAAGAAATACGGAATTACATCGTTGGATCTCAACAATCTTGGGTACTTAGATGAACCATTCGTCCTAGCCAATGATGTGGCTCAGGTTTTCTATGTGAAGGACATGTCTATCAAACCTAGAAAAAGAAAAAATAAGAAAAAGAATACATCAGACGATGAGCCAAAGCGCCACATAGTTCTTTCAGGAAAAAGAAACATCGTGGGAGTGGAGGACAAGACAGACATGTCAGAAGATTGTGATAAGTTTCATGAAATTCTGCCCTTCGCGGTGAAGGATGACCCAAGCATCATGTTAATGAATGAAGATGCTCCATGGATACAACGGGATCAGAAAGGAACACACGCGAAGAAATGATATGTAATAATTGTAACATTTTATGAGTGAAGATGCTCCATGCATGTGTCCATTTTTATAGTGTTGTCTGCAAACAATCTTGAGTGTGTTAGTCCCGTTTTGTGGCTGGACCGGGACTAAAGGAGGGCCTTTAGTACAGATTCATACTTACTATTAAGATCTGATCTCCAAACGCGTGATGTCACATATTAGGGAGTGCCTCTATGACCAGTTTCTCGGAGATGCCGGAGGACTGGGCTCCATCGGTATCTCTCTGAAACTGGCCGTAGTGGTGTCCCTGCTCTCGAAAACCATCTTGCAGCTTGTAACTTCTCTAACTAGATCAATACGCCTAGGAGCTAACTAATTTCACATATTAGGGAGTGCCTCTATGACCAGTTTCTCGGAGATGCCGGAGGACTGGGCTCCGTCGGCATCTCCCTGAAACTGGCCGTAGTGGTGTCCTAGCTCTCGAAAACCATCTTGGAGATGCCTCAAACTGGCTGGAGGACTGGACTCACAAGGATGCCTATTTATAGTACAAGCAGCTCGGCATAATGTCGACACTCACGACATAATGTCGACACTCACCCCTATTATTAGTGCTGACTCATGTTTAGTCCCGGTTGGTGTCTCCAACCGGGACTAAAGGTTCATCTTTAGTCCCGGTTGGTGACACCATCCGGGACAAGGTACAAGCCGCACGACATAATGTCGAAACTCACCCCTATTATTAGTGTTGCCTGTCCCAGTCTGCCGCAATCCCTTCAGTCGCGGTTGGTTTCTCCAACCAGGACTAAAGATAAACCTTCTCTTTATATAGGCATTTCCCTCTATTTATTAGGTAACACTCAAGACATTTATTAATATTAAAAACCGGGACTAGCTAACACTCAGGACTAAAGCCGCCCCCTTTAGTCATAATCATGCCTAGTCCTATAGTACGCAGCTTCAGGGTCTTCTTTGTCATCGTCATCATCATCGTCATCGTCACCTGCCACTCCGGGGATCCTCAGCCCATCCATGGCATATACCAGGGGCCATTCCAGCCTCGGATTCACGGCGGGCGGGGGAGGGGTCTCCTGGAAGACGATGCCGCTACCGCCGGGCCGGTGTGGGGCCTTTTTGTGGCTTCTGTGGCGGGTGGACTCGTGGGCACCACAGGCGAGGATGGTCTCCCCCGGCGATGTATCGCATCACTCCGATGATAGTATGGTTTTCCCACCACAGACGACGGCCGACTTCGTTGTGGTTCACCGGTGGCGGGCCATCACCCTCGTACCTGGGGAGCTCCCTTTCCCGCCTATTAGCGAAGAAGGCATTCTAGGTGTCGTAGTTGTCGGGATCCCACTGGGGATCCATCCGCTGCTCCGGCGTGAGCTCGTGGTAGAAGTGGTTTGTGATGGCCGCCTGGCGTGCGGAACCTTGAGGGACAGGAGGGACAGGACCCCCTCCAGCGCGCAGCATCCATCCGGCGGGCGGCCGGTAGCCCGGCGGACAAGGGTAGTTGGAGGCGCACAGCGTCTCGGTCTCCTCGAGGGTCAGAATGGCCCAGTAGGCGTTGTCCATTGTTCTAAGAGAGGAAGGTGTGGATGTGTGGATAGCCATGGCGCGATCGCCCTAAATATAGAGGGAAAGGGCGGGAAAACTTGGCGTGAAGCTTTGGGAAATGGCGGGAAATATCTTTAGTCCCGGTTAGTGACTACATCCGGGACTAAAAGCTCTCGTAGAAAGGAAAGGGCGGGAAGCGGTGGGAAATGGCGGGAAATATCTTTAGTCCCGGTTTATGACTACAATCGAGACTAAACGGATATTATATTAAGATTCTTTATATTTTTCTGATAATAATAGACTTATTATTTGTGTTATTTGGATTATTACAATAAAAGATATGATTTTCCAAAGTTTTTATATTTGATTTGAATTAAAAAAAGAAAATTTACAAATTAAATAATTTATAAATGATGCAAACAGATAAATGAATATTATATTAAGATTCTTTATATTTTTCTGATAATAATAGACATATTATTTGTGTTATTTGGATTATTACAATAAAAGATATGATTTTCCAAAGTTTTTATATTTGATTTGAATTAAAAAAAGAAAATTTACAAATGAAATAATTTATAAATGATTCAAACATATAAATGGATATTATATTAAGATACTTTATATTTTTTTGATAATAATAGACATATTATTTGTTTTATTTGGATTATTACAATAAAAGATATGATTTTCCAAAGTTTTTATATTTGATTTGAATTAAAAAAAGAAAATTTACAAATGAAATAATTTATAAATGATGCAAACAGATAAATGGATATTATATTAAGATTTTTTATATTTTTCTGATAATAATAGACATATTATTTGTTTTATTTGGATTATTACAATAAAAGATATGATTTTCCAAAGTTTTTATATTTGATTTGAATTAAAAAAGAAAATTTACAAAAAAAACAATTAGTCGCGGGTCGTGGCTGGACCCGGGACTAAAGGGTGCCTGCGCGCGCGAAAACGAAGCGGCCGAAAAAACCCTTTAGTCCCCGGGCCGTGGCTTAACCCGCGACTAAAGGGGGGGGTCTTTAGTCGCGGGTTAAGCGACGGCCCGGGACTAAAGACCCTTTATTCCCGTCCCGTGGCTTAGCCCGGGACTAAAGTGGTGGCCCTTTATATTCCGCGCGCCAGGGCATGTGCTGCCCAGCACTTGGCATTCTCGACACAGCAAAGACGAAGCACATAGACGCCCGCATCGAAGACCACACAGGGGAGGTGCTGTCCGCCGCCGCCATGCCACTCCGCTCCGCCGCTCCGCCGTGCCTTGACGTGCCGCCGCTCCGCGCCGACGCATCCTCGCCGCCGCGCGACGCCGGCAGCCTCTCCGCGCGCGTGCCGCCTCGCCGCCGCCTCGCCGCGCGCGTGCCGCCTCGCCGCCCCTCGTCGGTGAGCTCGATCGAGAGGCCGCGCGCGCGGGGTTGGTTTTTTTTTATAGTTTTTTGTTATAGTTTGTTATATTTTTTTTATAGTTAGGTTTATTGTAATTAGGATTATAATTAAGATTATTAGGATTGTTATAATTAGGATTATTATAATTAGGATTATTAGGGTTTTTGTTATAGTTTTTTATAGTTTTTTTATAATTAGGATTATTATAATTAGGATTATAATGAGGATTATTATAATTAAGATTTAGTTATTAGGATTAGTATAATTAGGATTATTATAATTAGGTTTATTAGGGTTTTTTGTTATAGTTTGTTTCTATTGTTTTTTTATATTAGGGTTTTTTGTTTTAGTATTAGGATTATTGTTTTAATTAAAATATTAGAATTAGGATTAGGATTATTGTTTTAGTTATTTTCTGTTTTATTTATTAGGATTATATTGTTTTATTTATTGTTTTATTAGGGTTATTTTTTTGTTTTAGTTATTATGATTATTGTTTTAGCACAAATAATATTAGGATTATTATAATTAGGATTATATTGTTTTAGTTATTAGGATTATTGTTTTTTCTAACCTGTTTAACTCTCTTTTTGTTATAGATAATTAAGTCATGGATCCATCCGAAGATCCTGGTCGCATCGGTGAAGGTTTTCTTCAGGGCATGATAAGAGGTGAAATTCCTCTTAATATTACTACCGGCGCCGAAGATATTTTGCTCGAGGAAGAGATATCCTCATATCTGAAAACATCCGATGATGGACTAGAGGAAAACCTAATGTACCAACGGGAAGACCAGATGGACGAAGGGCAAACAAATAACAGCAATAATGATGGCCCCTTGACAGGATCCGGCGAGGTACATATATATATATAAAGTCTCGTGTTACCTCTATTCATTAACTGATCTAGATATATATTAATCACTCTTTCTTCTTCTTTTATCCCACCGGATCGAAGCAATCGACAGCTCGAACGAAACGAGGGCCGAACAAAAAGTTGGATGGTAATCAGAGGTTCACCATCGAAGAAATAGATGATGATGGTGAACCGATTGCTCCAGAGAAGCACCGGAGGATGTTTATAAATCAATGCGGGGTGCTTGTTAGGGACAACCTGCCGATCACCATCCAAGAATGGAATAAGTCAAAGAAAGCCGGTGAAGAATCCAACAGCTATGTCACCGATGATGCCAAAGATGACCTTTGGCAGAAGCTCATAGCGCATTTCATACTACCTCCAGAGTATGAAGAATTTGAGGTAGATGGTATTACCCCAAGGCCGGGTGGGCTTGAAAATAGAGCGAAAGTCAAGGAGTGGGCACTGAGCAAGATGACTGAACTGTACCGGAACCACAAGAAAAGTTTATACGTGAAATATGTCGCGAAAGAAAACTCCAGACTTCAAAGGAGTAAACGAGAAGTTGAGAGAACAGTGGCTGGATTTTGTACAGTACAAGCAATATGATAAAGCAAAGGCAAAGTTGGCAAAGAACGCGTTAAATGCTGCCAACAAGAAATACCATCATAAAATGGGGACAGGTGGCTACAAGAGTGCCGTCCCTAAGTGGGAAACTATGGAGAAGGAAATGAGGGCTCGAGGCGTCACTCCTGGTACAGATGGGTGGCCCGAGAGGTCAAAGCACTGGTGGTACGGGCACGGGGGATCCTTGGACCCAGAAAGAGGGAAGACATTATTTCATGAGAAAATTCTAAAACCCTCCCAAGACCTTATTAAAGCAATGAACGATGCTCAATTGGGATTGTTCCGTCCCGAGAGAGAGAACGACGAGCTGACACGCGCCCTAGGGAATCCTGAAAAGGGAGGACGAACACGAGGCAAAGGCGCCGGTGTCTCGTGGAAGAAAGGGTTTCCTTATTACGATGCCAGTTATAGAAGCCGTCAGAGAAAGAAGGACCGGGAGGCAGACCGGATCTCCAGGGTAGAGCAGGACCTAGCTGATCTGAAGAACCTCATGCATGAAATTAGCCAAAGGCCGCCATCGTCAACTCACCCACGGTCTGATGATCCTGCATTGGATCTTAGCCAATGGAGAAGCAGCGTGGCTTCCACGGAGGTCCGTGCTGATGATCAAGCACTGCTGGATGATGCACCGGCTCCTCACTACCCCGTGTATGATGTCAGAGAGATGGCACAATGTGAGCTACATCAGCCAATGAACAACCTGTCCTTCAAGGTGGCGATCGGCACTGCTTTACCTTGTCTACCTGAAGCACTCCACCATTCACTTCTGATTCCACCAGGCTATGCTCGTGTCACGGTGGATGACATAGTGGAGGATTTTGCGGACCTAGAGATTGAAATCGCTACGCCTGAAGGCCATACGAAACTAGGAGATGTCAAGCGCAACATCATTCTATAGAATAAGAAGTACATCAAGTTTCCAGGCTCGGCGCCAAGGCCACCGACTCCAAGGAATCCAAATCCACCCCGCATCGAATATCGTCAACCTCCAAGTCTACCCCAACCCGATTATCGCCAGCCTCCAAGTCCACCCCAACCCGATTATCGCCAACCTCCAAGTCCACCCCGCCCCGCTGACGATCGCCGCAGTAGGAGTACATCAACTCGATCTCCGCCTCCGCCTCCGTGCAATACTACTACCTCGTCGAAGAAACAGAAGTTTGACGGTCCCCCGCGCCCCACATCGAAGAAAGGTCAAACGCCGAAGATAGTCGATATCCCACCGGCTCTTCCAAAGAGACCTTATGAAAAGACTGATGTGGAAACTAACGCGGATGTGGCTGCCCAAGTTAAGGCGCATTTTGCACCCAAAAAGCCTGAGCCAAAGCCGGTATATAACGAAAAAACCAAAAAGTGGGCTAAGTCCTTTCTAGAGCAACCATCCGAGATATCGATGAATCTGGAATCAGACTATGACCGGGAGATTATTAAGCAAGCACAGAAGAAAAAAACACAAGTGCAAAAAGCGGGAAGCAAGTTGCCCAGCTCGGAGCACAGAAGAATCAATCGGTCGCCCCTCTCAAAGTCATTTCAGACCTCGACAAGGCCTTTAGAGCTGAAATGGATATGGACATGCAAATAATGGACCCTAGAGCCCGTAATAATGCTTCACTTATGGGAATCACTGTATCGCAGGCCAAAGCACTTGCTAACGAAGCAAATATGTCTCTTGGTCAATATTTAGACTATAAAGATACGCCAGTGGGTCAGATAGTACGGCATTATGTCCAAGGGGAGCCTCTAGTCAGTAATGAGGAGCTCACGCGTCTATCCACACATATGCGAAATCTGCACGAATGGTACATGTCGCAAGCACAAAAAAAGCATCAGAAAGATTGGTTTCTGGTGGACGTTAAAATGGAGCATCACTTCGAACAATACTCGATACAGGTTCAAATGACCGAATTGTTTCAGTTATACAACCAGCGCGCCCTCGACAAATCTATCATTGGTTACTACTGTCTGAAGTTATTTATTTCTATAATTAAGTTTGTAGCTTTAGCTCGTTCATTGTATTTAATATATTATCCTAACTATATATCCTTTTGTATGATGATATTATATTCTGCAGAATGAAGATGCTTCAATGCAAAAGAGCTAGAAGATACGACGTTGGGTTCATTGACCCATATATCATTAATGAATATACGTTAAAGAATCACCCCAAGGACGTGGAGAAAGACCTGTGCAGGTTCTTAACCGAGAATAATTTTGTTAAGGAAATACTATTTCCTTACAACTTCAAGTGAGTGTTTATATCTTGTACACATTTTATTTTTACTTACTGGATGAGCTATGCATGTATGCTTATGTAAATGTCCGCAGATTCCACTGGATCTTGCTAAACATTCAAGTTGACAAGTTCCTAGTTGAAGTCCACGACTCATTAAGTTGGGACCAAGAGCAGTGGAGTGACATGAAAACAATGCTCCATAAGTAATTTCAATCATTATCGCATTATATCGTCCTCTTTCATTCATTTCCTGATATCAAGTAACTAATAACTTCTTTGTTCATTTTCTTTGCAGAGCAGGTGTTGGACACGGTTCAGACAGAAAATACCAGGTCCATTCAAAGAGGAGCTAACTTATAAAATGGCGAAGAGTTTACAGTAGCCACCGGGAACTCATTTATGTGGATACTACGTGTGCGAGTACATCCGCGAGTTGACCAGTGAGCGAAAAGTTGACTCATATTATATTTATAATTTGCGGGAGAAACTAGAGCCAGACCAGCGCATAAGAGCAATTCAAGAGGAGCTGGCGGCATTTATAATGAAGGAAGTCCTTGATGTACATGGAGAGCATTATGCGGATGACGTGGAACTCGATTTGCCTTAGTCATCTCCATGTAGCTTATATGATATATATATTCATCAATGACCATGTAATTTTAAAACATTGCTTCCTTTTGATATGATTGATTATATGTATGCTTGCAAGGGATCGATTAATTATACAAATGCATCGACGTGTAGTGTGTATGTGGTAGCGTATAATATGTATACTAAAATATATGTTTGAATTATAGTGAAACATAAAATGAAAAAGGAACGAAATGACAAAAAAAAGGGAAATACACAATCTCTGCCGCGGCAGAGAAACACAAAATTCTCTGCCGCGGCAGGAAACTTTCTAGTCCCGGATGGTGTTACGGCCCGGGACTAGAGGGTTTTCGCCCCCCGCAGCGCTGAAACAGCCACGTGACTGTTATCAGTCGCGGGCCGTAGCGAGCCGGGACTAGAGGGGGGGCTCTAGTCCCGGGCCCAAAACCGGGACTAGAGCCAGTTGCGGGTCGGGACTGGAGGCCCTTTTTCCACCAGTGAGTACTCTGTCGATGAGGCGCACACATACATGGCCGTGCCATACTGCCACCGTGTCCTAGCTTCGTGTACGCATCAGGGATCAGACGGCCAGCTAGCCGTGTCCATGTTTTTTCACGCGAGAGGATCCTGTTCGGCGAAAGTCCGGCCGGGGACGTGGTGGAGTGGAACCGTGGAACGGTACTCTCCTATCCGGATTATGACTTACTCCTTCCGTTTCAAAATATAAGATGTTTTAAGTTTGTGAAAAAATGAATCTAGATTTTTTTAGTATATAGATTCATCCCAGAGTTAAGTGAACCTACGTACTAAAATAAGTCTAGATTCATTTTCTTCAAAAATCTAAAACATCTTATATTTTAAAATGGAGAGAGTACGTCATAGGTGACACTCGAACATCTTATATTTTTAAAACGAAGGGAGGTGACACTTGACACCACCATCGTCCCGGCATGCATGCGGGCGATCTGCGCTGCCAAGAGGCCACGCGAGGCTGGTCACCGGCCAAAATGCACAGTGTGCGGCGCAGCTAGGAAGGCCCAATCGTATATCACACCGTCAACGATGATCAACAGCCATGACAACTGTCACCCTATTCTTCACAGTTCTGAATGTTTCCGTAAGCGTGTAGACCAAGTATAGAAGAAGTGATCTGCTACTACTACTACTATATTCTCGAAGGGATTAGCGTGGATAGTGCTAACGACCTTATCCTGAAAGCTAGTGCTTACTCTAATTCCTAGCTAACCCCGTCGTGTACAAGCTCCTGCGGATTTTTTATCAGCTGCGTGCAACACCATCTCGATCACATTGTCGAGATTTGGTCTGCATAAATACAGCAAAACGTTGCCTTCACGTTCTGGACAACCCAGCCCCTGGAACCACCGTCACGATGCTAAATACCTTTGAGCAGAGCTAGTGCGGGATCATGTTTCCCTGCTCCTCGGTCGATCGTTGTTACCAAATTCCTTCACCAAAAATAAGCTGCACTTAAAAAACCACAGTGGGGTCCCAAGAATGCCAAAATAATACTTATTTATCGTCAAAAAGGCCTACACTCAATCTCCATGACAAGCCTGCTTAAGATTGATTATGTTATCCGGTGGTAGAGGATCTGCCCTTTTACGATCTCGCACTTTGCTTTCTGGTAAAGACTACTATATGGATACCGATCTCTGCATGCATTTCTGCTCACCAACGTGGCTGCCTCTTTGCTAGCTAGGTGTATAGTTGTAGTACTAGGTAAGTCTGCCGTTAACTCGTCTGCTAAATAGTAACACCTTTCGTACACCTTTAGAAAATACCGAAGATGATTTACCTTCAAAGGACTGGCGGAATAATAATTCTGAAAAATTACCTTTGGGAAATTAGGGTTAAGCAGGCCAAAGAACTATGCAGATCAGTTATCGTCATAACGCTGCGATGAAGGATTATTAGGAACTATAAATGCCGGTGTTTAAGATACGCTGCTAGAACTTATTATCGTTGAAGTCGAAAATTGACTTCGAATATACCAAAAGGAAGAAAATGCACCCTAAAAAATGTGGCTGATTTATTTATGGAAACCAGGTGCGTCGTTGCGTAAATAAGGACAAAGGGACTATATTGATGTATTTGGCTCATTTCTTTGTTGTCTAGTTCAGCAATGGCGAACTCCGACCTACGCAAATCCAATTGGCCATGCCTGTTTGAAAAGTTTCAGACAGTTGGCCAAGCGATGGGCCATTAAGAAATAGGGAGTGCCTAGATCTCAGTCGTCGGAGAACTACTTATGTCTAAGTCGTTAATGTCATTCTAATATTTATGCTACTTCTCAGTTGGAATCTAGTTGCAACTCATAAGATTTATACTAATTTTCAGCTACAACCTGGTTGCAAAATTCTCAGTTACACCCAAGTTACAACTCATGTGTAACTTTCATTTTACACGAATCACGAGGTAAATCGAACGGTAAAAGAGACGACTGAAACTTAAAAAGTTTATAAGCGTCCGAGAACTAGCAAATCCGTAAGAAATATATATACCAACTCGCATTGGGCTCTTTCTTTTCACAAAACGGCTGCTCTCTTTTCTCGTCATCATGTTGAATTGCCTATGCTATCATGCACACTAACCGGAAAATACTTTGTTGACCCGATCGCCACTGATCAACGGCCATGCCAACTGTCAACGTGTATCACACCGCCAACAGATCAACGGCCATGCCAACTGTCAACGTATATATTCTTCAGAGCTCTGAATGCTTCAGTAAGCGTGTAGAACAAGTATAGAAGAAGTGATCCGCTACTAATATTCTTGAAAGGATAGGATGGATTGCGCTAAAGACCTTATCCTGAAAGAAAGCTAGTAATGTATTAATTACCTAGCTGCGTGCAACACCACCCCGATCCATTGTCAAGATTTGGTCCGCATAAATACAGCAACTTCACGTTCCGGACAAGGCAGCCCCTGGACCCACCGTCACGACGCTAAATACTCCATCACCAAATAAGCAGAGTACGGGATCAAGTTTCCGGGCTGCTCGGTCGATCGTTGCCTAATTCCATCACCAAATAAGCTGTACTAAAAAACCACAGTGGGTCCCAAGAGTGTCAAAAGAATACTCCATTCGTTCTAAAATAGATGTCTTAGATATGCAAATCTAGACACTATTTAGTAGTATATAGACTCGTCTAAATTTTAACAAACCCGAATCATCTATTTTAGGACGAATAGGGTATTATTTATCGTCAAAAAGGGCAACTACTCAATCTCCATGACAAGCATGCTTAAGTTTGATTATGTTATCCGGGGGTAGGATCTGCCCTTTCACGACCACGCACTTTGCTTTCGGATAAAGACTATCTGGATATCGATCTCTGCATGCATTTCTGCTCACCAACGCGGTTGTCTGCTTTGCTACTACTTTTTCCGTTTTAAAATATAAGATGTTTTATATTTATAAAGAAAACATATCTATATTTTTTTTATGTATAGAATCTGGACCAACGACTACGCGGCAGGCCAGCTCGCAGCGCAAGGTTGTGCAGAATATTTTACCAGCCGCCGGGAGAAATTTCTCGTGTTTTTAGTCATCGGGTGCGTACCTACAAGGTCGGTAATGCCGTGGTAATTTGGGCTTCATTTCGCTAAAGCCAACACAAAAGACAAGACAAGGTTGATCAATTGGCCATGTTTTTTTTTGGTTTATCCAATTCGATCACGGTGCCCTCCGGAGTTCTCTGTCCGTGTTTCTTTCCTTTCCTTTTTCTTTTGTCTCCGGTCCTTGTCTACTTAATTCCCTATACCAGAGATAGACGTGTGCGTGATAACCATATATACCACGAGCCACAATGGCTGTTTGTGTGTAGCCTCCTCTTCAGTAAACCATAGCTAGATGGACAGGTGTAGAGAACGTGCGTATGGTTCTCCATCGTTCCTCCATGACGTGCGAACGACACGTGCCTATCCGTCGTCGACAGAGAACATGTACTTGTAAAGTTGCAGCGGCACTTTGACTCCCATCGTGCGCACAGAATGGTTGAAAATGCATAAAACGAAGTCTGATCAGACTTGTTCTGGATAAATATTGGAGAAGACTTCAGTGACACCGCTAGTCCGCTAGCGACGGGCAGGGGATCAGAAGAGCTGACTGGGGTATGGTACTTGCGCACGAGCCTTTCCTCGGAAGAAGAAAAATGGCAGGGCCAAGACGGTCATTATTTCCGAATGTATCCATGTAAAGTGCTCATGCATTCTGTAGTTCATGGACAGTATAATCCTTCGCCGGTACAGTACACCAGTTTTCCTTTTTGCCAAGTTATTCGATACGCAAGTACTGAGGAGTAGACTGAGAAGTGTATACGACGCATCAACCGAGTTTATCTTCTCTTCCTTTAAATCAACTTCCAAACGTAGTACGGCTTCGCCCGTGATGCGAGTCACAGAATTTGGAAATCAGGGCTCGCAGATAAGGTCTTCCCAACTGGATGGCTTAAAAAAAAACACAATTTGATACAGTACTATCTAGCGATAATAATAAAAAATTAAAAGCAAACAATTCGGCACCAACCCGTACTACGACATGGCGTGTTTTGGTGCACAAATAATGTTCTTGTGTCATCCGTGATCCGCTGCAAAAAAAAGGCCAAAAAAAATCGCACGAAGAACGGGAACCCTGCAAAGCAGAAAATTAATGGCGCCAAACTTTCCTCGGTTAGAGGAGAACATGCATGCACGCGTGCTAGTGCTGCCATTCGAACCTGAATTAGCATCGACATATTTTCCACGGCGGAAAAGTAAAGAGGCTGCGTTCTGCTGATAATAAGATCCAAATTAACTTATCTGGCCGTATGGAGCTAGCTAGCTAGCTAGCTCTACCGTAGAGTTGCTGCCTGCCAACCGAAACCGACGAGACGCCGAGTCAAAGCCCATAATAAGATCACGGCAAAAAGATCTCCACCGATCCGCCATGAAGCCGGCCAGAGATCCGCGTGAAAGCAAAAGCAGCAACCAACACCCTATCCGCTACGAAATACTATCATTGTGTTCTTCTTTTTATTTCTGGAAACAAGACCGCTAACCGGCACCCACTACTACCGAACTGCAGAGTTCGTTCAGCATCTATCCGGATCCGGCAAATCGACCAGCTAGATCGTCAGGTACACCACATTGCTGTCTGGCTGATGCATCATTATCCAGATAGACAGCTCGGGTTTATTCTCTTCGTTTCAAAATATAAGATGTTTTAGGTTTGTGTAAAAAAAAATCTAGACTTGTCTTAGTGTGTAGATTCACTTCAAACATGAGTGAACCTACATACTAAAAATAGTCTAGATACATTTGCTTCACAAAGATAAAACATCTTATATTTTGAAATGGAGGGAATAGTATTTAATTTCTAGCACTGCCAACTCAAGCGGTACTTCTCCGGGGAAGAGTAATTTGAGTATTTCTTTTCGTCCGTGGCTAGTGGTCGGACGTACTTCATTCGTTCAGACATTTTAGTTTTATAAAATAAATACATCTAGACTTTTTTCTATTGTATATGGTCATTTCATAAAGATAAAATGTCTTTTTTTCCTGTAAACTAAAAGACGTCTAGATATATTTATTTCATAAAGTTAAAATATTTTATAGTATTATTAAACGGAGGAGGTATGTTACATACGGATGGCTCCTCAAAGTGCCGCGAGAGAACAAGACGGCTATGCCATTTTGGTAGCTGTGTGTGAAGAAGTAATCTCTAACAGAGGGAGTACTCTTCTGTATTTCTATGTATTAGTAGTAAGTTAGATTTAATAAAATTTAATCAATTTTATAGATAAACATAGCAATATTTATAATCATTAATTAGTATCGTCAGATCTATTTTATAATTTAAAATATAAGATAGATGCACAATTATTTGCGGACAGAGTGAGCACGTGTACACGAAGCACAGAGCACATGTGACAGTACAAACGAGAAGAGAGAAGAAGGCCTATTACGTGGCTGCAACTAGGCCAGTCCGCTACATGTCAGCGTTCCCGTTTGACCGGACAGACCCGTTGATTCGGTTCGGCCCGAGCTAGTCCGAATAGATCGTTTCTTTGGGATACCGCACACGTCTGGTGCGTTCACGTGGACCAATTAGGATGCCCTAACATCACTCAGCGAAACATCAATGAGCGAGGCTGTGCCGGCGATCGACTCGTGCGCTGAAGTGCGCGTCGGAACGTACTCGAGAATTCAAGCATTTCGGCACGGATCAGAGTGTCCGTGCCGTTGTGCGTCAAGCGGCATAGGGTCAAATGGAGCGTGTGCACCTGCCTAGCTAGCATGCCTGTCCGACATAGCATGCATGGGGAACATGGGGAGGGTGGAGTTCAAGGCAACAATCTGCGGCGTGCTCTGTCGAAGCGCACACATGCATGGCCCTGCCATCTCATGTGCTAGCTAATACATGCATCAGGGATCAGACGGTCAGGCGAGAATTGACCTGTTTATTGCAGGAAAAACTGGCCGAAAACCCGATGGCTTGAATTTTTCTTTTGAGGATACTATGACGGGCCCACGGCTAGTCTGAACCGAACTTTATTGAAACCCAAACGGTGGGACAAAATACAAAATCAAAAAACGAAGTCCAAAATAAAAGAAAAGACCTAGAATAGTAATAGCTAAAAGCTAGCGGCTAACTCATCTAGTTATCAAGAAGAAAAACCTAGGCAGCTAGGCTATACAAGAAGTAGTGGAAGCAGAACAGTTTGGACTATCCAGGGGAGGCTAGGTGTGAAAACCTAACCGCCCAATCTTTAATGAGACTTTTTAATTCTAGTTTTGAGCACCGATTAGACCAGAAGAATAGATCGTTCGCACATATGCGGAAGACAAGATGAAAGGGCTCCACCTCATCCCTGAATATCTTAGCATTCCTCCTCTTCCATATATTCCAGAGAGCACATACGATGACCGTCGATCTAACTTTGCACATGGCGGATCCCTCCCAAATCTGTTTTACCGAGCAACAATGGTGGATGTCATTATGAATAGCTGGGACATCATCCTAGAACTGTGCTAGCGCTGCGCAGTGCATAAGCATGTGCTGCATAGTTTCGGTGCACGAGCAGAACGGGCTAGACTCTGAGTCCGCGATCTCTCTTCTGAACCTTTGCTCATTAGTGAATAACCTACCACGGTCTGCAAGCCAAAGAAAAATGCGGAGGCCTGCCATCGAGACGCGTTAGGCAAATGGCACATCCTGCAAATGTTCAAATGCTGTCAAATATGCTGATTTGGTGGTTAGAGGCCTGCCATCGAGACGCGTTAGGCAACTCTAACGTCAGGGACATCCTGATCTAGCTAACTGAAGCAATCAAAGATCACAGCACATACGATTCTAGGGAAGCCGCGTTGGAAAGACGAGGTTGAAGCTTCAGATTAAAGAACAGGAGCACACGAAAGCGATAGAGCCATTACTTTGTAGCGTGAGAGAACAGGGTCGGGAAACACCTATCTAGAGGTTGCTCATCGAACCAGAGGGAATGCCAAAAATAAGTTGTCCTGCCCGATCCAATTTTGACAGAAGTAATGCTGCAAAATTGCGGAAGACAAGCCAACAAGTCCTTCCAAATTATAGAGTCTAAATGATGCGGATCGTCAAGGTCCCTATTTTCCGATCAGGTTATAGTCGATCTAGTTCTGGTTTTGCTGGTTCTGTCTTTCTAATCCCCGTATCCCAATTCCAGTATGGACAGCGCTAGGCATCCCGCGGGGATAATTTCGCCGGATCCCCCGGGTCCCTAGGCCGCCACGTGTCCCTAAAACAAGGTCTAATCCCGTTTTTGTTACAAATGGGCCGAATTTGCTACATGTAGCAAAAACGGTTTGACCCAGGAAAATAAAAAAATAGACTAGATCTCGTCGGAGATTTCACCGGAGACGCGAGGCGACCGTGTAGCAAAAAAAAATGCTAGTGTAGCAGATTCGACCTCGCCGGAGATTCGTCGGAAACTTTCGCCAGTAGACCTCACCGAAGACCGTGTAGCAAAAAATTTACGATATTGTAGCAAAAACACAAAACGTATTTAGCAAAAAAAAAAATATTGTAGCAAATCCGACCTCGTCGGAGGCATTGTAGAAAAACCCAAGACACTTGTAGCAAAAACTTTATAATATTATAGCTAAATCATAAAACAGATATAGCAAATAATATATCCTATTGTAGCAAAATCGACTTCCAGACCTCCATGAAGATCTCGCCGGAGAGCTCGTAGCAAAAGCGACTTCTGATTGATCCTCTCCATATAGGTCCGACCTCTCCATGGATCCCAGCTCCAACCTCGCCATGGATACGCAGCCCCAAGCGATTTCCGATTGAAGAAGGCCATTGGAGGTGAGGCAGGACGGGGACGGCGCGAGGCCACAGCCGTGCGGAGATCCGGTGAGGTCGCGGCGGCGCGTTCCAGGGCGTCCGACGTTGGATAGGAGCTTGCAGTAGCAGGAAAGGAAGAGCTCGTCGGTGTCCTAGGACATGCGACCTTGCTTGAGATGTAGCATGTAGGGAAAGGACACTCCGGCCAGACGGGCCCCATGGATAGGCATCCGCCGTCGTCGGAGCGTGGTGCTCGTGTCCATGGAGGAGTTGGGGCAGGGGGAGGGGTCGCCGGAGGCCGCACCAGGAAACAGTGAGGGGGAGATAGGTGCTCGGCTGCGTCCATGGTGGAGATAGGTGCGGGGAATAGGAAGCGGAAGACACACGAGTCCGCGGGACAAGAGCGACCCGGGGGGGGCGATCCCCAGGGAAACCGTATCATTTTCCTTCCAATATCTACCTAGTTTCTCGGAGAGAATGAAAGAGGATGGTCGTTGCCGGTCGGCATCATTGTCCACATCCGCACCACACAAAAACTCAAGTAATTATGGAACGCTGGACGACCCACGATTCTGGTTAGTTGGTGCACCAGGTTTGTGTGATTCTGTGTAACGGATCCTTCCTGTTGGGAAACTGGGCCGGTAGAGGCCCATTCGGTGTGGCCTCTATCAGGCTAGGGTTGGCTCATGTGGGTATCGTATCTCCCTTTAATCTATAAATAGAGGAACAATCATTGTACGAGACCTTACCGAGAGAAAGATTAATAAAGTTTTCTTTTGTTCCCTGTGCCATCTACTTGTGGTATGTGTTGCTTTTCGACTCTAGTCTTCTTCCTCGGGTGTGGAGCAGCCTCGGGACCGGCCAGCCGGCAGGGGGTGTTCCAACACGTTATCATCACGAGTCTCTCCGTCGAGCCTCCGTCAAGCCATCGTCGAGTCTGTATCACGCAGGCTTTCGTTGAAGGTAACCAAACACCAAAAAATGGATTCATCTCGCGATTTCCTTTCAAAATTTGCGTTCAGATCTTAGATCAGATCCCATCTAAGGTGCGGATTTTTTTCCCGGGAGTCGAGCTGACCTGCTGTCGCCGACCAATGTCGATCTAATCACTCCCGGATTAGAATTTTGTTAACTGTACCGTCGATGCGTGCACCTGTTGTGCCGATCTGGGTTTTTTATTAGTAGATTGGATTGATCTACAATTTTTGCATGTATTTTTTCTGTACCGAACGCACGCACGCGCTTGCAAGATGCAGAGGCCATGGCGGCTGACAGGCTCAGCTGGCCGCGCGTTTCTAGCCTGGCCGCCGCAGCCCGCCGGACTCGCTGGCCGCGTCGCGCGCACGCCCCTGCGGGCCTCGCTGGCTGCGCCGCGCGCCCGCCGCCGTGGGCCTCGCTGGCCGCGCAGCGCGCCCGCCGCCGCGGTGCCGGCAGCATGCTGCGCGCGTCCGCCGTGTCCGCGCGCTGCAGGCCGTCGCTGCCACGCGCCGCCCGGCCCCGCTGGCCACGCAACCGACTGCGCCTGCGCGCGTCTGGCCGCCGCTGCCGCGCGCCGCCCGCCGCGCCTGCGTCTGCGCGCGTGCCGTGTCGCTGGCCGCCGCTGCCGCGCGCCGCCCGCCCGCCGCGCCTGCGCCTGCGCCTGCCGCGTGCCGTGTCGCTGGCCGTGCTCGCGACTCCCTGCCTCGCCGCTCGCCGAGGACGCGCTGGCCTGCTACGCGCCCGCCGCCTGGCCCCGCTGGCCGCCGCGACCGCATGCGTCGCCGCGCCCGCGTGCGCCGCCGCGCCGTCGACTCACGCGCTCCCGTCGCCGGAGCGGCCTGCTGCCGCCGCCGCCCCACTCGAGAGTACTCCCGTGCTCTGTCCCCCCGTTCTCGGGCAGGGACGGTGTGGGGTGGGCCGGCCCACGGGAGACCACGCGTTTTTGGGCCGTTTTTTGCCCATAGAAACCCCCCCCTTAAAAAAAGACAGTGGGGCGTGGCAACACGCGTTTGCGGGGCTGTTGGACTGTTTCTGCTCAGTTTTCAGTCCGATTTTGCACAAGCTTTTATAATATGTTTTACTATAGTTATTAATTATCGCATGATTTTAATACTTTGTATCTCATAGTTAGCTTGTACCATTTTTACATTAAATTTTGAAACGCCGTCTTATTTGAATTATTGTATCGATTATCGCATTTATGCAACCGATTACCTGCTGTAATCTTACACTCTTTGCATAAATTGCATATGACCGGAATCGTCAGCCGCGAGTTCCCGGAGTTGACCCAGGATGGGCTTAACTACCTGACTTGGGCCTCGGACGTTGAGATCGTCCTCGAGGGCCGATGCATCAAGGATGCGTTGATTGAGGGGACCCCGACGGCCCCCAGCAAAACCATCCCGGCGAATAACGCCAAAGCCCTGCACTTCCTCCGCCATCACATGTGTGAGACTCTCAAGAACGAGTACATGGCAGAACGGAGTGCTTCTGCCCTCTGGACCGCCCTCAACAAGCGGTTCTCTAGGCTGAAGTACACCATTCAGCCACAGGCGGAGGCAGATTGGATTCGTCTGAGGTTTGCGGACTTCAAGACGGTGGGAGAGTACAACTCCAGGTTGCACCGGATTTGTACCATTCTTCAGCTGTGTGGGACCAGTACCAGCGATCAGCAGAAGATAGACAAAACCCTCTCCACATTCCATCCGGACAACATCCAGTCCTCGCGAAACTTTTGCTAGGAAGGATTCACGGATATGCAGCGCTTATTGATGCTCTCCAGGTGGCCGAGGCGCAGGATAATGTTCTGAAAAAGAACTTATCCGCGCAACCATTCGCGGGGGGGCCAAGTCATGAGGCTAATGCCGGTGCCTACAAGGTGCGCAAGCCCATCCACAAGAAGAGATGCAAGAAGGGCAAGAAGGGCCCCAACTCCTCCAACCCGGCCAAGCAACGCAAGGCGGGCAAGGGGGAGGCAAGGCCCCAGGACTGCTTCCGTTGTGGCTCCAAGACTCACTTCTCCAGGCAGTGTTTGGCCCCTAAACACGTCGTGGACGCGTTCAAGGCCAACAAGAAGGCGCGCGAGGCGCACCTTGTCCAGGTTGAGGCACCAGTGGCGCCCAGAGTGGCGCCTGTGCAGAACGTCGCGCCCGTAGTGGCGCAGGACGCAGCACAAGTGGCAGCACCCTCGGCGGTTCACACGAACGCCGTTGTGCCCATGGAGGTTGAGCACGTTGTGCCCCCCCCCCCCCGCCTCAGCTAGACATCTCTGCTGCCTCGATGATGATAGCCAACGAAGAGAAGCTCATTGACCTTGAGATACAGGCTGAGCTTGATGGTTTCTTTGTAGAATCCACCTGAGCTCCTTTTGTTGTGATGATTTCTTTTCCGCAAATAATCAGATACAAATTTTCGATATGGTTGTAAGCTCTATGAGAGCATAACATTTATTTGTTTTTGGCGATTGGATGACATTTATTTCATTCATTTATTCCATTATTTGGTTGTGTGATGTTATGAAATGTTTATGTGTTTTACTTACCTGATGTAGCATCTTCCTCGCTCCATTATATTAATTAGGCACTATATTTTAGAACGCGTGTGACGCCCAAATGGAGGAAACGTGCCTTGATGATAGCGGCACCACAAATACCATCTTGAGAGAAACAAAGTATTTTGAGTCCATTACCAAAAACACCGGTAACATAATGACGATCGCCGGCTGCGGTCCGAATGTAGTTGGCTCCGGAAGAGCAACTATCATACTCCCAAATGGAACAACTCTGATCATTGAAGAGGCACTGTTGTATCCGTAGTCGACTCGTACTCTCTTGAGTTTTAGAGACATCCGCGCAAATGGTTTTCATGTAGAAACCGATGATGATGAGAATGGAAAGGAGTTCCTACTCATTACCAAGTGCGACGAAAATGGTAAACATGTTGTCGAAAGACTCCCTTCATTAGCTACTGGGCTGTACTACACTAAGATAGTAGCACCACCTATTTACACTATCCTTAAGACTGTATTTAGAAGCTCCGAACTATTCTGCCTTTGGCATGATAGGTTAGGCCACCCCGGTCTTAGGATGATGAGAAATATAATTAACAACTCGAATGGTCATAATGTTAATGTGAAAAATTTCCTGAATCCCGATGATTTCATGTGCTCCGCATGCGCTACAGGGAAATTGATCATTAGACCGTCCCCCTAAAGGTGAAGGATGAACTCCCCGCGTTCTTGGAACGCATTCAAGGGGATATATGTGGTCCAATTCAGCCCCTCTCAGGGCCGTTTCGGTACTTCATGGTGCTCATCGATGCTTCCTCTAAATGGTCCAATGTTTGTCTGCTGTCAACAAGGAACCATGCTTTTGCAAAGTTGATCTTCCAGATCATACAAATAAGGAATAAATTCCCTGATTATCGTTTAAAGTCTATTCGAATGGACAATGCCGGAGAATTTACTTCAAAGGCATTCGATGATTATTGCATGGTAACTGTAATCAAACTTGAGCACTCTGTACCGCATGTCCACACTCAAAATGGACTTGCGGAAGCATTGATTAAAAGGATTATATTCATTGCCAGACCACTCCTTCAGGGTTGTAATTTATCAACTACATGTTGGGGACACGTGGTGTTACACGCCGCTAATCTCATCAACTTTCGACCATCGGCCTACAACATCCACTCTTCTATCCAACTTGCGCAAGGGTCGGCACCGAAAATTTCCCACCTACGTAGGTTCGGCTGCCAGGTATATGTACCTATACCACCACCCCAGCGATTAGCAATGGGACCGCTCCGTAAGTCGGGGATATACGTTGGTTATGAGACTGTGTCCATAATCAGGTTCTTGGACCCCTTGACAGGTGACTGTCACACGGCCCGTTTTGCTGACTGCATTTTTGACGAGGATCTTTTTCCGACTTTGGGGGGAGGTAATCAACCCCTGGATGACAAAAGTCGAGAAATCACGTGGAAAGCCACGAGGATCCATGCTCATGACCCGCGCACTGTTGAGACTAATAGAGAAGTCCAAAAGATACTAGATTTGCACTCCCTAGCGAATCAACTGCCCGATCATTTTAGTGATTTAAAGACTGTGACAAAGTCGCATGTGCATGCACGCAATGCACCGGAAAGGGTTGAAATACCAAAGAAAAATGATGGTATACCCGCTCCTGCTCCAAGGCCTAAGAGGACGCGGATTCTGGTTTCTCAAATCCCAAGTACCCGGGGACGTCCGAAGAAAAAGGATAAGAGAGTTTTATTACAGTCTGCCCCTGTTGAGGAGAGCCAGTTGAGACCTGTCACAAGTACGGATATTTCAGTGCACGAAATTCCGGACTTGAACTTTCCTATATCGGAAATACCCAGCGAAGTTGTGTGCGCACACATCGGAGCGGGAAAGCTAAAGGACCTAGCTCCTGGATTGGGAAATCCGGTGGAGCAAGAGGATGTGCCTGATGCACTCCATGACGAAATGGCCATTAACTATGTTAATTCGGACGAGTCATACAACTGAGCCATGGCAAATGTCGACGTTAATTTTGCCAAGAAAATTGCCTCAATCATAGATCTTGACCCTGAGCCTAACACGCTCACTAATTGCAAGAAAAGGTCGGATTGGAAAGATTGGCAGAAGGCAATTACTGCTGAACTATTATCGTTAAACAAAAGAGAGGTATTTGGACCAGTTTGTCTAACTCCTCCCCACATTCGCCCCGTTGGCCATAAGTGGGTTTTTGTTCGAAAGAGAAACGAGAATAATGAAGTAGTAAGGCACAAATCAAGGCTCGTTGCTCAAGGTTTCACTCAGCGACCAGGTGTCGACTTTGAGGAAACTTACTCCCTAGTCATGGATGGAATTACCTTTAGATACTTGATCTCAATGGCAGTAAACATGGACTTAAAAATGAAACTAATGGATGTTGTCACCGCTTACCTATATGGTATCTTGGATTCGGACATATACATGAAAGTACCAGAAGGTATCCCTGTCCCGAACCAGGATAGAGCAAACAGGAGCTTATACAGTGTTCAGCTTAAGAAGTCATTGTATGGACTAAAACAGTCAAGTAGGATGTGGTATAATCGTTTAAGCTATTTCCTTCATCAGAAGGGCTACGCGAGCAATGAAGATTGCCCATGTGTTTTTATACGGAGATCCCAGGATGGTTTCTGTATTATCTCGGTGTACGTGGACGATTTGAATATAATCGGTACACCTGACGATATTGAGGAAGCGAGTTCCTACCTGATGTTGGTATTCGAGATGAAAGACTTAGGCAAAACCAAGTTTTGCCTCCGTCTGCAACTTGAGCATTCCCCTGCTGGGATTCTAGTTCACCAGTCGGCCTACACCCAAAAGGTGTTGGAACGATTTGGATTTGAAAAGGCATATCCTTCTAAGACCCCGATGGTCGGAAGATCTTTGCAGCAAGACAAGGACCCGTTCAGGCCTAAAGAAGAGGGGAAGGAAATTCTAGGACCGGAATTCCCCTACTTAAGTGCAGTTGGCGCACTTATGTACCTCGCAAATTGTACACGGCCGGATATTGCATTCGCCGTCAATTTGCTTGCAAGGTACAGTTCTGAGCCTACCAAGAGGCATTGGAAAGGCGTTAAGGACATCTTTAGGTACATACAAGGGACAAAGGACCTTGGCTTGTTTTACCAAAAGAACCAAGACCTATCTGTTGTAGGCTATGCAGATGCTGGGTACCTTTCGGACCCGCATACATCCAAGTCGCAGACTGAATATGTTTTCCTTTGTGGTGGAACGGCAATTTCCTGAAAATCGTCTAAGCAAACTCTTGTGTCAACTTCGACGAACCACTCGAAAATCATAGCATTATATGAAGCATCCCGAGAATGTGTATGGCTTCGACGAGTAGTCAGCCACATCCAGATGTCATGTGAACTGAACACCGTACAAACCCCAACAATTATCTATAAAAATAATGTCGCTTGTGTTGCACAAGTCCAGACGGGTTATGTGAAGAGCAATCTCACAAAGCATATAAACCCCAAGTTCTTCTATGCACATGAACTGCAAAAGATGAACGAAGTGAAAGTCTTGCATACTAAGTCGTGTGAAAATCTCGCTGATTTGTTCACTAAATCATTGCCAGCATCTTATTTCGAGAGATGTGTCCGTGGGATCGGCATGATGAGACTTAGGGAGATGTAAGGTTCAGGGGGAGAATCTTCACAAACTCATCGCTGAAATCTTGATCCCGATGATTGAGTGCTTAACTTTATAGTTAAGTGAATTATACTCTTTTTCCCTTAGTGAGTTTTTATGAAGTTTCTCACATGAGGTTTTTAACGAGGCAATTCGTGCAACATAGCAACAAGTATACCGTGTGCATTTCTTCATATTTTTTCCCACTAGGTTTTTCGGAGTTTTAAGCCATGGTTATACAGATAAGATATCCAGGGGGAGTGTTGGGAAACTGGGCCGGTAGAGGCCCACTCGGTGTGGCCTCTACCAGGCTAGGGTTGGCCCATGTGGGTATCGTATCCCCCTTTAGTCTATAAATAGAGGAACAATCATTGTACGGGAGCTTACCGAGAGAAAGATTAATAAAGTTTTCTTTTGTTCCCTGTGCCATCTACTTGTGTTATCTGTGTGCTTTTCGACTCAGTCTTCTCCCTCGGGTGTGGAGCAGCCTCGGGACCGGCCAGCCGGTAGGGGATGTTCCAACACTTCCATCGCCCATCCTCACTCACTACTTCACTTTACACGTGCTGACCTTACCGTGGTTCGCCTCGGTTCCGTAGCGGAGCCGTTCCCCCACGATCCTATCCGAACCGCCGGAGACACCGCAGCGGTCTCCGTTTTACTCGTTCAAACTAACCCGTCGGCTCGTGCAACGAAAACCGGCAGAATTTGGAAGGAAAGGTCTGTCAGAGCGCGCACCGTGCTGACTTTTTTTTGGTGCCGGTTCTCTCGTGCACGTCTCGGCGGACGGCGGGATGTTTCCCGGCATGAGTACAGCGTCACAAGAGAAGTCGGACCTGTTGCCTGCGTACGTGGAACAGTCAAAACGAGCGCGATGGCAGTTTAAAAGATGAGCGCATCTTTACTGAGCCAACCCATCCGGTTTGGTCGTGTCCGAACTTATCCGGATGCACGGGGCGACATGACCGTTTTGATCCATCCATGCATCTAATCTGGAGCCTGGTTGTGTCGGTTCGGACGTGCGCGGACAACGCGGGTGTCCTGCCCGCGCATGCCACTAGCCCACCCGTCAGCCACCGCTTACTGACGACATTGATTTAGACGCTATCAGCGGCACGATTCAGACGCAACAGCGGCTGCGATTCAGAGGAAAGGCTGATCGGCGGCAGCCTGCGCAATCAATAGCGACGAGACGGCACGTGATCCACTGGGCGGCGTCTGCGTTCTCGTGTCGGCATTGATGGTGAAGGAGCGGGAAACTGTGCGTGTTCGCGGGCGAAAAGCTATTTAACCTGCGCCCGTCGGTGTCGCAGTCCTCACCTCTCGCCATCGCAAACCCTAGCCGCCACCACCGCCAACGATGAAGACGCCGTCGTGGCTGAAAAAGGGGAGAAGCAAGAACGACCACGAGACGTCTGGCTCTAACAAACACCGCTCCCGGCTGCCGGCCTTCCTCCGCGGCATATCCATGTCGCCTCCGTCGCGGCCGGACGATTCCCGAGACTGCCCTATGGAGGTTTCGGACAAATGAATCGCGCCGCTGACGCGGCTAGCCGAACAGACCAGACCTCCTACCCAAATCAACCGCGGTCCGATCTAAACAGATAGAAACGGATCATTTAGGTCATTCGGATGGGTCGGCCGGTGGAGATGGCCTGGGGACAAGTCGGGGATTTTTCTCCCTCCAGATAAGTTTGGAGCAAAGAGATATGGAAATGCGGTTGAATGCACGTGTCCATCAGAGTAGCTCTAGCTAGCTAGCTAGGAACCACCGAAAGGGTTAAGCCTGCAGGGAGCATTGGTGACGGCCGGGGACGTACTACGGTCGCCGTCGTCTCCAGCAAAGACGGCCGGACGGGCTCGACCGTGGCCTGACGACGTACGTGCGCCACCGTTGACCATGGCGTGTGCGCGGCCAACAAATACAAAAGCAGGACGAAATGCACAGTGAGGCGAGATATTAGTGGAAACAGGGCCTCTAATCCCGGACCTAAGGGTCTTTAGTCCTGGTTTTTGATCAAGCAGGACTAGTCCCGGTCTAATTACCAGCCGGGAGTAGTGGATGTCCACGTGACTGCCCCTGTGCGCTCGTGGTGTACCCCCACTAGTCCCTGCTGGTGTTAAGGATCGGGACTAGTGGGTCTCTGTTGCGGCAACATTTTTTCCCTTTTCTCTGCCGCGGCAGAGCATTACCTTGGACTATTGGTTCTCTGCCGCGGCAACATTTTGTGCTCTTTCTCTGCCGCGGCAGATATTTCATTTTTTTATTGTTTTATTTACTTATTTTTCATTTCAACATAGTTTTTGAGTATTTCTACGCCATCACATATCGTACACATTCATGCATATATAAGATAACTTGTATTACGATATCGAGCATACAAATATATACAATTTACATAGTTACATGTAGATCACAAAATCTTGGGACTAGAGCACGTATGTTCGATTACATGAAGATCAGTAGCGCCTATTTACACTAAATTCTCCGATATCGTCTATGATCTCTTTGACAATAAATTCCGCCAGCTCCTCCGCAATTGCTAGTACGCATTGCGCTGGTAGTAGTTGGTCCCGCATTCTCTCGAACTATATATAAGAAAAATGAGATCAATATGAATATCAATCATGATAACAAAATATGATGGCAATAAAATGATGGTGTGAATGCATTTCTTACATCGACTCTATAATCATTGTGTTCGGTGGTAAACGTACGAATGAACTCGCATACTTAGAATCCACATAGATTCGACCCCTGTGGCTGCCTCGCGCACTTTACAAGAATAGAATTCAATTAAAATAATAATCTAGCATCATTATTCTATTGAAACTAGAAGTAAAGAGATGCACGGACATATCACGTGCTACTTACCGAGACCGCCCTAAACGTCAGCTTCTCACTAAATACAACGGTAACCTCGCGCTTCAACCGGATCCAAACCCTGTCCGACGAAGAAAATGAATGAATGAGTTATTCATTACCCGATATCTCAGGAAATCAACGAAAGAGACCGATATAGCGCGAATCTTACTTCTGGAGCATGTCCTGCATGTTGCGGAAATCTTCCAGGTTTCTCTTTGATGGGTCCATGACATCAACTCTTCTCTTATCAAGTTGAATGTCTAGCAGAACCCAGTGGAAACTGCAAACATTTATATATATACATCAGTAACTCATCAGTTACACTTATTAGCATCAACTAATCAAAAGTGAATGTGTACAACAGAGTAAGACCCTCACCTGAAATTGTAAGGAAACTGTATGTGGTCAGAGAAATTTTGCTCCATTAGAAACCTTAGAATGTTTTCCTTCGTCTCCTCGGGGTTATGCGTTAGCGTGGTTATATGCACTTTATCTGGATCAATAAACCGAATATTGTAGATTCTTTTTGTTTTACATTCCAGGATCTTCATTCTGCATAATAAGGATAATTACATGTTCTGAACTAAACAACTGAAAAACTGAACATGTAGACAATGAATTCAACAACTTATAGAAAATAGCAGCTGAGGATGGATTTGTCCAGGGCGTCGAGATGGTATAACTGGAACAGTTCTGAAAACTCAATATGTATCTCTTCGGGTCTGAAGTAGTACTCAGGTGGGAGTTTGGCTACGATCATTATTCTCCCCTGCTTCATGACCGCCGAGTACCATTAATGGAGATTCCGCATTTGTGTTGGCAGCTCTCTCAGCCTCTCTTTGCTGACCAAATCCTCACATGCGGCATATTTAGGGGCTATTGGCATCTTGGATAGAAGGTCTAGTTGGGGGCCTAACAGTTCATCAAGACTAATTTCCATGCTGGCCGCCAACTCCGCAGTTATTGACATATCTAGTGACTGTTGTGCGAGGAGTGGAACGTTTTGTGAAACCACCTTGAGGGGTGCGATCGTTTGTTTTGCCTGTTGTCCGAGAAGGGGAACATCTGATTTTTTACTGATTGCAGTTTTGGTCCTGCTTGCACCTGTGCTTGTTGATTTTTTTACCGCTTGCACTTGATTTGCTTGATTTGCTCTTCGCCACTTCTTTTTGAAGTGTGCGTAGATAGTCATCTGGCTTCTGGTGCAACTCATATTGCAATTTTGTGTTCAGAAAATCAAGTGCATATGCCTTTTGCTTTTCGGTGTATACCGGAGCGGGCTTGGGTTTCTTCTTCTCAAAATGCGCCGCCACTTCGGCCTTTGCTATCGCTGCAGCTTCTGCATTAGTACGATTCTAATGTCTGATGGGAAGATTCGGATGAGGCACTATTGGGAGGGGCGACATTTTTCGTTTTGGGCTGCCGCGTCCTTTAGTACTCACTGACGGAGCATGCATCCGCTTATTGTCCTTAGCGGGCGGCGAAGACTGCTGAGCCTGCGACGAAGATAGAGATGGACTCGGTATGTGGTGGTCGTAGTCATCATGGGGTGGGCTTCTTGGAGGTGGTGGAGGTGGAGGTGGAGGTGAAGGAGACCTGGGATGACTCGGAGGTGGTAGTGTTATTCTTGGGGCCGAGCCTAAAAACGTATGTTGTTCTTGTTCTAGAGAATGATCCCACCAAGTACTTCTCCGAGTGTGATCTCACCTTCAGGTCCAGGGATGTCAAGCTCCATTGACTCCCACTCCTTTACGATTTGATCCACCCCGACTTTAGCATAGCCAGTTGGTATCTCACGGCCATGCCAACGTGCTTCAGGCGGACAAGGCAAAGCCGATCCAACCGCCACCTTCATAGATACGTTCTTCAATTTTTTATGGAGCTCACAAGGTATCTGCTCCTTAATTCCATCCACGGGGTAGCCGGGACTGCCATCTGTATAGGATGCATCGTTAGACGGGACCTCCGATTCAGCGACGCTGCTTCTCCGCTGAGATGGGTTGGCGGTAATATCGAGTGGAGGAACTTGCAAGCGCGATATTCCTCTAAGTTCGTCGATCTGCTGCTGCTGCTTGTCAAGTCTTGCTAGCAGCTGGTTGAACTTGTCTGCCTCCTCCTCCTCTCGTCGCTGCTTTGCTCTTGCTCGGCTTCTATAGGTACCTTGGTCCTTAGGAAACCTAGTCTCCCACGTTAAACTCCCATCAAGGCCTCGGACTCGTCCTATATGTTCGCGATTCCCAAGGACCAAGGTCAGCAAGTCTTTCTCTCTATCGGGATGAAACTATTTTATTCCATCTTTAATATCTTTCACCACTTTTATCCATGTACTCCTGGGTACCTTTATCCCGTCACTGCAAACAAGGTCCCTTGTAAGTTCGTCATGTGTACTCCCATGCCCAAGGAACCAATTTCCTGCCCTCAAATCTCATTCTTCGCGAATTGGTTCTGGAATGATCCCTTTATTATGAAGCTCTTTCTCTTTTGCATCCCACTTAGACATGGCAGCCGCGTAGCCCCTGGCCCCATGTTATGGTGATATTTCTTCTTCGCAGTATTTATCTTGTTTTTTTCATACTTTTCCTATGCAACTCCTGGCCCCCTATACTGCACAAATGCATCCTAGTAAGGCTGCTGCTTCGCTAGATAGCCTTCGAATAATGGGCTTTTCTTGTCCTTCTGATACTGTTGCCATAATGACTTCTTCCAGTTCTTGAATAGTTTGGCCATCTTCTTCAGTGCAAACTGCTTGACTTTCTTTCTCATTTTAGCCGTCTCGTCCTCGGTGTCACATTCTGGCATCTTGAAATGTGCCATTAGGTCAGTAAATAATTGCTCTTTGAATCTATCGTTGATGTACACATCACTCCATTCCGCCTCTTTAGGATTATTCCACTCTCGAACAGTGATCGGGGTGCGATCTCTAGCAACAACTCTGCATTGTTGTACAAATATTTGTTTTGTTTTCTTTAGTTACAATGGTTCGCCGTCTCCTAAAACCTCTGTAATTTCATAAACAGTACCCTGGGGCAACTTTTTGGCTGGGCACGCTTGGTTTTCTTGCTTGATGTAGAGGCCTAAGAGAAGAAACATTCGTCAACATAATATATATACAACTAGGTACATCTAGTCACGATCATCGGACATCATATATATATACCTCGTCAGTCTTCGTTACTCGTCCATGGGATTCTTCCTCTTGTCTGTTGTTCTCCTCTCCCTCATCGGATGAGTTTAGATACCTCGAGGGATATCCCTCATCGGCATTGTGAATCATATCCTCGAGCAAGTGTTCCGAATCTAGGTCTCTGCAGATTGGACTAGGGGGATCCATAGTTCCTGCAAAATGCACACAATATTTATTTGAACTTAACAAATAAACCCTAAACCCTAAACCTGGAGGTGCGGTGGCGGTGGCCGGATTCCCGCAAGAACCACCACCCTAACCCTAACTTACGACACACATGAGTTCTTCCTAAGGTATTACCGCATGTCAAAAACCACGACGAGGTGACGATGGTTTCTAAGACATTTCCTTCGACATATTCTTGACAGAACTTGATGGATGGCAAGAGGACGCAGTTAGCGGAATAATGCCATCAACCGACGATAGGATATTGCGGGATCATATGATGGCTATATCGGATGATAGTCCATGCGTCGATATAAGAAAATCCTAAACAAACTATATACACTAATATAACAAAATCCTAAAGTAAAAAAATTCTAAACTAACAAATCCTAATTAATCCTAAATATATATACTAATATAACAAAATCCTAAACTAAAAAAATTCTAAACTAAAAAATCCTAAACTAACAAATTCCATGCGTCGATATAACAAAATCCTAAACTAAATATATACACTAATATAACAAAATCCTAAACTAAAAAAATTTTAAACTAAGAAATCCTAATTAATCCTAAATATATACACTAATATAACAAAATCCTAAACTAAAAAAATCTAAACTAAAAAATCCTAAACTAAATATATACACTAATATAACAAAATCCTAAACTAAATATATACACTAATATAATTAACAAAATCCTAAACTAATTTACAAAATCCTAACCCTAACCCTCACCGGACTTGGTGGCAGCCGGCGGTGGCTTGGTCGGCAAGGGCGCTGGCGGCTGGCGGTGCGCGGCCGAGCGGGCACGGCAGGCTCGATGGTAGGGGAGCGGCGGGCTCGGCGGTGGCGGCTGTCGGCGCTAGAGAGGGAGGCGCGGCGGACGTGGAGAGGGAGGCGCGGGCTTGGTCGGAGAATTCGGTGGGAATCCTGGCGGCGTTGTTCGTCGTTCTGGCCTCCAACTTCTCCTGATGCGTGGAACGCACCGGGGGACAAGCCCCCATTTATACCTCCCCTCTCTAGTCCTGGTGCGTGGCACCAGTCGGGACTAAAGGGGGGACTCTAGTCCCGGCTAGTTCCACGCACCGGTACTAGAGGGGGGGCTGATGACCCACAAGTGTAGGGGGTCGCAAGAGTCTTCGCGGGTAGTATTACCCAATTTATTGATTCGACACAAGGGGAGCCAAAAAATACTTGCAAGCCTTAACAACTGAGTTGTCAGTTCAGCTGCACCTGGAAATAGTTCTTGCTCATAGAAGTTTATCAGTAGCAACAGTTTATAGTAGCGACAGCAAAGAAACAGCAATAGTAACAGCAACAGTGAAACAGGAGCAGTAGTAACAGTAACGGTAAACAGTGGGATTCGAGTGTGGTAGGCATAGGTATGGATGGACGGGCGTTGCATGGACGAGTCTAAACATGTAGCTTCAAAGAACTAGGGCATTGTAGATAAAGAATAATAAGCATCCAAGTACTAAACAATCCTAGACATGTGCTCCAAATATAGTCATACGTGCTCGCAATGAGAACTTGCACAACATCTTCTGTCCAGCCAGCCCGTGGCAGCGGGACCTCTAGGGAACTACTGGAAATTAAGGTGCTCCTTTTAATAGAGCACCGGAGCAAAGCATTAACACTCCATGAACACATGTGATCCTCACACCACAGCCAGCCCCTCCGGTTGTCCTAATTTCTATCACTTTGAGGCCTTTGGATCCGGACAATGATATGTGTACACAACTTGCAGATAAGATCATAAACAATACTATCATAATGATTCAATAATAAGTTCAGATCTGAGATCATGACACTCGGGCCCTAGTGACAAGCATTAAGCACAACAAGTTGCAACAAAGTTAAATAGCACTAATAGAGATACTAGGCACTATGCCCCTAACAGATCTTATTCGATTACATGATAGAACTCATCCAATCCCTACCATCCCCAAGCCTACAGCGGGAGATTACTCACTCATGGATGAGGGAAACATCGGTGGTTGATGGAGATGCGTTGGTGATGACGATGACAATGATCCTCTCCAAATTCCCCGTCCCGGCAGGGTGCCAGAACGGAGTTTCTGGATCCGAATCTTGGTTTTTCGTGACGGCGGCGGAGCGGAACTCTTCCTGAAAAACTATCGAACCCTCCTCGGTTTTAGGTCGAAAGGCAACTTATAGACCCGGAGGGAGGACGAGAAGCTGCCTGGGGTGACCAAACCTCCCCCAGGCGCGGGGTCAGTGGGCCCGCGCCTAGGGTGGGTCTGGGCCCCCAGGACTCCCCTCTGTCTCCCCTTCTGGCTTCGTGGATCTTCTCGTGAAATATAATTTTTGGCATATTTTTCGGAATTTTTCCTGATAGTTCATTTTCTGCACAAAACCAAGACACCAAAGTAATTCCGCTGAAAACAGCGTTGGTCCGTGTTAGTTGTATCCAAATCACACAAGTATAGAGGAAAAATAATAGCAAATGTTCGAAAAAGTAGATACGTTTTGGACGTATCAGAGGCGTTTCATTTCGCGCGCTGGGCCATCCCTTTAGTCCTGGCTGGTAACCTGGGCCGGGACTAAAGGCCCAAATTTGCACGCGCTGGGCCAAAACCCCCAGGGCGCGTTGGGCTTTTTTTTCAAATTTTCGAATATATCATTTAAAACATTTAAATTATACTTTTTTGCGTACTTATGAATTTGACAAAACTTTCAACATGAAAAGTTCTTGAATTTGAATAATTAATCCAAATCCATTTCCTATTTTATAAAATAATTATTTTAAATAGTCAAATTATTAACCATTTTGCCATTATCAATTTAAAAATGCATTAACTATTACTTTTTGCATATTTTTGAATCTCACTAAACTTTCAACATGAAAAGTTCTTGAATTTGAATAATTAATCCAAATCCATTTTCTGTTTTATAAAATAATTATTTTAAATAGTCAAATTATTAACCATTTTGCCATTATCAATTTAAAAATGCCTTAACTATTATTTTTTGCATATTTTTGAATCTCGCTAAACTTTCAACATGAAAAGTTCTTGAATTTGAATAATTAATCCAAATCCATTTTATGTTTTATAAAATAATTATTTTAAATAGTCAAATTATTAACCATTTTACCATTATCAATTTAAAAATGCATTAACTATTATTTTTTACATATTTTTGAATCTCACTAAACTTTCAACATGAAAAGTTCTATAATTTGAATAATTAATCCAAATCCATTTTCTGAATAAGCTTTAGTCCCGGTTGTATCCACTAACAGGGACTAAAGATATTTCCTACCATTTCTCACCGCTTCCTGCCAAGTTTTTCTGCCCTTTCCTCTGAACCGAGCTTTTAGTCCCGGTTGTAGCCACTAACAGGGATTAAAGATATTTCCCGCCATTTCCCAAAGCTTCCCGCCCTTTCCATCTATATATAGGCCGACCGCGCCATGGTTATGCACACATACACACCTTCCTCTCTCATAGAAATGGACAGTGCCTAGTGGGCCATTCTGACCCTCGAGGAGACCGAGGAGCTGTGTGCCTCAATCTACCCTTGCCCACCAGGATACCGGCCGCCCGCCATCTGGATGCTGAGCACTGGAGGGGTTCATGTCCCTCTTGTGCCTCGAGGCTCCGCCCGACAGGCGGCCATCACGAACCACTTCTACCACGAGCTCACGCCGGAGCATCGGATGTATCCCCACTGGGATCCTAACAACTACGACATCTAGAATGCCTTCTTCGCTAACCGACAGGAAATGGAGCTCGCCAGGTACGATGGTGATGGCCCGCCCTCGGTGAACCACAACGAAGCCGGCCGCCGTTTGTGGTGGGCGAACCGTACTATCATCGGCGTGATGCGCTACATCGCCGGGGGAGACCATCCTCGCATGTGGTGCCCACAAGTCCAGGAGACCCCTCCCCCGCCCACCGTGAATCTGAGGCTAGAGTGGCAGGTGCCCCCGGTATATGCCATGGCTGGGTTGAGGATCCCCGGAGTGGCAGGAGACGATGACGATGATGATGACAATGACGAAGAAGACCCTGAAGCTGTGTACTATAGGACTTGGCATGATTATGACTAAAGGGGCGGCTTTAGTCCTGAGTGTTAGCTAATCCCGGTTTGTCCCGGCTTTTAATATTAATAAATGTATTTAGTGTTAGTCGCGGTTTGTGGCTGGACCGGGACTAAAGGAGGCCTTTAGTCCCAATTTCGTAGTCTCAGTTTTTAAATATTAATAAATGCCTTAAGTGTTAGTCCTGTTTTGTGGTTGGACCGGGACTAAAGGAGGGCCTTTAGTTCCGATTCGTACTACGACTTTCCCAAACTATGAAGATGTTGTCCCGATTCGTACTTACCATGAAGATCTGATCTCCAAACACATGCGGTCACATATTAGAGAGTGCCTCTATGACTAGTTTCTTGGATATGCCGGAGGACTGGGCTCCGGCGACATCTCCCTAAAACTGGCTGTAGTGGTGTCCCTGCTCTCGAAGACCATCTTGCAGCTTCTAACTTCTCTAACTAGATCAATATGCCTGGGAGCTAACCTAATTTCACATATTAGGGAGTGCCTCTATGACCAGTTTCTTGGAGATGCCGGAGGACTGGTCTCCGGCGACATCTCCCTGAAACTGGCCGTAGTGGTGTCCCTGCTCTTGAAGACCATCTTGCAGCTTGTAACTTCTCTAACTAGATCAATATGCCTGGTAGCTAACCTAATTTCACATATTAGGGAGTGCCTCTATGACCAGTTTCTTGGAGATGCCGGAGGACCGAGCTCCGGTGGCATCTCCCTAAAACTGGCCGTAGTGGTGTCCCTGATTTTGAAGACCATCTTGGAGATGCCTCAAACTGGCTAGAGGACTTGACTCACAAGGATGCCTATTTATAGTGTCAACACTCACGACATAATGTCGACACTCACCCCTATTATTAGTGCTCACTCGTGTTTTGTCCAGGTTGGTGTCTCCAACTGGGACTAAAGGTTCATCCAACCGGGACTAAAGGTTCAACCCCTATTATTAGTGTTGCCTAGCCCAGCCTGCCAAAAGGACTTCAATCGCGGTTGGTTTCTCCAACCGGGACTAAAGGTTCAACCCCTATTATTAGTGATGCCTGGCCCAGCCCGCCAAAAGGACTTCAGTCGCGGTTGGTTTCTTCAACCGGGACTAAAGGTTCAACCCCTATTATTAGTGCTGCCTGGCCCAGGCTGCCGCAATCCCTTCAGTCGCGGTTGGTTTCTCCAACTGGGACTAAAGGTTCAACCCCAATTATTAGTGTTGCCTGGCCCAGCCTACCGCAATCCCTTCAGTTGCGGTTGGTTTCTCCAACCGGGACTAAAGGTTCAACCCCTATTATTAGTGCTGTCTGGCCCAGCCTGGCCCCCCCTTTCCCTCTATTTATAGTGCGACCGTTATGGCCACCCACACATACACTCATTCCTCGCCGCCTACTTTAGGATGCCCATCCCGCATCCTCGTAGTCGACTCGGCGGCAATGATGGAGTACTGGGCTCCACCGGCCATGTCCGAGACTGGGCTCCGCAAGGCTGGCACTGGATGGTGCTACCTTCCAGGACGCGTAGCTTGGTGAGGAATCCGGGTGTCGTCATCGACTCGGAGCTTGTTTGGTGGAGGTCGCCTGGTCTAGGAAGGGTGCAAAGGGAGCCGTCCACCGAGGAGGTGGTACGTAGTCGTGTCAGGGAGGAGGACGAGCACGTCCGGTCGCTATATGGCCGCGTTGGACACCAGGGTCGACGATACCTGGCAGATTCTTCAGGGATCTCACCCAAGCTATGCTCGTGTGATGGTTCCGTCTCTTTGGGTTTTCACCTCCCGCGGCTTAGGCACTGGGAGTCGTCGTCCAGTTTGATTGAGCAAGATGACCAATGTTGCATGCATGTGGATCTGGGTAAAATGTTTGACTCACAATATGATTCACAATATGATTACATAAAAGGTTTAATATATTACATAGATCACCAACATCCCTATCTAGTGTTTTTGTTTTCTTCTGCGCCGTAGCCATGGAGAATCTTCATCATTTAACAGGAGGCTTGGGTCAGTTTTCACTTTGAAGGGCGGGATTTCATGAAACTTATTATAATCTTCTGACATATCTGTCTTCTCATCCACTCCCACGGTGTTCCTTTTCCCTGAAAGAACTATGTGGCGCTTTGGCTCATCGGACGATGTATTCTTTTGCTGATTTCTTTTTCTCGGTTTCGTAGACATGTCCTTCACATAGAAAACCTGAGACACATCATTGGCTAGGACGAATGGTTCGTCCATGTACGCAAGATTGTTGAGATCCACTATTGTCATGCCATACTTTTCGTCAACATGTACCCCGCCTCCTGTCATCTTGACCCATTTGCACCGAAACAAAGGGACCTTAAAAGTAGGTCCATACTCAAGTTCCCATATCTCCTCTATGTACCCATAATATGTGCCCTTCTTCCCATTGTCATCTATTGCATCAAAGCGGACACCACTGTTTTGGTTGGTGCTCTTTTTATCCTGGGCGATCGTAATGTATTACCATTTATCTCGTACCCTTGGAAAGTACATATAGTCGAAGATGGTAACCATGCCAATAAGTACAGCTGATCTTCAAGTGTTGTTATTCATGAGATGTTTCTGCAACCAACTGCCGAAAGTTTCCTCGTGTTCCACTTTAATCGAGGGGTCAGGCTTCCTCGGGTTTTCCGAGCGTACAATAATCTTGTGTTTCTCGATATACGGAGCCACCAAGGTGGAATTGTGTAGAACTATGTCGTGTGATTTATTGAAATAATCCATGTCCATACATACCATTGTTTTCCTTTGTAACATCCCAACATTAGAGCCTAGAAATAAGCTGAACCCAGATGTGTGCATTGCATTCATGCATAGAAAATCTGAATAATTTTCGCGCTGTTGAACAAACTTGTCAAAGTGATTGAAGCTTCTCTTAACTTGATGGAATTGAAGTAGAACATCAAGTTGACTGTGATAAGTTCAATATGACCTTTGCTAAAACCTTATTCTGGTCAAGGGAGATCTGATCTAAGGGTAGATCAAATGTAATAAAAGCTAAACCCTAATACATTATGATTTATATTTGATACTTAGGTGATCATATCATAGTATTCATTATAATCACTCGTGAGTACCAAGTTAAGGATATAACACAAATAATAAGAATGTAACAACTATATCTTAATCTCATCTGCATATACCATGAGTATCATGGTAATACCTAACCCTACTTCTTAAGTAAGATTGAGTAGGAAAGAAACTAAGTTTAGATCATTCACCATATATCTTTCTTTCCATACCAATCCTTATCATCTCTATTGAGTTATATTCCTTTATCTGTTGTTCATGAATGTTGAGAAATCAACTATTGATTCATCAGATCTCAATCTATCAACTCTTGACCATATCATAGTTTACACTTAAGTGCCTATAAAGAAACAACTAAGTAGAGGTATATGGTAATGCTAGATTCAAATATCATCTATAGGATGGGAGTGATTAAAGAGAATCAAATCAATATGACAATGAAGGAGTTAAACTCACTCCTGGTTGGATAGAAGAGTTATTTGAAATGAGTTATAGGTGGTAGTAAAGAAGATTACTAGGATGAACCCTGAAGATAGTTACCAGTAGTAATTCTATTAGACCAAGTGGGCATAGACCATGAATAACAGTCGTAATCCAATTAAAGATACTAAGAAGATAATTCCAATACAATTGTAAGGTTGTATTGCTAAAGCCTTGCTTAGCCAACTACAAATCTAAGATATAAATAATTAAAGGATTGAAATGATCATACCTTACTCACCAAGATTGAATACTTATAGCAAGTATAAGTGACATTGGTGGGTAGAAAATGATTGAAACCCTAGTATAGGTAACTTATCCTAGAGTAGTTATTATAGGTCACAATAATATAATGTGAGGTTGGAGTATGAGTTATTAGAGTAAATGTAAGAAAGTATGATTCAATTAAAGCTAGTGTAGCATAGAGTTATGGAAGTAGTGTTATCCATCTTAAAGGATAGTAAGCTTTAAAGAAAGGTAGATGGATGATTAAGGAAGATTATGAGTGGAGTGTGGAAGAACTACTTGTTGGATTGAAGATTATCAATAGTAGAGTAGTGGGTATATCTAAGCAAGGATATGAGAAAACTATGGAAATGCTTTAGTATCAAACTCATTGGATTCATCCATAAGTTTAGAAGAATAATAGGTGAAGAAGAATATTGCTGTGAAGTAAAGTTCATCATGTTAATCATGATGATGGATAGGAAGAGTAGTATATCTAGGAAAGGAATTCTTTAATTAGAAATCCAGGATTGTGAATTATGGAAAATAGATATTCTTGGAAATCACCCAACTCTAAATCTTAAACCAAACATAATATCCTTTTCAGGTTATTGATCCATCATCTTATGTCTATATCACTTTATAGGAATATTTTCCTATAGCAAATCATATAAGCACATCTCTGACAATTCCAACCATCATAATTATATGTGCTTAAGAATATCTTTACCAATTCCTTTCTATAAAACATTCTAGATATACTTCTTATTATAAAAGGTGATGTCATCAAATATCACAAACAGAAGACAATATGCTTAGTTATTAAATCCTTTCTCACATCAACAAAAAATATAAGTAAACTAAGAACCCTAAACTTCTATGATTATCATAATAGAATATATACAATACCATTTTCTCAATTAATGAAAGTAGTATTAACCATACTAATTTCTTTTGTATTTCATGCATCAAATAATGATATAGGATCATTATACATATAAAAATTTCTATTCAAACTATGAGCCAACTAGAGTTAAGTTTTATGAACACATAAGAATATATCATTTAATAAATCCATGGTTAAAAACGGAAAGAAAAATAATAAGAAAAGCTTCTACAAAATATTAAAAAGAGGTTCATATAAAGAAAATAAAAGAAATATAAAACATTTATCATAAAGGTTCACAAAAGGAATCACAATAAATACAAATTGTTGCTGTCAGTTTTCAGCAAATAAACTTTATTAGAAAAGTTCAAAATATAGATTAAATTCAAATCTGAAAAGTAAAACAGAAAATAGAAAAAGGAAAACAAATAAAACACAAATCCTGGGCGTGGCCCAACTCCTCTTTGCTTACCTGTCGCCTAGGTGCAGCCCACAAAATCCCAACAGCCAACCCAGATCATTCTCTTCTGTGACTGACAGGTGGGACCAGGGAAGGATCATGGGTTAGGAGGAAAGAAGTGCTAGGGGGTGTTCTGCAAAACCGTCATCGTCGTCTTCCTCCAGCTGGAAGCAGCTCGGTGGCGATGCCGAGGCCGTCCGCCGTCGTCCTTGCGCCAAGATCCACGCCACCATTGCCAGGAGAGGATAAGGAGGCCACCGTGACGCCTCTGCTCATCCTCATCCCCATTTCCCCCCTCTGAAAACTCCTCTACCTCGTTTTCCTTTTCTTCACTGAGAACCCTAGCTCGGAGGTGAGCCGGATCCGGCGATTCCATGCTCGCCTCGGCCAGATAATACCACGGTGGAGGCCATCGTGCTCTTCTCGTTCGTTTGCCCCAACTTGTGAAGGGATTCGTAGCATAGTAAATCAAAATTTGTCCTACGGATGCGAACAAGAAAGCCAAGATCTAATCTAGGAGATGTAATCAACGAGAGACATTGATGAGGTTTTCATACCCTTGAAGAAATTGCATAGCGGAAACGTTCAACAGAACGTGGTTGACGTAGTCGTACTCGTCGTCTCCTCCTCGCGATCCGATCCGATCCTACGCCGCAAGTGGCGATGCCTCCGAGAGATGCACACGTACGGTGCAGCGACGTCTCCTCCTTTCCTTGGTCCAGCAAGTATGGTGGAGAGATAGATTGGATCTGCAGCACGACGGCGTGGTGCTTATGGTGGAGAGTTTCTGCGGCAGGGCTTCGCCTACGCGGAGTCGGGAGAGAGAGAGAGAGAGAGAGAGAGAGAGAGAGAGAGAGAGAGAGAGAGAGAGAGAGAGAGAGAGAGAGAGAGAGAGAGAGAGAGAGAGAGAGAGAGAGAGAGAGAGAGAGAGATGGAGGGGCAACAGTTGGACGAAGGCTAGGGTTGGAGTAGGGGGAGGCTGCGCCCCTGCCCTCCTTATATAGGGGGATGTCCGGCCCCCTTGACCCCTCCTCCAAGCCTAGGGCGGCGGCCCAAGGGGTGGAGTGGGGGGCAAGTCATCCCCCCTTCTTCTGAAGGTTCCCTTAGGGTTTCCCCTAAGGGCTCGCCGGCTGGGCCTTAGGGGCCTTGTTCCCCTGGACCAAAGTGGCTAGGACACTTCCCCTTAGGCCCACGTTGGTCCCACTCCGGAACCTTTTAGAACATTCCGGTACAATACCTATAAAGTCCGAAACAATTCCGAAATCCAAAAACTGCTGTCCTTTATATGAATCTTATTCTCCGGACCATTCCGGAACCTCTCGTGATGTCCTGGATCTCATCCGAGACTCCGAACAAAAAACTCATATACCAATTATCCATTCTATCCTAGCGTCGATGCACGCTAAGTGTGTGACCCTACGGGTTCGAGAATATGCAGACATGATCTTCTATCAATAATCAACAGCGAGATCTGGAAACCCATATTGACTCCCACATATTCATCGATGATCATATCGGATGAACCACGATGCCAGGATTCAATTAATCCCATATATGTATTCCCTTCGTCACGCGATATTTTACTTGCCCGAGATTCGATCGTTGGTATCGGCATACCTAGTTCAATCTCGTTCACAGCAAGTACTTTACTCGTTTCGTAATCCGATATCACTTTGTGATTAACTCCTTAACCACGTGCTTGCAAGCGGTGTTGATATTGATTACCGAGTGGGCCCGAAGTATATCTCTCCGACTCGGGAGGGACAAATTCCATCTCGATACATACAACCCAACAAGTACTTTCCGATCACCTGAGAGACACCTTTATGATCACCCTCACATAGGATGACGTTTGATGACCTCAAAGCTTTCTTCCGATACCAGGGAGTTGTATTATCTCATGGTCTAAGGAATACAATACTTGACATAGGAAAAAGCTTCGCAAAGATGAATACGATGACACGATCTAATTGCTCTGCTTAATTTGGGTCTGTCCATCATATCATTCTCCTAATGACATGATCTCATTATTAATCGACAAATCATGTCTATGGTTAGGAAACCTTAACCATCATTAATCAATGAGCTAGTCCATAGAGGCGTACTAGGGACACGGTGTTGTTCATAAACCACACAAGTATCAAAGTTTCCGCTTAATACAATTCTAGCATGGAATATAAACTTTATCATGAACAAGAATTATAATAATAACATCTTTATTATTGCCTCTAGGGCATAATTCCAATAGTCTCCCACTTGCACTAGAGTCAATAATCTAGTTTACATCTGGCAACAATCTAACACCCATGCCATTAAGGTGTTGATCATGTTTTGCTCGTGGAAGAGGTTTAGTCAACGGATCTGTGACATTCAGGTCCGTATGTACTTTGCTAATCTTCAGATCTCCATCTGCTATATAATCTCGAATTATATGAAAACAGCGGTTGATATGCTTGGTCTTTGGATGATATCTTGATTCCTTAGCCAGTGCTATGGCGCCAGTGTTGTCACACAACATCTCGAGTGGGTCCAAGACACTTGGAACCACACCAAGCTCAGTGATGAAGTTCCTGATCCAAACTCCTTCACTTGACGCTTCTGTAGTAGCCATGTATTCCGCTTCTGTTAGATCCCGTGATCACGTTTTGCTTGCAGCTTCTCCAGCTCACAGCTCCACCATTCAAAATATAAACGTATCCTGTCTTAGATTTAGAATCATCCGGGTCGGTGTCGAAACTAGCGTCGACATAACCTTTTACGACGAGCTGCTCATCACCTCCATAGAAAAAGAACATTTCTTTAGTCATATTTAAGTACTTTAGGATGTTCTTTACGGCTGTCTAGTGTTCCACTCCTGGATCACTTTGGTATCTGCTCGTCAAACTAAGAGCATTGGACACATCCGGTCTAGTACATAGCATGGCATACATGATAGAACCTATGGCCTAGGCATATGGCACTTTGCTCATAGTATCTCTATCTTTTACCGTAGCTGGACACTGAGCCTTGCTCAATATCTTACCTGACAACATGGGCAATGGACCTTTCTTTGCTTTATCCATTCTGAACCTTTTCAGAACTTTGTCTAGATATATACTTTGGCTTAAAGCTATCAGGCGTCTTTGTCTATCTCTATAGATTTTGATGCCTAATATATAAGCAGCTTCTCCTAGGTCTTTCATTGAAAAACATCTATTCAAATAACTCTTCACATCGTTAAGCATACCAATGTCATTTCCAGTAATCAATATGTCATCCACATATAGTACTAAAAATGTCACCGAGATCCCACTCACTTTCTTGTAGATACAAGCTTCGTAGCAATTTGGAACAAATCCAAAACTCTTGATCACTTGATCAAAACGAAGGTTCCAACTCCGAGATGCTTGCTTCAGTGCATAAATGGAACGCTGAAGTTTGCACACCTTATTAGCATCCTTAGGATCGATAAAACCTTCGGGCTGCATCATATACAACTCTTCATCAATGTCGCCATTAAGGAACGCAGTCTTGACATCCATCTGCCATACATAATCATGAAATGCAGCAATTGCTAATAAAATCTGAATGGACTTAAACATCGCTACGGGAGAGAAAGTCTCATCGTAGTCAACACCTTGAACTTGCCGAAACCCTTTTGCGACAAGCCGAGCTTTATAGACAGTAACATTACCATCCGCGTCCATTTTCTTCTTGAAAATCCATTTGCACTCAACGTCCTTACTTGGTTTTCGCTCATGGATCCCAATTTGGATTTCATGGCCTCTAGCCATTTCTCAGAGTCTGGGCTCATCATTGCTTCCTCATAGTTCGCAGGTTCACTGTTGTCTAAAAACAAGACGGTTAAGACAGGGTTGTCGTACCATTCAGGAGTGGTACGTGACCTTGTCGACCTACGAAGTTTAGTAGCAGCATCGTTAAAAGTTTCATGATCCTCATCATTAGCTTCCTCTCTTGTTGGTGCAGACGGCACTGGAACAATTTCAGGTGCTGCGCCACTCTCCAACTCGAGAGAAGGTTCAGTAACCTCGTCTAGCTCTACCTTCCTCCCACTCACTTCTTTCGAGAGAAACTCCTTCTCAAGAAAGGATCCGTTCTTTGCAACAAACACTTTGCCTTCGGATCTGTGGTAGAAGGTATACCCAATCGTTTCCTTAGGGTATCCTATGAAGACGCATTTCTCCGCTTTGGGTTCGAGCTTGTCCGGCATCAACTTCTTGACGAAAGCTTCGCATCCCCAAACTTTAAGAAACGACAACTTAGGTTTAGCACCAAACCATAGTTCATACGGTGTCGTCTCAACAGATTTAGATGGTGCCCTATTTAAAGTGAATGCAGCGGTTTCTAATGCATAACCCTAAAATGATAACGGCAAATCTGTAAGAGACATCATTGATCGCACCATATCTAATAGAGTTCGATTCCGGCGTTCAGACACACCATTGCGCTGTGGTGTTCCGGGTGGCGTGATTTGCGAAACGATTCCACTTGCTTTAAGATGCGTGAGAAAATCATAACTTAAATATTCACCTCCACGAGCGGATCGTAGAAATTATATTTTCCTGTTACGATGGTTTTCCACTTCGTTCTGAAATTCTTTGAACTTTTCAAACGTTTCAGATTTATGTTTCATTAAATAGATATACCCATATCTACTTAAGTCATCAGTAAAAGTGAGAAAATAGCGATATCCAACGCGCGTCGAAACACTTATTGGTCCGCATACATCGGTATGTATGATTTCCAATAAGTCCGTTGCTCGCTCCATTATTCCGGAGAACGGGGTTTTGATCATCTTGCCCATGAGGCACGGCTCACACGTGTCAAATGATTCAAAATCAAGAGACTCCAAAAGTCCATCAGAATGGAGTTTCTGCATGCGTTTTACACCAATATGACCTAGACGACAGTGCCACAAATAAGTGGAATTATCACTATCTACTTTGCATCTCTTAGCCTCAATGTTATGGATGTGCGTTTCATTGATTTCGAGATTCAGAAGAAATAAACCATTCACAATAGGTGCATGACCATAAAAGATGTTATTCATATAAATAGAACGACCATTATTTTCTGATTTAAATGAATAACCGTCTTGCAATAAACACGATCCAGATATAATGTTCATGCTCAACGCAGGCACATAATAACACTTATTAAGGTTTAAAACTAATACCGAAGGTAAAACTAAGGAGAGCGTGTCGACGGCCATCACATCAACTTTTGATCCATTGCCAACGCGCATCGTCACCTCATCCCTTGCTAGCCGTCGTCTATTCCGTAGCTCCTGTTTCGAGTTACAAATATTAGCAACTGAACCAGTATTATATACACAGGCACTACAACGAGCGCTAGTAAGATAAACATCAATAACATGTATATCAAATATACCTTTAATGGTGCCAGCCTTCTTCTCCGCTAAGTACTTCGGACAGTTGCGCTTCCAGTGACCCTTGTCCTTGCAATAGAAGCATTCAGTGTCCGGCTTAGGTCCAGACTTGAGCTTCTTCTCAGCAGGGGCAACGCGCTTGCCGCTGCCTTTCTTGAAGGATTTCTTTGCACCCTTAGCTTTCTTAAAGCTAGTGGTCTTGTTGACCATCAACACATGATTATATTTATTGATATCCACCTCCACAGCATTCATCTTAGCGAAGAGCTCAGTGATCGTATCTGTGGAACCAATTTGATTGTGAGTAACTACAAAACCTTTGTAGCTAGGAGGGAGTGATTGCAGAACTCTGTCAATCTTGAGCTCTTCTGGAATCTTGCAGTCCAGTTGCTCAAGACGTTGAGTGTAGCCCGACATCTTAATGGCGTGCTCACTAACGGAACTCCCTTCCTCCATCTTGCGGTTAAAGAACTTCTCAGAGATCTCATATCTCTCAGAATGGGCTTGAGTCTGAAACATGGTTTTCAGTTCCTCAAGTATCTCAAAGGGCCCGTCGAACTCCTCAAAACGATTTTGAAGTTCCGGTTCCACAGCAAACAAATGATACTCTTAATCACTCCATAATCATCTTTTCGTGACTGATAAACAACTTTTTCATCAGCCGACGCATCAGTAGCAGGGGCGTCACCTAGCGCTTTCTCAAGTACATAGGTTTTTTGTCCGCCAGCGAGAATGATTCTCAGATTGCGAAACCAGTTGGTGAAGTTAGACCCATTGTTCTTAAGCTTATCTTTCTTAGAAAAAAACGTTGAAGTTGAAGTTGTACTTAGCCATTTGATCTACAAAATTTGCAAATACAATTTAGACTATGTTCATGATAACTAGTTCAACTTAATCAAATTACTAGATGAACTCCCACTAAATTCAACATCCCTCAAGTTGTTTAGTGAACATGATCCAAATTCACCACACCTAATCCGATCTTCACGAGAAGAGATGTGGTTTCAATGGTGGAAAACAAAGTGTCAATCATATCATTCATATGACTCATGTTTAACCTTTCGGTTCGTGTGTTCCGAGGCCATGTCTGTACATGCTAGGCTCGTCAAGTCAAACCCAAGTATTTCCGCGTGTGCAAAATTGGCTTGCACCCGTTGTATGTGAACGTAGAGTTTATAGCACCCGATCATCACGAGGTGCTTGAACACGACGAACTTTCGCAACGGTGCATACATGGGGAGAACACAATTTTATCTTGATCTTTAAGTGAGGAATCATCTTATAATGCTACGGTCGCGATCTAAGCATAATAAGATATATATAAAAGGATAAACATCACATGCATATAATTTTATGTGATATGGTATAGCAAATCTCCACGCAATGATCTCCATCTTGTGCGCGCCAGCATGATCTCCATCACTCCACCATGATTGCCTCCACCACGAATAGCAACTACAACTATTGCTAACTACTTAGCGATAAAGTAAAGCTATTACATGGCATGTAAGAAGTTGACACGCAGGTCATATACAATTATAAAGACAACCATACGGCTCCTGCCGGTTGTGAACTCATCGACATGCAAGTCGTGAAATATTACAAAACATGATCATTGCATACATCTCAATTCATACACATCATGTCTTGGGCCATACCATATCACAAAACACTCCCTGCAAAAACAAGTTAGACGACTCTACTTTGTTGTTGAATGTTTTACGTGGCTTATGGGAGTAACAAGCTAAGAACGATTCTTACCTACGGAAAGCCACGACGGTGATATTATGGTTGCTAACATCCGTTGTAAATCCCATGACTACTATAGTGAGAGAAACTGGCATCCACCAGCCGCATGTGTGGAAGAAGCCACACGTCAAGTGCGGATCCAGTCTCGCGAACGAGGTCGCGTAAAGTTGGCCTAGACCGCTTCGATCTCACTATGCCGCGCCATAAGAAATACACAACAAGAGGTTTGCAACAGAAAACATCAACGCCCGTAACAAGCATGTTGCGTTCTACTCGTGAAACACATCTACGCATAGATCTAGATCTAATACCACTTAAGGGATTCGCAGCATAGTAAAACAAAAAAATTCCTACGGATGCGAACAAGAAAGCCAAGATCTAATCTAGGAGATGTAATCAACGAGAGAGATTGATGAGATCTTCATACCCTTGAAGAAATCGCATAGCAAAAACGTTCAACAAAATGTGGTTGACGTAGTCGTACTCGCCGTCTCCTCCTCGTGATCCGATCCGATCCTACGCCGCAAGTGGCGGCGCCTCCAAGAGATGCACACGTACGGTGCAGCGACGTCTCCTCCTTTCCTCGGTCCAGCAAGTATGGTGGAGAGATAGATTGGATCTGCAGCATGACGGCGTGGTGCTTATGGTGGAGAGTTTCTGCGGCAGGGCTTCGCCTACGCGCAGTCGGGAGAGAGAGAGAGAGAGAGAGAGAGAGAGAGAGAGAGAGAGAGAGAGAGAGAGAGAGAGAGAGAGAGAGAGAGAGATGGAGGGGCAGCAGTTGGACGGCGGCTAGGGTTGGAGTGGGGGGAGGCTGCGCCCCTTCCCTCCTTATATAGGGTGAAGAAAAATATTGTTGTGAAGTAAAGTTCATCATGTTAATCATGATGATGGATAGGAAGAGTAGTATATCTAGGAAAGGAATTCTTTAATTAGAAATCCAGGATTATGAATTATGGAAAATAGACATTCTTGGAAATCACCCAACTCTAAATCTTAAACCAAACATAATATCCTTTTCAGGTTATTGATCCATCATCTTATGTCTATATCACTTTATAGAAATATTTTCCTATAGCAAATCATATAAGCACATCTCTGACAATTCCAACCATCATAATTATATGTGCTTAAGAATATCTTTACCAATTCCTTTCTAGAAAACATTCTAGATATAACTTTTTATTATAAAATGTGATGTCATTAAATATCACAAACAGAAGACAATATGCTTAGTTATTAAATCCTTTTTCACATCAACAAAAAATATAAGTAAACTAAGAACCCTAAACTTCTATGATTATCATAATAGAATATATACAATACCATTTTCTCAACTAATGAAAGTAGTATTAACCATATTAATTTCTTTGTATTTCATGCATCAAATAATGATATAGGATCATTATACATATAAAAATTTCTATTCAAACTATGAACCAACAAGAAGTTTTATAAACAAATAAGAATATATCATTTAATAAATCCATGGTTAAAAATGGAAAGAAAAATAATAAGAAAAACTTCTACAAAATATTAAAAAGGGGTTCATATAAAGAAATATAAAAACATTTATCATAAAGGTTCACAAAAGGAATCACAATAAATACAAATTGTTGCTGTAAGTTTTCAGCAAATAAACTTTATTAGAAAAGTTCAAAATATAGATTAAATTCAAATCTGAAAAGTAAAACAGAAAATAGAAAAAGGAAAACAAATAAAACACAAATCATGGCCGTGGCCCAACTCCTCTTTGCTTACCTGTCGCCTAGGTGCAGCCCACAAAAGCCCAACAGCCAGCCCAGATCAATCTCTTCTGTGACTGACAGGTGGGACCAGGGAAGGATCGCGGGTTGAGAGGAAAGAAGTGCTAGGGGGTGTTCTGCAAAACCGTCATCGTCGTCTTCCTCTAGCTGGAAGCAGCTCGGTGGCGATGCCGAGGTCGTCTGCCGTCGTCCTTGCGCCAAGATCCACGTCGTCATTGCCAGGAGAGGATAAGGAGGCCACCGTGACGCCTCTGCTTATCCTCATCCCCATTTTCCCCCTCTGAAAACTCCTCTACCTCGTTTTCCTTTTCTTCACCGAGAACCCTAGCTCGGAGGTGAGCCGGATCCGGCAATTCCGTGCTCGCCTCGGCCAGATTAGACCACGGTGGAGGCCGCCGTGCTCTCCTCGTTCGATTGCCCCAACTTGTGAAGGGATTCGCAGCATAGTAAATCAAATTTTTTCCTACGGATGCGAACAAGAAAGCCAAGATCTAATCTAGGAGATGTAATCAACGAGAGACATTTATGAGATATTCATACCCTTGAAGAAATCGCATAGCGGAAACATTCAACAGAACGTGGTTGACATAGTCGTACTCGCCGTCTCCTCCTCGTGATCCGATCCGATCCTACGCCGCAAGTGGCGGCGCCTCCGAGATATGCACACGTACAGTGTAGCGACGTCTTCTCCTTTCCTTGGTCCAGCAAGTATGATGGAGAGATAGATTGGATCTGCAGCACGACGGCGTGGTGCTTATGATGGAGAGTTTCTGCGGCAGGGCTTCGCCTATGCGCAGTCGGGAGAGAGAGAGAGAGAGAGAGAGAGAGAGAGAGAGAGAGAGAGAGAGAGAGAGAGAGAGAGAGAGAGAGAGAGAGAGAGAGAGAGAGAGAGAGAGAGAGAGAGAGAGAGAGAGAGAGAGAGAGATGGAGGGGGCAGCAATTGGACGGCGGCTAGGGTTGGAGTGGGGGAAGGCTGCGCCCCTGCCCTCCTTATATAGGGGCTGGCCGTCCCCCTTGACCCCTCCTCCAAGCCCTAGGGCGGCGGCCCAAGGGGTGGAGTGGGGGGCAAGTCATCCCCCTTCTTCTCGAAGGTTCCCTTAGGATTTCCCCTAAGGGCTGGCCGGCTGGGCCTTAGGGGCCTTGTGCCCCTGGCCCAAAGTGGCCAGGACACTTCCCCTTAGGCCCACGCAGGCCTCCGACAAGTGGGCCCACGTTGGTATCACTTCGGAACCTTCTAGAACCTTCCGGTACAATACCGATAAACTCCAAAACGATTCCGAAATCCAAAAACTGTTGTCCTTTATATGAATCTTATTCTCCGGACCATTCTGGAACCTCTCGTGATGTCCTGGGTCTCATCCTAGACTCCGAACAAAAAACTCATAAACCAATTATCCATTCTATCCTAGCGTCGATGCACCTTAAGTGTGTGACCCTACGGGTTCGAGAATATGCAGACATGATCTACTATCAATAATCAACAGCGGGATCTGGAAACCCATATTGACTCCCACATATTTATCGATGATCATATAGGATGAACCACGATGCCAGGATTCAATTAATCCCATATATGTATTCCCTTCGTCATGCGATATTTTACTTGCCCGAGATTCGATCGTTGGTATCGACATACCTAGTTCAATCTCGTTCACAACAAGTACTTTACTCGTTCCGTAATCCGATATCACTTTGTGATTAACTCCTTAACCGCGTGCTTGCAAGCGGTGTTGATATCGATTACCGAGTGGGCCCGAAGTATATATCTCCGAGTCGGGAGGGACAAATTCCATCTCGATACATACAGCCCAACAAGTACTTTCCGATCACCTGAGAGACACCTTTATGATCACCCTCACATAGGATGATGTTTGATGACCTCAACGCTTTCTTCCGATACCAGGGAGTTGTATTATCTCATGGTCTAAGGAATACAATACTTGACATAGGAAAAATATTTGCAAAGATGAATACGATGACACGATCTAATTGCTCTGCTTAATTTGGGTCTGTCCATCATATCATTCTCCTAATGACATGATCTCATTATTAATCGACAACTCATGTCTATGGTTAGGAAACCTTAACCATCATTAATCAATGAGCTAGTCCATAGAGGCGTACTAGGGACACGGTGTTGTTCATAAACCACACAAGTATCAAAGTTTCCGCTTAATACAATTCTAGCATGGAATATAAACTTTATCATGAACAAGAATTATAATAATAACATCTTTATTATTCCCTCTAGGGAATAATTCCAACAACTTGCACCAGCGGAGGAGGCATAAATAAATTCAATCACACCCTCGTTCCCGACGCTGTTCGTCGACCTCGCCGTCGTCTCCCACCGTGCCTCGCCTAATCAATCACACCATCGCGTTCCTGGTGAGTCACTGAGTTTCCTAGCATGCGTCGATGCCTTGTTTGCTTCCTAAATCCACGCCACCATAATCACCCGCAAGCACTGCCACATAAGCTCGTCGACGGTTGTCCTCCGATGACCAAAAACCAGCGGCGCCACCACTATATTACTCGCCTTGTTGTTCTGGTTCGAACAAGCCCATGCACACCCGCTCACACGCACGCTACTGCCCTCCTCATCGTTGTCTGCCATGCCACCGGCGAGATGACGTCAGGGTGAGATCACCCTAGCCACGTCAACGTATTTGACCCAGTCTTTGTCTCGCGTGGCTGATGACATGGCCTAGGGCCCATATGTCATTGTCTAGGAGTAGAACTAGGGTCGGTAATAAACACATTTATTCATCTGAGAGCTGAGGTGGACATAGGCCCACTGGTCAGTGACTGGAGCTAGGTGTAGGTGCGGTGTAAAAAGTTATTTCCTGTTTAAGAAATAAATAAAATGTTATAAGCTCAATTATTAATATCCGAGAAATTTCCCGTCACTAGCATGTTTTGAGAACTTTCCCCTGGTGGATTTAAATTTTCCTTTTGTCATTCTTCCTTCTGGCACCGGTAAACCCAAATATTTCTCTTCAAAGCAGCTTGTGTCATATTTTAAAATCTCCTTGATCTCAGCTTGTACCTCAGACGTACACTGATCTCCATACATGATGGAGCATTTGCCAAGACACACAAGTTGCCATGTCCCTTGCTCATATTTATCCAAAATTGACTTGACAATATTTGCTTGATCAACCGAACCCTCAAATAATAGGAGACTATCATCCGCAAATAATAAATGGGAGATCCCAAGGGCCCTTCGACATATGTGCAGCTCACGGAGGGCATTATTCTTAATTTCCTTGCGAATCAGACAGGATAAACCATCAGCGACAAAAAGAAATAAGTACGGTGAAAGGGGATCACCTTGGCGAATACCGCGAGTAGGAGTGAAGGAGTCCAAACTCTCATCGTTAAAGTGAATCGTATACCAAACGGTGGTGACACACGCTATCACCCACCGAATCCATTTACTATGAAAGCCCAATTTCGCTAGAACCCCTTGCAAGAACCTCCAGTCCACGCAATCGTAAGCCTTGGCCAAATCCAGCTTATACGCACAAAATTTCCTGCGAGCTGCAGAACCCGTCTGTATAGAATGAATACACTCGAAGACCATAAGAGCATTATCCGTGATGAGACGTCCTCGGATAAAGGCACTCTGAGTGGGGAAAATTATATCATGGAGAATAGGCCTCAAGCGATTAACCAAGCCCTTAGAAACCACTTTGAAAATGATGTTTCATAGGCTTATGGGACGGAAATCCTTAAGAGCCTCGGGTTCATTCTTCTTCGGGATAAGCACAATAGCAGTCTCATTAACTTCGTCAGGCATAATGCCAGTAGAGAAGAAAACCTGTACCGCTTGGACAACCTCATCCTTTAACAGATCCCAATTTCTTTGAAAGAAACGGGCAGGAAACCCATCTGGTCCAGGGGCCTTAAGGGGGCCGATTTGGAAAAGTGCATCGCTGATTTCTTTCTCAATAAACGGAGCGCAAAGTTTCTCATTCATCTCGGCATCAACACACGCACCCATGGCGTCAAGAACAAGGGATGAATTTATGCCTTCCTCACGGGTGTAAAGGTGCTGGAAGAAGGCCTTTGCCATATTTTCCATCTCCGTTGAATCAACTGTCCATGTGCCATCATCCCGCTTCAAACGCCGGACTCTATTTTTTTCGTCTGTGCCAAGAGGCCCGCCGATTGAAAAGATTTAGTGTTACGGTCTCCCTCTCGCAACCAAGCAATACGTGACCTCTGCATCCACATTATTTCTTCTCTGTATAACAGTTCTTCCATCTCTTTTTCAACGATTATGCGGGCAGCTGTGCTGGACTCATCCGAGGCAAGTCGAAGATCTTCTAGCAAAACACGCTTCTTCTTAGTTTCTTTGGGAACAGACCAAAAGTGGTCCTTCTTCCATAGCTGCAGGTTGTTCATAATGGAACGCAAAGCCACCACAACGTTCCCAAGGTCGCCTCCAGGGAGGCGGCGAGACCAGGCCTCCTCCACTGCCGCTGCAAGGGATGGCTCCCGCTCCCAAGCCACTTCGTACCTACGGATAGGGGCATTATGTCGAGGATTAGGAGGAGCATCCAAGCAAACCAAAATAGGGCAGTGGTCAGAGCGAGTAGAGGATATATGACGTAGCCTATGCTCTGGGAACATACCAGACCATGCTGGCGCAGCCACGACTCGATCAAGCCGCACTTTAATGTTTCTTTCCCCTTCTGTTTATTATCAAAAGTCTAGGGCACACCGACAAAGCCCAGATCATGCAAGTCACAATGAGACAAAACCTCTCGGAAGTCCATCATAATACGTTCCGATCGTGCCGTTTGAGAAAAGTGTTCCTCCTGCCACATAGCGTCATTGAAATCCCCGAGCATGAGCTAGGGTTTATCCGATTGATTTTTAACTTGCCTAAGCTTTGTCCACATAAGATGACGATCAGACGGTTTAGGCTCACCATAGACGAATGTACCTCTCCACATGTGATCATACGGTCCATCGCTAACATGAACATCAATGTGACGCTTGCTGAAGGAGAAAAGATCGACAGTGACATCCTCATTCCAGTACAGAGCCAGACCTCCACCTTTCCCATCGCCTGTCACCCGGAAACATCCCTTCATCCCAATTCTGAATCGCAGATTTTCCACTCTTTCTTTGCACTGTCTAGTCTCGCAAATGAACACAAGACTGGGCCTATACGTCTGCACTAGGCAGACCAGTTCCTGAACAGTCGCAGGGTGCCCAACCCCATGACCGTTCCAGCCTAATATCGATATTAGGCCCGGCGGTCCTCCTCGAGGAAGGCCTCCGATGTTGCCAGTTCATTGTTTGTTGTCTTCCTTAACTTGTTACGCTCCCGGGGGTCAGTATAGAATGGTGGTGACGGTGGGATCCTTGCCTCAACACCAACTATAACACCAGGATCAGCTGTCTCCGGGGACGCCATATCAAAATTAATTTGCTGCTTGGCAGTTGGGAGCACGCGTACCCCGTCCTACTGAACCACTTCAGTAGCAACTTTAACCTGGCTGGAGGCCGTGTTCTTAAGGTCATCTTCCCCATCTAAAGAGGCCTCGACCGACAAACGCTTGCGCGGTTTGAACGGTGTCGTACCCCTTCCACTGCCAAATCCACGGCCATGACCCCGAGTACTGAAAACTCGCGGCTCCTGGACTGGGGGATTGATACATCGCTAACATGAAATCACCATATTGTAGTTCTTTTGCCGTCCAAACGCCATCGCCACACTCCTCATGATTGTGCCCAATTAGACTGCAGTGCTTGCAGAAAAAAGGAACTTTTTCATACTTGACGAAGAGCCACTTCGTGCCCTCGTTCTCCACAGTGAGAGGAACACCCCGCTTCAGACCACTATGAACATCTACCATCACTCGAATGCGCACGTAGTTTCCTTCATAAAAGAGTTTAGGAGACATCTGAACCTCCTTAGTCTTCCCAATGCGGCGAGCAAGATCATCCACTATAGTAGTCTTCCTATAAAGTTCTGGGATACCATGTATTTGTGCCCAAACGAATAATCCGCCGAAGGAGATTCTCTCTGGGTCGTCCTTCCCATTGTAATCCTCGATTAACACTGCCCAGCCTCGGAAGGTCCAGGGCCCCTGATGAGCAACCTTCTTCCAATCCCCTAAACAATGCATCTAGAAAACAAAGAGGTTCTCCCCCGCTTCTCTGCAGATCGGCTCCCTCGATAAATTCCACACGGCCTTCATCTTCGCAAACAGAGCCTCTGAGCTGAAGGTGCGTGTCGTATGCACCTTTGCGATTGCAAGCCAGCGCGCCTCCATCTGGAATTCCTTCGCTTTATCAGCGCCGATTACCACCTCATCGCGCTCATCATCATGGAAATATAGGTGCTTCAATAGTTCATCGATCTCGGTCTCCTTCCTGGTCGTCGTACCCGACGAGCCTGCGCTGTCGTTCGAAGCCATCCCTCCAACCCCTAAAACCCTAGGGTTTGGTGGCAGAGAGAAAAGGAAAAGGTCAACGGGGCGATCCTGGAGAGAGGATCAATCTGGATAGATGGGAACGAGGTTTGCTTGGACAGGAATTAGGAACGAAGAGATCTCACGCCGGCAGATAGCGTCGGCGAAGCACAAGAAACCCTAAACCGAGAAGGTAAGTGAGTTATATGACGGAGGTGTGTCTGTTAGAGTTGCTCTGAGAGCAAACTAATCCCTAACAACGTTTACGACTCCCGAATTGATTTATCATCCGCGTGTAAACACCATCCGAACTGTCGATCTCTGTCAAGATCGGTTCGGTTTAAATACATCAACACGGTGCGTGCCTTCACGTTAAGCTTCCTGCCTCTCGTTACCTAATTCGATCACCACATCCAGAGAGTACACTAAAGAAAACCAAAGCACGTGTTTAGCTAGCCCAGCTAGCTAAAAGGACACACTAATTAAAGTAGGACCGACCGGTGGCATGTTACTAATCCGTCAAAAGTCAGTGCTGCTGGTGCTGGCTGCTACTGGCTACATGTCCATGCATGCTCCATTTGATTATGTTATCCATCCGGGTTTAGTAGGATCCGCCCTTCTGCAGATCTCGCGCGCGCTTTACTTTCTTTTTCCTTGTAAAGATCGACTCCGCAAGGCCGCAACGTACGTCGGTGCCTCCTCTCCCCGCTGTGTTCTCACCGGCGTATAAAAATTTGTTTACCCCTGCATACGCGGGTTCATGAATCCGTACAAGTAGTGGACTCTAATCTAGCTGTTAGCTAAGAGCATGTCTAGTAGAGTTTCTAAACCCCTATCTAACCGCTTTTTTACAGATTCGAGGGTCCAAATCTCGTAGACTAGAACCCTAAGACCGTCAAACCCTCAAAAAAATGTAAACGTCGAGCTCTCAACCCCTCCCTAGCCTGTAAAAGTAAGGGTTGGGAGCAAAAATTTAAGGGTCCAACCCTTAAAAATAACCGTTTTTTAAGGGTTTGAAGGTTCTAGTTTTTGTCTATGTTTTTTAACCCTTAAAAGTGCCAAAAAATATCAATTCTCAACCTTTAAACTGCTTTGAAAATTTGAGAGTTTGAGGGTACTACTAGTGATGCTCTAATGCCTAATGGAGGTACTCCCTCTAGCCGGAAAGACCCAGCGTTGTGGGTTTAGTCAAGTTCAAACTTAAAGTTTGATAAAAACATATAAAAAATTTATATACATCTACAATACAATATAAGTACCATTAGAATCATCATAATATATATTTTTATATTATATACATTAAGTTTAATAGGTGTTTATAGTTTTTCTATATGTTCTACTCCCTTCGTCCTAAAATAAATGTCTTAGATTAATCGAAATTTAGATATAGTCATTATTTAGCATATAGATTTATCCAATTTTTAAAAAATTTAAAACAACTATTATGAGACGGAGGGAGTATCAAACTTTACCTAGAATACGAGGTAATTATGTACAGAGGGAATAGAGAAGTTGAAGTTAAGAGCATTGCCAGCTATCATCGCTAGTGGAGTAGTAGTACGATTCCTTCTGGTACCGTTTCGTTGGTCCGATCTCGCCACCGGTTTCTACCTCGTCCTAATTTTCTGCAAGTTGTTCGTGGGAGGAGGCGCATCCGTACATGCGGCCACAGGAGTTGCGGAGGACGGGCGGGGACACACCGTACCAAAAACTAGCTGTAGCCACGTAGCCGTGGTGACACGGAACCGCACCGGCGCGGGCGGGCACGCACGCACCAGTAGGATTGCGCGGCACGGAACACGGGCCCCATCCGTCCGTCCGTCCGTCGTCCGTGGTGGATAACGTGGTGGGGACGCGCCCGACCCCATCCTACTCGACTGTCCCCATGTTTCCGTCCTTTTCCTTCTTCTCGTTCCGTAAAGAAGGGGCCCACGCAGCTTGGCCAATGGATAAGATCATGGTACTGGTGTAGGATCGAGGCCAGCTTGCCTATCGGCGGTGCTTTGCCCATCTTGGTCCCGTTCCCATGTGCGATCGCCGTCGAGGATGCGGCGTTCTTCCCCGTTCACGCACGTACGGTCTGCTCTAGAATCATCGAATAGACGATGCGTCAAAAATTACCATTCCCTCCGTTTTAAAATAGTGTCTTATATTTGTTAAATTTTAGATAAACTTATATCTAAATAGTGTCTAGATCTATCTAAATTTTAAAACATCTACTTTGGAACGAAGAGAATACTACCTACTGCTGCCTCGCGCGCGGCGCCCGACCGGCGTTCGTGGGCGAGAATTATGGCCGTCGCCTACGTGCCGGGGGTCGCCAGCTCGCCGTCCTTCGATCGGATCGGTCCCGCGTCGGAGCTGGAGGAGCTCACGTACGTCAAGCTGCTGCGACCGTGACGTGTCCTGCATACGAGGTAGGGGTACTAGTATGGTCTGGGGCGATCGAACGATCCATCGAGCGGATAGTAGTACCTTGGGTGGGTGGATGTGGATGGGCGGTTGCCGTTTCAGGTCGACGTGGAGGAGCTCCCGCAATAATAATGGGTCGCACGCCGCGACCGCGTCCCCGGGTCAGTCTGGCTCGTTCGTTCGGTCGACGGCTCCGCCCGTTTCGTCGCCCGTGACCGCAGTAAAACGTCCGCTGCCGGCCACCGTGCCTGCCGGAACGACATCTGTCCTCCCACGCGCTTGTGTAATGGCTCATCGTTGACCCGTACGCGCGGCTCTGCCTACGTATTTATGTGGCTTGCGGCGTACGTCTCCCCGATCCAGCCGCCACGTACTACGCGAAACTACCGCGCTAGTACGTGGGTGGTAGTAGTGGCAAACAGAAATCATCTCCCGATCGATCAGTTCCGTTCTGTTCAGCCCAACCTGTCTGCACCTGCCCCTGCAC